>OX344751.2:12500000-13750000 GCA_947034885.2 Thuidium tamariscinum
AAGGAATTTCAGCAAGCAGGCTTCTGCAAGTGCCACTAACTTTACCCCGCCCAAAGCGAAAGTTCGAACATCAGGATTGAGGAACTGAACTGAAGAGCTCAGACTCCTTCATCCTCTGTTCATCCATCCCCTGTCTCTCATAGTGTTTCCTCAAATGTATGTGCAGATCATCAATGTTTTGCAGGTTTTCTCGTTGCGAAGTACTCCGTATTTGGTAACGGAAGGGGCTGTTACGATAACTGGACTGGATAGTATTTCTGGTGAGCATCTGTGTGGCTGCGTGTAGAGCACATGTTGAAGTCAATTTTGACTGTGAAGCTTGGACTTGGGAATGGCAATGCAAATGTGTGAATCTCAGATGCGTTTTGTGCATATTCTGTTTTTCTCAGGCGGAAGAAACAATTTGGGTGTGCACGACTTGGGTTTGCTGTTTAGGGTTTTCTTTTCTTTGCCATATGAGACAGAGCAGGTGGGTTGTGATCACTCTTGAGAATTCGTAGGTTCGTCGGTTGCGAATTCAGACACAACCAGGCGAAAGTCAAGAGATGTTACTGTTGGTAGTAGGGGTACTGATGGAGAAATTGCACGCGTTATTTGCAGACTAGAGCTGTGTGACTGCTTTCGGAATTTTAGAGTTTCACAGTCGCGAGCCAACGTTACACTGCAGCAGCTATTATCCCATGTATCAATTAAAGCTCCACCCTAGCCCTAAAGATTTGAGCGTCACTTCTTCTTCTTTGCATCGGTATGATCCTTCCACACATACGAGAAAAGGATTGTCTCCGGTTCCATCTTGGGTTTCTCCTGAGGGTTTATCTAGTACCTGTTTTCTCAACTGGAACAGCAATGGAAGACGGAACGAAATTAGAGCCAGACTTTCAATTTCCGGATTGTCGTCGCGAGGTGGAGGATTTTTACGTGGTGGACAGGAAAGGGTTAGGTTTTGCACCACAAGCACGAGAGCTTACAGGGAAGAGGACTGGGCGAAGCTTTTTCAGCCGGAGGCTTTGAATAAGGAAGAGCTGAAAGAGTATTTGAACGAGGATCCTGTTTGGCTATGGGTTTTCAAATCATGGCATAGGTTTGTGCATTCCTGTCCCAGAATTCCCTTAGGGTTTTGCTTGACATGCATGTTGCAGCAGATGCACTTCACTCTCACATATGTCTAATGCTGTTTTATGCTAATTCATTGTCTTTGCAGTGGTATCAAAGGCGCTTTACTATTTTTGTGGACACAGCCAGGACAGATTAAGTACATCGAATGGCCATCGGTGAAGAGTACTGTAAGAATGAAAAATAGCTTTCCTCCTTGATCATTTCTATGACTTCTTGCGGTGTTGAAATTATTACTGAATTTGATTTCTCCGTCCATTTGTAAGCTTAGTGGACCCCCAATTGAACACTGTCCTTTTCAGATGGTTGTGCAGCAGCTCCTGCGCACTGACCGTGCCCCGTGTATGTACTTGCTTTGCAGGTGAAGATGGCGCTTCTGACGCTTGTAGTCGTCATGTTTCTCATGGTTTTCCTGTACACCGTAGACTCCCTTTTCCGTCATATACTGAAGAGCAGTATGAAGCCAATAGCGTAGGTTACTTGTATTCCTAGTGGTATCGTTATTTTTCTGCATTAGATAAGTCGTACGACTGAGCAACATACTCGGGGAGCAGTATGTGAAAGAACCCACTTTCCTCTTCCGTAGCCGCGACCAAGCACGTAAAAGAAAGATGTTTGTTCCGAGAGGCACACTCAGCCTCAAGAACGTATTGTTTCATCAGTGCAGACCTTCGGCGGTGCCCCCAGGCAGATTTCCGTCAAGCGAAATGCGCACTGAGAAATTGGATGTCTTGGCGACTCAATGCAGGAAGCACTGGCTAGTGCCTGGGCGGGCACCTAGAGTGAAATTTCGATTTGGATACAGTAGGACCTTCATCGTATTGGCGAGCAACTGAAGCGACATGGCCGTAGCTTGAATGATGTAGAGAGAAAACGGGTGGCAGACTCGACGTGACAGTAGTGATATTGTCGGCGTTGGCTCTTTGTCTGCTACTTCGGATCCACAGTGTGCAAATTGAACATATGTTTATTGTTCGGGAACTGACGGACGGGATTTCGAGCGTGCGGTGAATAGCAAGCAGGAAGATGGCGATGGATGCATGTTCGCAGCTTTGAGAGATAAAGAGATTGGACCGGCGTGTGCCGCCTAGAGAAAGCGAGTTCTCATCACCAGAAACTCGCGAGAGAGAGGCAGGGAACAGGGGACTTTTACTTTGTAGGGGGGTTTAGTGCGTTTATTTATCCCATAAGGATTGGGGTCGGGGCAGGGGGACTGTGGAGTATAAGAAGGCCAGGAGAAGAGTGCAGAAGCATACCTTTCTCGGCCTTTTGGCTAAGATCAAGTGTAGTATCTGTTCTTATCAGTTTAATATCTGATACGGGGGCCATCGGTCCCCATGATATTAATCTAATTTTTCTCGGGAGCGGGGCCATCCGGCAGCTTGCTGCCCGGCCCCGCGCGCGTCGCCTTGGTCTTGCACTACCTCCTTGGCAGGCGCAGCCCTCTCCCCCTCCCCTCCGGGAGGGAACCCAAACTCAAACCCTAAACAGCAGAGAAACCCCTTGAGTCACCATTCAGGAAAATGACCTTGCGGCCAAATTCAAGGAAGGCCCAAGGTAAACCAGCCTATGATAGGCTCATTGGCCTTAAGGACATTTTTTTAATTTTTTTTACACAAAGACGAACATGAGAAATGTTGTGAGCAACTGAAGTTCTAATTCTACAACAAAGTATGAATTTGTTCCAAATTTTTGAAGTGTGCTATCCAATGGGCCCAAAACAATCTTTAGACTACGCCAAAACCATCAAAAAGAGTGCCTACATGAATCATTAGGCCACCTCAAGCAATTACAATGTTTCCTAACATGGCTACAATATTTTCTTACAAGAATATGACAAAAAGGAATTTTAAAAAACTAGTTCTTATAATGAATTTACTCTAGAAAGGTGGAAGTTAGTAAAGTTGTCTCTAATAACTTCATGACCATCATTCAAAGCATTGATTTGGGCTTCTAACCTACCTAATAATGTCCTAATCTCATTTATTAGATAAAATCTACTATGAATTAATGAAAAAGCGTAATTGGTGGTCAGTTTGTAAATGTCTACATTATAGAGTTGATATGTCTTTGTTTGGTTTGGTTTAGTTTAATTACCTTGGGGCCAACTCGAAAAGGGCCCTTGTTTTTCAAAGGTGTGCTCTTATTCCACAAATCAACCCAATTCCAATTATACATTTTTGGTTAATTAATAATTTCTATAAAGTATTGAAATGCTCTCTCTTGAAATTACAAGTCCATCTAGAACATAATCATATACATCCTATAAACAACTCATAATTGCTCTCTTGTGAATTTAATGCATCATAAAAAAATGGATATTTTATGCTAGAAAAATATGATTGAGGATGATAGGTAACTACTTATAATCATATTTTAGAAGGCCAACAGTTTGAAAAAGAAATATGACTACAAGTATGATTGCAAGTTATATTTTGGCCTTATATTTTATGGGCGTGTAATATATAGCCATTGGAAACACCAGAATACCTCATAGGGAATGACAAAGAACATATTTGGAGAATGTTTGCTTATATGTGACAATTTTATTTTTCCTTTAGTCATATTTTGCAATCATATCTTTGTGAAGTAATATTTTTTTCTCTTTTAGGGCGGCCCAAGGAAATTTTTAGTAGGGAGCGTGTTTGGAAAGTTCTTGATCATATTTTTACTTTGATCACATTTTCCAGTCATATTTTTCAATGAGTCATATTTGTAGTTAAATCTTTTAATTAGTGATTTTTTTGAGGCAATCCAAGGTTTATATGGATAAGGAACATGTTTGGAAAGTGCATAGTCATAATTTTGTTCAAGTCATATTTTGCATTCACATCTTTTTGGTAGTCATTTTTTTTTCCTTTGAAATTTTAGAAGGAAAACATGTTTAAAGAGTGCTCAACTGCATTTTCTAGTCATATTTTCACATTAGTTATATTTTTATATCAATAATATTTTGTAATCACATTTCTTTGGTAATTTTTTTTTTATGAAGCCGTCAAAAAAGATGGGCAATCTATCATAAGGCTCTTGTATTTTGGTCCTAGGGACCATTCCTTGGATTTAACCCCTAAAGCCTTGAGGTGCGTTTTTTGGCATTATAAATTTTTTGGACAACTTACTATGAATGGAGTTTTTATTCTTTTTTGCTGAAATTTTTACACAAGATGTGCCCAAGGAGTAGCTTTAAGGCCCAACAATTTTCATAACTTTTGACTTGGAGGTTAAGAAGTTATGGCATGATATGTCGTTTTCTTTACTCGGAAGGCAGCCCGGGCAGCTGAAAAAACTTCTATAAAAAAACTTTGTTTTCAAAAGTGAAATTTCAAATTGATTCTTTAGGTTTCTTTAGATTCTTTAAATTAATTTTGATGTGGCACTATCTGTATCACATTACAATTCTGATGTGGGAGTTCCTACAGCTTGGGAACTCTAAAAGAACTTGTGGGATTTTCATGCCTTCAAATCTCTTCTAATGAATCGACCAAATCAAATTGTAAGGTCTTAAAAAACAAATTCAATTAGTACTTATGAGGTTTATGTTATCAAAATTGTTGAATTCCTAGAGTAATTAGAAATTAATTAGTAGTAATAGAAGACAAAGATTGCAAACCTAAATATCCTGAAAAATAGAGGAAAAAATGAAAAAATGTAGAAAATAAGTTGGAGAAAGTCAAGAGGGGTAGTACAAAGA
Organism: Thuidium tamariscinum; assembly: GCA_947034885.2. NCBI lineage: Eukaryota > Viridiplantae > Streptophyta > Bryopsida > Hypnales > Thuidiaceae > Thuidium > Thuidium tamariscinum. Next base: position 12,504,805 of record OX344751.2, read on the forward strand.
AATAGATTACAAGTAAAAAAAAGGTTAGATTATAGATAGAATTTATACACCTTGTTGTAAAAGTTGTTATTTAAATTGTATACAAAGAGACAAAAAACGCGACATAATGAAGGCAGACTTCATAATACTCTTATAATATCCATGTTAGAGAATGAAAATGTTGTGGAAATGGATTCCAAGGCATGTCCTCAAATTTGACACTTTGTTATTTCTCTTGTTGCAGAAACCATAGTTACATTAAAAATTAGTAATATTAATTAGACTTCTAATAATTTACTAAAATCCAACTTTGAAATCAAGATTACTTAGGTAATTTTTCGAAGTTTCTAGTAACATATCACTTCTTAAAATTGAAAAAAATGAAAAAAGATAGAGTGCAAGGAAATTAGATAATCATGAGCACTAGTTTTAAATTAAAAATATCAATAATTTCATCTAATTTAAGTCAAAAAAATGAAACTTTTAAGTTTAGGTGACATTTAGAATCCAATTTTAAAGTAAAAATTAATTTAGACTTATAGACTTGAAGAAAATATTGGATGAAGTCTTGACTCTTGAATGATGAATTAGAAGTAAAACCTCATCCATCCATTTTTTTTGCTAAACAATTGCAGATTTGAAAATCTACAATTTGGGCTTAAAGCCTTAAATGGCCAAAACCTCTGACTTTTATAAATTCATGTTAGTTTCACTAAAGATGTAAATGACTTATAGATTGTTATTAGAAAAAAATAATTCATTGTATAAAATGAAAAATGAACAACTTTTAAATTTCCAACTTCAAAGAACATGGTTGTATATGATTTCTCTCAAAGATATAAATAAAACTCTCACACATGTCATGCATTGATGTTTGGATCTTTTTTTGAAAGGTTCTTGAAAAGGTCATACAAATTACACTTATAGAAAATCTCTTAAGGCCTTATACTCCTATAGAAGTTAAAAATCATTCATATAAAGATTGAGACTCACCATAGGCATATGTGGACTTTTATTACAATTAGAAGATGGTTGTTTGGATGTTCTTACAAGGATGGAGACTACAAAAGCATAATCCCTTTTTTCCTTCAAAATGTTATTAAATAGTGCTTGTATCAAATATTTTTGCTTCCACACATTTTGTGCATGGACATAAATACATTGATGGATGCACGACATAAGCTTCAATATCTTTTACATTCCATGATTTTAGGTGCTTAAGGCCTTGTAAATTCCCTTCAAATATTTTGTAGAGTTAGTGTGTCAACATGTATTCATTTCACTACAAGAAAAATGGGTGTTTTAAGTATGGTCCTAGTAGTATAGTCTTTTAAGTAATGACCTATGAAGAGTCTTTTAAATAAAATTTTATTGAAAAGATATATATTTTCAATAAGATTTTACTTGAAAGACTCCTTATAGGTCATTACTTAAAAGACTACTACTAGGACCATACTTAAAACACCCCTTTCTCTTGTTGTGTTTTAGATCAAATTTGGTTGTTAAACTAGCTTAGTTGTATAATATAGCCATATTTGATCAATGGCATCCCTATGTCAAATAACATGACTAAAGCAAGGCATGTGCATAATTGAGGCAAGTCACATGACTAGGGTTTTAAAATCTTAGTACCTTGGTCATCACTTCTTTCTAGCTGCCATTAATTTAGGGGTTTGAACCCCTAGCCACCATTGTTTATAGCCACCCCTTCAAAGTGAAACATTTGACTATTTTTTTTTCCTCTTCATTGTTTTTTTGTTGCCTATTGGGTTTTGCTTCTCTTTGCCTATTAGCTCTTGCTTCTTTTTGGTTCGTATTCTTCTTCCTTCTTGCTTTTTATTGCCTCTTAGTTCTTGCTCTTTACTAATAGTTTCCTATTGTTACTTCTTAGTTCTTGCTTCTTCTAATTGTTGAGTGTATCTTATTTTCTCTTGTTACTTATTGCTTCTTGTTGCTTCTTTAGTTTTAGTTTTTAGTTTCTTCTTGTTGCATCTTAACTTGTAGTTCTTGTTGCATTTTAGTTCTTGCTTCTTCTTGTTATTTGTTGCATTTTGTTGAATCCCAACCTATACTTTTTGTTATATCTTAAATTATGAATTCTTGCTTGTTCTTGATTTTTTGCATCTTATTGCATTTTACCTCTTGCTTGTTGTTAACTCTTAGCACTTACCATTTTTTGCTAGTTGATCCCGGGGAGGACACTTCTTGTGTATTTGGGGGACCCACGTGCGGCGGTGGGATATTTTTAGGGGGGCTATCAATTACTTGTAATCATTACTTGGCAACATTAAAAGAGCCCCTATTTTACCATAAAGCGGAAAAATCAGCCATATTATCATCCCTATTTTATTTTTAAAATACTTTGCCTTTTTAATGTCCCCTAATTTATATGTAAATGTTTTATAAATTTTACCTGAGATTATTTAAATGTACCCTATATTCCGCCGCGCATAGGTTATTAAAAAACGGGAAGTGTCTTCCCCTAGTAGTTGATCCTTCTATCACCATCAGCTCTTTTTTTTCCGGCACTGTGTGGCTAGATTGCACCATTACAAATAAATGTCTTTTTCTCGCCAGATAAAAGTAATCTTTTTTCGCCAGAAATTTTCTAGTTCTCTTTAAAATATGGATGAAGTTGCCAAATTGGGATGAAAAAATGTATGAATATGACTGAAAAGTGTTTTTAAGTCCAAAAGATGGATGAATGTAGAAATACAATGCTTCACCAAATTTGAAGTGATCACCATCTTGGGACTTTTTCAAAAAGTAAAAAAAGAGGGCTGATCACCATTGCTATTCTTCCTTCTTGTTTATTTGCAATTTTTAGAAATATAGTAGGTATGAATTTTTCTTATCATAAAAATGTGCTACATGTTTTGTATTGCCTTAAATCTTTAAAGGTTGATCCATATTATTCATTCACTGAAAATTAACCTCACTACAAGATAAAGGGGTGTTTTAAGTATAGTCTTAGAAGTATAGTCTTTTAAGTAATGAATTTTAAGTAAAATTTTTAGTAAAATTGTATTGGAAAGACTATATTTTTAATAAAAGTTTTACTAAAAACCTTACTTGAAAGTCATTACTTAAAAGACTATACTACTAGAACTATACTTAAAACACCCCTTTATCTTATAGTGCCTTCTTGATTGTACATATATGCACTACAAATTGGAATGAAGTTATTAGAAGCAACATCTTCACATTTTTGTAAGGAATATAGCGGGGAATATAGGTCCTATTAGCATGCAAGAATATACATTTATTAAGAGTCATTGTGATGTATTTTGTATTAGTGACTAATAAATGTCATTGAGAAGAGAATTTTTTTTGGCATTTCACTTTATAATATGACTGACTCTTATGCATCTCAAAAATCACATGTATTGATTTTCTTATTTAGCTACTAAATCATGTTGATGGATGGCGACAATGGGTCATATCTATACATGATGTATGAAAAGTATGATTGTAGTTTGTCATAGAAGATACTATATACCTCAATCATCCCATTTACAAATCATAGATATAAATATAATAAATTCAACTCTTTTATCCAAAATATCACTTGCTTGAATAATATTTCAAAATATATCTTAGTAAAAATATGATTGGCTATATTAACAAAATGCTTACACTCATGCTATAAATGTAACTCTTAATTTTTGAAGATATGACTACATTCAATCATAAAATTATTGACAACATTCTATATGAACTACCACATCATTCAAAAATATGACTTACATGAGTAATATTTTACATCAACAAAACATATGATTCACAAGTGTCATTTTCCACATTAGCAAAAAATATGACTCATAAGAGTCATTTTATACAACAAAAAAAATATGACTTATATATAAAAGTCGTTTTCTATGACATCAAAAATATGAATCACAAGAGTCACCTTTTATCACTAAAAATTATGACTGCACAAAGTCACATGCCATGTTAAACAAAAAATGATTCTATGTAGTCATATTCGACATCAACCAAAAATATGACTAGATGGAATCATATGCCATATAGACTTTTTTTCCTTTTGCCTAGGCAACTCAAGAAAAAGTCAAGCCTTTTAAGTATAGTCAACTTATTTTATTACAACCCTCATCAAAAGGCATGCCCGTTCCATTTTAGTGAGCAAGGGGGATGTTGGAGGTGACTCCCCAAGCCTTATAAGAGATGAGGTGAGTGGGATTAGGAGTTCTAATCAATTAGGACGTTGTACTACTCTAATCAATATGATTTGGATGTCATTCTATACATGCTTAAAAAGCTTGTAAGAAGACACATCCATGAGTCTAAAGAATGCAAAGATCCAAATTGGAAGTAAAAAATTATGGCTCTTCAAAATTGGCATTGTCCCGGTCGCATCCCGAGATGAGGGGCGTGGAAAACAAGGTTTGGGAGTGTTCTTTTGAGCCAAATAGGCCATGACACATACAATTAGAAAGCTAAAGAGACAATCTTTCTAAAACGCTAAGGCTTGTGGCAAAATAAGCTGTGAAACAAAAGTTACAAGTATCCAAAATGGAAGGAGTCCGAGAGAACTAACTCTTCTAAGGGACTCAAACCTTTGGAAGGCCATAACTTCCTCAATATTTGTTGGATTGGGAAAAGTAAGTAGTTGTAATGATTTACAGAAGGTACAAATGGAAGAAAATGGATTTTTGGGTTGCATTTGGAATCTGGAGCAAAATGTTATACCTATGGAAAGCTTTGGAGGCTTTTGGAGCCTAATTTTGAAAAAATATAGAAATAGGTGGTCTTCCAAGATGAATGTGTCTTAGATGTTCTTAGAGAGATCTAGGAGGAAGGAAGGCCAATCGAATCCTACCAAGAGTACTATGAAGAGGGGTGGTCCCTCTCTTCACTCATAAATGGTACCATGGTGAACCAAAGTAGCCGTAGGTGGTGAGGTTGGTGTTGGAGTTTCACCACCACTTGTGTGTTACCATGGGATGCTTGAGCATTCTTTGATACTAATTGGATGGTATCCCTCTTCACACTAAGCCATATATATGTCCCAATGGCTAAGTCTAGATTGATGTACATGTTTTGATGAATGATTCCCAATGTGAGTCCTGAATGGTGATGGATTGGCCTAGTAGGAAGTTGGTCCCATCTCGAGTCCCATTTAAGGGCAAATAGCACCAATAGAGAGAAGTGCTTCCATTGAATATTTGGACATCAATGGAAGTTCTGCCCCATGTCATCAAATGATATGTCCAATGTCTTGTAGGAATTAAAAGTTGGGATGGAAGTGTTGGAAGTCACAGAGGAATGGTGTGACTAGTTGGAACTTAACTTTGTATAAATGAGGCATGTATAGTGTTAGGAGATTATAACCCTTAATATCATTAAAGAGCATTAGATGAAATTTGAGGCCTCCGCAAGACTGCAAGTTCCCAAACTGTGGGAATGCAAAAACTACTACAAGGCTGCAGAGTGCAGAATCATAGGAATCCTATGTGGTCAAGAGACTGCTAAGTCATTAAATTTTATTTTTTTGAAAAAAAATTGGACTTTTTTCACATTTCAGGATCCTCCAAATTTATTGATTAATTTTTTTTATTTTATAGAAAATGTTGGCCTGATAGCAGCCAACAATATTGGGAACAAATCCGAAACGGCCCTTCGGAGGCCTCAAATTTCATCTAATGTCAAGTGCTTAGGGAGCACTCAAAGTGGATCTTGAGAGACTTAAGTGTCACTAAAGGGCATGACATATATGCCTCGTTGGCAAGAAATGGCTAATTATTCCCTCTAATGTATATGACTTTTAATATGATTGATGTCCAATACAACTTGTTGATAATGAGTGGACCTAGTCATGCTTGAAATCATCTACAATGATTTATATTTTGAGATTTTATAACTCATTGTATTCATGTTTTGCAGTCATAAAACATTCATTTTAAAATAGTGATGGTACTTCACCCAAGCTAAAACAAAGATCCTATTTCTAACATGCATCTCTTCCAAATTTGTCAAAGTGTTGAATTGTCATTAGTTCAAAATTTAGTATATTTTAAACCCCTACCTAAATCTCTATTACTACCCTTTTGTTGGTTTAGAATTGTTTTATTATTATTCTATTGAAATAACACAATCACAGTTGTCATCTTTTCAAAAATTTAATGGACTTCAATGATTTCCAGATGCTATTGAGACAAAAATAGGATAACAAAATCAAATAGTGAGCATAAATGGGCTTGCCTACCTTAATCTTAGAAGAAAGAGTTGATCACAATAAAAGACATTGTTATTGGTACTATGTGCTTTTATTTCTTTGAAAAAACTCAAACACATGTGCTCATTGGAGATCAAACTATTGTGCAAGACCTCCTACTACATACAAAACTCCAAAGATTAAAATTTGCACTTCTATTAGACAAAAAAAAGATTCTTTGTTATCTATTAGATTTTTAGAGTTTGCAATGATTTTACAAGATTGATTACTTACAGACTAAGATAGTTTAAATCTTCAAAATTGTAAAGATGTGTAATATAAGACAACTTAAAAAGAGTAATTTAAAACCTAAAGGTACTAAGGTTGTTTTCTTTTCTTTTTTGTCAAAAATCACTCAAATTGTTTTGCATTTTCAATGCAAACAACAAAGATTTTTAACATATTTTTTTCATATGCAACTATAGAAGTTGGTTTCAAAAAAATATATAGAAACTTGTACTAAACCAACATAAAAATTTTTGGGAGAAATTTCAAAAATTGAGACCAAATTGATCTTAAGATGTAAGCATTCATAGTAAAATAAATATTTTTTTTCTCTTAGCTTGACTACGTTATGAAGCTTTGATTCCTTTTAATTAGAATTGTATTACAGATTGTAAATTGTAAATTTTTCTATTGGAGAATTGAACTAAAAGTTTAGAAAAAAAATTCAAAAAAAAGTTCACAATGTCAAGAAGTCTTAATGCATGACAAGACCCAAATTTAGAAATTTGTTATGATGGAATTTTCTTAGAACTAATTGGATGGAATTTCATATAATTCACCAAAAATAATGACACAAACTAGACTAACATGTTAAAAAAGTAGTGATACATTTGATTTTCTTTCTATGATTGTTACATAACAATCAAAAAAAGTCTTGAGATGTTTAAAATTTAACCCCTAAATGTCTATGGCTTTTTTTGAGCTTCTACAAATTTGTTCTAAAGTGACCAAAACATGAACTTTATGATGAGCTTTACCAATTTAAAAAAAAAATGTAATTATACAAATTCAAACTGGACATGTTAAAGATCACTTAAGAATGGAAAACATGACAATATCACTTATAGATTGAAAGATTATAATGTTTGATCATAAAGGTGTTAAAATTGCAAAAGTGATGTGCAATCTTTCAATCTTCTTTTCACAAGTCAAATCTATAAATTTTTGTAACTTTTCACAATTTCCACAGTTCACATCAACACCTCCTCCAATCTGCGGTGCAGTAACAAACCTCAAAATTAGATCAAAACACAACTTTGCATCTTGTGCTGTAGCAATTCTTCAAACCCCTCAGTCTCCTAATTATGAAAGCTACTCCCTCAACAGGCCAGTCACGTTTTGAAGAAGAAACACTGCAACATGATCTCAGTATACTGGTTTCTGGAGTTCAGTAATAAGCAAACGTCATTGTTTCACACCACTGCCCAATCTAAAGACTCGGACGAACTCTCTGCGTAGGAGAAACATGGCGAGAGGCTCGGCACTTTCAAACTGAAAAAAATTTCAGTGTCGAGTTCATTCCAGAGATAAAACGAAGGTTATTGGAGAGCAAGCTGTTGTTAGAGGGTGTGTTCATAGTCCAGGATCCTCGCTCAGTACCTCAATGGCTATTACCCACATTTATTCGAACAATTGCCCCGCCTCGCATTTCAAGAATGGCCTTACGCAAGCTTCCTCACGTGCTCTTCAGATCTAGCCTCTCTCCATGCTGACGTTCTTCTCCTTCAGTCCAGAGTAAACTAATCCTAGGGAGCGAAAATTGACAAGCTGTGCATGTGAAGGAGTAATCTGCTTGTTGGTGCACATAAGTCCTTCACATCTTAAGTTTTATTTCATCCATCAACGGTACAGATTCTCCCTTCGATTTGGTTCAAGTTCGCTGTTTAGGACTTGGTTTCAATCGAGAATGTTCTTTAGGGTTTACTTTTATTTAACTTTAGTGTAGAGTTTCATTTTTTGCATCGAACTGCAGTTTAGGGTTTGAGTTTGGGTCCCCTCCTGGTGGGGAGGGGGAGAGGGCTGCGCCTGCCAAGGAGGTAGTGCAAGACCAAGGCGACGCGCGCGGGGCCGGGCAGCAAGCTGCCGGATGGCCCCGCTCCCGAGAAAAATTAGATTAATATCATGGGGACCGATGGCCCCCGTATCAGATATTAAACTGATAAGAACAGATACTACACTTGATCTTAGCCAAAAGGCCGAGAAAGGTATGCTTCTCCACCCTTCTCCTGGCCTTCTTGTACTCCACAGTCCCCCCTGCCCCGACCCCAATCCTTATGGGGTAAATAAACGCACTAAACCCCCCGACAAAGTAAAAGTCCCCTGTTCCCTGCCTCTCTCGCGCGAGTTTCTGGTGAGGAGAACTCGCTTTCTCTAGGCGGCACAGGCTCCACCTTTATCACTCAGAACTGCTTTGAGTGACGATTTCGTGCCACCATCGCCCTTTCATTTCACTGGGAAATTACAGTTTTAGATACTTGCAAAGCCACTTCAGTCAGTTCCTGATCAAACGCAAATTTATACACTTCGTATGTTTCAGATCAGGACTCACAAAAACGCAGCATCAATGTTGTAGCTGCCATGCCACGTTTTTGTACACTGCTGTTGTTACCGGCTTCTGTCGGTCTGCATTCAACAGTCAAGCTCTACGACCAGGGTGAAATAACTTAATCAGGTTCCAATCAACAAACCTTCCAATGCAATCGCAAGTTCAGCATTCACTCCTTTAGACTCTTTCAGTCGTTCTGTGCGAACAGTTCTGAGGGCAACCTCAATGTGGAAAACACGGAATGTACTCCAGATGAGACACTATATTCTTCGCTATGTGCGTCGCGGAACGAACGCCATTCTCTCGCCAGACTGCTTCTAAGGAAATACTCCGTAATTCTCACTATATTCAAATCTGATGTTTCTACTCTGTTCCCCAGCAGTGGAGTAAGACAAATTTACTTGGTTTAAGAGACTTTAGTTGAACGCCAGTGTTAAGGGAGGTAGCATCATCTCAGGCATGAATTGGCCACAAATCACATGTTTCCTTTTACTTGATCCAAGATGTAGGCAATATCAAGGATATACACGATACCTACAGACAAGTGTCCTCTGGAAAATTCTCAAATTGAAGGAGAACCAAAAATACAACTTCGGGAAGTGCGGTATGCTTCATCGGTACTAGCACTTCTCTGATCAAGCTATTCACTATCTGTCGCTCTCTCTAATTTGAGAGACAAAAAAATTAACCTACCTAATTTTACATGGATAATATGCTGCACTGTATGAAAAAACCCTCCTAGCAGATGGTTATGCATCACTCGCTCTCGTTGTGCATGATACGCCGCCTACATGTACTACTCCGCTTAGGTCCAGGCTCATACATAAAAACGCCGTTTGAATTGCAACAAAACATGGCCGAGTTATGGTCGCAAGGAATCCCAAATGATTCTCAGTTCAAAAAGAAAGCAGGTCCGGTTCACCTACTGCACCTTCTTCATCTCCAACCGCCCTCGAAGATTCTCTGGCAACTTACTGGCGACGACTCTGTAGTAATGGTCGAAGGTTTCAAGTGCCAGAGTGCACAGCTTGTCAAATTCGTGCTCATACATGTAGGGAGCAGTGAAAGCAGCAAACACGCTCATGAAGAATAGAAGAAAAAAGGGAAAAAATATAGAAAATAAGTTGGAGACACTCAAGAGGGGAAGTACAAAGAAATAGATCTTAGATAGAATTTATACACTTTGTTGTAAAAGTTGTTATTTAGATTGTATACAAAGAGACAAAAAAGTACAACATGATGAAGGCGGGCTTCACAATGGTCTTTTAACATGCGAGTTAGAGAATGAAAATGTGGTGGGAATGGATTCCAAAGCATGTCCTTAAATTTTGCTTTTTGTTATTTCTCTTGTTGTGAAAACCATAGTGACATTCAAAATTAGAGGTTTTAGTCAAACCTTTAAGAATTTATTTAAATCCAACTTTGAAATCGAGATCACTTGTGTAATTTTTAGAAGTTTCCAATGACATATCACACTTTATAAAATTAAAAAAGAATTAATAAAGATAGAGTACAATATGACTATTTTCAAATAGTAAAAATTTTGGATGAAGTTTTGAATGATGAATTAGAAATAAAATTTCATCCATCTATTATTTTTGCTAAATATATCCCATTATGAAGATTTTTACTATTTGAAAATAGTCATGTTGCATTATATAGTTTAAACTAATAAAAAGTTTGATGTTCACAATTGTAAATTTGAAAATCTACAATGTGGGCTTAATTAAGTGGCGAAAACCTTTGACTTCTACAAATTTGTGCTAGTTTCACTAAAGATGTGAATGGCTTATAAATTGTTATTAGAAAAAACTTATACATTTTATAGAAAGAAAAATGAACAACTTTTAAATATCCAATTTAGGATTCAAATCCCAACAACAAAGAACATGATTGTATATATTTTCTCTAAAGGATATGGATAAAACAACTCTCACACATATCATGAATTGATGTTTAATTCTTTTTTTGAAAGGTTCTTGAAGATGTCATACAAGTCACACTTATAAAAGGCCTCTAAAGGCTCTATAGAAGTCACAAAAATATTCATATGAAGATTGAGACTCACCATAGGCATGTGTGGGCTTATATTGCAATTAAAGATGGTTGTTTGGATGTTCTTACAAGGATGAAGACTACATAAGCATAATCCCTTTTTTCCTTCAAAAATGTTATTAATTAGTGCTTGTATCAAATACTTTTTCTTCCGCACACTTTGTGCATGGACATTAATACATTGATGGATGCATGACATCTGCTTCAATATCTTTTATATTCCATAATTGAGTGATTGCAACAAGCACCTATACTATTGTTGCGTTTTCATGATTTTTGGGGAGTACTATAAAATCAAAAAATTAATTTTTTAGAAAATTTGAAATATATGATTAATGTATACACCTTTAAGATAAAGGAGACTAGTGAAGGAATTGCATAGAAAAATTCACTAAATAAGGGAACTTAAAAAGTGTTAAGTCTCAAGAAAATACATACCTTCATGTTTCAATTAGAGAAAAAATAGTAAAAATAAGTAAATACAAAAAACAAAAAGTGTTCATTTGTAACAACTCTATGGAGATGGTCATTCACCAAAAAATCCACCAAAATAATATCTTATGTGTTTCAAAATACAAGCAAAAAGAAGTTCTTTTTGTAGACTTCTACACTGTATAAAATTAACTGTTTTTAAAAATCCTTCCTAGGAAAGATAGAAGTCTACTAGAAGACCATCTCATTCAAATTTCATTTCAAAATCATTAAAAAAAAAGGTAATCCTTAGTACTAAAACCTCATAAATCACAAAATGTGACATTCAATTGGGGTCTATTTTTGGATAGTAAACTATTTTTGAAAATTATAAAAAAGAAGAAAATTTATGATAGTCATGACTACCTTTTCTAAAAATCTTGAGTCAATTGGAGCCAAAACACAGAAGTTATGGCCAAAAAATAGATAAGCAAGCAACATGTGACCCAAAATAGTACAAGTGTTTCTTGCAGTCACTCAATTGTCGGTGCTTAAGGCCTTGTAAGGGTGATTGCAAGAAAAGGTGACCAATTTCCTAGTCACAATTGAAACCATTCTTTTTTTTTTGCTATAACTTTTGAAGCACAAGTCAAATGAACATGAAATTTTTATTGAACATGTCTAACTTCATGGTAATTATATCTCTCATTTTTTTTAAATTAATAAAAATAATTTTATATTTAAAAACTATTTTCATTAATTTATCACAAGTTGATGTTTAGGGGTTTTCACTACATTATGAGTCACTAAATTTAATGATTTAGAGCTCAAACATTCATGGTCTATTTCCATAATAGAGAAGCATGTATCTACCAAAGGAAATTTGAAAATTTATTATTTCATGTCCTCTACATGAGTATGAACAACACTTCCATTGTGCGCAATTTTTGAATATTGAAGACAATTTTTAGATCATTGTTTTGGTGAAATATCATCACAAAAACTCTTTCCAAATAGAAAAATTTTATTTTTCTTAAAGAGTAATTTTTCTATTTTTTATAAATTTAAATGTAAAATTTGAGTGATAATCACTATTTTCAGGAGATTTTGCACTTTTCTAGTTCACCTACTTCGAAATTTTTTCTATAGTTTTCCTTCATAGGGTACCTTCTTCTTAAAGATATATACATGACAAATATTTTTTACTTTTTTTATTCTTCTAATTTTAAAGTACTCCCAAAGGTAAAAATGAATACTATGAAAAATGCGACGCTTTTTGCACACCCTTTCTTGCAAGGACCCATAACTTCCCTTTGAACATTTTTTGGAATAAGAGTGTCAACATGTATCCATTTTGGATCAAATTTGGTTATTAAACTAGCGTAGTTGTACAATATAGATATATTTGATCAATGGCATGTCTATGTCAAGTCACATGACTAGAGCAATACATATGCATGATTGAGGCAAGTCAACATGACTAGGGTTTTAGAACCTCAATTGTGAATTCTTTTTAGCTACCATTAATTTAGGGGTTTGAAACCCTAGCCACCATTGTTTACAGCCATGTTTTCAAAGTGAAACATTTGACTATTTTTGTTTCTTCTTCATTGTTTTTCATTGCCTCTTGGGTTTTGCTTCTTCAGTTGTTGCTTCTTAGCTCTTGCTTCTTTTTGGTTTTCAATTCTTATTCCTTCTTACTTATTTATTCTTATTTTTTGTTACTTCTTAGTTCTTGTTCTTTATTAATAATTTCCTATTGTTGCTTCCTAGTTCTGGCTTTTGGCTTCTTCTTATTGCTTATTATATCTTATTTTCTCTTGTTGCTTGTTGCTTGTTGCTTCTTATTGCTTCTTGTTACTTCTTTAGTTTTAGTTTTTAGCTTTTTCCTGTTGTATGTTAACTTGTACTTTTTCTTGCATTTTAGTTCTTGCTTTTTGTTGTTATTTGTTTCATTTTGTTGTATCTCAACCTATACTTTTTGTTATATCTTTAATTTTTAATTCTTGCTTCTTCTTGTTGTTTTTTGCATCTTATTGCATTTTACCTCTTGCTTGTTGATAACTCTTAGAACTTACCATTTTTTACTAGTTGGTCCTTCTATTCCCATTGCTATTCTTCCTTCTTGTTTAAATGCAATTTTTTGAAATGTAGTAGTTATATGGTCAATTTCGTTAAAATGGCAATACTCCAATAAAATGGCATGACATTCCATTAAAATGGCACAATATTCCATTAAAATGGCACATTTTCTTCCTCTACCACTAAGCCTCTATGTCAAAATGGTACACAAAATATGTCAAAATGACACTTGAAATTTGTCAAAGTGGCACATGGAATATGTCAAAATGGCACTGGAATTTGTCATAATGGCACTCAGAATACCACCATTTTAACGAAATTGACCATTTATGACTTTTTCTTACCTTAAACTTGTGCTACATGTTTTGTTTTGCCTTAAATTCCTAAAGGTTGAGCTATATTTCTCATTCATTAAAAATTAACCTTCTTGATTGTACATATAGGCATTAGAGGTTGGAATGAATTTATTGGAAGCTACTTGCAATACTAGAGAAGCAACATCTTCACATTTTTTGTAAGGAATACAGACCCTATAAGCATGTAAGAATATATATTTATAAAGAGTCATTGTGATGTGTTTTGTATTAGTGACTAATAAATGTCATTGAAAAGAGACACACCCTTTTTTGCATTTCACTTTTTTGTATGACTAACTATTGTGCATTTCAAAAATCACATATATTGAGTTTTAATTGAATAGACTTTCTTATTTAGCTACTAAATCATGTTCATGCATGACTACAATGAGTCATATCTATATAGAATGTATGAAAATTGAGATTGTAGTTTGTGACATATGCTATTATAAACCTCAATCACTCCATATACAAATCATGCATACAAATCTAAGAAATTCAACTCTCACTTATTCAAAATATCACTTGCTTGAATAATATTTCACAATATATATGTTGGATAAAATATAATTGGATAATGCTCATAGTCTTGCCATAAATGTAATTCTAAATTTTTGAAAATATAACTACATTCAATCAGAAAATTACTGATAACATTCTATATGAACTACCACATCAATTAGAAAATATGACTTACATGAATAATATTTCACATTAAAAAAAAATAGAAGTCATTTTCTACAATATCAAAAATATGATTCTTTAGAGTCACCTTTTTTATCACTAAAAAATATGATTGCACAAAGTCATATGCCATGTTAGCCATAAAATGATTCTATGTAGTCCTATTCTACATCAACTAAAAATATGACTAGATGGAATCATATGCCACATGGACTTTTTTTCCTTTTGCCTAAGCAATTCAAGAAAAAGTCAATTTTTTTAAGAATAGTCAACTAGTACTATTACACCCCTCATCAAGAGGCATGCCCGTTCCACCTTAGAGAGCAAGGAGGATGTTGACGGTGATTCTCTAAACCTTGTAAGAGATGAGATGAGTGGAACTAGGAGTTCTAGGCAATTAGGATGGTGTAATGCTTTGATTAATATGATTCGGATGGCATGTTACATATATGTGAGCCCACAATTTGTCACTTGGGACTGACTATTTTGTTTTCAATTTTAGCAAAGTATAATCTGTAAAATAATTCAAAAAGCCTCCAATAAAGTGTAAAACAAAATAGGTATGTTACATGACAATATAATATTTGGTCATATTTTGAGTGTTTTTATCATTTAGGTCAAAATCCTACTTGTAAATAGGTTAGAAATTGTTAAAACCCAAATGAACCCATCTTTGGTAGATTTACCTAAAATAGCCTCACCTACCGTGTATGTGATAAAGTTGGCAAAAATAGATTTGAGAGTTCTTGGTGAGAACCTAAAGCCTAGTTTCATGGATAGGTTTCAAGTAATTAATCAATTACTACCTTTCATAGAAACTCCATTGTTAACCTACAGGTTTGAAAAATATGGCAACAAATCAGTGAAAGGAATCTACAACTGAAGGACGGTGTTTCTGAATTGAATTCATACTAGGAAAGTTCAATTTCAAATTATCAAGTGTTAGAAAACCATGGATGAAGTTTGATGAACAGATTAGCGGTCAAACTTCATCCACTTGTAACTTTCAATAAGAAAGTTCAATTAGAGAATTTAACATCAACTTCAAAAGATGGAGATGGCATCTAGAAGAAAAAAACCTAGAATTTTTAAAAATAGAAAATTGACAAAAGTTAGACCGAGACATAAGAAATAAGCTAGTTCAATTAGCCTTCTCTAAGATATATTAAGAACAAATAATTAGGGCTAGAAGGATATAGAGCTACCTTACTAGAATCTTGAAGTGTGTTCCAATCAACAAACAACTTAAAATCATAGAAGATATAGGTGGATGAAATAATGGACTAGGGTTGAATGAAAAAATAGGGCATTCATGCAATGCAATCAAAACTTAAAGCTTTAGAGAAGGTTTTTTACTTAAAATACATCTTCAAAATCTCAACTTATTTTGAAAGTTAGAATTCCTTTAAATCATGAATGAAGTTTGATGAACCGATCAATGATCATACTTCATCCTTCGATAACTTTTGCTAGAAGAGTCAAATTGGAGTGATCTTTATACTTTTGGAAAAGGATAAAGGATGCTTTACAAGGTTAAGCCAATAATTTTGGTCTGAACAAATATTCATGAAAAACCATAGTGGCCTTGGTAATTAATCAAAAACTTTGATAATCACATTGCCAATCAACGTTTCAATTCCATTCTACAATTTGAGTCACTTAGGCACTAAGAAAGATCCATAGCTTGGAAGGCATAATGAACCTACATCTAGGCACCCACTAGTAGAATCACATCTTGATAATCAAAAGAACTTGGTTCTGCTAGATTAGTTAACATGAGTAGGTAATTAATTGCTCACACTATATATACTTGAAAAGCTTGTAAAAAGACAAATCCGAGGGGCTAAAGAATACAAACATCCAAATTAGAAGGCAAAAGTTATGGCTCTTCGAAATTGATAGTGTCTCAATCGCATCACGAGATGGAGGGCGTGCGAAACAAGGTTTGGCAGTGTTCCTTTGAGCCAAATAGGCCATGGCACATACAATTAGAAAATCTAAAGAGACAATCTTTCTAAAATGCTAAAGCTTGTGGCAAAATAAGCTATAAAACAAAAGTTACAAATATCCAAAATGGAGGGAATTCCAGAGAACTAACCCTCCTAAGGGACTCAAACCTTCCAAAGGCCATACCTTCTTCAATGTTTGTTAGATTGGAGAAAGTAAGTAGTCTTCATTGATTTACAAGAAGTATAAATTAAGAAAATCGATGATTTTTGTTGCATTTGGAGTCTAGAGCAAAATGTTAAACCAATGGAAAGTTTGGAAGGCTTTTGGAGCCTAGTTTCAAGAAAACATGGAAATGGGTGGTCTTCCAAGATGAATGTCTCTTGGATGTTCTTGGAGAGCTCTAGGAGGAGGGGGGGTGAACCAAATCCTACAAAGAGTACTATGAAGAGGGGGGGTCTCCTCTTCATTCTTGAATGGTACCATGGAGAACCAAAGTAGCCATAGGTGGTGAGATTGGTGTTGGAGTCTCACCACCACTTAAGTATTACCATAGGATGTTTGTACACTCTTTAGTATTGATTGGATGGTATCCCTCTCTATACTAAGCTATATATATATACAAATGTGTAATTCTAGATTGATGTGAGTCTTCAATGGTGATGGGTTGGCCTAGTAGGGAGTTGGTTCCATTGAAGGGCAAATAGCACCAATAGAAAAAGTGCTTCCATTGAATGTTTGGGCATCAACAGAAGTTTTGTCCCATGTCACCAAATGATATGCGCAATGTCTTGTGGAAGTTAAGAGTTGGAATAGAAGTGTTGGGAGTCACGAAGAAATGGTGTGACTAGTTAGAACTTAACTTTGTATGCATGTGGCATATATAGTGTTAGGAGATTGTCACCCTTGGTGTCATTAAGAAGTGAAGTGCTTGGGGAGCACTTAAAGGGGGGCTTAAAAAACTTAAGGGTCTGTAAAAGGCATGATATGTATACCACCTTGGCAAGAAATAACTAACTATATCCGCTAATGCATATAACTACTAATATGATTGATGGCTGATACAACTCATTGGTAATGAGTGGACTTAGTCATCTTCCAAATCATCTACAATGATTTTGGCATGAGTCATATTTTGAGATTTTATCACCCATTGCACTCATGTTTTGGAGTCACAAAACATCTATTTTCTAATAGTGATGGTACTTCAGCCAAGGTAAAAGAAGATGATTCTACATCCAACATGTATCTCTCCCAAATTTGTCAAAGCATTGAATTGTCACTAGCTCAAAATTTAGTGTATTTAAAACCCTTGCCTAAATCTCTATTACCACCCTTTTGTAAGTTTAGAATTGTTTTACCATTATTCTATTCAAATTAGACAATCACAATTGTCATCTTTTCAAAAATTGAATGGATATCAATGATTTCCAAACACTATTGAGCCAAAAATAGGATAACAAAATCAAATAGTGAATAGAAATGGGCTTGCCTACCTTAATCGCTTGGAAGGAAGGGTCAGTCACAATAAAAGACATTGTTATTGGTACTATGTGAATTTATTTGTTTGAAAAAATTCAAAATCTTGCACTCATTGGAAATCAAACTATTGTGCAAGACATCCTATTACACACAAAATTCAAAGGATGAAAATTTGCACTTCTATTTGACAAAAAAAGATTCTTTGTTATCTATTCAATTTTTAGAGTTTGTAATGATTTTACAAAATTAACTCCTTACAAACTAAGATAGTCTAAATTTTCAAAATTGTAAAGATGTATTGTATAATACAACTTAAAGTAATATTTTAAAACCCTGAAGTGCCAAGGTTTTTTTTTTTTTTTAATCAAAAATCACTCAAAACTCTTGCATTTTTAATGCAAACAACACATAATTTTAATATTTTTTTTCATATAAAACTATAGATGTTGGTTTAAAAAAAAAGTATAAAAACTTGCAATAGACTTTTAGAAGAAGTTTGGGAGAAAATTTAAGAACTGAGACCAAATTGATCTTAAGATGTAAGCTTCTTTAGTAAAATAAATATATATTATTCTCTTAGCTTGACTACATAATAGGCTTTGATTCCTCTTAATTAAAATTGTAAAATAGATTGTAAATTGAAAATTTTCTATTGGAGAATTGAACTAAAAATTTAGAAAAAAAATTCAAAAAAACAAAATGTCACAATGACATTGAGGCAAAAAGAGGTGTCCCATCCCAATCCTATATTTGTCCTAACGTTGTGAAATATTCTTAACCATTCAATTTTTTTGGAAAAATTAACCACCATCCTCAACACCATTGATCTAATTGGAAGATGATGCCGGGAATGATGCTAAAATGTAGGCCATAGATTGTGGTTGAATAAAATGTGAGGCTTCTCGCAACCGTCAATGGAGCACCGTTTCTAAAAAAAACAAGAACCGTTGATGGGTTTCCTGATAGCGTTTGGCACTCAAATTTTAGTGCAACCTAGTGCTATGCACTCTAGTTCCATCGAATTGGATTTCTTCAAAATAATAATATTGATGTGTGGAGATCCATGTTGCTCAACTTCTCAACAGTCCATAAATAAATCTACCAAGCAGACTCTAGGGTCATGTAGAATTTTGGTGATTTGCCAGTTTTCAATGTAGTTTTGAATAGAAGTTGAACTTAGGGATTGAAGTGCTTCAACCTAAGTGCCAAAGCCTTTGAGGTTGAAGATTTCTTCAAAGATGAAAAACTAGTTTCATTGTGCTTTTGGAAATTGTTTGGCCGACATTAGCTTGGATGTTGGATCTCGTTGTTGAGAGTGTGGATGAGAGTTTGGGACATGGTTGCATTTCAGCATTTGATTTTGGATTGTGCAATCATCTCCATTTCCATTGTTGTTGGTGGTAGAGGGAGGAACTTTGAATCCTTGTTAGTGTGGTAAGTCTAGGGTTTTGCTTGAATGTTTGCAACTTAATAAGAATTATGTTTAATAATTGTTCTGAAAATGACTTTCATTTGTTTTGGTGATTTGGATTGGAACTCTCATTACAATATTGGTTGATTTGTTGGACTTACTTCCTTCATTTTTAGTTTCAATTTCAAAATTAGCTTGTTGGTAAATCTAAAGACAAAGATTGAATTTGGTAACTTGTTGAAAAACAAAAAGAGATTAACTCAATTTTTTTTTGGGATTGAATGAAATTATTGGAGGTCAAGAAATCTAGAGCTTAGGATTTTGGAGGATAGAAGAGGTCTGCTAGGGTTTCTAGATGGATAGCTATAATGAAACAAAATGACATTCTTATAGATCAAAGTTTTGAGTTTAGCTTTTGAGTATTGAGTTTGTTTCTACAACAAATGTAGGCAATTTGTTATTGTAGATGTAAGCATTGCTTTGAGGTCACCTACTTTTTTAATTTTCAAACATAATTTCTTGGAATTCACATTTTGAACTTTTTCCTATGAATTTATGTGTATTCTTAAGGAGTTGTTCTAATCTAGAATTGTACAATTTGTATGTAAGTAGTCCTAAAAAGTTAAAATTGCATAATGCCACGTATACCCTCTTTGAAAAACATGAAAAACATGTATCTTACCCTCTACAATTGACAGTCTTTCACATACAATGTCCCCAAAAGAGATAGGAACTACCTAAAGACATAAGTATTAATGTCAAAAAGTCTTAATGCATGACAAGATCCAAATTTAGAATTTGTTATGATGGAATTTTCAAACTATTTGGATGGAATTTCATATGATTCACTAAAAATAATGACATAAACTAGACTAACATGTTAGAAAGTGGTAATGCATTTGATTTTCTTACTAAGATTGTTACATAACAATGGAAAAAAGTCTTGAAATGTTTAAAATTTAATCCCTAAATGCCCAAGGCTTTTTATGAGCTTCTAGGAATTTGCTCTAAAGTGACCAAAAAATAAACTTTATGATGAGCTTTACCAATTTTTCTTTAAAATGTAGCCATATAAATTCAAACAGACATGTTCAAGATCACTTAAGGAAAAGAAGACACAACAATATCACTCATGGATTGAAAATTTATAATGTTTAATCATGAGGGTATTTAAATTGCAAAAGTGATGTGCAATCTTTCAATCCTTTGTTTACAAGTCAAATCTAAAAATTTGGTGATCAAAAAAATATGAGATGAAAAGGCCTAACATACATAATCCCAATCAATTTATAGCTTCTCAAAATTTAGTCTACAATTTTTTTAAATGAATTTCTAATGTGATTTTCTCTCCAAGATCTAGTGTATATTAGGCTCATTTCCAAGAGACCTCAACACTAGAGAAAGTCAAGATTGCAATGGATATCCTTGCACAAAATCTTCAATAGAAAAATCATAGTCAATCATTTTTAAGATAAGGTTTTTGATACTTAAAGTAGACTTCAAAAAGAATTCTCTTAAAATACAAACCATTATAAATAGTAACTTCATTAGGTTAACCCTGAAGCGCTCCGACGTCCATATTTTGGACGATGACCAAAGAGCTTCAAGGCACTGTTTCATCCAATTAACTTCTCATTTATCAAATGTAATACTTGCATCTAGAAAAGACAACCTTCCTTAATGACCAAATTCATTAAATTCTGATAAATGATATATTTGTACAAAGTTATAAGCGAAAATGAGCAAAAATTCAAAAAAGGATTGAGATGCTTAAGGATTAATTTAACTTCAAAGTTTTACAAACACCAAATTTTGGTGCTTCCGGCATTTAGGGGTTAAGGTATAGAATTTAGGCTATCAAAAATCAAATGGAATCTTAATGTTTCATGATGCATCGTGACAAATGTGACGTGACATTGTATCATAAAGACTCCAAGTCACATTAGGATAGACAAATAGGCAAAAAGAACCTTACAAATTTCAATATTCAAAGAGTTGTTAAGTTGAAGTAGGTGCAAGATGAAAGGGAAAAATAAATTGTTGATAGCTCAAAGATAGAATTGGAGTACACTAATCCCATAGATTAGATTGTTCATAAAAACAACCAAAATCATGATTACAAGATAAATGCAATTAAAGCAATATAAATTCATTGAATGATGGATTGTAATCCTTCATGAATATATCTTCTATTAATAAATATGTATTTGTCTTAACAATAGTACTTAATATTTTGTTTCCATTTCATTTTTACAAAAGTACTCCTAATTTTGAATCTCCTTCAAATAAATCTATTTGTTTCAAAATAGAAAGATTTATTGCAACCTAATGGTCTCATCATAGTATCTACCACCATATCCATTATAGAACAACTCTCAACAATAATTTGTTGTAAAGAGATTTGTTATTAATGCTAATATCTAGAAGATGCAATCTATGCATCTATGCATCTTCTAGGTGTATAGTTTTTCAAATACAAAATGTTAATGAATGTGAATATCCTTTGTATGGTTGTGAAATTTATTTACATCCAAAAAAATTGTAGTGCTTTGATTATTGTATTATAATGTTATTGAATAAATTTCAAATTTCAAATCGTTTAAAGGTCAACAAATTCAAATAGCTTCTATTGTATGATACATTTTATGAGTGTTGTATTTTCCCTCTTACTTGAGAATGCGACAAATGGGGCCACAAAATAGTAGCCAAATCTACCATCAAGTTAAATATCTTCAAACATACTATATTGGAATAAAAAATTATATAGAATATTTTAATTTTAACCCCTAAACCCCTAACAGCGTTTTCACCAAAAAAAACTGCTCCAAAACTGCCATTTCTAATACAAGAGCAATTTTTTTTTTAAAACACATTTTTGACTCATGTAACCGTAGGATCTTGTAGTAAGGTGGTTTGTAAACATGTGGAAAAAATTTCAGAAATTTCCACCATGTAGATTGCAAGATATAAGCATTTGAATTGACAAAAACTGTTTTTTTATCCCTGCGAAAATCCGGGCAGCTGCACTTCACAAGGTCACATTTGTGTGAAAAAAAATTCAAAATGGTGGTTACTCTTTGAATTCATACTTCAATTCAAGTTGGCTACATTCTCAAAAAATTTCAAACCATTTGGAATTGTACAACATATAGGAAAAAATAAGTAAGTAGAAAGAAGTAAAAAATGAGCCAAAATACTAAATTGTGAACATTTTATTCATGGAATTGAAAATTTTCAATCCCAATGGTTAAAATGTTGAAATAAACAATCTACACCTTTTGTTTTTATTTTTTTTCCAAAAATATGAAAAATTGAATTAAATGAAGAATTTCAAACTTTTTTTGTGCTGTGGAGATTCTGTAACTGGCCGCAAACTACCCCAAACTCAAAATCTTCATAACTTTTGACTCATTGATCGGAATGGATTGATTCAAAGCTTCACATGTATGTATAAACCTAAAGAACCAATTTGAAATTTCACTTTTCAAAAAAAAGTTTTTTCAGCTGCCCGGTTTGCCCGCCGAGCAAACAAAGTGACATATCATGCCATAACTTTTTATCCACAAAGTCAAAAGTTATGAAAATTGTCAAGCCTTAAAGCTACTCCTCGGACACACATTGTATCAAAATTTCAAAATATAAAAATAAAAACTCCATCCGTAGTGAGCTGCCCAAAAAATCTATAATCTCAAAAAACGCCGTTTAGGGGTTTAGGGGTTAAGCATCTCTTAAGTCTCCATTAATCCCTAATTTTTTTGGGATCTAAAATTAGAAAAAGATCCAACAAATACTACAACATTACTTTTGAAAAGTGTTTTGAATTCAAATTTTATTCAATTTTTAGAAATTGTAACCATATGATCTTATAATTGACAAGCATTTGGATCTTACTTACAACTATTGGGGTCTAAAAGCAATGTATCTATAAGATATTATTAGATAACTACTTCAAAATTGTACAAGTATAGAAAGTGAAAGAGAAAAAATTAATTTTAGTAAATTCAATTTTCATGAACAAACAACTCCCTTGATCTCTAGACGTCTTTGCAAAACGCTTAGAAAAACACATTTGTAAACAATTATAAATCATAGCTTCTACCTTGGTTTAGATAAAAACTTCTTAGTCAAGCCTACCAAGCTAAAATACAGTTTATAGTGACACAAATAAAAGCCTCAAACTAACTTTAAGACAAAATTCAAAAATTCAAAAATTTCAATGCCAATCAAGAAGTTGTGAAAAAGGAAAAATAGCATAGAATTCAAACCTAAAGCATGATTTGCAACCTATAGCCAAATGAGATTCACTTTCAAGTACTCCTTCAAATTCAACTTCTTCATAGTAAAACATTGACAAATTTGCATAATCCTCATTCCATTAAACTCTCATACAAACTACTAATCAATCCTTTATTCTACAAACACCACCTAAATCTAGCTAATATCCAAAAATCTTATATCCCCTAAAACTATGCTTTAAAAATGATCAAATAATACCTTGTAACAAAAGACTCAAAACTCATTAAGCTTGGCAATGATACCCAAAAAACTTGGTCTCCTTGAAGGTTTAGCATGCCAACAATCTACAATAATACTCTTCAACGAAGGATGGAGGTCTGCAGGCAACTCTGGGCGATTCCCATCTAAAATAAAATCATAGTCCCGAATAGGATGCCCCTCAAAAAGAATGCAACCAGTAGCAAGCTCATAGCACACCATGCCAAAGCTATACACATCACTTGCCTTAGTGAATTTCAATGTAGAGCTCTGAATTCGATTCTTCAATTGTTCAAGGATCTCGGGTGCCCTCCAAAAGCCAGTGCCCACAACCCCCACTGAACATTCAAAGTCAGCTACAATGGCCAAGATCTTTCCATTGATAGATGGTCGTTGAGAGCCAACTATAAGGACATTGGAGGCTTTCAAGTCTCTATGCAAAATGGGCGGATATAAATTATGTAACAATTGCATATCTCGTGCTATGCAAAACATCAATCGCCTCACTTGCCACACACTAAAAGGAGGGCCTTGATTGTTTCTTTCTACCATACGAAGATCAATCAACTTTCACAAATCTCCCCATTGCCTTTCCATCAAAATTGCAAATCGATCCAAAAACCTACTATCTTTCAATAATATTCCACCTTGTATCAATGAAAAACGTCGACCAAAAGTAGAAAAGGAACCAAATTCATTCAACATTCCTTGTGGCCATTGATTTTCAAGATCTTCCAATCGAAGATTTGGATGGAATATCTTCACCACGTAATCCTTGCCAACTTCATAAATCTCTGCTTGAGCTCCTTCACCAATTTTCTCACCAATTACAATATCATCCTTCTCCATGAAGAACCTATACTTTTGCTTGAGTGCCAAAAAGTAACGGCGGTTTAGGTCTCCAAAACTCTTTGTGGTAGGAATTGAATCCATTTCACTCCAATGAACTTTTGAATACTCAATTTCAAGCTCCACATCACTTGTAAACCTGCTTCTATTTTCAATCATGCTTTGAGTGCGTGCACTGTAGTAACATGAAGTTGATAGAGGAAGACTTGACTTTGAAGAAGAAGAACCAAAACTAGCATCTGAAAACAAAATGAACCACCATGAGTTGTATGGACTTCCCAAACCTTATTTCTTAATATTTTGACTATTGTTTACATTTATCAAATTTCATTTGTATTCTCATATAGACTCAAACCAATCTCATCATGTTTTCAAATTGATTAGAATTTAAGTCTCCTCCCAAAGTATACAACAATAGAAACAAGACTAATTGTGGGACAAAAACTTCATGAAACATCATCCTATATAAGGTAAACCTACTTATGATATATAAATCTTCTATAACATGCTCCTAAAGAACTATCTATGAGAGGCTTATACTAAGTTATAACAAATGTTTTTTAATACATGGGATTAGGATTACATAAAGTTGATTTGTAACCATAATCAATACCTTAGAAGATGGTCATGAATGTCCTAGTAATTTCCATTAGACATTTACACCATTTTAGTGTGAACTCATTACAAAAAGTTTTTTTAAAATTCCTACTATGTCATAATCATATCAATAAATCTTATCATCTTCCTAGAAAGCGTTGTATCTGCTTGAGGTCGTAAGATGACCATTATCATAATATTTTTTACTCATTTGGGATAGTCTAGGGATTGTTTTGAATCAATTGAATACCACTCTTCAAAAATTCTTTAAAAAAAAATTTTACTTTACCCAAAAAATCTCGCAAAAAATAAAATTTTGATTGATTCCTTCATTTATCACATTTGTCTTTGTATGGAAAAAAATCTGAAGTCCTTTGCTAATGGCAACAAGACAAGCCACACATTTTGCCTATCATAGGTAGGTTTATCTTACCTCATCAACTTCTACCTTTTCGAACAATATTCTAGATTCAAATAAATTCCTTGGGATCCTACATTGTTGTCATGGCCTTCACTTGTAGACTAGTTCATACTTTGAGAAACCACCACTACAAGCTAGGTGACAAGAAAACCAACCAATAAACACAAACACTCACCACCATCAAGTGTTGAACCCAGATGCTCTTCTTCAAATTCACATGCCAATGAATAGAGACGTGGATGACGAGGGTTTGAAGCACAAAACCTAAAAAACATGAGCCATCAGTCATTGAAACCTCATGGTTCACAAACTCAATAATCACTAAAGCATTGACGTATTTTGGCTCTTATCACAAACTGTTACCAACCACTCACAAGAGTTGTTGAACACTAGGAATAATGGAATCACTACAACACTGATGCAAACAACCTCAACCTCCATCTCTCAACTGCAAGAGTTCATCAGATATGTAAAAACGTACCCCGATTCTCTCCAAACGGTCTCATCCCCACAGTCGCAAAACCCAACACCTCCACTCTTGCGACCCTCTGCCCACATCCCAACATCAAACCTCCAATTACAAAATTCCTACTTTAAGAGGTTGGTAAATCACATCATGTGATCACAATCACGATTGTTCTCAAGTAAGTTAGTGAGAAAAAACAAAACCATTAACGAATAAGTAGAAAATAATAGGATCGTGAGGAACTCCAAAAACCGAAAGAGAATGCTTAATTTATCGTAGTTCTAGAATCCACTGTTTTTCTCGTCTCCAAAAAAGATGCACTAAAGAATCAAAAAGATCAGTAACCCGTACAGTCTATAACGTGGACAAACAGGCACTTACCAAAAACGTGCCCCTCATGGTTGCCGTGATGGAAACAACTGGTACATATTGCACTGCGTCACAATTTGGCATACAACAACAAAGGTTCACCATGTCAAAAAGAAGAAGCCATGATTCAAAATGAGCAGCAAGATTTCATCCACGACACAATGGAAGTATCGTTATTGGCCTGGTTGCCAAGCCATCTCCCACAACAGTTACTCCACAAATGCAAGCATTGAATTCATGCCCGTTCTTTCGCAGCACTGAAAACCCGAAACAGGTCCAAATTTCAGCACCACAGTTCTGAAGTGGTCTACTTCACCATCTGTGCAATCATACGTTGAATGATCGGAGGTAGAATAAGGGTTGTAATACATTAACAGAATGGATTCCTCTTGACAGAGACCACAGATTGTTACTCTTCAGTGCGAAGGAACAAATTGAACACGTTAAAGTAAGCAACTCAAGGAACTCAACTACTGAGTAACAATGCACCATTTTGGTCGCAATTAGTCATGCAGAAAGTCACCATATACACGAAACGTCTGTCAAAGGATTCTCCCAGCAACCAATTTCATCCGTTGAATCAACGACGGAAGACTTTTACACTTATGGATCTACTTAATCAGGGCACGTCGCCAACTCGTGACTCAGAAATGTGACCATGGTATTGAGGCATGTCTCAGTAGATTTCAATTTCTACCTGTATGATTTGTATGGTCATCTCTGTGAACCTTGCTTGCAACTACTCACTTCGAAGGGAGGAGCCGCAGAGAAAAAGGCAAGCATATAAAATTGACGTACCTCATAGGGTGCAGTCCACAAGTGGAGCATTTGTAAAGAAGGTCCCCCGCCTGCCATGTGACCTGGCACTGCGATTCTCCTCGGTTCCAATAAGAATTCCGGTACAACTCTTCTAGTGAAATTTGAGGCTCCACCCCACCCACCAACGAAGGAGACTTCTCAAGAGGAATCTCGAGGTCCTCCTCGCAACCTGCTGCCATCTCGAAAATGTAGCTGTCAACTTGCCCAAGCTCGGCTTCCAGAAGCCTGGACCCACGAATTAAAGTGCTTCTCAGGACGGCAATCTCTCCCGTGCCGTGCAAATTAACGAAGGCGAAGACGAATACCGACCCAAAACCGAGACTGCCAGAAACGCCGTCAACCCGCAAGCAAGGGCGAGCAGCCGAGCTCCTCTGCCGAAATGACTCAATACGCCTCTTGGTCTGGTTGTGTCCTCGTGCTTCCTCCACCAGTTGAGCTTTCAAGTCAAGGAAGAAGAAGAGACAGCGGACATGCTCAGTTTTCGATCCCGCCACCCGTCATGCACGAGGCGGGGCGTGAGTGGCTCCCCGTTCGGATCGAGGTTGCAGCAGTTGAAAGTGAGATTTTAGACATTTTTTATAATTGTTGCAAGCTCCATCAATTTTATTGGTTTATAAGGTTTTGGCTACAATGGGATTCTAGTAAGATGTTCCCCAATCTAATTATCCAAAAATTTAAAAATTAGTCCACTTTATGATCAACTTTTAATAGCTCCAAGTAGGCATTAAATAAGTCAATAATATTGCTATTTTAAGAGGCATTGTGCAAAAGTTGTCTCATACTACCACTTAAAACCAAGTTTGCAAGGCCAATGAAGTACACTTACATTATTTCACTTGCCCCTTTAAGGTCATTTAATCAAACATCCACTAAATGATCGAAATTACAAAAAGGACCTTTTTAGTGGGACAGAAAATCTACTTGATTTGGACGTTTTTTGCGGGATAGTAGATCTCTAGCTCCCTCTATTTATATGTGTGTCGTAACTTTTTGCTCTTGGTGTTTGGTCCCAAGCTTGTTCTGAATTCCCGCAGCGCTTAGTGAATGAATATGTGAAGTCAACCTTAAGTTGATACTTGTTCATCGATACTTTTGTTATAAAACCTTAGCTCCTCCTGTATACATTTGAATTTAAGAAACAACATAGATTGAAGCTCCATGTTAGCTTTAATTTGCTTGGAATGAAAGAGTTCCTCTTGTCACCCTTTTTTTTGGGCCGGTTTCACATTGGACATTGGATCAAAGTTGACTTTGTTTTGAAGAAGAATCAAATAACCAACACCTTCAAATCTTCATCAACCATCTCATAGTCTCATTTATTTTGTATTTCATATGCTGGTATTTTCATTCTCAAAAAATGACGAACACTACGAGTGAAGCTAATTTGGAAGTGCACATTTGAATTGGATAAGAAAGAGAAGAACGAAGCATACTGAACATTATGTGAGCACTGTCTTTTTGAAGACATTGCGGAGGTCAATAAAAACTCAGGACAAGAAAACTATGTGGGGTTCCTCTAGGATGGTGAGAAAAATTTATAGATTCTAGAGATGTTTAGAAATCATTGCCAAAATATTAGGGTACCTCGCCTGTTGGACAACATGAATCTAGTACGCCCATTGTACTTGCTTCACCAACTTGACATTGTGCTCAAAGGAGATTCTACCAAGAACAAGAAATGCTCCAAATAAGATGAAAACTGCTTACCAACATGAATGATTGAGAGTTTGTTTGGGATACTTGAATCCACCAAGATTACAAATAGAGGCACTTTATATTTATTAAAACAAGCCTAATAAGATTTTCTAGGATTGGAATTGGGTAGCCACCATTGTAGATTTGGTCTTTGGCTACTTAATCCAAATTCCATTGTAGAGTATAGTATTGTATCTTCATTCAATATAAGGGTTTGAACATCACCCTCAAAGTTTCCAGTGTACATTATATTTTTGGGTATCCATGTCTTGCATCTTGAATTCATAGCTTTCTACACAACTTGAGATCTTATTTAGAAGCCTTCTCTGCATGCACATCATTAGTCATACATTCTCGACAAAAAGAGTATTTAGAAACGCCCACAAAATCATTTGTAGAGGTGTCTTTGTTTGAAGCAATTGATAGTATTTGATGTCTAGAGGCAACAAGGGCAAGGGCTAATGTGTAATTTCCAATTTGAGGTATCTTCTATCACCATTAATTAAATTTGCCATCGTGATATTAGACTCACCTATTTTGGAGAGGCTAGATAATTCTTATGTTTGGAGTTTTACGCCAGATGTAAAAAAGAGATGGGAGTGAAGGAAGAAACTTTATAATATCTTAGATTTCCTTTGGTATAGTACAAACATTCAGTTCTTTGGTTATGAGAATTGAATCAGTTCCTATTTGTTTGTTTGTTTATGTGATGCCTCATTTTCAGGTATTTTAAAGTTATTAAAATTCTCATTGTGGGGGGGCCTAATGTATTAGGACATCCTACATGTACCTTGAAATATGTTATTTAAATTTACACAACAGAATGCTGATTTTGTAAAACTTGAAAAAATTAGTTCAACTTCTTGTGATTAGTATTTTGTGATTTATGACTTCAGTTTCCGATTTCTACAACGAAGACAAGCGGAAGAAAGGGATCAGGTTTTGTCGATGAGAGCAGCACATTTCTTGGTGGAAAGATTTCTAGGAAAATCTTTGACTCTCCAAACCGCCTAGTATGTGGAAATGCTCAACGTGGAGCACATGCCGGCAATATCCTCAAATTCAGCTTACCAGTGCAGCACTAACTTCACAATCATCCTGTAACGTCAGAAACACTTGAGCAATGGCACCAAAACTATTCAGATTGAATTTTTATAAATGGCACGAAAAGAAAATTTCAAGCATCCGAGTTCAGAAATGTCGGGAACAATATCTAAAATTCCTCCCTACCATGAATTTCTAACTTGCAAATTCGAAACTGAATCTCCTAACCTACATTGCCAAAACATGCAAAACATACATTCGAAGATCAAATTCTACTTTGACAAAAACTTTAGAATGGACCTCACATTTCTCTGCGCCGTGAAGATCATGTTTATGGTTCCTAGCTACTGCATGACCAGGGGCAATCAGTTTCCTTTGTCACGAGGAAATGGAACAATTTCCATACCTACAAGACGGACAACTAAATCCAATAACTTCTTTACTTGTGTCCACATTGTACGTATGACATCCAACTGATGAACAAGTGGAACACCATTGTTTTAGGAGATTCATCAAATCACTTCTAAATATGATTTCACAATTTCCACAGTTCACATCAACACCTCCTCCAATCTGCGGTGCAGGAACAAACCTCAAAATTAGATCAAATACAACTTATTTTGCATCTTGTGCTGTGACAATTCTTCAAACCCCTCAGTCTCCTAATGATGAAAGCTACTCGCTCAACTCGCCAGTCACGTTTTGAAGAAGAAACACTGCAACAAGATCTCAGCACAATGGTTTCTGGAGTTCAGTAATAAGAAAACGTCATTGTTTCGCACCACTGGCCAATCTAATGACTCAGACGAACTCTCCGCGTGGGAAAAACACTGCGAGAGGCTCGGCACTTCCAAATTGAAAAAATTCCAGTGTCGAGTTCATTCGTAAACGAAGGTTACGGAGAGCAAGGTGTTGTTGGGGGGTGCGTTCTTAATCCAGGATCCTCGCTCAGTACCTCAATGGCTATTGCCCACATTTATTCGAACAATTGCCCCGCCTCCCATTTCAAGAACGGCCTTACCCAAGCTTCCTCACGTGCTCTTCAGATCTAGACTCTCTCCATGCTAACAGTCTTCTCCTTCAGTCCAGAGCAAATTAATCCTAGAGAGCGGAAATCGATAACTAAAGCTGTGAATGTAAAGTAACAGTAATCTGCATTGTTGGTGCACATGAGTCCGTCATATCTTAAGTTTTATTTCATCCATCAACGGTACAGATTCTCCCTTCGATTTGATTCAAGGTTGCTAATACGGATTTTCTGTGGTATTAGTTTGCTGACCGGGATTTTTCGATTTCGAATACTGTGCAGGGTTGGTTTACCCTTTAATTTGAACTGAGGGTGAAGTTCGGATCAAGACTGCTGTTTGGGGTTTCGTTTGGGTCCCCTCCTGTGGGGAGGGGGGGAGGGCTGCGCCTGCCAAGGAGGTAGTGCAAGACCAAGGCGACGCGCGCGGGACCGGGCAGCAAGCTGCAGGGTGGCCCCGCTCCCAAGAAAAATTAGATTAATATCATGGGGACCGATGGCCCCCGTATCAGATATTAAACTGATAAGAACAGATACTACACTTGATCTTAGCCAAAAGGCCGAGAAAGGTATGCTTCTCCGCCCTTGCCCTGGCCTTGTTATACTCCACAGTCCCCCTGCCCTCTCCTCCAACCCATATGGGATAAATCACGCACTAAACCCCGACAAAGTAAAAGTCCCCTGTTCCCGGCCTCTCTCTCGCGAGCTTCTGGTGATGAGAACTCGCTTTCTCTAGTCGGCACACGCCCCGCCACACTCCACCTTTACCACTCTCGAGTGACGATTTCGTGCCACCATCGCCCTTTCATTTCACAGGGAAATTACAGTCGCAAAGCCACTTCAGTCAGTTCCTGAGCAAACGCAAATTTATACACTTCGTATGTTTCAGATGGACTGACAAAAAAGCAGCATCAATGTTGTAGCTGCCATGCCACGCTTTTGTACGCAGCTGTTGTTGTCGGGCTTCCGTCGGTCTGCATTCAACATTCAAGCTCTACGACCATGGTAAAATAACTTAATCAGGTTCCCATCTACAAACCCTCCAATGCAATCGCAAGTTCAGCATTCACTCCTTTAGACTCTTTCGGTCGTTCTGTGCGAACAGTTCTGAGGGCAACCTCAATGTGGACGACACGGAATGTACTCCAGATGAGACACTATATTCTTCGCTATGTGCGTCGCGGAACGAACAGCCATTCTCTCGCTAGACTGCTTCTCAGGAATTCATGCTCACTATATTCAAATCTGATGTTTGAATACTGTTTCCCGGCAGTGGAGTAAGACAAGTTTACTTAGTTCAAGAGACTTTAGTTGAACGCCAGTGTTAAGGGAGGTAGCATCATCTTAGGCATGAATTGGCCACAAATCACATGTTTCCTTTACTTGATCCAAGATGTAGGCAATATCAAGGATACACACAATACCTACAGACAAGTGTCCTCTGGAAAATTCTCAAATTGAAGGAGAACCAAAAATACAACTTCGGGAAGTGCGGTATGCTTCATCGGTACTAGCACTTCTCTGATCAAGCTATTCACTATCTGTCGCTCTCTCTAATTTGAGAGACAAAAAATTAACCTACCTAAATTTACATGGATAATATGCTGCACTGTATGAAAAAACCCTCCTAGCAGATGGTTATGCATCACTCGCTCTCGCTGTGCATGATACGCCGCCTACATGTACTACTCCGCTTAGGTCCAGGCTACATACATAAAAACGCCGTTTGAATTGCAACAAAACATGGCCAAGTTATGGTCGCAAGGAATCCCAAATGATTCTCAGTTCAAAAAGAAAGCAGGTCCGGTTCACCTACTGCACCTTCTTCATCTCCAACCGCCCTCGAAGATTCTCTGGCAACTTACTAGCGACAACTCTGTAGTAATGGTCGAAGGTTTCCAGTGCCAGAGTGCACAGCTTGTCAAATTCGTCCTCGTTCTGCTCATACATGTAGGGAGCAGTGAAAGCAGCAAACACGCTCATGAAGAGTAAACTCCGGAAGGAAAATCTCCCTAAAAACTTCATGACGCGCAGTACAACCAACACCTTGAAAAACACAGCGTAGTCTCTTTGCACAACAATTCTCTCCAAAAGAGAGCAGCCAGAGTTCCAGAGTGATCGAACTTCATGGGCAACTTTGATTGCGGAGTCATCAGATATCTCAAACAATGACGGGGGAATCTTGGGTAACGAAATTGAAAACAGGGGATCGGGCAAATAGTTGAGGGTGAAGACAGCAATCAGCACCACACAGAGGTTGTAGCTCAATGCAGAGGCCAGAGTGGCCCCCGATTTGTAGAAGAAGTACAGTAAGCTCCAAATGCCAATGAAGAACGCAACGCTTCTCTTGCCGTCTTTCCACAGAAGCACATCCGCCACAGCACCGCCACCGAGCACCGTATTCATCTTTGACGATAGTTTGATCTCTCGGTTCGCAATCTCGGGATCCGGCGCATCGGCTCGAAACTCAGGATACGCTGCGATCGTTCTCCGAATCCCTTCTTCTAAAGACACGATAGGCGTGTAACCTAGAAGCTCCTTGGCTCTGTTGCAATTGAAAGTTCTCGTAACAGTGACCAGCCTCAAGCGCACAGGATTGAAATTGACTGCCGGCTTGACACCGAGTGGGGCCAACATTTTTGCCACGCTGTCATACGCTTCGGCAACTGTCAGTACAAGCTTCGCAGGAACGTGGAACGTCGGTTTAGGGTATCCAAGCCCAGTGATAATTCTCGTCAGGAATTCCCAAAACGGAATCGGCTCCTGGTTCGTAATAAAGAAAGCCTTGCCAGCAACCCGTCCTGTATCCCCAAACGTCAAAGCCTTCTCCGCACACAAATGCGCATGCGCGACGTTTTCCACATACGTCCAGTCGAACATATTTTTCCCATCACCAAGAATAAATTTCAGTTTCCCAGCTCTCGCAGACTTCGCAAAGGCAGGTACAGTCAGTCTATCGCCGGGTCCAAAGATCCCACTCGGGCGAATCGCACATGTCACCAAGCTCCTCCCATTGGCACTCAAAACTAGCGCTTCCCCGTGCGCTTTCGCATCCGAGTAATAATCATTGAACTTGTCACAGATTGGAGCCGACTCGTCCACATTAACAATAGGATGCACACCGTCGAACACAATGCTAGGAGAGGAAGTGTAAACAAGCTTCTGCACGCCACATTCCAGACAAGCCTCGATCACATTCCGCGTCCCTGTGACGGAGACGTCGAAATGCAATTTGAAGCTATTGATGGAAGTATCGGGAGCGGCCATATGAAACACCACTGTAACCCCTCGCATGGCCTCCATCACCTGCTGCTTGTTGCGAATGTCACAGGAGACGTATTGCACTCGTTCCATTCGAACCCCCTCCCCGAGAACCCCCATCGTCTCCTCGTCCGTCATCGTCAACCTGGGCGCCAGATCCACGATGCGAACCACATAGCGGCCATCCTCCAGCAATTTCTGCACCACGCACCTGGCCAAGAACCCTCGCCCACCCGTCACCACGCAAATCTCCGACGACGGCCCCATCGCCTGCGCAACCCCTCGACCAAACCCAACACCCCAAACGGCTCCTGATGCGAAATGCGAGCAGATTTGAATACTAAGAAGCGGAAGTCGACAGCAATTGCGACGGATAGACAAGCACGCAGCAGAATTGCGAGCAGGAAGCACACTTGTTGCAAGCAACTGGCCGCTCCAATTTGAGTGCGGGGCCCGTTGCGCTTTGCGTTGGTACGGTGGTGGGTTTGGAAGCGTCCGGAGACAAAGGCCTGGCAGAGGGAGACGGATCGCCGTGGATTGCTCCGACGGCTCAGATCTCTCTGGGGAGCGGGGAGAGCGCCAAAGCAGCCTTTTGGCTTTTGCTGTTATGAGGGTTAACAGTTAGACTACTGTACCAGTCGGTTCATTTGATTAGCAATGATTTTTCGCATTCATGATTGACCCTTCTTGTTGAGGTTTTTGTATTGTTTCTTGAAACAAATGAAAGGGAATTTTAATGCAAAGGAGGACTCTTGTTGAGGGCTAAGCTTTCCTTCTTTATTTATATCGGTAAGGTAACTACACCTAATTTCTACGACTTTGTAAAACTGCATAGTCTAGATTTTTACCTAAAATGTATTCCCACTATTCATAAGAGTCTATGATCGGTTTTAAGAAACATTTATTTGTAGCACTT
Source organism: Thuidium tamariscinum (assembly GCA_947034885.2). NCBI lineage: Eukaryota > Viridiplantae > Streptophyta > Bryopsida > Hypnales > Thuidiaceae > Thuidium > Thuidium tamariscinum. The sequence continues at coordinate 12,539,953 of OX344751.2, forward strand.
TGAAAACTTATAGTTTAGTCATGTAATATCTAAAATCTACTTCAACTACCAACACCACCCCTCCCAACAAAATTCTAATATAATAATGAAAACTATATTGAATTGTTTATTTGTGCGATTTTATTTGTAATTGCCTTATTTGGCGTAAACATTTTCTAATGGTGATTGATATTTGGACTTTGTTGCTATTGAGTGTTAATCCTTGATCCATAAAGGACACATGTCCTATGACCAAGGTAGTCACCAAGACTACTCTAAGTATTTGCATCAAGTCTTTTTAATCCTAAATAATACATATTTGAGTCTTCTAATTAGCAACATCTATATAGATCTTAATATGATTATTCCAACAAATTTTGACTAGATAACTATTTCATTTGGGAGTTACCAAACAATACACTAACAAATATGGAATTACATCAAAAAACAAAATTTAACATAAAAAATATGTTAAATCGCCTAAACCATCTTAATGAAATATCCAAACTATAGGATGAAATTTACAAAATAATTAGGAAATTACATCGGATGAAAGAACCGATGATGAATGTATAGTAACGACTCTAAATATTTGAAGAATATAAATGGGTTTATACATTAAGAATTTAATCTTTAAACAACATAATAAGTTCCAAAAGCATTATTTAAAGTCGAACAATGAATTTTATGTAGTTATTGGTTTTAAATAAAGTTAAATTGAGGGATGCTATATATAAGTCTATAAGCGTAAGCCCATGAGCCTAAAAGACCATATACCCATACAATAGATGTTTGTATCACGAAAACCTTTCTTAATTGTATTATAACTATATTATAAATATCTACAATGCAGGTGTTAGTATTATAAATACTTTCAATAGTTGTAAGATATATTTATACATAATTTCAAGGCTCTCATACTAAACATTTTCATACTCATAGACTAGCAATGTTAAAGTGAACTAAACATATGTTTCTACACTAAGTAAAATTGCAGTTTTTGTAACCCTTTGAAAATATCTACCTTGAAAATTTCAAATATACAATATTGACATTTGAATTTTTCGTGTTTCCTCTAACCTAAGGGTTGTATTGAAAATTATCACATTTCCATTTGTTCAAAAAAAATTTATCACACTGACCCCCAAGACAAAAATATCATGAAATGCCACGTGTACCGTGTATATGTACAGTCGGAATCTATTCCGTGCCGGTATCTCAGATTCCCCAGTAACTTACTGCAGACACTGTATGCGGAGACTCCATTCAGCAGACATTCAGTTGCCTGTGCCAAAAGGTTTAACTCCGCCGAATCAAGTTCAGTTAACTGGATTTTATTTTTTAATTTTAATTTTTACGTTACTTGGATTTCTGAAACCAAGTAAGTTAACTTATATAATATTGCCTGGAATTGTCACAAATGATTGCTGATTTTAAGATAGAAACACCCATTTTCATCCCTGTACCCACTCTTGAACCGTAGAGTATCACTAAATCTGTCCATAAACATTCATTAAAGTGTCTTGCAAATGTTTTATTCTAATTTGCTGACGCAGTTGTAAAACACATGATTGTGTAATTTTCATTCACTGAGAGCTGATTTCAGCAGAGTTCAGTTCAAGGTACACCTGTAGGACAGTTCTAGTGGTCTAGGGAGCCAACACTTTGAAAATTTATAGAAATTACATACTGCATCCGAAAATTTTAATTTTTTTTTTGAATATTCATGATTTTCACTCACTAATACTATAAAATTTATACTTTTACTAAAAAAAATGCCTCCCACTATGCTGAATTGCTTAATCTGACGGTTTAGGGTGTTTCCACAATAGTATGATTCAAACCTGGGTTCACACACAATCTCCTCCCCGCTGGCATTCTTTCCACTTCAGTCTCCACTGGCGGCATGCTTCAGTTCCGTTCGTCAGCAGCATTTTCAAATTTAGAATTCACCTGAACTGGCTGGCACGAATCAGTCGTGTTCAAATATTTGGACAGTAATTGCTGCAGATTCGGAGAGGACCAGCCAGCCAGCCAGGGGGATAACTTTATTTCCTCTTAAGGGAGGAGGCTCAGAAACCGCTCATTTAAGAGCTGATCGCCCTTTTTCATGTATTTCATTTGATGCAAATATTTTGAACTTGTTTTTCAGGCAAAGAAAAATATTCTAGAAATCTAACAGAAGTTGTTTCATATTTTTTGAAGCATTACTGAATTAGTTATGAATTTTCAAATACAATTTGGCATAGTGCCCTATTTGTGATTAGTAGGCCATGAAAACCCATACATGCACAGTTTGGAAATAAATCTGACTTTGTTCAAGAACTAGCATTGCAACATGTAAAAAGTAATCAAGGTGGTTTCCAAATGCGTTCCTTCCTAAAACTGAAGTGAATACTTGAATTAATCATTATTTCAGATTTTGTAACACTTGTAAGAAGCGAGTTCAACAACCAAGTCTTATTTTATTCACTTAGTTAAGAATGAAGCCATTGTGGCTCTGAAACCATCCATTGAAGAAGGAAAAACTAAACTCTTATCATGCTTTAATGTAATTGGAAGTTCATTGACTCACAATCAAGTTCCATTTCACAGCCTCCTACTGGACGGTTGCAAAAGCCTAGGCAATTTCAAAGCCATCTCCTATAAGAACATCCTCAATGCTCTAGTATAAACGCACTGCAACGGCAAGTTCTACATAGTTTGAACAAAACCCTACCCCAATGCACTCGGCACCTTTCATGTTACTTTCAAGGCTGCAGCATTTCTTGGCTCCCATTCAACAAAAATTGGCCATTTGTTGTGCCCTCCAAACTTCTCTGCATTTCTCTGACAACACCAAGAATAGTGACGATTCTAGATCCTCCTCACTTCACGCACCTTTACATTCTATTTGTTGTTGCCGCATTAGCAACAAGGAACTGTAGCGGAGCATTTGGGGTTCCAGATACCATCGTAGCATTGAGGCGCGTGCAATGGGCAACAGACTTAGAAGAAAAAGAGAATGTGATCTTGTTTGTTGCAGTGGCGTTTTGACGTGTAGAGGATTGAAGATGCTCTAACATTTTAAGTTAAGTTGGTGGAGTCTCAAAGGCGGCGGAAGTTAACCCTTCAAGGACGGACATATGTGGTAGAAGTACCCATAACCAATAAAATAAGCACATTTGGATATAATCCAGGGTAGTGCAAGGCAAAGAAAATATTTTCAAAGATGCATTGACAAAAATAAATAATGGGTATTGCAAAAATTGTGGTAATTTTATCTCTTGAATTGAAATTACTATGAATTTTGAAAGGCAAGAGTTGGACTTGACCTATAACCAACATTTAGAATCCTTCAATTTCAATCATTTAAGAATACTTTCCCACTATTTACTTCCTGCATTTATGCTCTCTTATGTGTCATTAACTTATTGGTCCAAACCTTGGAAAAAGTACAAAGATACACATTCCAAGGAGAAAACGGAAATCCATTCCAATCTTGTTTTGGAATAGGGTACCCTATTTGTTGTTAATGGGAGGAGATGTCAACAATAGGTACCTCTACTATAACCACTATTTCATAAAACTAGATATCTATGAAAATGTTTATATTTATTTTTCACATATGAAATTGCATGTCTTCTTTGCTTCATAAAAAATTTAGATTTTTTGGGAGGAGAATTGATTTTTTAATAATTTTTTTAAGATAAGGTGAAGAAAATTCATATCAAATTGAAAATTATTTCAAAAAATCTGAAAATTTCATAATGTGTGGATATCATAGTGAAAAACATCATGCTATAAAACTCAATTTTCATATCATTTTATAATTAGAATGCTATAGACTTGAAAATGCATTCAAAGTTCAAATTATAATAAAATATTCAATATATTAAAATTTTCTAAAATTCCAATTGGAGTAAAAACTAGAATGGATGACCTTCATTTCATCAGTTGGGTTGAAACTTTAAAAATATTGTTTTTTGTGGAGAATTTTCAGATTTAGAGCGTGGACCAACAACTTCTCAAAATACACCCAAATGGCATATTTTGCCATCCATTTTTTTCACTAAATTCTCAACTACGTGAAAACAAAGACTATTTAGACTTAAACCTCAATTGAATACTATTTGTAACTCATGAAAGGTCAACCAAAAAAAGTGGATGAAAAAATTGCTTCTAATCCCTTTTGAGGATCCTAGACTATCAACCAAACGCCATAGAATGTTGGTGGTGGGAGTCTAAGGTTATGGTTGAGGCACCAATAACAAGCCACATCCAACTCCCAACCTATAGGGGGTAGAATTTCCAATCAAGGCTAGAACAAATTTCTAACTAGATTCTAAATTTCATTTTATTGGTCCTTTTGAGGTTGGAATCAATAAGGTAAACTAATGACACATGTCCCATTGTAGTAAGTAAAGGAAGTGAATAGAAAGCAATTATGGAATGATTGGAATCAAAAGACTCTAAACTTTGGTTATGGGTCAAAAGTACTTTTTGCTTCCCAAAATTCACAATAAATTTCAATTTGGGAGTAAAATTTTGAAAATTTTTCTATCTTCATATTTCCTATCTTTTTACATGAGAAAAATTTCCATTGCCTCATACTATGTACAATTTGCTTTGAAATTGCTTAAATGGTCAATTATTGCTGCCTCAATCTTAACTTGTTTCTTCATTGAGGTGAAATTGACTTGATACATTATTTATAAGTATTAATATGTAAAATCACTACACCTAAAATTGACCAAATAAAAAATTATGCATGGGTTCTATTATTACATTCAAATTTTTTTGAGTGATCTTGTTAGTAGTCAAAAGGAGATTTTAGATTCTTTTAGAATGCAGTTTTTAGACAAAGTATGAATAAATTATGATTATTCAAAGTGTTGAAAATAGGTATTTCTAAAATCAACACTAAACTCTTATGAATAGTCAAAGTATATTTTAGACAAGAATTTGTGGGGGGCAACTTTAGACATGGGGGCAAAATTAGGTGGAGTTATCATAAATTATGGATGAAACATACTTTATTCCTTTACATTCATATTGAATTGGGTGGTATAGTCCTATTATGGACTAGATAATATCCAAGAGCATCGTGAGACACAATGCTAAGTCTAATGGTTTATATCTATATTTGAATTTCCAAATATAAGGGTGTAGAAAGAAAGGTTGCATTATAAGTTGTAATGCTTTTCTGACAATCTAATGGAGTAGTGATAAATTTGCCTTGGAAATTGGACTTAACATTATGACATTTTTTACTTGATTTTAGGCAATCTTATTTGTTAAAAAATAGAGAAGATTAGAGGTATTTGAAAAATTATGGTGTATGATGTCATGTCATGTTTTTGTTTTTTAAACCGATTTTGGACTTATGGATTTAAAGGAATTGAGTTCATTGTGCATATGTTTGACTTTGGATAAGAAGCAATTAATGCTAAGAAAAAAACTAGGGGCAAAATGAATTCAACAAAATCACTTTTGGTTCATTATTTAGATTCAATGTTATAAGAGAGACCAATATTTCAATTTGGAATAGGAGCCCTCTAGCTAGTCAAAATATGAGCAACATATATTTAAATTGCATATAAATATATGTTCAAATTTGTCATGATTTCAAAAATTTGGATTGACAACAATCTAAAGTTGTTATGGATATAAAGAGCAAAAACAAAACAATATTCACTATGATTTACAAAATACTTTTGTCAACCCCAAATGGACTAAGACATGAGTTCATGATAAATTATTGTAAATTTGCACTTTCTTTATCTAAAGGATTAAGAAAAAATGGAAAAAATAGTTTTTGAAAAATTGAACCACAAAAAATTATATTGAATAACTATAAAAAATATTTGAAAAAAAATTCAAAAGCTTCAAATGTACATTGTAAACCTAGAAGAAGGACATTTAGAAAATTTATTAAGCAATGTGCAAACAAAGATATGGGCTTTTTATTCATATAGAATGCCAAAAACTTAGAAAATAATTTTAGATAATGTACCATACATAAAATAAGAAAATGAGAATTGTAATCAACATATAGTCACATATAACGCACTGCATTTGATTTAATTTATAGATCTAATTTACCATCAATAATAAGTATCCTAGGTTCACTTGGCCCGTCACTTGCTACTAGGGATAGGATCCATGTTCACACCTCTACTTCAAAAATTTAAGGTGCATAAAACTTTTCCATGAAGCAATGAAAAACATTTGTCATCTTTTGTTTACATCCTATGCTTTGTTGCTCTTTGAGTCCAAGGTTGGGTTAACTTAATGTATGTTTCATGCCAACCCTCAACAAAGGTTTCTTCACACAATACTTTATATTGGTTGCTTTATTGTGAATGGCTTGGAAGTGAGGATATTTTGAATTAGAGTTTGGATGAGGTACAACTACTACATCCACATTAGTATGGATAAAACACGTTAGTACAAAACACGTTAGAACAACCAAATCAATTATACAAAACTGAACTCTTAGGGATTTTGCACTTAAGAACCCCCCCACTTTGTAGTGTGCAACTTACAAACAAATACTAAGGTAGGAGGTTTATAAAATGCCCATCTAAAAGGTGAAACTAAATTTTTGGGAGGTGAAACTTATTGAATTATTTTCTAGTAAATTTTCTAATAAAGATGAGTGGAATTAGCATCTAACCCAAGTCGTTTCATATTTTTTTTGGAAGTTTTGTAGAATTAATATTAGTTATACATTTTTGAAGTTCAAATGGCATAGGCTTTTAAGATTGCTCACTTCCTCAAACATTAGATGAAATTTGAGGGCATTAGGAGATTGCAGGTTTCTGGACTATGGGAACGCAGTTTCTACCCTGTGAACTTGAATCCTACGTGGTCACGACCTTGCCACATTATTTATTTATTTTTTCGAAAAAAATTTGGACTTATTTTCATATTTCAAAACTCCAATTTTTTATTTTAAAATTAAAGCCGGCCTGACAGTGGCCAACAACATTGGGAGTCGTTTTGGGAACAGACCCAAAATGGCCTTGTAATGCCCTTAGATTTCTTCTAATGATATATTCTCTTTGTACATTCTTATAAAGATGAAATATCAACATGTACAAACAATGTACAATTGAGGAAGTGGGCATTTTTAGAACCTAAGCGGATTTTGAGCCTCCTACCTTAATGGGTCCCCTAAGTGGGCATTGTGAAGGTAAAGAAGGGGCTAACTTTAGGCAATGACACTCAATGTTTGTTGTGCTTGTCTAGTGTGAAATAGTTTCATTGTAGCACCTCATTATGGTACAATGTTTGTTGTGCTTGTCTAGTGTGAAATAGTTTCATTGTAGCACCTCATTATGGTACAATTTATGTTGTTTCTGCCATCACTTTTACATTTGCTTGGCAATGGAGGCTTTTGTGGAGGACAATTTTACATTCACTCTAACTTCATCAATATAGATTATGGCCATAGTGGACGTTGATATATATACAATGGAGGGTAATGGAGGGATGCAAAGGAGGAAAAGAAACATTCAAAGAAATCTGAAGGCATTACAGGGCCGTTTCGGGTCTGTTCGCGAAACAGCTCCCAATGTCGCTGGCCGCTGTCAAGCTGGCTTTAATAAAAAATAAAAAATAAAAAATAAAAAATTTGGGGGTCCTGAAATATGAAAATAAGTCCAAATTTTTATTTTATTTTGAATCTTTTATATATTAGGTGGCAAGGTCACGACCACGTAGGATTCGAGTTCATAGGGCAGAAACTATGTTCCCACAGTCCGGGAACCTGCAGTCTCCTAATGCCCTCAAATTTCATGTAATGCTTTTTTGAGGTTGAAAAGAGGCAATTATGTTTTTCTTTTTAGTGTGTGTGTTCTATTCTATTAGTTACATTGATTAAGTAGCTACGTGTGAAAAACAAATTCTATTTTCATTTTTTATAAATGAAATCATATTTTTAATACATATTTTTTTGGAATTATTTCTAAGCACTATGAATTCTTTAAAAATAATAAAACAATGAGAAAAATAAATAAAAATTTAAGTCAAAAACCTTGCTTCAATATATAACTTGCAAGTATGTAGGGACGCTTTGGAACCATTTGTTCACAATGTATACACCTCATACTCTTAAAGGGAAGAGAAAATCCTAAACCATTGTTTTGGCTTTGGAAGGCACTGAGATAGAAACTATGTACTTCCAAGGGCCTTGCAACTTATACACTTAATCCTTAAAAGATGGATTAATCCTTGAACATCGACGTGGATGCTAAACATCTGATGGATGTGGGAATGGATGATAGAATCTTTCACTGTGGGACAAAAGAACAACTATTCATCCTTGGAATTTTGTGTGGAAATGGAAGATCATCTGTAGTAGTACTTTGACTTGCAATGAGCACTTCTAGATTTTTTTGAATGAGTGATTCCCACGGTGTCAAAATTTATGATTTCATTGTCATCAAGGGTCATCTTTCAAGGGTTAATAACCATAGAAATCATCCATTTCAATAGTGTGGGAATTGGCATTGGTGTAAAAGAACTCCCAAAAATTCATTGGAAATCAAACTACTATAGAAAATTTCCCCTTTCCACCCTTAATTCCAAAGACAAATAGTTACAATTTTGTCCTATACATGAGAATTCCTTGTTATTCATCGGACAAAAAACGTCCGAGGCATCGTTTATGAGTTCAACAAGCAACGGTCTGAGTTCAACAAGCAATGGTTCGATCAGGGAGATGCTTTGTTTTAGGAAAACATGAAGCAATCTGCAGCTGAGAATCACCCTCTCAACAGTTGATAATTTATGTCATTTAAGTTACACCGAGCGGTGCTATATTTACAATTACGGACTCTGTCTATCAACAAGATACAACTGGTGCTCTGAGCCATTTCCCATTTCATTGTATCTCCAAGAATCTGATTCAGACTACCAAATTTTGTACAAGGTTTTGCATACACAATTGTTGCGATTCACAAAAAAAAATTGTTGAAATTTGGCAAAAAGTGATCTCATTCTCTTCCTTGAATTTCCTGTGTAGGCTTCTAGCTCGACCCAGAAATTTGTCAGTCAATGAATGGTTGGTTGCTTCATGTTTTCAGCAAACTTGAGGCTTTGGGCATGCTCTGGAAGGTGTAATTGTTTTGGGTCCAGCCTAATTGGGGTTGTCCAAATGCTGCGAACAGGTCTTCCGAGAGTTTTGTGCAACAAACCCCATCAGCATACGATTGTGGAGTCATCTCGCCCTTTTGATGTCAACAATCTCTAAACTGGAAAAGGAGAGAATTGCTCGTCTGACCTAATCACGTTCACAAAATGTGAGATGACTGGAATTATATTCAAATGATGTTGCCATTTTCATGCATTTCTCTGCAATTTGCAGATGCCCATATCAATATCAATGGAAGAATATGGAGTACTGTACATGAATAATGCACATGAATACCACTTTGAAAATACACTCAAACCTTTTATCTTCCCTCTTGAGATTCCGGCCCAAATTTTTCATCAAGGGAAAGCGACTAAAATCAGTCTATTCAGCAATTGGGGATGGTTCCTAATGTCATATTATCACCAAAACACAAGAACAATCATTTATTGTTTAAATGATGACTAATTAATTCTTGTGCCATTTTTTTGTCATTTCTCTAACAATCTTTTCGAAAAGATAGTAACCATGTTACAAAATCGAAGCTTCAGATACAAAGGATTTTCCATGAAAGTCACCCTTAATCCTTAAGGATCAAGGATTCATGATCCTAAAATGACCTATTCGATTGATCAAACTGTGAAAAATTTAATTCAAATGAGACCAGATTTTACAAGAGAAGAATCACTGAAGAACAGCAATAAAATTTGAGCAACACAGAGAGCTTTCCCAGAAAAGATGCGGTTTATTGCACTGGTTAACGAAGGTCGAATTCAACAACGTACGCATTCTTACGTGAAAACCACTGCATTCTTACGATAATACATAATCATACTGAAAGAAAATTCTTAGCAATACGGACGATGCGTGGATTGCACGTGTGCACCGCAATCGACAATAACTAAAAACTCAACATAACAAGCACCTTTTCGAAGTGAAGCAGCACACAGTTACAAACAAACTCTCAGGTACGAAAAACCCATAAATCCAATCCAAGTGGAAAGATCACTTGGGGCACAACCGCCTACGAAGCAACGAACTGAAACCACAAAATCATAATTGAGCAACAAACTTTTGCCGAATTTCCCAAAATTTGATACAAGAATGTACACGAGATCATCTTCTTCACAATCAAGCGCTACAGTGTGGACATGATCAAGTTCAAGATCGAGAGCAACATGAGCCTGCTTCTGATAATTCCAAACTCTGCTTCGAAGTTTTCATGCAGAACTTTGCCTTCTGAAATCCAAACTTTCCACCTGATTAGTACTGTTAAATTCAACATCCAGTGACCCCAGTTCCTTCTTGGTAGACATGACAAAAACCCTGCCGTACACGAAGCTACGGTAACACAGCTTTAGACCATTATAAAGTGGCACTACTGTGACTGTACATGAACTTTGCTTTTAGGAGAAGCGGTTGCAACCGATTGTATATTCAGTTACTAATTAAAATGTAACCGTATAATCACATTGAACACTTAACTCTTTCATTCTGCAAGTCATGTTTGAAAATCCACTGACTCATTGATACGAAGTCACCAATAATTAGACCTTTGTAATAGCGTGTGGGTACTTCCAATGATTTTGAACCGGCCCACAAATGAAGACCTCCTGCACAATGAGGTATGGCAAATGCATCATTATTGGAATGCCGCCAGAGGTAGTTCTCTTTCTAACATTTACCATTTTCTCTGCTACTTGGAGTAGCTGATTGATGGAGTCCTTGCTGATCACCTTGTCGCACACCCTTTGAAACACCGCTCTCAGTCTGATGATTATGCAAGTTCCTGGTTCTGGATGCTACGTACGAAGACGGGCAGGATATTATTGCGTTACAATGCGAAAGTCGTGAGGCTTCAGCCCTCGAAGCTTTCCTTTCTGTACTCTTCGGCGAAGAGTGGACACAGAACGGCTTGGCGGTTTCAGATCCCTCAATGTCTGGAAAAATGAAGCTCTGTCCGCTGCTAACAGTACGTACCTCGCGTCGGGCATTCTGAACGTGTCGTTGCTTGAAAATGTTTCTCCAAGCCAAAGGTGATCCCGAATGAAATGCTCTGGCATGTCAACCCTCACTACTGCTGGCGTATAATTTTCAGTAGGGTTTCGCAGATGTCTTTCTCACAATGCATCACGTCCAGGGTGTGTCTGCAAGGCAAATCCTGCACAGTACATCTGCAACACTTCGATTGAAGTCGTCACGGCTGAGTTCTCCAATACAACTGAAGTACTCCGTGTTCTGTAAGGTTCAGTAATCAGTACGAGCCCGCTGTCATTGCCTTCATCTAAATTCGCATTCTCACGTTACCATCACCTCCACTGGACTTGGCGCGTCCCACAAGCTGTTCCTGCGCCCCCCCAAAAGACGAGATTGCCATCGTTGAATACAGAAAACGATCAAGTGCGATAAAGTACTAAGAATATGGTTGCAAGAATTGAAATGCATCTGTGATTTGGTGCTTGGACTAGTTTAGTGAGTGGAGAAGTGGAGCTGGTAGCTTAGACAAAATTGAAGAGTGGAGAAGCTGCAGCTCGTGAGGAAGCTCTAGAATGATCGGCGAGCTTTTGGACATTTCTACTGACCGCTGGAAGGAGAAGAATCTTGGTTTTGGAAACGATTAGAATGTTGAGTGAGAGAATTTCTTAGCGTGGGTGTTGGGGTTGCCTGAAAAATGCCAAGTGCGCTCCAGTTTCTTGGCCTTGCCTAGATTTTCTGAGTCGTACATCAACAGGTGATGCCTTCTGAAAATAAGTTTTGTGATGATTTTGGCCTGTTTTGATCAAGGTTTTTTTGGATTGAATTTTGTTACCGAATTGGTATTTTCTTTCTAAAATTGCAGCTCTGTAAGTGTATCATGAAGTAGCATGTACTGTATAGTACAGTTCCTTGAGTGGCAGAGACGTTGTGTTCGGAACAATCGGGCATGTGTTTCCTTGTGCAGTCCTCCAGTAAGTAGATATCCCATTGCAGGACCTCTCGACTGTCTATCAGTCGAGCCTCGGCGTGAAATTCACAAAGTGTAACTTTAGAGCAGGTCTTTGCACTTCTTTCATAAATTTTGTGTCAACATAGTTTGAAATTTTCACTTTTTGTTGCACATGGAAGCAGACGGATGCGTTTGAATAAACCAGTGACACAATAGGAGTCTCTTACAACTGGCAAGTGAGTCACCGTATATTCTCTAATTGCCACGCAGTTGACATTGACTATTTTGATGAGCAAAAACAAGGCCCCTGAGAGTTTTCCAACAATCTCATAACAATCTTAAGCAATTTCGAAACAACCTCAAGCTTAAAAGAAGTCTGAAGTGAGTGCCTCTTGCTGGTACTGCAGGCAGTGATGTACAGAGGATGGTCCCCAAAGCGGGATATGCGTGTGCACAAATCAAGGACAACCCTAACAATCAGCAAAAAGTATGATTGTCCCATTTTAGATTTAGCTCTTCAGGATTGATAACATCTTGCCTCAGATTCTGCACTCAGCCCTCTCTAACGATTCACTCAGTAATTGAACATTCTCTATCGTACAGATTTGTCATGCTGTGTTTACGTCTAATTGGTCACAAATTTTCGCACGTCAAGCTGTAAACACAAATGAAAGTGCACATTTAGAAGCCCATTTGTCCCATACTCCCTACTTGCAATATGTTTCCTTGTTTAGTAAAAAAACTACCCCAACCGACTCTTTGTTTATTATGAATTTTAGAGGCCCACATTCTTCTTCTTATATCAGTTCTAATTGAAAAGTATCAGTTCTAATTGGAACGACATGAAACTCAAACAGATCAATCAAGATGGTGCCCTACGTTACTTCAACAAGCTGTGCTTCACTGCCCTCAGAGCCGTTCAGTGTGATGCTTCACATCTCCAATTAGCTATTCTTTTTTAAGCTAAATCTCATCCCATTTCATACCAAAAAATTGGGCTCGGTGCGAGCGTAATTGCCAATTCAAGATGCGACGGAGTATTATTTAACCAAATTTGAATGAGTAATTTGCTGGTAATCGTTAGAATTTGAAACGTACCTACCGAAATAACAAAACTATTCTGCTCCATTCACCATAATTGGCAGCCCGCCATAATTCTTGGAGCCACCCGAGCTAAAAACAGAAATAGAAAACAATGAACCGCCACCTCCAATAAGTCAGCTCATAAGTTCCACAGGGACGTCCGAAGTTATGCCCTTCTAAACCTCGAAAAACATATCATATTCGATGATGTCAGGAATCAACAGGCTCCCAGAAAGCAGCGTGCCGGATGGATTTTGACATTTCGAAGCCGACTGAGAGCCCTGAATTTGAGAACCAAGATGGGCTTGATTGGGAGCTTTGTTGGGACTCGGTGATCACTGGAAACGGCAGCCGCGTCGAGATTTCTGTCTGGCTCACATAATTTGGGGGTAAGTCAATCGAGCGCAGGCAAGGATTTGCTAAATTGGGCAACACTACATTCACTGGAATTCAAAACTCCGTCAGTCTTGCTGCTGCCTGTTGTCCGGGACTCGGTCTGGGCAGCCAAGCAAGAGTCAGTTTCAAATGCCATTTCAAAGTCCCACTCTGGCTTCTGCCGGCAACCCACCATGGCTGCAATACGTAAGCAAAAATAGGAGAAGAAGAACAACAAGGGTTCAAAAACATATAAAAAGAAGTAGCGACTTTGCACCGAAAGGGAAAGAAGCTATGGACAGAAGCTATCTTGACGGGAAGTTTAAAAAGTTACTTTAAGTTATACAAAAAGTGAGTTAGTGTTATAAGGGACAAAGTTTCTTGTAGTGTAGGTGTTTGTTTCATTTATGAGCAATTCATTGTTAACTAAGTTTGGAAAAGACATCAAGAAAAATAATGTCCACATTGGCATCAATGCCACCACATAGGCACAAATAATTCCAACTTTCAAATTCCAAATCTCTATTTCTAACAACTTATGAGTTTGATTCTAAAGACTTGATTAGCCATTATTTAATCAATCCAAAGTAATTAGGAAGCCTATCCCTTTGGAAGCTTGGTTGAGCCTAAAAAAAGGCTCTTTAAGAAATTGACTTGAAAACGGGTTTCAAGGAAATTATAGTGTAGCTTCCTAGAAAGCTATAGGAGGTTACAAAGGACCAATGTCAAATTGTTTTGTTCTAAAGCTTGTTGTAGCCTCATGTAATCGGTTACACTAAACAAATGTTGTATTGCATTCTTTCTCACCAACTTCTTTACACTACATAGCAAATACTTTGAGGGTTAATTTTTTTTTCAAATGAGAAGTATATCACAAGTCTATATAGTAATGATCCAAAGGTCAAAATTGACAATTGAGTGAAGTATAGAAGAACAAAATACAATTTTTTTTTCTATACAAATGGCAAGGAGCAATATCATCTTTAAGACTTTCTAGACTTGTCAAATATTCATTATGAAGGAATTCTTGTCAATTTGTACTCAATTTTTTAAATGTAGTCCTAAATTGTATATTATCCAATTTAAACATGTCTCTACAATTTTTTTAAAGTGTCTACCCTCTTTAGTATAACCTTGATTAATGATTGATTTCTTTCTATTGTGCAAGCATCCATCTAACAATAAAAAGCCATGTTAGATCTCCTTTGGTCATTGTACATAGTTGCAACTATTGTGTGGATTACAAGATATAGAAAATTTGAATTTATTAAAGTTTTTTTTTGCCATGCAAAAAATAAGGCAAATGCATTTCACAAAGGGTACATTTGCATTTAAAAATGTCTATATTGATGGCAATGCTTCTTTCTTCAAGGTATGTTGGCTACATGCTTGAAAACTTTCAAATCATTTGGAATTACACAACAAGTAGAAGAAATAATAAATAGAAAGAAGTAGAAAATGATTCAAAAAATAAAATTGTGGATAATCTAGTTATGGATTAGAAAATTGTCAATTCCAATAGTTGTAATATCATAATAAACAATTCTTTATTTAATTCAATTTAATTTTTGAAATATTGAAAATTGAGTTAAATAAAGGACTTCAAAGTTGCTTTAAAAGTAAAAAATCTATAATTGCCTATATACTAAATTGCCTCATAACTTTCATATCATTAATCAAAATGAAATTATTCAAATCTTCTTATGTATGTATACATGTATAAATCTATGATACCAATTTCTAGTTTTTGTTTCTAAAATAGGTGATTTTTTAAATTTGCCCTAATTGCCTAAGTAGGAAATAATTACCTGTCATACAATAAATTTTGTACCATGTGGGCAAAAGTTGTGAAAATTGTTGAGCCTTGAAGCTACTCATTATCTACATATTGTGTGATTGTGTGAAGAAAACAAACAAACTTCATTTGTAGTAAATTTGCTCAAATTTTCTATGTTGCCCAATACACAACTTGGTCCTTTAGAAGTCAATTGAAAAAAAGCATTAGGAGGGATTTGAGGGCAATGGGAGCCTGTGAGTTCCCACAGCCCGAAATCGCGAAAACAGGGTCTGGGAATGCAGTTCTGCAAGAATCCGACATGGTCGAGCGACTGCGACGTCATCGACTTTTTTTTCCGAAAAAATAAAATAAAATTGGACTTTTTTTCATATTTCAGGACCCAAAAAAAAAAAATGCTGACCAGCAGCCAACCGTTCCCAGACCCTGTTTCGGGAACAGTCCCGAAACGGCCCTTTGTTGGCCTCAAATCCCTCCTAATGAGTCAAATTAAAATCACTTAACTTCTCATTGTAGACCATAAAAGGAAATATTCTTATGCAATGTATTTCTCATAATCCCACGCATAGAGTCTTATGACAATTTAAAAGCATCCCTTCAAATTGTAGAACAATGAATGAACCTTTTTCTTGAGTAGATGATGATTTATTGAATTCATGAAATGGCAACTTTTCAATCCAATTCGAACCTCTTGAAATGTACTTTCACAATTAATGCAATGTTTATTTTATTAGGATGCAAATGAACAATATTAGATTTGAGACTAGGAATCAAAATTGAATTGGGGCCATTGATGGGTCTTCCTAATACTCAATGGAATTCCAATATTAGACCCTAAATGCCTAAGGGGTGTCTTCCCTCCCAAATCACTTGGTCAAATTGTTATCTCTAAATTAAAAGTGTAATTTCATTTAGAATAATTTCTTTAAAATTCTACTTACAAGATATTGTTTACCACTATCAAGTTAGTATATATTCTAATTTTAAAGACTTTGACTTTGTGGATTTTTAGATGTAATCATTTAAAATTCAAGTTTTGAAAACAAAACAATTTATTTTTCTTGAGTTGAATGATTGTGTGTGCCCATACCTTATATTTCACTAAAAGAAAAAAATTATTTTTCAGACTAAGTACAATTAAAAATAGTTAAGAACATGCATGCCAATCTTTACAAGGATTGAAGCAATCAAAGATTGTTTAAAGAACCTTACAATCTTGTGGCGTACACTGGGAAAACAAAAAATTTAACTTAATTATGCTCTTGTACTATATGCTCCAACCAACTAGTCCCATGCCTACTTATACACCCATAGAATTTTTTCTCTTAGGAAGGCCTTCAATAGGTCTAGTTTCTTTACCAAGACAATCTACACCAAGCATTTCATAGAGTATTAGGACTTTAAAAAATCACTAGAAACAAAAAATTTGTCTTAATCAAAAGGTTTTTTTGACTATAGAGAGAAAATTTGATGGTCTATATGAGAATAATATGAAATTTTGTAAAAACAATTGTAGGGATTCAACCCTTGAAGTTGGATAATAACTATTATTGTATAATTGGTCATTTAGGGGTTAAGCTTTGAATCTTGTTATTGTGAGTTCATTGTTAATGGAATGGTTTGAAATTATCTTCTAAGGAAATGCAATAGAGCATCCACACTCATACACATTGACACATCTCTCATCAAATCATAATGGGTTGAGAGTCATTTAGAAGAGCTACTTCAGACACACCATCAATTAATCTTGAGAGGGCCCTTAAAACAAGCCTAGGCCCTTCATTTTTCAAGGCCTCTACAATTCATGAGTTCACTTGAATTTTGATGCTTAACCCACAAACAACACCATGCTAAGTCCATTTTTGGGTCAATGAATAAGAAAGAATCTTTTTGTGTAGGACAATAGTGTAACTATTGATCTTGAAAATTAGGGATGGAAAGAAAATATCTTCTATAGTAGTTTCACTTCTAATGAGTGCTTTTGGAATTTCTTAGACCAACAATTTCCACAACATCAAAATTAATGATTTCTATAGTCACTAGCCCTATAGCCCATTGTTTGAGGATTAGTCTAACTTATCTTTCTTTATTCATAAATAGTAGGCATTAGAATAGATTCATTAGAGAGTTGCCTCAAACTTCATTGAGCTCTCTTTTGTATACTAGAAAAAAGGATCAATATTGGATTTATTATTAGTAGCAGGTAAAATTGAGGCCCTTCTAAACACCTTTGGCTTTGGCTTTTCATAAGAACAAAAATGTATCACTTTTGTCTTTTTACCAAACACCGAGAATTAATTTAGCTTTGTTCCAACTGAAATTTTGATTGTTGGGTATCATAGTTGTAGATTTGGCAAAAAACTATTCTGAAACAAATGCCAAATTTTAGAAGAATTGTTATTTACATTAAATTGTGTGGGAAAAAAGTACTTTTATGAAAATTTTCTATTATTGTAGACTACAAGCAAATATGTCAAACCTTGTTTCCAAAAATATTCCAACAATGATGTATGTGGCAAGATGTCATAGCTAGATGGTAGAGTGGGTATCAAATAGTTTTTGAGACATAACACTTTATGCTGAAAAGTCAAGATAGAAGCATTGACAACACCAAAAACTTGATTCTCAAGTTGCACAAGAAAATGCTAGTGTAAGCAAAGAAGGGACAGATTAAGATTGTAAAAAGATGCCAAAATTTAAGAAGATGCTAGAAATTTTGATTCTATAGGTACTTTTTTTGGATTTTCAAAAAATATTATTCCTATTTTAAAGTACTTAATTAGAAGTCTAAGAAGTCAATCCAATATTATGTCTTGAATCTTGCTAATGCAAGCATTTGCTAGGCTTGATTGTCGATACTTTGAGAAGCTTAATTCTGTTATCTTGTATGATAATGACGTATTCTATGTATTTTTTTTGAAGTGTCACCAAGCATGACCAAAAACTGTGATGATGATGGATGTTTGGAGTTTCACAATCATGATTAAGGGGAAAATTGAAAAAGTATCCCCGCTCATAATGCAAATATTTTTTTGGCAAAGCTTGTTATGAGTCTTGCAATCAATAAAGGATCCAAAAATCTAGTTTTTTCTTTAAATTGTGAGAAAGTGGCAATGGAAATAATAGAGTATTTCATGATATGGTGAATTATTTACCATAATAATGAAAAATAGGGGGGATTGGTTCAAAATTGTACAATCATTCTCTTGCTATAAAAGGTCACTTTGTCATTTCTAAAAATTTAGTATGCTCTACATGAAGGTTAGATTTGGCAAAAAGTGAGTCATTTTCTAAAAAAATTGCTACATGTCATCTTGTAAATGGTATGAGGTGACATTTGACCCTTAAGAATTTAACATAGAAATATAATTTTGCCATTTGAATGTCAATTTAGACCTTCATGTACAATATTTGAGGTTATAAATTCCAAGAGATATTATTAGATGATATTTAATTGTACCAAGAACATTTGCATTGCTATAATGTATTTGTAGATTGGATACAATGGCTTTAATCTAGTAAGACCTTTGCTTAGCAAATCAATATGGAGCAATGGAATAAAGTTGATACCATCTATTTACCTACATAGATGCAAGAAAGGTCGTGCATGTATCTTTCATGCTTGTCCTTGAATATAAAATGAACATATTTTTAAATCTTAAGTAACTATTTCTATGTGTATATTAAAATGTTGTTTCTAACCTCAATTTGGCCTTTTAAGTTACATACAACTTCAATTTTATACATTTACCAAATGAAAATGTATAAATTGAAAAAAAAAATCATGAGTGAATTCTTTAGTTATTACATTTTATACATCGTAGCTAAAACAAGCTAAATGACTACTCTCAAGCTAAATTTATCCTTTACATACTTATCCAAATTTTTGGAAGTATAATGTATAATTCAATTATAATTTGTACAAGAATAATTCCAGGGGAAAATAAATCAAAGGTTTCAAAGATAAAATTTATCTAATACTTTTATGAAATATACTAATAAGAAATATACAATATTGTTTAGTTTGAATTCTATCCATAGGACTTGCAATTGCAACAATTTATTCAATTTTTTAGACTATTGGTATTTCAAATGGTATATAATCTACCTTCATTCAATTCCATTGTGATTCTTAATTTGAATCAAATACAAAAAGAGAATATTTTTTATCCACAAACAAATTGACTTAGACACATTTGGAAAGCATCTTATTTGTAGATGCAAGGACCTTTGAGTAAATAATTCATTTCAAACTAAAAAAAAGGATGAATTATTTCATCTCTTATATTTTATTTTATTTGCTTAAAATTCTATTACTATTGCATTTTGAAGTATAGATAAGGGTGTATTGTGTTAGAGCAACAAATGTGTAAAACAATTCATTATCATATGTTTGGAGTTTTTATTTCTTAATGACTTAAAGACAAGTTGCAACTAAAATTGGATAAAGTTTAAGAACTTTGTCTCTAGTGTAATATGCAAAAGTTCAAACATTTTGACCCTCACTATATGCCTTTGATGCTTTCTGAATCATCTTCCGGAGAACTTCCAAGTCTGCGAAAAAAATAAGTGAATAGAAATGGAGAATTTTGAGCAAATAGGGTGTTATAGTATTGTTGTTGGGACAAAGTAGAAGGTATATTGCACATGCTTGGGAAGATGTAGAGAGCCTAAATCTACATATCTAATGATCTTGAGGATTCAAGTTGTGAGTCAAAAGATTTAGCTTTTCAAAATTGTGCAATATCTCGGCCATGAATTTGAGGTGTGGATCATGGAAGTGGTTGTTCCAAGACAAATCCCTTGTCAAGATGAGGCATTATATTTTATTATTAGAAAGCTAAGAAGAAAATAATTTAAGAAGGCTAGGACTTGCAAAGAGATTAGCCATGAGGTAGAAGTTATAGCCAAACAAAAGAGGTCCAAAAGATTTATGCCTCCAAGAAGACTCAAACTTTTGATGGATCATAAGTAACTTGCTCAATACTTGTTGCATTTGAAAAAATGAATATTTTACAATAATCTAATGAAAGATTAGATGACAAAAATAGACTTGCACTTTAGATTTGGAGTTCAAAACTAAAAGTTATTTGAATGGGAAGATTGTTAGGTGAAATTAGACATGCCTATAGGCTTCATCAAAATGAAAACAATCTGAAACAAATAGCATGAGTGATCTAGTATTAGTCTAAGAAGGATGCCGTAAATTGAAAGTGTCAAATGAATGACTTTTAGAGAAAATAGAAATTAATGACTTTTAGAAAAATTAGGAATGAATGATGCATATAATCATCAAGGACTCTTACTAATAGTTTCTAAATTACTATCTTAGTAGTAAAACCACATCTTTTTAAGATTAATCCCTAAGTGCTTTAACTTTTTTTAAATAAATAAATAAATTTTAGTCCATTAAGGACCACATGTTCACATCTCAAATGACAAGTGAATACAAACATATTGTGGGTACAATTCAATTTTTCATTCATTTAATTGTTTGCAAATTATTGTACTAATTGTCTTTCACGTGCACATATAGATTTTCAAATCTTATTTTTCAAATAGTCTATAATTTAAGGGCTACTAATATACTTAGTGTCAAAAAGTGTTTTCTTCAATTCAAAAACTAACCATTCCTAAGTGACTTGAATAAGTAATATAGGCATTTTGAAAAATCACCAAAGTTGGAACTTATCAATTTGATTTTGATGGAAAGAAAACTTTTGAAAATTACAAGTCTTCAAATTTGTAATTAGTTTTAGAAAAGATTATGACTTCTAGATTTCAAATTTCCTTGAAGAAAATATTAATTAATTCAACAAGTGATTTGTTTGTATGGATATGATATATGAATCATATATTACAATTTTTTTTTGTAAGTCATCATTAAATTATAACTCTAAATTATATATTACAATTTTTAAAATGATGATTTTAGAAATTTGGACTATTCCATGGTTATTGTGTGGTTTGTAAAGATTTACTTATAAACAATAATCCTCTCCAAAATAGATACAACATTTATTTATCCCCTCCCAAAATTCTTTCCTCTTTCATTACATGTCATATTTTCTTCTTTTAAAATTTGGTAAATATGAAGGTATATTACTCATTTTTTCTTGGATCTTCTTTAATAATTCATCCAAACCCACATATATGCTTGAGCGACCATTTGGAAGGAATTAAATTCCAATGGTGCTAGTATGTGAGCATGAAAGTCTGAGCATGTGAGCCTTGAGCATATATAAAGATAGATTTCATAATCCATACTTAAAGACAGGTAGTTTGTTGTGCTATGTTTTGTTTGTCACATTGAGATCTCCTGGACCGAGCACCCTTTGGTTGCGTGCATGGCACTATTAGAAAGCTCTTAGTGAGGACGGGTTGCTCACGCTTGATTTCAAGGCATTCCGACTT
Source organism: Thuidium tamariscinum (assembly GCA_947034885.2). Lineage (NCBI taxonomy): Eukaryota > Viridiplantae > Streptophyta > Bryopsida > Hypnales > Thuidiaceae > Thuidium > Thuidium tamariscinum. The sequence goes on from OX344751.2 coordinate 12,561,643, forward strand.
TCGTAGAGAAAGTTATGGATTTTTGAGTTATTTTTTGTTTTCAAAAAATTAAAATATTACTTTTACTTATAGTTTGGTTGCAATCTTGGTACTGTTGAAAAGCCCTCAGCAAGGAGGGGTGCACAAGCTCTATTTTGTGGCATTTGGACCTATGGTGTGAGAGTTATTGAATTTCAGAGTTTTTATACATTCAAAAATTACTTCTATTTAATTTTGACCGTGGCAACGGCACAAAGCACACTAGTACCATTGAAGGTGCTTATAACATTAACACCTATAATGTAGGTATTCCTAACATATATGCACTATAATCATAAAAGGTTACTATAATATAAACACCTAATATATCAAAAATTAATAGTCTTTCCAACTTATAGGCTTGCACTTCTAAGCTCACACAACAACCCTCAGTTCACTTCCTCAAAGCCGTGGCAAAATCCATTAGAAGAAATCTAAAGGCATTACAAGGCCGTTTTGGGTCTGTTTTCGAAACGGCTTCCAATGTCATTGGCCGCTGTCATGCCGGCTTTAATAAAAATATAAAAAAATAAAAAAATTGGATCCTAAAATATGAAAATAAGTCCAAAAAAAATTGAAAAAAATTAATTAATTACGTGGCAGAGTTGCAACCACGTAGGATTCGAGTTCACAGGGCAGAAACTGCGTTCCCGTAGTCCGGGAACCCACAGTCTCCTAGTGCCCTCAAATTTCATCTAAAGCTTCCAAATGAACCCACCCTGCCTGTCCGACCAATTGGTGCATCAATTTCCTTGACAAGCAGCAGCTCTGTCTGTCTGTTTGTGTTACTATCATGTCGCATAGACAGGCCTCTGCCCCGGACACAAGTTTTCCTTTCCAGCATCATGACCTTGTTGTTGTTCATTCAGGTGTAAGCAATGGAGGATAAAAATGGGATATTACACAAAACAAGCAGGTCGGTCGGAGACCAATATTACTGTCATTAAGTTACCATGTCTGGTCGACCATATGTCTGTCTACCCTCAAGTAGTATACAGCGAGTAAGTTCAAACCAAGTAACATGGATGATTGTTTTTTTCCTTGGAAGGTAAGAATCCTTAGCACTCCATGCAGGACTGACTGACTGACAGAAAAAAAAAATTTAAAAATCAACAATCCAGTTGGTGCATGAGGACCGAGTAATAACAACAACAACTGAAGGTGGGGGCACAGGCGCTTGCAATGGATAGTGCTGAGTGGACTGAGCGACCACAACCCATAACTTGCAAATCCTATGGTCCCTCCATAAATATCTCCAGTTTGACTGTACTGGACACAGGGTTAAAGATTTACGTCCTTTCTTTTTGAAACACATGGACAATTTCCATTGCAAGGGACTCAGGGTTAAAGATTTGTGACTTAGAATAAGAAGGGACAAGAAAAAGAGTAAGTTAATTCTGGTCATTGCGAATGAGTGAAGAATTGATTTGAGGTAGTTCTAAGGGAGAAACACCCATTCCTGTCCCTATACCTTGCAATGCACCCTAGATTCATCCAAAACTGTCCCTAAATTGTAGTGAATGTGTTCTCCAAATGTTTGACTGCAATTCGCTAACGCAATTAAAGGACACATACCAAAATTTGATTGGCTCATTGCTGATTTTAGTAGCGTTCAGATTTGGGGGCATCTATTGAACAATGTTGGTGGTCTAGGAAGCCAACACTTTGAAAAATGATAGAAATTACATATGACATTTGAAATTTTTTGAAATTTTTAATATTCTCGATTTTCACTGGCTAAAACTAGCAAACTATTATTTTTAGGAAAAACTGCCAATTCCTTATTGGGACGGATTTGGGTGTTTCCACTGTCCTATCTGAATGAAGCCACGTATCAGAATTATCAATAATAATAATTTACAGCAAAAGGGTTGGATAGTGCTGAGGGGATAGTCCACTCAGGCCTGCAACCCCAAATCTATCCCTCTCGTAGATCACCCAACATTCCGTCAGCACTGCTGGGCTGGAGATTCCTGAAGAGAAAAGGCTAGGCTAGGCTCTCCCCAGTAACTCATAAGTTAATGGAGTTTCCCTGTGGCATGGGGTTACCTTATTAAGGCCGGGTTGCAGGCCAGTGATGGGAGGCCTTGTCCCTTGGGGTTCCCCATTGGTGCTCCCCTGGGGTTCCCATTGGTTCCTGCGCGCCCTCCCATATGGCCATGCATGAAAGGGATGAAAGGATCCCAATTATTAAACTCGGTAGAAAAGGGACTGACCCCAAAAGATCTGCCTCGTGAGTCAGCCAGGATAGGATAGAGTGGGGACTGCCATACCACCTGCCCTGTCCCCAGCCACGTGGCCTTATCCTCATTGGCAGCCCCCTAAAAATAAGAATTAAAAATTTCTTAAACTAAAAAACTAAGAAAAAAAACAGGTTGATCATTCCCCTGGCAGTCTGGCACAGGGGCAGCGGGCCCCCCCACGCCGCGGTTTCATTCGTTCCCTGGCTGAAGGAGACGGATGAATTTCATTCGTTCGTGGCGAACAGACGGAGGGATTCGTACGGAGTTCATCCATGCAATTGATCTGCCTTGGTTCTCGGGGCGGAAGCATCTACCAATCCTTAGATCGGATAGCTTCAGGGTCCCCACCAGGGCTTTTTTTTTGGCTTTTAGGTGCCAGTTTGCACCAGAAAAAGTAATCTGGCTAAAAAACATCCAAAAAATTGTTGGAAAAGTTGGATGAAATTGCCAACAACTTTGAAATAAAGAAAAATATTAGATGAATTCGTCTAATTTTGGATGAAAACCAAACTATACATTCAAGAAATGGATGAATGTTGCAATTTGGAGCTTCCCTATAACATTTTATGTCGCCATTGTGGCTATTCTCTAAAAATGAAAAAAAGCCCTAGTCTCCACCACTCTTCGTGATAATTTTAGTAAAGGTGAGTCCGCTCTTAAAGCGCCTATTTAACTCAGATTTGTCTTTTGGGATCAACTCCTGGAAATCATTTTTGGTAAGTTTTTGGAAGAAGAGAAATAGAATTGGCATCTAACCCAAGTTGGTTCATGTCTTTGGAACCTTTGTGGATTTAGTTACAAATATTTGAAGTTGAAAATCCAATAGAAGCAATGACCTCTTGAAATATACAATATTGGTGTAACATCATCAATATGCTCTAACATCATCTATTAACAAACAATCCCTTTGAAAAAGAACTCTACCAATCCAAACAACAAATTTTACAATTCATAACATTCACCTTATATAATGGTAAGTTCTTTTTTCACTCGATCACATTGACCACCAAGTCCAAAGGCCCTTTTTGTATCAAAAAACAATCAAAGTTGTCATTGCTATTGCAAAGTGCAAAACTTTTCCTATTTTTCCTAAGGAACTTGCACTAGACTAGTATAAAAATATGTGGAAGAAATTTCAAAATTTTTGATTCCATAGATAGCAAGATATTTTTGTGTACAGTGGAGATTATGTTTGTTTTTGTACCTTGTTGAATTAGGCTACAGGACTTTTTATCTTTTTTAGTTGAAAAAAATTCCAACAAAGTTTAAATTAAGAAAAATGAAAGAGTTCAATTTAGAGTTCAAGGAAAAAAACTCAAAACAATCTTGATTCTCTATTCATTAAAGCATTGTTCAGTAAAAAAAATAGGAAGAAGAAGGAAAAACTAAATTGTAACTGTTTGAAGATGGAATTGATATATACTAATTTCAACAATGATGGATTGCTCTAGCAAATTAATTGAACCACAAGGAACTTCATTTTAATAAAATTGTGAAAACTGAATTCAAAAATAAATCCAATCAATTATTTTTCTCAAAAAAATTCTACTACTACCTACAAAACAATGAGCTCTATTACTTTCACATCACTAACCTAAATAGATAAAATCAAAGCTTTTGATGTGAACAAAAGTGTAATCTATGAAATTATATTATTACTATTATTTTCTGAAGGCTTGTGTACTTTGAGATTAGGAAGGCATAACTTTTGCATCCAAGTACCAATTGAAAATAAAAATTACATTTGATTTTAACAAAAAAAAAAATTTAACAATACTACCAAAAATAAAAATGTGCCAAACCTTCAAGCATCCCTCGAGGAGACACTTGGGACTTTAGGGGTTAAAACTACAAGTGGTTTAGTATAGCGGTGGGTATTATTGAATAATGATTTGCATTTTTTAAATTATATCAATTAAAGCCTCTATAATTATATGCCCCTTAGTCTTTTAACACACTCCCTAATACTACAAGTAAGGTGGGTACACCTAAAAGCGCCACAAATTGGTTTGTAGCTCTTGTGAAGGTTGAATGATGACTAGTCCATGTAGAAAATCAAACAGATGTGTTTATGAAGAAGAGATGCACAATCAATTTAGTCATTGTGGCAACTATGAAAGCACAGTAGGCTCGCAAAGTTTTGCATGTAGGGTGACTGAAAGAGCTCACAGACTACATTAGAAAAGAGCATGGCCATATCCAATATCGCCCCCACTCGATGTTAGAAAGAACACAAATGCTCAGCCATTGTGCCATTAAAAAATTTAAAAATAAAGGAGTTTGGAGAATAAAAAAGTAGTAGAAGAAAGTACTATAGTGTAACACCGTCCTCTCATCAATGACATTTAACTCATCATCCTCTAAAATGCTTTGGCTGTAACTTAAAGATTCTTAATGATGTCCATAATCTAACATGAACTCTCTCATCAAAAACCTGACAACTTCTAAAACTGCCCATATAAATGAATGACCATTCTTTGTATATGCCAAAGCCATTGTAGTGCCTTTTCTAACTGATACTTTTAGACATAGGGCAGTTTTAAGTGTACCCACCTTAGTCTTCAATCCACAATCAATAAAACACTAACCACTATCAATGATATAACCATCAATTATTCCATCCAAATGTTATTCTTAATCCCTACAGGACTATAAGGCAACCTAGGTGTCTTCTAAAACATTATTTTTTGCACCCTAGGTCTTTTAGGAGTTAATAAGAAACTAAAGAACAACCAACCTTATCCATTCTTCATGAATTTCCCTTCTTTTTTCTAGCACCTCTTCGACTCAATTCAATTTATTCCATTTCTAATTTTTTGAATACATAACTAGTATGGAGTCTTATACTAGAAAGTCTGCATTACTAGTGTCACTTGCTTTATCTCCTCAAAACAATTCCTCTCTAAACATGTAGGTAGCATATAGTCTCCTACTAAAAGGGATGTAATACTAAGTTAGTGTTACTTACTATGTCCGTCTTGAATAGACTCTTTATCTATGCTAGCTACAAAATATAAATGGTTGGACCATATTTTTTGTTCATTAGTGGTGTAGAAAATATGGAAAGATATAGTAATCTATAAGTGCTGTAAAAGGAATTGTTGTGTGCATATTATGTATATGTCAAAGAGACAAAAAAAAAACTCTACACAATTTTTATTGGGTGTAAATGAAGAATCACTTCATACAATATTCGACTATTGATTTCCAAAAAAGATATGTGAATGTCATTTGCAATTCAATCAAAGCCTACAATATCCCCTAAAAGAATTTCAAAAACAATTGAATGTAGACATTGAATATTATATACAACATTTTTTGGCACAAAAATCTTCAATTTTGTTAGAAGAATTGTGTATTTATTTCAACATGAACTATCATACATGAAGGTCTAATCTAGCTTTCTAGTGTCAAAATTCAATTTTTATGTCAATTTTTGAGGGATCCATGTCACTTCACGCCAATCGCAAGATGGCATGTGGCATTATTTCACTTCTTTTTTTAATTTGACCTTCATGTATGGTAATTCAATACCCCCTAGAAAATCTATGAAGCATCAAATGACAAGCTAGTCACTTTGTTGAAAGGTAGACAAGAATTACTTTTACAAAATGTTCAGATAAATTTTGTTCATTTCATATACCATTGGCAATAAGCATTTGAAAACGATCATTATTCATATATTCAACTTTGATTTTCTTTAAAGTTGTAGAAATAATAGTAGAAAGTTGACTCTCTTAAGATTATGGAGATAATACTAGAAACTTGACTATCTTAGGGTTATGAAAGTTGTAATAGAAGGTATTTCCTCCACCCCACTATTGTATAAAAAAATTTTGAATTAGAGATAGTGTGTGTATTACTAAATTGCTCCATTTATCAATTACATTTTGCAAGTGAAGTGAAATTCAAATCAATTACCACTCAATCAATTCCAAAAATTTGCATTGCTTGCTCAACAATTAACAATCAAAATCAACAAATGAAGTGGTTTTAATGGTTTATGCACTTTTCACATTCAAAGTTTTTGCGTGGGATCCAAGAATGTTTGTAGAAGACTGTTGGCTTAGGTTTTACGCTTTAGTGTGCCAAAAAAACGGATACTTTGAATTCTTAAATTCTTAGGGGAATAATTTTTTCTACCGATTGGATGAGTTTTTTTAAATGGCTCATGATCCAAAGTCTGTTACAGTACAACTGTACAAAATGAGAGTCACATCTAAAATAAGCTTAATGGTATGGAGAGTTGGGGACCAGTTCAACCCACATAGGGTAACTTATACTCAATGTAAAAAATAAAAGTTTATTGGTCTTCTAATACAAGGTAACTACACCTAAAATCACACAGATAAGCAATTCAATTAGAACAGTGTCCATTATTACATTGGATAACTTTTTGTAGGGTTGTGTTGGTAGTGAAGAGGAGATTCTAGGTTCCCTTCAAATACATTTTTTGGACACCATATGAATAAACTATGACTTTTTTAAGTGTTTAAAAAAGTTATTTCTAAAACCAATCATAAACCCTCATGAACAATGAGAGTACATTTTAGGCAGGAATAATCAATGTACGGTTTTAGAAAGTATATAATTTTAGGTGTAGTTACCTTTAAAATGTTTATTATTTTGTGAAGTTTACTACTTTGGCCAATTCTGATTTTTTTTAATTTATTTTTAAACAAATATATGTTTCATGGCATCAAGGCATTGAAAATCTTACAAAAACTAGGTCTACTAGTTCTAAAACTTTGAATAAAGTAGGAGGCTTGTACAACAACCATTTAAGAGTTGATTACCTTTTCAAGGAAATTGAGTTCCTTGAATCAATTTTTCAATCAATTTTTGTTGGAAGAAAAATGTGATTGGCATCTAACCCAAGTCATTTCATATTTTTTGGACCTTTGTAGAATTAGTTAGAAATTTTTTAAGTTAAAACATAGTGATCATTAGTAGTCATCACAAGCAAACATCTCTTGAAAGGTGTAGAGAGTGAAATGTACCTTTGAATCATGTTTGCTTTTGATGACATGTTGAGTTTGAGCCTCCTATCTTTCTTGTAAGATAATTGAAAACACTATAGGTACAAAATGCTCAAATATTGATCAAAGGACATTTGTACAAATCAAGCTTATTCAATCTAATAATTAAAATGGGATTGCATATCAATATTTACCAAAGAGTTATGGATCATGTGAGTTTAGGAATTTGGATAGGGGGTGGTCCATATTTAAGTCAACATAGTTTAAAATTTAGTCAAACCTCATTGTTAGTTTATTCTTTATTTTTATTGATTGAGTTGGTTTCTTGATGACAATTTTTTTGTTATTCTCAACCCATTTAGTAAAATTTTAGCACCTCACTTTAAAAATAATAATCTTTAGGACTACACTATAGGGAACTTTCACCGCTTTGCTCAATATAATGAAGAAACTTTTAAATTTTTAATCGTTTTTGTAGTTGATGACTCATCCTACATTAGCTCAAATAGAATTAATCAAACATAAAGATGATCATATGATCATTAATTTTTGTGACAAGCGTTCAAGTTCTTGTAAGAGATCATCAAAAATATAAAAGACGATATCTTTTTTAAAATTGAGGTCAATTGAATTTCTCAAACATACAAATTCAATGAAATCAAACCTATGCAAAATAATAAGAAATATAAACCTATGATCCTAGAATATATATAAAGGTTCTTCTTGAAGTAATTAAACTAGTTGTTCATGTGTTATACAAACAAAATTATTCAAAAATTTATAAATAATATTATTCTAGCACAAATGCAAGAATTCAAAAAAATTGTAATAATATATATATATATATATATATATATATACACATGTATTCAAATTTTTAATTTAGATTATTTAATGTGAGATAGAATTGACCTTCTAAGAACTAAAATATAATCTTTGATTGTTATGTTAAGTAGTCATTGCTATAGGATCCCCAAATATAAACAACCAATTCACAAAAAAGAAAGCACACTTAATTTCAGCCATGTTATCAAATTTGTATCATCATAAATTTTACCTACCATATGATCCATTTGAACATGAGGTATATAGTCTATTTTTTCTACACTTTTTAATGTCTTCTTTGAAAATTCATGGTTCAATTAATAAGGTTTTCAAAAGCACACAAGATAAAAATACATATGATCACCCCTCAATTGAAGACAAATTAAATTTGGAAACCAAATTAAAATTCTTATTTGGATAGCTATAATTTTAAAAAACTAAAAAATCCACTTAAGGGCAATTGAGAAATGAGAATCTTTTTATTGAATTCATATTTGAGAAAAGTTGCATAAAGCTCTCTTGATACTTGCTAGTCATTATATCCTCAATATAAAGCTTCATTCATTTTTGTCATCCCAATAAGTATTGCAAAAGTTGTAAGTTATTTTTTCAATTCCAAAGCAAACAACAAATAATATACTTCTAAAATGCTAATTAATTAATTTGATATAATTATAGATTGATGCCTTTACAAATAAATTTGAACCATTGTATTCCAACTAATCAAATGAAAATTATTGAGAGTTCTATTATGCTTGCAATAAAGGTAGGAACTCAGGTAGAAAAAATAATAGAGTTGTTTTATTAATTCAATTTTGAAAATTTCCAAACAAAACAAAAATATGGAATGTGTATTATTTATGAAAACATTGTCAATGTTGGGATGGACAATTCTCAATTTCTTATCAAAGTTACTAGTCCTTTATTTAATATGTTTTAAATAATGTGCAATCTTGTATTTTTTAATCCATTTTTTAACCCTTGGGCTAAAAAGCAAAAGTCATAGGCCACATGTTTGTTTGTTTTCTATAATTATTGAAAGAAATAATTGTACCACTAGATAGGGCTTAGAAATACTAATTTTTGTACATCAAGTTCATTAATCTTTGAATCACGGTTGCTAGTATGTGAGCATAGAAGTGTGAGCTTATGAGCCTCGAAGATGATGCACCTATAGTATAGGTGCTTATACTATAGAAACCTTCTATAATAAGAGTGTATTTATATTATAGGTACCTATATTATAGGTATTTTTACTATAAACACCTTCAAAGGTGGTAGTATATCTACTTATATACATATTAGAAGCTCACATGCTTGCATGTTCATGCTCACACACTAGCATCGTTGTCTTTGAATCAACAAATTTTTATTCTAAGCTTTATAACAATATACTTGACTATAGGATCATGGAATTTAAATTAATAAAGATAAAATAAAGATGATACATTTAGCTTTGCCTTAGTTGTAAGTACTTTGAAGTAGTTCAAGACCTCAAATCAAGATAATACCTTACGAAATGTATAAAGTTAAGGTAGAACCACCCATAACCAATCATTTAAGGTATTCTGGGCATGATTTGGTATAGTGCAAGGTAAAACAAATATTCTCAAAGGTGCAAAGATAAAAATGATGGGGATTGCAAAAAACTTGGTAATTATATCACATGAATTGAATTTATTATGAATTTTGGAAGACATAAAGTGTGCTAGCCCAGATGCCAATCTGGGAAGTTTTCTAACTTCAATCACACAAAAAACTTCTTTTTTATTCACTCCTTCCTACTTTTTGCACACTACTTTGGGACACATGCCATGAACTTTTAGTCCCAACTTTAAGAATGAGAAAAAAAAACATTCTAGCCTTGGTTGGAAATACGTCCATCAGCAAGTTGGCTATAAGGTGCCAATTGGTTATAGATGGTTCTACCTTAGTGCACCCCGAAAACCTACATCGTTTCTTCTTTCAACTTTGTAATTAATGCTATCATTTGCATAGCAAACATGATATATCCGTGTAAGGTGATCTATGTTATGTCTAATATCAAATAATTTGTTATAGAAATAATTATCAATGAAGTGATATTTTGAGTCTAAAGTCATGCATCAAGGTTTTAAGGTTATCAATGACAAGTCAACAGTCTTTTATATGAATGAATATGATTAACATTAAGAAACTCAAAAACTTAGTAAGGTTCCATTCAATTTCTTGGAACTAGTGAATGTGACCAACCTATTCAAACAATTGAAGGTTGGAGTCATGAGATCACAAGTTTGCTACAATACAATTGAACAATTTATTCACGGCCATTTGTAAGATGAAGCATTATATTGAATTGTCAATTGATTACTAAACTTATTGACAATGAGTAGCAAACTAAATATTGTAATTTTAAAGTTACAAAGAGTTGTTATTTATATTGAAACATTTCATTATAGAATGACTGATAAACTAGATTGTGAGATTCATTCAAATATATTTTTTCACATAATTATAGTAGTCATGAAATTAGTATGATTCTAAAACTTTTTATTATTTTGATTCTTCTAAAATATAGGAATTTTTGCAAATGAGGTGTTTATAACCCCAAATCTCTTTGGGTCAAAAATTTAAAAATATGCACAAAATCAATTGTCAAAAATAGAACCTTCTAAAAGTAGATATGTGAATCAAAGTTCAATCACTTTTAGGATTTGTAGCCATGGAATTTTATCTTTGAACAACACAAGTGTTTTACATAAAATATTTTGATCTAAAAGCAATGTATGTGCAAGATATGATTAAGCAAAGAGGAACTATAATGTTTTTTTCAAGGTTACATGAGCTTTGACGATGTGGCTTTGTCAAGATTTTGAGCTTTACAGCTCAAAATCTACTTTGTAAAAATATCTATAGATTTCATACTAGAGTAGAAGCTCAAGTTAGGAAAAGTATGCAAATTTTCAAAGCAAAATAATGTTTTGTTCTAGATGTCCAAATTGGAGGTAAAAAACAAGAAACAAATTTTTATCCAACTATTGGATCTTTGAAAAAGTTAGATTTTCAAATAGTTGGATTTTTCTAATTTTAAAAAAAGAAAAAAGAAGAAGAAAAATCTAGTAGACTTCACTTTGGATGCCCAAATTATCCTCTAACCATTTCAAAATAAAAATAGCATTATGGGTTAATCCCTAAATAACATGAGTAGTTGGACTATTGTCATAATACAACCTGAGACAACATTATTTAGGTAGAGAAAATAAAATGACAATTCATAAATCAATTTATACAAATGAAGTTGTAATCATGGACAATACTTTAGATTAATAATTGAATAGAATTATCAAATATGAACTTGGAATTAAAATGTACTATGTGAAGAAGGTAGCAAGGTTTTTATTGTGCACGGTATTTGAAGACCATTTTTGTCTTGTTGATATTGGAGAGGATCTAATAGCTTCATGTTTCTCAATTGTGAAGATTTGAAGATTTTTGAAGTAGCTTCTATGACATGTGCTATACAAAATGTTTTTTTTATGAGATTTTGAAGAATATTACAAAGTTAAAAAGATTAAAACAATTGTTCTATACTTGAAACTATGCTCAATTATATTCTTGAGATTTCTAAAGAAACATCTTGTACATGAGAGGTCATTGGTGATTAATTTTCATCACTACAATTCAAAATAATCCAAAATTTTCATAGCCATAATGCAAGTTCAAATAATCCAAAATGCATAGTAAGATATTTTTATATTTTACATTCGAATCAAAGTCTTCAAAAGAATCCAAATGACCTAATTTTTTAGACAATATGGATATTTCAACTTTTGTACAAGTTCTTCAAAGCATGCATTTGAAATTTAGCCACAATAATATATTTTTGGATGAATTCAATTTTTTTTAGTCTATTACTCTATTTAAGTACACCTATAATAGGAATTTAATTTGGCGCATGTTCATCTTGTCTTGCCTCTTGGGGCTATATAGTATAGTTATTTTATATAAAAATAAATTATATATAAAGATTGAAGAATTTATTTATTTATTTGAAGTATTAAAATTATTGATCTATACATATTCTTGAAGAAATAGTGTTGCTAAGTGCTTTAAAAGCAAAACAAAAATATAAAATCTACAAAGAAAAAAACTATAAAGAGAGTGATTTAATCACCCTAAATGAATTCATTGATAGATGTATTCAGTGATGATTACATAATTTCAAAAACACATAATTGTCATGACTATTTGACCACTTCTTTATTAAAAAGGCCATTTTCATTCATTACATTTACTTATGAATTAAGTTGAGACATGTGTAGAAAAAACAATGGTTTGATATAATACTTTATATTTATAGGTATAAAGTACTAGAAGCACTAATTGGTGTGTTAATGATCCTTCAAAATAGGACATGAAGTATTTTAACCAATTAGCTAGAGTCTAACTCTGATTAAATTCAATATTTCTTACTTGTGTTACTTTTATTACTTGTGTTATTTTTATTGAAGAACCCTTACTAGTATTACATATAAAATTCACTTCCTATACAAAAAGTTAAAATTGCATTGAGATTTATTTTGTAACATGTATTATAAGGAAAAATTAGAATAATGTCACATACATTGAATGTCTCTAATTCACTCTATTTCAAGACGATTTTCATTTTGGACCAATACAAATCCTCCATCTATACAATACATGAAAAATTTATTACTTTCTAAGTTCAAAATATTGATTTGTAGTAGAAATCTAAGAAAAACTTCTAGTATATTTTAGAGTAGTTATTGAAGATGCTCTCTAAGAAAAATCTCACAACAATGTATAACTACCCATTAGTCTTCTTTATGCCAGGAAGGTATTATAATTTGATTAAAACTAGGAAGGATCAATTTATCAATTAATTCATGGATAGGATTGGTTGAAGAGCTATAAAGACGGTCTTGTTCATTATAAGTGTCCCCTTTTCAAAGATGCAATAGGGGCTCTTGCCTCATTCATAAACATTGGTATACTATATTACAATTGCAACTAGTTTCAATGTTTTTTTTTCCCAAAGCAAAATTTTGCACCCTCTATAAAATTTGAGCTTGTTAGATTCTCTCTATCTAAAATTGTGCTAGTGCTATGAAGTCTCATGGCAAGTAGGGTTCTAAAAAACATTCCCCATAGTGGCTTATATCCACTCCCACACTACTACCTATACCCATTCATACACAATAGATTTTCTTTGAAATATCCCTCCAAAATATTACTAAATTGTCCCCTCTCATAAATGCCATTGACAACTTGCTAATTTTTTGAAATTTTGATTTTAGATTCATTTGCATGACAATTTTAGTGGCCTAAGGAGCATCCACTTCAAAAATTCATTAAAATTACATATCATATCCAAAAATCCTTACTTTTTTCCTCCAAAACTTCATCAGTTCAATTGCTAATACTCCCAAAATATTTTTCTAGAAAAAGATGCCTTCAACTATGCTAAATCCCTTACATTGATGGTTTCCACTAAAGGCTAGGCTATTGAATTTTTGCCATAAAGTAGGAGATTTAACTATGTTAGGGCATTTCGAACCAAACACGACTCAAAGGCACATTTTGCTTTCTTTAATATACCAAAATGTACAAATTGTGTACATTCCAGGAGGTGGTCGCTTTTAGAGCCCTACGGCATTTCAACTTCAAAATTTCATATCTGGTTCCACAAAGTTCCAAACAAACATGAAACAACTTGGATTGGATGTCATTTCCTCTTCTCTTTCAAAAAATATTTAGTGTAAAATATTTCAAGATGTTTTCCTTCCCAAAATTCATCAGCTTCAGTGCTTAGACAACCACTTTATGGACCTCCTACCTTATTTTGTGCATCCCATTTCAATGCCCCTGGTGCTGCTGACACATGTAATCCATGCATAACTTCTCCTTCTCCTCTTTTTTTTAAAAGAAATTTGAGAAACAAGTGGGCAATTTCCATTGATGAAGGAAACAGTATATCGAACCAAGGGAAACACCCGTAACTTCTTCTCTTCTCTCAAGAAGGTTTTTAAAAAAAAAAAAATTGGCACAAATGAAAGGGGATTTCATTCTTCTCTCATGTTTTCCCCAACCGTGGTCGCACCGTTTTGCCAATGGACAACTCTGGCTCCCGAGTTGTACGGGAGCTTCAGTTTTGCTTTGACCTCGGTCTCTGGAACCATTCCACTGGGTGACGGGTGACGATGCAGCACTGTAGCCATCCCCAGTCTCGGGTGGGAGGGAAGGAGGCTGGTGGGTAGGGCCACTCATGGCATGCTGTTCTGTTGTTGATGATGCATTTGGTGGTTTTCTTTTCTTTTCTTCCCGTCCATGATGTGGTGGAGTGGAACGCCACTTTGCATTGAATTGAGGGAACGATTCGTCTCCCTCTTTGACTTTGGACCCACCTTGACCCACTAGCCAGCGCTCACCTGCAGAAGAAACACTCCGTCTGCAAGGTATCATTGGTTTGCCAAAAAAAAAGAGTAAAATTTAAGAAAAAAATAATAATTAATAAACACTCCTGAGTGGCCGCTAGATTTCATTTGTTTCAAAACAAAACAAAAAACAAAAAACAAAAACACTCCACTAGTTCTAGAGTAGCAGGCTCATCAGAAGAGGACTGCGCTGTGTCACCATCAGGGCAATGCCAGAGCATGCACCCCATGCCTTCCTCCTCGACTAAATTAAGCTTAACTTGAGTTCCCCATGCCTCGTGCTGAAGGCTGGGGTGCGGGGTGGAACTGGGACCTCCTTCTCGGCCCTTGTGAAATTTTCATTTTTCAGGCATGATAAAGTTTGCAAATTTGCATTAAGGTAGGTACACCCAAAAGCGCCAGTTTTTCATATTGTGCTTAGTTCTTGTTATTATGTTGTTCAGATTTTTTTACAGTCTTGTTGGTGAGTGAAAGCATGTTCCAACGCACCAAAGAACAGTGGATTTGGATACCGTATGCAGAAGTTATTAACAGTCAAAGTGTGTTTCTGAAAGCGCCATCTACAGTCTGGGTACATGACTGATTTTGAAAATGTATGCACGTTGTACAGGGCGCTTTAAGGTCAGGTGCCATTTTGGGTGTACCTACCTTAGATGAAATTTGAGGGCATTAGGAGATTGCGGATTCCTGGACTGGATGAACGTAGTTTCTGCCCTGTGAACTCGAATCCTACGTGGTCACAACCTTGTTACATTATTTATTTATTTATTTAATTTATTTTTGACTTATTTTCATATTTCAAGACCCCTCCCCCAATTTTATTTATTTTTTGATTAAAGCCGGCCTGACAATGGCTAGTGGCATTGGAAGCCGTTTTGGGTACAGACCCGAAACGGCCCTGTAATGCCCTCAGATTTCTTCTAATGAAATTTATATTTGCAATTAGACAGAGGTCCCGAATTAGCAAGGAGGGAGGTACAAGGAAAATTAATCAATGATGCTAGTGTGTGAGTATGAACATGCGAGCGTGTGAGCTTCTAATATGTATATAAGTAGATATATTACCACCTTTGAAGGTGTTTATAATGAAATACCTATAATATAGATACTTATAGTATAAATACACTCTTATCATAGAAGGTTTCTACAATATAAGCACCTATACTATAGGTACATGATCTTTGAGGCTCATAAGCTCACACTTCTATGCTCACATACTAGCAACTCTTGAAAATTAATCAAGCACAAATTATGGGTATTTTTACTTGCACCTCTAGAATGATTTGGTAGGGCGAAGCAAGAGTGCCAATTCACCTTAGCCATTCTTAATATATGGCATGTTTCCAAAAAGTAACCATGACACTAAAGTGCATATCCCCAAAATTGCCATATATAGCTAGTTACTAATATTAGACTAGTCAAATTCTCTAATTGGAAAGGAAAAGGAGGTTCCAATGCACCAAGTAATGGGACATTTGGATACTATATGCAAAAGTTAGGAAGGGTCTAAGGTTTTTGGATAGATATCATAAAATTTGTGCAAATGTATGCCAATTTTATTGGAGTCAATATTACACATGATATCAATACTAAATTAGTACAAAGGGAAAAATGTACCTATCTATGCTATTTAACCCTTAAATGCCGTCGAGGATTGCGTCCGCTGAATGACAAAGAATCTTTCCCTACAGGACATAACTGCAACTTTTCATCCTTGGTATTAGGAGTGAAAAGGAAAGATCTTCAATAGTTCTTTCACTTCTAATGAATATATTAGGCTTTTTCAAAGTAGATGATGTCACACGAAATTAAAATACATAATTTTTACGGCTACTAGTCCGTCCTTCAAGGGTTAAAGGCTTCTACTTTATTTGATGAAATCTGTCAGTCTTACAGTCTTGTTGTTAGCTTATAAGAAATGCCCAAGGAAGAGGGCATTTCAGGGGAAAAAAGACCCAATAAGGAGGGCACTGAGTTGCCAGCCAAATTACCTTTTGATTTTGCGGTGAAACAAAGAATTGCCTTCACTAGTCTTGAGCCAGGAGGGGCTGATTGGGCACCTGGGGGCCAAAATTGAATTTCCACATCAGATTCTCAAGGGTCCACATCATCTCACACCATTCTTAAGATGACATGTGGCATTTCAAAAAAATGCAAAAATGACTTAATTTATGCTTGAATTTGGCCTTCATGTAAGGTATCTACCCCCATTCCAGAAATCTCTTGATTTCAAAACCTATTTCTTCCCATAGTAACTTATTTGAGTTATTTGTAAAGTTCCCCCCATTTTGGGCATGCCTTTTTTTTGAAGTTGAGAAGGCAACTATAGTTGAAGCATCAAACTTTTTTGGAAGATACTTTTGTCGCACGACTTCAAAAGTGGGGACCAAACTTTTTTAGGCACCATTTTGATGGAAAATTAAGTTTCATACCCACTTTTATTTTGACTTTTTTAACTCAACTGAATTTTTCACAAAACTCATGGGTTTAAACCCCAATTTAGTGTACTTTACGAATAACTCCATTGTCATGCCGTACATTGGGACCCCCAATACCCTTTGGTACAGGGCGGGCTCCAGGCCGCAGTTTCAAAGAAACTGAACTGTACTAGAATTTCCAAACTGATGAAGACTAAAAGTTATTGCTCTCTTCAAAACCGCTTGTTCTCTGTGGAAAAAAATACGAGCTCGTCAACCCATTTGCCAATGTGTGGTACAAACTCTCCCTCCCTCACTGTTGCCCGCTGGATTGAAACACCTGAATCCAAGTCCCAATAATATTATCCGTAGGCCTAGGGTAGGTACCGTACGTGACAGTCTGATTCGGCACCCGAGTGCCAAAATTGAATTTGGGCAAAAGATTCTCAAGGGTCCATATCACCTCACACAATACACGATTTACAATTTACAAGATGATATGTGTGGCACCTTTTTTTCTTGCAAAAATGATTTAATTTATGTCAAATTTGACCTTCTCGAAGGATATTCCATGCAAAAACATTGCTTCCTGAGAACTATGGTGGGTGTACTCTCCAAATTATGACTTTTTGCTATTGTGGCTAATTACAATCATTACACAAGCCAAAAAAAAATTGTATTTTTTTGGATTGGCAAGTGAGAGGGGGTTCTAGTGTATGACATCTGGATATTGTATATTGAAGCTATTAAAAGTGAAAGTTTTTTTTGGTAGATGTTCTAGAACCATTTCTTCAATACAAGTGTATATTGATTTTGGAGATGTATGCAAAATAATAATGATGGTTTGAAGCAAGGTGCAATTTTGGGTATAACCACCTTATAAATTCTTGACTCTACATCCAAAGTAAGTTTCACAAAAATGTAAAAAACCTTTGGTTTTGTAATGTCCAAAATTTGGATTCTTTTTCTCTACTATAAAACTTCTCATTCATTCAAACCAATGCTTGATTATTTTCAAATTGTACTTTGTGTATGATGAGTTTGATGAAATCAAGGTAAATAATCTATCTATATATTTATAAAGATATAAACAAAAATACGCAAAAATTCAAGAAAGGATTTAGGTGCTAACAAGTTGAAATTGGTTGGTGGTTGATTTCTTACATGACTACAATTATTAACATAAAAAGAAAAGAAAACTTTTTTAAAAGTTCATTTGTTTCTAAAAGAAACATTCTAGATAAGGTTCATCAAAAGGTGTGTGTGTGTGTGTGTATGTTATAAATTATAACCTTGTAGGGTCAAAAGGACTTAAAATCACCTATAGAAGAATTAAAAAAACAAGCTAAGGGCGAAGACTTTTTTCACTCTACAAAGTGAATTATTGATTGTAATCGTCTACATTGAAGGAACAATTAACAAGACCAAATACCTCATTAAACATTGTTTCTTTCAACATTTGGATGTTTTTAAAGATTTTAATCCTAAGCTAGGTTAAATATACCCTTTAAAATTTTATTTTTTGTCCCATCTACCATGCCTAAGTGATACATCAATTAATATAACAATTTTCTTTTGTTGTAAATACATTCTAAAGGAGTTACTAGCTGATGAATTTCAATCTTTAGAAACAAACTTTTCCTATATGTATATACATACATATATGTTCACCAAAACATTTTATACATCATATATATAATTAAAGTAATGATATGTACCAAGTGCATGTGTAATTATAATAGAATACATTAGTAGGATTACTATTAAAGATGTTAAAAGGCTCAAGTTTCAATTGGTACCAAATAAAGTTGCTACTATTGAATAGTAAAGTTTACACACTAAGAAGAGGAAAATTCTTCTATGATAAGTACATTTCAATTTCAAATAGTTTTAAATCCCCAAACTTTATTGCATGCTTCACTTATAAAATCTATCCTATTAGAAAGTAAAACACTAATTTATCAAAGGTACACTATTTATATTATTATAAAGATATGAACTTTGCATTCTCTCGACAAGGATAAATGAATACAATTATTCTTCAATGAATTTTTCAAAATTCTTTAAGCAAAGTAGATATAAATGCACCACAATAATTAATCGTAGTACTCATCACCTACAACTCTTATTAGCATTGAAAAAGTTTATTTTCCTACAAAAATTCACTAAATAGACTATAGTTCAAATTTGATTTGATTCAAATCAAAAGCTATGGCAAACAATAAATATGAGAAGTCTACATAAAATCCCACAAGTCCTAAGTTGATTATATTTTTCTATTTTTCAAAAGCTCATCCCTTCCTATCACAAAGGAACCATAAGGCCTTAATTTGTAATTAATTAACTACCCACTAATTATTATCCATTATCTTCAAAGACATATTTATTAAATTATAAACTTCTCCAAAGCCATTGGTGGACATTACACATATTATCTAATAAACAAAGTTAATGGAATCTTATAGGTGCGAACTATTTATTATGAAATAAAATCTACTAAGGATCAAAAAAAAATTTAATCCCTAAAGTTCTTTCCTTATGTTTTCACCAAAACACTCCAAAATTATTATATCTAGTACAAGTACCAATTGTTGAAAAAAAAACATTTTTTTGACACATGTAACTATAAGATCTAGCAATACATTGGTTTGAAAAGATGTGGAAAAAATTTCAAATTTTTTTGTTGTGTAGAAATTTCATTTCTTAAAAAAATGTTTTTTGAAGAAGTTTTTTGGGCTACCTGGGTTGCCCACCGAGTAACGAAAATCACATATCATGCAATAACTTTTTAGCCATGTATTCAAAGTTATGAAAATTGTTAGGCCTTAAATCTACTCTTTGGGCACATGTTGTTTGAAAATTTCAAAGAAAAAACAAACAAACTCCATTCATAGTGAGCTACCCAAAATTGCTATATTGCCAAACAATGCACTTCAAGGCTTTAGGGGTTAATCAAAATGGAATGATTCAAATATTTCTCTCTTTCTCTTCCTCTCTCTCTCTATAAATTTAGAAAACCAATTTCAAATTTTTGTTTCTAGGAAATGTAATTTTAAAAAACTACATGTACTACCTAAGTTGAAAAAGAAACAACATATCATGTAATAACTTTTTGAATATTTGTTCAAAAGTTTTGAAAATTGTTGGGCCTTATTAAAGATATTCCTTGTCCACATGTTGTGTGAAAATTTCAAAGAAAAATTATAAAATACCCATTTGTAGTGAGCTACCCCATTTTCCTAGGTTGCCAAAAGATGCAGCTTGGTCTTTTAGGGGTGAAATTGAAAATAATTTGCAAACTTCACTACATTTAAAAACTTTAGTACTTTGAATACAAATAAGGTGAATTTTTGCATTCATATCACATTACATTGACATTGGTGATGTCATGTCATCATCAAGCTATTATACCCAAATATGAGCAACGGTGCTAGTATGTGAGCATAAAAGTGTTAGCGTGTGAGCTTTGAGCATATAAATAAGTACATATCATGCAACCATTGAAGGTGTTTTATCATAAACACCTATAATATAGGTACTTGTAGCATATATATATTGTTAATATAGAAGATTACTATAATATAGACACTCATATCAAAGGTGTATATTCTTTTAGGCTCATAGGCTCACACTTTTATACTCACATAATAGCAACCATTAGAAGAGATTTGAGGCCTTTAGGAGACCGCGAGTTCCCATAGTCCGAAAATGCAAAAATTGCCACAGGAACATAATTTTGTAGGAATCCTACGTAGTTGAGAAAATGCCACATCATTAAAAAAATTTGACTTTTTTCATATTTCAAGACCCTAAAAAATTTCTGTTTTTTTTTGTAAATTTTGGCTTGACAGCAACTATTAGTTCTTGGACTACTGTAGTTTTGGGAACAGTCCTAAAATGGTCCTTTGGAGCCCTCAATCCCCTATAATGCCTCAAAATATGAGTATTAGAAATAGAAATTTTATTTTTGATAAATCTTCAAAATTTAACATCTTAAAATTGAATTGAAGAAGATCAATGAAAAAAACTCATTTCATTGCATGGATAACTTCTTGAAATCCTACCTAGTTTTTAATTTTAGAAAATGCAAACATCAAAATTATTGGAAAAACTATACACCATGTGACAACTAGGATTTCTCCATATATTATGGAATGACTAAATTTTTAGATCAACATTATATACTTGTAATTCTTTAATATAGTTACTTTGGAGATTACATGAAGACCATAAAAAGTCCCTTTACATTTATTGTCTTGCTCCCCTACCTTTCATAGCTACATCTAATAGAATGAAGTACTACCAAATTGAAGTAGTCCTTTAATTTGGTCTTGTTATAAATTGATCTCTTGTTTCAGTAGAATGAAAACAAGTTAAATTAAAGTGGGTTCCTCCTTCAATTGGTCTCAGTATGAACCAATATTTTTCTTCTTAAAGTTACACCCAATAGAATGAAACCATGCTAAATCCAAGTGGTCCTAATAGATTTATTGTCTTGCCTTCGTATTTCTTACAGCCACATCCAACAAAATGAAGTACTACCTAATTGAACTATTGAAGTAGTCACTTTATTTGATCTTCGTATAAATGAATCTTTTGTTGGTATAGTCACATCCAATAGAATGAAATCCCATCAAATTCAAGTGGGTCACTTATTTTGGCCTTTGTACAAACCAGTTTTTTTTTCTTCTTGAGTTCACATCCAATAGACTGATGAAACCTATCCAAATCCAAGGGGGCCCTTGCTTTGGTCTTAGTTTAAGCTACTATTTTTTTCAATGTCACATCCAAAAGAATTAAGTACTACCAAATCTAAACAATTCCTTTCTCTCGTCCTAGTTTATATTGCTTCCTTATGTTCCTACTATCACATCCAACAGAATGAATTGCTATCAAATCTTATAAGTTCCTCAGTCTAGATTTCATACAAATAAGTTAAAAGTATATATATTTATTTATCTTATTTACCTCTAGTTATGAAACAACATGAATAGAAAAGCCTAAAATAGATAATTTGTTATGTTTCAGAAGACTTAAAAATATTAATGAAATTTTATTATTCAAAATTAGTGAAACTAAATATAGAAAGATGAGGACTTCAACAACCATTATTGATACAATTATATGACACAAAGTTTGTAGCTAAATTCTACTTCTAAATAGTACACATTGACTTTCAATTTATGTTTCATCCATATTAAATCCATGCATTATGTTCTAAGAAACAAATGGTGGATAATGTTGTTCCATCAATATGGCATCTATCTATCAAAAAATGTTCATGGATGCCCATAAATGTGTACTATACATCATAAAAGAATCCTTCTAAAATAAAAAGATTTTGAATTTCATATTTATTTAAAATTTATAGAAGATTGGATATTTTTAAGCCATATAGCAAAGAAACATTATCATTTTAATATATCATTCATAGTTTTAGCTTACTACTTCAAAATATAGACACTAAAAATAGAAAATAAAATTTCAAATTTACATGCTTTAAAATCGATTTCAAATTCACATAGATTTTTTCATATGCATCCAATAAATCAATTTTATTAGTTTTTATCAACACTTCTTCTTCATAAAACAAAGTTAAGAGAGTTTAGTAATTTTCAAGTAACAACACATGAAAGTTTTGTCTATCACAATAGTGCTTGTAAATTAGTTCATCTATTAAACCTTTAACAACTAAATCCTTTATTGTATTTCTTGAAATCTTCATATTTTTTCTTATATATTTATAAATCCATACCTTAAGTTAGGCTATTTATTTGTTTCATTTACTTTTTTACAATGAGGATCTCCTACACATTAGAGGAGATTCGAGGGCAATAGGAGACTGTGAGTTCCCAACGCAGTGAACGCAGGAAACTGCCGCATGAATGTAGAACTGGCCTCTGCTGACGTGGTTGAGAGTGTGCCATGTCACTGATTTTTTTGGAATTTTTTTAGACTTCTTTTTGCATTTCAGGACAAAAAAAATTTTCTTTTCAAAAAAGAATTTAATTACTGACCTCGACAGTATCAAGAACAATTCTGGGAACAGGGCTTTCGCAGTCTCTTGCTGCCCTCGAATCTCCTCTAATGCTATGTGTCCTCTAGTTCTATTCTTGATACAATCCTAAAGCTCTTTGCAAGGAGGGGTGCATGAGCTTTGTTTCATGGTGTTTGGATCTCAAGTGTGAAAGTTATTGAATTTGGAAGTTTCTTTGAAATACAAAATTATAAAGAATTACATTTACTTTTACTTGGACTATGGTAATGACACAAGACAAACTAGTGTATATTAGGTACCTCAATTTCACCAATTTCATCATAAATTAAAAAAAGTCAAGTATTGGTTTGGATGCAAGAGAAATTATTATGGTAGAAAAGACCTCTTTAAAAATCCAAAGGGGGTTAACCATAAGTGACAGTGGCGCCAATTTTTGGCATTCAGTTGGCTTCGCGGGGTCTAAACAAGACCGTAACAATAGTTTTTTCATTTACTTTTTTTCTAATGACCTTTCATGTTGAGTCGTCAAGAGTCTCCAATTGAGTTCCTAGTCAAACTAATGTTTGTTTTCATGCAATTGAGAAGTAATTAGAGAAAATGGATGGCAAAATTTGCCATTTTAGTGTATTTTGAGAAATTGACTAAATCTAAAATTTCTCCTTGAAAATGACATTTTTTGAGTTTGAGCCCAACTAATGAAATGAAGGTCCTCTACTCTAGTTTCTACTCCTTTTGGAAAAATTTGTAAAATTGAATATTTTATTGCATTTTGAACTTTGGCTGCATTATCAATGTCCATTGCATCCTATTTATAGAAGTGCATGGAAATTAAGTTTCCACCATGATATTTGTCATTGTAATGTACACACACGGTGAAAATTTCAGATTTTTTGGGATAATTTTTTTATTTGACATGATTTTTTCTTCACTTTATCTTCAAAAATTATCAGAAAAATCAATTTTCCTTGAAAAAATCTAAATTTTTTGTGAAGTATAGAAGACATGTACTTTCATCTCTGAAAGAAAAAGAAAATTCAGACATATCTGCTTCCAAAATTGTAACAAGCTGAGTGCCAGTGCTGATAGGTCCGTCCTTTAAGGGTTAAAGATGGGAAAATACATTCTTCCACATTCCTTGATATGGCGAGGAACTTGTGAAGAAAAAGGAAGGGATGCACGGGGCCACTTGGACAAGCCACAGGAAAACTCCTCAGAAGCTGGCGTCTGTCCCAAATTTCGCATGACGTAGATTTATGAGCACAGTACATCTTCTCATTCTTAGATGAGACAAAACGGTAGATTTCTGATTTGGTAGATTCCAGAAACGCGCCTTTGCTATTTCGAGGAGAGGAGTTGCCAACGGGCGCCCGTGCCCGGATCCCGAAAATGGCGCGTGAGTACACCGTTCGTCGGTCGGTGCGTGCGTCCACCAGACGGCGCGCCTTGGCCTCCCTCTTCTACGGGCGCGCGGCTTGGCCTGCACTTCTTGTTGCCTCGCAGCGAAGCTCGGCAATCACTATTTTGGCATCAGCAGGTGCAATTGGGGACACCTCTGACACGATTTCGGAAAGGTTGGCGTGTGGATTCTTATGATACCGCGTTGAACATCTCCGAGTGGTAAGTGGAGGGCATTCTGTGTCGATTTGTCGACTTGGGGTACGAGTGGAAGGGAGGTTCTTGAGAGGTTAGGTTTGGTTTCTGCTTGCGAAGTTCGCAGTGGGTGTTGGACAAGAGGACGGGCTACAAGGGAGATGAGACTGAGGTGCACGAGTGAAAGGAGAACGAGGTTTGGGTGAAGTGTGTTGGAGTTCAGTCCTGTGAGGGGGACGAGGTAGACGGAGATAATGTTGGCAGTGTTGCAAAGGCAGCAGGAGCGGCAGTTATTTGGAGGGGAGTCGTTGTTTATGAGTGGGGGAGGAGCAGGATTGTCGTCCTCATTTGAAGGTGGTGGGTCGTCGTTGTATGAGTCGATGGTAGACTACGTGCCGACTTCGCAGCAGCACATGCAACAGTCAGCACCGCAGCATGCAATGCGGCGACTGAACTCGTTCTCGCCCGCGGTGATGAAGGACGCCGAGGCTGCTCTCAATGGCGCCTCGCCTCAGGTGTACCAGCGGAGCCAGAGCTTTGGCAGCAGCAGCGGGAGCGCAAGCTTGCATGCCTACGGCAACTTCTTCGGCAGCCCTCCGAGCTCGCCCGTATCGAAGTCGGACTTATCGGGATTGTCGATGCTCGACGACGACTGCCTAATTGAGGCGGCCGCAGGGAAGGGGGGGTTCTTCGACGAGGCGGGGAAGGGAGCCGGTAGACCAGATCTGCGGGGGCTCACCTTGCCTCCCGGGTCGCCACTGGGAGGCGCTGGATCGTCCATCGGGTCACCGACATTTTCCGATGCGCTCTTCAACAAGTACCTTCCTTCGAACAATGAAGACGAAGAGGCTTGGCCTGCCGTGGACATGTACGGGTGCGATCAGTTCCGGATGTTCGAATTCAAGGTGCGACGTTGCATGAGAGGACGGAGCCACGATTGGACGGAGTGCCCATTTGCACATCCAGGTGAGAAAGCCCGTCGTCGTGACCCTCGTCGGTTCCACTACTCGGGAACTGCCTGTCCCGACTTCCGCAAAGGCAGCTGTCGGAGAGGCGATGCTTGTGAGTTCGCTCACGGCGTTTTCGAGTGTTGGCTGCACCCTGCGCGGTACCGCACACAGCCGTGCAAAGATGGTCGGAACTGCCGGCGTCGCGTGTGCTTCTTTGCTCACACGCCCGAGCAATTACGGTTGCTCCCGAATGCGGCCAACGCGGCGACCACGGCCGCTCGTAACGGGGGTTCCTACGATGGCTCGCCTCGAGCAGCTGCAGCAGCTAGCTACGACGGAGCTTTTGCCTATGAAGCTCTATCGTCTTACGACGGGTCGTCGATGGGTAACGTGGGCTCCCCTTTAAGTCACTTCTCTGGTTACTCAAGTGCGTCGCACTCGGGCCCGGGATGCGTCCCATCGCAAACTTCGTCGCCCAGGTCGACTCTTGTTGGGCATGCCCACTACGCACCGCCCATCTCTCCGCCCCTTTCTCCCACGGGGTCTCCCCCACTGTCTCCGTCTTCACCCGAAGACTGGACAAGTGCCGGAACGTTTGCCAGCCTTTCCGGCATGTCTGGAGGGCAAGCTGCTGTGTCTCAGTCGATTTCACTGCAGGCCACTCTCCAGCAAGCCGCTCAAGCCCGGTCGCTCAACGCGCATGCCCAGACGTCGCCAGTGCCTGCGCATCGTCGGCATTTGGACCGGCTGAACTCCATGCCCACTTTGTCGATTCCGAGTTCCAGTGAGCATCGCAGCATGCACAGTGGAGGACACTCGGGCATGCATCCAGGCTCGGCGCCGTCGTCGCCATCTGGAGTCCCTCAGAAGTCGATGATGGAGCTGATCGCCACTCTCCAGCAGTTGGAAGTGCGTGGCTCGCCTCCTGCTTCCGCTGCGCAGTGGCTCCAGCAGCAATACACAACGGGACCATCTCCTCTTCGTCGATGCTCTCAGAGCGTCCCTGGCACGCCCACGAAAATTTCTGGACGCTGGGAGCAGAAGGAGCGATGGGAAGTGGACGAGAACGACAACGGCGAGCCCACCGTGCAGCGTGTGGAGTCCGGGAGGGATCTGCGAGCCAAAATTTATGGCCGATTGAGCCGAAATTCGTTGAACGAAGTCGGTCCGGGTGTTGGAGATTCTCCAGATCTCGACTGGGTGAACGATCTCGTCAAGGAGGAGCCAGATCACCCAGCGGCATGGTGATGGGGAGAATTTGTTACCAGTTGAATCACTCTTTTTTTTGTGTACAGCAGTTGCTGTTGCAGGAGGTTCTGCGCGGAGCCACTACTGTGAGTAGCTGATGTGTTCCGTTTTTCGACGGTGGTGTAGAGTGGGTTGAGGCGGAATTCCAGAGAGGGGGGAACCTCTCTGCGATTAGGGATTGTGGTATTTCATTATGTGGAAATTGGGTGAGTACAGGAGAGTTCAGGGGAACTGATGTGGCCCAGTAGCCTGGCTATGAAGTAATGTGGCCTCTATGCAGGCACTCAGGAAGAGCAGGTGGTGTCTTTACTGCAGCAGACGTTGTGATCGCTTATGAGCAGGAGGTCGCACCGTAGCGCGATTGTAGTGTGGAATTTTTCTGGTCGCCCGACTTTTGGAGAAATTGGTAGTTTATTGGGGGGCTGGGGAATCTGGGATTGTTGAAATTGGGTTGATCTGGGAGTAGATGGTAAATGACCATCTTAGTTGAGCGCACAGTAAAACCGCATGATATATAAATATTTCGATATATTGGGGTGCGCACTGCAGAGGAGCAGGCAGTGTGGAGGTAGGAATTAGATAGTGACAATTATTATTCTGCTCGGTTTTGGCCGCCCCGAAAAGACTGGGAGAAGACACGAGACGGGGCCTCACTCATTTTTTGGATTTTTCACTTAATTTGTGATTGTAGCTAGCCAGGCTTTTGTTGATTTATCAAAAGCAGGATTGTTGGGGTAGAGACGGGAGGAGCATGCATGTGTATACTTTTGTGTACATGCCAGCGGACGGGATTATGACGTTATGAAACCTCGAGGTCTTCGACGAAAGCAGACCTTACTCACAGAAGGAGAGTCTAGTCATATGACTGATCGACCTATCTCAATTTGAAAAGACAATGTGTCGATCTATTGCCTAGGATTAAAAACTGTATATTCATTCATGATGTCATGATGACGATGGCTTCTGTAATATATGTTTCTCTGCCCTGCACATTTTGCGCTACTTCTGCTTTTGCGTCCACACATGTTTTCTCGACGTGCTCTGTTGTTGGTGTCAACTTCTCTAGTGTGTTTTCTCTGATCTGCCAGGCTGTGGAGTGGAATTTTTTTGGATGTGGTAGAATGCGAGACGTCTTCGCTGGATGCCCTCGCTTTAGTGCCCTGGATGGATCACATGATTTGTCGACAGGAAGACCGTGTGCTGCTGCTGCTGCCGCCGTGCTGCGGATGGATTGACAGCAGTGAAACGTTGCGAGGCGTGATAAATATTAAGGCAGTCGTTATCTGAAGCCTGACTGTCCTGAGGTGCAGTAATCCTGTATGTGTGCCAAGTCTCATTCTGTTACGTCACAACCCTGACAAGGAGTCTGGGACGTTTCCTGGAACCATTTTTGCATGGACGTCCACCCATGTGCTTCTTCTCCGAGCATCCTTGTCGTGCAGTGGTTTCTCATTCTAGTACCTAACCCCTTTGCAATGCTCGCTTTGTGCACCATTGATGTGCTTTGCTTGACGAGCAGACCCTTGAAATACCTCTGCTGCGCTTGGAGAAGTTAGTGATATTTGACAGGTATGGATATTTCTACAGTGTTGAATTTCGGGCATATGCAAGATTGCAAGTCACAGGCTCTTCTGACTTAGGGTGGGGTTTCCTGCGCTCTTGAGTCTGTTAACTGACAGAAATCCTCCTCAAGTTATCGTTTCTGTGTGGACTGACTCTAACTTAACTTACAGACTTGTGACCACTGACCAATACTGCGCAAAAACTTGGTGAGAGTTAAGTCTAACTTAGCCTTTTCTGGCAAGGGTAGCTTTTACCACTCTCTTTAGAACTTAATTCTAATGATTTCTAAATGCAGTGATCTGAATTTGACGCAGAGCTTCTAATGCAGAAGAGTTCTGTCTCTTTCAATTCAAGAGTCCATTCAAGACTCTTCACCAAAGAGTTCTTTCTAGCCCCTGCAGAATTGCCATCATGAATCAAAAGTGTTCATAGTTTTTCTTTATACATTTTATGGGAAATAAATAGTATCCCTAAAACACCGACATATATTTTTTTAGAATTTTTTTGAGGCCTACCCTGACAACCGGTTACATTGTTACAATGGTCAATCTTAAAGCCCCACTTGTAAATATTGAACATTTAGGATAGCACTACAGTAGTTTGAACTTTGAAGGCCAGGGAGGATTGACTTATTGCCCTCATCAAAAGGTCAATGTAATAATTGTCCCCTATTTTGGGGTGCATAGATATTCTATTTCTTCACCTTCTTGAAACTGATTGGGGACCTTTGATTGCAAATATGAATTCAGAACTTGCAAAATTTTACAAATAAAAAAATCTAGTGTTTTCTCCAAGGGTAGAAAAATGGGGAATAGAGGCATCAATTCTCCTTGGGTTAGTTTGAACTCATATTGAACACCAAGTATGGACAATAGTTAAATGTGTTTGTAAAAAGAAGCAATAACATGCATTTTGATCCATATACAAGTTGGATTTTCATCAAAATGATAATAATGACAATAATTTTACAAGTGATACTAATAGGATGTTTCAAATTTACCACCAACACTTAGAAGGTAAAATAACTCTTGTACATAGGATATAAAAGTAATAGTTTGAGTCAAAATATGTCTTATCACTCTATTTTAGACATTACAAAAAAATTAGACCTTCAAAGAGGCTGCAAGATTACGCTACTACATTGTAGTTAGAGAAAAAAAATATTTAAATTTTTTTTGAAATGATGTGCTACTACTAAAGGACAAATACTCAATACTGCACATGTACCTTGCATTGGACCCTAGACTCATCCAAAACTGTCCCTAGACTGTAGTTAATGTGTTTGCCAAATGCTTGACTTTAATTTGTTGATACATACTAAGGACATGTACCAAACAGGAGTGACTTTAATTTGTTGACACATACTAAGGACACGAACCAAAATTGTATTACTATTAATTTTAAACCCTTACCAATAGGAGAAACCATTGTGCTTATAAAAATGAAAGTGATTATAATAACTTACAAGGACTACAAATTTTTTATTTGAATATTCTAGAAATAAAAGTCTTAATTTTAAAAAAAATTAGATTGATCAACTCATAGGAATTTGGCTATCAAGGTTGTTACATTGGAGGGGGTCAACCAAATGGATGGATTGGATAGATATTTTGTCATTGGTAAATGAATACTAGAGTATACAGTTATTCAATTACAAAATGTTAAAATTTCAATATGCTATAAATTTTTTGTTTCAATATATTAATAATCTAAAATTTTGATTATGTGTTTTCTAAATCGAATTTCAAAAAGATATAGTTGTCAAATTTGTAGCTTTATTAGAGAGTTAGAAGGAAGTATAAGATCCTACAATTGGATGTGCAAAAGAAACATTAGAATAGAAGATTGATATTATTTTTATGTTATATTTGAAGTTGGAATGCACTTATCATGGTATCAATTTATTTTTATAAAAGTAATATTCTTTGATTGGGATTTTGGTTTGGAACCTATATTTTAGATTTTAACTTTCAATAGAAGAAGTATTACCTTTTTTCATTGCTAGGGTAACATGTTAGGGGTTTTATTGACATAATTGTATGAATGGATTTATCTTAGGGTCATATGCCTTGAAATTGAAACACATCATATTCAAATGGTGTTGGCTATCACTAATAAATAAGACAAACTTAATGTAAATAAAGTGAAGTGCATAGGTTGCTATTATGTGAGTGTAAGAATATTAGTCTATAAGCCTAGAAGACTATACACCTATGGTATAAATGTCTATATTATAGAAATTTTCAATAATTATAGTATTACTATGTCAAATATATATAATAGGTGTTGTTATAAGCACCTTCAATGGTTGTACTAGTGGTTGTAGGATATGTACTATATATTTGCTCAAGGCTCACATGCTCACATACTAGTATTGTTGAATGAAGCACATGACAAGGTTGTAGTGAGAAAATTTTATGACTATTTGTCTAAAGTGCATTCTATCTTCCATACAAGACATAAGGGTGAATGCATGGTTCATGGGCTCAAAACCGTGTCACAATGGCAAAAACTACACTCAACCAATTTTCAAATGCGTGTAGGACATGCTTTAAAAATTAGAAAAAAAGAAGAAAAGTTCATTTTAGGGTCTTAAACTTCATGATAAATATGAATTTGTTGTTGAATGATTTTTATAGCATTGCATAAAAGTGTAGTGGACTTTTGAAAATATAAGAGTGTGATGAATTTGCTATCAACATATTTTTCAAGGACTTTTTAAAGATGTCTTAAGTATTCAAATTCAAACAAGGGACTTTGATTCTTAGGGGGGATTTACTAAACTTTGAAGAAATCATAATCTTGTTGTGTAGACATGTATTGATTGTTTACAAAGGACTTGTAAATGACTATTAAAAGCTTGAATTTTATGAAATCCTTTTCTTATAGCTAATATTTTTTTTTCTAAATTTTTTTTCTAAAGTATAATAGTTTTCAAGGTCTAGGGGCACTCAAAAAGCTAGGTACTTTTAGATTTAAAAAAAAATTTGTTTCTTATAGAATAAACTATCAAGCATTTCACTCTCAAACATTTTACTTACAAAAAAGGACTTTTTGGACTTGGAATTTTCCAAAAATGAGCCACTCAACCATGCATTTGCCCATAAACAACGCTAGTGTGTGAGCCTAAACACGTAAGCACAGAAATAAAAGCCTATAAGTCTTGATAATCTAGATGCAAGTAGATACGTTCAAATATTGAAGGTGCCTACAATATATTTACCTATAATATAGGTGTCTAGGTTCATAGGCCCATGTGCTAGCAATATTTTACAAGACACTAAAGACATGCAATCTATAATTTATTTCTTAGTTTTGTTTTTTTGAATTTCCAAAACCGAAAAAATAACATG
Source organism: Thuidium tamariscinum (assembly GCA_947034885.2). NCBI lineage: Eukaryota > Viridiplantae > Streptophyta > Bryopsida > Hypnales > Thuidiaceae > Thuidium > Thuidium tamariscinum. The sequence continues at coordinate 12,593,261 of OX344751.2, forward strand.
TACTCTTTTCATCTAAAAATAATCTTCTTGTTTGACAAAGTATTCTAAATTGAAGGTGGAAGAAACATTATCACTTCCATTTTGAGCTGTGAATAAAAGTCAATGCATTTCTATCATCTTAAAATTTTTCAAAATGTAGTTTTGGAGTAGTCAAAAGTAGAATTTTTTAAGGCATTTTTAAGAATATTGATGGCCACTCAATTGCTTATTGTAAGGTTTTTTTGAAGATTATGTGTGGTGTTGGAAGGAAATCAACCTAGAGCCCAATGAAACTTGTAGCCCAAGATTTGTCCATGTGGCTATTGGTTCGTGGTTCAAATACATGTTTGGTTGGTAGTATGGAAACTTCTTACTAGTTTGGTTATACATTGTAATTGTAATTTTGTTTGGTAGCTCTTGGAACTGCCCCCAACTTCCTTCTTCCCATATTATAACTTGCATTTAGAAGATCATTTTGGAACAAAAAATTAAGTGGAATTGGAAGATCATTTTGGGATAGAGGGAATAATAGATTGTTAAAAACATGCATAACTTTGAAGCCCAATAACACTTGAGTTTAGGAATATTCTCAAAAATTCATTTTGATATAATATTGCACCAATTAGATTCATCTACTAACCCTACTTCTATAACCAAAAATAAGTAAGATTTATACTTTAAGTGAGGCCATTTTTTTATTTTATTTTATTTTTTATAGTGAAATCTAGAAAACCATATGTCTTTAAGTTAGGTTCTTGGTATTGTCAAAAAGTTCTCTATAAAAATTTAGGGGCATATAGATTTTGTTTCATAGTGTTTGAATAATGTAAAAACAATTGGATTTTGAAATTTTTTTGAATTAAAAATTAGAAAATCCTTTTGATTGTAGCAATGGCAAAGGGTCCAATCTAAGATCCATCCATCTACATACCTTTAAATTAGGTTTTTTGTTTTGTTTGTTTGTTCTGGTGAGACCTCTAGAACACGGCATCCATTGGTTGTATTTATGGTACTATCAAAAAGCCTTAATATGTGGAAAAAGGTCCATGGGCTTTGTTTTGCAAAATTTTGATACATGGTATAAAAGATATTGAATTTCAAAGTTTTTTTGAATTAGAGAATTAGAAAATTACTTTTGATTTGATTTTTCCTATGGCAATGGTATAGGTCATACTAGTAAGTTATGATAGAGATTTACAACAAGGATTGTGAGACAAGAACTTGCTTCATGTAGATTTGTATGGCATTGCCAAAAAATACTACGATATAGAACCCCTAATATATTGCAAACTACTCTTAGGAAAGTTTTCATTCATTTTGTAGGTGGTTTCTAGTTTGCAATTGAGTCATAATGCCTAATTATGCAATTTTAGCTGCATATTAATTGGACATTATGAATTTTTCATTCAACATCCATTTACATCCTATTTACTAAATCTCTTGTCACTAAAGTAAAGGCATTGATAACTAACTGACACTCCATTAAAAATCAATAGGGGGCCATATTTCCAACTAAGGTTGAAACAAATTTTTATTTTCTCCTTAAAATGCATATATATTTTTTTCAAGGTCTGAACTAATAGGTTAATAATAAACTAGTGAGCAAGAAAGTAGGGAGCAATGAGTGGGAAAATAGTTCTTGAATGATTGGAAGTAGAAGAGTCTAAACATTGGCTTTGGGGCCATTTCACTCTTTATCTCCCAAAATTTGTAGGAAAATTCAATTTAAGTGATAAAATTACCAAATTTTTTGCAATCCCCATCATTTATCTTGATGTACTTCTAAAAAATATTTTCTTTGCTTTGCACTACCCAAATCATATCCAAAATTTCTCATTCAATTGGTTATGGGTGTTTTTGCCTTAGTTATATTCAGTAATGTTTGTGTCATTGGGAATTGTGGGGAAAAATGCACCCTCTTTGTTGACACATTTTTTCTTGTAGTCCCTTCCACCTTGGGCATTTTCCTATGCATAATGTACATTACATACTTTAGTTTGTATGGAATATATATACAACCAACTTCATTGCCTCCTCCAAACTTGCGTTACAAGGTTTGAGCATGTTGGGAGTAAGCTTAGATGTTGGGGCTATGGAAATTTTTGATGTAATTGTGACCTATTAAAAGAACCATACTTGCAAAAGGGACCTATTTAGATTCTTGTCAAAAATGAAAGTCCTTTCAATACTAAAATCTTCAAAATAAATTATTGATTTAGAATTTATTTATTTTTAATAATTTTGAAAATTCCTTGTTCAATGTATGACATAGATATGCATAGGAAAATTTGACTCCTCCTCAAATCTCTAATGAGATCTAATACAAATTTGGACAATTCAAGAATCAAAACCATGCAAAAATGCTTATTTACACAATTTTAGGTGCAGTATATAAAGTTACAATTCCTAGACTAAAAAAGCTTATTTACAAACAACTATGTTGTAATATATCAAAATGAATAATTATGTAAGTGTTACAAACTTGGTTGTTAATTAAAAAATTTTGAAGATCAAATTTCAAACTTTTGAAGATCAAATTTATGTATTTAAGGCTTTGACACCTTGAGCTAAAAATTTTAGTAGAAAGTGGGACTTGGGGGCTTTATACTAACTAATTCACAAGTCTCAAGTCGTAAGTCTTGAAAAAATTCCTAGTGTATGGAAACCTCTACTATTCAGAATTTTGTACAAAAGAATTAAAGCTTGAAGGTAGAGTTGGATCTAGCCAAAAGTTTGACTAAACTTCATCTCCTTTTACTAACTATTTTTTGTGCATGATCTCTTATACACTAGCTTTGATCTTTAAGTTTTGTCATTCAAATTCAACATTCAAACTTTTCACATTATTATTCAATTTTATATTAATGTTCATGTTTCAAGACTTGAAGTTTAGTCTCTTGGTCTTTGGCTTTCAAATTTGACCTCGACCTTCAAACATTCAAATGTTTGATTGAAGGCTTTACTTTTAAATTACTTAGAGTTACTTATATTTGCTTAAATATGAGGCACTAGAAGATCATAGTGTATCTCTTGACAATAAGGATTTGACTCCAAAGATCTCTAAGAGTAGAGAAAGTCTAATTCCCAACTAAGTCTATCATTCATAATTTTAAAAAGAAGATGATCAAATTGGGCCTACCGTGTCAATGGGTCATTGTGATCTTTAGAATACATGAGGAAAGGGATTTATTAGATTGTTAGTCTCTTGCAATTGTACATGTTCTAGTGAGACCTCAACTATACATTACACCTAAGCATTTTTTGCAAATATAAGTTTGATTCCAAATTTTCCATATCCACATATCAACAACTATTTGCATCTTCAACCCAACTATTATACTAACACTTCAAATGATTTTTAGCTTTTGAATTGTATATAATTAGGGGTGATTGCAAGAAACACTTGTCCTGTTTTTTGTCACACCTTGAAGTTGGAAGTTCTTCTCTTCTATAACTTTTGCAAAAAAGATTGGAAGAATAAGAAATTTGAAAGTAAGATTCCTATAGCTATAAAAAATGTACTTGAGTTTTTTCAATTTTTTTGAAATTCATTTGAGGACCAAAATTGAATTTTAAATACATGTCAAACTTGTGGTTTTGGTGGTTTTCAGTACTATCGAGTACCTTTTTTGAAGGATTAGGCTGTCAAATTTGGTAGGCTATCTCTCCTAACTTAAATATGCATTCTCAAGACACGGATTTCCTAAAATCATTTTGAAGTGGGTTCTACATTGGTCTAAAGTGTGTTGTGTTTAGCACAAATTTCCTAAATTAGGAACTTTGATTTCTAGTTACCTTTGAATGTAAGCCTCATGCTCTAAATTGCTAGAAATGGCCATTTTTTTCCATAATTTTTTAAATACATTTACTATTTTCAAAAATTGAAAAACTAGAGGTGCCATTTTCCTGTGAAAATTGGAGGTACTGGTCCAAAGTAGTACTTCAGCATAAACAAAAGGAGTTCGTATTACTACCTCCATTGACACATGACCTGGCGCCATTCTAACGTGGACAACTTTTATGGCGAATTCAATTTCACTAATCTCATGCCGTCTATGTGAATTGACAGTTGAACATTGCCGTCACTATGCGGGAGGCTACCTTCCACTTTGATTCTGACAACGCAAGTTCCAACGACAACGCTTGTTTTTGTTTCTACAATCGCATGGACTGCCATGGTTGGAATTGTGGAGAGGAATCTGGAGGCGATGGAGTCATCCAAGAAGGTCATCATATGATTTGTGAGCATGGATAGCGTTGTGAGAGGCGGTTGACTAGGTTCAAGGACTCGAGCGCAATTAGAGGTTGCTACGTTGGAAGACCAACGTCGGCGTTGGAGGGATTGCCAATGCAACAGCCGAGCAAGCCGCAAAGCGCTAGAAAATGGACAGAATGAGCAGTAAGATGCTCCACAAGTTCCAGCCGAGGATCAAATTGAATGGAGTTGTACGAGGCATCACACTAGTGTGTGGAGGAGTTCTAAACAGATTACTACTTCTCTCACATGATTATTTCAATGCATTAGAGATCCTCCTTTTTAAGCCTGTGTTTTTGAAAAGGTTTTTAGCAATCGCCAGGTCTGCCTTCTTTTTCCTGATTACTATCCTACTCCTGAAGAAGCGAGGACCCAACGAGAGATCCTTTGCAATGTCAAGTCCAATTTAATGGCGCTCAAGATCCTTCATTCAATGGGTATGCTTATGCGGAAGCATGCAATTTTAGAAGTTGTTGTTAGTAAATTAGATAGTGATATCAATAAGTTCCATTGCATTCTCGATACACGAAAGGCAAATTTGGTGGCTACTGTGGAGCGACTCCAATCAGCTACAGAGAGTATTTCATTTTGATACTATATTCCATCACAGAAAAAAAAGGAAGGTGGAGTCTCATAAGAAGTGAAAGCTTCGATACTGCTCTGGTGGACCGAGGAAATGCATGTTACTCTACAACATTGAGATAAGCACTACAAACGACTTGGATGAAATCTTTATGACACGCATGCGGCTCATTTGCTTCTGGAAAGTCAGGTCATTCCGTCGCGACACTAGTCTTTTTTATTGTGCTTCAGTGATGATTGTTGCTTTAATTATTTGAGTTTCCTTTAGCTCCACATGTTGTTTACTACTCCAAAGTGACAACAACAAGAATGTTGTGCATGGTATATTTCCAAACATGCATTGGCCATCGTCACTATCACTTGGAAATGCACTGTAACTAGAATAAAAATGTGAATATGCATTATGAGTCCTTAGTTTAGATTTTTCCTTTACCCTCCTTATACCCTCAGTGTCTTCAATGGCTTATGCCTATGTTTTTAGTAACCTATTTTGCATGATAGCACACCTTCAATCCTACAACAATACTATTTTTTTCTTCTTTGTCATGTCTACAATAGTTGTGTACTAATTATGCTCTTGCTGCAATTCTTGTGTAACATTGTCACGCATGTCTGTAGTGCTTTCAGTACTATGTAGAATGTCAAAGGTATTATGCCATGTCGCATAATTACTTTTCCAATACAGGATTGAATGTACTAATCTTGCGGTGTAGATGCAGTATAAAATTTGGCCAATTGTACTTTAAGCTTTTGAAGCATTTTTTTAAATGCATAAAATTGAATTTCTTTTATGTCTATTCATATTACTTTTGGCTAAGCTTCCAATGGTAGTAATTTGAAGTTCTAACAATATAATGCAATTTAAAACTTAGAAATACATTTGGATGGCCAATACAACATGCACTACTAGAATTTGAGGGTATAAATGACTTCAAAGAATGACTGCAATAGAGTCATTTAGGACAAAAGTGACTGGTACGTGACTCGGGCCCCTAGAGTCATTGTAGACAAGTCATTCTTTAAATGACTCTAATCTTATTATCACCAACGACTTCAGACTTGGATGAAAGAGTCTATGTGGCACATGAAGTTGTAAGGAAAATTTTCTAAAAAGTTCAAGCTGTTGCCCTTTTTTAGTAGAATTTTCTAGTGATCCTTCCACGTCATTTAATTTTGTGGTGATTTTGTAGTTGTGGGGTAGTCGACCAAGGTTGACGTGGTTGTCCATGTCAGAGTCATTTAATAGTTGTGTAGTAGTTGTAATACTGTCGGTGACAATCTGACAAGTCTGACATGTAAGTGCATTTACAGAGTCATTTTGAAGTCACTGTATAGTTGTGATAATGTCAATGAACAATCTGACTAGTTTGACATGTCAGTACATTTATAGAGTCATTTTGAAGTCATTGTGCAGTTGTAGTAATGTCAATGAAGAGTGTGACTAGTCTGACATGTTTGCATTTTGTAAATGGATTGACATGTGGCAAGTCATTTTATAGTCATTCTAAAGTTACATATAAGCACATTCAAAGTATTACAATGATTTATCATATACAATATGCCATACACAATAAATCATATGCCATATATATAATTATATACCATACACAATATGCCATACATGATCAAAAATCATACAATACACCATGCACCATACATCATATTTGATATATGTCTCACATGGCTTCTTAAAGCACTTAGTGTATTAGAATCAAGAGATGAAATGAAAAGCTCTTTATAAGATTGGGATAGTAGAAGGCAAGACAAACCATTTGGGATATGTAAAATGCAGGAATTGTATTTTAAGTACAATTTCAGACCTAATTAAGGCATAGTAGATTAACTTTATGCAAAAAAATTTCAACTAATGAAAATTGGTAAATTATCTCACTTTCATCTCCAAAAATCCATTTTAGATTTCAAGCCTCTAATCAAAAGTTATAAACAAATTTGCTAAAAGGTTCAAAAAAGGATTGGTATAGGAAGAATGCAAGGGTCATATATAGTTGACTTCCTCCAAACAAGGATATACATAGTTGTATTAAATTTCCTCACTTCATGCAAGAAAAGTGCAACAATTGATATATAAAATGTTTGCAAGTAGGACAATGAATTATAATGCACAACACGCCAAAGTAATAGTGGAGTAGTTGTGCGATAGTTCAAACTTTTGAGAAGTCATTTAGTAGTCACAAAAAGTCATTCTTTAGTGAGACTTGAGTAGCAATGTTGTCATTTGTATAAGGGAGAAATAGAACTTAACAATTGTCACTAGGTTGAGCATTAGATCCATCTAAATACTTTAGTGTAACTTTATTGAAACCCATTAGTTAGTAATTCAAATGTGAATCAAATGAAGTGTTCAAAAGTAGTGCAATGATAATGGTACAAATTTTTAGAATTCATTGTTGTCAAATCAATAGGAGTTTAAATAAACCATACAAATGAACTTTAAGGAAAAAAATAATATACACCAACAAAAAGAAAGCCACTTGCAATACATCTTTTCAAAAAGAAACACAAAAAAGTATTCTATTGGAAAAAATGTTTTTGAAAATGAAAAAGATAAACAAAGAGTAGAGAAATTAGAAATAATTTATCAATTCAAGAAGGATATTAGAGTGTGAGTGTTAGAAAATCCTAAATTGCATATGCCATTGTAGTTGCCAACTAAAAGATTATTAGTTAGCGCAAATGCGTACTTTGCATGTCATGTTTTAGTTGTCCAATATCTTCTAATTTGGCACACTTATGAGTTGGTTTGTTGCCAAGTAGATCTAATGTGAATTTTGTTGTTTAAAACTATATTGAAAGTACCTTAGTATTTTAGACAATAGTTGCATAGTAGTTGTTGAAGTAAGAAGATGATCCCCCCAAGTCACAATTAGTCATTTAGCAATTGAAATGAATACACAATGCTTTGAAGCTACTTTAAATCCACTTGTGAGGTCCCATTGTTTTGCATCATTTTTTTAAATTGTAGTAGTTGTAGTTTAATCACCCTACAGTGGTTAACCTCCACGTCAACAAAAAGCCTAAGTGATCCAAACTCTAAAACTTACTTTTCAAACAAAAATGACATTGAAGTCATTTTGAAGTCATGCTGTAGTAATGTGCAATTGCATCCTAGTAACGTTAGTACGATTGTTGTCCATGTCAGCATGCTGCCCTGCCCATCCTCTTAGAAAAAATTGCAATGGGACCACCCAAAGACCCTGAAGTCATATTTGAGTTGCACAACAGTAAAGATCAGTCACAATTAATGACTAGCTCACAACTAGGGCGTCCAAGAAGGTTCTCCCCCATTCCATGTACTCCAATTTCAATGAATGTCCACTATGACTATCCTCCTCTGTAAGGTCTTCATCCTTGAGTTGCAAAAAATGACTAGAAAATGACCCTAAAAAATTGTAGAACAAACTTTGGTGCAATTATAGAGGTATTAGTCATTTTTGAGTCAAACCGGACAATAAGTCATATATTAGTCATTCCCTACAGTCATATATACTCCCCAATTCTAGTAGTGATGGGTTGGATTGAAGATGTTTTAATGACCATGAATTTTTTTTAAATGCACAGTAAATAATCAATAGAAGAAGCACTTGCAATGGAAGTCCTTCAGCAAGTGTTCTTATATTAATCCACCATTTTGGTATCCTAAAATACATACTATTTTTCAACAATTTTCTGGATTTATGATTGAATCTATTATCAATTATTGGTACTATTTCAAATTACCTTTTGAAGTGAATACATGAGTGAATATTAGAGATTCATCATTTAATGCAAATACACTAAAAAGAACATTATAATATTCAAAACTTTGTACCAAACTCTGCATATAGCTTACAAGTCGTAGATCATTGCAAGAACTCATTGTGCACGAAACAATATTTTTCATACCCCTTTATTCTTAGGTCAAAGTGCTTTACTTCTACATTTGCTTTATTAAGAGCCACTTTACATTATAGATTGGGAAGAAGTTGGAGGCAAATGGTCTTGTGGCTTCTCAACATTCAAAGAGTATTCCATATATGCATTCTAATGTGAAAATGCAAGCAATAAGAAGTTGAATAAAGTAATGAATCGTTTGAAGTTTCTTGAAATTTCTTTCAAATACTGTCTCAATACTGCTAATTAATCTTCTACATATCCATCTAGTCTTCCATTTAGGTTACAAATTTTGTTCTCATACTTTTGTATAGATGATGGAAGTAGTGAGGGTGGAACTGATCTTTTTTCTTCCACCTTCGAATAATGACCCAATTTGAAATCTTGTAAATGAAATGCCATGCTTGCAATGCCTTGTCAAAAACCTCTAGAATAATTTTGTTGCTAGTGGCAAGATATATTAGCAATATTATCATCTATGTTCATCTTACCTACTTGTTTAGTTTGAAATCCCACTTAGATACATTATTGATCAAATAAAGAAAGTTTGTTGTTGCATGTCTTCCTACCTCTTATGTGAAGTGGCTATAAATCAATTGTAATAACTAGTGCTCATAGAAGGATGCTAAATTTGTCCCCTGAAGTGAAACTAGCAGAGTAAAATTTGTATTCTTTGGAATAAAGATAAAATTAGTCCCTTATTTATGCCATATTGCAAATATGAGCTTCAAATTTGCAAATTTTATGAAGAGTGAAAAATAATTTTTGTTAGTGTTTTCCCCTAGGATAATCTATCCTCTTGTTTTGACTTTGTGGGATGAGTTTAAAGTAGAGGTATCCATTTTTGACTAGGGACCTACACCCAACCTATAGGGCACATCTATTTCCAACCAAGATTGAAATATATTTCTAATTGAAACTTAGAATTTGTCTTCTTCTCTTTTTCAAGGTTAGACCCAATTAGATCATGACACATGTCTTAAAGTAATGAGGAAGAAAGTAGGAAGTAGTGGGTAGAATAGTATTTAGTCTATAATTGGAATTAGAAGAATCTAGACATTGACTATTAGCCCCGATAACTTTTTGGCTTCCAAAAATCACAGTTATTTCAATTTTGAAATTAAAATTCTAAAAAATTTCCAGTCCCGATATTTCCTATCTTCATACATGACACAATTTTCACTTGCATCATACTACTCACAATCTGCCTGAAAATTGCTTAAGTGATCGACTATGAGTACCTCTACCTTAGTAGCCTCCGTGCTCATATCGCAGTACAAACTTGGAAGCTCATTCCCACCGTACGATCAATCTGGATAAGATCCCTCGAACGGAAGGATGTAATTCCCCCACTCTTCACCGTCAGGGTATCTCCCTGGTCAGGGTAGCGACATCCAAACTAGAGCTCTCTCCACACGCAGGTTCCAAGTGGAACGGACCACATTACTGGGGTCTAGGGTTTTGAGACCTTCCACACCGCAGAAAGGCAATCACATGCTTGTCTCTGTTGCCAGGGTTTGGATTGCAGCTGCCATCGCCGTGGATTCTCCCTGGAACGTCGTGAAATCGTCGCTCTCGGCCTTGGTTCCTTGTGCGCATCTCTTCCTGCGCTCATTTTGACTCAATTTTCGGATTTTTGCGGTCTTGGAGGTGCTTTTTGATTGGTATTTTGAAGAGCCTTTTGGACCTGGAGTTTTGGTGGAGTGCAAGGAATTTAATTCGTTTTTTCTCTCTGGTGTTTGGCAACATTGCGAATGTGAGAAATGTCCAGTTCTGGGTGAAGCGGGTGTGGTTACATCGAACATTCAGTGCTAATTTCGGGCAGTGTTACCATTCGATTTTCAAGGTAATCGAATCGTTGTATCAATACTTTATCGTAAAGAATTGGTTGAAAATGGTGTCGTGTTCGAAAATTTCGACGAAGAGATTACTCTCCTGTAATGATAGTGCGGACTGAGGCAAATTGGGATTCACTCGCGTCTGTCTGGCATGGAGTCATATAATGTGAAGACTCAGTATTCGGTTTCTCTATTTGGTGAATGGCAGCAATTACCAGAAATTGCAAATTTTCCAGCTCTGTGTGAAGTGAAGCAGTGACAGAGCACCTGCAGAGCTAATTTCGAGCCGGGTTACTGTTCGATTTCGAGGTACTTGAATTACTGCATTGACACCTTATCGTTAAGAACTGGTTAAAAGTAGTGTCGTATCTCCAATATTTCAATGAGGGTATTACTCGCTGCCAAGTAAATCGTCGGGACTGAGGAAAATTGGGATTCGCTCGCCTGTATCTGGCATGAAGTTAGCCAATGTGACTGATCGATCAAAACTTGAAAGAGGTAGTCAGATTCTAGTGATGGTGTCCTTGCGCAATCCAAAGTTTCTCGGCTTTAAATAGGAAGTAGGCTCAATGCAGAGTTGCGGCATTGCTTATCGTGGGACTTGCGTGAATATTGTTTATAATATTGTGACACAAGTTCTCAGGTGCACCATTTTCACTCAGTGTCCTGTTGTTCTTAGTCACGAGTTGACAATGACGAACTTCGAAAGTAAATAAATGAGGTAGCAACTGCTTTGATGCTCCTTACTTCAGTTTTCAAATGATTGGAATTTTCTTTACTTTTTCAGTTTTAAGATTCCAATACCTCGACTATGAGATTGGAACTTCTAGCTATACCTGAGAAAAGAACAAAATTCATTGGCCAGACTTAAAGTCCGAGCACTAGTTGTGTAATTGTTTCCGAGCATGAATCAATGTACTTGCGCTGCCTCCTTCTGGAACTCTGTACTCCTTCGCTGCTGTGAGAATGAACTGTGGCATTCCCCGAACCAACAAGCTCACATTTGGTTCCAATTATTTTGAACCTGACGCCCAGCCCTAGATATGCAGCTCTGATTGAATAGGAGTCTTCATGGTCGTTAAACTATTAAGAGTCAATGTGTCGGGTATTCGGTGCGTTTGAATGCCGGGAACACTTGCTGAATCATTCCCCTTTGTATTTCCGTCCGCAGGGTTTAGGGCCTTCTAAGACCATGACATAGTTGTGCAGAGGTGGAGGACTGGCGTGCTGCTCATGTTGCTTAATCTTCTGAGTGTCTTCTGGCCTTTAAGCCATCATTAGGAGTCTCTAAGAAAGGTACGTTGCCCTGCAATCGAAGATAGACCAATTAAGGGTTATTAGTTCCGCAGTGACCTCATCAGTTTGCAACAATGGTTATGATCAATCACGCCAGAACGGAAGAGTGATCAGAACGAATTGTACGCAATTCTTCCCCTGCTTAGAATTGAGAGACTCTTGAGGTTATCACAGCTGCCCGCAGGTTTATGAGATTATTGAAATAAGATTTATGTAAATAAGAATGATGCTTTTAGTTCTGTTTCCACCCTTCCGTATACGATAGGTATCATTGCCTCTGCGATTGGGTCTTTTGGCGTAATTATTCTGAGTTGTTTTTCTATCCCATTTAATCACATTGCGAGTTGTGTTCCGAAAGACTGACATTTTACATGTTCAGGAACAGTTCTCTATCGTTCCTCACCTGGATGTGGAGAGTGTGTAGGGGTTTAAGGATTGATGCACCAGCCGAGTGTCTGTAGGTGCCTGATGACTATTTTCTGAAGCATTTCGAGGGTTGTTGATGTCCTCCAGGGCCGCGAAAATGGCGGGTAAAGCCCACAAAGGTAAAAACAAAGGCAAGGGCAAACCTGACTCAGGTTCCGTTGCCTCTAAAGAGGTTCAGCCCTTAACAAGTGCGACCGGGCTTCCTGAGTTGGTTTTGAGGAAGGCCCCTGCTGTCCCTGCCGCAGTGGACAAACTGGCAGTGGAAGCTCCGAAAGAGGCCGTAGCTGAGGCTCTGACCGAATCGCCTAAGGCGGAAACTGCGTCATCCTTGTCCGAGAGGACGGAGATAAGTGGTCTAAGCGAAGCGGGGACCGATGATGCGAAGTCGAAGTCTGAAGGAGCTGAAACTCGCGATGTGAATGGTGATGGAGAAGCGGATGGAGAAGCCGATGGAGATGGTAAGGCGGTGGTGCTGCTGGCTTTTTTTATTGTGAATGTTAGATTACTCGGAGAGTTGGAACAAGATTACTAGACGAAAGATGTCGCGCTTCAAAGCTAACAGCAGCTTTGAATGTTGGTGACCTGAATCCTGCGCCACTCTTTCACTTAAGTACCGACACTCGTAGTAATGCACACGTAGGAAGGATGGCTTGCGGCGCGCATGCTTAGAGAAATGATATGTTGCGAAGGTGTATGAAGATGCCGCTGCGATTGTCATGAGTTTGAATTCTACGCACGTATTAATTGGAGAAGAATTTAGGCTCGCAAGTTCAGAAATTGACAAGGTAGTTGCATGAATTCCCAAGTATTGTATCCTTGTTGCGTGTATGGCTCTGCGCTGGTCTGTGTGTTCATAAACCGCGACATGTTTCGGCAGTCATTCTGAGAAGCCGTTTGTTATGTTTTTCAGCGGAGCTGTTGCTGTATCCGATCACCGTGAAGGGACCGAGTGGGGAGCAGCTTGAATTGCAGGTATCGATGCGAAACTTCCCTGAAATGTTGCCATTGTGATGATTTTGTAGGCCGAGGGGGAATCTGTTTCTTCCGGAAACAGATGGGGTGTGGTTGGGTACTGATGATCCGCTTTGAGAAAATATTGTACCCTGAGAAAGGTTTGTTTCTTGGTAAAGTGTCGTCTTACTTGGGAGTTATGTGGCAGGTCAACCCAGGCGACTCCGTTATGGATTTGCGGCAGTTCCTTCTGGACGCACCTGAGACCTGCTTCTATACATGTTACGACCTCATCTTAAATTCTGCTGACGGTGTTCGGCATCACCTGGCGGAGTACCTTGAAATTGGTGAAGTTGCTGATGTCAGCGGTGGAGGCTGTTCGCTGGAGATGATTAACGGTACTTCTTCTGCGTCCATTTTATGGGACGCGTGTTTCTTTTGTAGTAAGAGTGAAGAGCGCGATTGCGTGTCCGATTTTTGAAGTGCGTTCCTGGTAGTTCCTTTAGGATATGACTTCGTTCCGTCACCTCTTAGCGGGGTCCATTCTGTAATGGTGGTGATTCTGCAACTCCAAGATTTGACGTCTTGATTTTTTTATGTGTGTGTGACAGCATTGTACGATGACCGAATGGTACGATCTCACGTTCGGCGAACGAGAGATTTAATCTCCACAGCTAGCATTCATTCTTCCCTCTCAACTGCGCTTGCAATGGAGTACGAAGCGAAGCAGGCTGGAGCTGCAGGTGTGTTTTGCCTGACGGTCAATTGCAGCAGGTTGTAGCGTTTCTATCTGTTTTCGTGTTTCGCGTGTCTTCTTTTCTGGGTCGTGTTTGATGGTGTGGAGCGTCGCAGGCGATGAAAAGTCTACGAAGGACAAATCCGCGTCGGAGGACAAAACGGCGGGTAAGCTTCCAATGTCGAGGAGTGCCATTTCGAGGTGGTCGTTGAATTGGCTGAGAGTTTTTTCTTAAATGTTCGATCACTGTTTGAAGTCGTGTGTTTTAGGCACCTTTCAACGAGATTCATGCCTGTTGTTGCGATGATCTCAATGCACTTTTCAACGGAAATTCTGGACCTTCAATGGGCAATGTTTATTTTGTTGCTGTGAAATGGCTTGCGATGCCAAATTCTCCGTTGCGTGAAGTGTCAAATTTGGTGTTTGGTTGTCAGAGGTCTGCCTGTGTTTGGATGTTCTTACAATATGCATTTTGATGTTGGTTGCATTTTGGTGGGAAACAGAATCTGTGAAGCCGGAGCTTGCTGAATTGGAAGGGGGTCTGGGATTTATGGAGGATTCGTGTGGTCAATTGGGTTCGCTTATTATTGTTCCTGAATCGCAAGAGAAAGCTTGTGTGGAGACCATCGCTTTTTCGTCCTTCAATCCCGTCCCAGGATACCGAAGGTAGTCGTCATCATAAATAATGGAGACCTTCCGGCTGCACACTGAACTTGAAGTGATGTCAAGGAGCGTGTATTTTTGGAAATTTCTGTGTCTACTTCCGGAGTGTTTCTTATCGAAGGTTTTTGTACTTTTGTGCGTCCAGACTGCTTGGCGACCTTATATACCTGGATGTGGTAACAGCCGAAGGCCAAAGCTTTTGCATCACCGCGCATTCCCGTGGATTTTATGTTAACTGTAGTGAGGGAGACATTCTGAATGCGGAACCTGCGACTCCATCTGTTGAATCCACGACGCTTGTTGGTCTGCTGCGTCTGCTAAGCAAGACGTTTACTTCAGGTAGCAGCCAAGTGCTTTTGTTATCCGTCTTTCACGATGATTTGATTCTCCGTCCCAGAACTGTTTTGGCGCTTGTCTGGTTAATGTTTTGACCACTTCTGAAGTGAGAACCGGAATTTCCGTCCGAGAAGCCGAGTTCGTCGATTGAGCTAGATTTCCGACCCCGCGGTGATTTGATCGTCATTGAGAAAATATTTTAAGAAAATGGTAGACAGTTTTCTTGAAGGAAGCCATGTCTGCGGTTATCATGCGAGTGTAACTGACATCAGCAAGTTTTCTGACTGAGTGTTGATTTCCAGGATTCGCCGAGATATTGGACAAGAAGTCAGCTGGCCATCCGTTTGAGAATGTTCCCGTGCTTTTGCCCCCTAATGCTTGGCTTGGCCCTCACCCTACACCTGGTGCGTGGTCTACTATGATTTTGCTGTATTACCGCATCCTGCGGGTGGAACCTGGTTCGGTTTTAGAACCGGAGGTGTCTTTTTCTGCTGTATAGTTGCGCTTTGTTGCAACCTCATGAAGAGTTGGTTTCTGCACGTTTTGAAGGACGTTGTTACATTATGCTTTTCAGGAGTGGAAATACAAGGTTGTGGGTCGATTATGCTTCTTCAGGGTTGTGTTGCCTCCGTCTCCGTTTGAAGCGTTTCCGACTGTGTTGCGTGTTGTCTTTCGTATGTGTCGTGGGCTCTAGAATGATGCTGATTTGGCTACGTTAACATGAGAGAGTGCAGCGCACAAGAGAGATATTGCACGGGCAGAGGATGCGTTGATGGTGCCCTATGGCACTGAGGTGGTGGGCATGCAGAGGGACTGGAATGAAGAGCTTCAGTCTTGCAGGGAATTTTCTCGAGAGAACTTGCAAGACAGGTGGGTGTCTAATTTTCGAGAAGTCCGCTTGAGTCCGTCTTTATCTGTTGATGTGCTGCTGTGGAATGCTTTTCCTGTTGCTTCGTTCTGCACATGTGGTGTTTCAGTTTCCAAGTTCCAGCATCTACTAAACATATGTTAGGGTTTTGGTGTTCATTGTTGTGGGGTACTCGAGGCAGAAGTGGAGACTATTTGTGGAGGTCTTGAAGTTGGGTGCTTGTGTTTTTCGCAGAATCATGAGGGACAGGGCTCTCTATAAAGTGAACTGCGACTTTGTGGAAGCTGCAACTAAGGGAGCTAAAGCTGTGATCAACCGGTGCATTCCTCCTATCAATCCCACAGATCCTGATCGTTTCCACATGTGAGTATGCCGACTGTCCAGCCGATTCTTTTTCTCGATTTTCCTGTATCTGTGGGTTTATATGGTTGCTCTTCACAGAAACTGGAGTCTCCATTGCGGTTAGTGTGAAGAGCATGCACTGTGTGTCCATTTCGTGACCTGTGCGAATGAAAGCCTGCTTTAGAGCGTTTCATCTTTGCATGTTGTAGATCCTATTCCGAAGTGTATATCGGATACGAGGAATTGGAGTGACGGGGAATGGGTTCTGCGTTACTGAGTGCGTGTGGGACTCGATCCCGATATTGAAGGTGTGAGGAATTCCTTGTGTTTGCAGGTATGTGCACAACAACATTTTTTTCAGCTTTGCTGTGGATGGAGATTTTTCTCTGATGCAGCAAATGAGGGATCAGAATCTTCCGACAGGTGAGAGCGGGGTAGCGAAACCGACGGCCTCTAATGGAGATGTTGAAGCAGATCCTGTTGAGAAGAGCGAGGGCGATGTACCTTTGAATGCAGATGCTAGTGCCGCTGCTGCGGTTGCTGAGAGCGAGCAAGCTACGTATGCTTCTGCCAACAACGATCTGAAGGGAACCAAAGCTTACAACAGCGTGGATGTGTCTGCGCTGTATACCCTTGCCATGGCCATCGTTGACTACAGAGGTCATAGAGTGGTTGCGCAGGTGGGCATTCAGCGGCGCTGTACTTTTGGATGAACCTTTGAATCTTGAATGTTTTCTTCCTTGATATCTTTGTTGACACCTGAGGAGTGCGGATAGTGAATGTTACTCCACCTGTGTTTTGAGAGTGTTATGTTTTGGGGATGCAGAGCATCATTCCTGGCATCCTGCAAGGTGACAAGACAGATTCTTTGCTGTACGGGTCCGTGGACAATGGCAAGAAGATCGCCTGGAACGAGAAATTCCATGCTAAGGTTAGCGTCGTGTGGAATACAACGCTCGCTCGCTCGTATAGACGCTTTCGTTCTTGTGGTTCGCATTGAGATTTATTTTTACAGTAAGTGACGAGTCCATGTGTATTTCTTTTTTTCAGGCACTGGAAGCAGGAAAGCTGCTGCACATCAAGGAGCATGAAGTACTGGATGGAGCTGGAGAGTCCGTGACTATATGTGCTCCAGTGGAATGCAAGGGTATTGTTGGTAGTGATGACAGGTATGCGGTGCTTGACCCCTCTTCCTTCACGACTGTGCGGAAGCTACAGGTCATGGAGGTCCTTTCATGTCACTCTGCCATTGCTCGAGGTGTGGGTTTGCAGTTCTTCTTAGTCACTGAAGAATGGATGTTACAGGCACTACCTTCTGGATCTAATGAGGACAACTCCGAGAGACATTAATTACACGGGCCCCGGATCTCGCCTGTGTGTCCTCCGACCGGAGCTCGTGGCGGCGTTTTGCCAAGTAAGTGAGCTTCGCAGGTCAGATTGTCCTTGGTATTTGCGATGCGGAATAGCGTTTGAAAGTATTCCTGGGTGCATTATTTGCCGTTCCCACTTTTTGTGGCTTTATGGAACTTTGGACCGATGTTTTGGTGACGCTCTGTATCCCACTCTTGCAGGTTGAGGCTTTAGAAAGAGTAAAGGCCAGGAAAAGTGATGAGGATTTGAGCGGCGAAAAATCTTTGGTGCAAGAAGAGCTTTCGAAGATCATGCTGAACCCCAATGTCTTCACGGATTTCAAAGTAGCTGGCAGTCCAGAGGTTGGGGCCAAACCAACGCCTTTCCGTCTTTCTTTGTTCTTCTGTATGGTTTGGATCTACGTACATGCAGTTCCCGAGGCTGAGTTGTGTAGGTTTGAGGCCCTAGCGTCATTCTTAGCTGACGTTTTGTTTGTTTCTCTTGTTTTCTGTTTGATAGGACATTGCGGCGGATGAAGAGCTCGTACGGAAAGCAGGCACTTATCTCAAGGAGACCGTATTACCAAGGTTGATTTCTGACTTGAGTAGCTTGGAGGTGTCTCCCATGGATGGTCCTACTTTGACCGATGCCCTCCATGCCCACGGCATCAACATCCGTTATCTTGGCGAAGTAAGAACATCCGTATTTTGCATGAATGGAGTCTGAGAAGTCATTGCTAGACGGGCTCGAGCTCCTCTCCGTGGTTCATTTTTGTTGCGTCCGACGTCGATGTAGATTAGCGTTTAGGGTGGACACATGCAGTGTCGAAGTGATTGTCACAAGTGACAGTGATCTGGTGGATTTGAAGGTGCCAATCGTCTGCGCGTGTTTTCTCGTGATTTTTGCAGTTCATTGATTGTGTTTGTGTGTGATTTTCAGGTGGCGAAGAAGGCGGAGCACTTGCCCCATGTTTGGGATCTAACTGTTGTGGAGGTGGTTGTCCGGGCTGCCAAACACGTTCTCAAGGTTTGTGTTTGATGCGCGTATTTTACATTCAGTTAGACAATGTGCGAAGAGGCTTCCTGTTTGATGAGCTCTGTCACTTCGGTATGGATTTGGTAGGGTGAGAGAGGTGAGTTTGGTTTGTGTCCGTCAGTACGTGCACCTCTGACTGCTGGAGTTTCATCTTTTGCAGGGTGTGTTACGCGAGACCCTTGATCAGGATGTCGGTGGAGCTATTGCCCACTTTTTCAATTGTCTAGGTGGGCCGGAGTCATCGAAAGCAAGCGTCGAAGGTAGCAGTGTGTCAAGCGAGAAGGCTGAAGGCGAAAAGGCTCCTTCTGTAAGCGACGATTCCAGTTCTTTCCTGCTGACAGTTGCACACGGAGTGTTGAATTTCATGGAGACTACCCGCACCAGTATGCATCGATATCTAAGCTGCAACGTGCCTAGAATCTGGAGCTGGTAGTCGGTCTGAAGATTAAGAAGTTTGATATGTGGGACTTTGTGCTGACGACCGCAGGAGGATTCCCCGTCGACGGACTCAGGGATATCGGAAAGGAAACCTTCGTACTTGTGCATAACCCCTGCTCTTGTGTGGTCTGATATCGAGGAGAGCGTGAAGTTCAAGTACCGGGTATGTACTTGTTTCCAATCTAAGTGTTGCATAGAGTCCATATGAACGGCATCACAATTTGTACAAGAGCTGATAAGCTCATGGACTTGTTGTAATGTCGTTGTTATCTGCTGGTGAATTCTTAAGCCCGTCATGTTTTCTGCGTTCCTTTTGTCGTAGCTCATGTCTTGTTCACACCGAATCGGTTAGAGCTTTACACTTGGTGGATGGCTTTAATCCCTTTAGAGTTCACGGATCCCGCGACTGTTTTTTCAGCCTATTTTAGTTCTCCGTGTATTTCTATCTTAGTCGAATGACGGTTACTTTGGAATAGATGTCGTAAGAAATTTTTTTACAACATTGTCTGGATATCGAATCTTCCAGTAGTTTGCAGAAGGCATGGCCTTTCCGTGTTTCCGGGTTCGATGTGACGTCAGCGGCATTGCAAATACCCACAGTCCGGGAAGAATTTCAGCTTAACCGGCAAAAATCCTACATTTTCTTGCACTAACCGGTTGCTTGGAGAATACTCTCGGCTAGGCCTTAAGAAAATAAAGAATATTTCTTTTTTTTCCTCTTAAATGATCGGTTTTTTTCCTGTAACTTTGAACTTCATTCGGAAATTCTGGATTTCAACCGGCTAGCTCGTAACTAAATGCCGGTACTCCCCGTTCATTGCAAATACCTTCTGCGATTGACATGCTTTTGGAAACACCCGTCCTGCAGGTTGACTTGCCAAGTGATGTGCGATCCAGAATACGAAAGATATCCACTTTCCGAAACCTGAGTCAGAAGGTGAGGTTTTTTCTTTTTCAATTCTGGTGCAAGTTTTCGAGTTTATTTGATTCCTGTCTCCGATCTGTTGTGAATTGTTGATTCTGAAGCCGACGTGCGTGCCATCAGATGGGCGTTATGCTGGCCGCCAGGAAGTACGACTTCGAAGCCGACGCCCCGTTCCACCTTCGCGATATTCTGGATCTGCAGTCCGTGGTCAAGCACTTATCCCCTGTCTGTGTGGACGCCCGTGACCTTTTGGAAAGCGGGAAGTTGCGATTGGCTCAAGTGCGTTTTCGAGAACCTCGGATCCATTTCCCGTCTTTTCTTTGACTCATACTCTCGTCGTTATGCGTTTGTGCTAATTAACCGCAAGTCTAGTTTTGTTGAGCGTGTCCGGAAAGTTGGAGAACGATTTTCGGGGTTTCTAGCATTGGGGTCAGAAGAGGTCCCTTGGGTAGGGTGGCGCTTTTTAGGAAAAGACGTCGGACAGTTTTTGCTGTACTTATCCGAGTTTCGTTGATTTTGTTGTTCAGGGGAAGCTGAATGAAGCTTACGAGGCATTTTCGGAAGCGTTTACAATCTTGCAACAGGTTGTGTTTTGGGTGTTCGATTGAGCAGATGTTGGTTCTGATTTGGATGGGCGTGGATTCTTTGAGTGCATGTACCATCGGGCATTCTGGATAGTAATTTTCGGTTTTGCAGGTAGTGACAGACGTGCCGTGTTTGGGAGATGTGTGATTTTGTGTCGCTAACCTTATGAATGTGTGTGTGAACAGGTTTGTGGACCTATGCATCGAGAAGTTGCGAATTGCTGCCGGTATGTACCCGCGCACTGTGTTGATGAGTTCACTTTTGTCGTCTTCCTTAGTTTTGTGCCGATTGGCATGGTTTTGCAAAGTATCTGTTGCACTCTCTGTGAATTCTTTTGGTAGCCATTTCGTTAATTTCGCACATTACTGCTTTCTTTATATCATCCAATCCTTTTCGTTGCAGATATCTAGCAATGGTTCTCTATCATGCCGGGGACATGGCAGGCGCAATAATGCAACAGCACAAGGAGCTGATCATCAATGAGCGCTGTCTGGGAAGTGATCACCCAGACACTGCGCACAGGTACTCCTCCGATGTTTTTCATGGGTGCAGTTTTTCGGGACGTCTCCTTACGAGTTGGTTCTATGGTTGATGACTTTGTTGTAGCTGATGCACGGAGATTGATGGAATGTTTTTTTCGTTATTTTTTCGTGGTCTGTTTTACCGAATTCTATTACATTCCCTCGTTGATTGGATTTCTTCTGGAGCTGTTGCAAGGTCTTTTTGTTCGGTATGAGTAAGGAACTTGTTCATGACTGTTTTGTGAGGATGGCTGTTGGTTGTGCAAGTCCTGAGAATTGCACGGGCGTTCTACTTCCTGTGAATGTCACGGGAGAAGTTACTGATTCCGTTGATTCTGTATTGCATTGTGAACCAGTTACGGGAACATGGCCTTGTTTTATCATGGATTGAATCAGACTGAGCTTGCGCTCCGTCACATGGCCCGCACGTTGGTGCTTTTGAACGTTTCTTGCGGTTCGGATCACCCCGACGTGGCAGCGACGTTCATCAACATCGCGATGATGTACCAGGACATTGGCAAAATGAATGTTGCTCTTCGCTACTTGCAAGAAGCTCTTAAAAGAAACGAGCGGCTTCTTGGTCAGGAGCACATCCAAACTGCGGTTTGCTACCATGCTTTGGCCATTGCCTTCAACTGCATGGGAGCGTATAAGCTGTCTTTACAGGTGAGTGTCGTGGACAGTCCTGGACAAGGATCGTGGTGGTGGAGATGTTTGAGTAGTAATTGACGAGCCGAAGCAACGGACCGTATTTACGAATACGTTCGCAATTTGGTCCTGCTGGTGAACTGGCTTCTGCTACTGTCGTTTGCAATTACTGTGTACCCTCTTGTGTCATTCATGCGTTGTCATGTGAATTTCTGAAATGGATATTCTAGGTGAGACCTCTTTGGCCGATGATTTTTCTACTGCCTGAGGTTTTTGGCTTAGCGAATGCACCGTTTGATTGGGTTTCAGCATGAGCGGAGCACGTACAATATATTATTGAAGCAACTGGGAGAGGACGATTCGAGAACGAAAGATTCTGCCAATTGGATCAAGACATTCCAGATTCGTGACATTCAGGTAGTTTCGTGATTCTCTGGGCGGCATGACGGCCTTGCTTTATTTCTTGTGTTGGTCATGAGTGGGCCTCGAAAGTTGGTATGGCTTCTTGTGAGCGTTGTTGAAGATTGACGCATTGAAAGAATATTTCGATTACTTTTACAGGACAGTTTTTGTCCCCTGTTTGTGTTCTTGAGGTGACAGGAGAGAACTATTTGAGTCTTGACTAATCTGAGACTCATTTGATGTGCTTCTTTCGTTGGTTTTGCAGGCACACGCCCAGAAGCAGAAGGGGCAGCAGGCTGTTAGTGCTGCCGCCGCGCAGAAGGCCGCCGCGGACGCTTTGAAGGTGCTTGATCTGCGAATATCTTTGTGTGCGACTTCCCAGTTAGAATGCTCCTTCTTATCGTGATGTCTCTCGGGGTAGGTAAATTGTGGAGTAGCTGTTGAGTCGTGTCAATGTTCGGAATGTGGCAGGCAAGGCCCGACTTGGTGCAAGCATTCCAGCAAGCGGCAGCGAGCAGTAGTGTGAATCGTGGACCCATTGGCAGGTCCGCCGAAACTCAGTCGAGGGCCAGAGGCGTCCCTGATGAACGTGCTGCCCGTGCTGCCAACGAAGTGAGGAAGAAGGCTGCTGCGCGGGGTCTGAATGTGCGTCCCCAAGCCGCAGCCCCGAACCAGAGCATCCCCCCTCTCGGGGATTTGCTGAGCCTCATCAACAGTGGTGTGGCCGGTAAAGCCCCTGTTGCTAGTAGTAGTCCGAGTTCCAGTACTCCAAGAGGGACGACCAAAGCTGGTCAGAGAGCAGAGAGGAAGCCTTCCGCGACCGCCTCCGCGGCGGCCCGGCCCGTTCCCGTTTCCGCTGTGAGTAACGGGCCTGTGCCTGGCGCGGTCGCGGCTGCTGCTTCGTCTAGTCCTTCCCCAGTAGGTTTAGGAAACGGTTTGGGTGGTCTAGAGACGAAGAAGAAGAAATCAAAGTCGAAGACTGCAGCCTTGTAGTGTTCGTAGTTGGGCAATCCGTTTTTTGGTTACAAGTACAGTTTTGCAGTTCAGACGTGGAGGTACTGTGTAGGCGTCGATCAGTTGCACACAATGAGTTGCTATTCTATTCCCTGTATGTGGTGCCTTCAACGATGGCCTGGAGCGCGTGCCACTTATTCCGTGGCGCAGTCTTTAAGGTCTTGTAGTGTAGATTGAAGTCGGCTTGGGAGGGTAGTACATGATTGCCTAGGCTCCTGCAAGAACGTGCAAGAGCTTACGAGTTACGCTGAGGCTCGTTTTTGATGAATCCTCAAATTATTCTTTACACTCTTTTTCCCTGGCGCTCACTGTGTTGGTGTAGTGCTGATTCTCTTGTCTTCCTCCGTGCTCCTTGCGCATGGGTTATTCGTTTTGATCCATTCCGTTTCGTGGCGGCGGCGCATAGTGCTTGCCGCGCGTGCACGGTGGCGCAGTTGCCAGGTCGTCACAGCTTGGTACAGGTACGTCGCAACAGATCCACTGTCCATTTCACACACCGACTTAGCATTTGGATCATGGTTTCATCATGGCTAGCAGAGTGAGCGAAGGGTTCAATTCCTGCAGCACCTTGTGTTCGTCCGTGGATTTTTTGCCGAAGGAGATGGGGCCTCGATGGTAGTGGCAAGCATTGGAATGATTCTGATCCTCGGTGAACTTTTTCCCGCATCCTGCATTCTTGCATATTCGCGGCGCCCGCTCCCCTTGTGACCAATTAGGGTTTGTTTCCTGGTCTAGACCTTCATCTTGTGGAGGTGTGGTTTCGTCTTCCTCTGGCAGCTGCGTTATGGCTGCCCACGGGGCTCGGTCTTTGTACGCGCTTAACTTCGTGCCTGCAATTCCGAGCGGACCATTCAGACCAATGACTTGATAACAGCACAAATTCTTCAGATTTTGACGACGTTTGTTTGTACTTAGAACGATGGCTATTGAGTTCAGTGTAGTGTATTCAGACCGTGAGTAGCACAGAATCCTTGTTTGCAGCGAGGGCATGTCTTGCGGGTTTCGTTCATGCGCAGTATCTGAAGGCTTGTGAGAGAGTCGTCACCATCTTTAATTTCGTCAGCATCGATGTTGAATGCATTTGAGATGTAGTTTTCCATGCCTGGAGGTCGTGTCCTTGATTGCTACCTTCAGTGAATTGCATAGGAGCTGGGTGGGTTCCTTCTCAGAGATTAATCGATGCACGAGAGGATGAACTTTATACGAGCCGGGACATGGATTCCGTGAGCCGTACATGCCGTCGTAATGGATTGGTTATGCCATTTCCGATTCAGCGATCATCTCCTTCGAGATGCACTTTCAAACCCAAGGGACTGTTTGCGAACAATTTGTGAAGACACAGATCGACGGGATTGCAGGTTGAGAATGTAGGTCTTTGTGGGCGACAGGTGACGGGGATTTTGTGTTTCAAATCACGGAACCGGTAGTATGCTTACTATCGCCTTTGGCACTTTTGTTGTCTGTCCTCCCATTTTGGGTGAGGAGCATTCACGTTGTGAGGAAGGTGGAGGTCTGGATCGTGCCAAATGTTGACGCAAAGATGACCTAATTCTGCTATCGTTACTGTACTCGAAATGGGTTTATTGCTGGGCTGGCGAACGGTTCGGTTTGTTGCTGGAAAGGTAAAATTGGCCTGGCGAAAAGGTACGTGGTCGCTTTTGGTTTTTTTTTGAGGCGACACAACTCAGGGATCCCCGGCGTATCTTGCGTATTATCACTGGTTCCAGTTTACGTTTAGTGAGCGGGCAAGTAGGAGTCTTGTTCCTGCAACTCATTGCTGGATTTTGTGCTTAAAGGATGCACGGATTCGGTTGCGAAAATTGGGAGGTTGATGAATTTGGTTTAGGCTACAGAGTGTGGTTTGCAGCAGGGGTTTGGATTTATGGGTGAATTGGTGAACACCAATGACGAGGATCTCTGGCCTTCGCCCGTAGGCTGTGCTACCATGGCGAGCCCTTTGGAGGCTGCATCAGACCAGGAGAGGTAACGGTCAAGCCGGATGAAATCTTAGATAGCGCGGCACGTATAATGTTCACGTTTTCACGTCAACGTATCTTTCGCGAAGGTCCTTGAGCAAAGAGATACATTCTATCCGCAGGTTGCTTCTTTTGTCCGCAGTGTGGCAGTGGTTTGACCACAGCGATTGCTTCGGGGCTTGGTTTGTTCCTTGAGGATTGTTTCTGAAGAGCTTGTAAGGAGAGATTTAGCAGCTCGCATGAGAAGGTGACTTTGAAAGGCTACGTGGAGTTGAGCCGGAGGTTTAAGCTTGATGTCGTTTTCCTTCACATTGCAACATCCGAAACCCGGGATGGATTCAGGGTTTGCGGATATGGGGATGGAGGTAACGGACACTCAGGCGCTGGGTTTTTTGGGAATGCTATATGCGTTGTGTTGCAGGAGGAGATGGCTGTCTCGAAGTGGGGGAAGGCTGCAGTGAAGGTGCTGACTGCAAGTGTTGTATATTTCGGCGATGGTTAGAGTGCTTGCACTGGAATATTTGCAGCTGTGAAGGATTGTAAGCGGATTGGGATCGTGGGATGGATGATGAAATGATGTTGTGAACTTGAATGAATAAATGAGGCTCCTATTGGCAAAGCCGGCAGAGGCTATCCTTATGCATTTTATTTAATTTAGTAGCTTTTGAGTGATTTTCTGTCCGTAAATCTCTCAGGTACTTTTGGGGATGCGCATGCCAAGGATGCTTTTGTGGGAACGAAGAAAGCCCTGGCAGGCCCGGAGGATGGAAAGAGGGTTGAGAGAATGATGGCGGTACTCCTGTGGGGCAGACTATCAGGGCATGCAGACCAATCCTGGGGCTATACCATCGAAGGCGCACTGGATCAAACCTTGTTTCGTGCATCTGCCAAAGCGCAGTGCAATTTCGATGATTTGCGAAAGGTGGATCGGATGAGAGCTGCTGGAATTGACCAAGGAGGGAGTGCCGTCGGACAGGTCATCTCTGCGTGCTTGCTGATTGACCCAACCGCGTGAACTAGTAGCTTCCGAAGGTACTCCGCAGGTTTGGGTACACGATGATAGGCATGGCATGTACCTGAGACTTCACTTTGAAAGAGATGTTTTCCTATCTCTTCATGGATGGATTTGCTAGAGTCTATATGTTTCTTCCCATTCCTTGGAAACGTTGCTTGATTAATTGTGCTCACGCGGAGTCTCTTGTCCGCACAGGGAATACGACGTGACCACACCGATGGCTCCGGAGCTTGGTTTGTTCCTTGTGGAATGCTTCTCCGCAACATGTAACAGAAATTCTGCCACTTGCATGAGGAGGTTACTCAGAAAGGTTACGAGGAGTTCATCTTGAAGTTTAAACACGATGCTGTTTACCTTCGCATTGCAACAATTGAAGTCGGGAACCATGACTTCGTGGCTTCAGTCTCAACAATCGCCAAGATGCTTACTTTGTGAACTATCGGCAGTCGGCGAAACTGATGGAGCCTTCTGGGTGACACTATTGGTGTTTTCCCCGCTTTAGCTGAGGATTTTATGTGAATAGCGTGCTTCACCCACAGCTGTCGGTTGAAGGTCCTTCCGAATGGTCTGTTTGGGTTTCGGAATGTTTGCTGATAGAGTGGCTAGAACAGATCTTAGCCTTGAGTCGGGCAGCGGAAATCGTGCGAAATCCCAATAGGGCTATAGTCCGCAGCTTCAAGATGTGCAATCAGTTGCTGCTCGAGATGATCACATTGTTAGTCAGGCCTAGTGTCTTTCGAGTTTTGATAGAGTAGGGTAGGAGGGTTCTTGAGGTGTCCCGACTTTCGCCATCACAGGTAAACGGTGATGTCGAGTGTGGAAGAGACGTATGTTAGATCCATCGTCAGTTGCAAATTGAGAACCACGGTGTTAGATTATGTCTTGAATAATACGTGCAATTAATTTCAAGGTCTCAGGTTTTTTGTTTTTTGTCTGAAACTGACCGAGAGGCTCCACTTTGAAAGTATGTGCTGTGGTGGTTCACTTGCGACCACGATGAGTGTGCATGAAGAATTTAGGGTTTTATAACTCATTGTTTATGGGAGTTACGTGCAGATGTTGGTGTTCCTCCTTATATCCGAGGGAATTTGCAGAGTTCATTCAATGATGTGAGGGAATATACAGGGTGTGGTTTGTCCTGAGTGTCAAGATTACGTGTTTATCGTTTTTAATACTGGTATAGGACCATGTTTACTGAAAGTTATTGCTAAAAGCTGGTAGTTGGTACCTATGAATATTTGAATTGAACTAGACTCTAGGCCATTATACTGTGAATCACCGGGCTCCTTGCCTATGCTCGAGAACCACCGCAGCCAACATGTCTACCCAGGTATCTGGCAATCCTGGCAGGCACCAATGCAAGCAATCCTGCCCCCACACGATGTGCGCCTCTTTGCTTCCCAGCCACAGAGACGGATGCGCATCGGCTCGAAATTCGCTCATGGCAGCCACGTCCAGCACCACGAAGTCCTCACGATAGCTCAAAGCTGACTGAATCAAATGATTGACCTCGCGTTCTTCTCTATTCGCACCCCCACTGGCAAGGCCGAACCACTCCTCCACCTGCACCAACAATGCTCTTCAAAGAAACTACGTGCCAAGCACATGTACATTGTACATAATGCATTGCATACTTAAGTGATCTAAAAACTAATTTTACAACCTGTATTTATCACCATACGGCATGAAAAACTCCGACGCTGAATCTCCGAGTATTCTCACAAAACTTGTTGAAATCACATGGAGAAGGAGACGCGGAAGAAAGAGCATCCTTCACCTGCATGTCATTCAGAAGCACAGTACCACTACAGCTTCCATTCTGGTTCCATTCGCCTCCCTCATAGTGTCTGGGAGACTGGAGGCGCCACACTTTCAAAACTCTCGCAGGGACCCTTGTTTCGATGAAATCCAGCGTGCTCTCCAGCACTGCTACCAATCCTTCTCGCATGCTCAGAGACGGCCTCATAGGCTGCCCCTGTTTGTAGAACACCAGAGGTGACTGTTCTGGGAATTTGTCAAAGCCCCACCTACCATGGACATAATCGCTTCAATCAGCTTACAATCCACTCCAAAATGTTATTCCTGGTCGTCCAGTTGTGCCAGAGAACACAAAAACATGCAGATTAATTGCCATAAACAAATATCCAGAATGAAAGAGTGTTCCACCAGTGCCCCGTGTTGAAGACAAGAGCGTCGTAGAATTGCGTGGCCTTAACCCAATCATCAGCTGGAACATCAATGTCAACCCGGAATCCTGACCCCAAGCCAGGCAAATCCTGCACTCTGCAATGTGCCCTAATCAGAACATCCAGTGTATTAAGTAAGCAAGCACGAAATGCAGTTCTTTGATAACCCATTCAAACTCAATTTTTCGGAAACACCGAATAAGTACCTACTTCGCAAATTTCGAAAGCAGTACAGCTCGATGATAGCCCACAGTGACATCGAAAGATGGAAAATATGCTCCTTTCCA
The DNA here is from genome assembly GCA_947034885.2 of Thuidium tamariscinum. Classification (NCBI taxonomy): domain Eukaryota; kingdom Viridiplantae; phylum Streptophyta; class Bryopsida; order Hypnales; family Thuidiaceae; genus Thuidium; species Thuidium tamariscinum. The sequence continues at coordinate 12,621,806 of OX344751.2, forward strand.
CGCCCCTTTCCGTTTCCATTTGCGAGCTTTAGCATCGGCCGCACTGAGGCGGCATATAAGAGCCACCATAAAGTTCTCATTGAGGGAGTCACCAATAAACCCCAGGCGCAGGCCTCGAATGGCTCGCAGAAACGAATGGGGTTCCATCCGCATCAATGAAGTACAGTTCCTTGGCACCCACGTCCACTGATTCATCCTCTCCAATCCTGGCTTCTTGTTCTTCCCACAGTTCCAAGCGTTCCGTTGAAAGAGACAATCGGCTGCATACTGAGGCTTTCGAGTTGCGTCCAACACCCAGCGACCACGGCCATAGTCGCAGCCAACCTCTCGCTGAGAGATTGCTGAAGTTCTGTTGGCGAATGGGCTCAGAGATGTAGAAAAGAAACACAAACGGGCGAGGACAACCAGAAAAATCAGCAACATCAGTATGAATGTGCCACCTCCCATTGTCGTATCCCAAGAAACGGCCACTAAAGCAGCCGTGAACTGAGTCAGTTCCAAAAAGACTGGGAAAGTAAGGGGTGGCAGCCAAGCCTCTAAAATCGACCTACAGCTCATCCTAAAAAGAACAGGTTTGAAAGGTTAATATTACCATTTCTTTCAAAAAAGTAAGTACACTCCTCCGACCAAGCCACAACAAAAAAAAAAAAAAAAATCCAAAGAAGCTGTTACTCATTTGCTGACTTGGTATGTGCTTGGATAAGACCTATGAACTGAACCACATCTCCCGGGCAGGTGACACTGTCCCTTCCCGTACATTCCAGAAAATACATTCTGAGCCGGGCAACACAAACGCTTTGAGAAAAAAAACAAAGTCCCTGAAGGATTGAAATTAAAGGCGAATACTATTCAAGACCTCAAACAACCACCTGTTGCAGCCTCCAAAGGGCTCGCCATGGTAGCACAGCCTACGGGCGAAGGCCAGAGATCCTCGTCATTGGTGTTCACCAATTCACCCATAAATCCAAACCCCTGCTGCAAACCACACTCTGTAGCCTAAACCAAATTCATCAACCTCCCAATTTTCGCAACCGAATCCGTGCATCCTTTAAGCACAAAATCCAGCAATGAGTTGCAGGAACAAGACTCCTACTTGCCCGCTCACTAAACGTAAACTGGAACCAGTGATAATACGCAAGATACGCCGGGGATCCCTGAGTTGTGTCGCCTCAAAAAAAAACCAAAAGCGACCACGTACCTTTTCGCCAGGCCAATTTTACCTTTCCAGCAACAAACCGAACCGTTCGCCAGCCCAGCAATAAACCCATTTCGAGTACAGTAACGATAGCAGAATTAGGTCATCTTTGCGTCAACATTTGGCACGATCCAGACCTCCACCTTCCTCACAACGTGAATGCTCCTCACCCAAAATGGGAGGACAGACAACAAAAGTGCCAAAGGCGATAGTAAGCATACTACCGGTTCCGTGATTTGAAACACAAAATCCCCGTCACCTGTCGCCCACAAAGACCTACATTCTCAACCTGCAATCCCGTCGATCTGTGTCTTCACAAATTGTTCGCAAACAGTCCCTTGGGTTTGAAAGTGCATCTCGAAGGAGATGATCGCTGAATCGGAAATGGCATAACCAATCCATTACGACGGCATGTACGGCTCACGGAATCCATGTCCCGGCTCGTATAAAGTTCATCCTCTCGTGCATCGATTAATCTCTGAGAAGGAACCCACCCAGCTCCTATGCAATTCACTGAAGGTAGCAATCAAGGACACGACCTCCAGGCATGGAAAACTACATCTCAAATGCATTCAACATCGATGCTGACGAAATTAAAGATGGTGACGACTCTCTCACAAGCCTTCAGATACTGCGCATGAACGAAACCCGCAAGACATGCCCTCGCTGCAAACAAGGATTCTGTGCTACTCACGGTCTGAATACACTACACTGAACTCAATAGCCATCGTTCTAAGTACAAACAAACGTCGTCAAAATCTGAAGAATTTGTGCTGTTATCAAGTCATTGGTCTGAATGGTCCGCTCGGAATTGCAGGCACGAAGTTAAGCGCGTACAAAGACCGAGCCCCGTGGGCAGCCATAACGCAGCTGCCAGAGGAAGACGAAACCACACCTCCACAAGATGAAGGTCTAGACCAGGAAACAAACCCTAATTGGTCACAAGGGGAGCGGGCGCCGCGAATATGCAAGAATGCAGGATGCGGGAAAAAGTTCACCGAGGATCAGAATCATTCCAATGCTTGCCACTACCATCGAGGCCCCATCTCCTTCGGCAAAAAATCCACGGACGAACACAAGGTGCTGCAGGAATTGAACCCTTCGCTCACTCTGCTAGCCATGATGAAACCATGATCCAAATGCTAAGTCGGTGTGTGAAATGGACAGTGGATCTGTTGCGACGTACCTGTACCAAGCTGTGACGACCTGGCAACTGCGCCACCGTGCACGCGCGGCAAGCACTATGCGCCGCCGCCACGAAACGGAATGGATCAAAACGAATAACCCATGCGCAAGGAGCACGGAGGAAGACAAGAGAATCAGCACTACACCAACACAGTGAGCGCCAGGGAAAAAGAGTGTAAAGAATAATTTGAGGATTCATCAAAAACGAGCCTCAGCGTAACTCGTAAGCTCTTGCACGTTCTTGCAGGAGCCTAGGCAATCATGTACTACCCTCCCAAGCCGACTTCAATCTACACTACAAGACCTTAAAGACTGCGCCACGGAATAAGTGGCACGCGCTCCAGGCCATCGTTGAAGGCACCACATACAGGGAATAGAATAGCAACTCATTGTGTGCAACTGATCGACGCCTACACAGTACCTCCACGTCTGAACTGCAAAACTGTACTTGTAACCAAAAAACGGATTGCCCAACTACGAACACTACAAGGCTGCAGTCTTCGACTTTGATTTCTTCTTCTTCGTCTCTAGACCACCCAAACCGTTTCCTAAACCTACTGGGGAAGGACTAGACGAAGCAGCAGCCGCGACCGCGCCAGGCACAGGCCCGTTACTCACAGCGGAAACGGGAACGGGCCGGGCCGCCGCGGAGGCGGTCGCGGAAGGCTTCCTCTCTGCTCTCTGACCAGCTTTGGTCGTCCCTCTTGGAGTACTGGAACTCGGACTACTACTAGCAACAGGGGCTTTACCGGCCACACCACTGTTGATGAGGCTCAGCAAATCCCCGAGAGGGGGGATGCTCTGGTTCGGGGCTGCGGCTTGGGGACGCACATTCAGACCCCGCGCAGCAGCCTTCTTCCTCACTTCGTTGGCAGCACGGGCAGCACGTTCATCAGGGACGCCTCTGGCCCTCGACTGAGTTTCGGCGGACCTGCCAATGGGTCCACGATTCACACTACTGCTCGCTGCCGCTTGCTGGAATGCTTGCACCAAGTCGGGCCTTGCCTGCCACATTCCGAACATTGACACGACTCAACAGCTACTCCACAATTTACCTACCCCGAGAGACATCACGATAAGAAGGAGCATTCTAACTGGGAAGTCGCACACAAAGATATTCGCAGATCAAGCACCTTCAAAGCGTCCGCGGCGGCCTTCTGCGCGGCGGCAGCACTAACAGCCTGCTGCCCCTTCTGCTTCTGGGCGTGTGCCTGCAAAACCAACGAAAGAAGCACATCAAATGAGTCTCAGATTAGTCAAGACTCAAATAGTTCTCTCCTGTCACCTCAAGAACACAAACAGGGGACAAAAACTGTCCTGTAAAAGTAATCGAAATATTCTTTCAATGCGTCAATCTTCAACAACGCTCACAAGAAGCCATACCAACTTTCGAGGCCCACTCATGACCAACACAAGAAATAAAGCAAGGCCGTCATGCCGCCCAGAGAATCACGAAACTACCTGAATGTCACGAATCTGGAATGTCTTGATCCAATTGGCAGAATCTTTCGTTCTCGAATCGTCCTCTCCCAGTTGCTTCAATAATATATTGTACGTGCTCCGCTCATGCTGAAACCCAATCAAACGGTGCATTCGCTAAGCCAAAAACCTCAGGCAGTAGAAAAATCATCGGCCAAAGAGGTCTCACCTAGAATATCCATTTCAGAAATTCACATGACAACGCATGAATGACACAAGAGGGTACACAGTAATTGCAAACGACAGTAGCAGAAGCCAGTTCACCAGCAGGACCAAATTGCGAACGTATTCGTAAATACGGTCCGTTGCTTCGGCTCGTCAATTACTACTCAAACATCTCCACCACCACGATCCTTGTCCAGGACTGTCCACGACACTCACCTGTAAAGACAGCTTATACGCTCCCATGCAGTTGAAGGCAATGGCCAAAGCATGGTAGCAAACCGCAGTTTGGATGTGCTCCTGACCAAGAAGCCGCTCGTTTCTTTTAAGAGCTTCTTGCAAGTAGCGAAGAGCAACATTCATTTTGCCAATGTCCTGGTACATCATCGCGATGTTGATGAACGTCGCTGCCACGTCGGGGTGATCCGAACCGCAAGAAACGTTCAAAAGCACCAACGTGCGGGCCATGTGACGGAGCGCAAGCTCAGTCTGATTCAATCCATGATAAAACAAGGCCATGTTCCCGTAACTGGTTCACAATGCAATACAGAATCAACGGAATCAGTAACTTCTCCCGTGACATTCACAGGAAGTAGAACGCCCGTGCAATTCTCAGGACTTGCACAACCAACAGCCATCCTCACAAAACAGTCATGAACAAGTTCCTTACTCATACCGAACAAAAAGACCTTGCAACAGCTCCAGAAGAAATCCAATCAACGAGGGAATGTAATAGAATTCGGTAAAACAGACCACGAAAAAATAACGAAAAAAACATTCCATCAATCTCCGTGCATCAGCTACAACAAAGTCATCAACCATAGAACCAACTCGTAAGGAGACGTCCCGAAAAACTGCACCCATGAAAAACATCGGAGGAGTACCTGTGCGCAGTGTCTGGGTGATCACTTCCCAGACAGCGCTCATTGATGATCAGCTCCTTGTGCTGTTGCATTATTGCGCCTGCCATGTCCCCGGCATGATAGAGAACCATTGCTAGATATCTGCAACGAAAAGGATTGGATGATATAAAGAAAGCAGTAATGTGCGAAATTAACGAAATGGCTACCAAAAGAATTCACAGAGAGTGCAACAGATACTTTGCAAAACCATGCCAATCGGCACAAAACTAAGGAAGACGACAAAAGTGAACTCATCAACACAGTGCGCGGGTACATACCGGCAGCAATTCGCAACTTCTCGATGCATAGGTCCACAAACCTGTTCACACACACATTCATAAGGTTAGCGACACAAAATCACACATCTCCCAAACACGGCACGTCTGTCACTACCTGCAAAACCGAAAATTACTATCCAGAATGCCCGATGGTACATGCACTCAAAGAATCCACGCCCATCCAAATCAGAACCAACATCTGCTCAATCGAACACCCAAAACACAACCTGTTGCAAGATTGTAAACGCTTCCGAAAATGCCTCGTAAGCTTCATTCAGCTTCCCCTGAACAACAAAATCAACGAAACTCGGATAAGTACAGCAAAAACTGTCCGACGTCTTTTCCTAAAAAGCGCCACCCTACCCAAGGGACCTCTTCTGACCCCAATGCTAGAAACCCCGAAAATCGTTCTCCAACTTTCCGGACACGCTCAACAAAACTAGACTTGCGGTTAATTAGCACAAACGCATAACGACGAGAGTATGAGTCAAAGAAAAGACGGGAAATGGATCCGAGGTTCTCGAAAACGCACTTGAGCCAATCGCAACTTCCCGCTTTCCAAAAGGTCACGGGCGTCCACACAGACAGGGGATAAGTGCTTGACCACGGACTGCAGATCCAGAATATCGCGAAGGTGGAACGGGGCGTCGGCTTCGAAGTCGTACTTCCTGGCGGCCAGCATAACGCCCATCTGATGGCACGCACGTCGGCTTCAGAATCAACAATTCACAACAGATCGGAGACAGGAATCAAATAAACTCGAAAACTTGCACCAGAATTGAAAAAGAAAAAACCTCACCTTCTGACTCAGGTTTCGGAAAGTGGATATCTTTCGTATTCTGGATCGCACATCACTTGGCAAGTCAACCTGCAGGACGGGTGTTTCCAAAAGCATGTCAATCGCAGAAGGTATTTGCAATGAACGGGGAGTACCGGCATTTAGTTACGAGCTAGCCGGTTGAAATCCAGAATTTCCGAATGAAGTTCAAAGTTACAGGAAAAAAACCGATCATTTAAGAGGAAAAAAAAGAAATATTCTTTATTTTCTTAAGGCCTAGCCGAGAGTATTCTCCAAGCAACCGGTTAGTGCAAGAAAATGTAGGATTTTTGCCGGTTAAGCTGAAATTCTTCCCGGACTGTGGGTATTTGCAATGCCGCTGACGTCACATCGAACCCGGAAACACGGAAAGGCCATGCCTTCTGCAAACTACTGGAAGATTCGATATCCAGACAATGTTGTAAAAAAATTTCTTACGACATCTATTCCAAAGTAACCGTCATTCGACTAAGATAGAAATACACGGAGAACTAAAATAGGCTGAAAAAACAGTCGCGGGATCCGTGAACTCTAAAGGGATTAAAGCCATCCACCAAGTGTAAAGCTCGAACCGATTCGGTGTGAACAAGACATGAGCTACGACAAAAGGAACGCAGAAAACATGACGGGCTTAAGAATTCACCAGCAGATAACAACGACATTACAACAAGTCCATGAGCTTATCAGCTCTTGTACAAATTGTGATGCCGTTCATATGGACTCTATGCAACACTTAGATTGGAAACAAGTACATACCCGGTACTTGAACTTCACGCTCTCCTCGATATCAGACCACACAAGAGCAGGGGTTATGCACAAGTACGAAGGTTTCCTTTCCGATATCCCTGAGTCCGTCGACGGGGAATCCTCCTGCGGTCGTCAGCACAAAGTCCCACATATCAAACTTCTTAATCTTCAGACCGACTACCAGCTCCAGATTCTAGGCACGTTGCAGCTTAGATATCGATGCATACTGGTGCGGGTAGTCTCCATGAAATTCAACACTCCGTGTGCAACTGTCAGCAGGAAAGAACTGGAATCGTCGCTTACAGAAGGAGCCTTTTCGCCTTCAGCCTTCTCGCTTGACACACTGCTACCTTCGACGCTTGCTTTCGATGACTCCGGCCCACCTAGACAATTGAAAAAGTGGGCAATAGCTCCACCGACATCCTGATCAAGGGTCTCGCGTAACACACCCTGCAAAAGATGAAACTCCAGCAGTCAGAGGTGCACGTACTGACGGACACAAACCAAACTCACCTCTCTCACCCTACCAAATCCATACCGAAGTGACAGAGCTCATCAAACAGGAAGCCTCTTCGCACATTGTCTAACTGAATGTAAAATACGCGCATCAAACACAAACCTTGAGAACGTGTTTGGCAGCCCGGACAACCACCTCCACAACAGTTAGATCCCAAACATGGGGCAAGTGCTCCGCCTTCTTCGCCACCTGAAAATCACACACAAACACAATCAATGAACTGCAAAAATCACGAGAAAACACGCGCAGACGATTGGCACCTTCAAATCCACCAGATCACTGTCACTTGTGACAATCACTTCGACACTGCATGTGTCCACCCTAAACGCTAATCTACATCGACGTCGGACGCAACAAAAATGAACCACGGAGAGGAGCTCGAGCCCGTCTAGCAATGACTTCTCAGACTCCATTCATGCAAAATACGGATGTTCTTACTTCGCCAAGATAACGGATGTTGATGCCGTGGGCATGGAGGGCATCGGTCAAAGTAGGACCATCCATGGGAGACACCTCCAAGCTACTCAAGTCAGAAATCAACCTTGGTAATACGGTCTCCTTGAGATAAGTGCCTGCTTTCCGTACGAGCTCTTCATCCGCCGCAATGTCCTATCAAACAGAAAACAAGAGAAACAAACAAAACGTCAGCTAAGAATGACGCTAGGGCCTCAAACCTACACAACTCAGCCTCGGGAACTGCATGTACGTAGATCCAAACCATACAGAAGAACAAAGAAAGACGGAAAGGCGTTGGTTTGGCCCCAACCTCTGGACTGCCAGCTACTTTGAAATCCGTGAAGACATTGGGGTTCAGCATGATCTTCGAAAGCTCTTCTTGCACCAAAGATTTTTCGCCGCTCAAATCCTCATCACTTTTCCTGGCCTTTACTCTTTCTAAAGCCTCAACCTGCAAGAGTGGGATACAGAGCGTCACCAAAACATCGGTCCAAAGTTCCATAAAGCCACAAAAAGTGGGAACGGCAAATAATGCACCCAGGAATACTTTCAAACGCTATTCCGCATCGCAAATACCAAGGACAATCTGACCTGCGAAGCTCACTTACTTGGCAAAACGCCGCCACGAGCTCCGGTCGGAGGACACACAGGCGAGATCCGGGGCCCGTGTAATTAATGTCTCTCGGAGTTGTCCTCATTAGATCCAGAAGGTAGTGCCTGTAACATCCATTCTTCAGTGACTAAGAAGAACTGCAAACCCACACCTCGAGCAATGGCAGAGTGACATGAAAGGACCTCCATGACCTGTAGCTTCCGCACAGTCGTGAAGGAAGAGGGGTCAAGCACCGCATACCTGTCATCACTACCAACAATACCCTTGCATTCCACTGGAGCACATATAGTCACGGACTCTCCAGCTCCATCCAGTACTTCATGCTCCTTGATGTGCAGCAGCTTTCCTGCTTCCAGTGCCTGAAAAAAAGAAATACACATGGACTCGTCACTTACTGTAAAAATAAATCTCAATGCGAACCACAAGAACGAAAGCGTCTATACGAGCGAGCGAGCGTTGTATTCCACACGACGCTAACCTTAGCATGGAATTTCTCGTTCCAGGCGATCTTCTTGCCATTGTCCACGGACCCGTACAGCAAAGAATCTGTCTTGTCACCTTGCAGGATGCCAGGAATGATGCTCTGCATCCCCAAAACATAACACTCTCAAAACACAGGTGGAGTAACATTCACTATCCGCACTCCTCAGGTGTCAACAAAGATATCAAGGAAGAAAACATTCAAGATTCAAAGGTTCATCCAAAAGTACAGCGCCGCTGAATGCCCACCTGCGCAACCACTCTATGACCTCTGTAGTCAACGATGGCCATGGCAAGGGTATACAGCGCAGACACATCCACGCTGTTGTAAGCTTTGGTTCCCTTCAGATCGTTGTTGGCAGAAGCATACGTAGCTTGCTCGCTCTCAGCAACCGCAGCAGCGGCACTAGCATCTGCATTCAAAGGTACATCGCCCTCGCTCTTCTCAACAGGATCTGCTTCAACATCTCCATTAGAGGCCGTCGGTTTCGCTACCCCGCTCTCACCTGTCGGAAGATTCTGATCCCTCATTTGCTGCATCAGAGAAAAATCTCCATCCACAGCAAAGCTGAAAAAAATGTTGTTGTGCACATACCTGCAAACACAAGGAATTCCTCACACCTTCAATATCGGGATCGAGTCCCACACGCACTCAGTAACGCAGAACCCATTCCCCGTCACTCCAATTCCTCGTATCCGATATACACTTCGGAATAGGATCTACAACATGCAAAGATGAAACGCTCTAAAGCAGGCTTTCATTCGCACAGGTCACGAAATGGACACACAGTGCATGCTCTTCACACTAACCGCAATGGAGACTCCAGTTTCTGTGAAGAGCAACCATATAAACCCACAGATACAGGAAAATCGAGAAAAAGAATCGGCTGGACAGTCGGCATACTCACATGTGGAAACGATCAGGATCTGTGGGATTGATAGGAGGAATGCACCGGTTGATCACAGCTTTAGCTCCCTTAGTTGCAGCTTCCACAAAGTCGCAGTTCACTTTATAGAGAGCCCTGTCCCTCATGATTCTGCGAAAAACACAAGCACCCAACTTCAAGACCTCCACAAATAGTCTCCACTTCTGCCTCGAGTACCCCACAACAATGAACACCAAAACCCTAACATATGTTTAGTAGATGCTGGAACTTGGAAACTGAAACACCACATGTGCAGAACGAAGCAACAGGAAAAGCATTCCACAGCAGCACATCAACAGATAAAGACGGACTCAAGCGGACTTCTCGAAAATTAGACACCCACCTGTCTTGCAAGTTCTCTCGAGAAAATTCCCTGCAAGACTGAAGCTCTTCATTCCAGTCCCTCTGCATGCCCACCACCTCAGTGCCATAGGGCACCATCAACGCATCCTCTGCCCGTGCAATATCTCTCTTGTGCGCTGCACTCTCTCATGTTAACGTAGCCAAATCAGCATCATTCTAGAGCCCACGACACATACGAAAGACAACACGCAACACAGTCGGAAACGCTTCAAACGGAGACGGAGGCAACACAACCCTGAAGAAGCATAATCGACCCACAACCTTGTATTTCCACTCCTGAAAAGCATAATGTAACAACGTCCTTCAAAACGTGCAGAAACCAACTCTTCATGAGGTTGCAACAAAGCGCAACTATACAGCAGAAAAAGACACCTCCGGTTCTAAAACCGAACCAGGTTCCACCCGCAGGATGCGGTAATACAGCAAAATCATAGTAGACCACGCACCAGGTGTAGGGTGAGGGCCAAGCCAAGCATTAGGGGGCAAAAGCACGGGAACATTCTCAAACGGATGGCCAGCTGACTTCTTGTCCAATATCTCGGCGAATCCTGGAAATCAACACTCAGTCAGAAAACTTGCTGATGTCAGTTACACTCGCATGATAACCGCAGACATGGCTTCCTTCAAGAAAACTGTCTACCATTTTCTTAAAATATTTTCTCAATGACGATCAAATCACCGCGGGGTCGGAAATCTAGCTCAATCGACGAACTCGGCTTCTCGGACGGAAATTCCGGTTCTCACTTCAGAAGTGGTCAAAACATTAACCAGACAAGCGCCAAAACAGTTCTGGGACGGAGAATCAAATCATCGTGAAAGACGGATAACAAAAGCACTTGGCTGCTACCTGAAGTAAACGTCTTGCTTAGCAGACGCAGCAGACCAACAAGCGTCGTGGATTCAACAGATGGAGTCGCAGGTTCCGCATTCAGAATGTCTCCCTCACTACAGTTAACATAAAATCCACGGGAATGCGCGGTGATGCAAAAGCTTTGGCCTTCGGCTGTTACCACATCCAGGTATATAAGGTCGCCAAGCAGTCTGGACGCACAAAAGTACAAAAACCTTCGATAAGAAACACTCCGGAAGTAGACACAGAAATTTCCAAAAATACACGCTCCTTGACATCACTTCAAGTTCAGTGTGCAGCCGGAAGGTCTCCATTATTTATGATGACGACTACCTTCGGTATCCTGGGACGGGATTGAAGGACGAAAAAGCGATGGTCTCCACACAAGCTTTCTCTTGCGATTCAGGAACAATAATAAGCGAACCCAATTGACCACACGAATCCTCCATAAATCCCAGACCCCCTTCCAATTCAGCAAGCTCCGGCTTCACAGATTCTGTTTCCCACCAAAATGCAACCAACATCAAAATGCATATTGTAAGAACATCCAAACACAGGCAGACCTCTGACAACCAAACACCAAATTTGACACTTCACGCAACGGAGAATTTGGCATCGCAAGCCATTTCACAGCAACAAAATAAACATTGCCCATTGAAGGTCCAGAATTTCCGTTGAAAAGTGCATTGAGATCATCGCAACAACAGGCATGAATCTCGTTGAAAGGTGCCTAAAACACACGACTTCAAACAGTGATCGAACATTTAAGAAAAAACTCTCAGCCAATTCAACGACCACCTCGAAATGGCACTCCTCGACATTGGAAGCTTACCCGCCGTTTTGTCCTCCGACGCGGATTTGTCCTTCGTAGACTTTTCATCGCCTGCGACGCTCCACACCATCAAACACGACCCAGAAAAGAAGACACGCGAAACACGAAAACAGATAGAAACGCTACAACCTGCTGCAATTGACCGTCAGGCAAAACACACCTGCAGCTCCAGCCTGCTTCGCTTCGTACTCCATTGCAAGCGCAGTTGAGAGGGAAGAATGAATGCTAGCTGTGGAGATTAAATCTCTCGTTCGCCGAACGTGAGATCGTACCATTCGGTCATCGTACAATGCTGTCACACACACATAAAAAAATCAAGACGTCAAATCTTGGAGTTGCAGAATCACCACCATTACAGAATGGACCCCGCTAAGAGGTGACGGAACGAAGTCATATCCTAAAGGAACTACCAGGAACGCACTTCAAAAATCGGACACGCAATCGCGCTCTTCACTCTTACTACAAAAGAAACACGCGTCCCATAAAATGGACGCAGAAGAAGTACCGTTAATCATCTCCAGCGAACAGCCTCCACCGCTGACATCAGCAACTTCACCAATTTCAAGGTACTCCGCCAGGTGATGCCGAACACCGTCAGCAGAATTTAAGATGAGGTCGTAACATGTATAGAAGCAGGTCTCAGGTGCGTCCAGAAGGAACTGCCGCAAATCCATAACGGAGTCGCCTGGGTTGACCTGCCACATAACTCCCAAGTAAGACGACACTTTACCAAGAAACAAACCTTTCTCAGGGTACAATATTTTCTCAAAGCGGATCATCAGTACCCAACCACACCCCATCTGTTTCCGGAAGAAACAGATTCCCCCTCGGCCTACAAAATCATCACAATGGCAACATTTCAGGGAAGTTTCGCATCGATACCTGCAATTCAAGCTGCTCCCCACTCGGTCCCTTCACGGTGATCGGATACAGCAACAGCTCCGCTGAAAAACATAACAAACGGCTTCTCAGAATGACTGCCGAAACATGTCGCGGTTTATGAACACACAGACCAGCGCAGAGCCATACACGCAACAAGGATACAATACTTGGGAATTCATGCAACTACCTTGTCAATTTCTGAACTTGCGAGCCTAAATTCTTCTCCAATTAATACGTGCGTAGAATTCAAACTCATGACAATCGCAGCGGCATCTTCATACACCTTCGCAACATATCATTTCTCTAAGCATGCGCGCCGCAAGCCATCCTTCCTACGTGTGCATTACTACGAGTGTCGGTACTTAAGTGAAAGAGTGGCGCAGGATTCAGGTCACCAACATTCAAAGCTGCTGTTAGCTTTGAAGCGCGACATCTTTCGTCTAGTAATCTTGTTCCAACTCTCCGAGTAATCTAACATTCACAATAAAAAAAGCCAGCAGCACCACCGCCTTACCATCTCCATCGGCTTCTCCATCCGCTTCTCCATCACCATTCACATCGCGAGTTTCAGCTCCTTCAGACTTCGACTTCGCATCATCGGTCCCCGCTTCGCTTAGACCACTTATCTCCGTCCTCTCGGACAAGGATGACGCAGTTTCCGCCTTAGGCGATTCGGTCAGAGCCTCAGCTACGGCCTCTTTCGGAGCTTCCACTGCCAGTTTGTCCACTGCGGCAGGGACAGCAGGGGCCTTCCTCAAAACCAACTCAGGAAGCCCGGTCGCACTTGTTAAGGGCTGAACCTCTTTAGAGGCAACGGAACCTGAGTCAGGTTTGCCCTTGCCTTTGTTTTTACCTTTGTGGGCTTTACCCGCCATTTTCGCGGCCCTGGAGGACATCAACAACCCTCGAAATGCTTCAGAAAATAGTCATCAGGCACCTACAGACACTCGGCTGGTGCATCAATCCTTAAACCCCTACACACTCTCCACATCCAGGTGAGGAACGATAGAGAACTGTTCCTGAACATGTAAAATGTCAGTCTTTCGGAACACAACTCGCAATGTGATTAAATGGGATAGAAAAACAACTCAGAATAATTACGCCAAAAGACCCAATCGCAGAGGCAATGATACCTATCGTATACGGAAGGGTGGAAACAGAACTAAAAGCATCATTCTTATTTACATAAATCTTATTTCAATAATCTCATAAACCTGCGGGCAGCTGTGATAACCTCAAGAGTCTCTCAATTCTAAGCAGGGGAAGAATTGCGTACAATTCGTTCTGATCACTCTTCCGTTCTGGCGTGATTGATCATAACCATTGTTGCAAACTGATGAGGTCACTGCGGAACTAATAACCCTTAATTGGTCTATCTTCGATTGCAGGGCAACGTACCTTTCTTAGAGACTCCTAATGATGGCTTAAAGGCCAGAAGACACTCAGAAGATTAAGCAACATGAGCAGCACGCCAGTCCTCCACCTCTGCACAACTATGTCATGGTCTTAGAAGGCCCTAAACCCTGCGGACGGAAATACAAAGGGGAATGATTCAGCAAGTGTTCCCGGCATTCAAACGCACCGAATACCCGACACATTGACTCTTAATAGTTTAACGACCATGAAGACTCCTATTCAATCAGAGCTGCATATCTAGGGCTGGGCGTCAGGTTCAAAACAATTGGAACCAAATGTGAGTTTGTTGGTTCGGGGAATGCCACAGTTCATTCTCACAGCAGCGAAGGAGTACAGAGTTCCAGAAGGAGGCAGCGCAAGTACATTGATTCATGCTCGGAAACAATTACACAACTAGTGCTCGGACTTTAAGTCTGGCCATTGGTTCTAGCTGTTTTTTCAGCTATAGCTAAATTTTCGAACCTTATAATCGACGAATTCAAAAATAAAAACAGAAAATAAACAAAAGTCCAATTCTTTGAAAATTCTTTGCTCAAACGCCCTCTAGACGACGAGCAGCAGGAAATTGTGTGAAAATGGTAAACCTCAGCCACTGTGCCACAGTGTTGCTGACTATATTTACTTCGAAATCCCAGGATAAAGGAAGCCGCAACTCTGCATTGAAGCTTTTTCCTCTCCAAAACCTTAAAATTATCGATTGCGCAAGGTCACTGTGACCAGAAACTCTCTACCTCTTCCAAATATGATCAAAGATTCACATTGGCGAACTCCATGTCAAATAGAGCAAGTGATTCCCAATTTGCCTCAGTTCCCAGTATCATTCACAGGAGAGGAACCTCTTCGTTGAAATTATCTAACATGACACCATTTTCAACCAGTTCTCTACGATAAGGTGTCGATACAGCGATTCAACTACCTCAAAATCGAATCAACCCTGTCCGAAATTAGCTCTGCAGCTGTTACATCACCACACTCACTTCACACATAGCTGTAAAATTTTCACACTCGCAATGCTGTCAATCACCAGAAAAGAAAAACGAATTAAATTGCTTACACTCCACCACAACTCCGAGTGCAACAGGCTATTCGAAATACCAATTAAAATGCACCTCCAGGACCGCAAAATTCGAAAAATTGAGCCCCAGTGAGGGCAGGGAGAGATGCGCACAAGGAACCAAGGCCGCGGGCGACGATTTCCTGAGAGAATCCACGGCAATAGCTGCGGCAATGCGAACCCTGGCAACGGAGAGCAGAATGCCTGTTCGCCTTCAGTGAAAGGGAAGGTCACAAAACCCTAGACCCCAGAAATGTAGTCGGTACCACTAGGAGCTCATGTCCAAAGGAAGGATGCTGCTACCCTGACTAGGAAGGTACCGTGCTGGAGACGGGTATTAGGGGTGAAGATTGGGGCATTTGTATCCTTCCGTTCGTGGTGGCCTTATCCAGATTGATCGTACGGTGGGAGGGAGCGGGGATTTATCTTAGCCGGGGATTTATCTTTAATTTTCAATTAACCCCTTATGCAGGTTGGCTGGGAAGATACGACCAGTGTACAGAAGCAAGAAATGAATACAATGCATCTTAACATTCTGCTTACTGAGCAGCTTAACACCAATTTTTTCCGTGAACATAACCTATGAAGTTCTGAAGTTTTCAGCATATTTGCAATTGGACAAGTACTTCATATATTTTATGGTATAAATTCACTACTAGAAATCCTAAAATAGTAGAAGTATTAGCTTTCGTCACAAGCGTGGGTCTAATGTATTGTCCCTGTTGTTTTGCCAAGAAGTCCGTGTGAGTGTTGTGCATGCAAGTGCAATTGCAAGCAAGTGGGTCGGTCATTAGTTTCCAGTTCCAACCTATCATTGATTCAAAGGATGTAAAGGATATCCTGTGTGTAATTGCACAAGGACCAATCAAGAGTGTAGGGATGACTAAAAAATGATTTATAGAGCTTCATAAATCTTCTAGTCCTTCTCCCCGGATGTACCTCCAATTGCTATAATTGGCTTAGCCTGTATGAGAATCTTTGTATCTAACACAATGGACCTCCACAAGATTTCCAGTCTCAGAGCATATTGAGCTACGTATACCTTTAAATACACAAAAACACATGCTCTCATCCGTGGGGAATCTACAAAATTTCACCAATTTTTTTTTAAATCCTAAAATTTCTTTGTGACTTTGCCCCCATTCTTATAGTTAAACATATATTCAAGTTTTACAAGCTAGGCCTTTGAAATGGCCAAATACAAGCCATAATAGGCCATTTGTGGCCATAACATGCAAAAGGGGTTAAGTTATCTAAGGTAGAGTAAGTTACAGTTATCGTGGGAACAAAACCAACGAAGCACAATTTTAGTCTAAAACTTATCAAAATGTTGACATTTTGTTCAACTTAGAGTAAATTCTAAAAAGTTCGAAACAGGCCTTTGGCATTTAGGGGTTATCGAAATTCAACTTTGAAACCCATTTTTATAATTGGGTGATTGCAAGAATGACTTGTCCTTTTTTTTGTCCCCTTGGCCTTGCACGAGTACTTTTTTGATCATAACTTTTGCATTATATCTCCGCTTGCCTTGAAATTTGGAATGAAGGTACACAATAAAGTTTTTGACATTCAGTAATTTTTTGGTATTTTTAAAAATTATTTTACTATTTTTAATCAATGCCCGATTGGGTGTCTACCTTAGCCATTTTAGAGGTTTTTAGTCCTATTTTGTACCCAAAAAAGCAAATTTGGAGCCACAAATTGGACACATTGGACATTGAGGAACATTACATGGATTGGCAATGAGATTTTGGGATGCAAGGGCCTTCTCAGGTGTACAAAAGTGGTCAAAGTGGTCACTGTAGGGACAAACATTCTGATGAGGGAAAACATTTTCTTCTATAAATTTTTGGTGCTACGTGAGCACACAGGAGTGGAGGAAAATGGATTTTTTTTTTTTTTTTTTTTTTTTTTTTTTTGGAATTACTAAAAATGAAAGAAGAAAATTGCCCATTTTCAGCTATTTTCTGGGCTTCCTCGCGCAATCAGTACTTGAGAGGAGACTGCAGTACTTAGAATGACTGCATAGGACGTATTAGGACTATTGCGAGGAAGATCTGGCAGTGCCGTTGTCAGGAACAGATATAAATTCTCATCCGGTGGCGGCATAGTCAGTTACTGGCAGTTGATTAAATACTTATACCAGATAGCTCTGAACGCCGCCATTCACAAGAGGTAATTACAACGTCCTTGCACATTAGCACTTCCATGAACTGGACATGCGACATAGAATTTCAAAGTTTGACAAATTTTCCGATGTGGTTTTCCCGACATGCCGCGCCGTCCAGATCCCCCGGTGCGAACTTGGCCAGCTACACGTCTTGCACTCGAAACTGCCCGACGCGAAGAACGGCGGAGGCAATGGAGGCAGAAACAGTAGCGTTATCGGGAGGGACTAAGGGAGCGGCGTGAGCGGGACATCGAGCAACGAAGGCTCGAAGAAGAAGAGGAGGATGCGCGATCTCGAGCGACACTTCATAGAAGGGCTGCGAAGTTATCCAGGGATTTGATTTGGCACCTCGAGAGGCTATGTGACGATGAGATCAGGGCCGCAGTGTTGGATATGGTTTTCAAAAATCAAACTGTCAGAATGCTCATGCCCGATTACTATCCCTCTCCGGAAGACGCTAGAACGCAGCGTGACATCCTCCACAACATAAGGCTAGATCTGCAGGCCATGAAGATTCCTCGTTGTAGTAGCATGCTCGCGAGGAAGCGGGCAATTCTGGAAGCTGCAGTTTCAGACATCGAAACCGATTCTCGGCGATTTCCCAGTATTCTTGGAACTCGGCGGCAGAACTTTGTTTCAGCACTGCAGAGGGTTGAATCTGTTGGGGCGGAAACCTCTTCACGCTTCACCGTACCAACGAGGAAGAAGCGGGATGGAGGAATTTCGGCGGAGGTACGTGAACTTGTCCTGCTCTGGTGGACTGAAGAGACCAGGGTGTGTCCCAATCGCAAACAAGTTCGAAAGAAAAGATTAGGGCGCCGCCTATATGACAGGCATGCCGCACATCTTCTTCTAGAAAGTCAGATAAGAATTTCACCCCAAATCGTCATGGAAGTGCTTCATGTTCTTTTTGCTACCATTTGTCTTAGGAGCTTTGATCTACCACTTCTTTGGGAATCCCATGATGATGGACAACGTCCATAGTAATCATGTTTTACAGATGAGTTCATACTTTGCAATACTATTATTTTTTGTAGTACAAGTGATATTGGAAAAGACACATCAGTAGAAGTGCCTGACCAATATGTTTGTCCCGCCTCCATCAGTTCTGGGTGGATGTCAACGCTTTAGTCGCTTTAGGATCAGTGATCCTACTGCCCATGTGTTTCAAATTCGCTAAAGCAAGCACGGTCATTACGCATGTAGGAATTGTAAGCGTCAGTCCTTTAGCGTAGCATTTTCTTCAGGTAGGTGAGTAATTACTTGTTCAAAACGGTAAATTTTGTGACGACCGCACTGAGCAGGTGCGCTAATACCGTCGTCATTGACTTCGAATGCACTCTGTAGTACCCTCATTGCTCAGAGTATATTACTGTTGTGTCTTCCACTCACTAGAGCACACCTTCATTCATTTCTCTCATACTCTTCTAAAGACGAATGAAAACTGACATGTGCTGAAAATGTTGTGGAAGAATACGTTATCACTTCCTCATTCTGTTGAGGGTGAGGGTCTAGGACAATTAAGGACAAGTGTTGTCCTAAGCTGCCACATGTATATTGTAAGTGGAAGAGCTTGTCTACTTCCGCATTCACTACAGTGGCATGCTATGGTAAATAATATGAGCATCGCCAAGTGCAATACTAGTCAACTGTTGGAAGTTCACTACCGTGATGACAGAGTAGTCATTGTAAGGACCTCTTTTGTATGCAACGTCTGCATACTGTACTTCTATAACACATATGTTGTACGTTTCATATTTAGGACATACTCCATATGATTCCTGACACCTATAGGATCTGCAAACATGGCGGTCGAGGCGCTTCCTATACCTACTGTCGTTTGCAAACACTTCCGCAGTGCTCGTTACTGTATAGTCATTACGCATATAGTGATCCTAGGTAATGAACGACGCATTCACCATAATGCAAGCACTGCAGTAGTCCTTCTTAGTGGTCTAGTAACAAGACCGATGAATTCATCAATGCGTTCCTTGTAGAAATCTTGCTACTTATAGCACTGACTAACTTTTTCCCGTGCATAACATGTGCAGGTACATGTTCACGAATGTGCTTCCCCTCTACATTAGTGTTTACAGTCGTCCTACAGTACTGTCAGTGTATTACCTTCTCTCCTAAACTGTACTATCTTTTTAATCGTAGTACTCTTCAACTGTCTTATGAGTTCTATGTCACGCGCTTCGTGCATATCGTCGTACTTTTCTGCGTACTATGTTTACTCTCTAGTACCTCACGGGTGCACTATAAAGACATGCAGTGCAGTGAAGGAGTATTACAGCTAACAGTCACTTGTCATGTGTAGGCGGACTTATACAAGCGCTTCGTTGAAGCTCATCCACAGTGCCCGATTATGATGCGGTCCTTCATTAACTTACGACCTTTCTTCGTCATGAAGTGCAAAGAGAGAAATGTTTGTTGTTGTAGGTACCACATCCAGGTGCTCTTCCTCCTGGAGGCCCTCAATGCTTTCCGGGACCCTAGAAACGGGGCACACACCATATTTCAGTGCACTTGCCAATGCAGTGTTTGCGGTTCCAACATTGAAGGCATCTGCCACGTTGGTGTAAGTTGCTTCTCTGGTGTCACAGCGTTGTGGATGTCCATTTTGTGTGAGAAAGCAGATGATGTAGAGTTCCACAATTTCAGGTATTAGCACAACCTAACATGATGTTTTCAGTCAATTATAATCTTATGTGGAGTCAGCCTACTTCCTCTAAGCTCTGGAAGTTTACTACTAAAGTCAGATCCTTGTTATTGACTTCAAACTTCTGCTGGCCTGCTGCAGCTGCTTGTCAGGAGCTTGTTCCATGTGTGGAGTTCACAAGTTCTCCCTATGCCCACAGGAAAGAGTCGAGGGACCAGGACGCACTATCAAGTGGAAGAAATTTCAGTATGAAACAATTGAAGCAACAGATTCCAATGCTGCCCGCAAGCGCATCACGGAGGTCACTCTTACCACCTCGTTCTCGGCTTTCATGGACTTCTTCAAGCCGACGTTGCAGAGCTTTGTGTACCACAATTTTTGTGCACGGTGGCAAAACGAACAAGCAAAGCTAGCCAAAGAAAGTTTGCCCACAAATTCCATTCTTACACATATAGATTTTGCAGAGAATTACACTTTCCAAGTGCAAAACGAAATCCAATCGTTGTATTACCATTCCACTCAGATAACAATCATGGTACAAGTTGTATACCGTGTGCATGTTGTGGATGAAATTCCAGAGCTCTTTCGAGAAACACACTACTGGATATCGGATGACAAGGCCCACGACACACTTTTTGTGCAGCATTGTCTACTGCGGCACTGGCAGTGGTTACAGTCCCAAGGCTGTACACCAGAGAACCACATTGTTTTTAGTGATGGCTGCTCAGCTCAGTTCAAAGGTGCACGTTCTCTCTACTTTGTTGCTAGGTATGTGCCGTAATCTCTACTCTACCTCATGCATGGCTTGTGCTTGGCAGCTTCTTTTTGTCATCTCTTGGCTTTCCAAGACATGCAGACGGTATACATTAGAAGATTCCGAATGCCTTCTCTTATTTTACTTTTCTTTGAGCACTATCAACAAAGTTTGATTCCAAAGAGAGCTCTGAACTAGGCAGGAAGTCATGAAATATGAAGTCCCTCTGAACACTGCAAACAATGTCTGTCTGCCAGGTATCCTTCTTTGACGGGAGGTTGCAAAATGTTGTGGAATTTCTTCGGTTCAGGACATGGAAAGGGTGAATGGGATGGTGCTGGGGCTGTTGTGAAGCGAGCTTTACGATCAGAGCAGCTCACAAACCCTAACCGACCACTACGGAACGCCCATGACGTTGTCACGTTTCTTGACGCCACTATGGCGGGTCCTGTCCCTGTCCGAAATGGACGCATGCGGTAAGACTTCAGCATAGGTTACAGTGCTCAAATACTTCTGCATGCGCTCCAACAAGAAGCACTCCTCCACCACATTCTACGAATCTCCTTGACGTCTTCATCATTCTCTTAGCAGGGCCTACATTTTCCTCAAGCATGTGGAACTATATGGGGCAGCACATATGACTTTCTAAAACAGCTTTGTGGTAATATGTTATTCATGAATTCTGAAGCATGAATGTTCATTATAGGGATCATTCTCTTTCCTAATCTCTTAATGTTGTGACCTGTCTTCTACAGATCTTTTCGTTATTTCCATCTTGTAAACGTCCATGATGTGGACCGGAACTTGGCACATGCATGTCGAAAGATTCCTGGATCTTCGAAATTGCACTCAGTGCTTGCGCCTGATGTGAGGGACCCCACAAAACTATTGGTGAGAACACTTTCTTGCTTCTGTGGACCTTGCTTGGAGGAAGATTTCAACAACTGTAACTAGAAAGCATACGTGCAAGACTGGAAGGTTCTCAAGATAGAGCCCCTCAATGTACAGTACGTCCAAACAGTACTTGAAGCTCAAGACCAGGATGATGACGAAAGTTGGGAGTATGAGCGGGATGAAGACCGCATGGGTGACTTGGTTCAACCTGGAGATAACTTTGCTATACCAGCTGAAGCACTGAATGACGAGGGCGTTTCATTCTACATTCTGCAGTGCCAAACAGCGAAGCAGTTGGTGCAAGAAGATTTTGAGTGCCCTTGGGGTGGAAAATTTAAATGGGGTGACTTCATGATCACTGGAACATACTATCAGAAGTGGGGTAGGACTACGGCTCAGAACTATGTGTACTTGAAAGACTCCACGCCTGCACATATAGATGCTGATTTAGTACTTGCTTGCAAATTCCAAATGGTGCCACGAGCGCATAGGGTGAAAGGAGGGGACCCAATGTACTCTCTACCACAAGATAGTACTGATGTCATTACATGTGCGCTGCAGGAATACCAAGATTGCCATTGACGATATGAAAATCTTGAACTTGCCTTATGTGCACAGCTTTCATTGTTTTATTTCTAGAAGAATGTGGATGTGTCTTCCAAATAACAATTGAGTGCCTAAGGCTAGTGACCCCCTTGTTCTTTTCTATTACTAAATGTGACTCGAAGTTGAAGATGGTGAAGTACAAATGCATCAAAGATTTAAACAGAAAAAAATGTTCTACTAATGTAAGAGTGGATTCAATCCAAAGTATCCCAATGGTTGGATATTTTTAGCTAACACATGTACCATATACGAACAATTTCTTCTCAAAGTTAGTCAATACTGAAATCACAAATTAATTCCTTAAACTTTCTTTCTAGGAATATATTAACATTATTTCTAAAAAGGGATTGTTCATAACTCCATGTGGGTTGAAACTAACATAGGAAGAATCAAAGCTTCAAATATTGAAAGTCAAATATTAAATTAGGAAAAAAAAATGGGAAATTGAATTCTTCCTTCCTTGAAAATATTGTAGAACCTAAACCAATTAATGCTACACTCATCATGACATGAGCTTCACTCACACATACCAACTACAAATAAATAAGTTTTTGTACAGTTTCTTATTTATTTGTTTATGTCATGAGTTTTTTTTAGGGTTCAACCTACTATTTAAGGCATGGGAAGTATCCTAAATTTCATACTTAGGCAAGTGAAATTTCTTGTGATTTCTTTAATGTGAACATATTAGTACCGTCCGTGAAGTCATTTGGAATTTCATAGCTATTAATTTCCTTATGGATTTTGAAATTCGTGACTTGCAAATTTTTTTGTTCAATTTACATATCTCTTTGAAATAACGAATTAATTCTTTTAGTATTTTCCAATTTTTTGGGCTACCACATCACCCTCCAAATGTCTTCTTCATATCAAGAGGGGTTTTCAAAGTATAGGGCTTTGTAGTAGTTAGAACTATTTGGAGATTCTTTTCCAATTTTTTTTGGGCAACTCTATCACTACCTCCCTTTTTTGGCGACCTCTCACCCTTCACACCCTTCTCACAATACCTAGAGATCAGTTTTAGGGTGATGAAACCCATTTAATTTTTTTCTTTAAAAAAAATTGATTTAAAATCCATAAGTTGGTTTTGGATTGTAGACCTCAAAAAAGATTTAGAGATTGTAGGAAAAATTTATAGGAGGTTTTCAAAGGCCCTTTGGAGATAGTACAATTTAAAAAATAAATACTTCACTTTTTTAGATTTTGACCTTCAAAATTCAAAGTTCGCTCATCTGAATTCTCTAAGTTTACCGAACTCATACTCAGAGCTCTCAAACTCATGCTTTGAAGCTTAGAAACTAGCATCATTGCATATATACATTGAAAGTATATTCTTTTTGCATACATGCAGACAATACATTTTATTTTTCTCACTTAAACAATTGATCAATGAAAAGAATCTTCAGGCTAGAAAATATCAATTTACAAATTTAAATGTTGAAATATTTTGTAATATTTTAAACCAAAAAAAAATGAAATTATCTGGTTTTTTTCTTTCTATTTTTCTTTTTTTATAATAATTGGCCCTCAAAGGTACATTTCTTGAAGCCTGAATTTTAAGAGACATAGTATTTTTTCTTCTCTTCAAATTATCCATATTGTATTTTTTTTCCAAAAAAAATATTCAAGAGGGGACATGACTCATAAATATAAGCCATTTTTAGGACAAAATTGGAAGTGCTTCTTGCAAGAGCCTATGACAAGGGCAGTGAAAGGAAAAAAATGGGGAGGAAATAAAATTCCACCACCCACTGCAAGAACCACTCCCATTTTAGACATTTTGGGAAGTACATGAAGAAAAAGCTATCATGTGAGCTACTTCCCTACACGGGCATAATACCTTGAAGGTCAAAGTACTTTTTCTATATAACATTTGGAAAAAAATTGCCACTTCTATAGCAAAGTGTACAAGGACTTCTGAACTATTTTTAATATATTCTGCCTAAAATACTTAGACACTTTTGGAATCCTTGAATTTTTTAAAAGTTGTCTCTTCAGCTCTGAGATAATAGAGGCATTTCCAATTTTAGAGGCTACCACAGATATTTTTTAGTCAAAAACATAGAAAGAAGCTCAACCCTGATTATAATCCCAAAAAAATTAGGAAGGAATGTCAAGGTAACTTGAAAGAAAAAAAAATGGGGAAGGAATTAATGGAGCACCACCAAAATAAGGACACACTCCCATTTTAGACATCTAGGGAACTTAATGCATTTGGTAAAAAGTAATGATGGCTAATTGCCTGCGTGGCCATAATCCTTTGAGGGCTTGAGTCCTTTCTCTACAACAGTAGAAGAGGAAATTGCTATTTCAATAGCAAAGACTAAAAAAATTTGAAATTTTTTTTCTAGCATTTCTATGAAGAAAAGGTTTGTCCTAGTTCATTTTGAAGAGGATTCTTCACTTTTGGGTCTAAATAAAATGAAGACAATTCTATTTCCTTCTATTATCCATTCTTCTCTAAAAGATCATTAGTTGAAATTCTTTTCTAATTTTCTTCGTCACATTTTGACTCACATATTCTTTTTTGTGCTTCACATATTATTACTGAATGTGACTTCGTAAACATAAAAAAATTTGAAGGAACAATATTCATGAATTTTTTCCATAACTAGCATAATGAAATTTAAAAAATTAGCCTTCGTTTATTTCCTATCTATATTTACATAACAGAATGGAAAAAAGAGATTCATTTGAGTGCAAGTATAATTTTGCTTTTCTGAAATTAAATCTCTTAGTGTTCATCAACATTGAAATAAAGTATTACTTTTAGAGGTAAGTCTGAATGAAAGATAAGGACATGCAGTACTCTCATTTCTCTAGATTTTTGTGTTACTTCACTTGGGATGACTTCACCTTTTCTAAGGCACTGTAAATCTATAATGTACAGTAGTAGGTCCACACTGAGTTGAATCCCCAACCATTCTGACATTCGTGCACTCAGTTCCAAATTGGCACATTTCATTTGTGGTGCGATTTGTCATTACTTTAGGGACGATTCATGGTACAATAGTAGAAGCACTTCTTGGACTGTGGGTATAGCTGGCACATCTTACCTCACACCCTTATCTATAAAGTATAAACTTCTTCATGTTCACATGGTTCTATGTAGAAGATAATCACTTATTGCTCCAAAAAAAAAATGATATGCACTAAGTATGTTACAGACATAGTGCTTCAAGTACATTGAAGCAGAGGGGTTCAATCCTATAAGCTCAGTGGTAGCATCCCCCAGGACTGCCGTATATGCAAGTGGTTCATACAGCCTTCATATGCAATTCATACATGGAATGCAAAATAGTATTTCCAAGGTTTGTATTAGTATTATGTCAGTCTCTTTAAGTACAGTACATGATGACTGCAGGACTCATGAAGGCATATAGTGGTGGCTGATAAAAGACATACCGTCTTATAAATTGTATCCATGAATCTGAACAAGTAGAAACTGTATAGAACTCCACAGCTATGAGTTCAGTCCTAAGCGTGGGTTTTGGTTGTATGCTAACTAAGCAAAATTGTCCTCTCTTAATAGGATGTCCTTTGCTTCTTATTTGAACGACTGTTAAGCATACGGTATGAATCTAGTAGGTGGTCACTTACTTCTGCAGTAGGCACTACCACATTCACATTGAAAGGGTTGGACTTCACATTCAATCTGAGTGAACTCCACACCATAGTCCCATGTTATCTCTTCGCCAGTTGCAATATCCCTGTTGGCGAAGAAAGCAACCTGCATGTAGTGTTTTGATAGGAACATGAGAATCCACAAAGAATGACAGCAAGTGATAAAGAGAAATTCATCATGAGCCACAGACGAAAGTGGGGGGACTCACATGGTAAAGTGTGGGCAAGGTACTGCCTACCCAGACAGGCATGTCCATGACATTCGCCTCACTGCATCTGCAACCCAAAATGAAGTCAGTGCTTTCAAGGATGGGGAAGCATTGAGGGCAAACAACATTTGAGTCCAGAATTCTTACCTATGATTCATCCACCGTGCAAGGTTTGTGTACTGTGAAGAATCTATACATAACAAGTCTTTATCACTTTTTGAGGCCTCTGACTGCCAATGTGCATCCAGTAGGAGCGAATACTTGGGACCACTGCCTCGTCGAAATAACTCGGCATTTGTCACGACTTCACCCGCAAACTCGAACAGAAAGGTACCTTGTCAGAGTGCTTCCAAAGTACGGATGCCCCAGCCCACTGTAGCGTTCACAAAGAATACCTGCATGTATAAGAGCAGCAAAGTTATTACAAAGTATGGTTTCTAAAGAACTTGTATCATTCATGAAATTAGTGCAATGAGCCAACATACCTCAAATTTTTTTGTGACACCATTTTGGATGACTCTATTACCACACAGCGGACCACAGAGACAGGTATTTGTGCACTCCTGTATATATGAACGTTGCACATGACCGGCACAAGCTCCCCTCCAATATCCAGTACAGAGGAACCGTCCACTACAGTGAACCAACAGTGACTTTCTTCCATCTCTGACCTCCAAAAACTGCAGATAAGGAAGCCCACGACAAATGTAGCATAAGAAAACATTGAATAAGGCAGATCATGGACATCAAAGTAGTCCTTCAGAACTTAAAAAACCCTAAATCCAAAACAAATTTATAACCCCGGGAAGAATATGAACTGCAAAAATAACTCTCCAGAAGAACAAACCTCATTGACATATCGGCTTTGTAGCATCCCATCTTCAGTATACGCAGAACTATTGGAGAGGGAAAAACATTGGCAAGCCTTCCTGTCACCAGCACAAGAACCTCTGCATGTACAACCAAGATCTGTAGACACACATGCCCTTATCACTTCTCGTGATAAGGAATGGTGCAATACAGGACTGCGTACATATATGTACGCATTATCATCCCAACATGGGGCTTCGGGTGATCCAGTACGGCTACAGAAATGAATAGGAACAGTCTCAGAACCTTGGGAGCAGTCGGAGATAATACACTCCTCGTGCTGAATTTGCAAACAGCACCAAACACAGATTCAAAGGAGTCCCAAGTACCAAATGTCATTGAGTTCAGAGACGAGTAACACATGTGAAATAGCGGACAGTAAATCAAAGCAAAACTTGCTTGACATTGCACCAGTTACAACACGTCCTTACAGATGCACAGTTCCTCCATACAGATTCAGAACTTTGTGTTCACGTATGAGTCTACACTTCTATCCAAACATGCCATGGAAAAAGGAAAGAAGGCAGAACGGAAAATTGAAGGACGGCAAAACTATAGTACTAAGGCGAGCTACATCCTCAGTCACCACAAATGGGAGGCCCCTGAAGCAAGCGGCATCTTGAATGGCTGCCCTTCTGCGTAGGGTAGCCGTGCGCCAAATCTCTTCGGGGGCAGTCCTCTTCACCACGGGGAATGCAGGGCTCAGAAAATTGCTCACTTCTTCCCTACCTTGCCCTTCCTCTGTGTTGGTGCGATATCAACTGCCTCTACATTTGACGATGGGGAAGACTTCTGTCCTTGCTTGGAGGATCGTCGGGTTTTGGTAGGCATCCGCGCTGGAGATTCTTGCCTTTTTAGTTGTCTGCCCTTGGTGCACTTACCTGTGCCCTCGATGTTGTCTTTCTTCGGTGTAGGCGACGTGACTCCTTCAGCATCCAAAATACTGTCTTCTTCTTCTAAATCTCCCGAAGTTTGACCTACAACCTTCTTATCTGTTAGGAAAGCATTAGAAGGTAGTGTTACCAATACTATATGCATTAAGCAAATTTGAAAAGGAAGACTGATGTATTTGGCATATGTAGCATTTGGAGGGTAATACCTGCTGTTCTTGTCCTGCTCTTGTACACTCGAGGGCTGACTGCTTCGGAGGGAGAATCCTTCGCTTCGGAGGGAGAATCCTTGGCTTCATTCTCTGGCACCAATAGGTTCTTCTTTGCTTCTTCTTCCTTAAAGAAATCCATATAAGGATCAGTGGGAGATGGTAGAACTTGTAGGACCGTGCTGAGGGCAGGACAATCTCCATCTACTGGTCTTGAAGCTACGGCCATAGGCACGTCGTCCACCTGAAGCAACCAAGAACACATAAGGACAATCGCAAATGAAGAACACAAGATGGCAATGTCGACAATTTCAAATTTTTAGTACTATGTGAAAGAAATCAAGACGAACCTGGTTATCGTCTTGCAATGTCGTGACATTGGCAGTGACTTCCTCTTCAATTGTGACGACGTTGCCCACATCCTGGGCAGTAGACCCTAAGCCGGAAGCAACGGGGTCCTCCATGCCTTCAACCTTCTTGCTATCCGCATTATCATTGATGGAGGCTTCGGCAAGTCTTGCGTGTGCTTGTAGGATGCGAGGGACCTTAGGAAAGCTAGGAGCCTGTGATTGAGTTGATCCCGGCGTCCTACTAGGAGACTTGGCGGAAAACTCCGGCATCAAATTCTGAGAAGCGCGTTGAGGAAGTGGTGCAGAGCCGACATCGCCAGTCTCTACCATGCACTTGGAATAAGTACTTCCCGATGCGGAAGCTGTGGGAGCTCCTTGGACAGCAGTCATAGAACCTGGCCCAAGCCCCACCGAAGAAGAGAATGTCATGAGTACTACTAGACGTTCCCTTATAGCAGCATGAATATTGTACAATTATCCAACTACTGAATTGAAAAAAAGGTTTTGCATCACTTACGAGTGCAGTTGATGATAGTAGCGGCAGGAGCATTCAAGTCGGACTAGGTGTTCAGTCCCTCCAAAGCAGCGCCACTTAAACTATTGAAGTCTTGGATAGCGCCATGTCGGTCTTCATTATGTAGAGCGGAGAACCCACAGGCTTTTAACCACATTGGGTGCACACGTCCACAATCCTTGACAACACAGTCTGAGTTGTTCCTAAACCATGCTGCAGCACACCAAGGGTGGTACAAGTGGTGGCAACTACAAATAAGTGCATGCCAGAAGGGAAAGCCTTCAAAGCACACGGCACAGTTTGAAGGCACAGGGAAGGCTTGAAAGTCAATCGTTGTTTCACATTCAGAAGTGGGGAGAGAGAGAGGATTTGGGTGCATCATGCACCCAAGTTCTCCAGCCTCCAAACACGATTGCTCTGACTGCAGCGCTCCTAGGTAGCGTTTTGAACCCTCCAAGCGAGTAGACAAGTCCTCCTTGGCACGGTCAAGGTCCCGTTTCTTGGCTTGAAGGCTCTTCAAATCTGCCACGTTGTTGCGTAGTATGTCATGCATAGGTCCATCCCCAGGAACCTCGAATTCGAACTCCTTGCCATCGTCTACGCTTGGAAGATTGTACTCCTCTCCGTACTTGGCGAACTGCTTGATGAGCTGCTCGACCATTCCAGCACAGAAGGAGCACTCTTTCTCCAACTCCTTCAGTTTCTTGGAAAGAGAGTCCATCTCGGACTGCAACACGTCGACCTTTTGCTCCACTGTGCTCACTAATGCATCCATATCAGCATGTCTAGAGCACATGCAACCAAAGTTAGTGATATGTAGGTCTACAGCAGGTTGCATTCAAAGACGAATTTGCATTCAAAGACGTTGAACAGTGTAGGGAACGATAGACCAAAAATAGCAAGAGAGCAGTGAAAAGTGACTTGAACTTGGAAGCCAACATATCAAAATCAAAAGACGGCATCATGGGTAGGCCGTGTTTGGTCTTCTTGTCGTCTTTGGTTACCGAAATGGGTGGGGGGCGCTTAATGGCCCCGGCGACTGGAACTGTGTACCAGCAACACCCATGTCTTCCAAGAAGTTTTGTAGGTCACGCTCCACATCAATGTCCTTATCACCCAGAGCGTGTAGACGTTTCAACCAGGTCTTCACTCTGACTCTGTAATTAGCTTGCTGGACTTGGTTTGTGTCAGCGGCAAATTCAGCCCAGTCAACGGCTTCTCCTCGTACGTGTTGGAAGACCCAGCCCATAGCCAACTCTTTAGCAACATGGTTGGGAGCGAATTCCTTTTGGTAGCAAATACAGTACAAGACCTCTACTTGCTCACGGTCCTCCGTTGAAAGCTTCTCCCCTAAACTATAACCATTGCGGCCTTTTTCTATTCCAAACACGGCCTCCACCTCCTATACGGGGATGTGCTTACCAATTTTGAGTTTATGTGGGTTTATACCCACATTGCTGAGCTTGAACCGAGTGTGGAAGTCTTGCTTGCTGAGACGGCGGGGAGGCATTTTTGGAGCGGTCTTCAAGTCTGCTAGTGCCCTCCTACAGTCTTGTTCGGTGTAAGATTTCTTCCCTTTCTTTAGCCTCTGCACAGAAATTCACCAATGTAGTCAATGAATGGCATGTCCACAAGCATAATGAAAGACAATAACATTCGAACAGAAGTGCACTCCCTACTATCTTAGAAATAGCAGTCCTATTCCATCTGTCATTGTGTCTTCTGTAGTACAAGGGAGCATCTGAAAGGAGTCATGAGAGGGTTATAGGAGTGAATCATGTCACTTGTTTGATCCTACAAGTACTTCTAATGTGTGAAGATGCAGTTTCTAAACTATACTATGATGTTTTAAGTGGGCAGCCCATGTACTACGTAGTGAAATGAGTACTACCGTGTCAGACTCGGCGCAAAAGAATGACCCACTTACACACTTACCTTGTTGTCTGTACCCTTTTCTGGTGAAGACAAGCTCTCTTGTTCGTCTTCAGTGTGGTAGGAAGAATCCGCGGAGTTAGTTGGCCTATGCCTTTTTTCCTTTGAATGGTGGGTTTGTGCAGAAATAGGAGATTGAGTTGCGGCCTTTGTTCCTTTCAGTGTTGGAAGACGCTTCTCCTTTACGTGAGCAATGGTGGGGACCTCTGAAATGTCAGCCTTCTTTTGCTTCCGCGTCGCCGGTGATGCTCCTTTGTCAACGACCACAGTGTCACGAGTAGCGGAGTCTTCCAACTCCTCCGGGTCTTCACTAGCAGCACTTGAAGTGTCGGCGCTATCCTCAGCCGCCCTTGCTGGTTTGCTCCACACTAGATCTCCCTTGTTTTTACCATCGAGAGGTTGGGCCGACTTAGATTGCCGCGAATTCCCAACAACTGCCGTAGTGCCACCTGTGGACGCTTGGCCTTTTTTGAGCCCGCCTGACGAAGGCTTCAAGGCTGATTGAGTGTTCTTTGATTGGAAGGTCTTCGTAGTAGCCTTTGCCGGTTGCACAGGCTCCCCCTGCGAAAGGTCTACACTCCGTCCCTTAGAAGCATCTGTTGTCAAGCGGGACTGCTGTGCGTTGGCTTCGTCACGTAAGCCTCCAAAGGCGACGAGCTTCCTTTTTGCAGATTTAGAGCTGTCCATGTCTGTAATTGTCAATGCTCTAGAAGAATTGAGCAGTACACAAAGGCATTAGTGACAAAAGAAGGCCAAATGGTAGATCAAGGAAGCTCTATTATTAGTGATTGCAAGTAACTTCTGGAAATAAGTGTTCACCAAAGTCCTACTAATCCCACATAAGACTAAAAGTATTGAGAAGCACTCGTGAAGGAGTCCTATGACGTACACGTAACACTGAAGTGAATACTAAAGAAGCTGAGGGCATTGCATGGGCCAAGATATATTCCGCTAGAACAGGTCATAGGAGAATGTTCTGTCTTTGGGGAAATACTAATCCATCACTATGAATGCAAAAGCGTTCACAGTATTAGTTAGTAGTACCGGAAAGGACTAGAGATTTGTAGACAGGTAATACTACTAGCAAGTGCAAAGGGTGTCAATAGCTATCTTTGAAGCGGCGATTCTTATACCCCAATGGACAAAATCCTAAATGTGGAAGTGGATAGGCCAATCAAGGAGGGACATAGTAATATAGTACAAACTTGAAAGCTTAGTTGTACAAAAAAAATAGGAAGCAGTAATTTTCTTAAAGTGAATCCTATATCAGTAAAACATCATGGAATTGAAGTCATACTAGTCCTACAGAGTGATAGCATGTCCACGGAAGAGAGTTATTTTTAGGAAATTACAAGTCGATATCCATGCAATTCTGTCCTATAGGGATCATGACACTATAGCGATTGCAAGAAGCATGGAGAAGACTTAATGCATGAGGAAAGTCTATTGTAAAAGACAACAGAAGGACAGAGTGTGTACTTTGTTGGTGTAAGTTCTACCACACCAAGACAGAAGAAGGAAGAAAAGGCCACTACGGAATGCACTTGTCTTAATGGAAATCAGTTTTGCTCTAACAATGATGTACAGAAAGCACAGCGGAAGTCATATTAGACAGCAAAGTGATGTTTTGAAATGAGTTACATGCACTCATAAACTTTATTGAAGGACTTGAAGCATTTCAGTCACAGAGAGTTTACTATCATGTTGCTCAGACACCAAAGTTGCATCTGCACTAACGTTTTGAGGAAGCGGTTGCATTGGGACTTCATGGTTTCTGTATGCATTGCTACGTCTCTCAAGAGTTCGGTCCCACGCTAACTCTAATTCCTCAACCCTAGACTTCTGTCGAACTCTACGCCTCTCACTTTGAAATACAGGGCGCTCATCCTCCATCGTCCGTGTGGTGCATAACTTAGTCGGATTTGACATTTCTGTTTCCTTCGCCTGAGGAAGCTGAATATTTGGCAGCATTTTGAAGAGACTACGTTTCCCTGAGGCTTGAGGAACATGATTGGCATTCAGATTTTGTGAAGGCAACGGCAAAGCAAACGCCAATTGGCCGACTACGGACTCGTCGTTGTCAGAACTCGGACTACGAAGTCTACGTGGCGCTCTCCTATGGAGCGGAGCAGCTCTGAGTACTTTGTGCCGACCCTTCATTCTGCAAGGGTATGCTGCCTACCAAAAAGTATGAAACTCTGAACTGCGAGGTCCTGTAGCTTGTGCACATAAGGAAGTTCGAAGAACCCACAATCACGGAATTGACATCAGTGGGGAAAACGGTACAAGGAATGGCGTGAGAATTCTCCACTGCCGCTATCATGTACTCTACAGTAATTGATAGCGCACAAAATAGGATTCTATAGTAGCATTCCTGTGCATGAAAATCAGTCTCATATACGGGAACCGGAGGAGCACAACAACCACGTCATTGTGGAGATGAGTATGGCCCGAGATTTTCTTAGATCCATGTTTTCATGAACTTGCCCCTAAACCCTATCGATGTCAAAGACAAGTTCTGAGGATACTATGAGCGAGGAATGTTTTCTAGGAACAACCATGATTAAGTGGAAGTATAAAACGTTCTTAGAACTGCTTTCCGAGGCCCTACACAGTAGAATTCTCAGAATTTCAACATCGTAAACTCAAGAGAATTTGTAGCTTACCTGGAAAATAGCATTGTCCGTTTGCTGCCATTTTTCAGAGAAGCCATTTCTCAAAATTAAGGAAGACGAATGTTCTAATCCGTAAACAAACTCCTATATTGGGGAAGAGGACGTTGTCATGGTGCGGAGACTAACCTTGTTTGAAGCAGCTTGCGGCGCCTCCCGGACAGAACTCCCTTCACAAAAATGCAGTCCTCCTCCCCCGCAGTACCCGCAGACACTCCCCACGCGCTTCAGTGGCACTCTTCGAGCCTGACCTCGCACTTGCTCAAACGCCAATGTTCCCCTCTTTTCGTAGCCGTTGAGGCCACAATGTCACTAATTTTGTGTTCATTATAGACCTTCCTCCATTGCCATCACCGAAAACACGAAAACTCCATTCTTCCGGAAATTACAAACGCCGTGATCACAAGAGGAAACTAAACCCTGAACCCTACCCGCTGCCCTTCGCACCAAACTCAACGGGCAATGAAAGCACAGTCATCAATGCGCGACTGTATTGACATGTCAGCGTCAGTGAGTAATTCTCGACGGCTATCAGTTTAAGTTGCTCCAACAGGTGCATGACACTTGTCGCCATGGATTAGCGGGTCAGAAAAGATCAATGGTCGAAATCTGTAGACCCCGAACCCCATTTAGTACCCATAGGACGTATAGTACTGGCAGTCCTACAATCGAAAACACTGTTTTTGAGACAAAAACGTGAAGTCATTCTTGCAATCACCCTAGGATAGTTGCAAGAAAGGCCTGATGTTTTTTTGTCTTGTTTTGCAAAAAATAGAGTTTTTGGCACCGAGTATTGTGAGTATTATGAGTACTATGCAGGGGAATTCATATTATGTGTAGGCCATTGATTATATTGCAGATTCTTTGTAATGCCGCCAAGTGTCCTGGAAATGTGGTCCCGGCTATGAATGTGGCTGTCCAATTGTTTAAAGTCAGTTCTGACTTTCGTCGTTGGTGTTGACACGTGGAATGTAGGGGAACTAATATCATTGGAGATTCAACATGTCTTGCTCCGTTGGCGGCTCTATTCATTCAGTTTCCATTCATCAAGATTGGATTGGATGAAGATTTTACAAAAACATTGTAGATGGAAAATGGCAAATGAGGCACATTCAATGTCGTCTCTCCCAATTTCCTCATCCTTTGTTTTTTGGGACTTCAACTTAGTTTTTGAAATTTCTACGGGAGAGATGGAAACTTGCTGCTACCAAATGTGAAGGTTGTTTGAGATTAGGGACTGTTGTCACTGCATTGGTGTGGCTAGAGGCTAACAACAATAGTAATTGTAAACAAAAGAACACGGTTTAGGATTCATATGCTAGTGACTGCAAAATTTTCCAAAAATGGTCGAGATTGTGCTACAAATTCAAATGTAAACAACCAAGATGCATGAAGGGTTCATCAGATCGAAGAGGCGACAAGGTACAAGTTGCAGCGGTGAAGCTGCAAGGGTTTAGGGGTATCACATTGGGAAAATTGTTAGCGTCCGCAACAAAAGCTGCTCCAATTCGGTGAATTTTGGGGTCCTTTGTCATGTTTTTCTTTGCGGTTCTAACCTCTTCGCACATGTTCTTCTTGCCTTCTCAGTGCCAACAAAGTAGTGAGTGACCATAAATGTTTGCAATTTAGGGTTCATTTTAGTTCCTTCACATGTCTTTCAATCATTTTGGCATTTGCCATACTTGCTGCACATGGTCTGTTATCTTATTGTCCATTAGCTATTTTGATTAATACAATTGTACACTGTGAATATTAGTACGTTTGTGTTGTTAGAGCTTATTCCATGCGTGCATAGTTCTTCCTTTTTTTAAAATTAAGGGCGCCATAATCTCTCTTCTTGTATCTATGTTTTTGTATCCTACAGGTGAGCCATTGTTTTTCCTTTTTGTACATTTTATTCACAACATATGTGATGTTGTAATAAATTTGTAGATGGAATGGATTTAGGGTTATTAGTTGTAGTAGCCCCTCTCCTAAGAAAAATATATGAGGATGTCATAATATAGGTAAGATGGATGGAAAGGTTCAGCAGAACCTTTGGTTCACTCACTACATATTTTAGCCTCTTCTAACATTGTTCCTGTGATCTAGAAAGTTTTTTTTTTAGTACTAAATAAAATTGATTATAGTACTTGATCATGTACTTTTAGAAATGCCTGACCTTCAATTGTCTGAAATGCTTGTAGTTAATTGCCAATGTTTCAAAATACAATGAAGGAGGTCCCTAACCCACATGCTTGTGGTTGTTCTAAGTAGAGGTTTTGTACCATTATCTGTTCCATTTTGTAAGTACTACGTTGTACTAGATAGTGTAGACTAACTTCTAGTACAGTCATGTACATAGTACTGCAATTACTTTGGGAGGATTTGCTTAGTACTTGTCTATGTTATATAGTCCTAATTACTATGCATTGCCTATATGTTACCTTTTTTTCCTTTATGTGCTTCTGCTCATTTTCATTATATTATTGCTTCTATTTGACATGATCAACTGATGTCGTTGTTTTGGTTTATAGTTGGGACAATTGTCTTCAATTTTTGGCAATGAGGAAAATGAAAAAAACTCCTTTGAATCGACAAATTGGTTCAAGAAACGTTGCACCTCCTCTAGAAGGTTTTGATGATAGTGGTGGCGAATGTCAGCCTCCTACAATAACTTATGCCAAGAAGACCATCACCGCAAAAGCCACATCCATGATGCCTCCTCCACCAACCTCGATGTTGCCAATAGAGAAAAAGAAACGCAAAATTCTACACTCCCACTCGTTTGCCTTGATTAGTTCCAGTAGATGTAGAAAGGAGAAAGGTGATAGTGTCCAAAAGAAGAAATCAACATCTGTTAGGAGGACAGAGAGCTCGTCTTCTGGGACTTTTGCTACTGCAGAGGATGATATTGTTGCTAAAAGCAATTTTGCTATCATTGAAGGTGATAGCAAAGAGAACTTGAAAACAAGCGCAATTCCTTCCAAAAAGGGCTCGCTTACAACACTAGTAGAAATCCCCGTTTAATGTGACAAGGCCTAATTTTTCTTGACGGATTTTGCTAGGCATCAAAAGTAACAACCCATATTTTTATGTCAATAAAAATGTTCAACACAACATTAATGTTGACATAAAAACACGGGTTGTTACTTTTGATGCCTAGCAAAATCCGTCAAGAAAAATTAGGCCTTGTCACATTAAACGGGGGTTTCTACTAGTGCAAAGAAGACAAATTGAACATACACATAATCTGAGTGCTGGAAGCAATTGGCTTCTTTGAAATCGAAGGATAAGCAGCATCCCCTTTTTGACGATTGCCTCTAATTTTGCCGAAATGTTCAATCTTTCAAATGAGGGAACCAACAGCCACAAACTGAAGATTGGAAAACACATCTCTCTAGAAGAGGTGGAATGGGTTTTTGGAGAAGAAAAAGCCAGGAATGGATTTTCTTTGGGAGAGAAGCTTACTCCGAAACTTCGACAAGAAGCGGAAAACCTATACTGCCTATGCTACCAAAAACCTTTCGCACCTACACATGTGGCAAAAGAATTTGCTATTGGATTCGTGTTGGACAATATTAACACGAGAAAGTAAACTGGACAGAGTTTGCAGCCAAAACTAATGCTGCTTAATCGAATTCCTACTATCGACATGTTTGGCTATGGATCCAGCGCTTAGCTACACTGCTGAACATTCCAATGATTGATGTCTATGAAAATGAAGGATTAGTTGAGTTTATAGATACACGACCTGAGAGGTTGTCCGCAAGAAATGTCAATTGTCATAGACAACTGCAAAACAGATGCAAGAAGGAAATGCCTTCTTTGACTTCTGGTCAAGGAAATTAGAGTAGTGACATCCTTGAAATCATGGCTGTCAAGTATTACTTTGTTGCCTTTGTAGTCATTGTGGACAAATCATTTACACCTTTGTTTTTTTGTAGTGATTGTGCAAGCCATTGAAGGAGCTAATATGGTTGCAACCACTTTTGCACAATCTTGCTTGAATGCTTAGAATCATTATCTTGTTGAAAAACCATCCTACTTGGATCTAAATTGTAACTTTGTATAACTGATGACAAGAAATTCTCTATGAAAAATTTGTACAAATGCCTATCCATTCCACCGTTAATCCTATACCATGCTCTTGGTCCCAAAGTGGTCATCATTGATCCACTCCCATGGTTTATGAACTAAACACATTGTAATCCAACACATTTTTCATTTCCAATCCAATACTATAACCTACCATCTATTAAAGAACATTTCATTTAAAAGCTTGGTCAAACTTCATTAGATTTCTACATACAAGTATAGATTTAAATATTTGATAT
Organism: Thuidium tamariscinum; assembly: GCA_947034885.2. Taxonomy (NCBI): domain Eukaryota; kingdom Viridiplantae; phylum Streptophyta; class Bryopsida; order Hypnales; family Thuidiaceae; genus Thuidium; species Thuidium tamariscinum. The sequence continues at coordinate 12,659,632 of OX344751.2, forward strand.
TTTTGGCATATAGTAATTTAAATCTCAAATTTAATTTAATTTAATTTTTTTATAATTGAAAATATCAAATTTAATTTTCTATGATTAAATTTTTTTATAATGATAATTATAGCAAGTACAAAAATGCTTGAAATAGTATGAAATTTTAAAAATGGAAATAATAGTGACAAACATTGTGGTATAATTGATATATTTTTTGAGCTCACATCAAGAAAAACTCAATAGGAAAAGTTCAAAAGTAGTATATATTGAGCTTTTCAAGATTCTATATTCAAAGTGTTATAGCCATAAAAGGATTTCTGGTTGTTTTGGAAGATTACAAGTTCTTAAACGTTGAAAATGTTGGGAATGCTTCTACATCAATAGGCTGACATAGTTGGGCAACTGCCACATCAAAAAATATTAATTAATTAATTAAATTATTAAATATTATTAAATATTATTTTAAATCATTAATTTTCTTTTTGTTACATTCTGAACATTTTAAAATTAATCAATTAATTAATTTTTTCAAAATTCAAAAATTCAAACAAACAAAGGTTAGTTTGCAATAGTGGGAACAATTTTAAGGCACGGCCTTGAAACAGATCCAAAACTCTTCTTATAATTAGAGGAGATTTGAAAGTTAGGGAAGGCCATTTTAGGGTTGTTCCCTTGCCTATTCCTTGTGTTGTCTTAAAACAATAAATCAACCTATAATGGTTGAAGTTTTGAATTATTGAAGAAAAAAATTTATTGTTTTTCAAAATTTCAAAAAGTATTAAAAAACCTAAAATTGATTCAAATTTTTTTTTCAAAAATTCAAAATAATAATAATAATTTTATTTATGATAGTCTCTCAACTAGGTCATGTAGCACATTCACACAATTTGGGAACTCAAGATAACTTGCAGTCTTCTAATGCCCTCAAATCTCCCCTAATGAAATTACAATGCTAATAGTTTTGAAAAAAATTCAAGTAGAATAATAGATAGATTATTGGAGCTATAGTTTATTACTTAAACTAAAAATCACTTGAAATCAAGAACTATACAAAAATACATGTTTTGACTTTTGAAATGCCAATGGGACTCGTAATGTCCTTCAAAGGTTTACCCAATTTATTACATTTCTAGTCATCAAGAGTCCAATTTTTACATTGCAGAGAAAATCTCAAGCGTGCAAAAATATACTTATGATTCAAATGTGACTTCTTCTATTGTACTTGTTCACCGAATTTAAACTTGTTCAACAACTTTCTATATACAATCCACTATCAAGCATTAAACATAAGGATTAACCCCTAAGCATCCAAACTCATGTCTAGAATTGAAGATTTCAAAGAAATCCTTTAAAAGTACTATTTGGAAGAAAATTTGGAATTGGGTGATTGCAAGAATGACTTCACGTTTTTGTCTCAAAAACAGTGTTTTCGATTGTAGGACTGCCAGTACTATACGTCCTATGGGTACTAAATGGGGTTCGGGGTCTACAGATTTCGACCATTGATCTTTTCTGACCCGCTAATCCATGGCGACAAGTGTCATGCACCTGTTGGAGCAACTTAAACTGATAGCCGTCGAGAATTACTCACTGACGCTGACATGTCAATACAGTCGCGCATTGATGACTGTGCTTTCATTGCCCGTTGAGTTTGGTGCGAAGGGCAGCGGGTAGGGTTCAGGGTTTAGTTTCCTCTTGTGATCACGGCGTTTGTAATTTCCGGAAGAATGGAGTTTTCGTGTTTTCGGTGATGGCAATGGAGGAAGGTCTATAATGAACACAAAATTAGTGACATTGTGGCCTCAACGGCTACGAAAAGAGGGGAACATTGGCGTTTGAGCAAGTGCGAGGTCAGGCTCGAAGAGTGCCACTGAAGCGCGTGGGGAGTGTCTGCGGGTACTGCGGGGGAGGAGGACTGCATTTTTGTGAAGGGAGTTCTGTCCGGGAGGCGCCGCAAGCTGCTTCAAACAAGGTTAGTCTCCGCACCATGACAACGTCCTCTTCCCCAATATAGGAGTTTGTTTACGGATTAGAACATTCGTCTTCCTTAATTTTGAGAAATGGCTTCTCTGAAAAATGGCAGCAAACGGACAATGCTATTTTCCAGGTAAGCTACAAATTCTCTTGAGTTTACGATGTTGAAATTCTGAGAATTCTACTGTGTAGGGCCTCGGAAAGCAGTTCTAAGAACGTTTTATACTTCCACTTAATCATGGTTGTTCCTAGAAAACATTCCTCGCTCATAGTATCCTCAGAACTTGTCTTTGACATCGATAGGGTTTAGGGGCAAGTTCATGAAAACATGGATCTAAGAAAATCTCGGGCCATACTCATCTCCACAATGACGTGGTTGTTGTGCTCCTCCGGTTCCCGTATATGAGACTGATTTTCATGCACAGGAATGCTACTATAGAATCCTATTTTGTGCGCTATCAATTACTGTAGAGTACATGATAGCGGCAGTGGAGAATTCTCACGCCATTCCTTGTACCGTTTTCCCCACTGATGTCAATTCCGTGATTGTGGGTTCTTCGAACTTCCTTATGTGCACAAGCTACAGGACCTCGCAGTTCAGAGTTTCATACTTTTTGGTAGGCAGCATACCCTTGCAGAATGAAGGGTCGGCACAAAGTACTCAGAGCTGCTCCGCTCCATAGGAGAGCGCCACGTAGACTTCGTAGTCCGAGTTCTGACAACGACGAGTCCGTAGTCGGCCAATTGGCGTTTGCTTTGCCGTTGCCTTCACAAAATCTGAATGCCAATCATGTTCCTCAAGCCTCAGGGAAACGTAGTCTCTTCAAAATGCTGCCAAATATTCAGCTTCCTCAGGCGAAGGAAACAGAAATGTCAAATCCGACTAAGTTATGCACCACACGGACGATGGAGGATGAGCGCCCTGTATTTCAAAGTGAGAGGCGTAGAGTTCGACAGAAGTCTAGGGTTGAGGAATTAGAGTTAGCGTGGGACCGAACTCTTGAGAGACGTAGCAATGCATACAGAAACCATGAAGTCCCAATGCAACCGCTTCCTCAAAACGTTAGTGCAGATGCAACTTTGGTGTCTGAGCAACATGATAGTAAACTCTCTGTGACTGAAATGCTTCAAGTCCTTCAATAAAGTTTATGAGTGCATGTAACTCATTTCAAAACATCACTTTGCTGTCTAATATGACTTCCGCTGTGCTTTCTGTACATCATTGTTAGAGCAAAACTGATTTCCATTAAGACAAGTGCATTCCGTAGTGGCCTTTTCTTCCTTCTTCTGTCTTGGTGTGGTAGAACTTACACCAACAAAGTACACACTCTGTCCTTCTGTTGTCTTTTACAATAGACTTTCCTCATGCATTAAGTCTTCTCCATGCTTCTTGCAATCGCTATAGTGTCATGATCCCTATAGGACAGAATTGCATGGATATCGACTTGTAATTTCCTAAAAATAACTCTCTTCCGTGGACATGCTATCACTCTGTAGGACTAGTATGACTTCAATTCCATGATGTTTTACTGATATAGGATTCACTTTAAGAAAATTACTGCTTCCTATTTTTTTTGTACAACTAAGCTTTCAAGTTTGTACTATATTACTATGTCCCTCCTTGATTGGCCTATCCACTTCCACATTTAGGATTTTGTCCATTGGGGTATAAGAATCGCCGCTTCAAAGATAGCTATTGACACCCTTTGCACTTGCTAGTAGTATTACCTGTCTACAAATCTCTAGTCCTTTCCGGTACTACTAACTAATACTGTGAACGCTTTTGCATTCATAGTGATGGATTAGTATTTCCCCAAAGACAGAACATTCTCCTATGACCTGTTCTAGCGGAATATATCTTGGCCCATGCAATGCCCTCAGCTTCTTTAGTATTCACTTCAGTGTTACGTGTACGTCATAGGACTCCTTCACGAGTGCTTCTCAATACTTTTAGTCTTATGTGGGATTAGTAGGACTTTGGTGAACACTTATTTCCAGAAGTTACTTGCAATCACTAATAATAGAGCTTCCTTGATCTACCATTTGGCCTTCTTTTGTCACTAATGCCTTTGTGTACTGCTCAATTCTTCTAGAGCATTGACAATTACAGACATGGACAGCTCTAAATCTGCAAAAAGGAAGCTCGTCGCCTTTGGAGGCTTACGTGACGAAGCCAACGCACAGCAGTCCCGCTTGACAACAGATGCTTCTAAGGGACGGAGTGTAGACCTTTCGCAGGGGGAGCCTGTGCAACCGGCAAAGGCTACTACGAAGACCTTCCAATCAAAGAACACTCAATCAGCCTTGAAGCCTTCGTCAGGCGGGCTCAAAAAAGGCCAAGCGTCCACAGGTGGCACTACGGCAGTTGTTGGGAATTCGCGGCAATCTAAGTCGGCCCAACCTCTCGATGGTAAAAACAAGGGAGATCTAGTGTGGAGCAAACCAGCAAGGGCGGCTGAGGATAGCGCCGACACTTCAAGTGTTGCTAGTGAAGACCCGGAGGAGTTGGAAGACTCCGCTACTCGTGACACTGTGGTCGTTGACAAAGGAGCATCACCGGCGACGCGGAAGCAAAAGAAGGCTGACATTTCAGAGGTCCCCACCATTGCTCACGTAAAGGAGAAGCGTCTTCCAACACTGAAAGGAACAAAGGTCGCAACTCAATCTCCTATTTCTGCACAAACCCACCATTCAAAGGAAAAAAGGCATAGGCCAACTAACTCCGCGGATTCTTCCTACCACACTGAAGACGAACAAGAGAGCTTGTCTTCACCAGAAAAGGGTACAGACAACAAGGTAAGTGTGTAAGTGGGTCATTCTTTTGCGCCGAGTCTGACACGGTAGTACTCATTTCACTACGTAGTACATGGGCTGCCCACTTAAAACATCATAGTATAGTTTAGAAACTGCATCTTCACACATTAGAAGTACTTGTAGGATCAAACAAGTGACATGATTCACTCCTATAACCCTCTCATGACTCCTTTCAGATGCTCCCTTGTACTACAGAAGACACAATGACAGATGGAATAGGACTGCTATTTCTAAGATAGTAGGGAGTGCACTTCTGTTCGAATGTTATTGTCTTTCATTATGCTTGTGGACATGCCATTCATTGACTACATTGGTGAATTTCTGTGCAGAGGCTAAAGAAAGGGAAGAAATCTTACACCGAACAAGACTGTAGGAGGGCACTAGCAGACTTGAAGACCGCTCCAAAAATGCCTCCCCGCCGTCTCAGCAAGCAAGACTTCCACACTCGGTTCAAGCTCAGCAATGTGGGTATAAACCCACATAAACTCAAAATTGGTAAGCACATCCCCGTATAGGAGGTGGAGGCCGTGTTTGGAATAGAAAAAGGCCGCAATGGTTATAGTTTAGGGGAGAAGCTTTCAACGGAGGACCGTGAGCAAGTAGAGGTCTTGTACTGTATTTGCTACCAAAAGGAATTCGCTCCCAACCATGTTGCTAAAGAGTTGGCTATGGGCTGGGTCTTCCAACACGTACGAGGAGAAGCCGTTGACTGGGCTGAATTTGCCGCTGACACAAACCAAGTCCAGCAAGCTAATTACAGAGTCAGAGTGAAGACCTGGTTGAAACGTCTACACGCTCTGGGTGATAAGGACATTGATGTGGAGCGTGACCTACAAAACTTCTTGGAAGACATGGGTGTTGCTGGTACACAGTTCCAGTCGCCGGGGCCATTAAGCGCCCCCCACCCATTTCGGTAACCAAAGACGACAAGAAGACCAAACACGGCCTACCCATGATGCCGTCTTTTGATTTTGATATGTTGGCTTCCAAGTTCAAGTCACTTTTCACTGCTCTCTTGCTATTTTTGGTCTATCGTTCCCTACACTGTTCAACGTCTTTGAATGCAAATTCGTCTTTGAATGCAACCTGCTGTAGACCTACATATCACTAACTTTGGTTGCATGTGCTCTAGACATGCTGATATGGATGCATTAGTGAGCACAGTGGAGCAAAAGGTCGACGTGTTGCAGTCCGAGATGGACTCTCTTTCCAAGAAACTGAAGGAGTTGGAGAAAGAGTGCTCCTTCTGTGCTGGAATGGTCGAGCAGCTCATCAAGCAGTTCGCCAAGTACGGAGAGGAGTACAATCTTCCAAGCGTAGACGATGGCAAGGAGTTCGAATTCGAGGTTCCTGGGGATGGACCTATGCATGACATACTACGCAACAACGTGGCAGATTTGAAGAGCCTTCAAGCCAAGAAACGGGACCTTGACCGTGCCAAGGAGGACTTGTCTACTCGCTTGGAGGGTTCAAAACGCTACCTAGGAGCGCTGCAGTCAGAGCAATCGTGTTTGGAGGCTGGAGAACTTGGGTGCATGATGCACCCAAATCCTCTCTCTCTCCCCACTTCTGAATGTGAAACAACGATTGACTTTCAAGCCTTCCCTGTGCCTTCAAACTGTGCCGTGTGCTTTGAAGGCTTTCCCTTCTGGCATGCACTTATTTGTAGTTGCCACCACTTGTACCACCCTTGGTGTGCTGCAGCATGGTTTAGGAACAACTCAGACTGTGTTGTCAAGGATTGTGGACGTGTGCACCCAATGTGGTTAAAAGCCTGTGGGTTCTCCGCTCTACATAATGAAGACCGACATGGCGCTATCCAAGACTTCAATAGTTTAAGTGGCGCTGCTTTGGAGGGACTGAACACCTAGTCCGACTTGAATGCTCCTGCCGCTACTATCATCAACTGCACTCGTAAGTGATGCAAAACCTTTTTTTCAATTCAGTAGTTGGATAATTGTACAATATTCATGCTGCTATAAGGGAACGTCTAGTAGTACTCATGACATTCTCTTCTTCGGTGGGGCTTGGGCCAGGTTCTATGACTGCTGTCCAAGGAGCTCCCACAGCTTCCGCATCGGGAAGTACTTATTCCAAGTGCATGGTAGAGACTGGCGATGTCGGCTCTGCACCACTTCCTCAACGCGCTTCTCAGAATTTGATGCCGGAGTTTTCCGCCAAGTCTCCTAGTAGGACGCCGGGATCAACTCAATCACAGGCTCCTAGCTTTCCTAAGGTCCCTCGCATCCTACAAGCACACGCAAGACTTGCCGAAGCCTCCATCAATGATAATGCGGATAGCAAGAAGGTTGAAGGCATGGAGGACCCCGTTGCTTCCGGCTTAGGGTCTACTGCCCAGGATGTGGGCAACGTCGTCACAATTGAAGAGGAAGTCACTGCCAATGTCACGACATTGCAAGACGATAACCAGGTTCGTCTTGATTTCTTTCACATAGTACTAAAAATTTGAAATTGTCGACATTGCCATCTTGTGTTCTTCATTTGCGATTGTCCTTATGTGTTCTTGGTTGCTTCAGGTGGACGACGTGCCTATGGCCGTAGCTTCAAGACCAGTAGATGGAGATTGTCCTGCCCTTAGCACGGTCCTACAAGTTCTACCATCTCCCACTGATCCTTATATGGATTTCTTTAAGGAAGAAGAAGCAAAGAAGAACCTATTGGTGCCAGAGAATGAAGCCAAGGATTCTCCCTCCGAAGCGAAGGATTCTCCCTCCGAAGCAGTCAGCCCTCGAGTGTACAAGAGCAGGACAAGAACAGCAGGTATTACCCTCCAAATGCTACATATGCCAAATACATCAGTCTTCCTTTTCAAATTTGCTTAATGCATATAGTATTGGTAACACTACCTTCTAATGCTTTCCTAACAGATAAGAAGGTTGTAGGTCAAACTTCGGGAGATTTAGAAGAAGAAGACAGTATTTTGGATGCTGAAGGAGTCACGTCGCCTACACCGAAGAAAGACAACATCGAGGGCACAGGTAAGTGCACCAAGGGCAGACAACTAAAAAGGCAAGAATCTCCAGCGCGGATGCCTACCAAAACCCGACGATCCTCCAAGCAAGGACAGAAGTCTTCCCCATCGTCAAATGTAGAGGCAGTTGATATCGCACCAACACAGAGGAAGGGCAAGGTAGGGAAGAAGTGAGCAATTTTCTGAGCCCTGCATTCCCCGTGGTGAAGAGGACTGCCCCCGAAGAGATTTGGCGCACGGCTACCCTACGCAGAAGGGCAGCCATTCAAGATGCCGCTTGCTTCAGGGGCCTCCCATTTGTGGTGACTGAGGATGTAGCTCGCCTTAGTACTATAGTTTTGCCGTCCTTCAATTTTCCGTTCTGCCTTCTTTCCTTTTTCCATGGCATGTTTGGATAGAAGTGTAGACTCATACGTGAACACAAAGTTCTGAATCTGTATGGAGGAACTGTGCATCTGTAAGGACGTGTTGTAACTGGTGCAATGTCAAGCAAGTTTTGCTTTGATTTACTGTCCGCTATTTCACATGTGTTACTCGTCTCTGAACTCAATGACATTTGGTACTTGGGACTCCTTTGAATCTGTGTTTGGTGCTGTTTGCAAATTCAGCACGAGGAGTGTATTATCTCCGACTGCTCCCAAGGTTCTGAGACTGTTCCTATTCATTTCTGTAGCCGTACTGGATCACCCGAAGCCCCATGTTGGGATGATAATGCGTACATATATGTACGCAGTCCTGTATTGCACCATTCCTTATCACGAGAAGTGATAAGGGCATGTGTGTCTACAGATCTTGGTTGTACATGCAGAGGTTCTTGTGCTGGTGACAGGAAGGCTTGCCAATGTTTTTCCCTCTCCAATAGTTCTGCGTATACTGAAGATGGGATGCTACAAAGCCGATATGTCAATGAGGTTTGTTCTTCTGGAGAGTTATTTTTGCAGTTCATATTCTTCCCGGGGTTATAAATTTGTTTTGGATTTAGGGTTTTTTAAGTTCTGAAGGACTACTTTGATGTCCATGATCTGCCTTATTCAATGTTTTCTTATGCTACATTTGTCGTGGGCTTCCTTATCTGCAGTTTTTGGAGGTCAGAGATGGAAGAAAGTCACTGTTGGTTCACTGTAGTGGACGGTTCCTCTGTACTGGATATTGGAGGGGAGCTTGTGCCGGTCATGTGCAACGTTCATATATACAGGAGTGCACAAATACCTGTCTCTGTGGTCCGCTGTGTGGTAATAGAGTCATCCAAAATGGTGTCACAAAAAAATTTGAGGTATGTTGGCTCATTGCACTAATTTCATGAATGATACAAGTTCTTTAGAAACCATACTTTGTAATAACTTTGCTGCTCTTATACATGCAGGTATTCTTTGTGAACGCTACAGTGGGCTGGGGCATCCGTACTTTGGAAGCACTCTGACAAGGTACCTTTCTGTTCGAGTTTGCGGGTGAAGTCGTGACAAATGCCGAGTTATTTCGACGAGGCAGTGGTCCCAAGTATTCGCTCCTACTGGATGCACATTGGCAGTCAGAGGCCTCAAAAAGTGATAAAGACTTGTTATGTATAGATTCTTCACAGTACACAAACCTTGCACGGTGGATGAATCATAGGTAAGAATTCTGGACTCAAATGTTGTTTGCCCTCAATGCTTCCCCATCCTTGAAAGCACTGACTTCATTTTGGGTTGCAGATGCAGTGAGGCGAATGTCATGGACATGCCTGTCTGGGTAGGCAGTACCTTGCCCACACTTTACCATGTGAGTCCCCCCACTTTCGTCTGTGGCTCATGATGAATTTCTCTTTATCACTTGCTGTCATTCTTTGTGGATTCTCATGTTCCTATCAAAACACTACATGCAGGTTGCTTTCTTCGCCAACAGGGATATTGCAACTGGCGAAGAGATAACATGGGACTATGGTGTGGAGTTCACTCAGATTGAATGTGAAGTCCAACCCTTTCAATGTGAATGTGGTAGTGCCTACTGCAGAAGTAAGTGACCACCTACTAGATTCATACCGTATGCTTAACAGTCGTTCAAATAAGAAGCAAAGGACATCCTATTAAGAGAGGACAATTTTGCTTAGTTAGCATACAACCAAAACCCACGCTTAGGACTGAACTCATAGCTGTGGAGTTCTATACAGTTTCTACTTGTTCAGATTCATGGATACAATTTATAAGACGGTATGTCTTTTATCAGCCACCACTATATGCCTTCATGAGTCCTGCAGTCATCATGTACTGTACTTAAAGAGACTGACATAATACTAATACAAACCTTGGAAATACTATTTTGCATTCCATGTATGAATTGCATATGAAGGCTGTATGAACCACTTGCATATACGGCAGTCCTGGGGGATGCTACCACTGAGCTTATAGGATTGAACCCCTCTGCTTCAATGTACTTGAAGCACTATGTCTGTAACATACTTAGTGCATATCATTTTTTTTTTGGAGCAATAAGTGATTATCTTCTACATAGAACCATGTGAACATGAAGAAGTTTATACTTTATAGATAAGGGTGTGAGGTAAGATGTGCCAGCTATACCCACAGTCCAAGAAGTGCTTCTACTATTGTACCATGAATCGTCCCTAAAGTAATGACAAATCGCACCACAAATGAAATGTGCCAATTTGGAACTGAGTGCACGAATGTCAGAATGGTTGGGGATTCAACTCAGTGTGGACCTACTACTGTACATTATAGATTTACAGTGCCTTAGAAAAGGTGAAGTCATCCCAAGTGAAGTAACACAAAAATCTAGAGAAATGAGAGTACTGCATGTCCTTATCTTTCATTCAGACTTACCTCTAAAAGTAATACTTTATTTCAATGTTGATGAACACTAAGAGATTTAATTTCAGAAAAGCAAAATTATACTTGCACTCAAATGAATCTCTTTTTTCCATTCTGTTATGTAAATATAGATAGGAAATAAACGAAGGCTAATTTTTTAAATTTCATTATGCTAGTTATGGAAAAAATTCATGAATATTGTTCCTTCAAATTTTTTTATGTTTACGAAGTCACATTCAGTAATAATATGTGAAGCACAAAAAAGAATATGTGAGTCAAAATGTGATGAAGAAAATTAGAAAAGAATTTCAACTAATGATCTTTTAGAGAAGAATGGATAATAGAAGGAAATAGAATTGTCTTCATTTTATTTAGACCCAAAAGTGAAGAATCCTCTTCAAAATGAACTAGGACAAACCTTTTCTTCATAGAAATGCTAGAAAAAAAATTTCAAATTTTTTTAGTCTTTGCTATTGAAATAGCAATTTCCTCTTCTACTGTTGTAGAGAAAGGACTCAAGCCCTCAAAGGATTATGGCCACGCAGGCAATTAGCCATCATTACTTTTTACCAAATGCATTAAGTTCCCTAGATGTCTAAAATGGGAGTGTGTCCTTATTTTGGTGGTGCTCCATTAATTCCTTCCCCATTTTTTTTTCTTTCAAGTTACCTTGACATTCCTTCCTAATTTTTTTGGGATTATAATCAGGGTTGAGCTTCTTTCTATGTTTTTGACTAAAAAATATCTGTGGTAGCCTCTAAAATTGGAAATGCCTCTATTATCTCAGAGCTGAAGAGACAACTTTTAAAAAATTCAAGGATTCCAAAAGTGTCTAAGTATTTTAGGCAGAATATATTAAAAATAGTTCAGAAGTCCTTGTACACTTTGCTATAGAAGTGGCAATTTTTTTCCAAATGTTATATAGAAAAAGTACTTTGACCTTCAAGGTATTATGCCCGTGTAGGGAAGTAGCTCACATGATAGCTTTTTCTTCATGTACTTCCCAAAATGTCTAAAATGGGAGTGGTTCTTGCAGTGGGTGGTGGAATTTTATTTCCTCCCCATTTTTTTCCTTTCACTGCCCTTGTCATAGGCTCTTGCAAGAAGCACTTCCAATTTTGTCCTAAAAATGGCTTATATTTATGAGTCATGTCCCCTCTTGAATATTTTTTTTGGAAAAAAAATACAATATGGATAATTTGAAGAGAAGAAAAAATACTATGTCTCTTAAAATTCAGGCTTCAAGAAATGTACCTTTGAGGGCCAATTATTATAAAAAAAGAAAAATAGAAAGAAAAAAACCAGATAATTTCATTTTTTTTTGGTTTAAAATATTACAAAATATTTCAACATTTAAATTTGTAAATTGATATTTTCTAGCCTGAAGATTCTTTTCATTGATCAATTGTTTAAGTGAGAAAAATAAAATGTATTGTCTGCATGTATGCAAAAAGAATATACTTTCAATGTATATATGCAATGATGCTAGTTTCTAAGCTTCAAAGCATGAGTTTGAGAGCTCTGAGTATGAGTTCGGTAAACTTAGAGAATTCAGATGAGCGAACTTTGAATTTTGAAGGTCAAAATCTAAAAAAGTGAAGTATTTATTTTTTAAATTGTACTATCTCCAAAGGGCCTTTGAAAACCTCCTATAAATTTTTCCTACAATCTCTAAATCTTTTTTGAGGTCTACAATCCAAAACCAACTTATGGATTTTAAATCAATTTTTTTTAAAGAAAAAAATTAAATGGGTTTCATCACCCTAAAACTGATCTCTAGGTATTGTGAGAAGGGTGTGAAGGGTGAGAGGTCGCCAAAAAAGGGAGGTAGTGATAGAGTTGCCCAAAAAAAATTGGAAAAGAATCTCCAAATAGTTCTAACTACTACAAAGCCCTATACTTTGAAAACCCCTCTTGATATGAAGAAGACATTTGGAGGGTGATGTGGTAGCCCAAAAAATTGGAAAATACTAAAAGAATTAATTCGTTATTTCAAAGAGATATGTAAATTGAACAAAAAAATTTGCAAGTCACGAATTTCAAAATCCATAAGGAAATTAATAGCTATGAAATTCCAAATGACTTCACGGACGGTACTAATATGTTCACATTAAAGAAATCACAAGAAATTTCACTTGCCTAAGTATGAAATTTAGGATACTTCCCATGCCTTAAATAGTAGGTTGAACCCTAAAAAAAACTCATGACATAAACAAATAAATAAGAAACTGTACAAAAACTTATTTATTTGTAGTTGGTATGTGTGAGTGAAGCTCATGTCATGATGAGTGTAGCATTAATTGGTTTAGGTTCTACAATATTTTCAAGGAAGGAAGAATTCAATTTCCCATTTTTTTTTCCTAATTTAATATTTGACTTTCAATATTTGAAGCTTTGATTCTTCCTATGTTAGTTTCAACCCACATGGAGTTATGAACAATCCCTTTTTAGAAATAATGTTAATATATTCCTAGAAAGAAAGTTTAAGGAATTAATTTGTGATTTCAGTATTGACTAACTTTGAGAAGAAATTGTTCGTATATGGTACATGTGTTAGCTAAAAATATCCAACCATTGGGATACTTTGGATTGAATCCACTCTTACATTAGTAGAACATTTTTTTCTGTTTAAATCTTTGATGCATTTGTACTTCACCATCTTCAACTTCGAGTCACATTTAGTAATAGAAAAGAACAAGGGGGTCACTAGCCTTAGGCACTCAATTGTTATTTGGAAGACACATCCACATTCTTCTAGAAATAAAACAATGAAAGCTGTGCACATAAGGCAAGTTCAAGATTTTCATATCGTCAATGGCAATCTTGGTATTCCTGCAGCGCACATGTAATGACATCAGTACTATCTTGTGGTAGAGAGTACATTGGGTCCCCTCCTTTCACCCTATGCGCTCGTGGCACCATTTGGAATTTGCAAGCAAGTACTAAATCAGCATCTATATGTGCAGGCGTGGAGTCTTTCAAGTACACATAGTTCTGAGCCGTAGTCCTACCCCACTTCTGATAGTATGTTCCAGTGATCATGAAGTCACCCCGTTTAAATTTTCCACCCCAAGGGCACTCAAAATCTTCTTGCACCAACTGCTTCGCTGTTTGGCACTGCAGAATGTAGAATGAAACGCCCTCGTCATTCAGTGCTTCAGCTGGTATAGCAAAGTTATCTCCAGGTTGAACCAAGTCACCCATGCGGTCTTCATCCCGCTCATACTCCCAACTTTCGTCATCATCCTGGTCTTGAGCTTCAAGTACTGTTTGGACGTACTGTACATTGAGGGGCTCTATCTTGAGAACCTTCCAGTCTTGCACGTATGCTTTCTAGTTACAGTTGTTGAAATCTTCCTCCAAGCAAGGTCCACAGAAGCAAGAAAGTGTTCTCACCAATAGTTTTGTGGGGTCCCTCACATCAGGCGCAAGCACTGAGTGCAATTTCGAAGATCCAGGAATCTTTCGACATGCATGTGCCAAGTTCCGGTCCACATCATGGACGTTTACAAGATGGAAATAACGAAAAGATCTGTAGAAGACAGGTCACAACATTAAGAGATTAGGAAAGAGAATGATCCCTATAATGAACATTCATGCTTCAGAATTCATGAATAACATATTACCACAAAGCTGTTTTAGAAAGTCATATGTGCTGCCCCATATAGTTCCACATGCTTGAGGAAAATGTAGGCCCTGCTAAGAGAATGATGAAGACGTCAAGGAGATTCGTAGAATGTGGTGGAGGAGTGCTTCTTGTTGGAGCGCATGCAGAAGTATTTGAGCACTGTAACCTATGCTGAAGTCTTACCGCATGCGTCCATTTCGGACAGGGACAGGACCCGCCATAGTGGCGTCAAGAAACGTGACAACGTCATGGGCGTTCCGTAGTGGTCGGTTAGGGTTTGTGAGCTGCTCTGATCGTAAAGCTCGCTTCACAACAACCCCAGCACCATCCCATTCACCCTTTCCATGTCCTGAACCGAAGAAATTCCACAACATTTTGCAACCTCCCGTCAAAGAAGGATACCTGGCAGACAGACATTGTTTGCAGTGTTCAGAGGGACTTCATATTTCATGACTTCCTGCCTAGTTCAGAGCTCTCTTTGGAATCAAACTTTGTTGATAGTGCTCAAAGAAAAGTAAAATAAGAGAAGGCATTCGGAATCTTCTAATGTATACCGTCTGCATGTCTTGGAAAGCCAAGAGATGACAAAAAGAAGCTGCCAAGCACAAGCCATGCATGAGGTAGAGTAGAGATTACGGCACATACCTAGCAACAAAGTAGAGAGAACGTGCACCTTTGAACTGAGCTGAGCAGCCATCACTAAAAACAATGTGGTTCTCTGGTGTACAGCCTTGGGACTGTAACCACTGCCAGTGCCGCAGTAGACAATGCTGCACAAAAAGTGTGTCGTGGGCCTTGTCATCCGATATCCAGTAGTGTGTTTCTCGAAAGAGCTCTGGAATTTCATCCACAACATGCACACGGTATACAACTTGTACCATGATTGTTATCTGAGTGGAATGGTAATACAACGATTGGATTTCGTTTTGCACTTGGAAAGTGTAATTCTCTGCAAAATCTATATGTGTAAGAATGGAATTTGTGGGCAAACTTTCTTTGGCTAGCTTTGCTTGTTCGTTTTGCCACCGTGCACAAAAATTGTGGTACACAAAGCTCTGCAACGTCGGCTTGAAGAAGTCCATGAAAGCCGAGAACGAGGTGGTAAGAGTGACCTCCGTGATGCGCTTGCGGGCAGCATTGGAATCTGTTGCTTCAATTGTTTCATACTGAAATTTCTTCCACTTGATAGTGCGTCCTGGTCCCTCGACTCTTTCCTGTGGGCATAGGGAGAACTTGTGAACTCCACACATGGAACAAGCTCCTGACAAGCAGCTGCAGCAGGCCAGCAGAAGTTTGAAGTCAATAACAAGGATCTGACTTTAGTAGTAAACTTCCAGAGCTTAGAGGAAGTAGGCTGACTCCACATAAGATTATAATTGACTGAAAACATCATGTTAGGTTGTGCTAATACCTGAAATTGTGGAACTCTACATCATCTGCTTTCTCACACAAAATGGACATCCACAACGCTGTGACACCAGAGAAGCAACTTACACCAACGTGGCAGATGCCTTCAATGTTGGAACCGCAAACACTGCATTGGCAAGTGCACTGAAATATGGTGTGTGCCCCGTTTCTAGGGTCCCGGAAAGCATTGAGGGCCTCCAGGAGGAAGAGCACCTGGATGTGGTACCTACAACAACAAACATTTCTCTCTTTGCACTTCATGACGAAGAAAGGTCGTAAGTTAATGAAGGACCGCATCATAATCGGGCACTGTGGATGAGCTTCAACGAAGCGCTTGTATAAGTCCGCCTACACATGACAAGTGACTGTTAGCTGTAATACTCCTTCACTGCACTGCATGTCTTTATAGTGCACCCGTGAGGTACTAGAGAGTAAACATAGTACGCAGAAAAGTACGACGATATGCACGAAGCGCGTGACATAGAACTCATAAGACAGTTGAAGAGTACTACGATTAAAAAGATAGTACAGTTTAGGAGAGAAGGTAATACACTGACAGTACTGTAGGACGACTGTAAACACTAATGTAGAGGGGAAGCACATTCGTGAACATGTACCTGCACATGTTATGCACGGGAAAAAGTTAGTCAGTGCTATAAGTAGCAAGATTTCTACAAGGAACGCATTGATGAATTCATCGGTCTTGCTACTAGACCACTAAGAAGGACTACTGCAGTGCTTGCATTATGGTGAATGCGTCGTTCATTACCTAGGATCACTATATGCGTAATGACTATACAGTAACGAGCACTGCGGAAGTGTTTGCAAACGACAGTAGGTATAGGAAGCGCCTCGACCGCCATGTTTGCAGATCCTATAGGTGTCAGGAATCATATGGAGTATGTCCTAAATATGAAACGTACAACATATGTGTTATAGAAGTACAGTATGCAGACGTTGCATACAAAAGAGGTCCTTACAATGACTACTCTGTCATCACGGTAGTGAACTTCCAACAGTTGACTAGTATTGCACTTGGCGATGCTCATATTATTTACCATAGCATGCCACTGTAGTGAATGCGGAAGTAGACAAGCTCTTCCACTTACAATATACATGTGGCAGCTTAGGACAACACTTGTCCTTAATTGTCCTAGACCCTCACCCTCAACAGAATGAGGAAGTGATAACGTATTCTTCCACAACATTTTCAGCACATGTCAGTTTTCATTCGTCTTTAGAAGAGTATGAGAGAAATGAATGAAGGTGTGCTCTAGTGAGTGGAAGACACAACAGTAATATACTCTGAGCAATGAGGGTACTACAGAGTGCATTCGAAGTCAATGACGACGGTATTAGCGCACCTGCTCAGTGCGGTCGTCACAAAATTTACCGTTTTGAACAAGTAATTACTCACCTACCTGAAGAAAATGCTACGCTAAAGGACTGACGCTTACAATTCCTACATGCGTAATGACCGTGCTTGCTTTAGCGAATTTGAAACACATGGGCAGTAGGATCACTGATCCTAAAGCGACTAAAGCGTTGACATCCACCCAGAACTGATGGAGGCGGGACAAACATATTGGTCAGGCACTTCTACTGATGTGTCTTTTCCAATATCACTTGTACTACAAAAAATAATAGTATTGCAAAGTATGAACTCATCTGTAAAACATGATTACTATGGACGTTGTCCATCATCATGGGATTCCCAAAGAAGTGGTAGATCAAAGCTCCTAAGACAAATGGTAGCAAAAAGAACATGAAGCACTTCCATGACGATTTGGGGTGAAATTCTTATCTGACTTTCTAGAAGAAGATGTGCGGCATGCCTGTCATATAGGCGGCGCCCTAATCTTTTCTTTCGAACTTGTTTGCGATTGGGACACACCCTGGTCTCTTCAGTCCACCAGAGCAGGACAAGTTCACGTACCTCCGCCGAAATTCCTCCATCCCGCTTCTTCCTCGTTGGTACGGTGAAGCGTGAAGAGGTTTCCGCCCCAGCAGATTCAACCCTCTGCAGTGTTGAAACAAAGTTCTGCCGCCGAGTTCCAAGAATACTGGGAAATCGCCGAGAATCGGTTTCGATGTCTGAAACTGCAGCTTCCAGAATTGCCCGCTTCCTCGCGAGCATGCCACTACAACGAGGAATCTTCATGGCCTGCAGATCTAGCCTTATGTTGTGGAGGATGTCACGCTGCGTTCTAGCGTCTTCCGGAGAGGGATAGTAATCGGGCATGAGCATTCTGACAGTTTGATTTTTGAAAACCATATCCAACACTGCGGCCCTGATCTCATCGTCACATAGCCTCTCGAGGTGCCAAATCAAATCCCTGGATAACTTCGCAGCCCTTCTATGAAGTGTCGCTCGAGATCGCGCATCCTCCTCTTCTTCTTCGAGCCTTCGTTGCTCGATGTCCCGCTCACGCCGCTCCCTTAGTCCCTCCCGATAACGCTACTGTTTCTGCCTCCATTGCCTCCGCCGTTCTTCGCGTCGGGCAGTTTCGAGTGCAAGACGTGTAGCTGGCCAAGTTCGCACCGGGGGATCTGGACGGCGCGGCATGTCGGGAAAACCACATCGGAAAATTTGTCAAACTTTGAAATTCTATGTCGCATGTCCAGTTCATGGAAGTGCTAATGTGCAAGGACGTTGTAATTACCTCTTGTGAATGGCGGCGTTCAGAGCTATCTGGTATAAGTATTTAATCAACTGCCAGTAACTGACTATGCCGCCACCGGATGAGAATTTATATCTGTTCCTGACAACGGCACTGCCAGATCTTCCTCGCAATAGTCCTAATACGTCCTATGCAGTCATTCTAAGTACTGCAGTCTCCTCTCAAGTACTGATTGCGCGAGGAAGCCCAGAAAATAGCTGAAAATGGGCAATTTTCTTCTTTCATTTTTAGTAATTCCAAAAAAAAAAAAAAAAAAAAAAAAAAAAAAATCCATTTTCCTCCACTCCTGTGTGCTCACGTAGCACCAAAAATTTATAGAAGAAAATGTTTTCCCTCATCAGAATGTTTGTCCCTACAGTGACCACTTTGACCACTTTTGTACACCTGAGAAGGCCCTTGCATCCCAAAATCTCATTGCCAATCCATGTAATGTTCCTCAATGTCCAATGTGTCCAATTTGTGGCTCCAAATTTGCTTTTTTGGGTACAAAATAGGACTAAAAACCTCTAAAATGGCTAAGGTAGACACCCAATCGGGCATTGATTAAAAATAGTAAAATAATTTTTAAAAATACCAAAAAATTACTGAATGTCAAAAACTTTATTGTGTACCTTCATTCCAAATTTCAAGGCAAGCGGAGATATAATGCAAAAGTTATGATCAAAAAAGTACTCGTGCAAGGCCAAGGGGACAAAAAAAAGGACAAGTCATTCTTGCAATCACCCCCTAAGATTTAATCCCCCTAGTTGGAATTTAGGTAAATTGCAATGGAGGCTCAAGGGTTAAAGACAAGATCTATAGAAGTGACTAAAAACTTCAAGTGACCTTCTTTAATCCTTTAGACTAGGCTCTTGAAAAAAAAATTAAAAATTAAAAAAATTTGACAAATGATCATTCTTTATAGTAAATAAATGTTTCTAAAATAAAATAAAAAGTCATTTTTTGCAAAATATTCCATATTTTTTGCAAAAACACACACTAGTACACCTTTTATGTAAAAGCAACAATATTTTTGACATTTGTTGCACTTTGATTGTTATGCAATGTTGACATATCCTTTCCATTTATCCCCTAAAGGTTTTTGACTATGTTTCCACCAAAATCACTCCAAAATTGAGATTTCTAATACAAGTGCAATTTTTTTGAAAAAAAACATTTTTTGACATTTTGTAGTTAGGTGGTTTGAAAATATGTAGAAAAAATTCAGAAATTTCCACCCTATGGATTGTAAGATATTAACATTTGAACCAGCAAAAATCCTTTTTTTAACCCTGCGAAAATCTGGGTAGTTGTTCTTCACAAGGTCACATTTGTATGAAAAAATACTCAAAAAGATGGTTATTCTTTGAATTGATTTTACAATGCAAGTTGGCTATATGCTCAAAAAATTTCAAATCATTTGGAATTGTATAACATATAGGAAAAAAATAGTTAGTAGAAAGAAGTAGAAAATGCTTGAAAATACTAAATTGTAAGCAATTTATTTATAAATTTTAAAAATTTCAATCCCAATGGTTAAAATATTGTAATAAATAATATTCACCCAATGTTTTAGGTTTTTTTCAAAATATTAAAAATTGAATTAAATACAAAATTTCAAACTTTTTTGTAGTGTAAAGATTCTATAACTACCTACAAACTACCTCAAACTAAAATTCCTCATAACTTTTGACTCATTTATTGAGATAGAATGAATTAAAGCTTTCAACATAGATAAAAATATAATAAACCAAATTCAAATTTTCATTTTTAGAAAAAGTAATTTTTAAAGAAGTTTTTTTTCTGCCTAGGCTACCTGCAGTTCAAACAAAACAACATATCAAGCCATAACTTTTTTATCGTGTGGTCAAAAGTTATGAAAATTGTTGAGCCTTGAAGTTACTCCTTAGACACATGTTGTGTGAAAATTTCAAAGAAAAAACATAAAAACTTCATTCGTAGTGAGCTACCCGAAACCGCTATGTTGCCAAAAAATGCAATTTAGGGCTTTAGGGGTTATACTTGCCATTCACACTTGCCATTCAATAAATGAAGTTTATGCAAGTTTCATTGTTGAGGTTGAATTTGGATATCCATTCATCCAAGGTGTGCTTCATTTTATTGTCCTTAGAGTTTTACTATTAATAATTACTACTTTTTTTATCAAAAAAAATTACATTGCCAATTCCATCTTATAATAGGCAAATGTATATCTCCTTTGTTGTCAACCAATATAATACAATTGATAATTAGGTGACAAGACGAGTGTCTCTAACTTTTATTCTCAATCATCACCTTTGCCTACATTCTTTTATAGATGTAGTGGGTCTTTGAAGTAGTCCTCTTTGTCATTCACTTCCAACATGTTTATCATTGATTTGAGAGTTATAATTCAAGTCAAACTGATAGAACACTTCTTTTTAAAAAAATAATGTCACCCTCAAAATCCCATGTAATTGGCCAAATTTACATAAAGAACATATCAAACAAATGCCTCTCATCTAAAACCCACGTATTCTCATTCCTAAAACTCACCCCATCATACGGAGGGAGCAATTAATATGCGGCTCACTAGCAAATTGCAAAGTTCTGCAGTGCAAAAGAACTGTTTTCAGTCATTTCTGCCTGCATTTTCTTGCTTTGATTTGTAATCACCGCTTGCCTACATACATCATCTCACTTACTTACGATGCAGTAGAAAGCTCCGGAGAAGGCTCTATCTGCAACAATCTGTCTGGAAAGTTTCAAACACTGATTTACTATTACCTTGCAAGAATGAACTCTCACTAATAATTTTCATTGAGGAGAATCAGTAAGTTTGCCGAATGAGACTTTGAGGTCCAAAACCAGCAACCATGAGCAAATCTGAAGTTACTTGTGCCGCAGATCCATGGCAGCAACTCGACTGGCCATTTCCTCATCCACTGCAAAATGGTTGTCGTAATCTCTGGATGTCTCCACCATAGTAATCTTCATCGGCTCTTCGCATTTCGCCTTCTTCTTGCCCGGTTTGCTTAGACTGCAGGGAGGGAACGAATAAGCAAATTCATTAGTCTCATGAGCTAGCTTCCACAAGACTTACAACAGACATTACAGGTGAAATACCGCTTCCGAATTGCACAGATTCTCATCAAGCTTCTGTCAGCGGACTGAGTTCAATTGCAGAGGTCTACCACAAATAGATGGTCACATTCGTCTGTTTCAGAGGATCAGAAATGTGACTCTCAACTGGGCAATACTTTAGGGCTAGGACTGGTATAGATCTGTGGTACCGGACAGGGAAATAGAATTGTGCCGATTTCTCGAAATACAGTCATTGCAAAGAAATCAGCCCATCAACACATTCTACGGTGGCCACCTCACTGAACTATCGAGATGATTAACAAGGCTATCGTCTCTCGAAATAAAGATCCAATAGCAGCTTCAAGGATATATTTCTACAGCTAATGTGCACATCATCTCACGTGAAGAAGGGATTCCTTGATCGACTCACTTGCACGCTTCTCCTTTCAGAAGATACATGTGCTTCTTCGGCATGTATAGAGAATAATTCTTGTGAATCGAGCGCAGCTTCATCAGAAGCCGGTAATTCTGTTTCTCAATCTGCCGAAGCTTATCTGCATGGAGTGCAGTTGAAAAAATTAATTATTCGATGCAGTTATGAGAATGATGAGTTTTGCCAAAGTTTATCTACAGACATTAACGCTACGTACGTAGGTGTGATGAGTTTAGGAATAGAAAGACTGCCATCGCAGTTTCAATCTTCACACACGCACTGCACCGATACGACACTGAGATGATTGCTACAGTATCGATCATATCCCCTTCACATACGATTGATTATCCTTGAGAAGTATTCCGCTACGGAAAAATGGAATAACAATTTGAATGTTTGATTATGTTTTTCAATCTTCGTACATGCGCACTTCCAGCTTAAAGAGTGTTCAAATTAGAATCTAAAAGCGCAATGTAATAAAATTAAAAAATGCAGCAGAAATTTTGCGAAAACGAGAAACAATTGCTAAAGAGCTTCGGATGAAAGTTATTATAACATTTTTCAATCTTTGTATGTGTACTCACAGCTTAAGAACAGAGTATTTCAAAGCAGAATCGGAAAAATACAGTGCAAGGTAATCAGAAACTCGATTGAAGATTTCGAGAACGAGAAACAATGACTGAAGAGCAGTGGGGTGGCTTGCTACAATACTGATCATGGAAGAAGGAAATGAAAATTTCGTCAAATACAGGAGAAATGCTTGAGGAGTAGTAGTACCTTTGTCAATGCGGGATCGGACTGGCGGGTGGTTGAGCCTGACGGGAAAGGAGTCGGCGCGGACGAAATTGGGTTTGGTGTCCACGCACGGCTTCATGTTTTGAACGCGCTCCTGGTGCCGCTTCAACTCCCGCTCGCGCTCCCGCTTCATCAACAAGCTCTCCGTCATGAACTTGCGCCGCGTGATATCCACTTCTTGCGCGGCTGCCGCGCCACGGACGCCCTCCGGCATAATAATCGATTCTCTCCGCCACTCAGCTAATAATTATGAATTCACGGAACGCTTAAAAGAGACCAAGGATTCATGCTTTGAAAATGACCACTTTCATTGATCTTGTTGTGAAAATAATTCAAGATCGTGTCACTTTTTCTGGATATCACCAGAATCAGTGAAGAGTGTTGCATGTGTTGGTCAAAATTTTCTAAATAATTGGATAAAAGAAACTCTCAATATAATCTTCTCAAAACATTTCACAAAACACGAGGTCCAGTTTTGACTTCTTGACGAGGAGCGCGCATTCACCTCGGGATTTACGTCAATTGCGGCCCATCACATCAACAACCACCGTCTTCGTCAGATTCAAATTGGCGAAGGAACGAATGGTGGAGTTGAAAGCTGCAGACTGAAAATTTGAGGTACTGCTCTTTCATTCTCTAATTTACTGTCGGACTGTTTGTTATTGTAGCACGTCTTGCACTGGCTCTCGCGAAGATGGGTACGTGTGTAAGTTATAGCAGTTCGGCCGGCCTGACGATTTTATCGCCGCTTCATCCTCGGCTGCGTCCTTGTGACTTTTGATGATCATACACGGAAATTCACACGCTTTAACCAACGACCAAGATTTGGGAAGTAGTTAAGGGTTGGGATTTGTAACTGTCGTGAAAGCTTTCTCTGAAACGGAAAAGATTTTCTTTGCCTGATCAGGTTAGTTGTCTGCAATGCATTAGTGAAGCGGTGCAGCGAGTGTACCATGAAGCAAACCTGTTCCCAGAGTAGTGGGAAACAGAATGTTTCTGGCTTGGTTCCAGTGTGGTTAGCGATTGGGGTTTAGGGCTCAGGGCATTCTTGTGCTTCGATGCTGATTGTGGTCCATCTGTGAGGAGATGCGGTTCCGCAGCATTCGTTGTTTCGATTTGACTCTTAAATTGTTTGAAGAAATTTGTCGCCATGGAATCTACACAATGGCTTGTAATTTGATGTCACTTGCTTGGCGTTATCCTACGGTTTTCTGTCCAGGGCCTTTAATCATACATGTCGGAGCCAGGGATCTTGTGCATCAGCTATTGTCATTGAACTTAATTTTTCCCTATTCGAAAGAGTGAAAAGGCCCTGTTTGTGCTCGAGCAGTAGGAAACATGGAATCCGCATGGATCTCGTGGACTCCCATCTGTATCCAATCAAGAGGTTGTTCGTTCAGGAAGGTTTGGGGTCCGGGCTGAAAATGAAGCAAGATTCGATTCCTCACCTCGTTAAATTTCGATTACGATTCGGTATAGGAATTGAAGCCACCGCCAGCTCACAAAACGCGAAATCGACCTCGTACACTTGGTTCTGCTTGCTGAGAAATGGACAGCCAGTTTGTAGAGGTTGAGTGGTAACGCGCTCTCCATCTGGCCAGCAGGTTGTAACCAAGCAATACTTCAGATTCGAAAGGGAAGGTTGGTGATGAATGCCATCCTCTCTCACTGCTACATAACGTCATGTTTTGGACCCCCCCTGCAATTTTTTTGTGATTTCCAAGTGAACTGGCTCACTGCATCTCCAGTTCAGCGTTGTAGCCGTCCTGCGAATATTTGGACGGCCCCCTTGATTTGTGCTCTGGACAGAGAATCACGGCAGAAACGAAGCGGAACCTTACGAACATTGTTGGTGAAACATGGTCTCTCCAGTTACCAACTTGCAAGCATTGTCGCCACGACGTTTTTCTCTAGCTCTTCTTGCCTTCGTTGGATATCACCTGGAGCCCTCAGTAGTGGCCCGCACTTCGTATATTTTCTCGAAAGAGCTCCAGACTTCAAATACCTCAAGCCGTGGGACAATTCAAGACTGAGTTGGGGCGGCCTCCTTTCGGAATCCCGTCTTTGCCGCTGAAAGTGAAAGTGAAAGTGAAAGTGGAAGAGAAAGTGAAAGGCCGGGTGGGGTGGGGTGTTTATCCCATACGGTTTGGCGGAGATGGAGGTCGAGTTTGGGTACAAGAGGGCCAGGGCGAGAGTGGAGAAGCATACCTTTCTCGGCCTTTTGGCTAAGATCAAGTGTAGTATCTGTTCTTATCAGTTTAATATCTGATACGGGGGCCATCGGTCCCCATGATATTAATCTAATTTTTCTCGGGAGCGGGGCCACCCGGCAGCTTGCTGCCCGGCCCCGCGCGCGTCGCCTTGGTCTTGCACTACCTCCTTGGCAGGCGCAGCCCTCTCCCCCTCCCCACCAGGAGGGGACCCAAACTCAAACCCTAAACAGCAGTTCGATGCAAAAGACGTTGGAGTACGCACTCTGCTTGCTTCCGACGGGGGAAAACTCTCTGTTATTAGTCAACATAAATAAGGGACTGATTCCGCGAGTAAACCTCGTGCGTGAATCCGCCGGCACACGAGTCTACAATGATTCTTTCACTCGGCTACTGACTTCAAACTAATTGCTTGCTAAGTTGACGTGATTCAGTGTCTGAAAGCAGATTTATTTTCAGATTTTGGAATCAAGCGCACTGCTCCACCACAATTGCCATGTCTGAGTCCGTCTCAGGAATCCTTCGGCCACAACTAGGACACAGGACGTTAAATTTTACCAACGAAGGTACGTGGGCCCAGTTGGGGTTCTCTGGGGTAAAGTGATAAAAAAAAAAATTCAATTTTGTGTGCTGTAATTTGGGGTCTCTAATTGCAAGTATGAATTCAGAATTTGCAAAAGATAAAAAAATTCATGCATTTTTTCTTGAGGTAAATCCACCATGAATTCATGAATTCATGAATTTTTGTTGGTAAAATTTAACGTCCTACCAAGTAGGATTGGGTATTAAAATTCACCTCTAACACCATTGCAAATAACGCAACAAAATCTAAAAGTTGTTCAATCAAAAACTTGTTTAAGTTACTTGTTCAAGTTACTTTGCTCATCATTTTGTCACTTGTCTTCCACCTAGTACTAGTAAAAGCGTTTTGGATGAAGCAACCTCAGGTTTATTACCCCCAAAATGGTTGAGGCTCACTATGTTTTTTTTAGGGGGGTTCCAATGTAAAGTTTCATCAAAGCTAAATCTCATATTGACTTTTGGAGGCAATAAAATATTGCATGCTAGTACTGGCTATGCAAGTAACATACACAGGTTCAAAGACATGCATTGCAAACATGATGTGAGTTATTTTTTTGAATTTTTTTTTAGTTCATTACAAGCTAATTAGTGGTTCTAGAGGTAGTTTTGCAAGAATTTTGCATCATTCTTGAAGAAAAAGTGACTCACAAGGGTTTTTTCTAAATTACATCTACAAAACAAATTTCCACATGGTGTATTAAGCAAAAGTATCTATTTACAATGGACTTGTACAAAACAAAACACACTTTAATGCTCAATATGATAATTGTGAATTTGGATTTACATTCAACATGTGTATTGCAAATTTGAAAGTTTCAATCAAAAGAAAGCAAATACATGCATTTCAAAACCTTCAAGACAAAAATTACAACTCAACATGAAAATTTGAAGTACACATTTGACCTACACATGACAAAACACACTTAGACTTCCAATGTCCAACATTAATATGTAAACCAAAAAAAAGGATACATCATTAATATTTTCTAAATGACCATGCAACATGACATGCAAAGACATGGCACACTTAGACTTCAAATGTTCAATATTAGTATATTATTAAAAAATAATACATCACTAATATTTTCTAAATGACCATGCATAAGAGGACATGCCAAAGGTATAATTGTAAGAGCCCAAAGTGAATTTAAAATGTGACCCTACAACTTTTTAAAAACAAAGATGCATAAGCAATAACCACATGAAGAGTATGTTGAATAAGATTGCAGATAAAAAATAGGAAAGGGAATAGATAAAAAATAGGAAATGGAATAGCTAGTTAAAGATGATTCTTGATCTATTGTGCTTCTTAAACTTGATTTGAAGCTATCTTTAGGGCAGTATCGAGGTCATATCAACTTTTAATCAAATACCACCTTTGCAATTGCATAGCTTTATGAAATAGAAAGCTATCCAAGATCAAGATTGTAAGATTTTCATTTGAATACATAAAGCAAAATGATGCAAGAATCTGGATTTAACCATTTTCAGAAGTATTCTAAAAAGGTTTGAAGCAATGTTTGATTTGCACCAAACATTTGTATATAGACTTATTGCTCATCAAAGGCATCAAAGGTATCACCTAAATATAGCTCCTAATTCTATTGGCTTCATCTTTGAACATTACAATATTTAAATTTGGGCACCAAGCAAATGCTTATAAAAGTTTGCATGACAATTATCCTTTTGAAGCTGAAATCTTGTAAACATAAATCTAAATGCATCCATGAGAGGTTGGTCAAAGAACCAAACTGTAAATTTAGAAAGGAATGATTGAACTCCCTTTACATCACAACCTTAAGGACAAACAACATAAAACACTTATGAACACATTATAATAAATATAAAAAGATTCAAAATACACACAAATAATTTATAACTTTTGAACAAATTAGAATTCACATAAATAAATTACAAGATGTAGAGAACAAATTTAAAATCACATTTATAAGTTCAAATGCACAAATTATGATAACAATAAGCTAGATTGAAAAGGAAAAGAAATATAATTATATGAACATGGTCTATGTCATGAACACAAATATATTTGAAAGTAAAGCACAAACTTTACATAGAAATGAACAATATTATGGCCATGCATGCAACAAAGTAAATTTGAAACATTGGAGTTTAAGACTCACCAATACATTGTTCTTTCATCAATTTGGCAATCATTCCCCAATTGGTCCTTATTACTTTATTGTTCTACCAAATTACAAAGTTATTTTTTACTACAAAGATGTTAAAAAGGCCACCATAAGGAACTCACATTTTTGGTATTGCTTCTATAAAATGTATCATATTTTTTAAGACATTACATATAAGTAGTAAATAGTTGCACAAGTGTGAATTTGATGTAATGTTAAATTTAACAATGTTTTAAAAAATAGGTTTATGTTGTTTTTTTGACATCCCAAAAAACATAGACTACTACATTAACAAGAAATTCATTTTGGCTATGGATAAATTAGTAAAAATTACTACAATCTATGGTAAAATATTGATCATATGTGAAAAAATTTAGGAATAGGGCAACCATTGGGCATGCTTTGCAAAAAAAGAAAAATGAATGGATGTATAGCACGGATGAAAAGAGATGGTCTATATACAAGTGAAGTGATAGGAAATGGAACAATTCGTATTGAATATGTACATCAACAATTGTGTTTAGTGTAAAATGTCTAAAACAATGTCGAGATGTCTAAAACAACATCTACATGTCTTAAATAACATCTAAACGTCTAGAGTACAATGCTGAAGCTGCCAAATTCTTATTATTCCATATCTTTTGTCTTATCATAGATAAAGTAGATATAAATATAATCTCTCTATCCTTCATTCTCATTAACTTTTAATGAGGTAATTCCTTCATTTTGCAATCAAAAAATCTCTTAATGGTAGATGATAAGTTTTCTTGAATTATGGTGAATTTCATTAAAATGGAAAATTTTCATTACTTTGACATTTTTTACAATTCAAAAGGTGCAATCTAAAATCTAAATCTATTATAGATTCTTAAAATATATACTTACCCTAAATATATAAAAATTATACATATCTTACATATTCCAAACCGTGCAATATACAATCTAAATCTATTATAGATTTTTGAAATCTATACCTATCTTAGATGTCAGTTTTTATTTCAAATTGCATTATCTAAAAAAGGCATATGAAATACTACAATATTAATGAAATTCATTATAATTTTGATTGTTCATTTTAAATTGATTTATTTTTTATCTTGCCTTATAGGTGGGATATATACCAATTGATGTTTCAAAAAACATCTCAGGGAGATCACTTAGAATAACCTTTAGACACCACGTGTGTTAAAAATTTTGGACCCCTTATTTTTTTTCTAAAATTTAAATGAAAAAGAAAAGAAAAAATATGAAAGTATTTCCCTACATTGAAAGTTTATAACTTGAATTATTGATATTTTTATGTGTTGATTATAATTAGTTACAAATTTTTGAAGTAAAAATATACACTGTAGAGCTAGAAATAATTTTCACACCCCTATTTTATATAAGAAATTTTTCTCTAAAAAATGAATTAAAAAATTCTAAAAATAGTTTTTTATTGAAATTTTATTTTTCTTGAATATTGATGCCATGGTCATTTAAATGCATTCTCTATAAATGTTTGAGTTGAAAAACATGCCAATATAGTTCATTTTTCAACCCAATCTAGAAATCATTTCATATGTTATTTGATTTCAAAATCTTTGGCAATAGAAACTTATAGTCATTATTAAGCACATCTCAAAATTATAGATTGAATTCATAGTTTATAAAAAAGTATATAGGGGGTCAAAAAATCACTTTAACACATGTAGTTTGCTTTTGATACACTAAGTGATCTCCCCGAGAAAAACATTTGATTTGACATCTCAAAAAACACTATAAAATTTTTCAAATGACAAAAGGCTATGTTGACAAGGCATGCTACATTAACATATTAATTCAAGGGTCCACATCATATATTAAAGGATCCACGCTATTTTTTTTCCAAGTCCATGTCATAATCCTAGTCAAAATGGTCTTGAATGAAAAAGTGTCCTATGTGGCATTGCCCGACCTAAAAAGAGCTTATGTAGCAATTAGAACCCCTCTACATATAGCCCTTTGCAAAGCTTACAAGACCCTATTTCATCATATGCTAGAGAAAAACAAGCTCAAATTAGACACATCAAATGAGATTTTGGGTGGTTTTTTGCCCTTCCATTACAATACACTTTAGGTGACATCAATGTTGATAAAAAATCTATTAGTAAAATTGTTTTGACATGTTTTTTTAAATGTTTATAAGAATGTAGATTTCTTATAATTGGCCAAGTACTCCACTTCATTCAAATTGACTCTAAGATTGTATCTTTCAAGTCCTTCAAAACTACCTATATATTTGTGATCACCATAACTTCAAAAATGGTTGTAATAGTAGGGTGTGTCTTATGTACCCAACAATGTATACACAATTCGTATTTAGGGAGTAAATTTTTTTGTAATTTAAACACCCAAACCATGCCTACATTTATTTGGAAATGTGGACACACCATTTCCCCCAAATACACTAATTTGAACATTAATTGCTTGTAAGTCAAGCCTCCTACCTCTAATAGATAACAAACAATGTACATGATCATTTGATAGAACAAGTCAAGAGACTGCTTTATCTATAAAAAACAAGAACATGACACAAACTAAATCAATGACCACATAGACATGGATTGAAATTCAAGACCTATTATCAATTGATGCATCCTCATCACATATAACACTAATAAACTAAGCCACCTACAACAACTCTTTCACCTTCTCAGTATACATAAAACAAATTGCCTTGGCCATGCTCCAATCAAATTTCCAATGATTTTTAGCCACCTTAGTATCATTATATTGGAGTAGGTTACATTGTGAAAATGAATAATTTATAGGCCTACCATTGTTCAAAAACCAAAAGATAGAATTAAAATTTTCCTTCCTATAATTTCCCTTTCAAAACTTTTGTAGTATAGTTTCATGGCGTAAGCCAATACAAAGCCTTTTCATTTGTAAAATGCTCATTACTATTGTCCCTCTATCATTTTCTTGCCATGACTCCATCCCTTGGCATGCCATGGATTGTACACCTCCACTAAGTGTACTTATTCAAGTTATCTTTCTTCATGGTTATGGTTATGATTTTTCTTCAAAGCCTTGTACAAATTAAGTACTTTACAAGTACAACCAAGCAATTTTTATCCCACCTACTTATTCCAAGGGCAAAAAATAGCACAAAAGTCTTGGTGATACATAATTTGGTTTATAACAGGGACAATTCTAATTGTTAAAGTAAAATTTGAAGACTTTAGCAAAGTGACATTTGAATTGGACAATACTACCAAATTGGAGAAATTTGGTACCTTGATTAATTGGATATATCGTTCTCTTTTCCCCTCTGCTCATGGTTCTTCTCCCCATTAATCTCATTCCTAGAGTGTAAAATCAACGCAGGACCTTGGTAGTTGAAAATTTTAGAACTCCCAAAAAAATTCCTCAAGAATTAGCTGTCCAACTTTTACCACACCTTTTTTCCTAAATTTGTAGCATTGCTATTGGACCCATCTCCAATCCACTCAAATTTGATCACCCAACAATTCACAAATGCAACTTTCAAATTTGCAATGCAATGAAGACTCCATAATTGTACAAGAATGTAAAATATAAATTAGTGATGCTACTAGAATTACAATACTCGACTTAATCCTACACCCAAAGGATGTTGCTTAGACAAACTCAATCAAAACATATGCTATTATAACACTTAAAAAACCCATTCAAAACAAACAACTTAAATGAATTTGAATCAAGAATTGGAATGCAACAAGACATTTTACCACAAAAATCTGTATAGACAAATCATATTGATACTTCCAAATTTGAGATGTAAAGGACTTCAAACTTTGAGCAATTGAACACTTCCCAAGACATTGAAGACTACCCACAATGCAAAAGCACCAATTTGCAACGGGAACCTAAAAACCTTAAAAATGTAGGTTCCCATTCTAAATTCAAGTTGGGTTTTCACAATCATACCCTTTGCATATCATGTTGCATAAGAGAATTTTTGGGCCCCTGGAAAACCTTTCGAGGCCATTCCCTGAAATAGTTTCCATTCCTCCAAACCAATCCTTATTCGTATGTTTTTGAATTTTGAAAAAAAAATCCAAAATTTTCAGAATGTCTCAAAAAGGAAAAAAATCATTTTAATTTTTTTTAAAATTTAATTAAAATTAAATTAAATTAAATTAATAATTCATTAATATTATCTAACGTTGCAATTGCTCAACCACATCACCATGTTGATGCGACGGTGTTCATAGCATTCGAGAACTTGTAGTCTCCTAAAATAGCTAGGATTCCTCTTAGGAATGGTCATTTAGAAAATATTAATGATGTATCCTTTTTTTTGGTTTACATATTAATGTTGGACATTGGAAGTCTAAGTGTGTTTTGTCATGTGTAGGTCAAATGTGTACTTCAAATTTTCATGTTGAGTTGTAATTTTTGTCTTGAAGGTTTTGAAATGCATGTATTTGCTTTCTTTTGATTGAAACTTTCAAATTTGCAATACACATGTTGAATGTAAATCCAAATTCACAATTATCATATTGAGCATTAAAGTGTGTTTTGTTTTGTACAAGTCCATTGTAAATAGATACTTTTGCTTAATACACCATGTGGAAATTTGTTTTGTAGATGTAATTTAGAAAAAACCCTTGTGAGTCACTTTTTCTTCAAGAATGATGCAAAATTCTTGCAAAACTACCTCTAGAACCACTAATTAGCTTGTAATGAACTAAAAAAAAATTCAAAAAAATAACTCACATCATGTTTGCAATGCATGTCTTTGAACCTGTGTATGTTACTTGCATAGCCAGTACTAGCATGCAATATTTTATTGCCTCCAAAAGTCAATATGAGATTTAGCTTTGATGAAACTTTACATTGGAACCCCCCTAAAAAAAACATAGTGAGCCTCAACCATTTTGGGGGTAATAAACCTGAGGTTGCTTCATCCAAAACGCTTTTACTAGTACTAGGTGGAAGACAAGTGACAAAATGATGAGCAAAGTAACTTGAACAAGTAACTTAAACAAGTTTTTGATTGAACAACTTTTAGATTTTGTTGCGTTATTTGCAATGGTGTTAGAGGTGAATTTTAATACCCAATCCTACTTGGTAGGACGTTAAATTTTACCAACAAAAATTCATGAATTCATGAATTCATGGTGGATTTACCTCAAGAAAAAATGCATGAATTTTTTTATCTTTTGCAAATTCTGAATTCATACTTGCAATTAGAGACCCCAAATTACAGCACACAAAATTGAATTTTTTTTTTTATCACTTTACCCCAGAGAACCCCAACTGGGCCCACGTACCTTCGTTGGTAAAATTTAACGTCCTGTGTCCTAGTTGTGGCCGAAGGATTCCTGAGACGGACTCAGACATGGCAATTGTGGTGGAGCAGTGCGCTTGATTCCAAAATCTGAAAATAAATCTGCTTTCAGACACTGAATCACGTCAACTTAGCAAGCAATTAGTTTGAAGTCAGTAGCCGAGTGAAAGAATCATTGTAGACTCGTGTGCCGGCGGATTCACGCACGAGGTTTACTCGCGGAATCAGTCCCTTATTTATGTTGACTAATAACAGAGAGTTTTCCCCCGTCGGAAGCAAGCAGAGTGCGTACTCCAACGTCTTTTGCATCGAACTGCTGTTTAGGGTTTGAGTTTGGGTCCCCTCCTGGTGGGGAGGGGGAGAGGGCTGCGCCTGCCAAGGAGGTAGTGCAAGACCAAGGCGACGCGCGCGGGGCCGGGCAGCAAGCTGCCGGGTGGCCCCGCTCCCGAGAAAAATTAGATTAATATCATGGGGACCGATGGCCCCCGTATCAGATATTAAACTGATAAGAACAGATACTACACTTGATCTTAGCCAAAAGGCCGAGAAAGGTATGCTTCTCCACTCTCGCCCTGGCCCTCTTGTACCCAAACTCGACCTCCATCTCCGCCAAACCGTATGGGATAAACACCCCACCCCACCCGGCCTTTCACTTTCTCTTCCACTTTCACTTTCACTTTCACTTTCAGCGGCAAAGACGGGATTCCGAAAGGAGGCCGCCCCAACTCAGTCTTGAATTGTCCCACGGCTTGAGGTATTTGAAGTCTGGAGCTCTTTCGAGAAAATATACGAAGTGCGGGCCACTACTGAGGGCTCCAGGTGATATCCAACGAAGGCAAGAAGAGCTAGAGAAAAACGTCGTGGCGACAATGCTTGCAAGTTGGTAACTGGAGAGACCATGTTTCACCAACAATGTTCGTAAGGTTCCGCTTCGTTTCTGCCGTGATTCTCTGTCCAGAGCACAAATCAAGGGGGCCGTCCAAATATTCGCAGGACGGCTACAACGCTGAACTGGAGATGCAGTGAGCCAGTTCACTTGGAAATCACAAAAAAATTGCAGGGGGGTCCAAATTGAAGCCACCGCCAGCTCACAAAACGCAAAATCGAACTCGGACACTTGGTTCTGCTTCCTGAGAAATGGACAGCCAGTTTGTAGAATGGGGAAGAGCTTCATGTACTGGTATGCTATCTGTCTCGTAACTGGCCTTAAGGACCTGATCAGTTCGACCATAATAAGTAATCAGCACAAGACTGATATGTACCGATCAAACAAAATGAAAGTAATTCACAAGAAAATTAGAAAATTACAACAGACTGGCATCCATAAGTACCTTATCAGAGAGTTCCACTCAGGCACTAGAGAGTCCACATTTCTATTTATTCCATGACTACTAAACAAAGCTCTGTCGATCACTAATTGGACTTGCACATCAACAAAGAGTACGTCCTAGTCATGATCTCGAAAATGTGTAGGGTAAAAATACAAGTGTAAGTGGGTTGAATTTACCAACCAGGGTGAAACATCAATGCACTGAAGAGCGAGTAACAAGAACTGCGGGAAAAAGCGAATGGATAATTCAGGATATTCAAAATATAAACAGTAGATCCGGCAAGTTCGGTGGTTCCTAAATTCTAAATTATTTCTAACTTTAAGAGAAATGCATGGACTACCAGTTTTCTATCCCATTAAATATTGCGATCAACGTCCTCGCACCGTAGCACCAGGGAAAGCCTTTTCTTACAGAGTTTGAGTTACATAATTGTCCTGCATATCTGTACGCTATTATCAAATTACTTCATGTACTTATTCAGGAACTTGCGATGGAAATCATTTCGAATTGTATCATTGATGAAACGCTTCGCTGGTTTTGGCTCTCCACGAGCTTGATTTTTAAACACCACGTCATCGTCCCACCTGCAAACATTCCAAATGGTAGTCATCAATATTAGCAACAGCAGAATAATTCATCTCCACGACAGCTGTGACCTCAAGTGCATTAAGTTCCTGATTGCTTAGCCACAATATCAATTGCAGAGAATATACCACATTCATTATTTGAAGCAAACATAATATGAGAAGAAGCTTCAAAATAAAATGAGGGGTTTTACTAATATGATCATCATACCTGCGTTTGACTGCAAATGAACCTGTCGGATTGAGCAAAGGATTGCCCCGAATCAGCTCAGATTCTTTGACTTTCATATCCTCCTCTTGCTGCTGCCGGTCCTGTCATTATATACAGCAAAATAACATGAGACGAACAGGTGTTGTCGTGGCCACCAAGTTCCAGGTAGCACAGGAAGCAAATTATAGGAAACATAGGCCATACAATTCTAGATACAGCAACTTGCTCATTCAATAAAGTTCAAATCAAAATAGTACAACTGCGAATTTGATGTAGAAGCCGCAAAGAATCTGAAAAGAACCTTTCGTAGTTTTTCTTCTGCTCTTTCTTTCTTAATACGCTCTAGCTCCGCGAGAAGTTCGGCAGTGTCATCTTCGTCGTCACTGTAAACATCACCCAAACGCAAAGACAACATGAGCAATTACAGTCCACCAGCTTAAATCTAGGAGCATTCGGACGATACAGGAACAAGTTGGAAACGAACGACTTCCAATCATTTCAGGGAGAAGCTTTCAGCTGAGCGCACCTTTCATCACTGTCGCTAGGAACCTCTACATCCGAATCGTCCGCATCCACGTTCTTTATTGCCGGCCTCTCAGATCTCTCGTCAGTATCTCTCTTCGCCCCATCCAAATATGCAGCACTTGATCCCTTCCTGCGATCTCTATCATCTGCAAACCACCGAGTTGATCATAAAATAGAAAGAGTTCTGCCCCTGCTAATGAACAAACAGTCTCGAAATTCAAACAATAACAACAGAAGAAACAAATCAAAAGAAACCTCACCGAAATTCCTGTCCTTAGAAGAGAAGTGGCGACGCTCGCGGTCTTCAAGCTCCTCCCTGAGATCTCTTTTCCTGATTTCATCGGTGGTGTCTTGCCCATCCTTCCTGCAATAACCTTACACATGAGCTACGCCCAATATAACACCTCAACAACCACCTAATGAAATTACTCTCTCAGAGTCTGCTGCAGCCTTCTAAATTCCCCGTCACAATTGTGTGATTTCTCGTAGCACAAAAATCACAACATATTGGAACGACATAAATCGACAGAAACTGCTAGAAAATCCACGCACGTAAACTCAAGCACAAATTGTCTCGTCCTGCTCATATCACCCTGCTTGAAAGACCCGGGTAGCAAAATAACATTAATTTCCTTACACACATCCTATGTTCTGTCACCAAATGGAAACGAAAGATCACTTCGCCACGACAAGAGACCCTAATTTGGCCTATGTCTCCAGCAAAACGCAAAACGCAAAACGCAAAACCTCTCATCCTGACCTAAACCAAAACTGAACATAAGAAAGACTCGAGATGCACCACAAATTTTATTTAAATCACACACACCGTCTGCTCTGTCCCCGACAAATACTGGGAATGAAAAAAAAACGCTTCTGAGACAAGAAACCCTAATTTGGTCACTCTCACAGAAAAAAACTCGCCTCTCGAGCTCAGCCAAAATTCTGCACAAGAACGTTATTTCCACACATACCTGAGTTTAAGCTGCGTGTGAGAAGCGAGATCGCGCGAGGAAAACTTCTGCGAGGGGCCAAACATGCGCACTCCTCCCTGCTCCGAGCCTCCCTTGGCAGGAGCCCATGTCGGTCGCGCCGCAGTCGTCATAGCTCACGACGAGCAGCAAAGCGTAATCTGCGAGCAAATATGGCAATCTTTGTCCTTCTGCTTGGTGAAGACGATGCACGCTCACTGAGCAAGTTCTTCGAGCAAAATTCTAGAGTGCAAATTAGGGTAACTTCGGTCTCAAGAACCACGACTCCTCTGCCCCGTTGAGGTTTGGATAACGAAAACTTCTCGAAGCTTCCGTTCGTCCAAGGGGCCAGGGTATTTTTTTTAAAATGCCAAATAGAATGTTATACTCAGTAGAGGTGCTCCAAATTTCAACATTCATCCACATATTGGATAGAAAACATCACATTATCATTAGGACATATCACTTGTCCGTAATTTATTTTCATTTACAACTTGGTGATTTCATTCAAGATTTTATGTAATTGAAAGTTTTTTGATGAAAATTTTTGCAATTTGCTACCATTTTTTTGCCAAATTACTTTTTTTCAAGTGCAATCTAACACAATTTTTAAAAAAATTGTAATTGGTATGTCAATTGTTTTGTCACTAGTGCTATTTTTTTTGAGCTTTATGTCCTAGGATGTGGGTTACAAAAATTCTCCTCCCTTGTCACAAGTTATAACCATGTATAATTTCACTTTATAACACACACTATTATAAAGGTAACAAATAAAGGTAGCAACAACAAAATTCATTGAGTAGACATTGTCTTTTGGTTAGACAACATTTGTCACCTACATGTTTGTGTTTCATTTATTCAATTTGATGATTTCATCTATACTTTAATAAATATATCATTTGTTACTTGGCAAAAAGAATTTGTATTTGGGAGCCAAAAGAAAAAGAGTGTTGGAAAATCAACCTCTAAAATCCCCCTTCTAGCAATGTTTCACAAATTAAAAAAATACTTGATGAGCAAATAGATTTTTTGTTTCATTTATTTTTGGATATACCAACAAAGAACAATCGTCATAGTGTTGACAAATCCATTTATATCCTTGTCTATAATTCCAAATATTGTAATAGTATAGTGATTCATCTATTGAAAAACAAATAATCTTTGACCAAATATTTCAACAAAATAATTTGTATTGCTTTGAACAATTATCACTCAAAATCAAAATCTTATAAGCAAGGTTTTTATTTCATTTCATCTAGAGTGCAATAAGCAATCATCACTAGAGTGTCCAAAGTGGATGACATTGAATAAAACTTGATGAAATCTTGTCATTCTTCCCTAAATGTGGACATTTGTGTCAAAAAGAGTAGACTCCAAATTGTATTAAGGTTATATCGAGGGTTATATTAACTTTTAATTTCAAACTAGGCCAATAGTCATACAAACATCTTGTATTCAATGTGTCAACCTTTTACATTCAAATATCCTTTAAATTCCTCCTCAAGACAATAAGCAATTTAGAACTATTGTACTAATCTTCTAAAAGAATTTTGCAATACAAAAGCTACACATTCAAATTGTAATTTGAAATATAAAATATTGTTTGGTAGATGCATCTTTTAAGACAGAGAATATGATATAAAAAAATTATATGTTTGCAACATTTTTGCATTCATTCTTTGAATATATGTGTGGTCATAAATGGATTAAAACGTTAAATCAAACCCAAAGAACTTGATGTTAAAAGAATCTTAAAGATAGCATCTCTAGTACTCAACTAAAATCCAATTGAGTTAATTTTTTCATCTAATAAACTATTAGTATATTCTTTGTATGAGTTTCTAACATTTATACAATATAGGTTTTTAACACTTGGTTGAACAAATATTTTAATCTTCAAAGGTAAAAACATGTTTACTTCAAAAAATATTTTTTCTAATTTAAAGAATGGCCTTTTAAAATTGACTTTTATTC
This sequence comes from Thuidium tamariscinum, assembly GCA_947034885.2. Classification (NCBI taxonomy): domain Eukaryota; kingdom Viridiplantae; phylum Streptophyta; class Bryopsida; order Hypnales; family Thuidiaceae; genus Thuidium; species Thuidium tamariscinum. Next base: position 12,698,015 of record OX344751.2, read on the forward strand.
ATAAATAAAATATAATTCTTTAAGAAATCCTTAAAATTATTCCTTATAATTTACAGGAAAATTCTTGTAAAATTACAAATATTCAAGGTACAATCAAATTTAATCCCTAAAAGACCATCGTTCATGCCATGGGAGACAAAATAGATTTCAAATAGATTCTTATGACCTTGATTTTTATTAAAACTTTTTGAAACTTTATCATAAGATAGAAAATGAGAAAGTATACAATTTTCATGGTAATAAAACTTTTATTGCAATTAGTGTTTGGTAGCAAAAATTATGTCATTTTAAGCATAATTTTAATGTCAGTGGGAAAAAAATATATACAAGATTTTGAAATTAATTAATTTTTTATAAACAATATATTTTTCCTTCATGGAAAGATTTGATTCATTCCATTTGATTTTGTGATGTGAAAGTTATGAACAATCTTCTTTTTCAAGCAATCTAAGCATTTTTTTTGAAAACAACCTATAGGATTCATTCTTGAATGCAATTTTCACAATTTTTCAAAAATTGAATTGTTTGATAAGCTTAAGTTTGATTGCTAAAACAATCTCATAGTTGGGATTATTGTATTTCCATCTCATTTTAAAGCTATAAAGAATTTAGTTTTTCTTTCAATTTTAGACCCATCTTTAATTAATAATTTTTTAGAGAATTTCAACTCAATTCTTCAAGTCAAAAATTTGTACCTTCAAAGTTTACAGTACACAAACATTCTACAAATGCCAATCAAAGTCATTAAAATTACAAGTCAAAGCTTAAGAATTTTTTCTTAAAACTTTAAATTCTAAAATCTTCCAATTTGTACAATCAAACTTCATGAAATTCTTAATATCACACGAATTCAAACAAGTAAAGTACAAGATCTTATGATTATATTCTTAAAAAAATAATTTTTATTTTCCTAGATGAATGCAATAGAATCAATAATTTTGAGTGGTTTTTGACCAAAAAATGACTTTGGTTCTTCATGAGTTAAAAAGAATTTAAAATTTTTTGTTTTAAATATTGACTACTATTATAGTAGGTTTGTCCATATTGAAATGATTTATGGATCATATCTACATGAATATTACTTTTGACCAATATTATTCAATAAATTTGAATAAAAAATGAATGATTCCATCTAAAACAATCATGTTTGAATTACTTTTGCTATTTTGATTGGAAACTTTTAAATTGATATTTCATATAAACTAATGTACCAAAAGAGTATCAATTATTTCAGATTAAACACCATTTCATTTAGATTATTATTTTCAAAATGATTTCTTTCATTTTTCTATAGACTTATAATATTATAAGTTAAAAAAATTTGTGGTTCTTTAATGATTATCAAAAAATCTTTGAGAAGATCTTCTCAAAGATTTTTTGATAATCATTAAAAAACCACAAATTCTTTTAATTAAAATTTTTAATCTTGTTTGTATATTTAAGATTTATACATGAAGAACTATGTGCTTAAAAGAAGCAACATGTTCTATCCTACCATTTCCTCCCCCCCTTCCAAAAATCCACAGCTATTGGTTTTTGTTAAAAAATATTGCCTCCCCTCCAATGTTGTTGATCTTAAAAAACAACTTAAGATATGAATATGGATACATGATATTGTATGATACAAATATACATATAATATGAATTTTGATATAAATATAAAATTTGGGGTGTATTCTATATCAAATGCCAAAATCCATCCCACTTAAACATTACAGGATGGGTGAGGGTGGTTTCAAATTAATTTAATTTAAATTATTTTTTGAGCTTGGGGGGTAATGAAATAAATCCAATTTAAAAAAAATAAATTCTAAGGACATATGAGTTATTTGTAAAGTACACTAAACCGGGGTTTAAACCCATGAGTTTTGTGAAAAAGTTGGTTGAGTTAAAAAAGTCAAAATAAAAGTGGGTATGAAACTTATTTTTCCATCAAAATGGTGCCTAAAAAAGTTTGGTCCCCACTTTTGAAGTTGTGTGACATTAGTATCTTGCAAAAAAGTTTGACGCTTCAACTATAGTTGCCTTTTCAACTTAAAAAAAAGTCATGACCACAATGGGGGGACTTTACAAATAACTCAATAGGTGACAATAAAGAGGCAGTAACTGCTTGAAGAATTATCTTACTGACTAAGGGCAAAACACCCATTCCCGTCCATGTATCCAAAACCGTCCAAATGTAGCAAGGGTGCACATTTTTCTTTGAAAAATGTGCACCCCTGCTACATTTGGACGGTTTTGGATACATGGACGGGAATGGGTGTTTTGCCCTTAAATGGACCAAATAAAAGCTCTGATCCTTGCAACCCAAAGCTGCAGTCAGTCAGTGAAGCCCGCCATCTACAAACTTTCATCCATTTCCCCTTGATCGTAGAAAAGTTTAAGAAAAAGTAAAAAGAATCATCCAAACCTCCTTCAGAAATTCTCACACCAAAAAACAGAGTTTATTGTTGCTGAACTCCACAATCCAATTCCGTCGCACCTACGCTCATTTGTAAGTCGGCACTTCAGCAGGGATTGTATTCCAAGTTTTGCACTTCCTCTTCTTCTTGAATTTTGCAGCTTAGCGTGGACGTCAGAGGTGGAGTGAAGCCAGGAATATTATCGAGTACTGGATGGTTTTGCACAATTGAATTGGGAGGAATATGGCACCATCGCAAGGATCACCATTGGAGGCCATGGCTGCTGCCGGAGAACGGGCTTCCTCTTCCTCTTCGGAAGTCTCAAGCTCGGAAGTGGAGGTGGAGTGGAATTGGAAGCAGGAGGCGCTGCTGCTGGCCAAGCTTTGGTGGGTGGGCTTCTGGGACGCGTGTTGCTTGAATCGGGCCTACTCCGCTTGCCGAAGGTGAGACTTGTTGGGTTTTAGGTTTGGGTGGAGAATTGGGTTTAGGGTTTTTTTCTTGGCGCTGGACGGAGGTGGTTGTTGGTGCATGGGTTATTCTCCACCGAGAATTAGGGCAATCGGGATGGAGAGGGGTTAGACAGACTGGGAGATTGACTGGGAGCTGCATTGTGTAGTACTGGATCTTGAAATTAGGTCTTCGTTGTAGTTGCGATTGGAGGGATTTGTGCCTGATTCTGAGGCGTGAGGTGCGTGCATCTATTTGCAATGCTTGAAGAGAATCAGCGTACGGAATTGATTGGTGCAATTTTTTTTTTTTTGGGGGGGGGATTGGCGAATTGAGCTATTGATTTTTCCAAAGAATAGAAACGCAATAGTCAAAGTCGTGATGAATTTCTCATGGAATTTTGAAGTTCAACTAAATATGGCACCCAGGTGTGATCACGTATACGCACACAAGTAGTATATATCTAAATCACAGAACTTCAAGTTCTCTAGATTTGACTTAGAGAGGCATAAGTTATGTACTTTTTGTTTTGGATTTAAGGATACTGTTGCTATTTTTGTTTATTTAGGATTATTTTTTTAAGGAATGTTGAGAGACTTATTTGATTAACTCTAAGTTTTTTAATTTTATACGGCTAGACATATGTGACTGGGTTCACAATTTTCGTGAGAGACAGATGCTTATTGGAAAGTGAATATTTGTTTTAAATACAAGTTCCTTTGAGATTGTAGAATTGAAAGGAACTTACATTAGTAGCATGATGGAGGGTGTCTAGTTCTTTATTGAGGCATTGGGAGAAATACCAGCGGTTGATTGTGGACAGTCTATCCCTCTATTAAACATATAGGTCTTGACAGATATTCTGGAGTATCCTTTAGCTGCTATTGAACATGCCTCGTGTAAAAAATGTAAGGATTCATGATGTTGGATAATTAGTGCACCTCGGGAAAATCAAACTTGTGACTGGTGGATGCAAAAAGCTGTGGAGGAGATTGTGTGTGGGTGTGAATCACGTGAAGTGCTGTGTATAAGCACTGAAGTACTGGAAAGATGTTTCTTGTCTAGGTCACAACGGGTGTTGAAGAAAACAGGGCAGTGCTTTGTACTTAACGGAGTCGCCTTCCTTGGCAGGTACTGGCTATGAAACCTGTTGAATCTTTGTTCTTTAAGCTTTTCATTCTTTCCCTATACATCTGGTGTAAGAAGCTTTCTATTAAATTGATTTTCTTTGCTGGATCATTATAAGATAGTTTTTAGTAGATTATGGTTTGATTTATTTTCGTGTATCCTTTTTCTGTATTTCGTCAGTAGTATGAGAGAAATCAAGATTATGTTCCCATTTGGATGCGGTCCCGCATGCGCGAAAAGGAAAAAATTCAATGTTAAACTCAGTAAGATTTGGTTGTTTTTTGGGGTCCCAGCATCTTGATATTACAGAAGGTCGTGTCACCGACATTGCGTTGGCTGCTAAACGCTCCGTTGCACAATTCTGAGTCGAGCAGTCTGTTCTCTGGGCTTCTGGCTAATCTTATCATTGGCTGTTGCTATGTAAGCGTCATCTTCGTGCTTCAGGGGTTCATAGTTACCCCTTCTGCTCACTTGCACTTTATTATGATAAATACTATGGAATGACTTTCATGTCGTGTGTGTGTGTGTATGTTTATGTTGTTGGAAAGACACTTGAATACAAAGAGTTGTGCTCAAGTGTACAATAATTTTTCTTAGTTCTTTCCTATCCTGAACTGCAGACCTCCAATCAATTTTTGGTGTAATGGTTTGTTTACATCGTATAATGTGAATATGCGGAAAGAATGCAAACTATTGTGTTATTTTTTTCTGTATTGGTCGCTGACTGCATGTCGTTGGTGTGGAAATGAAGTTAGATTAGGTGAAGGAGTTAATTTATTTAGGTACTGTTTGTGACAGTTGTTCTGGCTGTATCCTCTCTACATCGCAAGCTTTATCCTGAACTGCTTGTGGTAAGTAATATTCAGCTGCTTCTTGTTCTGATGTGCGACTCGTCGTCGTTAGGCGAACAGCTGTTTTACAACTAATCGGTTATTCTGCTGAAATGTGCCGTGTTGTAACACTATGAGTGCTGTTTGCATCTCAAGAAAAGAATTTGACAAAATTTGAGTTCTATCAGCTTTTCGCATGCTATTCACCCTGTGCTCTTTACAGGTACAATGAGATTGCTGCTCATGGTTTTGTCGCTCTGAAAAGACAAGCAAGTGGGCCGAATGGTGAGCCAGGGTCTCCAGGCAAAGGGAAAGGCCCCAAAGTTAGTCGTAAGAAAAGCGACTCCGCTATTGAAAGGTTTGTCCATGAGCTATGGTGTTAGTTGCCCAAGCACTTATCAACCCAGTATGGTGCAATATGTTATTTCAAACCACTTATACGAGCGCTTTGAATGAGAGACTCGCGGAGTTCCCAAGCATTGGATTAAGCCATCAACAAAGAGATGTTTACAACGTCGTAGGATAGTATTTGTTGCAAATTCATGCTCCTTTCCAATGCACCTACTCGAGCCACTCATGTCTTCGAAATTTTTTGCAAGTTGGGTTAAAAGTTTGCATTTGCTGAACGGTGTTTCTGGTCGATTCTGCCGTACATGTCTATGTTTTGAAGTCAAGAATCAGATAAAATGAGATTTTTAATGTCATTCGGTGTTTACTGACAATATCTGTTACAGACACTGACCGTTGGGGGGGAGATGTGTTATTTTCAGTCTGGTGCTGGGAATTGGAGAGCAAATCTATTCGATAATCATGCTAACTGTCTTTTTTGCTGAGGTATGGAAATGCTTTCTTTGTAGCCTCCTGTTGGTGGCTACTTATCCTATGTACAAACTCTTGATCTGTCTGCCACATCGAAATAGTCTTGAGGGCGTTACTAAACACTCCTCTGCACTAAAGAAAGCTTCACCTACATGACAATAATCACCGTCACTTTGTAGTGACATGATGGAAATTACAGTACTATCTAGCTCTTGGAAATATCTGGATATCGAAGTTTTAATTTGATGGAGTCCTTTGCAATTGATGTATTTGTGCATGTGGCAGGTGTCTCTACTGAGCTACCTTCCTTTTGTAGGTCAGCTACTGAAGTTTGTAGGCATGTCCTGGCTTTATGCGTACTACTGCTTTGAGTAAGCAACTTCGATCCTTAAAGTATTTCCGTAGGACACTTTCGTTTTAACATGTCTATCACATTGTCCAGTTTGTAGAGTGATATTTATTTACCTGTTTTTTTGCAGTTGCTTTAGAGTAGCAGTTGTACTTTATCGAGTATAGTCTTAGGTTTGAGTGAAATTAGTTTTACCTCTCAATAAATCTCATTTGAGTGTGAACTCATTGTAACCAACATTTAGGAAATAATGCAATTTGTGATTCTTTCTCTGGGATTCTGAGCCTACCACAGGTGGGAAAATAGGATCTGATTTTGGATGGGCTCGGCTTATTCTAGTGATTGTGACGGGGATTTTTTTATCGGTGCTTGTGCAGTTACAAGTGGGGCCTTTGTGGCTGGAGTCTTGAAAAGCGTCTACTGTCCTTTGAAAGCAATTGGGCTTTCTTTGCAGGCTTCGGTGAGTGTAATTTATTACAAATATTGTAATGCCAAGTATCGATATTGTGCAGCATGTTATTTTTTTCTACATTGAAGAATTGTTGTGCTGTAACGTCCATTCAAATCTATTTTCTCACTAAAATTTGGTTTATGCTGGACGTTTGCAGGCAGCCCTTGTGTCTTAGCCACGTTTTTCCTCTCTCCATTGGTTGGTGGTGGGGTTATGGCTGTGGTTTTCCCAATTGTGAGTTTCAGACTTTCATTGTAGTGGAAATCTGGAGGTTTCCAGCAGCTTTGCCTATTTTTAATAAGAAATCCATCCTGTATAGTCCGTATCAGTCCGTTCTGGAGTTGAGCGTGGATAGTGATTTTTGAAATATTGTTTGTCAGAGTTTTTGAAATATTATTGGATGGATAAGGGCAGAAGACTATATTGCAAGACATATCAGCCAATTATTTCTGCTTTTCCGTGTTCTCCTTGGGGTATTGAAAAATCCTATTAATTCTCTGTGCAGTTTGTGTTGGTTGCTACTGCATCTGACCCGGAGGCAGCAGTCGATTACTGCTTGGGCGGAAAGGAGTTAGGCTTTCCACATCTCCCCCTCTTCTACGTTGCGAACAAAATTACGTGAGCATCAAACCTTGGAACATCTCTAGTAGTGGAACTATATCTACTTGTCCACGTGAGATTGATTATTCCTCATACTTTGATAGGTCTCGATGCACTCTAATGACTCAGCACTGGCCTGGAAGTAGATAAAATCCGCTCCAGTGCATAAGACCATGTGTGGGAGTTATCAAAAATGGAAAAAAAAAGGTGATTGCTTTCTTTTATTTTTAAAAGTAAAATTAAATTAAATGGGACATACTAATTTGGTGTATAATTTTTGCTCTTGTAATCCTATGCACACAAACGGAAAAGGCCGAGTCGATGTATGTTATACAGTTCATGTGGAGTGGCAGAGTGTGAGTCAGCAACTTTGAGGTTTGATTCTATTTGTGAAACAGCTTGCTTTGTGTCAAATGTTTGCGTTGCTGATCCTATTCTGTTCGCAGGGTTCCTTTGGTTCGGTTTCTTCAGACATATTGGTCTGCATCAGCAGGAAGGAAAAAGACTCAATAACGCACAAGCTTGCCGCAACTCCAAGTCGTCTTGACAAGAAGAAGAAATTGTACATGATCGTGTTCTGGTACTTTGCCAAAGGTAGTATTGTATCTACAGGTAGAACTGCGCATTTTTAATTGTCAAGCTGGTGAGCAGATCACAGAGGTGCGTCTGTCTGGCCTAATCGACAACATGTTAGATTTTGTATATTTCTGTTAATTTGTCAAACTAACAGACATCGGCACTGATATGTTCAGGTGGCTGGTCTTAGTGCTTACAAAACCGTGTATGTGAAAAGGCTCTTTTAATTTGACAACAGCTATTTATACTTAATTTTTCGCTTCTTTCCTTTGCTTCTCTGATAGCCTGTGATTTGTATCTGTCGTGAACAAATCATAAACCCCGTGGCCCATGCAATCCCATCAAATTTGGCGAGTATTGGGCTCAGATTTGACGTAACTTAGTCGTCCTGTGGAAGCTTGAATTGGTGATTTTACAAGACACTACAAGTGCTGGCAGAAGCATCTTAAAAAACATTTTAATAATCTCCATGGAGCCTCTGTTACGATCGGAATTGGTTTAGTCTCTGAGCATACAGCCTTACATGTATTACTTGGCTTGGCTTGAAATAAGTTGGACATTGGTTTATTAGTCATTGGCAGAGCTCTTGAGCATAGAATTGTACATTGGAGTAATTAAGAATGGAGCGGAAGTGAGATTTTATTTTACTTTTTAATGAAAGTAATGAAAGTAAAAGAGAACTTTGGAGTGTAGTATAAGAGCAGTTCTCCTTGCAGAATATTGTTATAAATCAAACTCTTCTATTTACCCTTTTGTGCTCAACCATTCTTTGAGTGGATCATAATTGCTGCAAATAGTGCATTTCATCCTATGTTGGAGGAGTTTAGATTATTTATTATAAATTTTCAATAGTAATTTACTATTTTTATGCTAAATATGTTGAGAGAATTGTTATTATTGTACTTTTTAAGTTGTGATTCAATTTTTCTATTGGAGAGGTGGTTTTGTTGCTTTGTTAGTGGTCAAATTCTTGCCTATTTTGATTCAACTACCAATCTTGCAAATAATTTTAGATAGGCTTTAAAGTATCTATGGATACTTCAAAGCAACAAAATAAGATAAAAAATTGTGATGAATTCATTGATGAGGTAGAGCATGACACTTCTAAAATTCAAAGAAAGACCATGCAACTAATAGAAGTTGGTTCAAGAGTTCTATGTAAATGGTTGGATGAAGAATGGCATCTTGCAAAAGTAATAGATCGAAGAAAATTCAATACAAACTCTACTGACTATCAATATTATATACATTATGACAATTTTGACACACGCTATGATCAGTGGGTGGATTTCAACCAACTTGATCTTGGATATGTGGAATTAGATCTAGATGAAACAATTGAAAACAAAATTGGAAGAAAAAAGAAATCTTATAATGAAACCAAAGTATCATGTGTTGAAGAAGAGCGTGAAGCATATTCATGGGTCGATGAAGAGCAAATAAAGGTGAAGAACATTAGCAAGATTGAACTTGGAAGGTTTGAGATTATTGCTTGGTACTATTGTCCTTTTCCACAACAATACAATAATTGCCAAAAACTCTTCTTTTGTGAATTTTGTCTCACATTCCTAAAAGGACGAGAACAACTAGTTAGACATTTGAAGAAGTGTAATTCAAAATGTCCCCCTGGGGATGAAATTTATCGACATGGTTCATTATCCATCTTTGAAGTTGATGGGGAGAAAAATAAAATTTATGGGCAAAATTTATGTTACTTGGCCAAGTTGTTTCTAGAACACAAGACTTTAGAATATGATGTAGACAATTTTTTATTTTATGTTCTATGTGAGTGTGATGAAAGAGGATACCATATAGTTGGATATTTTTCTAAGGATAAGTTTTTGAGAGAAGGATATAATCTCTCTTGTATCCTCACTCTACCTCCTTATCAACGAAAAGGCTATGGAAATTTTTTGATTTCATTTTCATATGAACTATCAAAAAAAGAAGGTGTAGTTGGAACTCCAGAAAAGCCCCTTTCAGATCTTGGTGCAGCTAGCTACAAGAAGTATTGGGAAAAAGTTTTGCTTGACATTCTAAAAGAAATTAGTAGCAAAGGGTCTAAAAAAAATGGTGATATATCTATTAAAGACCTAAGTGATATGACTTCAATCAGTATTCATGACATTAAAAAGACTCTTTTTGATCTTAAGATTCTTATTTATCAAAGAGGTCACTATGTTTTTTGTATTGGTCCACAACTATTTCCAGACCATTTGAAAGTTGCTAAAACAAGTAACCTTGAAGTAGATGCCTCCAAATTAGTGTGGGCACCATATAAAAAACAAAGACGATAAAAAAATTATACTATTTTAAAATATAGAATTGTATAATATTGAAATAGTTTTTTATGTAGCTAACTACAATTGGATAAAATCTAGCTACAATTTTATTAGTATGGGGGATTTATAGATTTATAGATTTTGGAAATGAAATATATTTATGATATAAAGTGAAAATATAATGTTAAATATTATCAATGAGCATTAGTCTTTCAATACAAAGGTGCAAATAAATGTGATTAGTAGATCATTGTTTTTCCCCCCTAAATTGAGTACCTTGGCAACTTCAATAGCAATTAGAATTTATATTATTTTAAAAACATATTTTGAAATAAATAAAAGGATAATGCTTTCATGTCTTATTGAATACATTCATCTACCTCTAATTAACAATTTAGCTACCTTCATTCATTTATTGATGAGTAAAGGAAGAGCTAGATATATTTATTATACTTCATTTTAAATTTTGTAATATCAAAGCTCAAATATTGATGTAAAACTTAGAACTAAGTGTTTTAGATCTACAAATTATACTTAGTACAAATGAATGACAAAGTAGGTGATATTGTTCTTACAACAATTCAAATAAGGTAGGATCACTGTGATAAATGTTGGGCTAAGCATCTCTAATTTAATATGCCTTTAAATACTAAAAGATCTTTGAATATATTCCATCTAACTAGAGATAGAAGTTTTGTAAATGATTTGAATCTTTTGTGAATTTCAAAATTATAGGCATTCCTTTTATATAGAATACAAATTTTTTGTGATAGCAGTTCAAAGCATTATCCAAACAACATTGTCCTTAAACCATGGAGAATGGAGAATTCTCTTGTATAAAATAAATTCGAAAATGGAGGTAATTTTCATATAGGATGCTAACTTTTTATGCACATTGATATACAAGTGAAGAATATTGTTCTATTAAAAAAATTAAACCTTGTAATTCTATGAAATTTCTAAAATTGTTTATCCAACCAAAAATATGAAAACAAAAAAAAATTTGTTTTGTATTGGTAAAAGAAGTTGTATATACACTCATAGTAGATAGAGATTGTTGTTGCATGTGAATTTCTGTATATTATTGAAGTATTCTATTTAATATTACTTCTGACATGACAATCATTCATTCTTCTATTATTTAAAAAGACAACAATCTACTTCTACACATAGGTATAATGGGTATATTAAACGATTAAATTGATTTGTATAATTGTTTATCCAAAGTACCAATTATCCTCGCGTACCCAAAGTTGTATTATAGATTTCTTAGGATACCTATATACAACCACTTATTAGGCAATAAAATTTATATTTAAATTATCTATTATTCTTCAAAATATTGAAAACTTTCATTATCTCAGGACTTTTGCAAATATTCATTGTTTGTATAAAAGTCCAACACATTCATTAAAAGAATTCAGCCTTGCAAAGGGTTGTTAAAATTTCATTTTTGGTACCCTGCAGTGCAAATACAAAAAATTGTCTTAAAATTATTTTTTTGGGAAAAAATATTAAAAAGTCGTGAATCTGATGTGGCGCTCACATGGTACCAGTAGTGCCACATTAGATTTCAAATTTTTTTAAATAAAAAATAAATTTTGATTTTGATTTCTTTCTATAATTGCACCATAAGGGTACAAAACTTGTAGCTCTTTTAAGGGCTGAAATTTTTCCAAATGCATTTCAATTAAGCTTTGGGTGCTTTTAAATTTTTGGAAGACTTTGTGGATCCTTATATTTTCCAAACTCTATAAGATTTAATGTGAGTATTTGTAAAAAAATTTATGACTAAAATTTTTATTACTATGCTAAGAATCCATTCATTTCACTTCTACATTAGGCAAGTTATAAATTTCTTGAAGACTTTGTTGATCCTTCTATTTTCTAAACCCTATAGGATTAAATGTGAATATTTAAAAAAATATTTGTCAATTGCTACCCTAAGACGATGAATTATAATGTATTGTACATACTAGTTAGTTTTTGGTAATGGATGAAACAGTATGGATGGATGAAAATTGATGATTTTGACCAATAGTCTCTTTACCTTTCTTGCTTATTTTTGTTGTCATGAATAGTATGGTAACTACAACCAAAAATTATAAAATACTTAAAAAACTGAAGGGGTATCCAATCATCAAAACATCTAAAGCAATGTGCCAAAATGCCATGAAATACCTCTAATATATAACATTCACCAAAAAAAGGCAAAAAAATAACCAACTAATACTAAAATTAAATTAAAATTCTTTAACAATAACAATCTTTGTCATCAATTTAGTACAGTCACAATGCCCAATGGCATAAGTGATGGTGTTATAGTATTTGAACGACACGGGCCAAACGGGCCCATAACACTATAGATTCATTGAATTCTTATTAATCATATTCAAAAGCAAAGGATTGTATCCCATAATTAGAAAAAATATAAATATTTGAATAAAAAATATAAATATAAATTACAAATAATGAATATTCAAACCAAAAATTTTAATGACCAATTTGTGATAGGATTGCTAGCACGTGAATTTAGAATCTTCAGCCTATAAGCGTAGGAACCTAGGCACCTATATTATAACTACTTTACATAATTATTGGATTCCTATATTATAAGTATGTATGTGATTGGCACCTTCCATGGTTATAGGGTATCTACTTATAACTTAGCTCAAGGCTGATAGACTTGCATTATTAGGCTTACATGCTACTATTGTTGATTCTCAATCTACTTGTTGAAGAAGTTAAATTGACATTTCAACTTAATCTTTATGATAGAGGCAACATATTGCAAGCACACATTTGGACAATCACAAGGCAAACCTTAAGGAAAATTTCAAAATTACCTTCCAAGTTGTTAGACCAAACATTCAAAATGAGGTTCTTTTTGTCATTGTCACCTGCTTCAAAAAAAATTGGCTATCTAAACTATATATAAGTTATTTACAAGATACAACTACTTTTCAAATTTTGATAAAAAAAATGTTTCAATTCAAAATTTTGATCATGGTCCTTCTCAATTTGAAGTCTAATGTCTCTATCCATATAAAGATAGATTTTATTCATTTATTTTGAACATATAAAATCATTTTATTGCATATATTGCAATACAAACTTGATCATAATTAGACCATTCTACCACAATTATTTAGAGTCTCTACTCAAATTGGTGTCTTCATCAACTATTTTATCCTCACTTGAACTTACTACTTTAAGAGATTCATATTGGTGCATAAACCAATATGAATTTCTTTTAAATAGAAAAATTTGAAACATTTATAAAAATAAAAAGATATTCAATAACATTTTCTACCTTTAATTAGATATAAAACTTAGATACATTCTTGGAGAGACCACTTAGAGTAACTTTTAGACACCATCTGCATTAAGATTTTGAACCCCCTATTTTATGTCCTAAAATTTAAATAAAAAGAAAAGAAAAAAATATGAGAATATTCTTCCACATTGAAAGTGTATAACTTGAACTATTGATATTTTTTGTGTTGATTATAATTAGTTACAAATTTTTGAAGTAAAAAAATACACTATAGAGCTGAAAATAACTTTCACACCCCTATTTTATATTAAAAAAATTGTCTAAAAAATGAAGAAAAAATTGTCTAAAAACTGGACAAAAAATTGTTAAAACAATTTTTCATTGAAAGTTTATTTTTCTTGAATATTGATGCTATGATCATTTAAATGCATTCTTTATAAATATTTGAGTTGAAAAACATGCCAATGTAGTTCATTTTTCAACCTACTCTAGAAATCATTTAATATGTTATTTGAGTTCAATTTTTTGGCAATTGAAACTTATAGTCATTATCAAGCACATCCCAAAATTATAGGTTGAAATCATAGTTTATTAAAAAAGTATATAGGGGATCAAAAAATCATTTTAACACACGTAATTTGTTTTTCATACACTAAATGATCTCCCTAGGGACACATTACAAATTGTAATTTTTTTGTTACATAAAAGAATATAAATCTTTGTCTAAATTTTAGTTAAAGGTATTACTTATTGTGTAATTGTCCAAATCAAAAGATTTCAATAACATTCTTAGCTTTATACCAACTCAAGTAATTGGAGGAAAACTTTGGTTGCAGTAACATTGTTAATAATCAATGCATTACAAAGTGACCTCTTTACACTAAAGTAGAACCACCTATAGTCCTATATCTAATCATTTAAGCAATTCTTGAACTAATCATGAGGAATATGAGGCTATGAAAATTTTTCTCATGTAGCAAGATAGGAAAGATGGGGATTGCAAATTTTTCATAATTTTATTCTCAAAACTGAAATTACTATGATTTTTAGAAGCCAAAAAGTACTTTGAACCCATAGCCAATGTCTAAAGTCTTCTAATTCGGATCATAGCCAAGACTACTTTCCCAATTGGTACTTCCCATACACTTTATGACACTTTGGGACATGTGTCATGACCTTATTAGTCCCAACCTTGAAAATGGGGGAAAAGTACATTCCAAGTTTGGATTGTAAATTCTTCTAGCCTTGGTTGGAAGTAGCCACATCCTATAGGTTGGGTATGGATCCTTGGTCGGGAATGGGTGGTACTACCTTAGTCAAATGAATGAAAAGACTCAAAAGGGCATTTCAAGCTACAATGGAGTTCTTGGGACAATGAGATAGATGAAGTATATGTAGTGGTTCATCCAAAAGATGTAAAAGATAGGTGGGTAATACCATTATTAATTCCAAGTGTTCAAAAAACTAAAGTATCCTAAAGTCATTTTTTATTTCAAAATTTCAAATTATTCAATGCAAATAAGATTCAAGTTTTAATTTATATTTTAATCCCTAAATGTCTAATGCACCATATTTTGATGTCAACTAAATTTTGAGGTTAAATGAAATCTTATCAAGGTACTATTTAGGATTATTTTTCAACTACATATGCTTTAGGGTGTATTTTAAACATCAACATCAAATTTTGAAAAAAAATTGTTTAATACAATGTTTTATTGAAGATTTTATGTAAGAATATCCTTTGCAAATCTTGGCTTTTTAGTATTAGAGACTCTTGGTGATGTGCATCAAATATACTTGATTAGAAAGAAGAAATCACTTTTGAAATTCATTCAATAATAATTAATAGACTAGATTTAAAAAAATTGTGTTTTGATTATACTTATAGAGTCATTTTATGAAGTTTAACTTCATATTTTTCTATCATCTCATTTTTAGATTTTACATGTAATTGAATAAAAGTAGATTGAAATACATCAAATTACTTTTACAGTTTCAATACCTTCTTAAAATAACATTGAAATCTTTCAACACACGTGATATTTTTGTATTTTTTTCTTATGTAATCCTGAATATGGTTGGAGGCTCAATAATCACTTATCCAAGGGTTGGTTTGCCTTTCTCGTGTATTTACTTAGGTAAAAATATTTTAAGCTTATTTTCCAATTAAAGACAAATAGATGAGGAATCTAACACAAGTGGTTTCATATTTTTTGAAGCATTATTGAAATAGTTATGAATTTTCAAATGTATTGTGTCATAGGCCCCTATTTGTGACCCTAGAGTTTCCACAAACCATTCACTTGCAACTTTTACAAAAGATGAAGAAAGAAAAGTGAATGATTGGCTCTTGCAACTAATAATGCTTTTTTCCTTGGTTCTAAAGGTCAATTTAAGAACCATGGCTAATGTCCATTTCATAGCCATTTATAAGGGTAGTTGGCTTAATGCCCATGCGATTTGAGGGTCTCCTACTTTATATTTTTTTACTAATGAATTTATATAGTCATTAAAATTGATAAAACTTATCAAAACTTGTTTTTTTGGATTAACTTTTGAACAAAACTAATTCAAGAATCTCAAAAAAGGCCTCAGGCATTTAGTAGTTAAACAATTTTAATTTTTTCTTTTATCTCTTAAGGACTAAGCTTCATTTTAGGTAGAAATTGTCAAAAATTGCCACTTAAGGGGTATTGAGATAAGAACTAACTCTTTCATTTTTATAATTTCAACCTTAAACTTACATACTAGACTACTATAGAAATGAGTGAAAAACTTTTCAAAAGCTTTGATTGTATATATTAAAAGGATGTAACATTTGAAGATAGAAGAAAAAGTTGTTTTTTATCTTGCCCAATAGGAATATAGGATTAATAGATTTTTATTCTTCTTAGATTAGAATTTTTGCACTACAAATGGATTTTTTCCTTGATAGATACATTTAATATTACACTAGTTATGTAATTATTTGCCATATTTTAGAATTAGAATAGGAATTTTTTGCATGCTATTCAAAATTGACTAAACACTTACAAAATTTTAAGGCAACATAGCTTTTGATATGAACATCCAATTTTGAAAACTTATATTTCTACTAAAGGAATATATATTTGATATTATATCAAAATTTTATGAACGTCTAATCCAAATTGATGTCCTATATGTGAGCTTATGTGACTACTAACTACCCAAGATTTCTAGCATATATTGAATAGTTACTTTGTCCTTTAGGGGGTAATATTTTAGAAATCAACAATAGAGGTTGTTACACCATTTCTAAGAGTGAAACTTTTATGCCGAATGAGGAACCAATGGACTAAAAAGAGTAGCCAATAGAAGCCTTTTTTCATGAAAAATGTGAGCCCCCCCTTTGAAAGTGGAGAATGGAGAATGGAGAGAAATGAAGGGAAATGAAGCAAATGGAGAATGGGGAAACTTCTTCACATCCATTCTTTATCTCAATAGGAGATAAAAATAATAATTTTCAATGACTTTAGAGAATGAGCCCTTTGCAATTCAAGTAGAATGTCACGTCTTCATTTTCTAAAGATTGAGAATGGAGAGAAGGTGTGACAATCCCTAATAAAGAAGTTGCATCATCTTGTTAAAACCATATTCTTACTAAATAAATGTGGTAAGAAAATTTTACTATAGTCATTACAAACTTAGTTCATTCGTTGCATAAAAAATGATGTGACATGCTTCAAACATAATCAATTAACAAAAAATAGAATCTAAATAGAATCTTCAAAAACTTCTCAAATTTTTTGAATGTGGTGAAAGTAGATATGATAATTTTGTTCTAATTAACTAATTATTATTATTTATCATTATTTTGGAAAAAAATTGAAGCCCTAATTTAATCATTTAATTTTGTTGGGGAAAACAAAACTTCTACCGCTAGATTCAATAGGGGCCCTCCAAAAAGAAATTACAAGGCTACATCACCTCTCACTCTAGCTTAATCATGGCACTCAAATTTGTATGAAGGAAAGAAATATAGCTTTAGGAATGGACAACTTACGTAGGACTATGTATGGTCTTGATTGACTACATAGGTGCAAAACTCCTAATTTTTCAAAACGTAGTTCATTGCAAGAATTCTACCTCTTTTAATAAAATTGCTAATCCTTAGGAATCAAAGAGCCCATTTTGTTTTTTTGAGAATTGAAAGAGGCTCTATTGAAATACAATTGGAAATTTTTTAGAAAAGAAATTAAGGGTTGTTCCAAATCATTAAACTTTACATAAGAAACTTTGTTTCATAACATTCCAATGAATGTTGCAAATTTTATAAATTATTTTTAAAAATTTCAATGTGAAAGTAGGCAATTAAAAATTTTATATTCTAAAAATTCACTTTTTTTCTTATTAGAATAGATCCATATCTTTAAAGAAAATACTAAATCATTATATTCCTATTAATAAAATGAAAATGATGAAGAATTATTTTTTTTAGGTTAAAAAAGCAAATATAACATATATAGGTATATTTTTTTAATCAATTTTTAAATTTATTTAAAATTACAAAAAAATACAAGATATATTAGGCTTAGTGGCTTATAGCTCCTTCTATCTCAAAATAAGACCAAATTTTTTTATTTATGAAATACAAAAGAAATATTGGTCTTATTTTGAAATAGAGGGCATAGAATATTTTTACCATTTGGAGTGATGTCTCTCAAGTCTTTCTCAAAGTTTTTAGCAAGTATTTATGCTTGTAGCTACTTTTACTTCATTTCAAGGGAGGGATGAAAAATGGATTCTTTTTTTTACATGTTTATTGTATAGTGGTCACCAAAAGGACAAATGATATTTGTAAGAAAAACAAAAATGGACACACTTATCTCCTCCTTGTGCTTCTTGGATCTATCATTTTTGAAGTGGGAAGTAGTTACAATAGTTGGCTAACTTTTAAGTCTATGCCCAAATTAAAACCAAAAACATGAGCCATAAACTACACTATGCCATTCAAATTTAAAAAATTCCACATGGTAGAATTTAATTTTGAATTTGATAAAACTACCACCACACTTTAATTCTTGATTTAGTCTATTCCATAATGACAATTTTTATCCAAAGAAAATTAAGTTTTGAAAACTAGTAGCTCAAAAAATAAGGATTGCAACTAAAAAATGGCCATTAAAATCACTAGATTAGTAGATATTAAATGAATAAACTTTTCATATTTGTCAATTATAATATTCTAAAGTATATGGTTGGAATTAATCTTTTATTTCTACATTTCTTTTGGAAACTTTTTACTACAACAAGTTGTAGTCTACCTTGACCTTGATGACTAAGTACGGTTGCCCCGTGCAAAGTTATTGGTTGGATTTCATTTTGACATTTTTGGTGTATTATGGGTATTTTTTATTAGCTAATTGGAAACTTGGAAAATTGTTTTGTTGTCCAAAATGGTGATTTAATGTGTTATTTTACTATTTGTGGGGCAATTTTGAATAATCAATGCCATAAGGGAGTAAGTGTGTAGTGTCGTGAACTACCAATTAGTCCAATAGTGGTCTAAACTCAAGTTCTAATTAGTAGCTTGTGTCTTTCAATTGGGTAGTTTTGTTGTGCAATTAAGTTGAAAAGTTGGTAGGTAATCACTTGCAAGTGCCTATTACTTTGGAGAAGTTTGATTTGATTTGCATCTACTTTGTAAATGGCAAGTGCAAATCACAACCTCAAGCGACTCTGTAATTTCTTTGTTTTTTGTGTTATGTGATGTATGCTATGTGTGATAGTGAGTGTGTGGAATTTAATGATGGATTTGGAATGATGGAAATGCTAGTTGAGGGAAGTATTATGTGATGACAAACTTTTGATCAAGTGAATGAAGAAATTATAATATCAATGGTGATTTGTTCATCAAACAAATTCTATTAAATAGAATGATATATTTAGCCTAATTGATCCATGTGTGATGTATATGGTTGTAAAATTGATTGAAGTAGTGAAAAAATGAGTTGCAAATCCTAATAAAAATTTTGTGAAAATAAGTGATTGCAACTTTTGAATTGCCATTTAATTGTGTGTCCAATGTCATTGTAGTCTGAATGATGATTTCCAAATTGGAATGTTGAGTATTATTTGAATTAATTGAATGTGTTTGCCAAGCGGAGGCAAGTGAAAAATTGTGTGATTAATGTCTATGTTGTATGAGTGAAATTTTTTGATCAGGAGGATGAATAGTTTTAAATTAAGAAGTGGCTGACAAGTCTTGTATTTTTATTTTTTGCAATGAAATTATGTTTCATTTGTCTCAAAAAAATTTAAGAAATGATATCTAGTGCCTTTAAGGGCTTGGGTGTTTGAAAGGAATGATTGGTATACTAATGGCTGATGCAAGTGCAAATCGTGGTCAGGGTTTTTTTTTTTTGCAATTTGGTGCAAAATTGCACCAATTTTTTTGGCCTAGCACCAAGCCTATAGGAAACAAACAATAAAATTTTGGATGAAATCATCAATAAACTTCAAACTTTTTAAAAATAGTAGATGAAATTGCCAAATAATGGATGAAAATAGAAAGATAGATATGTATTATGTGCTAATATGATATTTTCTATCCAATATATGGATGAATGTTGAGATTTGGAGCTCCACAATGAAATGAAATACCGCCACTTCGGCACTTCACAAGAAAATGAAAAAAACAACCCTGATCGTGGCGTCACCTTTGAGTTTCCGCGGGTGTGAGTTGTTGACTGCGACCGAGAATGGCCGCAGACCATGTGTTGCCACCGATCTGCACTTGCATCGGCCATTACTGTACCAATCCCATGCAAATTCCACACACTTTCCTCCTGATCAGTAGCACAACAAACAGTCCACCAGTCATAACTTAATTTGTTATAATGTGTGCTTCCAATTGTGGCGGTGTCCCCCGCGCCCCCCATTTATGAATCACGGTTCTCCGGGGCGCGTCGTGACGACTTTTGGAAACGCAGGGGCGGAACTCAAGTGCGTGCGTTTTTGCTGTGGGTGTCTGGTTTGCTTTGGATCTGGATCTGGATCTGAGATTGCCGCTTCCTTTCATCCCCTCACTTGTAGAGTGCCAAAGAGTCCAAGACCTCGCTGCGGTTATATTTGGAGGGCTTGACGTTACCACGAAATCATGGCACACAAGCCAACAGGTGAGCGAGCGAACCAATTCTTGACATTACCCAAAGCGCGGCTGATTCCGGGGTTATAAGCTTATAGTCTATGTGTTTGCTGGAAACAGAGGTTCGATAGGTTTGAGAGGTGTGAGAGGTGTGGGAACTTCAGATCTGTTTTGGTGCTGAGCTCGTTTACAAACCGGAGGTGGGTTTTGTGAGTTTAAGAGTTCGCGATTTGTGATCGAGGGTTTTGTTGTGTCGGTCAAGGTTCGATTTCGGACTGTTTGGAGTTGGTGGAATTTCTTTTTGTCAAGGTTTCTATGGATTTGGGTGATCTTCGTTGTTTGCTGAGATTGCTGTGAATGCTGTTACATTGTTGTAGCTTTGAAAGATCTGGTAGCTATGGCGCCAGAGGACGCACCATTGAAGAAGGCGCTCATCACGGGCATCACCGGGCAGGATGGCTCGTATTTGACCGAGTTTCTGCTCAAGAAGGGTTACGAAGTGCACGGTATTATTCGGAGGTCGTCCAACTTCAACACGCAGCGCCTGGAGCACATTTACATCGATCCCCACAATTCCAGCGCCCGCATGAAACTGCACTACGGGGATCTGTCGGATGCGTCGTCGTTGCGCAAGTGGGTGGACACGATCTGCCCGGACGAGGTCTACAACTTGGGTGCCCAGTCTCATGTCGGGGTTTCCTTCGAAAACCCTGATTACACGGCTGATGTTGTGGCCACGGGAGCTTTGAGACTGCTGGAGGCTGTGCGTATTCACATTGCCAGCACTGGACGACAAGTAAGCCCACTTTACTGTGTTCAAAGGATGGCTTTTCTTGGTTCTGTCTCCTGGAATCTTAAGCAACGTACATAGCATTCTTGTGCCTTGAGTACCATACTAAGCATTCTTTTGCCTGAAGGAACACGACACAGTTTTTAGCCTAGAATTACATGCGAAACGTTCTTTTGCTTCAAGTAACATCATATTTAGCATCGTTTGGCTTTTGTAAGCTTGCACTCTTCACTTTTGAAATGGAATGTAGCATACTCTTCATCTCATTTCGACATGATTAGCTGAGATTTTAAGGTTAAATTTTATTGAGGGTTCTTGTATGCAACTCTCATTGGTGCTTTGCAATGCCCTTAACCTCTCAGTGTCCAAACTAGAAATACGATAGTCACTTTGAAGCTAATACCTGTAGTCGATTTTAGTAGGCTCCAAAATGTATTTTTTACAGTCAGAAATTGTTGGGTACGAATTCTCCTTTCTAACAACACTTCTTACTATCATCCCGAAGCTTCCTAGATCATGTATTTCAACTCCTGTAGATATGGATGTGGCTGTTTGGGCACTTCAAGGTTAGATGATAGTAACGTAACATACAACTTCAGCTGAATATCTGATGTAATGAGCATGGTAGATTTGTTTTCTTTGGCGCAGCTGAAGGAATGGTTTGTAACGTGTACTTATGATTTATTATCTTTTGATTGGTTATTGCTTGGTCTCTCTTCAGGTGAAGTACTACCAAGCTGGATCATCAGAAATGTATGGTGCCACTCCTCCCCCCCAGGACGAGACCACTGTGTTCCATCCTCGGAGTCCTTACGCTGTTGCGAAGGTCGCTGCCCACTTTTACACTGTGAACTACCGAGAAGCTTATGGTCTCTTTGCTTGCAATGGGATCCTCTTCAACCACGAGTCGCCGCGCAGGGGTGAGAATTTCGTTACGAGGAAAATTACGCGTGCCATTGGTCGCATCAAGATTGGCCTCCAGAAGAAGCTTTTCCTTGGCAACCTCAAGGCCTCTCGCGATTGGGGATTTGCTGGAGACTACGTGGAGGGCATGTGGCTTATGTTGCAGCAGGACAAGCCTGATGACTATGTCCTTGCCACTGAGGATTCCCACACTGTCGAGGAATTTCTGGAAGAATCCTTCAGCTACGTTGGATTGAACTGGAAGGATCATGTGGAGATCGATCCCAGGTCAGTTGCTTTTCTAGCTCTTCACGCGTTGATACTGTAAAATTCTCAACATAAGGCATAGGTGTATTGCCTTGCACTGAAATCCTATGGATACTCTGCATGCTTTAGTGATGAGCAGTCGGTCCCGGATCTCAACTGAGTTTCGTTCTATCCTGAATTAGGACCTTGCAATGCTGCTCTACTGGAAATTTAGGAAACTTGAGGATGATTAATGTCTCTGCCTGAAAATAGTTTTCTAGAAGATTGGGCAGAATGTTGCTTCTTTTGAATGCTTCTGTGGTCTCTGTGGTTTACCTACATTCATATCGCTTTAAGATGCCTGCCTGCCTGAAGATTGTCTATCACCATACAAATTGTCTATCGCAATGTGAATTGTGCAGCAGTTAATGATAGTGTGATACTTTTGCAGGATTTTTCAGAATGTTGTTTCGTAGATCGTAATGTAGAGTTCCGAGTATAATGGTTACGATCACGAATGCGTATTTGTGTCTAATTCATCTCTGGTTGTGAATTTCAGATACTTCCGTCCCTCAGAAGTGGACAATCTCAGAGGCTCAGCGCAGAAGGCGAAGAATTTGCTGGGCTGGGAGCCGAAGGTTAACTTCAAGCAGTTGGTTGCCATGATGGTGGAAGGTGATTTGGAGAGGGCCAAACGTGAGAAGGTGCTTGTTGACAATGGCTACATTGATTCACACCAACAACCTTGAAGCATTGTAGCATTGGATGTTTGATAGTTTAGTTTAGCATTTGACTTCGCGAATTGTGTTAACTCATCTGCGTAATTTGCGAAGGGATAGTTTGCAATGAAACCGGAACCTCTGGCAAACAAGTTCAATGATAGCGCAGTCTTTCATGCTATATAACTTATCACTTCGCTGGTTATTGAGCTGGAGCTTCCGTGACAGTCGACTGGGCTGTCTGCGAGGCCTAGTGCTAGCAGTTGTGGTACCATTCTTTTTCTGAGGCAAATCTTTGGTAATATGGAAAAAGCATCTGTATTATCATTCAGGTCCGTTTTCAGGGGACTTTTTGCCATTTAACTTTCTTCTGGAGAATTGTGTAGGAGCGACATGATGGGATTCATTTCCTGCACTAAGTTATATAGACACGGGAGCGTACTCTAGTTGTAGGAACTCAGTGAAATTGTTTTTATGACCTTCCACTTTCTGCTAACCTCATTCAAGCGGAAGGAATCGTATGTTGTGGAAGAGTGATGCAGAGTCTCAAAGGTTGGGACTCTCTTAGGGCACCAAAGAGAGTGGTTACTTGTAGTGAATCGTTAAGGTTTTACATCTACTTCCAATGTGAAGCAACCCTTCACATTTTAAATTCAGCCCTTGCAATACCAAGACCATTCAAATTTGTATTGAAATGCAAAAACATCATCATAGATGAGCTTTCTTTTCTTTAAGCTAATAGAATGTTGGACTTAATATGGAGTTAGATTTAGCCCAATTAAGGATGATCTTGAATGACAATGGATTTATATGACAAGTGGCTTTCAATGAATGGACTTTTCATAAAATTGACAATTTTGAATTAGTTATGTTAATGCAAACTTGTTCAATTCAATCAAGAAAATTAATGCATTTCTTGAATATTCTTCACACAAAGCTAGTATAAACGAATTCCCCTTGTCAGTAAAGGTTATGATTTTTCAACTCAATAGTAATGGCTAAATAAGTAATAAAACAATGATGGTATAAGAAAAGTTAAGTGAATGGAATGCTTGTATTAGACAATTGAAATCTCATTGTCATTTAATACTACGAAGAGTCTTAAAAAACACTTTAAGCACCTCAAACATTCACCACTCTATTAAAATTCAAATTTAAACTTTTAAGAATTTTTTTTGAATGATTTACAAAGATCATCAATAGATGCTAGAATTATCTTTGAATTTAATACTATTTCATATTTGTCATTCAATACCAAAAATATAGTTGCTAACACCTATTTGCATCATCGTTTATTAGATTCACCTTTATTTTTTCATTGAAACAAGGTGAATGCCTTTGTATTGAACACTGTAAGGATAACTCCTTAAAAACCTTTAAATGATTCATTTATTTGGAAGTACCAAAAGTTAGAAAATAAGTGAATTACTTGTCTATTCAAACTTTGCTCAAGAAGAAGTGATTCAAAGACATGGGGAAGGAAAGACCTAGTTCATTAGATGAATTAAAGCCAACTTCAACTAAGTTTAAAAGACCATATGAACAAAATCCATTATCAA
Organism: Thuidium tamariscinum; assembly: GCA_947034885.2. NCBI lineage: Eukaryota > Viridiplantae > Streptophyta > Bryopsida > Hypnales > Thuidiaceae > Thuidium > Thuidium tamariscinum. The sequence continues at coordinate 12,722,501 of OX344751.2, forward strand.
CACCTTCTTCACCTAAGACACGAAAAGCATCAAGACCAACTTCATTTAAAAAGCTTATACCTATCTTGCTAAAGTTTGGTAAACCTTATTATCTAGAGCCTAAAAAGGCTAGACCATTGTATGATTATGGTCCAACAAACTTTACAGGACCAACTAGTTCTAAAAGCAAGATAGGCACACAAATAGCCAAATTCAAACTAAATTTGTCAAGACAATGTTCACCAAAGTACTATTTAGAGTCTTTTAAAAGGTGGGGCTTACCATATCTAGAATCATGCCAAAAATTTATGAGGTCATACTCTCTAGAATTTACAAATTTGAACTCCTATATGGACTCGGCATTTGCTTCAACTACAAAACACTCCCTAATATAGCAAAAGCCCAATACAAATATTCGAACTTAGTTCTCATTCGAGCTTTTAAAATCAAAGCCACTTCTATTTTATAATTGAACCACCAATATAAAGTCACATATCACCTTTTGTTTGGCCTTTCTTTCAGTATTTATTATAGATAGCATTTGAGTTTTGATTCAAATTGTTGTTTAATAAGGCCAAATCAAATTATTATTTTTTAATATTGGGATAGTAATTCCACACAAGCAACTTTGAGACTCTATAATTGTATACATTCAAATCATATTGAGTTTTTTTCTCTCTAAATAGAAGTTTTGGTCCCACATTTTCAACTTCAAACTTAACATGCAAAATTTTAATACCCTTTTCTTTCCAGCTTGGAATTGCAAGTGTGGAACCAAAACCTCAACATAACTCTAAAAGAACCAAGTGGCCCTTGATGGAACATACAAAAGTATAGGCAAGCTTCTAAGGTCTAGATTTTTTATATGAATTCTTAAAACCTTTTTCCAAGAACCAAAAAGAAAAAAGTGTCTCTCTAAAAATATTTGCATTCTTTCAATTACTACCTTCTAAGCAAAAGTTTTGATATCCTAAGCTCCAAAAATCCAATTAAGGGCAATTAAAAATCTTACAAAAATTTCAAATAATTTTCCAATCTTTTGTTATTAGAGTATTTTTCCTAAGTGGAAAGATTTGATACATTCCATTTTGATTATAGATGAAAAAATTATAGTGTATCTTATTTTGTAGCTAGGCAATCAAAGTACCTTTATATATATATATATATATTTGTTTCTAAAATCAATTTCCACATTTTCACCAAAAAGAATGGTTCATGGTATTAATTTTTTTAATTAAACAATCTCACCATTGAAATTAGCATATTTCAATTACATCACACAATTAGAATTGCTTTTAGTTTTTCTTTTTATCTTGAATCTATGTTGACTTGAATTTTTTCTTAAGAATGAAAATGAAATTTTCTATCCTTAAATTTTTCCAAATTCTCAATTTGTATTCCTAACATTAATTTTTTTTAAATACAGTACAAAATTTTTAATTATTAAGATTCAATGTCTTATAATCAAGTTTGGCAATGTACTAAGATTTTTTTTCTTCAATTTCATGAAGATATATAGCAATCTAAGGGATAAAACTTTCTTAAATTCCTTCCCTTCATTCGTAAACTAGTTTGTTGCAAGATCCTTTGGTTAGATAAACAACAAATATAATGTCCTTTAGAAGGTAAGAAAATATATACTTCAATATGATCTGAGTGCATACAATCTTTCCTTTTAATCATTTCCAAGATTATAACAATTGAATTTGGAATACTTATAGGAAGAGGAACCAAGTGAAGGATGACATTTCATAACTTATAGGAAAATTCTATCAGAGTCATTGCAAGAAACACCGTCCCTTTTCCGTAGCGTTTTGGAAATGGACGTTGTTTTCTTTGGGAGTACTATTTAATTAGAAAATAATTTTTTTTTAAATATGAAAAATATGTCTAATGTATAAACCTTAAAGAAGAAGATATCCTATGAAGGAAAAGCTTAGGAAAAATTCTCCAAGTAGGAGCACTAGAAAAGTGGAAAATCTCATGAAAATGGGCGTATTTACATTTTAATTTGTAAAAAATAGGAAAAGTTACTTTTCTTGAATCTAAAAATTTTCCATTTGGAAAGAGTTGGTGGTAATGACATTTCACCAAAAAAATAATCTCAACTCTATTATCAATGGTCAGAAATTGCGTGCAATGGGAGTACTGTTTGTATGGATGTGGAGGACATAAAATAATGTATTTTAAGATTTCCTTCGATAGGAATATGCTTTCCTACTATGCAAATGCACCATGAAAATTTCAACTTTAGATCATTAAATTTGGGTACTCCTAATGTAGTAAAAAACCCTAAACCTCAATTTGTGACAAATTAACAAAAAAAAAATTTAATATAAAATGATTTTTTTTAATTTATGAAAAATAAGGGATGTAAAAATCATCAAGTTATAGAGGTCCAATAATTATTTCATATTCTCGAATATTTTAATTCAAAAGTTATAGTAGAAAAGAACAACGTCACTCCAATTGTGACAGGAAATAGGACCGGTGTTTCTTGCAATCACCCATCATCCATTGGATCATTCCTACTTTTTCATTGAAAGCTAGTTGATACTTTTAGTGAATAAGTTTAAAAATGACTCTAATGCTTTATGATCATTATGTATGGGACTTTGATGTGCTCAACTTTGATGCTCTATTGGGCATTTCAATTGTAATACATAATGACCTTCAGTTTGATGTAGAGTTTTTTGATGGCTCAAGCTTGGTTCCAAGACATATGATGCAAATAATATCTTGTGTGGCTAATGCAAGAGCACCATTTCCCTTGTCAAAAGCACACAAGCTAATATATCATCAAAAGATAGACAAGAACATCTTTGTAGAAAAATTAGAGAGTTTGAAGCAAGCAATGGTTGATCAAACCTAAGTATCACTTCCAACTTCTAAGGGTTCATATACACAATGTACTTTCGAGTTCAACATTAGTGAGTCTCTTAATCCTTTACAATTCAATGTTGTTTTATACTATATCTATATCCAATGCTTTAGACTTGGCACAAGTCCAAACTTGCATCATGATTAGGGCTTGCAAGTCAAGGAATTAGATTCAACTTCAAATTGTAGTTACATCCTACATCCTATAAAAAAATCCAACAATGCTATCATGTGAGTACAAAGATGTCAACTTGTGAGTCTTGAACCTACTATAGGTATGTACCTACAACCATTTGAAGGGGTTTAAAACATATGTACCTATAATTATATAGGTACACTTTAAAATGGAAAGAGTCTTTAACATAGGTACATATAACATAGACACCTAAAATCATAAGAGGTGTTTAATTAGAATATAAACTTCTAGGCTTCTAGGCTTATAGATTCTATTCTGACATGCTAGCACTCCCTTAAAAAGAAGACCATTGCTTTTGGTACATGTTATCTTCTATGAGCTTAGACTAAGTTTTTATTATGTTTAATACTTCAAATATCTTGAGCACAAGACTATTTATAAAGATAAATTTAATTTGCTTTAAATTGATGAGTGTTCCAATTTTGTCTCAACTTCCTTTTGGATCATAATATAAAGAAATATAATAGGAAAAAATGTAATTTAGACAAATCCCAAATTATATATCACCAAAATTAGTGAAGAATATAGTATCTATTAACCAAAATATGAATAAACAAAAAAAAATTGCGTTGACTTACTCAAAAGCACAAAATACATCCATGAAATACATGAAGCCCAATATTAGCCTTTGGATCACAAAGAGATTGCAACATGATCAATCGCTCTAAAATTGAATCAATTGGAAGTTTTCGGATAGTTCTAGCCAAATGTTGCAAAAAATTCATCTATAAATTTAAAGTCTTGTTGGTGAAGAAGATATTATTGACATTATTCAATGTTATAGTCAACTAGAAGAAAGGATTGCAACAATTGAAAGTACAGATGGAAGTGATGCACCTTGAATATGTGGCATAAGTATCTTGAGTTCCAAGGTAGGAAATTTGTGCATTCTTCTTTTTCAATTTATTTCTATTACACCCTTAGAATCATTTTAAAGATCCAATGAAAAGTAGAGATTTGAATCAGAATAATCTTCAACAATTGAAAGAATTTATGTTTTTCCTCTAGAAACAGCATTGAAAGAAAAGTTAAAAATATTTGATGTTCATTGTAGAGAGCTTGAAATGTAGTTAACTATTGACTTTGTTTAACCCCTAAACCTCTGAACATCGTTTTTTGAGATTATAGATTTTTTGGGCAGCTCACTACGGATGGCATTTTTATTTTTTTTCTCTGAAATTTTGATACAATGTGTGTCCAAGGAGTAGCTTTAAGGCCCAACAATTTTCATAACTTTTGACTTTGTGGATAAAAAGTTATGGCATGATATGTCACTTTGTTTGCTCAGCAGGCAGCCTGGGTAGCTGAAAAAACTTTTTCAAAAAAACTTTTTTTTGAAAAGTGAAATTTCAAATTGATTCTTTAGGTTTATACATACATGGGATGCTTTGAATCAATCCATTCCAATCAATGAGTCAAAAGTTATGAAGATTTTGAGTTTGGGGTAGTTTGTGGCCAGTTATAGAATCTCTACAGTACAAAAAAAGTTTGAAATTCTTCATTTAATTCAATTTTCCATATTTTTGAAAAAAAATTAAAAAAAAGGTGTAGATTGTTTATTTCAACATTTTAACCATTGGGATTGAAAATTTTCAATTCCATGAATAAAATGTTCACAATTTAGTATTTTGGCTCATTTTTTACCCCGGGGAGGACACTTCTTGTATATTTGGGGGACCCACGTGCGGCAGTGGGGTATTTTTAGGGGGGCTATCAATTACTTGTAATCATTACTTGGCAACATTAAAAGAGCCCCTATTTTACCATAAAGCGGAAAAATCAGCCATATTATCATCCCTATTTTATTTTTAAAACACTTTGCCTTTTTAATGTCCCCTATTTTATATGTAAATTTCTTATAAATTTTACCTAAGATTATTTAAATGTACCCTATATTCCGCTGCATGTAGGTTATTAAAAAACGGGAAGTGTCCTCCCCTAGTTTTTTACTTCTTTCTACGTACTTATTTTTTCCTATATGTTGTACAATTCCAAATGGTTTGAATTTTTTTGAGAATGTAGCCAACTTTCATTGAAGTATGAATTCAAAGAGTAACCACCATTTTGAATTTTTTTTTCACACAAATGTGACCTTGTGAAGTGCAGCTGCACGGATTTTCGCAGGGATAAAAAAACAGTTTTTGTCAATTCAAATGCTTATATCTTGCAATCTACTCCATGGGATTTTTTGAAATTTTTTCCACATGTTTACAAACCACCTTGCTACAAGATCCTATGGTTACATGAGTCAAAAATGTGTTTTAAAAAAAAAATTGCTCTTGTATTAGAAATGGCAGTTTTGGAGCATTTTTTTTTGTGAAAACGATGTTAGGGGTTTAGGGGTTAATGTTAGCATAATCTTAAGACTTTTGGTAATAGAATAATCTCAAGACTGTCCACAATTAGATTTAAGTTTTTGTAAAAAATATAGAATGAGCTCCTTAAAGATGTTATTATTTTGACTCAAACATTGATAGATTTTTTGTTCTTTACAACAAGATAAATATATAGGTATGCAGATACAAATTTATTTTTTGGAAAATGATATCACAAGGCATCATGAAAAAATTCAAAACCTCAAATATAGAGGTTATAAGTTGTAAGGCTTATAACAATTCTCCTATAAATGCTTTTCCAAATTCATGTATAATTGATTAATTGTAGACAAGGCTCAATTGATGTTCAATTATAATATGGTCACTCATTGCTTCATTGTTGTCATTTAAAACATTGATTGTGGCCCAAGTCTCACATATTGAAAAAACCACATTGGAGTCATTCCCTAAATGTTTGCTACGGGTCATTTGATTGCAATGAGTTGTTCTATTTTTTACAAATAGAAGAACACTCACTCTCTCAAAATGCTTGAAGAACCAAGATAAGTAAGTAATGAATCACAACTTTGCAAACTCCAAAGAAATACTTTTAAAATGGTGAAGAAAACACAAACATGAGGATTGAAAAAAGCTCTACAAAAAAAAGCTTAAGGTAGGTACACCCAAAATGGCGCTTGACCTTAAAGCACCTTGTACAACGTGCATACATTTTCAAAATCAGTCATGTACCTAGACTGTAGATGGCGCTTTCAGAAACACACTTTGACTGTTAATAACTTTTGCATACGGTATCCAAATCCACTGTTCTTTGGTGCATTGGAACATGCTTTCACTCTTCAACAAGACTGCAAAAAATCTGAACAACATAATAAAAGGAACTAGGCACAGTATGAAAAACTGGCGCTTTTGGGTGTACCTACCTTACCTGCATACACAATAGCAAGCAACAGATGGTAACCAAAGCACCTTCGTCAACTACTTCTTTCCTTTCCCCTTTGTTGGAGGAGCTTCCGGTTCTGGCTCCAATTCCTCAAGCTCACCAGGTAAGACTACACCAATGCAAGTTCGAATGTCCTCCTCAATCTTGAATGGTGGAACGGTGCAAGCATAGCGACCCACGACATTCCCTAGTTTGTCCACCAGAAACTTTGTGAAGTTCCACTTGACACTATTTCCCAACAGCCCTCCACCTTGTTGCGCTTTCAAATACTTCCAAAGTGGTGCCTCTTGGGCGCCATTGACATGAATCTTGTCGAAAATGGGAAACTCTGCGTTGAACCTTGTGGTGGCGAATTCCTGGATGGTGTCCAGGTCTTCCCGTTCCATGGCTCCGAACTGGTTGCAAGGGAACGCTAGCACCTCGAACCGTTGCGTCCTGTACTTCGCGTGAAGCGCCGTGAGCTCCGTGTAGTTTTGGGTGGTCAAGGTGCCGATGGAAGCGACGTTGACGATGAGGAGCACCTTGCCTGCGTAAGTGCTCATGGGGACGTCTTCGCCGAACTGGTTCTTTACGATGAAATCGTAAATGGGGCTCGCGGGGGGAGCCTCCGCTGATGGAGGAGCCTCCACAGGTTCCTCGGTCTCGGCCATAGCTCGAAGAATCCCTAATGTGGCCTACTCGATGCGAGCGGGAGAGGCGATGTGTGAATCAAGATCCGTCGGACGCTGCTGCAAGAACATCTTGATGGTGAGAAAAAACTCTGACAATCTCTTTGGTAAAAATCAATAGGGACATGCAACAATCCTGGAGTTGAAATAAATCATGAAGACGACCTAAAGAGAATTGTAGAGAGTTTCTTGGCTACTTAGAGTTTGGGCAAATGAGTGGTGACATGCAGGTTATAGATTTGCAGAAACCATTTGAGATGATTTGAATAATGCACGCTTTCGATGATGTGATCTGTATGTCACTGCGCATTTTGCAAGCCCTAAGTTACCGGAAATTGCCAGTCTCTGTAGGGACATTGGGAATCCCGGAGTTGAACAAATCGCAAAGGCAATGCACAGAGCATTTCTTGGCAACTTAGGATTTGAACAATGAGTGGTGATATGCAGATTATAGATGTGAAGAAATAACAACAATCATTCAAATTAGTGGACACAATCGATTCTATGAAATGTATGTCACTGCGCATTGCGCTAGTCCAATGATGTTAAGAAGTAATTGCGAGGTTTCGGACGAAAAAATTGAATGTGTTGCCTGATTTGTAACACCGCAATCGTGTGGAGTCTTATGACACTTTACGAGGTATCAAATCAATGGTCTCGTTCAATTTCTTGCATTATTATATCGGTGGACTCATTCAACGTGAACTTAAAGAGAAAGATCAATTCCGTGATTGAAAGCTTCGAATAGAACAATGTCTTCTGAGTGATGGAGTGCGCTTTCTAGCGCGGGTTGCTCGTTGCCTACAACGCTCGCTCTAGCTGTTGCTGCCTATTTTCTCTAGCTACTGCTGTCTACTAAAAGAGTTGATTGTACCGGTAATCCGCGGCGGGCGTAGTGAACGTGGCCAAGTCTTGAACCGCGATCGAACCTTTGTTCTCGGTCTTGCGATGGCGTCTGCGTATCCTGCAACTCTGTAATTAGCGCCGGCGTTGCTGATTCGGTCAGCTGGTAATTGACTACTTGTCGTCAGTAATCATCTCATCACCTGTGGTTTTATAGTTTTTGCGACTGCAATATCTAAAAGCTTGTTTCAGTGGGGCTAAGAATGAATCAATTCTTTTGGGCTAGTGAAACAAAGTGATACAAAATGGAAGTTACAAGGCGCCAACAGGCACCGGAGATTCTGATCGCTTCAAATGTGATCCCTCCGCAGGAATAAAACATTGACGCCCTTTAGCAAGCGCGGTTTCAGACTTGGAGCACTGCTTGCAAAGTCTTCAGTAAGTTCGCAAAGTTCCGCAGCAATGTCGACCGACCCAGACAGTAATGAAAAATTCGTGATGCATAAATGCCTGTTGAGGAGTCAAATCGATATCGTCTTGATGTGGGGGCTCCGATCGCTATATATGCAAGACGGCATTGCGACTAGCCCGCGGGCCGTGGTGGCTCTGTTCCAAATCATACCCATCCGAATTCGACGGAGCGTGACGACTAACATCAAACTTCTCCCCATCGCCCCATAACGCGTACGCCTCCTCGCCATGCTCCGCATCATCCCCCACCAACAAATGCTCCTCCGACATTCGCAGCGGCATTACTGCGCCAATAGCGAAAATAATCAACGTCGTCGCCACGATATTCCACCCGATAACGAATCCCGCCCCCGCAATCTGCTTCAACACTTGGACACCTCCGTTCCCACCAAAAAACAAGCCATTGGAGTTCGTCACAGCCAAGCCCATGTACGCGCACAGTTTCGGCTCCGCGAACAAACCCACACAAATGCCCCCGAGGCAGCCCGCCACGGCGTGTGTGTGGAACACCCCGAGCGTATCATCCACATTCTGCAATAGCGACCACCGTTTATGTAGCCACATCATGGTCCACCACGGGATACTCCCAGCCAGGATGCCCATCACGAGCGCCGCCCAGCCTGGAACAAACCCCGCGGCCGGCGTGATCGTTACCAATCCTGTCATCATCCCTTGCACCGCCCCGATTACAGACGGCTTCCCGAACACCAGCACATCCAGCGTCGTCCATGTCAACAAGCTCGTCGCGGCGCAGACGTGCGTGTTCAGCACAGCCAGTCCCGAAACCAGATTCGCACTAAAAGGCGCGCCACCATTGAATCCCGACCAGCCCAGCCATAGCAACCCTGCGCCTGTCAACATGAGCAACATATTGTTTGGAGGAAACCTTTCGCGATCCTTTGGTAATCGTGGTCCGACCCAAAAGGCCGCGACGAACCCCGCGACACCGGAGGACACGTGAATAACGTACCCGCCGGCGTAATCGATCACCCCCCATTGCCAGAGAAAGCCGCCTCCCCAGACGCTGAACGCGCCTACGGTGTAGGAGAATGTAAGCCACAAGGGGACGAACACCATCCACGCGCGGAAGCTCATGCGTCCAAGGACCGAGCCCGCGAGCAAGATGACCGTGATGGCTGCGAAGAAGAACTGGAAAAGCACCATGTCCGCCATGCCATACTGGCCTCGCAGTTCGGGGGTTTCGACCGTGCCGTTGCGGTAGTGGTGAATGGTGGACGGGAGCTCGGCTTGATTGAGAAGGTAGACGTAGCTCAGAGTCGTCCCCGCCTTGCCCCACACTGGCAGTAGCTTCTCCCCGAACGACATTTTGTAAGCCCAGGTCACCCAGCACAAGAGCGTCGCGGCGAACGCGTAGAGCGCCATGAAAGCTGAGTTCACGGCCCATTTCTTCTTCACGATACTGCCGTAGAGGATGACGAGGCCTGGCATGGATTGCAGACCCACGAGTGTGGCCGCAGTGAGCTGCCATGCGTTGTCGCCGCGGTTGAGCCAGTCGGGCGAGACGCCGCCCGCGTTCACGTAAGCAGAAGGAACGGTGTTCGACATCACGACGGCTTGCGATTCGGATTACCCGCAATTCGATCACCGTCAGTTTCAGCCGTCGCCGCACAATCACAATGCGATGCTGCTAGCCCGACATTGCTAGTTCATCAATAAAGCAGTAATGGTCTTTTCAAAGCTAGTCTGCCAAAAAAAAAACGACACCAGCATTAGCAACGATTGTCACAAACCTCGCGTGACGATCGACACAAAAGCTCACAACTTGGGTGGCGACTTAAAAAAACCCAAACTTCGGATTCGACACCAGAAGCTCTCTACTATGGATCCCCGAATAGTTGCATTGATGCAAATGCAGACAGGTACGTGATTACAGTGTCTGAATGAATACAACGATGAGCATTCGCGAAGAGTTTAACAGATTGACACTTGTTCACAACTATTGATTCCCGAACTATGGAATTCCATTGATGAAAATGCAGATAGGTACATGGTTGCAGTGACGGAATCCACGTACTTAGAGTGTCAGCACGTAAGGATTGATGACAACGAATCCGGCATCAAAACTCAACATTCAACATCCAAAGGTTCTAGAAAATATAGTGATATGCTGCCGAAAATCAAGTCTACCTATTCGACACGGTTGGATTGGACTAAAGGTACTCGTGCTTGCGCTGCGAACAATGCGCACTTCGGACTACTACCTTGGTTGCCTCAAATGCTCTACCGTTGGAACTGATCTCACTCCCAAGTGCTTAGTACCGACCCAGCTGGTGTGAGGCTGCTCCAGACTTGAGCTATGAGCGTCTTGTCAAGACCATACCAGCCCACCGACGACGACATGAAGCTCTTCCGGCCGTGAGTTCGCAGCACTCTACGCACCATCGGCATGAGAAGGAATTCTCCCTCGTTCTACGAGCTCTAGTCGAAGAATATCAATGCCAGGACGAAGTTCTTTCGCTGCAAGGTGGAAGAGCGCAAAAGCAAGCGTCGGCACGGAGAGTTCTTAAGTCTAGAGTGGCGGGGAGAAGCTCTGCTACTCGCACTCGTGAATGTATCCTTGTTTCCGTGGGCCTTTCTTCCTGTAAGGTAGTCCTTGTTCTAGCTTTTTCAGTATTACAGGTGAAATCTACAGTGTTTCCAATTCTACTGTACACGGATCCGTGGTCGTAACTGGGGGTCAAAGTGATTTGGCGTTTTGGAAGGAAAAGAAATCTCAGAAATCGCGCTTGTCTGCAGGTAGGTAACTCAATTTTTCTTAAGAAATCGTGTATGTGAAAATATACAGCGTTTACATTTCTACCGTACACAAATTCGTAGTTCTAACTGTAGGTCACTGTGATTAGCGTTTTGGAAAGAAAAGAAATCTCAGAAACCTCAAATTTTTCAATTGGAACTATGCTTGTCAAGCGTAAAGTGTTTCCATTTCTACCGCAACACAAATCCATAATCTATACTGGAGGAGGTCGGAGTGATTAGCTTTTTGGAAGTAAACGAAATTCTCAAAATCTTGCATTTCTGTAAAGATAACTTAACCTCTAAGGTTTTGTGGGTCAAAATTAGAAAATACTCCCAAAATTGTCAAAAACAACACCTTTTAAAAATAGGGTTGTAAATCAAAATTTATTCACTTTTTAGAATTTTTAATTGAAGGATCTTGATCTTGATAAGTACATTTGTCTTGCAAGAAAAATGAAGGTTCAAAACTAAGGTGTATTGTATGTGTCACATATAACCCAACAAAGAGCAATACAATGTTTTTTCAAAGGTTGCTTAAGCCTTTTACAATGTGGCATTGTTAAGCCTTTGAGCCCTATAATTCAAATTCTACTTTGCAAATTTATTTGAAGACTTCAAATTTTGAGTAGAGATTCAATTTAAGAGGTGTGCAAAACTTCAAAATAATGCTTTGCTTCACTTACCTAAATTGGAAGTAAAGAAAAGAAAAGCATACAACTTCTTAACCAATTGTTGAATCTTTGTAAAAATTTGATTTCCTAAAAAGTCATTTGAATTTTCAATCTTAGAAAAAAAAGTTGACAAATAAAAACCAAAATATCACATACTTCACTCTAAATACTCCAAACACCTCCCAAACCATTTTAGATTTAGCCCATTAAGGACTAGGTGACCACATTTTGGTCAGCATTGATACTTCTTCATTTCATTAGATGAAATTTGAGGGCATTGGAAGATTGAGGGTTCCCAAACTATGGGAACAGGAATCTTATGTGGTTGAGACATTACCACATAATTAAATTTTATTTTTTTGAATTTTTTTTGGGACTTTTTTTTATATTTCAAAACCCCCCAATTTATTTTTTTATTTTTTTATTTGGGTTAATGCCGGCTTGATAGCAGCTAGCGGCATTATGAACCATTTTGGGAACACACCCGAAACGGCCCTCTAGTGCCCTCAAATGTCATCTAATGGTAGAAAGACTTTTTAAAATGAATTTGGATAGAGGACATGTGTGGGGAATTGGGAACCAAATGCTTTAGAACAAGAATCACAACAATCTCAACTAATATGCAATTCAAGGGTTGGGAAAAACTAATGAAATATGAGCCAAAAATACAATCTTTCAACACAAGAACCTTCAATTGCCACAAAATTATGATGGAGACCCAAGCATTCATTCATTAGTATGGTTAAATCTCTAGAATGCATCATGGTTTAGTAATTTTCTTCATATTTAGCCTTGCATTAGAAAATGTCTTCCCCACCCCAAAAATCAACCACCGTCTATATTGGGTTAAAAGAGCTGTGGGGAGGTAATTTTCATTCGAACTGGCAGAATTGAAATTCATGCCCCACAGATGACCGACAGTTCTATCAACTTTGTGCTTCCGTGTGCCTCTCGTGGGAAGTATATCATCAATTCTGCGAAGGAAGCCAACTCCACGAGTGACGAATTGATTTGCAGTGAATTTAAAATGTACCAGCAACGAACGTTGGATATTGAAATCATTTCGTAATAAACATTCATGACAAAACGTGAATTGAGTGAGTGTGTGTCGGTCTGTAGTCTTCTTTTCAAGCCACTCTTAGGTGTCCTGTTTTCATTTTCAATGGGAATTGTCCATTTGTTTCAAAAAAAGAAAAAAGAAAAAACACTCTTAGATACGTCAAGGACCAAGCGGAGAATGCTCAAGGCTCATTCAAGCCAAAACGATCAAATCATTCGAACAGTAAAGTACATCAATTGGTCTCAAACTGGCAAACCCAGCATGCGACTCACGGGCATTTCTCATTCAATTCAGACCTTTCAGTTTGCTCGAGGTGCAGCTAGTATTCACAAACATGCTACTTTTTTTCGCTATAAAAAGATTCTTTTGAACAAGCTGAAAATTTAGTGCACTTTAATTTGCACACAAATCAAAGGACTTCATCAACAATTGTTGAGGTGTGTAACAGAAACAGAAAAAACCTAAGCATCACTAAAAGAGATCACCCATTTCTGATCAAGTTCCCATCCTGACAACTTAGGCTACTTAATCTCCAGTAAGTTGAAGTGTAGGTGACAACTCACATAAAGTAGGACCCCGTAAGAGCAACAAAAATATTTGCTTGTTATACATTGAAAGCACACAATGATCACAATATGTATAGTGAAGGCTTTACTTTGATTTTGAAACCATCTTATGATTGAAAATAGGTTTGTACATATCAAGAATGGGACAAACGGACTCTTCAAGAAAAAAATTCATAATGATTTTGTGTTTGATGGAAATTTTTTAGGGAATTACGAAATCTTTTTTAAATCTATTTCTTAACAAGTTTAATTTTTTTCCTAAACTTTTTCCATCACAGCAATAGGCTAAACTGCTGAAGTGATTGGAAATGGGTGATCATCATCATACATTAATTTGTCCTAGTATAGCAATGACGGGGAAATTAGAGTCATTTAGTAAACTAGTGTTACCACAAAATTTTATCCTTGCGAAGGTTGGTAGAATACACAGTACTGTATTCCGGCGTGCACTAATTCGAAATAGTGTTACTTGGGTAATTAGTGTAACCCACTCAATATATCAGGACAAATTAGTGTAACTGAAATCTTGTAATCAGGGTTTCAGTAACCGCCTCTGCTCCAGAATAGCATTGGCAAATCTATTCCAACCACCCCTAACCGCTCCGTCTAATAAAAAATGTACGCAGCCAGTCGCCGCATACTCCCCATCGACGGTTTCACGAGCTCCAGGGAAAGGGATCGACGGTGGAGGCTCACCTACCAGTACGAACACTGTAGTGCGGGGACGAGTAGGTGAAGTATACGGCTGCGATGGTTCCAACCGCTTTCATCGACGGCGACCAGGAAGTCTCGCTTCATCCGAGGCGTCGCGTAACAATGCCATGGCCCGCCTGGTGAAGTGCCCGACTTGAAATGCGTGCTGGAAGGGTCGGGTCAAGGGGTTCGGCTGCCAGCCAAAGTTGTCTCTCCATTGGTGGCATTTTCACGAGCTTCGGAAAGGGAGGGAGGCTGAAAGCACGGACGGAGCCCCGGAGGTTCAAGGATTTCAGCAAGCAGATCAGAGAAAACAAACTGGTGGGGAATGGAATGGGAAACAACTGGATTGGTATTTACTTTGCCGAGAATTGTTTTGTTTCCGACACGGTAATTAGTTGCATTTGTTACCGTCACTTACCCAGCAGTTCAATTAGGTTACATTTATGTCCCATTTCCCTACAGTGGGAATTGTAGTGCGTATCATATGATCAGTCAGCTGGCTTGGATATTCTTTTCCGTCATCGAACCCTGATCAGGAATTGGCAATTTTTTAGTTTTTTTATGGGAACAAATGAAGGAAATCCAGCTTACAGCAGGGAGAAGCACCGCAAGGCCTACACCGGGTGACAATGTTGCCACCCTGGCCTAGGGCAATGAGTTGCCGAAGTTAGAAGGAATCATACTGAGAGACTTGCAACAAGACGGAATTGGCAATTTTGAGTTGTATTGACGAATTGGGTTTAGCACAATTGTACTAAACTTGAAGTAATAATCATTGTCTCAACTATCAACGGAAATCCCCGCGTGGGCTGTGGGCATTATTTTCTTTTGTTGCAATTGAACTTCAGGGCTCCGAAAAATTGGTTTATATTTGGAAGGTTGCTGGTAACATGTGAGTGTAAGTGGTTGTTGCAATGTTGAAGTAGATACCGTGCGCTCTACAAAGAAACCGAAGCAGTATTCAAGCGTTATTGTAGCAGCTTAACAAGATTTGTGGGAGCCGGGAGCTCTCTCATTGTTATAAAACCTTGGTCTTGTCTGCTATGTATTTCATGTCGTAGGATGTGAATTCTGTCCAAGGTCCCTCAAGTGGGAATTCCATGAATTTGGAAATGGTCAAAAAAATCATTTTGTTTGCTTACAAGTAAGAAGAAACGACGGGGAGGTTCCTTGCATAATATTTACCTTGCTGAGAATTGTTTGCTCTCATCTTAAATAAGGAAATTTGTTTAGGCATTCCAGTTTCGTTGGTGGTGGAAATCCCTGGAGTGAATGAGTGCTCGTTACTGATGAGGTGAGTGATCCAGCGCCAATCAGATGAGTGATTTACCATTCACCCCAGCTCGTGATCAACGATTTGGACAGGCAGACTACCGTAATATGGTACTCCGTAATAACTGAATCGCTACAGTAAGGTCAGTGAACTCTGCAAATGTGAAGAATGAAAGCATCTTTTCCAACTTCAAATGGGAACGAACCAGTGGTCTTAATTAGAGTACGTAATTCTCTATTGTATCCCCCATTCCCCCTCCACCTCCACGTCGCCCGGAACGTGCAAACCGCCGATGCACAGCGTCCGAGCAATTCATCTCGTCACACATTGGACGCTGCAAAGCCAATGGCTCCCCCATCTTCTAATGATAAACTTAAGGTAGCTCTACCCAATTCCGACCACTGACCCAATTCCACCCAAATGAAAAGCCCTCATTGATTCTAGAATACAAATCTGTGACTATAGTACATGCCTTAACTTGCATGTATTGTAAAGTTAAGGCATGTACAACAGTCACACATTTGTATTCTGGAATCAATGATGGCTTAGCTCTACCAACGCCACCACTCATCATCGAGGTGATGCTTCCCTGTTGGATTTCTCATTTCTATTTCTATTTTTATTTTTGACAAAAACGAAACAGAATTTCGGGTCCAGTTTCTCCATTTTTGACTAACTGACCAACCGCTTCCCTGTGCTTTACGATGTCGAGTCTTGCATGCCGTGGCAGTTGAAACAGATGAGTATTATTCCGGTACCAACCATGCAAGTTACGGAACTACCAAGGGGGCTCTGGTACTTCGAAGGTCGGGGTGAGCTGGCCCCCTCGCTCGGCCACACCAAGTCTTCAGTTTCCAGGCGTGCAAAGCCCCCTGTTTCGTGCTCGATTAACTGATCTCCTACACCTCTCTTAGAAAGTTTGGGGCCTCTGATTGCAAATATGGAATCACAATTTGCAAATTTTATCATGAGTGTTAAAAAACAAACATTCAGCGTTTTCCCAAGTGGCCGAGCGAGGGCTTTCAAGGTGCAACTGAATGCACACTAATTCAGCCGACGGAAGATGAGAGAAATCAGTGAGCACAGTAACTTACTCGGCAGTTACTCAATCCAGCATTTCTATTTTTTTAGACTTACTTTATTCAGTTATTACCACATTGAAAAGCTTTATACGGTGATCACTGCAAATCGGAATGCAACAAGTCAGCTACATTGATTTCGCAGTCCTACTTAATGGTGCGAGTGGGTCCATTTTACCAAAGTCACACGATTTTGAATCCGTGCAGGTTGATGTGTTACTGCATTGTGCCAGTATTCACAGAATTAAAACGTTTGTATGGTGAGTTGGTGGCACTGATTTTCAAGGTGATGCTGAAATTTCCCGCCTCACTATTAGGGGGTGTCACGGCTCCTCAGAGAAACTCAATTTCTCAGGGAAACCCAAGTTGGTGAGATTTTTCAGGAGCCAATGAAAACTGCCGTAAAATGGAGGAGCTGTGACACCCCTTTCTGCTGTTCGCAACGATTCCCCAAGAACTTCTGGCTCGCACAGCTGGGTTGGGAGCTCCGATACTTGTGCCAAGTTGAGGGCTTCAAGAAATTCTTCAAGAAATTTTTCAAAAATGCCGTTTCTTCACCCGCGGAGGAGAAGAAACGGCACTCCGTTTTCTCTGAGAATTTTGCATCCGCCTTTCGCTCCCGGTGCACCACGTACTCTTTCTCACAGAATCTTTCTCACAGAATTCTGAGGACTTCAGAAGTGCCGTGACACCCCCTATTAGGACAAATCATTGTAGTTACAAAGATACGGCACTTAGTTACAATGAGTTGTCCATCTCTCGTCAGAAAATTGAGCATAGAAAGTCCTCTTGGTTGATCCCAGATTGCAGATTTTGGGACTATAGAAGCATATCAGTATCAGTGTTCGGGAATCTTTTTGTGTTTTAACGGCATTTCCTTCAAATTGAACCGGGTTTTCAAGTATACAGTCCAGTTATTTTGTCTATTTTTACTCATAATAGAAATTATATACGGAGTAGATTTTTTCACCATTTTCTTTTCTGATGTTAACTTTTCTAAATGCAACCCTTTTTTTTCCAATTCCACCTGCTAACTTTGAACTAACCCCCAATTTCCCGAACATTGATCAGTATCCCGGGCCATTAGAATCAAACCATTGCTACTACAGTTACACGCTTATTATCTGAATAGACTGGAGCCCCTGCTGACCAAGATATGTACCGTGTATAAAGTTGGGAACAATACTGTCAGTTACTACTCCGGAGTCTGTCTGGAACAGGGTTTTGTTTTTAGGCAATTAAATGCCCAATTTCCTCCAAAAAAAAAATGGACAATTTCAAGTGCTTAGAAAAAAATGAGGGTAAATGTGACAAAAATTGCCAAACAGAATTAATAGCCTTCTATACTATTGTCAACATGCTTCTAAAACCTCGTTTCATTTGTCATGCAAAGCCAAAATTGCATACAAAAATTACATATTCAAAACTGTATACTCAAAATTGGCCTCCTTCAATTAAAATCTCCTAAATTAAAGAGTCAATCAACTTAAAACTTTCTTAAAAGGAAGGCCACATCACCATTTGTCCAAAAAAAAGAAAAAAGAAACCTGGTTTGGAATGCTAATTAGCCATGGACAAAAAACTTTGGCCAAATTGAGTGCCATGATGGAGATGGCTCCCGTGATCATAGGGTGCATGGAATCTTTTCCAATTGATATCGCTCGAAGCCTTGATTTATGTGATTTGCACGTGGTGTCATCACTAAAGCTTACTAAGGTAGACCAACCTATTACCACAGACCTTGATTTGCAATCTGACTATCTTGGGGCCAATTCCAAAAGGGACACATATTTTTGAGAAGTATGCACATGTTTTACAAATCAAACCCAAGTGGAATTATAAATTTTTTTAATCAAAATTGTAATTTCTATGAGTTTTTGAAGCGTTCAGTTGCAAATTACAAAAGCACCCATGATTAAGGTAAGAGGTCCTATAATGAATCATCTAAGGGCTAAAACTAAATTTTAGGTAGGTAAAACTTCTAGAAATATTTTCAATAAATTTTCCTTAAAAGAGAAGTAGAATTGACATCTAACCCAAGTCATTTCATATTTTTGTGAGCTTTGTGGAATTAGTTATAGAATTTTGAAGTTGAAGTGGGATAGGGCTTTGAAATGGAGCACCTCCTTAAATGTGTACAATTTGTACATTGTTGAAGGCTATGAAAAAGCAACATGTACAAACCATGTACATTTAAAGAGGTACTCCATTTTAATGCTCGCTCCACTTAAGGACCTCCTAGTCTCCCTACTAACAATCCATAACCACCTTCTTATATCCCTATAAGCATCTAGATATTCACCAATCAGCTATTGCCGTATTACACCAAATGACATAATTGTACTCATTTTTTTTAATTTCTTGATAGAATTGGCTCATTTTTGGAGAGAGTGAGATGGTCGAATGGGTAGAAATGGGGCCAAATATAGGGTGATGGAAATCGGTTTTAGATGGAATTAGGCTAGTCTACCTTAGTTGCAGACAAAGAAGGTTTAGAGGATGTGCTAGGGAACCTAGGTTCAAAGTACTAAATAGTGAAGTTAGGTTGCATTTACAATTAGGTTGCCTTACATAAAGAAAGTTATTCTACAAGTCATTAACCCATCAAGGACGGTGGTCGATTTTAGGGGTGGGCAAAACATTTTCTAGCCCTAAGCTAAATATAGAAAAGAATATCAAATTGTCATGCATTCCTAAGATCTAACCATAATAATGAAATTGGCATGAATACTTGGGCCTCTACAATAAATTTTTTGGCCATTGAAGGTTCTCTTGTTGGAAGATTTTTATATTTTCAGCCCACATTTCATTGGTTTTTCAGCCCTATACCACATGCTAGCAAAGATTGTTGTAATTCTTGTCCCAATGCATTCAATTTGCCATACTCTACACCTATTTCCTTTTGCCTGTATCCAAATTTCATTTTAAAACTTTGGCTACAAATTAAAAAAAAGTATTAATATCAACTAGAAAATGGTTGACTAATCCTTAATGAGTTAAAGTCAACAAATTAATTTTTTGAAATATGAGTCATGAGTCAACAATTAATTTTTGAAAAGAATTTCATGAGTCCCAATTACAACAACACCCAATTCAAAAGTAGTGCATTTTTGTATAATAATTGAAAATATTTATATAGTGTGGAATGTTAAGAAATTAGCAAGGGACAAGCTAATTTCACTATTTAGAGTAGAGTAGAGACGGGAATCATTGCATTTGGATTTTGCCCCCAACCATTCAATTGAGTTCTACTTGATCATATCTTAGTTCCAAGAGCTTTGTTTTCATTTATTTATAATTATTTTTGGCACACATTGAAGATTATTCAACAGTGAAAAAAAACCCATACAATTTCACCTAGAGATGAAAGTAGGAGCATGACAAATGGCTATGAGCTACAACGGGGATGCTATTTTGTGAGCCTATGAGCTTGTGAGCCTAGAATTTTTGGTGAAATTTTTAGTGATTTTTAGGGCATGGACCTATTACCGTGCTTTAAGAATTTTGGATTTTTATATCTAGTATATCCCCCTCATGAGATTTGAAATTTGTGACTTTCAAAAAAAAAATTTCAAAAAGAAAAATTTCAATTTTTTTCGATTTTTTTTTAATCCTTTTTTTATTTTTCAAATTTTTTTTGCAACTCCATCACCCTCCAAAATCCCTCTTGATATTGAAAGGGGTTTGGAGGTAGAGGACTTTGGAGCTCTCAAAAAAAAAATTCATTTTTTTTCAACTTTTTTTTCTTTTTTTCCAACTATGTTACTAGTTCATTTTTGTTGCGACTTTTCACCCTCGAAAACCTTCTCTCGGTACCGAGAGATCAATTTCAAGGTGATAAAGTCGGGGAAAAAAAAAAAAAAAAAACTTTTTTTTTTCTTCTTGCACAACTCCATCACCTCCAAAAACCCCTTGTTAGATTTTGGATTTTGAACCTCAAAAAAAATTTCAAAAATTCAAAATTTTTTTGGAAGGTATTGAGAGGCCCTTTAGAGATAGTAGGGTTTTAAAGTACATTAACCACATTTCCACGGTCATAGGTCCATGGTCATAAAGCTAAAATTTTACTATAAATAGATTTTTTTTTAAATGACTTCACTTTTTTTTTCTCTTGGCTTAAAAAATTCACAGTTTTTTTTGGTTAATTCTCTGGGCTCACAAAACCTACGCTCACTGCTCGCAAGCTCATGCTTTTAGGCTCACAAACTAGCGTCGTTGGAGCTACAAAGGACGACTTTTGATCCCAAAGGTAAGTGCCAAGGCCATTTTGGGGCAAAAAGCATTCAAAACCATCATTATCAATGCAAACAACAAATATTTTAAACCTTTAGTGACCGGCCGACTTAATTTTGGTCAATTTGGAGGCTTCACGTAAGTTGCTACTTAAAATGCATTTCATTTGGAAAAAAAAAAAGAACAACAGATTTTGAGTGTCTCAAAATGATTCTCATGAACCAATTTTCAAAGTCAAGTGACAAAGAACATGTCCTGTAGGCTTGTTTGAATGAATCTCTATTGGTCCATCAAATGGTGGGGATAGAAAGAAATACAAATTTAGTGCAAAGGAAGACAAGGAATACGTTTTATTTGCATAGCCGCGTATTTCGAATGGGATGAAGTGGGCATGGGGAACATGCCTGAGGGTTGCCATTGTGAACGCCAGTTGGTGGAACTTTCTAGGTATGTTGCTTTAGATATGTTGCTTTGTAAATAGACAAGGTCCAATTGCCGCATGAACGAAACGGACTGTTGAGGGCTTGGAAAGGAATCCAAGGCTTGCTACTGTCTTAGTAGGCTAGTAGAGTTTGCTTCAATTGTAACATCATGAGAAGGGCATGCAAAGCTTTCATTTTGTAATGTTGATGCAAAACTCCACATTCAACTTGTACCATGGGCGAGAAGAGACCTTGTACATTGTTGTCGCCACTTGCAATTCTTCATTCTCGTAGCAAGATTGGTATATTAAGGAGTGGGGTGATGGAATTCATTGCAATGTATGGAAGATAAGAAATTGGTTGCAATTTTCATTAGTTGCAATAGTGGGAGACAATGGGTGGAGGTGTGGCGAATTCTATAGTTGCAAGAGCAATCATTCTCTAGAGTGAAGATGTAGCGTGGCAACTATGGCAAACATACTTGCGGAAGCACAACTGGGTGAATGCAAGAAACACTTCAAGTTTTTTGGCTCAAAAACATTGATTTTGGACATAGTACTGGCAGTACTATGTGATCCTAACAGTACAGCGTGTTTGACGGAGGCTTACAAATCTCAGTCGTTGATTTTGGGAACCTATAGATTTGGGCTATCAGTTTAGTACTATGCAATACTATGTTGTACTATAGACTACTACAAAGTACTTCATAGGCCATCTAGCCATAGAGAGCAAAAAATAGCAAAAAAAGGGTCTGTAGACTTTTTTATTTTTAATAATTCAAAAAAATTCAAAAATTTATTTTAAAAAAATATCATTTTTCTAAACAAAATTTTTCTCACATTACAACAAAAAATTCCTCTAGAAATTCTTTTCCCTCTTTGTAGCGTTTGTGCAAAATAAGGTGACTTTGACTCCATGTGGACAATAGACATTTTACTATTTTCATAAAAACTCACTGTCAATCCTTGAAATGTTAATAGACCTCCAACTTTTCCAATTTGTGGCTTCAAATTTGGATTTTTTGAGTCAAAAATTGGACTGAAACCCCCCAAAATGGCCAACCAATTGGGGGCAGTTTAAAAATAGTAAAATCATTTTTTTTAAATTAAAAAAATTACACAATACACAAAACTTTTGTGTGCACTTTAATTCCAAATTTCAAGTTGACAAGGCAAAAAATACAAAAGTTATGAACAAAAAATTACCTAGAAGAAGTCAAGGGGACAAAAAAATGGTCAAGTGTTTCTTGCAATCACCCAACTATACACTAAAATTGGTAAATAGTGTTGGCAACACTAATTTGTTGAGATAACACTAATTGTGATTAGCAAAGTTAGTGTTAGAAGATTATTTACTCATTCTAACACTATTTTAGCTCTATAGTAAATTATAGTTTTCTAGGAAAGGGTGCAGATTTTCCTGGCTTGAGGCAAAAATTACAGTTTTGTAGGAAATGGACAAATTTTTGCAGCGGGAAGTAAAAATTACAGTTTTGCATGGAAGGGACAGATTTTTGCGGTGGGAGGCAAAAATTACTGTTTTCTAGGAAAATGACAGATTTTTGCGGTGAAAGGCAAAAATTACAGTTTTCGAGGGAAATGATAGATTTTTACGGCAGGGGGCAAAAACTACAGTTTTGCAGGGAAGGGACAGATTTTTATGGCAGCAATTAAGTGCTCCAACACTATTTACACGTAAGTTGAAAAATAGTGTTGGGGGTAAAAAACAGGGAACAACACTAATTATCACCCAACACTATTTACCAATTTTAGTGTAGTGGGTGGAAATGGAAGAAGGCGGCAAAATACTGAGAGCTGGCCAAATCCTCCTCAAGCAACTGAAGGTGACATTCTCACAATGTAGCTATTACTTGACTTCAAAAATAAAAGGAAAGTAGTAGGGAGGGATCTATGCATTCTTGTGGGATTGCTTCACTGGCAATACTTGTTGTTACTACCTGTTCCAGAGGGCGCATTGGGCTTTGAAGACTTAGAAGCTGTTACTAATCGCCAATTGCATTGGGTGTTTCATAAGCATTTGGCCACAATGCTTAGGTAGACATATTACAGAGAAGAAGGAGATCTAGATGGGATTCCAACTGCCATCAATGATGTGCTCTGATCAAGAGTGTACCCTTGAGCGTGACCCAAATTCATCTCTCTAGGATGGGAACGACTTGTATATATTTCATGTGGATTGTGATAAGAACCTTGGGACTTTGTACATTGATTTGTCAAGACTAATTGAGGTGCCTTCCCTTTGTACATGTCATCGTTGTTTGCCTCGAACTAGAAATGAGGAGAAAGGTGCTAGTGCAACCATCACAACGAACAATATTGAAGAGCAACACAACATTTCTCAAAGCTAGATGTGGAAAAAAGGGCTAGACAAAGAAGGCTTCTTCTATGGTGGATACAACATCCACTGAAAGACTTCCATGACTCCATTTCTACTTTAATGACCTATGGTTTATAGGGATGCAATAATTGAGCGAGGAGTGCTACACAATCATAACCCTACACAACTAGAGTCCAAGTGGGCATATCAAAAGAGGATGATTGGTGCATCGGATCAACATTGTGGGCTTGCAGTTGAGGGTGTGGGACGCAGTAGAGGAAGTAGGGCGAGAAGTCGTGCCTTGTATAATGGGGCCCATCATGGACCCTCTACTTTCTCATTGGAGAAGGTAGTCCCTAGACCTTCCATTTTCTTCACGCTGCCATTAATAAAGATAAAGGTGGACGGCGTAAGGCTCATACAGAGCGACTATAGTTATACACAGTGGGTCCTTTTCGACAAGGATTTAGCCTCCAAAATAAAAGAGTTTAGTTGTCGACTTGCGAAGGAGCTTGTATTTGACCACCCTAATTCTAGTGTAGTCCACCATGCCATTGTTGCCAAATCAACAACCAATGACAAATACATTGCCTAGTCCAACTTTGTAAAAATTGCTTTCATTGACATGCCATGGGGTGGGGAGCTATTGGAGACTCCATGTGGCACTGTTGTGGGACGAGTACTACAGAGTATTATACAATCCAAAGGTGAACATCCTAGACTCTTATGTAATTTTGGAGTTGATTTCAGCACCCGAGAGGTCTTAAAAAAAGATTGTAAATTTATTGGCATAATGTCAGTCAGTCATGATGCTGCTAATGAACTGTTCACGCACATACAAAATATACATTAGCTATTCCTTACATAGACCAATTTTCCTTGTCATCTTAGTATTGTCAAATTCATTCGTTGGAATGTAAATTCAGTATCATCAATGAAGGTGTTTGAATTGTGAGTTCATGTTCAAGTACATGCTGTAGTCATGTAAGAAGAAAATGATCTAAATGTCATGTATATTAGAATGTTATGTTGTTGTCTTTTAGAGACTATGACTTACTCTATGTTTTCAATCATGAATGTCAAATATAAAGGGGGATTACACTAGTAGAAAGTTGTGACCAGAACAATAGAAAATCAATAGTTTTTTGTCATTCTGGATACATGCGGATTTTGTTGTTTTAGGCACTTCCATTTTTTTGACCAAATCAACAAAAATTTAACAAGTTGTGTAACTTCTAAAATCTACAATGTTTATAGATTTCTAACATCTAGAATTGTTAAGATGCTTGAAATCTAGAAATGTCATAGATGGTTTGGATCACATGGTTTAAAAACTAGATATGTCCTAGATGGTTTGGATTGCAATCCAAGAAACCAGCGTTTTTGGTGATGGGCCCTAATTTATTATGACGGATTTTAGGTGATGTCAATGCTGACAACCCAAAATTTTTGTGTCAACAAAAATGTCCAATGTAACATCAATGTTAATATCAAAATATTGGACTGTCAACATTGATGTTACCTTGTACATTTTTGTTGGCGTATATTTTTTGGGTTGTCAACATTGACATCACCTAAAATTCGTCATAAAAAATTAGGACTCGTCACCTAAAACATGGGTTTCTTATAGTGTTGCATGGTCTCAAATCTAGATATGTCTTGGATTTTAGAAATTTAGATATGTTCTAGATGGTTTGGATTACATGAACTAAAATCTAGATATGTTCTAGATTTAAGATATCTCATAGTGACTCATATTTTCAATTCACTCGTAGAGTGTACAAAACGACTTAGAAATGTCAAAAAAAAGAAACGTTGCAAAAAACACATCTACAATTGAACTTCCCTTGACTAAAATGCTTCTCAATCACTCATAACTCCTTGGATTGATATGAAATTTTCATTATATAAACTAGACTTGTATGCAAAACTTTTCCAACAAATTTTATTGAAAACAAACGTTGTATGAGGAAGATATAAGCCGCTGAAGTTCATTGTACAATCTAAAAATGTCTTGATTTTGAACTTCGAATGGATCTCAAAAATTCAAGACAACTTGGATTGACATGAAAATTTTACTACAAAAACTAGACTTTAGGAAGAACAAAACCTAACAAATTTTATTGAAAACAAAATTTTTATGAAGAAGATACAGTCTCCCAAAGTTGCACCCATCAAAATGCAATTTGGTAAACTTAAATTAAAACTATAAACTTTGAATGTCTTTCAAAAAATCAATATCTATTGGATTGATGTGTAAATTTTACCACATAAAATAGAATAGTATGTGCAACTTTTCCAACAAATTTTATTGTATTTGAACATTGGATGCAAAAAGTTACAATACTTTGAATTGTACCTCTAAACTATGTGAGGACACTTCAAAGTCCCCTTAGTTAGGCGATGAGGGGAAAAGTAACAATTTTATATTATTATTGAATATGTAAGTTGAACCTTGGTGTAGTGGTTAAGTGCAATGGTTTATGATTGAGAGGTCTTGAGTTCAAACCTTGGCTCCTCCACTTGGTGTTGGGGTAGTTGACCAAATTGTTGATGTGTCTGTTAACATAGTTTGATCAAATTGTTGACATGGAAGTCAACACAATTTGACCAAATTGCTGATGTGGAAATTGAATTTTCTAAATTTTTCAATTTTTTAACATTTATAAAAAAAATTGTTGTCCAAATTAACAAAGAAGGACAATACTGACAATAGATGTCTATAGAATATTGACTAAAATGTCACAACCAAATCAATTGAATTAGACAACAAGTTTGTATTTAATTTTTGTTGTTTTGAACACTCCGTTTCTACTAGTATTATCCTAGTCTCCAATATTTTGTCGTCTCCCAATCACCTATAATTTGGAATCTTGGGCCATGTTAATGCTAGCTAAGAGTACGGGATGCAAGGGCATTTTGACAAGAAAGATCAAGTGTCCTCTGAATGCACTTGTTCTAATACAAAGAGTAGGAAGTAGTCTCTTCTTTGTATCCAATATAGGTTGTAGTGGAACAAACTCATAGCACCAACGAGCCTTCTTCAAAGGATGATTAGAAACTCGATATGTAGGACTTTTGTTTATCAGAGGATGGTATTCTTCTAGAGACTTGGTTCAAGGGGGATGGCCAAAAAATGATATAACTTCATTATTAGGTGAGCTAGGACTATATAGAGACAGAGTGATAGACCCCAAGCGGCAGACAAAGAATTCA
Organism: Thuidium tamariscinum; assembly: GCA_947034885.2. Lineage (NCBI taxonomy): Eukaryota > Viridiplantae > Streptophyta > Bryopsida > Hypnales > Thuidiaceae > Thuidium > Thuidium tamariscinum. Next base: position 12,749,124 of record OX344751.2, read on the forward strand.
TGACAAAGTACAATGAAACAAATTGGCATGCTAAGACGTAGACATTTTTACTGCAGCGTCCATTTTGTGGCCCAACTCCTAGATCAACTAAAGAACTTGGTACAGAGGCCATGCAACCTATCAATTGCTTTGTTTGCTTACACTAAAAAAAACATGTCCGCCACAGCCAACTGCAATGCAATTGCATGTCCTATACAACTTCCCTACAACTATAGTCCTCTATATTTGTACCAAATTTGATGTCTACATTGTTGTAGTTGCAAAATAGTTGCAAAATGAAGTTTAGGATTACAAGATTGAAAAAAAATTGTGAGGTATTCTACATTCAATATTCATGGGCAATTGCAAGCTAGAGTGACCCAACATTTACTGTTCCAATCCATTTTCTTGTTGATTTTACTTTCATTTTTGAAGATTAAAAAAGCATATGGTATAATTTTAATCAAAAGGACTCATTAATATATTGTATACTTAATATATTACAATCTTCAATAAGTAAATTAAATAAGTTTTCAATATTTTACGTATTATGGACTATTTAGTTTTCACTTGAGGACTGTCACAGTCCATTGATTTTTATGAAATGACTCTTGAATTTATATGAAAATATAAAATATCCTTTCTATATTTGAAGAATATGAAAACTATATTGGTACAAATGGAATTGTTGTGTGATTTAATGCAATTTATGTTTTATTCTTTGAAGAAAGGACTTTTATGTATCATTATTTCATCAGTAATAGTGTTGATTTTGTGAGTTACATTAGACATACCTAAAATCAACTTTATGCAAATCTATCTTTTCAATATTATTGTAATAAGTATCTCTAAGGGTGGTCAAACTTTCAATTGAGTGGATTTTCATTATAACCAATTCTACAATTTATTGAAATAAATACAAATTTGATGTTATTTTTGAATTTTTTTTTAATAAAATTATAAAAATAAAATTTCAAAATAAAATTCATTTATTTCTTTTATAAACTATAAAGAATTTATAGGAAAAAAATCAAAAGATTTTGAAATCATATGCAAAAGAATGAAATGGACTTGTATAGTTGCACTTTTGCCACATTTGGGACACTCTAGCTTGCAATTGCCCTCATCACAGTTGTTGACTAGTATTTGTGCAACTATTGTGCAACTACAATGCAATTGTGTGACCAATTGTCAACTACTGTGCAACTAGCATTCAACTAGAAAGTAACTATAGTGCAATTGAGAAACAATTAGTATACAATTAGAAAACAACAAGGATTAAGTCTTATATCAATTATCCCATATCAATTGTTAGGGATACCATTAGATTGTACATTTTTATAACTTGTAGATTTCTATAATCTATAGAAATCTACAAAAATGTAAAATTTCTAAAGTAGTCAAATCTATCAATATCAATATTTGGATTGCTAAAATCTAAAAAAGAAGATAGATTAAAAATTTTAAAATCTACTAATCAGTGAGATTAAAATTTCAAAATCTACAAATAAACTAATTGCAAGCTAGTTGCAAACCAATCGCAACAAGCAAGTTCTACATCAAAAGAATCCATTGATGATGTTTAACAAAGGTTGTCGAATGATAAACAACCTTTTAGCTTTTTCCAACTAACTTACAACTAATGCGACTTGTCTACTACAAGTCTACAACCATTATGCTGACTACGTAGACCATAAGACTGGGAAATGCAAGGGAAGTGTACCACCATCATCTCTTATAACGTTATCAAATTATTAACAATTTTGCGACATCATCATTCTTATGGAAATTAGGAAGTAGTCTGCCATTAGGAACTATTGGTGTCAAGTTCGAAGTACGCTTTCTTGTGATGATATTGTATAGATGATAAGCAAATTTTGTTTTTTGTACATTCTACAATGTCTCCACATGGTGCCAAAGGGCTCTTTTATTACAAATAAAGCCAATCCAACATATGACCCTCTAGGAAAGTGTGGTTGGATCATTGAAACAGTGACAACTAATTCAAAAGCACTTTGAAACCCTAGTCCTTACATTATCATTGATGGGTGTATGGTAGCATATAATGGAAAGTCCTGTGTTTTCAAACAGTACATGCCATTGAAGCCCATTGCACATGGGATCAAATTGTGGATTCGATCTAGCCAATAGTTCCACAAAGTTTGTGTGGAATATGGATGTGTATGTGGGAGCAGAAAATAAACGGTAAGGAAAACTATACAAGCCTCCTCCAATGGATATGGGAGCTGTGGTTGTGATGCACCTCACAATTGGCATGGTGGAAGTCAGGGCTTTTTTTTCTAGCGAAACCTAGCCAGATTGCACCAAGAAAAAACACCTTGCAAAATGCAAGTGGTGAAAAAATAATCCTTAAACTAGGACTTCACTATGACAAATGTGTAGTTTCTGACTTGAGTGCTAGAGGTGCTTTAAGAGTCCCTTTTACCAAGCACCATCTCTCCAGCTCACGCAAACAATAAAATTGTCAGGCAACCGTTGTTCCTATTGAGTTGCTAGCTGTAGCAAAGGTTGTACAAATGTTGTGGAGCCCTCATCATCAAGGTTTGGCCATGGTAGTTGTTGCTTCTTGCCATTGTTGCACGACCAAAACTTCCAAATTTTGCCACTTTTGCTCCTTGCAACTTTGAGATGTATCTAGTCCTACCATTATAGAAATAGACTTGTGCGCTAGATTTTGTAGCCATTCACCGCTCCTTATCGCCAAAGGAGAAGTAAGTTGTTTAGGGTAGTGAATATAGCATAGAGCAAAACTATAGAAGTGCAGGACGTTCGTCTTCTGGTTGAGGGTTTAGGGTGGCAGAGTATTGAGAGCAGATTTTGTGCAAGATGTAACGTTTATGAACATTGGGCAAAGGGTAGGTTCACTGGGTTGTAGTTAAGGATGCTGGTGTATTGGATTTTTTTGGTAGCTACAATGTTTGCTATGGAGAGTTCAAGTGGCAGCTATTCAATGTCAAATGAAGGTCAAGTGATTTCAGATGCCTGGAGTCATGAAGGTTCTATTATTCTTGTGCAATTTGTAAAATGTGGCTTGACTGGCTTCCCTTGTGCAATTGGGTATAATTTTTCAAGGTTGTTCTTATTAAATAGTGCACATTGTCATTGTTATTACTTTCTTCTTCACTAGAAGGTATTAGGGTTTGCGTGTTTCTTCTCATCTACTCATTTTGCTAGGATTTACTGCATCAAATCAAGTCTGTGATAAATCGTGGTCATGTTGGACAAGCAAATGGTGGAGGTGGGTGTCGCCTCAGGGTCTTCCAACATCCCAAATCTAGCGAAGTTCACTATAAGAAATCCGGGTTTTTTTTGGTGTCAAGAAAAACGATAGATTTGACATTGGAATGTGTGTGATGTTTTATCACGTCAAAACGGACATTGATTTACTTGCGTTAATTTTAACGTGCCAAAAACATGCTATGCTAATGAAAACATGGCATGTTAAACCTTGAACATAAAAAAATATATTGGTCAATGGGGGCCTCAAAGCTTGCCATGTGGCTGCCACCTAAGTGCAAGAATGCCAACATGGAAGATTTTTCATCCATTGCCCGTAGATGATGTGGCACATGACATAGTAGTGACATGGCATACCACGTGGCAATCAAAAAATTAGATGATGTGGCATCCAAATATACTGAGGTGGCATGCCACGTCAACACAATTTTGTACCACTTGAAAATATCAAACTATTTTTAGAGATGTCAACTTTGACATTTTAATGATTTTTGGGATGGTAGCTTAGACATCCACACATTTTATGAGATGATTTTTGAGACATCAACGTGAACATCAAGATGTTTTGCAATGTTCACTTAAATGTTGACATTTCTTAATAAATGCATATTGGATTGTCTAATTTTATTCAGGTGAAAAAAATGATGTCATGTCTGACAACCTAATAATTGAATGCAATGCAAAACATGGTGTCAATATGTACAATCCCATCTTTCCACCATAATGCACATATGAATTTAAAAATAATCACCAAATACATATGCAATGCAAGTATAATGTCTACTAAAGCATGTCATGTCCAATGAAGCATCATATAATACATTGTACACTGCATACAAAATTCCATACATCACTTACAATATTCCGTATATCATATACAATACATCATTCACACACCATATACCATACTTATTACTCCATACAATTTACACATTACAATATACACCATATTTCACCTCAAAAGGCATTTGCCTTTGAATATGTAAGGAAGAAAACTCGAGCTCTTTATACATGTTCGAGGGTGGAAGGTAAGACAAACCATATGGGACATTGTGCTAAAATGCAGAAATTGGGGTTACAAGTGCATTTTTAGACCAGATTTAGGCATAGTAGAGCAACTTTTTTCAAAATACTTTCAACTAAGAAAAGTTGGTGATTTAAGCTGAGTTTCATCTCCAAAAATCTGTTTTAGATTTCAAGCCTTTAACTAAAAGTTATGGGCAAATTTAAGAGACTAATTAAAAGGGGCAATTTCTTTGACATTTTTTTGACATTTTCATTAACATTAAATCTAACGTCCTTTCAAAACTAGTGATGTTGTAGAAGACATGTCATTCCTTATTACATTGTTGTACATGATGTCTCAATGGACATGTTCATGTTGTTCACAACATTCAAACAAAGTCATTTGTTTTATAATTTTATTTCTACATCCTAAAAGAGATATCTTTTTAATAAACATGAATTTCAACCTACAATTTTGAGCTTCATCTAATAATAACTATAAGTTTCTATTACCAAAAACTTTCATCTCAAATAACAAGTGGTATGTATTTTAAAAAAGGTTGAAAAATGAATTGAAATAACATGTTTTTAAACTCAAATAGTTATAGAGATCACATTCAGATGACTATTGCATCAACAATTAAGGAAAATAAACTTTCAATATGAGTTATTTTTTAGAATGTTTCGTTGAATTTTTAAACATTTTTTCCTTATATAATATAGGGATGAAGAAGTTATTTTTATCTTTATAATGTATCTTTATTTCTTGAAAAATTTGTAATTATTTATTGTAAACAAGAAAAAATGTGAATAATTCCAAACATAAACTTTCAAAGTAGTAAAATCTATTCATATTTTCTTGAAGAATTTAAATGTACTCCTTATGTATAAGTATCTATAAGCAAATAAGTATATATATATGTATATATATATATATATATATATATATATATATATATAAATTTACATAACATTTAAGCAATCTACCTTCTTTAAAAATATAAAAAGATTTTACAACTTTGAAAGTTTGTGTTTGGAATTATCAATATTTATTTTTTCAATGTAATTAGTTACAAATTTTTGAAATAATGGAATACACTATAGAATTAAAAATAAGACACTCGTACATTACTATGTTAGATAAAAAATTGTTATAAACAAGAATGAAAAATTGCAAAAAATTATTCTCTATTAAAAATCAATTGCAAAATAACTATGAAAAAAGAGAACAATGTGGAATTTTTTAAATTTTTGTTAAAGACTTATGCAGTCCTAAGAAGTGGCACTCTCTTATATTTTGCATAAACCTACAGTAATGACTTATTTAAAAGGGGACTATTTACCTTGCAAATTCATGAAAAGACATAGTATTTTTTATATTAAAGATAAATGTTGGTGATTAATTATTTGCATCATATTGGTAATTATAATTTTTTTGGTGGGCATTCTAAAATAGAATGTATTACTTATACCCTAAAAGACCATTTCCCTTTGAGGGACAAATGGAATTTTGGGCAGGTTTCTACGAGTTCAAATTTTATTCTGATTTCTTTTTTTAAAATCTTGAAGATATAAATATTTATTGTCTTTAAGGGAATACAATTTTTTTTCAATTGATGCCTAGAAATAAAATTTATACTCCAAATCACTCAAAATAAGGGAGATCAGGCAACAAAACAAATTTTAAAAATTTGAGTTTTAAGAAAAATAACTTGTAGAATTCAATTTTGAATGCAATTTTTACTATTTAAAAAAAAAAATTGCCACATGGTTTATTTTTCTTGATAGAACAATCCCACCATTGGGATTAGTGCATTCTAATTCCACCTTCAAGATATTAATTATTTAACTTTTTCCTCTATTTCATACCTACTTCTATACAACAATTTCTTAAAGAATAAAAATTAAGTTTTGTACTTTTTTTTCCCTAGAGTCTCAACTCAATTATACACCTCAAAGATTTAAAGCTCAAAACTCTATAGTGCAAAAAAATAAAGTTAAGAAGGCTCAAAGTCAAAAAATCCAATCCCACAATGTGCTAAAAAACTTGTTTTTTTTCACATTAAGTGTAAAGATCTTGCAATCTATATTGTCAAAAATTTTGAAATTTCTTTCACACATTCTCATACTAGTTAGGTATAAGATACTATGGTTAGATTTGCAAAAAAAATAGTTTTCAAATTTTTGTACTCTTTGCTATAGAAATAGAAATTTTTATTTATTTTTTCACAAAAAATAAGACCTTGGTCCTTTAGGGATTATACCTCACTATTTTCCCATAGACCCTAATCTTTTCTTACATCCCATTTTTTTCCCTTAGATATTAAATTTTAAAGTATTTTTTGCATATGTCATATGTACCTTGAAATGAAGTACTCTATTTAGAATATGGGCAAAATTTTATGACGAATCACCCCATTCATGAATACATTTAAAGCTTCATATCATAATCTATAACCTTTTTTTTAGTTATTCATATTTGTATATACTATTTTATATGTACTCTTCACATAATTTATAGTATTATGTCTAATTCTATAGTATATGTAATCTTGTATGTTTCACAATTTTAAAGCACCCTATGATAAATATAATTTGCTTACAAATTTTACATGCAATGAATATATTAAACCTTATACATTATTACACGTTGTTCTTATGTTTTTCAACAATGCTTCCCTCCCAACTTCCCAAGTTGTAGTCAATTGTCAATTCTAAGAGAAGGAAGAAATATACGATGTTATAATTTTAGTAAGGGAAATTTGTTTGGAAGTTTAGAACTGGAATTGCAATTTATGGTTGGATTGATTTTGTTTGTTTTCTTCTGTTGGTGTTAAGTTGCATTGTGATTTACAATTTAATACACCTTTTATAATACTGTCATTGTTGTGAATAATATTTGATGATGAAGTTAATAAGCAAGGCATCCAAATCTAATTAGTCTTTTGCAAATGATTGATATGGTTTTATATTATGTTTGAAAGTATTTTTTGTAATGTGCATAATTAATAAAATATATACTTTAGAAGTCTGGAATTGAAACCATGGATGGATTAATAAATAAATCAAACAATACATTGATCAATTAATTAAACATAACTGATTGATTAATGAACCAGACAATACATCAATTATTGATCCAACTTATTATCCAAACAGTTCAGTGATACAAGAACCATATATTTAGTCAACTCGTCAAGTTGCTTAACAATCTATTCAGAAAATAATAAAACAAACAAAACAGCTTATTAACCAAGTTGCATTGATCAAGTTATTAATCAATTCATTGATCAAGTTACTATTCAGTTCATTAATCAAGTTACTAATCATCCCATTAAATAATAAACAAAATAGTTGTCCATTGATTGATTAACTAAATTGCCTATTGATCCTTTGTTTTTTGAATTGAACAATTAATTTGATAAAACATGATCAATCAATTGCTGGGTATGTAAGGTGGGTACACCTAAAAGTGCCACTTTTTGGTACTGTGCCTAGTGACTATTACTGATCTGATCAAATTTTCATATAGTATTCTTGGCAAGTGAAAGCACATTCCAATGCACCAAAAAATGTAGCATTTGGATACAGTATGCAAAAGTTATTAAGGTTCAAAGTCTATTTGTAAAAGCGCTCCAGCCAAATAGGTACATAATGGAATTCAGAAATGTACAGCAACTATAGATGGCACTTTTAGGTGAGGTGCAATTTTAGGTGTACCCACCTTATGTAGCATGATGAATGTGATCCATTAACTTACTTATTAGGTATGCAACTAGTGGGAACCTCTTCAAACTTTGCTAAACAATTCAAAAAAATTTACACAGCTGAAAGTATATCTAACAAGGTTTTTTTTTGGTTTTTAGACAATTGTTTATGTGGCTTTCCTTTCAAGACATAACATTCAGTAGTAGGAGAGCAGACTACCTTTTGCTCTCCCGGAAGTAATGAAATTTTAGTTTCTCTAAAGCCCTAACATCAGGCTGAATATTAGTTCACTGAATTGAATTAACTCGCCTCAGAGACAATTAACATCCAATTAGGCATGCCCAATTGAATTTCAGAACCTACATACCCTGACAAGCCTGCCTGCACAAATGAGAATGCAAATCAGTAGTTATTGATTTTGACGAAATGATGTGAAATATTCCACATCATTCCGTCGAGAATGAAGCAGTCTGCTCTCCTGCTACTGAATGTTATGGAAGGATTTAAGTTGTCTGGCTCTTTAATTTGAGAGGCTTTAATTGAAGGAAGTCAATTTTGAGTACACAATATTGAATGTGTAAATTTTGTATGCAATTTTTGTATGCATTGGCTTTGCATGATGAATGAAATGAGGTTTTAGAAGTTGTTTGAAAATGGTGTAGAGTGCTTTTATTATAGTCTGGCATTTTTTAACACATTTACCTTAATTTTTGTCTATTGACTTGAAGATGTCCATTTTTTTTGAGGAAATTTGGGCATTTAATTGCTTAAAAAAACAACCTTGTTAGCTGATGTAGTTTTTTAAGCATTCAAGATTCATACTTGATCTTGGAGTTGGTATTTTATTTTATCAACATTGATGTATGAACTTAACTGAATTCTTCGAGAAAGAGAATTAGAATCAAATTGGAATAAAAATTTGAACTTTGAATGTTCTCTAAACTAAAAGAAGACATTCATTAAAATGTACACCTCATCTTTTTTAGTCTTACCACCTAGGGTGTATTATTTTGAACTAAGACAAATTGAATGTTTGATTAATGTGTCCAATGTATATCCATTGTCTTTAGTGTAGTAGTATATTTTAAGATGCTATTTTAAAATAAAGTTCATATTGAAAAGATTTGAGAGCAAGTGATTTCATTTTGAAAAACCTAAAAAGTTGTCTAATGAGAGATATAGGGTCTAGAAATGAAGAAAACTTTGTTTTGGAGGCTCTTCAAGTGAAATTTAATTTGACCAATAGTATGAGTTTAGATTTTGAGTAGCTTAATGTAGGTTGCATGTAGTTGTGGCTTTCCTGTAATTTTGCCTTTGCATGATCAAAACCTAAATTCTGATTGTGAACAATTATAAGAAATACTCACTTGTTTTGAATAGGAATTAAATTAATCTTTGTATTCTATACTTATATTTACTATAGCTATAAAGAAATTTTCTAAAAGTTGATAGGATCATAAGAGATGCAAAGAAGATTATATAACCATCAAATGTTTGTTCATGTGTTGTCGAAGATGAATTAGAATGTAGTATTTCATACTTTTGAATTCTCACCTCAATGGATCTAGCTTTTTGAACTTGGTGAGAGAACTGGTCCAAAATTTTATAGTTGGTCCAAATTCTTGTAGCAAACACATTCCATTTACTAACATAATGACACCTAAGATTATTTGTTTATTTCAAATATATGTTATCACCAAGGTTTAGGTTTCCATTGCTTTGATTAATTAGACTTATTTACTTCAATCTTTATGTATATATGAATAATCTTAACATATTACAATTACTCTTGTTGGTGTAGGCACAACTGCAATCCAGCAGTGCAACCCCCTCTGTTGTCCAAGAAGATATTTTCTTAATATCTTCAACTCCGGCATTGGTACCTGTGTCTAATGACTCTAGCTATGAGAGTGATTTATTGGCACACATGTCATTGGTTGATGATGAGAGTGATGATGAAGTCATCTTATTGCAAAATGAGAAGAAAAAAGGGAAGGAGACTCGAATTGTAGGTGAGTTGCTAACTGCAGAGGCACAACAACGATATGATAGACATAAAAAATTCAAGGCAGTATGGCAAGCACAATTTACATGGGCTGAAGGGGTCATGGCAAAAGATGGAATCTTGGACATTGTGAAGTGCATCCCTTGCAGTGCCATGGAGAAGAAGCCAATCTTAATGGCACCCAAATTTGACACATTATTCAAACATGATGGAAAGAGGATAGCCAAGAAGGATATGCATTCTGTGAAGAAGGGGCAGCAGTATGTAGCTTCATAGTACAAGCATTGGAAGAATTTGAAGTTGTACCAAGTATGGCCTCCTCTTTCCATTGCCCAAGCTATTCAATTGAGTTCTTCAATTGAATTTGTAAAGAAGCGTGTGCAATTTGCAACCTTATTCCAAGTTTTATCTAATGGACGTCCCATGCAAGAATATGATAATTGTTTTTCTCTTTACAAGTTTTTGAAGATGCCTAATCTGCCAACAATTCATTGGTCTGATTCTAGTGGATGGATCCTAGGTGAATATATGTACAGACAGGTTACTAGTGAAATGAAGTTGAAAGTTAAGAATGCTAGGTTTCTTGCTTGCACAGTTGATGAAGTGACTAGTGTTGACAATGGAAGTTGGATCACTGTTTACTTGTATGTAGTGGAAGATTATATTTGTGTTCCACTTTTGGTGTATTTGAAGAAGATAGAAGAGGCTCCTGTGGCAGACAACCTTGTAAGAATCATCATAGAGGCTATGGCAGATGGTGGTGACTTAGATCGTCAAACCATAGCCTCTAAATTGCTGAGTTTTGGGTTTGATGGTGCATTTGCCATGGCTGGTTGTAGAACTAGTATTTCTACCCAAATTGTAGAGAAATATGTTCCATTTTGCACTCCACAACATTGCCTAGTCAATAAGTTGAATCTGTCACTTGAAGATTTGACTAAGCTACTTCTATTCCATAAAGTGGAGATGTTGCTAAGGGAATCTCATTCCTATTTCTACAAATCACCCAAGAGATATATTGAGTTCAGAAAACTAGCAGAAGTTACAGAAACAAAAGGTCTTAAACCATTGCAGAATGTGGAGGCAAGATGGGTAAGCCTCATTGAACCAATGAGGAGGATCTTTTTAGAGTAACGCACTCTAATTCTTAAGATGTATGAGGACTTGGCAAACAATGAAAAGGCTGAGGTAAGTGTAATTTTATAAGTCCTTTGTTTTTATTTTTAGATTTTATTTTCTTGGTTTGTTTTCAAATTCATGGTTGAATTAATACTAATTCTTGCCTTTATTTCTTGTTGAAATATTGTTTTGATTACAAATTTAAATCCTTTGTTCATTCTTGCAGCCATGCTTGAAGCTGCTTTTAGATCTATATACAATTGTAGGGATGAGTGTTCTTCTCCCCTAATGGAGTCTATGGAGGTCTTAATGAAGAAAGCACAAGGGAGGGATATTTACATTGTTGATTTTGTATCAGCCCTCACAACTTGCATGGGTGATCTCAATGAGATGTATGAAGTTGAGTCTACAACTTACACAACTTCAAAATTTTGGTCTTTGAACCAAATCCTTCAATTCAAGCATAAGTCCAACCACATGCATGCAATGGTGCATAGATATGGAGAATCCAGACTCTCCACCAACACTAGTGTTTGTTTGTGACAAATGTCCAATATTTGCTCGTCGAAATGATAAAAAGCTTAATCATGCTACATGGGACAATGTTGTGGCAGAAGTGAAGGCTGATGTTCGCCGTAAGTTTTCTCTTATTCTTTATACTTGTTAATTTGGGCTTAATTCTTGAAGGTCTCATTTCTTTTATTAGTTCACTAGATGGTTCTATTGTACAAATGTTGATATACATCTTCTTATGTTTTTATAGGTCTTAGCATTTTGTTGGTAGTGTTGTGAGTTTTTGTTGGTATGTATATTTGTTTTGGATGTTTAACTTAATGTCTCATTTCTTTTGCTAATTCAACTGATTGTTGTAATTTTTTGTTGGGAGGTGTATTTGTTTTGTGTATTTTAACTTTCAAGGTCCCATTTCTTTTACTAATTCAGTAGATGGTTCTATTTTTCAACGGCTGCCTTGCATCTAAAAACAAAGCTACTAAAGTGGTTCCCTTTTCATGGGCTCATGAATGCCATGGGAATATTGTATCCACAATATTAGACATCAAAAGTGAAGCCAAAGGCCATTGAGATGAACTTTCCAAAGCACTTGTGAATATTGGTTGATTTTTATGGACATGGACGGATGGTAGGAGCAAATAACCTCTAAGTGCTTGTCCCACCTCTAATTGACCGAGACTTGATTATGTGCCAACAACATGTTTTCAAGACAGCAATGCGAGCAAATTCAACTGGAGCCATGCAACCTCCATTTGTGGTGAATCCTTTGACTACTTTATGGAAGCAACTTGATGTTGTAACTTGCCTCACTGGTGAATTCTATGAGTTTTTTAAACTTGCAGAGATGGCACTTGTACATGTTTTGGAGAGTGTAGAGGATGAGCGCACCTTCTCAGCCTTGAACTTTCTCAAGTCCAAATTGAGGAACAACCTTGAAGATCACCTACAACTTGTTGTGGGAATGTTTTCACAGCGCATCTTTACACTTGAAAACTTCCTATACGATGCTACCTTCACAAATTGGCTAAATGGAGGAGAAAGATCTCGATATATGGCTTCAATTCTTAGTGTAGTGTGTAATTCCTCTCATTTGGCATTGCTAGCTTGAGTGGCTTTGAGGCTTTTTGTGGTAGGAGGAGCATTATATTTTCCCTTTGTTTCTGTTATTTCTGTTGGTTTTATGAGTTTGGAAGCTACTATAGTTGAAATCACTTTCTATGAAGAAAGTTATGAATTTCTACATTTTCTTGAAAGGTAAAGTTTTAGTACATGGATTTTATCTTTTCTTCTGAATAGAAAATCACACTTGTTTTATTTGTAGTAATTGTTTTCATTGTCTTCTCTTAGTAAAAGAAGTTATAATCTTTGATATTTTGTTGTTTTTTAGTTTTAGGCTTGACCTTATTTACACTTTGGACTTGATCATCAAAATACATTTGTTTGTTTCAAAGGTGTAGGCGTTGTAGTATTTACATTAATTAGTATAAAATGTGAAGATGTAAGGCTCAAATGTAGTAGAAAGTGCATTTACATTGATGTTTTTCTTTTGCCAATTCACTTTTGAATGTGTGACTTTTACTTATTTTTGTTGCCATAATTTGTTTGACAATAGAGTTTGTTTCGCCATTTAAGCACTAAAATTGAAATTTGGTAGGCTATATTAACTTCCATCCTCTCCCTAATTATCACCATAATCACTATTAGATTTGTATGACTCTTGCCATAGCTTAGCCTTGGCAAAAAAAAGGGGGGGGGGGGGGGCTCCTCAAAAACTACTTGGATCACCATCTATGTCCTACTTAGAAAAATATTACATTGCCAATTTCTCATTTAGAAAGAAAATATAATCGCCAAAGTAGCACTTTCTCGAATGTGAAAAAAAACCCACTGGTGGGAGTGTACTACCAAGTAGCAATGGACAACTACTTTTCATCCACTCAATTGTTTGATAGCTTGCTACAATGTAGCTTTATGCTATTGGGACCACACAACACATTTGAAAGGGCTTCCCAAAGTCCTTGAACGTTTCAAGTCAAGAAACTCAAAGAACATTACAAATATGTGTACATCAAGACCAACAAACGGCTGCCATTCATTAGCAAGATACAAAAGGTATACACTTTATGTCGACTGCTGAAGATCCCATGGTATAAGGCCGTGTATTGGTATTACACAACCAAGGTCTACAACATTTGCCAATTTCCATGTCTCCCATGCATATAGCCTACTTGCAAAATATGAGGGGTGTTGATGTCAGCGACTAACTTGGGGGCTCATACTCAATACAATTGGCCACCAAGAATTGGTAGCATTGTATACATTTCTTTACCATGGACATTGCACTTATAAATGCCTACATGATATATCGAGAAGCCGAGTAGGTGTGCATTGGCTGCACAAAGAACCACTTGGATTTTCAGTTAGAAGTAGTATATTTTTTCATGGGTCTTTCCATTCCAACAAGTCATGATGGCTTCACCACACTGTAATGATGACTTCGGCAAGCTCCTCGACCAACATCTATTACAAGGCATGCTCACATGACACATTGAATTGAGTTGTGTTGGTTTTTCTTCATTTGTTGAAAGTGCACTATATACACTTGTCAACACTGAGGCAACACTCACTTATGCTCTGCTTGGTGCTTCAACTACTATCATGATGCACCCATCTCACTGTGATAGTATGGTCGGATTTTATTCATGTGTCTTCTAATCTATGGGCTATTTTTATTCGAATCTTCCAATATTGTTGTCAATGTCGTTCACAACAACAAAGGTTTAGTAGAGGTCATCATCTTTGGACTTTTGTGCTTTGTATCAAGTGATTTTCAATCATTTGATGTACCCTTATTATTGAGGAGTTTTTTGTATCCTCATGCAGAATGGGAAGGCAAAAACAATGGCAGGAGTATTTTGATTTTTTCCTAGAATCACCTTGCACCTCGGTTTGTTAGGTGGTTGGACTTCAAATGTTTCTCACAATATGTAGCAAAATATAGCATAGAGTCTTCTATAAGGCTCAATTGTGATTGATTACGGTTTCAGTACCAACCCTTGTTGGGGTGTCATGAACCTCATATGGAGAAAAAAAATAAAAAAATAAAAAATAATTTTGTAAAACCTATGTATATAATATCTTACTCCCTTATTTATTTTGTCTTGAAGTATATATTATTAGTCCTTGTGGGTGGTGCAGTTGTAAGAACTATGCCAGAAATTGACCCTTGTCATAGTGTTTGGTGAAATGCTTGCTCATTCTAAACCTGTGGTCATAATACTTGACCAAATCATTTCCAACAGCTTTTTGTTTTTTGAGACTTGTCGATAGCAAGGCATCCTAGTTAGTAGGAGTGTAGTAGATAAGATGGGAGCACCAAGGTTGAAGTGGCTTCAAGAAGAGGTGACTGTAAGCCTATGCTTTTCTTCTGAAGAAGCATACGCCAGTTGTACTTGTTATGCAAAAGATACGTGTTGTATTCGTACATGAGTTTTGAGTTGTATTGGACTGTACATGTTTGCATATTCCGGTAAATTTGTTGCTATTGTACTATAGGATTGTAAAACAAAATGTATAGGATACATCAACATGTTCTTAGTTCAAAATCAGACTATTCTGATTGGGTTGTAGAGTAGCCATATTGTCTAACAAAGACATATAAGTTTAGCATGTTGGTCATATCTTCTATAGTGTTGCTTTACAAAACTTGCCACAAAAAGCTAGAAGGAACTTGAAGATGTGTGATTGCTTCCAAAACATGCAAGTTCAATTACAAACTATGCTCTCATGCAATTACAATACAATCCAAGTCAAAGAAAGGGAATTTCTAATGGAATTATGAAGACTCTATCTTGCTTCATCATAGCTCCCTCATCTGCCACATCAAGTTTCACGTAGATTGAATGTCTCAATGCAATGTTCAATAAATTTTTTTGCCAAATCTTGAGGCCAATTCCCTCCTCTTTCAATCTATACACTTTCATTGCCTTTATCAAACTTTGGGCTCTTTCAAAATCATAATGTTCAAAGTGTATATGAAAAAAATATACTTCCCTCCAGATCAACCATAGTCACTAAAGGATTAAACATTTGTTTGTTTTGCATATCCAACTATAGGATTTTGCACTAGACTAGTATGAAAATGTGTGGAAGAAATTTAGAAACTTTGACCATATTAATCACAAGATATAAGTATTTGAAGTGAAGAAAATGAAATTTGTGCTCTTAGTTTGAGTGAATTTTAAGATTTTGAATCTTCTTAACTCTAAAGTCCCAAGACCTTTTTTATGTCAATAAACTTTCAAAATTGCCATTTCTAGTGCAAAGAGCAAAAAATTGAAAATTGACATTTTTTGCATATCCAACCATAGAATTTTGCAATAGAATAATATGAAATGTGAAAAAAATATTTTGGAAACTTTGACCAAGTAGATTGCAAGATAAATGTTTTCAAAGTGAAGAAGATATAGTTTTTTGGCACTTTGGCAAACAAGTTTACAATACTTTGAATCCTCATAGTTAAATTTTTTCGCACTATATAATTTGAATTAAAAAACTTGTCATGAAGAATTGAGTTGATAATCTAAAAAAAAATGAATTTTAAGAACTTCATTCTTTCAAAATTTGTTAGGTAGAAATATGCACAAGATAGAGGGAGAAATTAGATTGTCAATGGCTCTAAGATGGAATTAGAAGACACTAAAGTAAAACCTTTGGAACTTTTTATTTTCAAAATCTATGAAAATTGAATTTATAGACAAATCTTGTTTGTAATTTTTTCAAGAAGATGCTCCAATTGCCCTAGAATTCTAGTAGAAACCCCCGTTTAATGTGACAAGGCCTAATTTTTCTTGACGGATTTTGCTAGGCATCAAAAGTAACAACCCATGTTTTTATGTCAACAAAAATGTTCAACACAACATCAATGCTAACATAAAAACACGGGTTGTTACTTTTGATGCCTAGCAAAATCCGTCAAGAAAAATTAGGCCTTGTCACATTAAACGGGGGTTTCTACTAGTGAAAATTGCCAACAAAAATGATACTCTATAACTTTTACATAATAAGTTCAAATGAAATGAATCACATTAGAGGGGATTCGAGGCCAACATGAGACTATGAGTTCCTAAACGCAATGAATGCAGAATCCACCGCAGAAATGCAGAACTAGCCTTTGCTGACGTGATTGAGAGTGTGCCACGTCACCGAATTTTTTTTGAATTTTTTTTTTGGACTTCTTTTTGCATTTCAAGACGAATTTTTTTTGTTTATTTTTAAATTAATTAATTGCTGACCTGACAGTATTGGAAACAAGGCTTTCGCAGTCTCCTATTGGCCTCGAATCCCGTCTAATGACATAGACAAAAATACAATATATGAGAAACAAAATAATCAAAGTTTAAAGTTCAACTTAGCAACCAATAAAAGAAATCCACAAAAATTTATTATAAATTTTTTAATATTGTAGTATAGTTTGTGATTTTAACCACCAATTGAAATAAAACTATATTCCAAGAAAGTTAAAAACTAAATTCTTTATACTGTAAAGTATGAATTAAAAAAATTATGTTGAAAAATTTAATTAAGACTTTGGATTACTGGATACCACATTCCTAGACTTTTATTCTTTGAAATTCTTTTTTATTCAAAGTAGGTATAAGATAGAAGGAAAAACTAAATTGTCGATAGTTCTAAATAAAGCTGGAATTACAAAACCACTTATACTAATGGTGATATTGTTTTAGAAAGCAAATAAAAACCTCTGTGCAATTTCTTTTTGAAAGTGCTAGGTATAGATTTGATTTTATAAATAGATTCGATACATTATATTTTCAAAGATTGTCTATATAATAAAAAGCTTCACAACTTTCACATCACTTATCCAAATGGAATGCATCAAATATTTCCACATAGAAAAAAAATTTAAAAATTAAAGAAAAAAACTCTAAAAGAACTCTTTCAATATTTTTTTTTATGTTTGCGCTTACTTGTTTGGAGCTCATGGTGCTAGTATTTGAGCATAGAAGTGTGAGCTTATGAGCATTAAAGGTGAAGCAACTATAGTGTAGGTGCTTATACCATAGAAACCTTCTATAAAAAGAATATATTTATACTAGGTACCTATATTATAGGTATTTTTACTATAAACACCTTCAAAGGTGGTAGTATATCTACTTATATACATATTAGAAGCTCACATGCTCGCATGTTCATGCTCACACACTAGCATCGTTGATTTGGAGCTTATTGTGCCACAACTTTTGCTCTTATGAATTGATTGAATTAAAATGTATAGTTTTAGGAAGCTAATCAATTTTTCTATCTTGGAATGAAATTTTTAAATACTTCCAAAAATTAAAGTTGTAGGTCCTTACCCAAACATTGAACAATCCCATAGAGTACTTTTAAGATTTAAAGGATTAAACATTTTGCTAATATGACAAATATATCAAGTATGATATTCCCAAATTTTGAGCTCTTTGAAATTATACTTTTTATAATTACAAAAATATGACAAATGTGTTGACTTTTTAAAAGATTGTAACCAACAAAGATCAAATGTAGAATAATTTTCTAATTATTTGAACTAAAAGAGAGTGAAAATATCTCAAGAAATTAGGTATTTTGATGATTTGATTTTTAGAAAATAGGAAAATCATTTACAATTAGATAATAAAATATTGGCCATTTGCAGAATACTTTATGAAGATGGTCATTCATTTAGAAAACTCCCAAAATAATATTCCATATTCAAATGTATACAAAATGAATTTCATTTTATAAACTTCCATGCAAATTAACCCCTCAAGTCTTGGTGCCTTTTTTCCATCAAAAACCACCTACAACTCCCAATTCTATTGGAAAGAGGAAAACAACTAAGTGTTTTAAATATAGTCTTAGAGATAAAATTTTAATTAATGACCTTTTTAAAAGATTTTCAATAAGAATTTATTAGAAATATATGTCCTTTTAGTAAAATTTTACTAAAAAGATACATATTTCTAATAAATTCTTATTGAAAATCTCTTAAAAAGATCATTACTTAAAATCTTATCTCTAGGACTATACTTAAAACATCCCTTTCTTTTGTAGTGGTGGTTTTAATTATTTTCTAGGTTTTTATAGTTGTTTTTATCAAATTTTGAATATAGACTAGATTGAAGAGTTATCTTTGTGTCCCTTTAATTTTGACTATAATTTATATTGCCACTTTACTTTTTCCAAAAAGAATTCTATATCAAGTGCTTTCAATGTTAGAGTAGAAAGATCAATGATAAAGGGCAAAGATAGTAGATGCTATAAATCCTTGCCTTTTTTTGAAAATTTTAATTAGAAAGTTGAACAATCCAAATTTGAAAGAATGAAAGTGAATCTTCAATTTCAAATAATGAAGGTAGGTTTTCAACATAGAAAGAGATGTTCATAACATTATTAAACATGAAAAGGTATTCAAAGTGGCCTTTCTAACTACAAAACATAAGGTAAAACAAACCATTACATACTAAAGGGGGGGGGGGGGGCTTCATGTCATTGCTGAAATTTTCTAATTTTTCTCACATAAAGGCAAGTGATAGAAATAGTGAGAGCAATTAAACTATATTTTTTCAACAACTTGTGAATTGTTATGAATTTTTGAAGTATTTATCCCATTATGGCATAAAAGAGTCTATAGACTATTCGAAAACAACCAAAATTGTATCCTTAATCCTAAACTGTCACCAACATCATTGTATGGCATTTGGATGACAATCCAAGGTCATAAATAGAGGTTAGAAGTAGTTTTTTCATCATTTTTTTAATGACCTTTCATAGTTTCATGTTGAGTTACAAAGAGTATGCAATTGAACTTTTAGTCTAACTAATGTTTGTTTTCATGTAGTTGAGAAGTCAGGGTTGCTATTTTGTGAACTTGTGAGCTTGTGAGCCTGCGAGCCTACACAATTTTTTGAAGATTCCATCTAAAACTTTTGGCCAAATTTGATTAACTTTGGTAAATTTTAGTGCCTATTACCGTGGAACTATTATTGTGGACCTATTACCGTGGTCCCTTGAATAACTTTGTTTTACCATTTATTATACTTTGCTAGATTTTATGAAGAAAAAAAATTAGTGACTAATTATAATTTTTTTGAAATCAAATGAGGTTATTTCACAAATTTAGATTTTTGTGAACACTCTCCTTAGTCTTGCTTCTTAGTACCCCTTGGCACCAAGGGGAATCCCACAGCTCTGATTTAAGAAAATTCTTTTTCTCCCCTGCAATTCTCGGACTCCCCTCGGTGCCGAGGGGAGTCCCTCGAAAGGGAAAGAAAAAAATAAAAATAAAATAAAAAAATAAAAAAATAAAAAAATTTGCAATAATAATTTTATTTGAGCCGTGGGACTCTTCTCGGTGCTGAGGGGTACTAAGAAGCAAGACCAAGGAGAGTATTCACAAAAATCTAAAAAAGCTTGACAAGTATTGTTTTAAGATGATAAATAAACAACCATTGCATCAAGAAAGAAGAAATGAATCCCTTCATTGGATGAACAAGAGGATAATGAGTCAACTAATCAATATTCTTGTGTAACAAAGTTCATTCTTTACAAAAGTAATCCCTATCAATCAATTTTTAAAAAAAAATCTTAACAAGTTCCATTATTGATACATTATGACAAAACTGTAGGTGCTTACATTGGCTTTTGAGAAGACCTACGCTACTATAAGATACTCATGAACAAAATGAAATTTGGTGCAACTAAGTTCTTTCCATATATAATGAAATCATACAAACAAATTTTTTTCTAAAATTTAAACAAGTCCATTGACTAAAAATTGAGAAGGAAAAAATTGATGCCCTCCTGTTGGCCTTGAGAAGATTTATAATGCTACAAGACATGATCAACCAAAATAAAATTTAGTGTAGCAAAGATTTTTATCAACAAATTTTCTTTCTAAAATCTAAACAATTGTAATAATAATACATCAATAAAAATCATTAGTACCTTTCCCTAGGCCTCAAAAAGATCTACATTACTATAGGATAATGATCAACCAATACTCTATATTAACTTAATTCCATCTTTATTCATCTTTCATATCAATTGAGTTCTTCATTTTTGTAATGTATACTTTTAAGTAAGATTGAAAATTAGAATCTTCATCAAATTTCAACACAACCACGGTAATAGGTCCACGATAATAGGTCTACAAAATAGGTACTAAAATTTATTAGAAATAAGAAATTTTGATTCAAATTTTAAGATGGAATCAATTTTAATGAATAAAATTAAGTTTTATAATGCTTCTTCAAATTTCTAAACTCTATGCTCACAGAATCCCTGCTCTACGCTCACAGGCTCATGCTCACAAGCTCACAGAATAGCACCGCTAGTTGAGAAGTAAATAAGAAAAAAGTTGGCAAAATTTGCTATTTAAGTGTATTTTGAGAAATTGTGTAAACCTGCAATTTCTCCACAAAAATGATATTTTTTGAGTTTGAACCCAACTCATTAAATGAAGGTCCTCTACTCTAGTTTCTACTCCAATTGGAATTTTGTAAAAATTCATAATATTGAATATTTTATTGCAATTTGAACTTTGGATGTATTTTCAATGTCTACTCCATCATGATTTTTTTCATTGTAATGTAAACCTGTAATAAAAAATTTAAATTTTTTGTGATAATTTTCTATTTGATATAATTTTGTCTTCACTTTTTCTTCAAAAGTTCTCATAAAAATAAATTTTATTCAAAAAAATCTAAATTTTTTGAAAAATAGAGTAGACATGTATTTTCATCTCTTAAAATAAATTTTAAAATTTTATATATATCAAGTTCAAAAATAGTAACAAACTTAATGATGAGCAACAAGGTTTGAAACCAATGGTTATAGGTCTATCTTTTAAGTGTTAACGTTCATCTCACTCACCTATTGCAATCACAATATTTTTTGATATAGAAGACTTGAAAAACTCACTTCCTACAATGAATTAACATTGAAAAGTTGTAAGTTCCTATTGTAGTCACTAACCACTCTATTTCAATTATCTCAAACATTGATTGTAGCCTAAATCTCATACATTAGAAGAAATTTATAATGGGATCATTGTGGACTCATTATAAATAGTAGTGGTATTTATACCACTACTATTTATAATGAGTCCACAATGGGTAAAATGTTCATTAAAATGTTCAATTGTTTTACTTTAGGGCAATTATCTTCACAATGCAACATAATTCAAGGAAAATGGCCGGCATTAGGAAAATTACAAGATGAGCCTTACTTTCGGATTATCCTTTAGTTGTGATTGTGTGGAACATACGTGAAAGTCAACTACAGTTCTAAGAAACTATTTTTCAAGTGCATATGCCATGTACTAACACACTAGATAAATAGTAGTGGTATTTAAGTGTAAATTGGTTGATTTGGCACAAAAATTAATAGCAATTTCATCAATAGTGTTAACTAGTGTTAAATTAAGTAGTGTTGAGCTAAGTGAACCTACTCTCAACATATTACAATATCTTTCATTGGATATCGTCAACTAACTATTTTAGGTTTTTAACAAATAAGCCATTCCAAAAATAATTGGAATTATTCTAAAATCCAAAATTCCAAAATTGCAATAATTTAATCTAATGTATTGAATGATGGTTCCTTTTCTTTAATATAAACAACTAAACATGTCTTTGGTGGCAATTACAAGTAATTGATCAAATTAGGAATAGTAAATAAATAAAATTGGATTTCTCTAATCTATTGCAAGCAGTGGTTGGGAAGAAACATGTTGACCAAAAGGTTTAAAGTCATGTAATGGCTTTTCTAGGATTTTGGAAAGTTTCCTATGATGTAGAATTTATTATAATTTCTTGAGATTTTTTTTGGAAGGTAAGAGGAAGTACTAGCATTAAAAGAATATTTCTCCTATTTCATAAACTACAGTAAAAGTAACGAAACTAAAAATTAGTCACTTAGGAGGATTTGATGATAATGAGATTTGATGAAAAAAATCCAATTCTATTGTTTTAATGTGCGCACAAGGTAAGCCTATATGCACAAATGCAAAGGATATAGAATAATTTACTTAAAATGCCCTTTGGTAGGAATATGTCTATCTACCATAAGAATATACTATAAAATTCACTTAGAAATCATTAGTTTAAACCACTCATTCGTATTAAAAACCCTAAATCCAAAAGTATGACAAATCAGCAAAATTGACTTTTATATATTAATTTTTTTAAATTTTTTGAAAAATAAGGGATAGTTACAAAATAACAAAAATTAAAAATGAGTTTTTTGTTTTTTGCATTGGGTTCATAATTCAAAGTCATAGAAATAGCCACTCTCATTATGATATAGAAAATGGTTGTTTTTTGCAATGACTAGGAAGGACAATAAATAGTCATATTCTAGCAAGCTTTCGAGAACTCAAGGTGAAGCTAAGGACTATACACTCTAAGATTTTATTTTATTTCAAAAATTGAAAATTGCAATAATTGAAAATTGCAATAATTAAATGACTTCAAAGTTTATTTTAGAATAGAGATTCCATAACTACTTGCAACTTGTCACTCTAATAATGACAATGGAATCATTCAAATAGAGAGAGAGAATCAATTTCAAAATTTAATTTCTTAAAGAAGTGATTTTTTCTTAGTTGATTCGACTACCCTAATTGAAAAGAAATTACATATCATACAATAAGTCTTTAACCATGCAATCAAAAGTTGGAAAAATTGTTGTCCCTCAAAGGTACTCCTTGATGACACATTGCATCAAAATTTCAAAAAGAAAAAAGGAAATTTTGTTCTTGGTGAATTGCCCCAAAACCTTGATATTGCAAAAAAATAGTGTTTGGTCTTTTAGGTATGAATACATAGAACGGTAGCTATGAGATGTTCATGGGACATTTATGACTCTACTCTATAAACGATTTGTAATGTTTAGGACTCTCTACTTCAAAAATTCACAAAAATTAAAAAATTATAATTCTACTTGGATTTGATTTGAGAAACAAGCACACACCTCTAGGAAATATGTGCCCCTCTTGGAATTGGCCCTAAGATATTCATATTGCAAATTATGATGTTAACCCCTAAATGCCCAAGGCCTGTTTTGAGTTTTTTGGAATTTGTTCTAAATTGAATAAAAATTCAACATTTTGATAAGTTGAATCAATTTTTTTAGATTTTTAACCTTACAAATTCAAAGTAAACATGTTAGAAATGACATAGGAAAAGAAAATACAACAATATCACTTACAAACTGAAAGATTATAATGTTAGATCATGAGGGTATAAAAACTATGAAAATCTTTGAACTCTCTTTTTGTATATCAAATCTAAAAATTTGGTCACCAAAAAAATATGAGGTTGAAAGGCCTAACAAGCATAACCTCAATCAATTTATGGCTTCTCAAAATCTACTCTACAATTTTTTTAAATGAATTTTTAGTATAATTTTTTCTTTAAGATCTAGTGTATTTGAGGCTCATTTTCAAGAGTCTTTAACACCACGGAACGTCAAGATTGCAATGGGTACCCTTGCACTAAATCTTGAATAGAAAAATCATAATCATTCATTTTCAAAATTGGATTATTGATGCTAAAACTAGACTTCAAAAAGAATCTTCCAAAAATATAAACTACTAAAAATAAAAATTTGGTAAGATTTTATTTAACTTCAAAGATTCTTTGACTCACACCACTTTTGGGTCTTGGACATTTAAGGGAGAAACACCCAATTCCATCCCTATACCTATTCTTGGTCCCTAGAGTGTCACTAAATTTGTCCATGAGTGTTCATTAAAGTGTCTGACAAGTGTTTAACTCTAATTTGCTGATGCAGTTGTAAGACACATGTATAATTTTCATTCACTGACAACTGATTTCAGCAGAGTTCAGTTTAGGGTACACCTATAGGACAATTCCAATGATCTAGGGAGCCAACTCTTTAAAAATTTGTAGAAATTACATACTGATTCCGAAAAATTTAATTTTTTTTTGAATATTCATGATTTCCTCTCGCTAGTACTAGAAAAATATCAGTTTTAGAAAAAGATGCCTCCAACCATGCTGAATTCCTTATTCGGACGGTTTTGGGTGTTTCCACTGTAGGGGTTAAACTGGTATCAGGCTTGTGTACCTTCATGCACAGAGGACACATCTACAAAAGCTAATCCCCAGCATAAGTTTCCACCAACCTCTCATGATGCTTTTAGGGCAAAGTCCAAGAATCCAGATACCAAGGATGACTACTCCGGTAATAGTACTGTACTGTACATTCAGCATGTGAACTTGCAAAGATTAGGGACCCCAGAGGACACATGTCTCATCAGGAAGACTCACTTAGCATTTGCTTCAAATGCATTAGGATAAATTATTGCCCATTCCAGACTCTGGTACATAAGCAACAAATTTCTGCCACAGACTGCTCCACGTACCTGCACACATCAAATATTGAGATTGGATACACAGTACACCAGTTCCTGAAAATATCTGCAACTTGGATTTTCACCCATGGAATCTTTTTAGTACAACACTAAGCAATTTGTGACACCCATCACCTCTTCCATCATTAGAGTGAGTAGAAGGATTTTATACATGTTTCTATTTACCTCATCTAATCACTAGACATATAACAGTCTTTAGCCATTACAGCACTATATCCTTTCTACTTACAGATGCAAAAGATATTGCAAGTGACAAAGTAATGTTTTCCTGTGCAACCATGTGCATTTATGCTTACTTCAAAACCTTTCTTCCATTCCTCAACCTCCATCTCAGTTGACACCCAAAGTTTCAGGGTATCATGACAAATTCAGCACATCATACCGTACTTCAAGGGTCTCCCTAAAGAATGTCATGCAGGCCATCACAGCATGATGTTGCAGATGAACCTGACTTACTACAACTCAAGGACCATGAAATTACTTTCATAAGCTTAATAGCAAAATCCCACCCACCTGTCCCTCAAGACTTTACTTGTACTTCACCAAGAAGATTTTGTCCTTGCCTTATCTGTACCAGTGCTAAAAATGACAAGTCATATTTCTCTTCCATGGTAGTTCAGTGCATTCCACATTCCTGATATCAGATATGTTCAATCCTCTTCTCTGGTTGTTAGTCCCGAAGTTCACTCAAATGTTGCAAGATTACAGTATTCACTAATCCAGCACCGTTCTCCTGAGGTCAATGATGGTGGGCATGAGGTGACACTAGCCTGATGCCTGAACATCAGATCATGAACCCGAACAATGCGGATCACGACATGAATTACAGCACGCCTCCAAACAAGCGAAGTCGTCTGTTATCTACCATCGCTACCGAGGATAGGCACGGAATCAGATCCAGTGGTAGCACTTGGCTGCGACACAGACAAAAGGAAAGTTTTTTCGTTAAACTAGAATCCCATAATTACAGAATCTAGTTAGCGGGTAAGACCCATGCAGAACGATCCGACGACAACTGATCAGATATGTAATCTTTGAAAGAATATGGATGTCCTCATTAATCAGATACTGAGACATTCTGAGACTAACAATTCCTGTAGGTCCTACTCATCTTAGAATCCTAATATCATCTTGGCAACCTAATATGACCAAGACAGACATGCAAAGGTGAGCAAACTTCAAAATGTAATAGTACAGAATTATTACATGCTCCCCAATGCTGACAAGACCACAATCTTCATCTGCATATGCCAATGACATAATCATGTTGATTCCAGAGAGTTTTACACTAAAACTTGACAAAATGCACCATTCCCAACCAGACGACATTGAGGCTCATCTGTCCATGCTTGGGGCTTCGAACAAAAAGCCATGCAGCGAGCTGAGTTCCATGCCCCTGTCGTTCAATCTCCCTCTATGCAAGCACAAAGGAATTCTTCAATGTCCAGAGAGAAGTCTTGCCTCTGAATCTTCAGTCTCCCCGGGCGATGCGGAGCCCGAATCATCAGTCACTGGCAAGACTCCCGCCTTTGAAGGCGGATCCATATACTCCAGCCATCCGTTGGCCTTGAGGTACTGGAGAAGCGGATAGGTCAGGAAACCAAGAATTGAGAGCCCAACGCTTACGACGACGGTTTTCCATGAAGCATAACACATCACCAGAAGCAATAGCCCTGTCGCCGGTACTGACATCAATGTGACACCGACAGTGCCAAGTGGTACTCGGTAGGGCCGCACTAACTCCGGTTGCGCCCATCGCAACCACACAAAGGCAGCGAACTCCAGAAGCATGCCGATGCAATACAAAAAGTTGAGAAACTCCACAATCTCTTGAAAGCTCATCCAGGAGAGGAAAATCACTCCTGAAGCCGAAAAGAGAATTCCAAGGATCGGCGTCCCATACTTGGACCGCTTGGCGAACACCTTGGGCAACATTCCCATCTCTCCCATTCCCAAAAGCTGAAACGAATCACTACTCATTTCCGCTTCAAACAAGCCCATGTTGGACAACAGAGCCGCTGCTTCAATCCACCACTTGAGGAACGAACCCCCAATCGCTAGTGCCACATCTGCGAAGTATCCATCCTCCCACTTGGCATCGTCTCCCTTCAAGGCTCCAGTCCCCGCCAGCAAAGGCACCACATAACTCACAATCACTAACAAAACGGCCCACAAGAGAGCCTTCGGAAAAGTCTCCTGTGGCTTATCCACTTCCCCTGCCAACGTGCTCGCGCTGTCCCAATAATTCAAGTTCCAGAACAGCGTGTTGAAATAAGTTCGCCAGTTCACTTTGCTGAAGTTCACCGCCGTCCATCTCTTTGGACGAATCTTCGGAACCGACATCAACGCCAGAACGAGAAATGGCAAAAGAGAGAATCCCGTCAGAAACACCGCCGTGATGCCCACAATCGTCAATCCTCTGTAATTGAGATAAGTTAGCGAGAAGGTGATCACTAGCAGGGCGACCAAACGCGTCGGTCCATCAGCAAACACAGGCACGGCACGCTTGAAGTAGTCCAGAAACAGAACAGGGTACAAGGCGTTGTCTGCAACGCCGCTAATCCACTTGCACCACCCCTCCTGGAAGCCCCAAAAATCGCCAAACGCAGCACTGATCCACAACACGTAGCCTCCATTCTCGGGAAACGCAGTGGCGAGTTCCGCTGTGATCAGAGCCTCAGGGATGCTCCAAATGAAGGGGAACACCAAGAAGCCGACGATGGCGAGCAGAGGGCCGCCGGCTTGAACGCTATCCTCCACCCCGAAGGGACCGCCAGAGACTTCATAGAAGATGAGGGCAACGAGAGGCAACACGCCCAGCTTCGGACCATTCTTCTTCCCGTGGGGGTCACTGATGAACAACTTGGGAGTTGAGGGAGACTCGGACCTCACCTCCCGCAAAGAAGGAGGTGAGTCCCCCATTGATAGTCTACGCTTATGGATGCTGCATGAGGGGGATGCAGAGCGAGATCCGAGCTCCACCCCCTCTACTTCAATCTCCGTAGTGGTGCTACCAATTCCTCATGGCGCCCTCTTCACGCAACTGGAGCCTTCTAGACACGTAACCTAAACAGAACATCGCAAGCAAAAAATACCAAGGCCATTAGACATGCAACTCGCACTGGTAGTATTACGATCACATCACAGTCTCTGTAGACTCCCAAACCCTCACTCTTGCAAAGGACTCCTGCAACATGCATCCATGGCCGCTGAATGCGAACCCTAAACCCGCATCACGGACTTCGAAATTCTCGCAAAGCAAGAGCACATCGACAAGGAAAGCCAAAGATGGAACCCCAATCCTCTACCATTCCACGATCGCGTCGTGCAGCAAAAACTCCGTCGCCAAACCCACCAGTAACAAAATCCAAATACACACAAGGTTGACGTCCTCACCAGCCAATCGACCAGAAGAACCCCGAATTCAAATTTCAACCACGGAATGTGCGATCGAGCACCTGTCAATAGAACGAAAGTCGCATCCGTCAATATAAAAAACCCAGGAATAAAAAACTCAAAGAGCAGAAGCAGGGCCACAATTTCCGGGTGCTCACCACCCAATCACCAGAAGAACGCAGAAAAATTCAAACTTCACCTACAAACTCCTCAATCGAACACCAGAAACTGTTACAAAAGTGGCGTAGCGGGATCCGGTGATTGCAGTGTTAAGAACATAAATTTCTTGCATGAAACCCTACAGAGTGAAACAGACGCTGAAGAATCTGAAGAAGAGCATGGAGTGATGAGATTCACGAGCAGGAGAGAGATACTTTACTGGGAAGCGAAGAATCTCCGCTGCACGTGATTACGAGTGAGGAATGAGAGATCGGGGAGGAGAGGACGGCCGCCGAGAGGGCAGCGAAGAGAAAAAGCTTTCGGAAACCACATTTCTGTCCTCTGTCAGTTATCCCACGAAAAGCTTCCTCACGGGCAGTCCGACGTGGAAAGCTTGTGGAGAACCCGTGTTCTTTGGAGCAGTGTTTTGGGGGGCCATTTAAAGTAGGTACACCCAAAAGCGCCACTTATTCATACTGAGCCTATTTCCTGCTATTAATTAGTTCAAATTTTTATGTAGTCTTGTTGGCAAGTGAAAGCATGTTCCAACGCACCAAAGAACGCAAGATTTGGATACCGTATGCAGAAGTTATTAATAGTCAAAGTCTGTTTCTGAAAGCGCCATCTACAGTTTGTGAACATGACTGATTTCGGAAATGTATGTGCACTGTAGATGGTGCTTTTAGGAACAGGGCGCTTTTGGGTGTACCTATCTTATTGCTCAAAAGCTTTGCAAATTTTTTTTGAGGGAACTGAACAATATTGAGCGTCTTTTTTTTTTACGTACCTTCAACCCTAGAAGGATGGGCTGGTATCAATGGAAATCATGCTTTTTGAAAACGTGCAAATCATCTACTTAAAAGAATTCAAAAGTATTCATTGGAGACCAAACTATTGTTCATGAACTCTCCTCTTCTGCACAAAATTCTGAGGACAAACAATTGTACTTATGTCCTGTATGCAAGAATTTTCTATCCTCCACTAAACCATTTTGTCAACAATAGCCTTATAAGGTTAAGATAGGTTGTTTTGTTTTGTTTGTTTGCTACATTGAGATCTTCTAGATCATGCATCCTCTAGTCACATTCTTCATACCATTAGAAAGCTCTTAGCAAGGAAGGGTGCATGGCTTTGTTTTGTGGCGTTGGGACTCATGATGTGAAAGTTGTTGAATTTTGAAGTTTTGATGAATTAAAAAATTAGAAGATTACTTTACCTTTTATTTTGAACAAAGCATGTGACCTCCAATTGTGTTTTTTGGACCTTTGGAACACTACAAGAGAAAGGGGTGTTTTAAGTATAGTCCTAGAGATAACATTTTAAGTAATGACCTTTTTAGGAGATTTTAAGTAAGAAATGCTTGTCTTTCTAGTAAAATTTTACTAGAAAGACACGTATTTCTTATTTAAAATCTCCTAAAAAGGTCATTACTTAAAATGTTATCTCTAGGACTATACTTAAAACACCCCTTTCTCATGTAGTGGAAAGTTATAGATAAGGTGATGTACATGGCTTTGTTTTATGGCTTTGGCATTCATATTATGAAAGTTGTTGAACTTTGAAGTTTTAATGTATTAAAAAATTAGAAAATTATTTTTACTTTTATTTCAATTGTAGCAACGATACAAGGTACACTAGGTATTTTTGAAGGATGAAATAGTTCAATTGCTACATATTTGGGGAACAATGTAATTCCATTATGTATGAATTTATATATTTTTGGATGAATATATGTGTTTCATTTGCAATTTGCATGCTTCATTCATGTCATTGGATTTAAATAACTTGACTACTCTACTTTACATTCTATTGTATATTATCTAAAAATAATGATAAAAAAAAATTGCTTAAGAATAATGTTGGAATTCTTTGAATTTCTTTAACACACAATTAAATATAATTACAATATTAGAGTGTATATATTTCTGTTAAATTTTTGCAAAATAATGTTTACCAAAATTCTTGGAAATGTAAGCAAAAAATTATTTTCAATAAGGTAATTATACCTATAGTATGTGTTTCCAAGAATTACTCATTGAAGTGAATGCAATCAATATATTGTAGGAGTGACAACGCTAGAGGCATATCCCTTAATTGTGACTTATTTGGCAAAAATTGTCACATCTAGGTTCTAGTCTAAAATGCTAGTCTTCTAGACATGGGAGTCTTTAGTTGATCATGAGTTTATATATGTTCAATACTTTAATAATTGTTGTTTATTTGCAAGATTGTCCCCAAAAATGCATGTAAAGATCATTTCAAATCTCTTTTTCTTCTCAAAAAGATTCAACAATATTAGAGAGTTAAATGATGTGAATGTACTCAAATGCTAATACAAATAATCTAAGATGCAATTATCTTAGTAATAGCAATTTTCCAATTAAAGTACAACGTGGAAGGTATAGAAACCAAAATAAAGAAAATAAAACAAAATTGAAGTTAACCCCTAAAAGTCCATCATCCCCTCGGGGGGCAATTTGGAGTTTGGTAGGTTCCAATGACCTCAATTTTTAGTGAAACTTCTTGAAATTTTTTCATAAGATAGGAAAACTGATTAGCTTTGTGAGAATATAAATTTTAATTCAATTGGTGCCTAGAAGCAAAAGTTATACCACAAAAAGCCCAAATTTTAACTCAGCGGGCAGAAAAATAAATCCACAAAAACATGAAACTAAATTTTAAATTTTTTTTGTCTTGTAGATTATATTTTTGTCTACATTTGAAGCTTTGATTCATTCCATTTGGATTAGTTATGTGAAAGTTATGAACAATCTTATTTTTTGGGCAATTTGAGCATCTTCTTGTAAAAAATAATTTATAGGATTCATTTTTGAATGCAATTTTGACATTTTAAAAAAATGCTTGAAAAGGTTTAATTTTCTTGCTAGAACAATCTCACCATTGCAATTGTTGTGTTTCAATTCCATCTTAAAGCTATTAACAATTTAATTTTTCTTTCAATCTTGGACCTACCTCTACTTAATAATTTTTTAAAGAATGAAAATAAAGCATTTATTTTTTGGAACTTTTTTCCTAGATTTTCAACTCAATTCTTAAACACAAAACTTTTTCAAACTTGTCCATAGTATAAAAAAATCCAACAAATGGCAATCAAAGTCATTTGAAATTACAAGACAATGTTTAAAAAAACTATGTTTTCCAACTTTGAATGTTGATATCTTCCAATCTATACAGTCAAACTTCATGAAAATTTTACTACATGATCTAAGACAAAAAAAAGTAGAAGATCCTATAGTTAGATTTCATAAAAAGACTTTCTTTTGTTCTTTTGGATGAACGTAGCAAAAATGGCAGTTTTGAGTGGTTTTTGATAGAAAAATGGCCTTGGGCCTTTAGGGGTTAACCCCTCAACGCCCAAGGGGCGCAAATAGCGCCTTTCAAAGTTTTTAGTTGAATTCAAAGTGTTATAACTTTTGCATCTAATGTCCGAATTAAACAAAACTTATTGGAAAAGTTGCATGTTGTCTTCTAGTTTATGTGGTAAAAATTTTAGATTGATCCAAAACGTGATGATTTTTTGGCAGCCAATCAGAGTTCGCAGGTTCAATTTGAGTTCAAAAACTGCATTTTAGGGCTGCAACTTTGGGAGCTTGTTTCTCTTTCATCAAATGATCATTTTCAATAAAAATTTGTTGGATTTTGTTTCCCTTGAAGTCTAGTTCACGTGATAAAATTTTCATGTCAATTCAAGTTGTTTTGAATGTTTGGGAGCAATTCAAAGTTCAAAACCCTGCCATTTTTGGAATATAGTAAACTTTGACGGCTTGTTTCTTCTTCATACAGAGTCCATTTTCAATAAAAAAAAACTTGTTGGAAAAGTTGCACATACTAGTCTACTTTGTGTGACTAAAGTTTCATGTCAATTCAAGAAGTAATAAGTGACTGAGAAGCATTCTAATAAATGGAGGTTCAGCCTTAGATGTAGTTTTTGTAGTTTTTCTTGCTAATTTTTGACATTTCAAAGTTGTTTTGTAGACAGAATGAGTTAGTTGAGTGAATTTTTTTTCCTCAATGTGTTTGTGTACTAGTTTCAAATCACTTTGTAGTGTAAAGTTTTTTCATTTGAGTAGGTTTAGAAATCAAATTTCACCTCTGAATGTGTTTTTGGGAAAATTTTCAGCATCCATTTTCAGCACTAAAACATTATAATCTTGCAATCTATGCGGTCAAATGACTCCAAATTTTGTACATGTCATCTACAACATGTCTATTACAAGATTGTACGGTTGAGATTTGTATAGCTTAGTGACATTTAGATCTATAAGGCTTCAAAAGCTATGATGTTTTTGAACATGTTTTTGCCACAGGCCTTGAGGGGTTAAGTTATAGGCAACCTCCGTTGGCTTTGCTAAAGAGAAGGCACCATTGACATGCCAAAAGTAAGCACAAGTCAACACATGTAGAACACAAAATCCAAAGGTTCTAAATGAATCCATTTAAGCTTGTTGTCAATATAAACAAAAACTATGTTTCTAGATCACTTGAGAATAAAATATTTAGGAAGTTTTTTCAACTTCATCAACAATTATCCTTCATTTTTCATATTCAACTTGTTTTCTATGTACCTAGTCTCTCTATTGCATCTATTAACCGAGCTATTGACATTATAATCATAAAATTTCTTAAATATTTTGATTCATTAGTTCGAAAATTCAAAGTTTTTTCTTTGATTTTGCCAAATTACAATTTTGTATTCACTAATTTTTCTTAATTATTTGTTCATACTAAGGAATTCAAGAAATTCCTCTCGCAGATACACAAAAGTCCATCATGTAACCATTTGGGGATTGACAAAAGACATCCATCTGTATATTTGGAACATGCTTGTGCAATTTTAAAGAATTCATTTTAAATAATTTCCATCTACATTTGAAAACATATTAGTAATTCTTTCAAGAAAAAGTACTCTAGTCTTCATTGATTTGGCCTTCATAGAAAAAAATTGCTAGTATAAATTAATATTGTACAAGCTATAAGGGGGCGGGGCATTAGTAAATTCATTATATATCCCTATAAATTGAATCACTTAGTAATCCTAATTAACCCAAAATTTTTGAACAAGACTTAGATTTATTAGAAAATGTGTTTTACCACATTTTAGGAGTTCCCTTAACCACTAAAGCCCTATATTGTGTTTTTTTGGCAATATAGCAATTTTAGACAACTCACTACAAATATATTTTTTTTCTTTCTTTAGAATTTTAACAAATTAAAATGAGAGGGAGGGAGGGAGGGAAGAAAGCTAATATCTTACAATATACACAGTAAGAATTTTTAGAATTTTTTTCACATCTTTTCAAACTAGATTACTACAAGATCATATAGTTTAATGAGTCCAAAAATGATTTTATATAATGAAAGTTGGTACTTGTACTAGAAATTGCAATTTTGTAGGCAATATGTATATCCTCAAATTTTTATAGATGGAGTGATGCTCCTTTTGAAACTCTATTTTTTTACCTTTAATAAACCTATGTTGAATTTTTTTTTTTTAAATTTTGTGCTTGTTGATATTTAAAAAGATTATTGTATGTGTTTGAAGTTGAAAGAGAATAAAATAAACATAGTTTTTTAAAGGGGTAGATCATAGATTGATAAGGATAAAAAGGAATAGCCAGTCATTGCTAAGAAGGCATTTGGCAATAATTGGATTGAAGTTTACTTGCTTGTATGAGAGAACTTAAAGATAAGGAAGACAATAAAATGAGATTTTTCTTCTTTCTTTACATAATTGTTTAAATATTTAGATATTCATGGTGTATTGTAGATTGTGAATTTTGAAATAAAAATTTGTGAGCACAATGTACTTCTTCTTATAAATCCAAAAAGATATGACTTGCTTTATTTAGAATTTATATGATAAAATTGTGCTTGAAAGATTAAGAGAAGCTAGTTATCATCATAAAGTTTGAGGGCATAATTTTTGAACTTTCATAAATAATTTTTGTAGAATTATTTAGCTTTGAGATTTTGTATGTATGTGTATTGTATTGTTAGCTTCCTATTGATATTTTACATATTTAGTTTGAAAATTATAAACTTTGAATGAAATAGTATTGAATTGTCTCCAAATTTGAGAGTGTCAACCGTTTAACAAGCTCTAACTTGAGGACAATGTCTTTTATGGAAATTGAATGATATTGTGTTGGCTTTTTAGATTGCTATAGTACTTATAATTTGAAATTATCAAATGAAAGTTACTAGTTTTGAAATGGAGATATGTACATTTGCCTTTGAAATTGGGAGTATCAACTTCAACAAAATATAAATTATAGAAAGTATCTTCTTTACTATTGAAATTTAGAGGAAATGTATGATATTTTGTTAGTTTATCATGAAATTAAGATATGCTTAATTTGGAGTTTCAAAACAACCATGGCATTCATTTAGAGTTTGACTACATTTTCAAGGGTTTTATATTACTTATATGATTTTGCAATAAATTTATATAGTATTTATATATAATATTAATAAGTATGGATACAAGTGGATAGTATATAATATATTTTTATTCATATACAATACATATATACATATCATATGAAATCTTGTACCTATGAATTCAAAATATTATATATTTCATATTATATGACTCTAGAAACAAAATAATAATGCATTTATTTTGTATTGATATGATGCATCCTATTTTTTATACTATTGTTTTTCTTCATATCCTAAGCTAAATCTACTTGGAGGCAAAAACCCAAAGTTTTCCCAAAATAAATTCTCTCTTTACAACAATGTTATTTATTATGGTGTAGTTTGATAAAAAATTCTACAATGGTTATTTTGCATAATATGTTGGATGGCAAGAAAATATTGAAGATGTTGGTAGTACATTCTCTACTATAGGAGAATATATTGTACAATACCACCATATTAATGATGGAATTTTATAAAAAATATATTTTACAACTTCAATAATTGCAACTTCTATTAATTTTCCTTATATTCTTAGTACATTGTAATCCCTAAAGTCCTAAGCCCTTTTTCCACAAAAAACACATTAGAAGAAATCTGAGGCCTCCGAAGGGCCATTTCGGGGCTATTCTCCAAAACTGTTCCCTAATTGCTAGTCGTTGTCAAGCCGGCATTTACCTTAATACAAATTTTTTTTTTTAAAAATTGGGTCCTGAAATATGAAAAGAAGCCCAAAAAAAATTTCAAAAAAAAAGTAATGACGTGGCACTCTCTTGACCACGTCGGATTTCAGTTCATGCAGCAGAAACTGCGTTCCCGCAGTCCAAGAACCCGCAGTCTTCTAATGCCCTCAGATTTCTTCTAATGCTTAAAACTATCAATTCTATTGTCGAGAACAAAAACCTATAAAGTTGTTTCATTTGCATATGTAATCAAAGAATCTTGTACTATACTAATATAAAAATGTGTAGAATTTTTTAAAAAACTTTCATCATATATGTAGAAAGAGAAAGAGATTGCAAGATGTTTCCATTTAAAGTGAATTTTTTAGTTTTTTTCACATCTCCTAAACTACATTTTTTTGGTTTTCAATCTTCTTAACTCAATTTTTTGCACTATAGATTTTGATTTTCTAATTTTTTATGTTGAAGAATTTAGTTGAAAATGTAAAAAAAAAATCACCAAATAATACTTAATTTTCATTCATTGAAAAATTGTTTAAGTAGAAATAGAGTGAGGAACAAATGGAAAATTAAACTATTGATAGCTTTAAGATCGAATTGAAACACAATAATTCCTATGGTAAGGTTGTACTAACAACATAATTTAACCCTATCTAATAATTTTCTTTGAAAAATTATAAAAAAACATATTCAAAATGAATCTCACAGGTTATTTTTTTGAGAAGATGAGTGCATTGCCTTAAATATAAGATTATTGATAATTTTTGCATATCAAATCCAAATAAAATGAATCAAAGCTGGAAATATAGACAATAATTTAATTTTTTGGAATTTTTATATAAAGTTTAAAAATTCAAATTTTAATGATTTTTTTAGTTGTTTCACAATTGTCAAAGTTAGTGCTCTTCATCATGTTTTCTATATTATGGTGATTTAAGAATTTATAAACAAAAGATGAAGATTTTACTAAGAACTTTCCATTTAATTTCTGCAATGGTTTTCTAAGCCCTAAACCTATAAATCCTAAATTCCAATTTTAAAAAAAGAAGTGAAATAATAAAAATAATAATGAACTAATAAGAAATGTACAAGCTAAAAGTAAAGATCTTCTATTTTTATTTTCTCTACTAGTATAATTCATTGGAATAAATTATATAAACTTTTGTAAAACAAATTGCTTTGACCTAAATTCTTTTATTTTGAATTATATCAATAAACTTCATATAAATTTTGTATAGAGCCATATATTTTCTATTCATCTACAACTCTAAGAATATAGACATATATTTGTTGATTTTCTCTCCTTAAATTTCAGAATTTTTTACACTTATAGTTTCATATAATAAATGAAATGCCTTCAAATGTACACATTTGTCCCACTCATTATAAATTTTTGAAGAATGATGGAAAAATCACAAGGAAAAAAACATACAATTGTATTTGAATAGTCCTTCATTGAATTCAATTTTTAATATATTAGGGAAAAAAATCATAGGATGCAAATTTCTAATTAGAATATTACAACCATTGGGATTAGGAGTGGAAATTTTCAATTCTATTACTAAATCCTTCAACAATTAATATTTAAATTTTTTTTTATCACTTGATAGATATGAATAAGGGATACTTTTGTTGAAATTTTCATTTATATTCCAAACTTATTTCTTCAGCATGTAATGGGGAATTGTCAGATCTACACATTTATGAGAAGTGAAATTTAATCATTTGGAAATAATTCAAACTATTTCTTAATTGAGATGAGATTATACAATGTATATGTGACCATGTTAAAATCTTTATTATAATCATCTTTATTATAATCATCTTTATTATATCAAAATATAGAGAACTTGGAAAGACATTAAAATAATATTTCAACTTGTACTACACCACATGTAAAATGTAGATGTACAATAGTGATATAGTTTTCTTTTGCATTTTTATATCAAGCTACATTCTTTTTTTCTTTTCTTTCCTTTTTCCAAAGCAAGTTTCATTTATACAATTTTTATTTTCTTGGAACAAGGTAGGACCTTCAATTGTGCCCTCTATTTTGGTATTTAAAAAAATTTAACCTAGTTTATGCATCTTTTTCTTTTGGGAAACAAAACTGGTAATAAAGAAAAAATGCCCCCCCCAAAAGAATTCAAATAATGGAAAGGAAAATTTCCTTTCATTTATTTCACAAAAATGGAAATGATGAATGCGAGAAGGAATGTTGTCAAATAATGGAATGGACATCAAATAATGGATTAAAATCCTTTGAACTAGTTGCTTTTAAGAAGGTTGGATAGGGCGATGAGCTTAGGATATGCAAATGGATAGATACTCAACTACTATGTACTCCTAATGAAAAATGTTAGGGGTGGCTTGCCAATTCACAAGGCACTATCAACACTACTACAAACTACCATGGATTAGAGTTTTTCACTCATAATATTTTATTTAAATAATTTTGAAAAATGTCCAAGGCAAAATAAAGATATTTTGATTGCAATGATTGTCCATACAATAGGGGGAGTCATAATAGGAATGGTAGGTTAAATGATTTATACCTTAAGATAGGCTAATTGTTTGTTTTATTTTGTTTTGTTTGTTTGTCACGATGAGATCTCTTAGACTATGTGTCCTAAAATTGCATTCTTGGTACCATCGAAAAGCTCTTGGTAAGGAAGGGTGCAGAGACTTTGTTTTGTGGCATTCCAATGCACAATGAGAAAGTTATGGATTTTTGAGTTATTTTTTATTCTAAAAAATCAGAAATTACTTTATTTTTATTTTGGTTGTAGCAACAATATAGTGTACACTATGGTTGTATTGATGATAATGCAATGTAAGACATGATTTGCTGCAGAGAGACTTTCAACGGACTTGCAAGAAAGATTTCCTACTTGCCCTTGGAAGACATTAAATCCTACTATTGAAGGTGGGCCAGGACAATGGATTTACCTCGGATGAAAATGCAAGATTTTTTTATTTTTTGCAAATAATATTTTTGCAAATTCTAAATTCATATTTGCAATCAGAGATCCTGAATTAGCTAGGAAAGGTCTAGAACATATCCTAGACACGACACAAACTAGAAGGCTTTTATTCACTTTTATCCCAAAAAACTCAAAATTACCCTACTAGGCCCACCTTTGATGGTAGGATTTAACCCTGGAGCGTGCAGAAGTTCAATTTTTGGATGATGAACTAATTTGAAATTACTTTTCTATCTTGTTACTGCTTGGATGGAAGTCACCCTAATTTTTAGAGATTCTTTATGAAGTTTTTGTTCTATCTAAGGGTTGGATTTGGTATTACTAGAATACATAATTTTTTTAAATTACAATTGTGGAAGTATGTCAAGTGGTTGACTTGCATTGACTGTACTTCAAAACCAAATTTGCAAAAATAAGGTCATAGAATTAAAGAACAAAAAAATTTCAAAAAATCACCATATGAAGAGAGCCTCATTTCAAACCCACTCCAACAAGTTTTACTTGATAAATGACAATATTTTGCTTGAAATTGAATTTTGAAGCAATTTTGAAATTTTCCTTTCAGAATTTATAGAAAAATATTGGTGAAAGCATTGGGGAATCTAACCATATGGATGGAATCTAAAACTCAAAATTTACAACTTCTGTTTGTATTGCAATCCCAAAATATTCTTCAAAATAGTACTTTAGAATGATTTTTCCCAAATCGTCAATTCTGGACATGATTTCAGACGTCCTGCCTTGCCCTCAAAGCAGAAGAATGTTTTAGCAAGTGAACAACACGATGCCACTTGTATCGGCAGCAGCAAAGAAAAGTTTGCGAGTCAGGCACTCGCCGCTCTTTGCCTCTGTGGTTGTGAAACCAAATGGAAAGTAAGTTATCGCAGCAACAGAGAGACACCCACGTCAGTTATGAACCTTCACACTACTGTCGATCTGTAGTTGCAGTTCAATCTGCTGGGGAGCTTACTTAGCTGATGTGAGTGAGCCGTCGCGTTTGGGAGCTGAAGAATTGCATCATTGAGAATTCTGCATCTTTTAACGTTGAAGGTGAGACTCTCGTCTGGGTTTTGAAGTATCTTGTGATTGATGGCAGCTGAGCGAATGTTGGAAGTTACCAATTCATGCGGTGGCTGTTGGTATGAAGAAACGTTAGAGAAGTTGTTGAAATTGCAAATTTCAACTTCCACTGGCAGTCAAAGCATTCGAAGTACGTTAGGTTGTGCAACCAGAAGCGCGACCACGAATTAGAAAATTGGATTATTATTATCAGATCGAAACGAGTTTTTTGCTTGCAAAGTATTGTGTTGTGCACATTTTTGCTTGCAAACTTTCAATGTGCGAGTCCGTTCTCAGTCTCGTGCCTTCGAAATTAGGGTTGCAATCGTGAATTTTTGAAGTTAGGGTTCCACTTGCAAATGTTTGAATCCACGTGTCCCGCTAATTTGTGGATTGAATGCCAGCGAGTACCGCGTCGAATTCGAATTGTTTTAAGAGGAATGGCAACGATGTCTTGTGCGGCTACAACAGTAGCAGGCATTGGGGGCCTGCTACCTTGTGGGATTGCCAAGCCGAGCTCTCAAGGAAAGCGTATGCAAGTGCTGATGAGGAGCAGTAACAACACAGCCAGCAGCAATCGCTTGTCGTTGCTGCAGGCCCTTTCGCAACAAGCCGCCGCACAATCGCAACGCTGTAAGTATTGGTTTCTAACTTACTGCATTCCATCGGCAGAATTACTGTGAATGCCTAAGTACTGTAGTGAACGCCCGGAGGTACTTATTTTAGAAAACCCAGCCACGTTAAATCCTGACAACTATAACGTCATTTCAGGGCAGATTCTACTGTCATCCTGTTAATTTTATAGTGGTTATATTTTCTGGAACACCTCTTGAGGGCGGGTTCTTTACTGCATAACATTCTTGATCTTCAAGGCAGGGCCCCTTGCTTTACATCTCCTTTCACTGTAGAAATCTTGAATGCAAGTCTTCTCGTGGATTGTGAACCACGTAGCACGAATGTATTTTTGTAACAGTGCTACTTTAGACTGACCTCTGCCTTCCCATTCAAGAATGTTGTGCAGCGTTAGATCGATTCCGAATTTTATTGAATTTTCCTTCTGTGCAGCTCTTCAAAATTTGGTGACGGAAGTGTCTAAGTATGTAAATTCTCCAAGGATTCCGACTGAAGCAAGAAACCTGGAGGAAGCTTTGATGAGTGGTGAGCCCCTACACAATTCATACAACGTATTGTCCTCTGTGTTGATAATGACATGCATTTTACAGTGTTGTTGCTCCTGCTTCCAATATTGCACCTTTTTGTATCAACACCTTGTCTTTCCTCATAATATTCTTGAGGAGCTGCTTAGATCTCCCTTGGAGTCAATGAATTGTGAGGCAAGAAAAGGAATCCAGATTCTTCTCGAGCTCATGTATCCAAAGGCGGGTGTGGCTCACGTTATAGCTAACTATTTCCATTCATCCAGTCCTTAATTGGCATGTTTGATAGCAAGCCTGGCAATGGAATAAATTGCTTTAAAAGTGAGCTAGTTCTTCAGTATTTCAGTGCTCCAGATTCTTTTCGTGTTTCTGTGGAAAGGGTGCTTGGTGAATATTATTCTAGAATGTTTTGCTTTTTCTTCTTGGTTGCGATACTCCTAGATTTTAATAATTTGCTGTAATCTTCACCTTTATGGCGTTCTTAGCTTGTATGTTGAGACACCTCGTGGGGTTTCTACTTCAGTTCCTGATCTGGAGAGTATACCCTATGATCTTGTTCGGCGTGCAGCAGACTATGAAATCCGGGAGGTTAAGGTAAGCCATCACAACAGTCTTGATCTCCAGATTGGTGACGGAGTTCTGGAGCGAGTTCAGAAGCTACTGTGTAGAATTAATGCACTGCGCCAGTGAACTCTATTAGGTGTTGCATATGACTCGTAAAATTCAATTCATCTTCAAAAGTCGAAAATGAATATTATATTGACAAGCTTCTGCTTTGGGTGGTACCTGATCAGTCGTATGTAGTCGCTGAGACAACAATGTCTGGGCGTAGCGGCTTTGATTTCTCCAGCTCGGGTGAAGCCTTCAACACTCTTGCTGCATATCTCTTTGGCAAGGTACAAGGACTTTATGAAAGTATTGACTTTTTGTGAACATGTCTTTGAAGTTACTTGGAAGTGTGCTGCCTTTTGGTACACAAAATCCAATGAAGAGCAATCTGAAGAGAATTTTATAATGTGAGGGCTTCTGCTACGGGCAAGAAAAGTCGAACTCTAGTTTCGCAAAACCAAGCGCAGAAGTGAATGAAGTTTTTAACCAGAATGCAACTCATGTGGACAACTGAGCATTGTTGCTGTTGAAGCAGAATTCAAAGCGATTTGAGATGGCAATGACAACACCTGTGGTAACGAACAAAGGCCAATCAGGAGGGGAAAGAATGGACATGACCACTCCTGTCATTCAACAGGTACTAATCTAGAAATCCTTTACCCTAAGCGCCCAAAAGACCACCGCCATATCTATAAGAGTTCGAATGATCCATTTATGAAGATGTCTCTTACAATTTCTGCATGTTCATCACTTCAATTTGGACCTGGAAAGGTATGAAATCATGCATGGTGTGCACTCAGTGTCACTTGCATGAGGAAGATTACACTGATTTGTCCAAATAGTGAAAGGGGCAAATTAGCGTCACCTAGAAAATTAGTATCACAAAATTTTTTTACTTTGGTGGAAATTGGTACAACACAAGAATTTCTTAACCTCAACTTTTTCAAAATAATGTGACTTTGATAAATTAGTGTCACATGTACTATTAAGTCTAATCAGTGTCGTTGGTAGAGGCTGTTGTGAGAGCGCCTATCATTGATGAAGTTCGACGGGTGTGATGCAGAAGGGAGCAGGAGAAGGTCAATGGCGAATGTCGTTTGTGTTGCCAGCCAAGTACAACGAGGACCCTCCAGAGCCTGTGGATCCAGCAGTGCGCATTCGAAGAGTGCCTGGCAAGAAAGTGGCTGTGGCAATATTCTCCGGATTCGTGACTGATGGGGAGGTGCAACGGCGGGAGCAAGCGCTGCGTAGGGCTCTGCTCAAAGACCCTGTGGTGCGCGTACTACCGGATGCGCAGCCCGAAGTCGCTCAGGTACCATTTCATCTGTTGAATTCTAAACTTCATTTCTATTCCCTTGCAATCCCTTCGTTTCCTCTTTGCATAAAAAATGGAAAGACAGGTGGCTCCACACAAACTTCTTGTCTCCAATGCTCAATGAATTTGGTTTTATTGAAATCACTGGTTATAGCTTCCCACATCCCTGGTTAATCAAGATTCGGGAAGGATGAATGCACGACTATGAACCTTCTTGTTTACAGAACAGGGACGAAAAATGGAGGGTTAGGTGGAAAGTTCTTGGACATTTTCCATACAAATTTCTTCACTTCTCATATTTTGTCTTGAATGCTTCATGAATTGGATTAGGTAGTCTGTCGAAATCACCAGTTGGAACACTCTGAGAAGCCCACGTCCCCCATTCAATTTTCATGGAGGAAAGGGGAAGGAGGAATTTGCACAACCGTGACTCTTCTGATTGCATTTGTAGCTTTGTTGTTGAATGCATTTTCGTTGTATGTGGTTTAGGGTTTAGACCCTAAACCCTAAACTATGTGATTTAGATTACTACTCTTGACTTATATAGAACGCTAGTAACTGGGGATGATGGGATGATGGGATGATGGGGTGGTGACAGTTCAATCCTCCTTTCACACTACCGTTCACGAGGCGCAACGAATTGTCACTGGAGATCGAGTATGTTCTGAACTTCTGAGCAATTAACTCTTGCTATGGAGTCATGAGCTTTCAACTTCCCTGGGCAGCATCATTGTACCTAAGTCAGTTTTTTCTAGAGGAGATTGCACCCACAGTTAATTCTTCTGCACTTTGTAGTATAATTTCGGGCACATTATAGGCATCAATCTACGATTATTCTTAGCACACCTCTGTATCACATTATCTGCATATTTATGTTTATATAATATCTCCATACCATTGTGCTGCTTAAAATAGGCTTTGCCATACATTATTGAGCAATTTTAGGAGGGTGTTTTTGCGGTTCATGAGGAACAAAGTAAAGTGTATTCATTAATATGGAGAAGAGCATTTGCAATTGGTGTTTGAAATTCGCCACTGTATCTAATTGTGTGATATGTTTCTTATTGCATGATGTTGATGTATCTCTCCAATTTACTTAGGAAGAAATATCATAAGTAAATGTTAAGTTTTGAAAATTCAACAACTTTGTTGAATAATGCTTTGTGCTTTCTTGGGTTTTTTTCACACTAAAAATCCATTTGTGGCCCCCTTTTATCATTAATAGTTGTTGCAACTCTTAAATTGAAGCCTCTCCTTGAATCCCATATGAGAAACACTCCAACCTTCATGTTCAAGAGTGGTGTGGAGTTTGAAATGAAATCAAACATTCTTGCATAACTTATCTCCTTCCAAAGCTTTCATCCCAAGGTGGATTTTCTTTGTGTTGGCAAAATTGATGAAGTTCTAGAAATTTCAAGGGTAGAAAAAGTATCTTTCCATTTTGGTCAGCAACAACTTTGCCAATCACATATACATGATATTATTATTTAGAATTGTATTGCTACTCATTCTTTAAGGCTCTCATAGATATAGTTTTTATCCAAGTCAATTGTATAATAATTTGCTAAAAAGTTGCCATTATGATCTTTTCATAATTGGTATATTTGTAACCTAATAATATTGTTATGGAGAATGAGTTGCCACCCATTTATTAGTAGTCTCACATATATAGTTTTTATCCAAGTCAATTGCACAATGATTTGGTAAAAAGTTGCCATTATAATCTTTCCATTGGTATATTTGTAACCTAAAAAAAGTCATGTTAAATTTGGAAAAAAATCATGTTTAGCAATTCCATTGAAATTCATTATTGTTTTGTATTGATACCACAATTCATTACTTTTATTGAATTTTAGTAAAAACAATTTGCAAGAGGTCTTCAATTCAAATTTTTCTACACTGTCATTGAAGTTGCAAAATTTCTAAATTTTTACTAGGATTTTTCTTCATATAGTCTATTGATTTTATAAATAGGATACATGATGACTTTTTGAAGTTAAATTGCAAATTTTGTTGTTGTTGACAACAATTTGTAAAATAATTATGACCATCTATCATAAGTTTCATCCTAAAAGGAACA
Organism: Thuidium tamariscinum; assembly: GCA_947034885.2. Classification (NCBI taxonomy): domain Eukaryota; kingdom Viridiplantae; phylum Streptophyta; class Bryopsida; order Hypnales; family Thuidiaceae; genus Thuidium; species Thuidium tamariscinum. The sequence goes on from OX344751.2 coordinate 12,794,032, forward strand.
AAGCCTACAACCTTGTACTAAACCTCAATATTGAAAACACTATTTCTCTTATTTTTCTACTATTTATGAGTAAATTTTTTTTTTAAATTTTCAAAGACAAAATTCTACATCTACTCTTTTAAAAGTCATAGAAAATTTTGAAGTTTTCGTTGAATTTTCAAATTGCCAAGATATTTTGAAGAAAACAAGGAAAATCATATCAATTTTTTAAATGAAGTTGAAACTTTACTTAAAAAATATTGATCCCCTCTCTTTTTGTGCTTAACCTATATTTAGAAAGAAAGAAACCCAATGTGATTAGATTGCATAATATTGTCATTCCAAAATAAAATACAAGTTGATCTAAGATTCAAATGTGACTTAAGATTATAGGCCCAAATAGAGGATGATCTTCAAGACTCTTACTACAACTCTAAGATCCTTTGTGCTTACAAATTTTGACTAGATAATTTTCATTTGATTTTTTGTTGACTTTTGTTGAAGGATGTGCCATGTCATCATACCAAAACCAAACCATTTAATTGTATTGTATATTTGATATAAATGTTCTTCACTACTTCATACAAAATTCATAATCATTTCAAATTTTCACTAAAACATCTAAAAATCTAAAACTTAGAAGGCATGTGATTTCACTTTTGAAAAATAATTACAAATATTTCCATTTATAACAATTACTACATGGATTAGATAATGTGTGAGAGTTGAGGAACTTGAGAACATTATAGAATATAATGCAAAGTCTAATAGTTCATTACAAATGTCTATATTTGTATTTTTTGCAAATTTAAGGGTGTAGGAAGATAGACTATATTATAAAATTATAATACCTTTCAAACTAACCAATAGAATAACTAGTAGCTTTGGTACTCAAGTACTTTACATGTAATTAAAGTCCTAAAGAATTGTTAGATAAGACTAAAATTTAATTTAAGCTAACCATTCAAAATTGAATAAGGTATGAGTATTTTGCAAGTTTATATGCTTCAATTAGTGGATTCTAATAGGACAAGATGTTATTTGTTTACCAAAAACATGAACTACTAAAAAAATATTGCTATAAATGTCCATCACATGTCTCCAAAGAAGGGCATTGTGATTCTCCCCTAATCAACTACAATTTTCAATTATTAGGCAAGACTTGGAGATTATTTTTTTAATTAGGCAAGAATTTTTATTTTTTTAATATTTAAATATTTTTTCTACCAAAGCTAGTAGTAATGTACAACCTAGTGAAAAAAACTACTTTAAAGTTGCTCATGGCAACATAGGAGCAATACAATGAAGAAATTTGGTGTTCAATACTATGGTAATAAGCCCACCTTTTAACCCCTGAGCGCCCAAGAGGCCAAAATATGGCCTCTTTGACTTGAAAGGTTGTCCTTGTTTGACCGTTATAATTTTCTCAATGGTACGGTGAAATCATTGGTCCTTTCACATGGAGCTATAAGCCTCTCTCTACTACCAATCGGTACGGTCAAAAATTGTAGATTGTATTTTAAATGATTGTTTGAGTGGAATGAGTTCCAAAGAGTTTGCATTTTGGTGAACATAGGCTGGGTGCTCAGGGGTTAAGGTTCATTACATAAGATAAGTACATTCAAAACCAACACATTGAAAAAATGACACTACGAAGTGGTGAACTAGAAGCATCAAATGTATACTAGAGTACAAGTAAAATTGTGTTTTTGCATTCCTAAGGAAAAAAAATTCACCTCTACCAACTTTGATACCCTTCTAAGGAAGAAAAATTGATTTTTTTCCATAAAATATTTGGCACGACATTATATTTATGTTAATAACATGTGTGCAAAATTTCAAAGCCAAAAGATTCACCCAATAAAAGATATTTGAAATCTATCAACATGTATAGTTGTAAGAATGATTTTTTTAGCCCTTTGTATAGTGTTGTTTTGTTGGTCAAAGTTTCACACAAATGTAAAAAAATCATTTACAACTACACATGTTGGTAGATTTTGATTATCTTTTTTCAAGTGAATCTTTTGAACTTGGAATTTAGTAAACATATTATCAACATAGAGGTGGATTCATTCCAAAATTTTCATGGTAAATAAGCAATTTTTCAACCCTTGGAAGGGTATCAAGTTGGTAGTAATGAAAATTTTCTCACAACTACACAGTAGGCAATCTCTTGACAAAAATTTTATGGCAAAAAATTTTTCATTCCTTTCAAAGTTGGCAACAATGAAGTTTTTTTCATAGCTACAGATGGTAGCAGATTTCAAACATCATTTGCAGTGTTATACTTTTGGCAATAATAATAATAATAATTTGATGTTATGCCAAAAAAATTATGGTAAAAAATCAAATTTTCAACCCTCAAGAGAAGGTCAAAGTTGAAAGCAATGGAATTTCTTTCCTTGAATGCAAAAACATCATTTTGACCTGTATCCTATTGTATTGTACAACACCACTACATAGTGCTATTTTTGGAGTGTACTATGTAGGATGAAGATTGGTTTGGGGGGTATTATCCTACAACATGGAGAACTAAAGAAAATTCCTAAGAAAATAGTCTTCATCCAATGAAAGAACCAACCATCGGTCTACATTCTTGAATTTTCATCCAACAAAGGGACTCTAAAAATTTTCTTTCTAGGGAGGAATTTTTTCAAAATCTATACTTAGAAGGAAGGAATTTCAATCACGATGTTAGATCCTACCATTGAAGGTGGACCTAGCAGGATAATTTTGGATTATCCAAGGTAAAAGTGGAAAAAAAACACCCTGTTTTGTGCCATGTCCTAGGTATGTTCTATTCCTCTCCTCACTAATCAGGGTCTCTGATTGCAAATATGAGTTCAGATTTTGAAAAAAAAAATTGTGCAAAAAACAAAAAATTTCAGCGTTTACCCCTGGGTAAATCCAGCCTGCTGGGCCCACCTTCGATGTAGGACAAGTTTTAGGTTAAGGTAGGGGGCCGTAAAAGCGACTCTGTACCAGCTGATTTGCATTTGGGGGAAGCTAAACTCCTTAAAACAATTTTTAGTAAATTTTCATGGTAAGAAAAATGGAAATGGCATCTAACCCAAGTCATTTCATATTTTTTGGACCTTCATGGAATTAGTTATGAAGTTTTGAAGTTGAAAACACAGTGGTTTTTAAAAACGACCCCCTCTTGAAATGTACGCTTCTAGTACATGTTAGAGACAAAATCTACCAGATCGCTTTTAGAGATAGGTCACAATCACAGCCCCCTACCTTACACCTTCTTCTTTCATGTGAAGTTGTGAACCTCCCTTTTCGGAAGCCCGATCTCTGACAAGAAGAACGCACTCAAACACTCTCAGCGCCCTTCGAGAAGTTGCCGGCACATTCAGCCTCGCTTCTGTGCATTGCAGTCTCCAGGCACGGAGGTTGCAATGTGCACGACCCCATCTCTCTCACAATTCTTACGATCTTCACTTTGATGACTGGCATGTAAGTGGAGTTCCAGGCCACCTCTCCTCTTGCTTGGCTTTGTAGGATTTGCGTGTAGCTCCTTCTTTTCCTCTCGGAATGTGACAATGGAGACTACAAAGGAGCACATTAATGACCAATTATTCCCACCTCTCTCATGTTTCCAAATTCATTTCACCATGCTCGTTGATGGATCTATTCTTGTAGATCTCCACCTGAGGAGCTAATGAATGGTAGCATATGCGTTTGAGAGCTGAAGATCCGTATTGGGCATTGGGGCTCTTGGCACTTTTCGTATCATTGAAGGTGAGCCTTTGTTTCTGTTGTGTCTTGGGTTTTGTTGGATTGGGTGTGAGGTTCGAGAAAGCTGGAAAGTTGCAGGCGAACGTGTTGATGGATTGATTCTTTATTTGTGCACTTTAAGATTTGAGATTTTTTTCATTTTAATGCTGCGTGATAGTATGCTTTCCCACTGCGAAATTGGGTGATCATGGAGAGCTTTAGGAGAGCTTTTGATGATCCTTATGCAAATGTTTGTGTGTCATCGCCACTTTCAATGTGCGACTCTGTTCCAGGCCAGTGTTTCCAGATTTAGGGTTTAAAGAAATGTTTGAATTACACATACAGCGTTGTGGGAGCTTATGCTTGGCTGCATCTAGAATTGTGTTTTTCTAGGATTTAGTTCGGAACTCTACATATTAAAGCAGAGATGACTGAATCTATGGTTACACTCTGAATTTCAAATTGAGATTTCGTGCTCAATTCTGTGACATGTTGTTGCCTAGGCATTCAAATGACGCCAGCAAGGCTTTATGCCTGGAGTTTCAGTTGGATTGCATGATTCTGAAGTCTGTGTGCACGTGCTGACGAGTGTGTGAAGCATCAGGTATTCATCAAGCTCATTGTAGTCATACTATCCATGGGTAACGTCTTAGAGGAAACTCCTCCTGTCAATATAAATGAGGAGAGTGGGACCGAGGTGCTTCCGGGACTGAGAATCAACGCTGATGGAACAGTAGTGCGAAACTCAGACCGCGCTCTGCCGACCACCGATCCCTCGGTCTCGCCTTCTCCAATTTTCGTTGCCAATGTAGCATCAAAGGATGTAATCGTTGACTCCGAAACCGGCATTTGGGGTCGAGTCTTCCTTCCTGAATCCATCTCCGAAGGCCTTAACAAGAAGCTGCCAATTGTGGTTTACTTTCACGGTGGTGGATTTTGCATGGGAAACGCAGGTAGTGGATTATTTCCTGACCCCCCCTCCCGTGTGTTCTTTCTATTCCCTACTGTCAGAGAATGGCTTCGACAATCTTGACTTCTACTTGTTCTCTCAATATGCTCTATTCTGCTTTCAGTACTAGATTGTTTCGTCAACTTTTTGACATCATAAATAGAGACTTCGCCGTGATTTCTGGGGAGGTCTTCCTATGAACCTTCCCATGGTGTGTAGGAACACCAGCCCATGAATTATGGGGAAGATTTTCTTTTGGATGTTTAGCAGTTTCTGAAACAGTCTAATTTCACTGAAAACTCTATTGTAAGCGGAATTGAATGCTTGAATCAAATTGTGTAAGTAGAGTGACTATTTATACATTGTCAGTATCAGGAAACACAGATGTTATAAACAAAATGTGTTGTTTGCAGGTGGCGTGAGTCCCAGTTATCAAGCCACCAGGCTGTGTAAGACAGCCAACGTCGTTGTAATATCTGCGAGTTACAGGCTTGCCCCCGAAAGTCGGCTTCCCATCGCTTTCAATGATGCATACACTACCATGTCATGGCTGCAAAAACAGGTGAATCAAGTTCTATACAACCTAAATTCTTGTGACTAGGGTTGATAAAAACTTACCTTCAACGAACTCGACAGACACCGTTTCAGTCCATCCCTAGATTTCATCTTGCGTTTTAATTTTGACCTCCTAGAAATAGGTGTATTTCATTATACAATGGAGTACACCTTGCCTTTCTAGTCTAATCAAACCCATACAAACTCGATTTTTTAACCAATTCAAACATTGAAGTCATACGAAGGGCAAAATCTGATCATGAATTCATCCAGCTTTTAATATTGTGAAAAATTTATAAAGTGAAATATATTCCATCAATACGAATTGTAACCTTGGAAACCCAAATCCAAATTCAATTTTGGAGCTCTCCAAAGTTTCTTGAAGCTTCTCCATCCATTTTGTGACCCAGAAGAGAAAGATTGAATTAGAGAGAGAATGAACAGAGTTTGGGTTTAGGATTTCGAGGCTCAACTTTGGTTTGGGTTTAGGGTTCAGAGTTCAGGGTTTAGAGGCTCAACTCCGGCTCATTTTCTCTGAGTTTTAGTCTCATTTTGTCTAATAGCTTTTGATATCCTGCAGTGCAAGTACCAAGCAAGTGGAGACCACACCGCAGGCGACCCCTGGCTCCTGAGCCACGTCGACTTCTCGCAGGTCTTCGTCATGGGCCAAAGCGCCGGAGGCAACATTGCTCATCACGTGGTGGTCTCCAAACCTCTGAAGGACTTCCACCCTCTCCTCATCGCAGGGGTGATCCCAGTGGTGCCGTTCTTCAGTGCAGAGGAGCTGAGCGCATCCGAGCAGGAGTTTCCGGACGATGAGATTCTCCCGCTGGGCAAGCACCACACGTTCTGGAGGCTGGCTCTTCCCGTGGGAGCCAACCGAGACCACCCTTTCTGCAACCCTCTCTCTGCTGCAGATGCTCCTCAGAGACTGACTGAAGTCCAGATTCCAAGGATGTTGCTGATTGTTGCGGGAAAGGATCCGTTGTACACCAGACAGATGGAGTATTACAATGCTCTCAAGCAGGCAAGCAAGGAAGTGCAGCTGGTGGAGGTACCTGAGGGCACCCATGTTTTCCGCAAAAATGCGGCCTTAGAAGCAGAGAATGTGAGAGTGGATCAGGCCATTGCAAACTTCATTCATATGTAAGGCTCGCCTTGCTTAGGACTATGGTCTTATTTGTATGCACTCTCACTCACAGGAACCGTTCTGTACAAAAAGTTCATGTACAATTCTCAGATGATGTCTCAATATAACAATTTGATTCTTGGAGTCAGACATCGTGGAGTTCAAAAACTCATCGCTATAGTCTTACTAAAAGAATTTGGTTTTTGGAGAGTCAGATGTCTTTTAGGACAAAAATTCATAAATCTTGTCTTACTAAAATAATTTGAGTTTTCAGGTTTTAGGATACGGAATGTATTGCACAATAGGTCATTTACGACTCGCAGGTTCATCTGGATGATGTGGTGTTAATGCTATCAACTCTAACTTACATGTGATAAATTTTGTTGATTGTCAAGTTTTGACCTGGATTTGTTGTTCTGTTGACTTCGTTTCAGGGCTTGGGTTGACATTGCACTTCACTAAACAAGAGTGTTCATCATAACCCTTTAGATTCCAGTTTATTTTGCTGAACCTGTTTACAAAGACATTGCTTTCTATGGAAACATGGTAGTCTCTATATATGGATTCTAATCGTAGAAAGTGGAAGTGCAGTTGGTGGGATTATGGTTTTGTCATTTTGGCACATATTCAATTCTGCTCGTAGCAATCGATTTTGTGTTGGAATGTTTGTGCATTACTCAATGACTTGATCATATTCACAACCTTACAAAGATTAACCCTCAAATGCTGCAGTGGATGTTTTGCATCCAATGAATGATAAAGAATCTTCCCTTGTAGGATAGAATTATAACTATTCATCTTTGGTATTAGGGGTGGAAAGGGGAGATGTTCTATTGTATTTTGACTTTCAATGAGTACATTTGGCTTATTCAAAGTTGATGATGTTACATAGTATCAAAATGCATGATTTCCATTGCTACTAGTTTGTCCTTCAAGGGTTAAAGAGGGAAAATTTCTATATATGCATGTGAGACTACAATAAATACTTTGACCTCCCCAACATTATATTGCCTACCCTCACATTTTGTTTCATATTTTTTGTGGTTGAATTTCAAAGTTAGAAAATGTAAACCATATTTGATTAGGAGCATTTGTATATACACTTATGTATTACTCCATACAAGATTGGAGGTTCAATCTCAATAATTTGATATCAATTCATGATCTCTAAAGAAACAAAATGAACAACAGATTTGTATCATATCACTAGAAGAAAAACGCAGAAAAACAGGTTTCAGCAAACAGATCGCGTCAGGTAGATTGTGTTGAAACTGCGTTGCTGAAAACGCAAGAAAATGCTGAAAACACTGAAAAAATGCAGAAAAAACGCAGAAAAACACAGAAAACACGTTTTTTTGTGTTTTTTTGTGTTTTTTCCGCGTTTTCAGAAACGCAGTTTCAACACAATCTACCTGACACGATCTGTTTGCTGAAACCTGTTTTTCTACGTTTTTCTTCTAGTGTATTCATTGAAGTGTATCAGAATATTATTAGTATAGTATTAGAGTACATGATGATACTTATAGACCTATTACATGTTGCATTCTTGTACCATTTGATGAAGTCTAAGATTTCTAGCATCCATCTAATTCCCAAACATATTAGATCTAAATGGGTTTCAAATATTCAAGATTGCATGCTTGGATTTAGCTTTTAATTAAGATTGTTAATTACAAGATTATATAGTTTGGATTACCAATCATGATACTTTCAAAAATGCATATTTTATTTAAAATAATTAATTTTGAATAGAACTATTATGTTGAAATAGTTATTTTGATATACATGAGATGTGAAGAAATAATTTTGAAGTATAACAATATTATTTTAAGTATATTATAGAGATGTATAAGACATTGGTACAATTGTATCATATACATCCATTTTTTCATTTTGAGAAAGTGCCAAGATTGCAATCACTAATATTTTGGTAAGTAATGTATTTCTAAAGTCATCCATCTATAAAGAAAATAATCCCTTTATAGTAACATTCATGCACTCTTAAACCAAAATTTGGCATTCTATCTCTAATTTTCATTAAAATGGAAAAATAGACATACAAAAGACAACTTTTGAGCATCAAAACTATAGAATTGTTTTGAAATGGTACAATTTGAACCCATACATGCAGAGTGTGCATGATGCTCCTTGAAAGGTGATGTCGTTCATTCAATAAATTCATCAATTTCATATGAATTTTTGCAACAATAAAAAATTGATATTATAAAATACTATCATAATTTTTTATTGTAAATTTGGGTAGATCATGAGCTTTTTTCAATGTGAAGACATTCTCTTGTTTATTTCTAGTTTTTTGTCAAGGGTAATAAAATGATTGAAGAATTTGTTGAAAAAACTTCACCATCACAATTTATTTTTTTAAATTGTAACAATTTTTGATCGTACACAAAATTCATTTTTGCAATGCAATTTATTCATCTTCTCCCCTTCTTCATATTCAAATTGATAAACAATACAATATGCTTGACCAAAGGTGTTGTCTTTAGTATTAGGCCCATAAATAAATTGTAGAAGTCTAGCTATAGATTCTAGATCAAAGACTTCTTCAAGTGCAAAAAAAATCCTCATTAGAATTGCCACCCTATTGTTAGAAAAATTGTTTGCATTAACATGTTTAAATTGACTAAAACATCCAAATTTCTTTAAAATAAAAAAATAAAAAAGTCATTTTGGAGGCATCAATTCAATAAGAAAAACCCTACTGATTCACACATTGTTTTTCTTGTAATGTACTTGAGTAAACATCATCAACATTCCAAACATTTTGAAGGTGATTTTAATTATTGTTGTTGTCATTGTCACCAATATTCCTATCATTGTTAATGCCATTGCTATCATCACCTCTAGCAGTACTACTACTATTGACAACACTGATACTCTAGCAACTATCACCATCAACTTTGTCAAAGTCTAGCAAGGCATGTTAGCACCATCAAAATCAAATTCCACTTGACTTTTTGGTTCACAAGTCAATACTACCAGATTATGATGAAAATACACACCTCTATCAAAAAAATTCAAGCTTATTGCAAGACAAATGTAAGAGTAAGGTATTATATTCACGTCTACCTTCAATCCAAGTTTATACAAGAGTGAAAGTGAATCAAGTTACTCAAGAGAATGAAATTAAATAAAGTGTAAACTAAAACTAAAAGAAAGCTTAATTAGACTAAAGAAATAAAACAAGACTTGTGGGCCCCAAAGAATCACCTAGAAAAACAACGCAAATTAGAAGACCTTTAATTTTCTAATTGAGAGACTCATCTTCACTCTTCCAAACACTTGTGACGTGTTTAGAAAATTTTACAAAAGATGGAGTTTCAAATAATACACGACATCTGTGAGTCTTGTTCCATTTTAACTGTGAACACTTGAACCTCTTGCTAGTAATCAGTAGACCTTACTCAATGCAAGAGACGGTCTAAATAAGGGCTTTATGGAATAGAGCCACATGGAGGAAACTTGAGGTTAGTCACTGAAGGTGCCATTTTCATTCTAAAGTCTCATTGTTCTGAGAGTAGGTAAGCTTTACATTTCATGAGTGTGGTGGTTGTTCAAGTGAATTCTAGTGCATTTAAACAAGTGATTTATGGATCTCCTGCTTTACTATGCATAGAAATATTTTTCAGTAAATATTTTTCTTGAGAGACATGTGGAATTGGCATGTAGTCCAAGTTGTTTCATATTCTTTGGAATTTTGAGGAATTAGTAATGAGATTTTGAAGTTGAAATGGCATAGGACTCTCAAATCACCTACCTCTTAAAATATACATTGTTAGCACATTGTTGAAGGCCAACAGAAATCAACTTGTATAAATAGTGTATATTTGAAGAGATGGGTGATTTTAGAGCCTCATCACTTTTAGATCCTCCTACCTTAAATTCTTGAAGTTTTTCTTTCTTTCTGAATGAATTGCTCCTTAGAAGACAGGCTCCTAATTGTAGAAATCATTTCTTTGGTTACCATATGAATCATTGGCTGACAAACTCGGGGGGAAAACTACCGGTGCAGTAGAAAGTGTCGTGAGATAAAAAATAGGGTCAATTTAATTCATGGAAGGAAAAATTTATACTTTCCGTACATCTACTATAGCATAGGTAAAATTTCTTGGTTGTCTTTATAAATAAAATAGGGTGGTGAGAAATTCCTACCTTTTTTTAAGCCGTAGAAAAAAAATAGGATGGCAAATATTGGATTCCCCCCAAAGTACTTAGTAGGTTCAGTTTATAAATTACTTACTTTGGTAGGTGACTACAACACATACCTTGGATTTCAATTAGGTAGCTGGAAATTTGGAATCCAATTAGACAACTAGGTGGAATTCAATAACCTGTAAGACAATTATTTCTCAATTAGCAGAGAGTACCTGTGTGTGCTGTATATGTACACTTGCATCGTCTGGTACTCTGGTAGCTCCAACGGCTCCTCTGGCGCGCATTCTGGTGGCACAGCTGTGGTTTCCTTTGGCGCGCGCGCAAGATTGAGGGGAGCGCTTCCTACGATTTGGCATCGCTGTTCTTCTTACCAGGCTTGTGTTCCTCTAGCGTTTCCGTTGTCAGTCTTCTGTTGAAGATATCCAGATTAGGGTTTTCACAATTCCTTCATATTTTTGGGAGCCGTCTTGTTTCTGTTATCTGAGAAGGCGCACAAGATTCAGGACTTGGTGTGTGGTAGTTGTGTACTTAGGGTTTGGTGCTTTGCTTAGATTTACTAAAGGCTTGCAAAATTGTACCTACCATTGCTGTCTTTTGAGACAGTAATCTACGTCAGTGCGTATGTGGGATCTGCGCCAACTTCATCAATCCTACAGTGATACATTGGGAATTTTGTGAGTCCTGCCCTAAACCGCTCTCAATTTTCTTTTCAATTGAATGCTAACTTGATTCCAGACTTGCTGTGCTATTTCTGATGTGCATGACTCCATCTCATTACGGTGGATACAATGGGCTCTAGGGTTCAATTCAAATTGTTGTTCATTAATTGAAATTCTGCTTGCTGCTAAGTTAGGGTTCACGCCTACATGGTAACTTCTGCAATGTGCGGTTTAGGGTTTCATTAATTGGAAAGGCTGCAATTTCTAAATGTATACCAAATTCATAAATTACGGTTAGGGTATAGTTTCCAACTTGGTCAACGATTGAGGGTGGGAAAACATGGGGCAAATTCTAACGATTTGTTTTGGTGGATTTAGGGTTCTACCAGAGTCTACAGTTCACGCTTTGGAGTGAGCCTCTTCTGCCAAGATGAAGAAGATTAAAGTTTACACGGTGATGCATGAAGGTGCACCTCCAAAGTGCATTGGAACTATGAAGGCTGATGTTGGAGAGTCCTTGGCTGATTTGAGAGTGCGTTTGGAAGAGAAGAAAGTCTTAAATTTCCCATTTCAATATTGGGATCCACAAGAGTGCTGCAGGGTAGCCATCAGTCTTGAATCACTTAACGACGTTGAAGATAGCGTCTTCATGATTCCAGCCTTGGATGAAGAAGTACAGAACTTTGGGTGTAGAAGACCAACTACTGCAGTTTGTGAAGAATTCCGCGACAGTCGACAAAGCAATGACGGTGATGGTGAACAAAATGGCACCTCCAAGAAACAGCGTTGCGCAGACCACGAAGAAATCCGTGAAGGTGAGGTGCTTCATCATGTCGACTTACTGCTTCTAGAATTTCCCACGGAAGACACCGGCAGATATGACGAAATCTCTGCACATCCTCCAACTTCTTCACGCGTTAGTGATTCAAGTCATGAACTCCTACTGAAGTCACAGCATCTATCCCCGGAGATAATGGCGATGTATATCGAGGGAGAACTGAAGCTGCGGAAATTCTTGAAAGATGTCTGCTTGGAAGATCACGAGTGGGGCTTGAAATCCTACGACAACCACGGCAAGGCAGTGGTAGTGCTCCATTGCATTGAGTGCAAAAAAGATTTTGGTGGAACCGATAGGCAGCACAGCAAAGATCGTGTCTCCAATTTGTTCTCCAACTTCCGCAAGAGCCACATCATGAGCAATCAGCACATTCGAGCTTGGTGCTTGAGGAAAGGGGTGGATTGGTGCAACCACCTCCAATCACTCTCTAAAGGAAAAAAAACTGTCATTCTCACTGAGGAGGATCACCGACGGCTTGTTCTAGAAGGCGTCGAAATCTTCAACTCCGTTAATGAGAGCCTCGACCCTCTACACAAGACTTTTGAGTTGATCGGAGGTGATCCAGAGACCACAAACCTGAAGAGCTTCTGGTGGAAGACCAAATGTATAACTTGCCATGATGTATACAGCTTATGCCCTCCAAAGAAAAATCTAGAAGCCAACTTGAGAAACCATGCTGGAGGAAGTAAACATGCGGAGAGAATTTTGCAGGTGGCCAACGCAGGGAAGACTCCAACAACTTCTGGCAAGCGAGAGAGACCATCTAAATCTGTAGGGGATAGCTCTCACTCTAACCAAAGGCAACTACATTCTTTCTTCAACCACGCAGTAGACAGTGGACAGGTATGTAATTCAACCTCTGTTGATCGCAGGTTCTGTAAAACGCTCATGTGTTGGGGCTTCCGGGGTCCATCAGTGATTTACAATGGCAAAAAATTTGAAGTAGAATCTTTGCTTTTTGATGTGAAGCTTGGTCGAAGTTGGTTTCCCGAACCTTGGTTGCAGAACGTTGTTGTTCTAGATGGTGAATGCGTGCAAATTAATGGAACATTTAGACATATTAGTTGTCTAAGAGTGTCCATGACTAATCAATCGTGGCAAAATCTTACTTGTAGCGAGTGCGCTAACATTCCTGGTGAGACGGACTTCAGGTTGAGGGTGGTAAGGGAGGACATGTCGCTTGAAAAAAGGGGAACTCGAGGCATTGGAGGAGGACGCCAAATCGGCTACTTGTCATTGCCGAAACTCACAATGCACAGTAGGTCAGTGTCTAAGAAATGGAGACTTGAGCGCATGTATCATTGGGCAGCTAAGCTTAGAATTGTACAGTTGAAAGTGAAGCGTCCCACCCTGAAAGAACAGGCCCTGTCTGCCTCCAATGAGCACAATGTTTACAAGTTCTGTGGTGATATTTTGAGTGCGCATAGGTCAGGTGCTCTTGGAGGTAGACCAGCATTGTGGGATTTCTTGCGAGATGTGGCTGCTAATCTTAATCGTAGAAAGCAAGGCTTCAGATTTTCAGAAAATTCAAAAGCACTTGCCTTAAGCATGAAGGTATATGGGGGCCGAAGGATGTGCGACTTGTTTGCTTTGAATTATGCTGGGCCGAGTTTTAGTACTGTGAAAAGAGATTGTAAAAAAGGTGTTCAACATGTTCCGGGTGAACATGGAGAGATCTTCGCTGTTGTGGCCGACATTTACAGAGATGCCAAACATGCACACGGGATCACTGGCCCTGTGCCAGTCATACTCGCTGAAGACGAGACAAAGGTGAGATCCAGAGTGTCTTATGAGCAACGCTTTGATATCCTTGCTGGTTTCTGTGGACCAAAGGAAAACCATATTTGCAAATCAGATTACAAACCATGCGTGGGCACTGGTGAAAGGGGGTACAATAGAATAGTAGAGAGTTTTCGGGGTGATAAAGTCGGAGGTTTTGCACGGGTAGTTATGGTAAGTCCCTTGCATGAAAAGCTGCCCAGATTAGTGTTGTGTGTTTCTTGCACTTGTAACTCCTTCAATTCCCAGTGGGTTAGAAATCAGTGGTGCAGAATTGAACAGCTATGGGAGGAGCATTGCAAGCTTGATGTAGGACCTATAATTGGGTATGCCAATGACGGAGATTCACGTCGACGTCAACTAATGCTTGCTGACTACAAGTCCAGCGAAGGACAACATCTTGAAGTGGACTGGCCTGGATGGATGTTCTCAGCCAAATTGGATAGCCATGGTAATGCAATTGGCTTACATGACCAAGATTTCATTCACAACGGTAAGAAATTAATCAATCCTATTGATTCACTTGTGAGGACGCCACAACTAGGGGCTGATATGGTTACTTTGACCCACTTGGGCTTGGTGTATAACAAGTTCACCTGCGACCAGTACGGCCTAAAGCTTGAAGACACTAATCGGAAGGACCGCCAGAATTGGGCGTCAGCACAGAGGATCTGTCAACAGAAAACGCGAGATTGCTTGGTTGTGTTGCGACTGTCAAAAGAGGTACACCAAGAACGAACTCTGGGTACAGAATTCTATTTACAAATTTGCTCAAATTACATTGACATCTTCTTATCACCTGTACTGGATTTGAAGTCACGGGTTGTTCTAGCGTCCAAAGTTTCTTTCTTTTTTCGGCTCTGGAAACTGTGGTTTCAGTTTGGCAACCATGCAGTTGGTGGAAACTCCAAGAAATTAACTGTAGCCGCTAATTTTGTTTCCCAGCAATGCTTTCTTGATGTCCAAATGTCATGTCATTATGTTGTTTTACTCATTTGCCACTTCCGTGACAAATATCTGCATTTGCCAGTTCCACTACATTTGACTGGCAGTGATGCGTGTGAAATTTTTTTTTCTAAGATTGGTGGAATGGAGGGGCATGAGCGGGCGTATGACTTTCATCAATTAGTTAGCATTGCTAACACTTTGAATCGCTTAACTGCAATGGAATATAAAGACAATGGCCTGAAATTTGATAAAGTACATAACAAAATGAAAAATGTTTGGGCACAACTCCATCCTCTGAAGGCAGACGAGGTTGAATGTAATCTAGCAGATTACTTGTTGCTTGGTACTAGTGCATATGTCACGGCTGCCTTGCAGGAGGGTCTTCAACTCGCCCAAGGTATGCTTGAAGTCTTGAACATGGCACCTGCGGTCCAATGTTCTAACAGGACTTGGTTTCTCACGTCATGGTCAGTTGAAACCCTTGACCCGCACAGTTTTGCTTATGTTCCTTCCTCAGTGCCAGTTACTGGAGAAGATGGAGATGCGGAGGTCCTCCGTCATGATTTGGAAGCCAGTACCACAAATGAAAGAGGGGAAGATTTGAATTCCACTACATCTGTTGACGGAGAGGAGGACAGTTCGGAAGACTCTGTCACCACTGTCGCTGAGGTGCAATCTGAGACACAAGATGCCATTTCAGAGATGTTAAGCACGGAAGAACCTCAAGTCAGCACAGCCCTACCCACTGAGAAGGTGATCCCTTTTGTTGAATTTGCTGGCCATAAGATTTTTAAGTCTACATTAGTCTCACAATTGAATTCAAATCCATTCTTGTCTAAAGATAGGCTGACTAGAGTGAAGAACTCAATTTACTTCAATAATTCTAATGACTACATTAGTGCTTCGTCATCTACAACGGCAATGTTGTTGGGGCTTGGGATGGATTGTGGGATTTACTTTATGCAAAGGGATACCACAGCACCATCCTCATCTGTAAAGGCAGCTGTGAAGAGGAAGAGGGGAAGACCCGCCAAGAATTTGCAAGCCACATGTGTGTTGAATGGGGTTGATAGGGGCATGTGGTGCATTGGGCGTGTGCAAAAGATGAGGCGAAAGGTTGGTACTCGGTGGGGGAATTGTGTAAACCCTATTGACTTACAGAATCGGGATGTGCAGAAAGGTAAGAAGGTAGGTAATGTTTCTCCCAGCTTTATGGTGTACTTAAGTTATTTTAGAAAAGTCCCAGGTTTTTATAAATTCAAATATGATCACTCAGACTCTATTTGGCTAGACATTGATAGTATCATTTGCACAGTTACAATGTCTTTCAATGTGGACAATGATGTATTTGAATTGGATCCTACAGATGCTGAATCACTAAATGAATTCATTGAGAAATCAAATTAACATTTATGTTGATCGCAGGTATGTAGTATTTGAGGAACACAAATTCGACATGCAAGGAAGTTATTGCAGTTTGACAGATGTTTCAGTTTTTTTGCATAACATGTAGTAATTGGGTTTCAGGGCTTACAAGATTACACTAATCTTACAAGCCAAAATTGTTGATCATAATTTTCAATGTGAAACTAACCATCAGCATAGAAAAGGGGCCCTAAATCCATCCAGATTTGCATAATTAATGACTTTGAGATTAGAAGGAAAGTACAAATATAGAAGATTGTTTTCTTCAATGCGACTTTCAGTTTGATGCAAGGACAGACGTTTTTTAGCTAGAATACAGAGTACAGATGTTCTCAAGTACCCGGACGTCTTCAAGTATAGGCAGCATGCCCTCAAGGAAATTTGGAGTATGCCATGTGGGAGATGACATTCTAGGTAATTCCGTACACTTGAGGCTTCATTTTTGAAAATTTTCCTAGCTTCTAATATGATTCAACGTGCTTGGAATTATTATTAAGCACATGTGGAGACTTTGAATTCCTGTCCATCATGACTTGGTAGTTTAATGTACATTCTTCATTCTATTTTCTGTAGCTCTATGTTCTTGTGGTCATCTTCTTCTTCTTGCTCTTGTTTTGAAATCCGCTCCATAAGCTATTGTTGTGTTGGGATGTGTTAGAGAGTTACAGGTTTCAACTTCAGTGGAAGTTTCTAATTGTCCCAAGTGGGTAGCTCTAGACTGAATTTTGAATTTCTTTCTTCCTTGGTGCGCTTATTTCAGTTTTGTGTAGCTACTTCTTGCTGTTCCTAGGGTTGCTTCAGTTGTCTGTGTCTCACCCGAGTGCAGAGTTCGTGGCTGCTTTTTCCTTGCTGTTAGGGTCTGCTGGTGTGAATAGTCTTGCATTTCATCGAAATGGATCGTGACGTTGGGTTTTTTTCTGACTTCACAGTGGAGACTACTGAGTTGGGTGTTTCTGCAGATATCGGTACCTGGGTTTCTAAGCCACCTGTGGAGTGTTTTGACTTTCATGGGAGTGGTAATCTTCTAGAGTACAGTTTGCGAGATGCTGTTTTACCTGTTGTTGTGTCACAGGTTGAATTGAAGGATGTTTGGTAATGGGATGAACCGCAAAAGGAGCATCCAGTAACGTTCAAGACGCTGGACAGCCTCAGAGGAACGTCAAGCTCTTGGAAATCGGCCGTCGAAGACACAGCAGAGTAGGGGGCGCTTACGTTGGCACGTTCTGAGTTTCAGGCATTAGTGCCACCATTGTGGACTGACGAAGACGAATATGTTCTTCTCCGCTTTGAGAAACACCGTGGGTTTTTTGGCAAAAGTTGGTGGCTCCAACGTCCTCTTCCCAATGACAATTGGCGCACAGCTCCTTTTAGCGCCCTCTCAGTTGATGACTTAGGAGGACTTAGTTCTGCATTGGAGGAAGGCAATGTCGAATGTGTGCAGTAGACACCTAGGAGTGAGCTACGCCCACAATTCAATTTGTGGCTTACCCCTGCAGATCGTGTTGGACATTGTTGAAGGTTGACTTCAAGTTTTGCTAACTCTTCCCATGTTCCTGCAACCCTTAGTACCGTAACTCATTGTAGCTCACATTCATAGATTCTTATGTTTCTTCACAGTTTTGGGGGTTCAAGAGTGTTACAAGTGTATTGGCAGAAGTATGTGGAGGGTGATTTGAGAGCAGGAGATTTTTGAACTGCTTCATTTTGGATACTGTGGGTTTGCAGACTTATTAGTATTTGTGTTTTTAAACACAACCGGCTTGTTAAATTTCATAAGTTTTCCTTATCATGTAAATGCATGTGAATATGTTCTTGTGCCTTGCAATCAGTTCTGGATGTTGCATTAGGACTGTGCTGTAGCTTAACTTGTTTATTGTATGCTTTGTTTTCTTGTGAATGCTGAAATGTATTTAGTTGTAGCTTTGGTTTTTGTGTTGTAGCTTAACTTTTGTATTGTGTGCTTCGTTTTCTTGTGAATGATGAAATATACTTAGTTCCAGCTTTGGTTTTTAATTTTCAAACTCCTTGGTGGCACACAGATAGCATGTATGGTGCATTTTAGTATATTCAGTAGTCCATCAAAGTCCTTGAAGCTCACATGTTTCGTTGTATACAATTTATTTGGTCTTCTCAGTATTTTGCAATTATGAAATTTAGAAAAAAAATAGGGTGTTCAAAATTAGTCCTTCAAAGAATTTATAAAAAAAATAGAGTACTCTAAAATATGCTCTGGTAGCTTTATTTCTATTAATAGGGAGGGGAAAAAAATGGGGAGGAGATAAATACCCCCCCATTAAATACCCCATTATCGCACGTGGTTACCAAAAGATAAGGGGTGTGAACCCCCCGAGCTGACAAAATTGCAAAAGCATTTATTCAAAGTCAAACTTCTATAGGAGACCTCCCCTTTTCACAACAAATTTTGAAGATGAATGGTTGCACATTGTCCTACTAAGATGGATTTTCCATCATCCATCAAACAATAAACATCTTCATCAATGTTTAAAGATTAACCTTGGAAGGACAATGCTTTGGTGATGGGTACCTCTCAAAACTCATTTTAAATTTTGGAGCTATACTAGCTACAATCTTTGTTTCTAGAATAATAGAAAAAGTCATTCATTGGACAATTTATACTTTCAAAGTCAATTTAGGGCAAAGGAGAATTATTTACTTATCTTGTCAAAGGAATGAATCAAATCTTTCCACACATACAAAATAAATAAATTTGAAATCAAGTCCTTGGGGAGCTATCCACCTACTAGTTTTTTTCCAGATGGCACAACTTTTGCATTTAAGCACCTATTGAAAGAAAATATATATTTCCAGTGAAGTAGTCATTTTTTCCATTTTAAGACAAAGTTTCAAAAAGTCATGCCAAAAATTGAGATCATAAAATTAGGCCTTAACCTTCAAAAATTCCCAAATTATAAGGTCACCTCAAACTTTAAGGGTTGAAATATATTATTTACCTCAATTTGAGGGTTGCTATTATGTGAGCTTAGAAGTGAGAGCCTATGAGCCTAGAAGACTATATACCTATAGTATAAGTGTCTTTATTAAATAAACCTTCTATGATTATAGTGTATTTATATTGTAGACACCTATAATAAAGATGTTTATGTTTAAAACACCTTCAATGGTGATTGTATATCTACTTATATATACTCAAGGCTCATATGCTCACAATTTTATGCTCACATACTAGCATTGTTGCCTCAATTTTATGAAATTTGTCATTCTAAAAGTGTACTTCAAAAAATGAATGAAGGGGTATGAATGCATTAGGAGTTATCTAGGAAAAAATTCATCCCATTAAACTATGTTCACCGTCTTTAAAATAGACTCTAGAGAGGATAGGATCTCAGAAGTTCACCCCTATATGCAAGAGAAGTTTTTTCATGAAATTTTTTCAAACCTATCATTTTTAGTGCATAGTATTCAGACTCAAAAATTATACTTTTGTATATTTTACCACAATATCTCACAATAGACAATAGACTAGTAAAGGAATATATGTAACATATTTCAAAATCTTTGACAACATAGATTGCAAGATATTTTGAGTTCATAGTCATATGATGAAAATGCAATTTTTTGGAAAACTACTTTTTAAGACTTTGAATCATCATAACTTTTAAAATACACATTTTCCAATTTTATTTTAGAATTTCTTTTATCACAAAAAATTGAGATGGAATCAACACAATTCTTTGTGATAATTCTTCATGAGAGCACAAATAATGCCAAAAATTGAGATCACATGAGCTTGCCCAAACTCTCAAGTGTTCAAAAAGAGTACACTTGGGAATTCAGAAGGACTATTACAATTTACTTCCTAATTCCATCACTCTATTTGTAGCCTTGATTCTATCCAATTCATTGTGCACATCTACTCATTTTTTTGACAACTTCAGTACACTAATGTCAAAATGGGTAATGTGTCAATTTTTCATTGGTGAACATTTGAGAGCAAGCTTGAGTGCAAATGAATACATAGGAGAGTGGTTACGGGTTGTTTATAGGATGTTGTTTATGCTCCCACTCTATGTTTGGTTTTGTAATTTTTGGTCAGACTACTTCAAAAATTCACATAAATTACAATTTTGATTGGAAAACTAAAATTCCATTTAGGTTTGATTCATGAAATAAGCACACACCTTTGGAAAATATATACCCCTCCACCCCAAGATATGTACCTTGCAATTCAAAGTGGTGAAAGGCTTATCTCCCTAAATGGAATACTTCCATACTTGATCATCAAAGAGTTCAAAGGTGAGCAAAGAGCATTCCCTGGCATCTCTCTTCAAGAACGCCTACCAAACAACAAACGCCTACCAAAAGTATAAGCTAGTGGAAAAAATTGCCCTAAGAATTGGCAAAGTCTAGAACCTTTGTTAAACCCTATACTAAAGAAAACAATCTTAACTATATCTGAACCTTGAACAACTCTAATTTCACAAGCTTAACATTGTAGTCGCCTAAAATCAGACAATCTCATGTAACCAAAGAAGAAACTGCAATCCATGAAAACCTCATAAAAACTGCTCTCAATTCATCAAAATTAGCACTTCAATGAACAAGCAAAACAATCACAATCTTACTTAAAAAACAATTAGCAGAATGCAACAAAAAGTCTAATAAAGGACAAAAAAAGGGAAACTTGAAGGCATCGACAAGCAAGCATTCAAGTGGTTAATTGATAAGAGCACCTCCAATGCTTATCCTGAAAACAACACGGGAAATTATAAGGCATGGGTCTGTTGCCGTAGGACTGGGCCAAGTTCATTTTCAGCTTTTGACAGTCCAACGCAACAACAAATCGGAGACGGCAAATTCTCCTTTTTTTTATCTTCTCGAGGAATCTTTGCATCTTTGAACCCCAAAACCACCACCACGTGTCATCATTGTTAACACTAGAAGAAAAACACTGAAATCCCTGTTAATTTCAACGCGCAGTACATCAGGTAGATTGTGTTGAGACTGCGTTGCTGAAAACGCAGGAAAACCCTGAAAACGTTGAAAAAATGCAGAAAAAACGCAGAAAAATACAGAAAACACGTTTTTATGAGTTTTTTTGTGTTTATTCCGCATGTTCAGCAATGCGGCTTCAGCACAATCTACCTAACGTGCTGCGCTGAAATTAACAAGGATTTCTTCTAGTGTAAAGAATCTACTCACGGAGTTGTATTCCGTACTCGACAAATCGCCCAAATATGCAAAGCGGGGGTCTTATATGCAAAGCCTTGGGAAATGCGGTTGGCACTAGCAGCTACATTAGGAAGCAATTTTTAGCAAAGCGACATTCAAAATGCCCGTTTGCACCGTTCCCGTGTTGTTTGCATAGACGCATTGGAAGTGCTCTAAGCTCTTATGTTAACAGGGGTCCTCATCGTTGTCGGAGGGCTCGTGGTAATCCGAACGCACAGCAATGGAACGTTAGTGTTGCCGCTACAGTGACCAACTAACCATACCTGTCTTACTCCATGGCTATGGCAGTCTCTCCCCCGTGCTCAATCTACAACCCCTAGTCACCATGGCCTTGAAAAACAAACCCTAATTCTTGAATTGATAACCATTGTTCCCCTCACACCAACGCTCCCCCTCCTGTGAACTCATCGGGTTCCCCTTTAGCAAAGTGATTGGGTCTTCTAAAGGGACCCTTAAAAAAATACAACCAAAGTGGAACAAAATGAAGTCTATATATTTTTTTAAATGAATTGCAAATGTACTAAAGTAAAAAGAGCGCCTAACCTCTAAAAGTTCCAAGGCCTTTTCTATCAAATCCATTCAAAACCTTTATTTCTATTGCATTGAATTCAGAAAATCAAAAAGATTTTTTTTAACCCCTAAAGGACCATTTGTCTCTTTGGGAGACACCTTGGATTCAAAATAAATACCTATGATCTCAATTTTGTTCATAATTTTTTGTAACTTTTTTTGAAGATAGAAAAATTGATTATCTTTGCAAAGATATATATTTTTTCAATTGATAACTAGGAACAAAAGTTATGGACAAATTGGGGAGACCGCACAACAAAAAAATAAATTTGAAATTTGAAATTAAAAAAAACAAATCCTATATATTATGGATTTTTTTCTATAGTGAAATCTTTGATTCATTTCATGTGGATAAGTCATGCGAAAGTTATGAAAAATCTTGTTTTTTTGGCAATCTAAGCATCTTCTTAAAAAAATAACTTGTAGGATCCATTTTTTAATGCAATTTCTACAATTTTAAGAATAAAATTATACAAGATTTAGTTTTCTTGCTAGAAAAATCTTGCCATTGGGATTAGTGTATTTTAATTCCATCTTAGAGATATTAATAATTTAGATTTTTCCTTCTATCTCATACCTACTTCTCTTTAACAATTTCAAAAAAAATGAAAATTAACTTTCTTTTTCCTAAATTCTTTTTCTTGAACTCTCAACCTAATTCTACACCATGAAGATTTTAATTTCAAATTTTGTAGAGAAGAAAGTTTAAATTGAAAAGGTTCAAAGTCAAATAATCTAGTCCCATAACTTGCAAAATAACTTGTTTTTTTCACTTTAAACATAGACATCTTGTAATTTTTGTCGTCAAAATTCTTGAAATTTACTCCATACATTCTCATAAATAATAAGGTGTAAGATTCTATGGTCAGATGTTCCAAAAAAAATTTAATTGTTTTTACTCTTTGCAATAGAAGTGACAGTTTTGATTGTTGTATTGACAAAAAAAAGGCATTATTCCTTTAGAGGTTAAAATTATACAAAATCTTGCACTAAACTCTTACAAAAACATGTCGCAAGAAATTTGTGAACTTTGATCCTATATATTGCAATTGAAGTTATTAGCATGTGAAGTAAGGAGGAAGAAAAAACTCAATTCCACCAAGACAATTGTAGGTGATTTTGACCACCTTCTAAAGGAAATTTTACACTCCATACTTGGATTCAAAAAAATTTCATTACAAAAGATCATGTTAGGTTTATCTCCACCAATTTTTCTAAGTAAAGTTGATGTAAAACACATCCCAAAGAGTCTTGCAATGCACAGAAATACCACAAATTCACAATACTCTAGACTATTTGCAAACACATTTTCTTCACTATAGTTTTATCAACAATAGTATATTAAAAGATTTGTTAATCTTTCACAAGATACAAAATATTAAAATTAAATTAAAAAAACAAAATCTCCTATTTTTGCAAAAATGAGAAAGATTTTTGTTAACATCCATGGATTAAAAAATCCATCCAATTCCATTCTTTGAAAATGAGTTCAAGTGAGTCTTCTAAATGATATGTCTACTATGATGGAGCTCTCCTGATAGATAATGTATTTTTCCAAATTTCCAATCTATATTTAAATTGTTAAAAAAATTGATTTGTCAAGATTTTAGAAAAAAAATTGTTTTTTCTAAGGCCTTAGAGATTTGTATACACAATTTTTTTTCTAAAACCGTGCACCTAGAAATGACCAAGTAAACATTTGGAATATTGACCGTATGATTAATATTTTATTTTTTACCATATAAATTACCTACATATCTCCCATCTCATGATCCATTAGTGTAAAAAAACTAAGATTGCAATCCAACCAAGGTAGGCATTAGATGATTTTTGAGGCCTTTGGAAAACTATAAGTTTCCGACTATAGGAACTATGTGAACTCTTCCACATAAGCAATCTAACATGGTTGAGAAACTTCAATTTCAAATAATAATATGGAATTAAGTTTTAAATATTTAAAAAAAATTTAATAATATTTTTAAATTTTTAAATTATTTTTTAATTTAGCAAGTAGTGGCTAGTCTGTAGCATTGAAAATGGGTGTGAAACAATTTCCTAATACCTTCAAAAAAATAATTTAATGGTATTTGCCTAAATAAGGCAATCATCAAAGAACCTCTTTGTTTTAGATGCCTTCAAGTTGAATAGATGCTTTTGCTCGTTGCAGCTTTCCAATTTTGGTTTTGCTTGCAATTGCCACTCACCATCATTGCATTTGCCATTACTTTAGCTCTTAGAAAGCTTATGCATTTTTTTTGCTCCAACTTTCAAGAATTGGTATTCATATTTGAAAGATGTAGAATGTATAGATTTTTCTACTGTAGGAATTTGGGCAATACTAGTTAGTAATGCAAATTTTGATGATGTTGTAGATCAATTTGTTCTTTGATTATTTTTCATTTTGACAAATTTGTTGGATTTGAAGCATAGACTATACAATTTGGTGGGGTTTTTTTTATATTGCTAAAGGATTTTGAATGTAATTTGATGTGAATTTTGTATGACAAGGGAGAAGGAAAGAAAGAGGAACTTAAATTTTCATTTTGCCCTTTAAATGTAGGTTGGTATTGTAGCATGTGATCTTATTTTTCTCAATACAAGAGAAAGGGGTGTTTTAAGTGAGTTTTAACCCCTAAAGTTCCATGACTATGTATTCACCAAAAATGCTCCAAAACTGCCATTTTTAGTACAACTACCAATTTTCTTGAAAAAAACAATTTTTGACATATGTAACTGTAGGATCTCGTAGTATAATGTCTAAAAAAACATGTGGTTAAAATTTCAGAAAATTCCACCATGTGGATCAAAAGATATAAGCATTCAAATTCACCAAAACCATTTTTTCAATCATACAAAAAATCGGGCAGCTGCACTTCACATGCTCACTTCTCAAAGAAAAATGTTGAAAATGGTGGTGCTTCTTTGAATTCAGTTTCCTAAACAAGATGGGGATATGCTCAAAAAATTTCACATCATTTGGAATTGTACAACATATAGGAAAAAAATAGTAAGTAGAAAGAAGTAGAGAATGACTCATAATACTAAATTGTTAAGAATTTAATTGTAGAATTAAAAAATGCCAATCCCAATGGTTGATATGTTGTAACAATCAATCTCAATCCTAGGATTTTATTTTTTTCCAAAAATATTGAAAATTGAGTGAAATAAATGACTTCAAAGTTTTTTTAATAGTAGAGAATCGATAACTGCCCGCAAACAAAAAAACCTCATAACTTTTGACTCTTTGATTGAAATGGAATGATTCAAAGCTTTCCACTTGTATATAAATGTAGAAAACTAGTTTAAAATTTTTATTTTTGAAAAAAGTGATTTTTTTTTATCTGCCTGGATTGCCTAGTTACAAAAAAAAGCAACATATTAGGCCATAACTTTTGACTCATATTTCCAAATGTCATGAAATTTTGTACACAAGAAGATATTCCTCGCCCCTACCTTCTACTAAAATTTTAGCCCAAAATATTCAAATTTCCAATCACATGTACCTGCCCAAAATTTCTATACACCCAAAAAATGCATGTTGGTCCTTTAGGGGTTAAAAAATAGTCCTAGACAAAAGTAATGACATTGTAAGAAACTTTTAGCAAAATTTATACTAGAAAAACATATATTTCTCGTAAATTTTTATTAAAAACATCCTTAAGGATCATTACTTATAATCTTATGTTTAGGACTATACTTAAAACACTCCTTTCTCTTGTAGTGTCTCTCATCAATCTGATAGTTCTCATTTTCTTTGTTCCATGTCTTTGAAAATGTAATTTTAGGGTGGCAATTGGCATATATAAATCCATTCTTTTGAGAATTTTTGGATATTTAATAAGAATTCGTAAATTTAGCACATAGAAATTTTCTAAATTAGAACAAAAATTATACTTGAAAAGAATGATTTCAATAGTTGGATTCAAATTGAGAAAAGAACATTTTTACGACTAAATTATTGTACATGGATAGTATAGTCCTAGTCTAAATACAACATTTGTAATGGTGGATGTCATTGACTTATGTTGTCTCTATGATGACAAAGTACATGTAAACTACTTCATCATTAAAGGGGGATTTATGCTATTTTCCAAAGCCAATGCTACCAACCACTTTTTTAAGGCTCAAGAATTTATGTAGAAATTACCGTCTCCAAAGCCATAAATGGAATTGTGAAACCTTCAATTGGGCATCTTGAGTAGCATGGAGAGCAACAAACTCCTCGTATTACTATAGTGATTGTTACAAGAACATTTTTCTAATTAAGTTAGTTATTTTCAATACATTTATTACTTATTTGTTGACATTGATTTTGAAAGGCCAATTTTTGAATTTAAAAAGTTATAAACCCTTAAATATCAAGGCAAACATTTTATATTCAATGGATGACAAAGAATCTTTTTGTGTGGGATGGAAGTGCAACTATTCAACTTTAGAATTTTATGTGAACATGGGAGATCTTCTACAATACCTTGATTTTGAATGAGTGTTTTTTTAATTTTTTTTAAACTAGTGACTTCCAAATGGATGATTTCCAAGGTCACCAATCTATCTTTTAACACCTAAAGGCCTAAGCCTTTTTTGGGGTTAAAAACGTCATTGCTTTGAAGTGTTATAGGTCTAAATGTAATCATGGTATGGGAATCTCAAATGTACAATCTTATAGTGTATGTGTTGTAGATGATGTGAGACAAATTTGGAGTCATTTGTCCACATAGATCAAGAGATTATGATGTTTTAGTGTTGATGAAAAGGATGCTGAAATTTTTCTAGAAATACATGTAGAAGTCAAATCTAATTTCTAAACCTATTCAAATGAAAAAGTTGTGAACTATGAAGTGCTTCAAAACCAACATACAAAGACATTCGTGAAATAAAATATTATTCAATTGACTCATTGTGTTTACAAAATGGCTTTGAAATGTCAAAAAATAGTTGCAAAAAACATATCTAGGGTTGAACCTCCTTCTACTAAAATGCTTCTTGGTCACTCATAACTTCATAGAGTCATATGAAATTCTAACCACACTAACCAGACTAATATGCACAATTTTTCCAATTTTTTTAAATTCGAAACCAACACTAAATGAAGAAGAAACAAGTCACCAAAATTGACTATAATCCAAAGATGTCTAGTTGTTGAACTTCAAATTGCCTCCAAAGACAAGATACTAAATTCTTCATTCAAAAAGGGCCCAAAATAGGGTGGATTTACCTAAGGGGAAAATGCCGGAATTTTTAAATTTTTGCAAATTCTAAATTCATATTTGCAATTAGAGACCTCAAATTAGCCAATAGAGATCTTGGACATACCCTAAACATAGCCCAAAATAGGGTGGTTTCTTCAATTTTACCATAGAGAACCCAAAATTTACCTTGTTGGTCCCACTTTGAATGGAGGATTTGGCATCGTGCCTCCCAAAAATTAGTAGATTGCAAATCTAAAAATTTTACTACACAAACTAAAAGAAAAAAAGTGCACATTTCCCATTGAATTTACTGAATTTAGACATCAGATGCAAAAGTTACAACATCAAATTGGACTTCTTCACTGTGAGGACACTTTTGGTCCCCTAGGGCATTTAGGGGTGAAGGGTTAGCAAAGACTTTTTCTCTACCTGATATCATGTTACGAATTTACATCATCCGAAATAGGGTTTCTGCAACGAAGAAATATCCTTGCCAAGTCTGCAAAGGACACACATCCAATTCACACTTCACAGTACTTCACACTGCCCTCGCAACAACTGTGTCAGCAAAGGGTTTTTTTAGAGTGTTTTTCCACATACATGAAACGGAATTCCATTGCAAGGGCGGAAAAAAAATACGTGTCAGCAAAGTTCAGTTAATGCAAGACTCCCAGAGAGTTGAAGCTCATTTTCTAGGGACATGCAATTGTGTGTCTGCATTGACTCCCTCAGTCCTCAATGACAAGAAATCTCACTCGAAGTCAAAAAAAGCCCAACTTGCAGACTTGCACGACTTCCGAGCGAGGTCAATCCGTCCCTCCTTATCATGTTTACTGACCTCACCACCAAGTGCATCAAAATCAGCACTCGCACAAATACAAAGGAGTACGGGGCCGGTTATTGATGAATCTCTGGTCAGTGGTCACTCCACTACAGTAGTGGAGGGGGAGTCGCTGGAGTGGAGAGTGGGCTACTGGGGTTCCTCAAAAGGTGACACAGCAAATGGGAGAAACAACAGGATAAGAGTATCCCAAAGCCCATGCAGAAAAGATTCGAAGGACGACGTGCCACCATTTCAACAGTAACAGAATTGAGACTCTAGAAACATGCAAGATTGCTCTGGCTCTCTACCTACCAGACTTCCAGACCGCCAAGTTTATTACGGCAACGGCGGCCTGCAGTACTGTAATCACACCACATACAATTTCACTGATTAGATTCCATCATCGGACACACACGATTTAATTCAAGGAAGGAAACCCTGCGCACAGAACATGGAAACACGTAATGATTTCCCGCATCCCAGAAGAAACGTCACCAAACAGGCTCATGGAAAAGAGAAAACCATACTAGCTGGGTTGCAACGAGTACACATGGAGCAAACTTCAAAGTAAGTGCGAGCAGTAGCACAAGTAGAGCAAAATGTGCAGGGCAGAGAAACATATATTACAGAAGCCATCGTCATCATGACATCATGAATGAATATACAGTTTTTAATCTCCTAGGCAATAGATCGACACACTGTCTTTTCAAATTGAGATAGGTCGATCAGTCATATGACTACTCTCCTTCTGTGCGTGTAAGGTCTACTTGGACGAAGACCTCGAGGTGTTTCATAACGTCATAGCCGTTGGCATGAACACAACAGTATCCACATGCATGTTCCTCCGTCTCTACCACTACAATCCTGCTTTTGATAAATCAACAAAAGCCTGGTTAGCTACAATCACAAATTGAGTGAAAAATCCAAAAAATGAGTGAGGCCCCGTCTCGTGTCTTCCTCCCAGTCCTTTTGGGGCGGCCAAAACCGAGCAGAATAATAATTGTCGCTACCTAATTCCTACCTCCACACTGCCCGCTCCTCTGCAGTGCGCACCCCAATATGTCGAGATATGTATATATCATGCTGTTTGTACTGTGCAATGGCTCAGATGGTCATTTACCACCCACTCTCAGATCCAACCCTAGCGTAATCAACAATCCCAGGTTCCCAAACCCCCAAATCTACTACCAATTCTTCCCAAAAACCAGGGGCGACCAGCAACATTCCACACTTCAACCGTGAGGGATCGCGCTACGGTGCAACCTCCATCTCAAATGCGTCGGCTACAACCAGGATGTCTGCTGGAGCAAAGACACCACCTGATCTTCTAGAGTGCCTGCATAAAGGCAAAATTACTTCAGACCCAGGCCAGTAGGTCATATCAGTTTCCCTTCACCCTCCTGTACTGTCCCCCAATTTCATATAATGAAATATATCAATATCCCTAATCCCAGATACTCTCTTGCTCACTCAAATTCCGCCACAACCCTCACTAACCCACTGTCGAAAAACTTCCTGACACGCCAGCAACTCAGCAACAGGAAGCAATGGCTCGACACAAAGCCGCCTGCGAGAGCAACCGCTGTACATGAAAATAAAAAGAGCGATTTCACTGATGTCGCTTCTCCCCTTCACCATGCCGCTGGGTGATCCGGCTCCTCCTTGACGAGATCGTTCACCCAGTCGAGATCAGGAGAATCTCCAACACCCGGACCGACTTCGTTCAACGAATTTCGGCTCAATCGGCCATAAATTTTGGCTCGCAGATCCCTTCCGGACTCCACACGCTGCACGGTGGGCTCGCCGTCATCGTTCTCGTCTACCTCCCATCGCTCCTTCTGCTCCCAGCGTCCAGAAACTTTCGTGGGCGTGCCAGGGACGCTCTGAGAGCATCGACGAAGAGGAGATGGGCCCGTTGTGTATTGCTGCTGGAGCCACTGCGCAGCGGAAGCAGGAGGCGAGCCACGCACTTCCAACTGCTGGAGAGTGGCGATCAGCTCCATCATCGACTTCTGAGGGACTCCAGATGGCGACGACGGCGCCGAGCCTGGATGCATGCCCGAGTGTCCTCCACTGTGCATGCTGCGATGCTCACTGGAACTCGGAATCGACAAAGTGGGCATGGAGTTCAGCCGGTCCAAATGCCGACGATGCGCAGGCACTGGCGACGTCTGGGCATGCGCGTTGAGCGACCGGGCTTGAGCGGCTTGCTGGAGAGTGGCCTGCAGTGAAATCGACTGAGACACAGCAGCTTGCCCTCCAGACATGCCGGAAAGGCTGGCAAACGTTCCGGCACTTGTCCAGTCTTCGGGTGAAGACGGAGACAGTGGGGGAGACCCCGTGGGAGAAAGGGGCGGAGAGATGGGCGGTGCGTAGTGGGCGTGCCCAACAAGAGTCGACCTAGGCGATGAAGTTTGCGATGGGACGCATCCCGGGCCCGAGTGCGCCGCACTTGAGTAGCCAGAGAAGTGACTCAAAGGAGAGCCCACGTTACCCATGGACGACCCGTCGTAAGATGATAGAGCTTCGTAGGCAAAAGCTCCGTCGTAGCTAGCTGCTGCAGCTGCTCGAGGCGAGCCATCGTAGGAACCCCCGTTACGAGCGGCCGTGGTCGCCGCGTTGGCCGCATTCGGGAGCAACCGCAATTGCTCGGGCGTGTGGGCAAAGAAGCACACGCGACGCCGGCAGTTCCGACCATCTTTGCATGGCTGTGTGCGGTACCGCGCAGGGTGCAGCCAACACTCGAAAACTCCGTGAGCGAACTCACAAGCGTCGCCCCTCCGACAGCTGCCTTTGCGGAAGTCCGGACAGGCAGTTCCCGAGTAGTGGAACCGACGAGGGTCACGACGACGGGCTTTCTCACCTGGATGTGCAAATGGGCACTCCGTCCAATCGTGGCTCCGTCCTCTCATGCAACGTCGCACCTTGAATTCGAACATCCGGAACTGATCGCACCCGTACATGTCCACGGCAGGCCAAGCCTCTTCGTCTTCATTGTTCGAAGGAAGGTACTTGTTGAACAGCGCATCGGAAAATGTCGGTGACCCGATGGACGATCCAGCGCCTCCCAGTGGCGACCCGGGAGGCAAAGTGAGCCCCCGCAGATCTGGTCTACCGGCTCCCTTCCCCGCCTCGTCGAAGAACCCCCCCTTCCCTGCGGCCGCCTCAATTAGGCAGTCGTCGTCGAGCATCGACAATCCCGATAAGTCCGACTTCGATACGGGCGAGCTCGGAGGGCTGCCGAAGAAGTTGCCGTAGGCATGCAAGCTTGCGCTCCCGCTGCCGCCGCCAAAGCTCTGGCTCCGCTGGTACACCTGAGGCGAGGCGCCATTGAGAGCAGCCTCGGCGTCCTTCATCACCGCGGGCGAGAACGAGTTCAATCGCCGCATTGCATGCTGCGGTGCAGGCTGTTGCATGTGCTGCTGCGAAGTAGGCACATAGTCTACCATCGACTCATACAACGACGACCCACCACCTTCAAATGAGGAAGACAATCCTGCTCCTCCCCCACTCATAAACAACGACTCCCCTCCGAATAACTGCCGCTCCTGCTGCCTTTGCAACACTGCCAACATTATCTCCGTCTACCTCGTCCCCCTCACTGGACTGAACTCCAACGTTCTTCACCCAAACTTCGTTCTTTCTTCTCTTCTGCACCTCAAGCTCATCTCCCTTGCAGCCCGTCCACTTTCTCCAACCCCCTCAACAAACTTGACAAACAGAAACCAAACCTAACCTCTCAAGAACCTCCCCTGCCACTCGAACCCCAAGTCGACAAATCGACCCACAGTGCCCTCCAACTTCCCCTCAGAGACGTACAACGCGGTATCCAAAGAATCCAGCAGCTCCCCTTTCAGAAATCGCGTCTGAAGTTACTGTGTCTCTAATTGCATCGGGCCGATGCCAGAAAGTGATCGCCGAGCTATGCTCCGAGGCAACAAGAAGTGGAAGTCAAGCCGCGCGCCCGTGGAACAGGGAAGACAAACCTCGCCGTCTGACGGACGCTGGCACCGACCAATGAATGGCGTCCAATCGCGCCATTTCCGGGATCCGGGCACGGGTGCCCGTTGGCAACCCGTTGCGAGTCTCCTCTCCTCGAAATACCAAACGCGCGTTTCTGGACTCTACCGATGAAAGAATATACTTAAAGTGTAGATCTCAGGAACATAATTGCAAATCTACGCCCTGATTAATTTCGGACAGCACGGATGGACGCCATTTTCGTGGGTGTTTTCCTGGGCTTTGTCCAAGTGGACCCTTGGCTGCACCTTTCTGTCTCCTTGGGGTCCTCCGATTCGCAAGCTTTCTTAAAATATCTCTGAATCTCCGTCAAGGACGGAGCCCATGACCGTGTAGTCAAACTTCCCAACCCTCCGCTTGATATCCTCCAGTTTGTTGTTCCCCATGAATGAAATATTTTAGTTTTAGTTTCCAGAGATGAAGTTCTAGCATTTACCGGTATCATAAAATTTTCAGATTTCTTTTTGGAAAAATTTGAATTATCATGAAAAAACTTGGTAAGAAAATTCATATTAAGCCTAAAATGTGCTCGGAATATTTAAAAGTTTTAGAATTGAATCACGTTATTATAATATACTATAAAATAAATATAGTATGAGTAATGGTTTTGAGACACTCTATATTTAGAAATGTAGTTATAGATTTTACAACTTCAAATTTCAATATAATACTATTTTGAAGAATTTTTTTCAAACTTTCAAACAAAATAGAAACTCCACAGCAAAAGCCTCATTTTGTTAGTTTTTTCAAAAGCTAAAGAAGTTGTTTTAACCCTTTACTTCTTAAGAATTCATGAGTTTAAGTTGCAGACTTTGATTGATCATATAGTAGAAAGGATAATTTAAATGAATTTTTTTATTATATCATTAGCTTAATTGAAGAACATTGCATGCATTTGTTCAAATAAATAATTATTAAAACAAATTTAAAAACTTCAAATAAACTCTTCAAAATTGCTTAAAAAACATGAGGCCCAATTCAGGCTTCTTAGAAACTAAAGGGTTAATGTGAAAATCAAATTTTAAAGGAAAAAACTCAAAGTGTAAAATATTGTATGTTCAAATCTAATTTGGCAAATTGGTGTTGAAATAATTTAATTTTACAATTAAAACAATTTGGCATCTCAATTTAGATTTTTTAGCTTCTAGCACTTCGCTCTTCCTAATTTTTAGACACTCCTGATTTTGAATTGATTCTTTCTATTCATGCATAGATGTGTTCCCTATTCTAAATTTTCTCATGAATAATTTTTGGATATTTAGAATTAGCAAAAATGAATTCTTTTTCAAATTTTCAAAGAAATAGTTGTACAATATTTGAAAATTTCAAGACATCTTCCAAATCTTTTATACTTACTTATAAAAATGATCTACATATAGGGTACATAGGTATACCATTTTTTTACAAATTATGTTGTATATAATCAAAAAACAAGTAATATGACTTGACTTTAATATAATAACTTAGCTATAGTATTGATAAACTTGTGTACAAAAAATTGGATGAAAACTATCCATTTTTAAACATAAAAAAGGTTTATTGACCATCCATCTAATCCAAATGGTCTATAGTATTCTTTTCATAGTTAACTCCTTTTAGATACATCAAACACAAAAGGTGAAGAAAGAATGGGGTATAATTTTGAACCATTCACAATTAGGAAAGCCCAATTTGTTTTTTAATATGATATTTTTGTATTTTGGGCAAAAAATAAACAAGAACCCAAGTATATTGTAGTTATAATAAGCCAAATCCAATTACATATGTCAATTGTAATTTATATCAATATTGCACTTCATCACAATAATAAAATTGATTTTTTATATAAAATTCTTAGAATAGTTATATTTTTAATGCAAAAAATCAAAATATTGAAAAAATTACATTTTTATTTTTTACTATAAATTTGATTTTTTTTTCTATAGTTTCTTTTAATAAAAACTAGAAATATTTTTTTTCCTCATCTAAATGCGTACCATACTTTGTAGTTAGGATTGACAAGATATATTTCTAAAAGAAATGACAAAATTAGTTTGTTTCTCCCCACGAAATTCTTAGAATAGTTAAATTTTATTATTTTTTCAATATTCAATATTTTAAAATATTTTAAAATTGGTTATTCTTTGTAGATTGTCAATATAAACTAAAAGTATATTTTGTTTCATCTAAACATATACACTACTCAGTGGTTTAGATTGACAAATTATATTTTTTTAAATAATTTTCAAAATTGTTGGAACATTATTATTTCAAAATACATTGTATGCAAAAAAATTAATATTTATATAATTAGGCACTTGCCAAATTATCAAAGATAATTTGAATTCATTATTTGGAAAATAATGCCATCTTTAACTATAAAGTATGATATTATTTGAAAATCACATCACAAAACTATTCAAATTTTAATAGGCAAATGATTAAAAACTATATCAATATTTGATACTTCTATACTACAAATTTTAAAAATCATTATGTCCTTGCATTTTGAAATGAAATTAGGACATTTCAATTATACCTAGTGGATTTTTTAGGTTCCCAAAGTTGATTTTTTTAACTAGTGAATATATAATATGTATTCTTTGGATATCAAGTATTACAATTTTCATTCATCCAAATTTCCTTTGTTTTCTTCAAGTGACAATGAGACTATTTATTTTGCCATCTATGAAGTAAGAAATCATTAATATAGAGTGAGGCAAATAAAGTATGTAATCATCATCAATATTGCATGTCTAATCTCACTAAAGGCAACACATCATTATTGATGCTATGTATCTAATTATACTTGACACAATGCATCATCATTGATACTACATGTTAAACGGCTACAAGTCATCATTGTATTATGTATCAAAAAGCCCTGAGTCATCATCAATCTCCACTTGTCTTATCCTAATAATGACATTTTTAACAATATAAATTTGAGCCCCTCACCCTTTGAATTAAAAAAGGAATCTTCCCCCAATATCTTGTAGAGTATAGATAATTATAGTTGTTTTGTCAATAAAATTGCTACTATCAATACAATATTATCTATTACAATATCATTATTTATTGTTGAAAGTTCTTCACATGTCAAAAGAGCAAAGAGACTTCCCATAAGAACATTTTCTTGTGGTTGTAGAGGTAATGAATCATTATTGATTCTACATGTTTTATAACTTAGTACTACGTACAAGAAGGTTATGAGTCATCATTTTTATTGTGAGTGACAAGGCCATGAGTGAGTATTGGAAGTGCATTTCTTTTTACATGGAAATAATCTATTTGTTACTACTTCAAGCAAAAAGATCAAAAGATTTATATTAGACTTTTGAATAGCATTGTATGTATGTAGAAGTTGTTGCGATTTGGTTGAAATGAAACAATAGTGATGAGGATGGCAAAATACAAAGAAAGCACTTTATTTTCACACTCTTATTTCACTTCACATTGACATTTCATTGTCATTGTCATTGTGTCATTGAAAGTTGTCAAGTTTTATGGATAAGATAGAAGGATTATTACAACAAATACATGTTTCCTTTATAAATGCAACAAAACCAAAAGCCATCAAATACAAGCTTTTATTTAAACAAAACCATTTACAAGGGACAATGCCCTCACATATTTGAGGAAAATAAGATTTGACAATGACTAAGGTTTTGTTTTTTGCAATACTCAACTATTTCCATGGCCAATGTCTAATGACAAATTCTAGAACAATGACAATTCTGCCTCCAACTATGCTGAATTCCTTATTTGGACGGTTTTAGGTGCTTCTACCATCAGAGATTTTATAGCAACAAACAAACAAACAAACGACCTAATTTAAGGAATGGATTGGCAGAATTGTTTAAGTGAAGAAGTTTGTAAGTTTGACTACTTACTCCAGTATCTTGAAATGGTCATCAGCTCTACCCCTGAAGATCCATGTAGGGTTTGGCTTTGCATGGCTGTGAAGCAACACCCATGAAATTCCACACGAAACACATGGCCTGGATTGTGGGGGGCTCCCCAGTGGACTGCTACTATGCTGCTCCATATTGGACCCATCTCCCTTCATCACCGGCCTCATCTTCCCCATATGGCAGGTGGCCTGCCATCACCTTGGGAAGGGCGTTGCCACGGCGACCGCTTCGGTAGTCGTGCGCTTTTTGTTCCGTAGCATAACTTACAACCAGCAGCATTTCTGACTCAAATTAAGCATAACATAAACTCCCTGTAGACCAAAGGGGAACCGAGAGGCTTCTTTACTTGAAAACAAAATGAAATGAGGGAGACCGGAGTGTTTCATTTGCGTAAAAAGAAAAAGAAGAAGAAAAAGAAAAAGGGTGACGAGAGTCTCTCTTTTATTTGAATCAAATGCAATGAGAGCCGAGAGTCTTTCTTTCTTTTTTGAATCGAATGCACCGAGAGCCGGGAGTCTTCTTTTCGAATCCAGAGGAGCTAACCCAACTGTGAACATTACTTGAATTCTGAGCCAATGGTACAGGACATGGATGGAGTTCCCCGTAGTGTAAGTTAGTTGCTTGTTTTCTTGGAGTCTCATTTTTTAAATTTTAGGCAAGAGAGAAGAGACACCTCATAGTCCGACACAATGAAAATATAAAAGAATTTTTTCCCAAAACAATGATTTTGCCCCCTATTTTATAGTGGTTAACGGTATATAGTACAATTTTCTTGTTTGGACTAGATTGGAGGTGGAGCTCAAGGCACTGAATAATAAGGTCAGGTCTATGCCACATCATGCTTCCGGATGTCTACTAGCTTTCTCCGTAAAGTATCCACTTTTCTACTAATGTTTGGGATTGAGTGAGCATGTGGCAACCAAGGAATGAGGTGATATAGACAGACAAGTCTCAAATGAGGTGATGTAGATAGACACGTCTCGAATGAAGTGAGCTAGGGAGACAAGTAGAGGACAATTTTAGATAAATTAGAGGAAGTCAAGTTGATGGGAAAGGAGAATGGGCTTTGCTAATTTTAGAATCAAAGAAAATAGAGACAAGAAGGGACTTGATCTCCATATCCAAAATCAAGTTTATTATTCTTCTAAATAAACCTCATGGGCCCAGATAGGCATTGGGTCAGGTTCAAGCTTGTGAATACCGTCTGAAGATGCAAAGACCTGGCCAATGGATGACAAAGAATCCTTCCATTTAAAATACAAGGGCACAGGTTCATCTTTAAAGTAATGTGCAAAAAGAGGAGGTCTTGCCTTATAGTTTGACCTCCAATGAGTACTTTGGTGTTGGATTTTTTCCCTAAAAAATGATTCATATTGTACCATTTGAAAAAGATGATTTCCATCATGACTAGTTAATTGTTTCAAGGATGCATTTGTAATTTTCTACCTCTTACAACTAATTGTAGGCCTTTGATTTCAACTATGAATTCATATTTTCCAAATTTATTCACCGATGGGAAACAACAAATCATTGTATTTTTCTTGTAAAAATAAAAATGGCCTAGCAGAAACAAATGAATACTCTTAGCTACATATGTTCTCCTTTGTTTCCATATGAGAGTGTAAATTATTTTATTTTATAGAGTATTTATAGAGATGAATTACATATCTTTTATATGTGATAAGGATTTCAAATTTCTTTTGGTTAAGCTTTGAAATAATCATGAAAATTTCAGAAAAAAATTTGGAAGCGTATCCAATTTCAATTACAAATTATCTTCTTAAGTTTGTTTGTTTTTAAAAAAATTCTATATGCATGCATATTTTAAGGCAACAAGATGGGACATTTGGCAAATTTGTAAAAAAGATAAGGTAATCAAACCTAAATATGCCCTTTTCTAAAACTGTCCCCTACATATTCTTGTCTAAAATGTACAATCTCTATCTATGAGATTCAAGAGGTGCTTTCGAGTTCACCTATTTTAGCACTTTGAACATTCATATTTTATTCACATAGTTTTAAAAAATGCATGAAAAGATAATCTAAAATCTTTTTCAAATGAAGGTTGCAACTATAAGAGCCTAAAAGTGTGAACCTATCAGCCTAAAAGACTACATACATTGTATAGGTGTCTTTAGTATAGAAATTTTCTATAATTATATTACAATAAATACCTTTATTATAGGTATTTATGTCATAATCACCATCAATGGTTGTTTTATATTTACTTATATACATACTCAAGACTCACATGTTGACATCTTCATATTCACATATTAGCAACGTTGTTTTCAAGCTTCCAAGAACATTCAACCAAAAGAAATAGGCATTTAGTAATAGGAACAATATCCAAAAGCTTATTTACTTGCATTTAGATTTACAATATATTGTGAATTTAGTATTTTTGAATAATAAGCAGGTTGATTTATTTAGAATATTTTATTTTATAAGCCATCAATATCAATAGATATCTCTACAAATATTTCCATTTTTACACTATAAGGAAGTTCACAAATCCTAATTACAACAATGTGTAATTCAAATGTAGTGCATTCTTATGTAGTACCAATAACCATAGAGTATCAAATGTCAAGAAATTAGTGAGAGGCAACCTAATTTTACAATTTTGTATTGCCTTTGTCTCAAAACAAATCTAGGGTTTTCAAACATAGTTGTCTCAAATTAAATTTTAAATTAGCTCTCCTCAACTTGCTAGACAACAATTGGAGCTAGTTTGAATGCCTTAAAGCAAAAGAATTTGTAGATGTTATACTGCGAAGACTATATTGCAATTCAATCTTTGCAAAGGAAACCAAAATTCAATTGGACTATATTGCAATTCAATCTTTGCAAAGGAAACCAAAATTCAATTGGTCTAAGGGACCAAGTGGCCAAAAATTCAACCCAAAATTGTACAAAAATCACTATGAACAAATCTCTTTCTGAGAATTTCTTGGAGTTGAATCACAAGATATCATTGGAATTGGATAAAGAAGACATCAATGAACATCACTACACCAACATTGCTCACAAAATGATCAAAATTAATACCACTAGAGCGATTCAAAAAGGACAAATTTTCTCACTTTCATAGTGTTGTTTTCAACATGCATTGCTTCTCTTTTGACTTCCATTTTTCACACCTATTGAATTTAGTAGAAGCTACAATATCTTTGGAATCATTTGAAAATAGAAAGTGTTCACATATTAATCTAGACAATTCTAGGAAATTTAAGATTTTTTTTAAAGAGAAAAGGATTTTATAGGAGCCAATTCATTCTTAATCCCCCAACCCCTTATTTTAGCATTGTAGGTTGCTCTTTTTTGAACAATGGTAGATGAATAAATGATCAATTATGGTGCATTGATGATGCATTATGATTAGCTATAGGATTCTCAATTTTGCAACCAACCCTTGGTTGAAAATATGACAACCTACATCACTTATGTATACATAATCTTTATTTAAAAAATTTATGGTAATTTTGTTTTGTGAAACAAAATTGTAAAAAAATTATGGGTTCTTTTTTAAATCTATTATATATATAAAGAAAACTTTCCACTCCACATATATGCACTCCAAATATATTCAATTGTTTAAGTGGTCAAAAATGGGTTGTCCCCGTTAGTTACCTTAGTCAACATTTAAGCAAGTACAATACAACATCTTTGACATGTTGATTTCATAAAAACCCTCCAAGCATACCAATTGTAGCACTGCTAATGTCTAAAGTCTTTTAATTTTGATCATTCAAGAATTACTTTTTTGCCCACTACTTCCTTCCCTCACTAATTTAGAACATGTGTCATAACCTTACACATCACAACCTCAAAAAGGACAAAAAATATCCACAATTCAAGTTTCGGTTGGAAATTTGTTCTAGCATTCATTGGAAATATTGCACCCCTACAAATTAGGTGTTGGGCGTGGCTGGTTATTGGTGCCTCAACCTTACATCTTCCTTTCATTCATTCATAGCGTATAGTCCCCAAAGGTTTTTGTACATGACAATGGCTAAAGAAGAGGGTATTTGGAAGGAAAGGCCCTCTGAGGAGGTACTTTTCCCCCCAAAATGGCTATTAATGAGAGGCATTGCCTAACTTAACCCCTGAACGCCCCAAAGCCTCAAATATGATAGTCACAGAGTATACGTCCCTCTCTATGTTACCTTTGGGCATGTCTCTACCACCAATTGGTATAGTCAATTAGTGTGAATCTTTTCTTAAGTGATAGTTTGATTGGAATGGCTATAAAAGGGTTTGGATTTTGGTAAACAATGGGTTAGGCACTTAGGGGAAGGCAACATGATATTTTTAGATGAAAATTCACAATGCTTGATTATGCAAGAAAAATTGGGTAATTGAATATTATAGGTATGAAATCCTCCTGCAAAATAATGAATGCAACAAATCTTGGAATTTTTTTTTCCGGTGGGGGTTGGACACAAGTAAAAAGAACCTTTACAACAACTTGGCAATAGTTTACATTCATGTATCGAGCAGGGCCTTTTTTTGGGCTTTCTAGTGCTAGATTACACAAAAAAAAAATTGGCTGAAAAACACTACAAAAAAATGCCAAGAAACTTAGATGAAATCGCCCAATTGTGGATGAAAACCTTACTATACATCCAAGAAGTGGATGTATGTTGCAATTTGGAGTACCACTTTAACATTTTATATCGCCACTATGGCACTTCTTCAAATATGAAAAAAACAACAACCTGGTATCAAGTGGATGACAGACACAGGGTTCCATTCATGTACCACTCAGTTCCATGAAGTTCATGAGTTAAGAATCCATTAGTTTGGGACCCTCCAATACACAATACTACAGTGGAAGTATAATACAATACAATATATTCAACGACAATTTTATGGGGCACTGGTCAGGAGGGAGATGTTTACTCAATCCTCCTTTGGGATGAATTGACTTTCCAGTCGTGAGGAACAGTTCATAAATAAAGAAATAGTCTCTACCTGTTGGGAGTTGGGAATTCAACATTTTTAATATTTTATTTATTTTATTTTATCCTGAAACGAATGAATGGGTTTCACCAATGCCGGGTTGAAAGTTGAAACCGGCCATTTTCCTAACTTGCATTGCAAGCTTTATTGACGGAGAGTTTGATTCTTGGTTGACAACATTGGCCAGTAGCCAGCATATGCTTATCATTGGAGCTTCGCCCTCACTGGGTGCCCTGATTCTCTCCCAGTGAGGCAGGAGCCAGTGGACCGATCCAAATGGTGTGCATGAAGGATGCGCGTGAAGGAATAGTGATCCGATGATGATGCATATTAAGAACATTGGTAGTAGGGGTCGTAGACGCAATGAAAATGTCTAGGAAGAATGAGAAGTTGGGGAGTGAAAAGTGGAGCCAATAAGAAAATGGAAAATTGTCTTGGAGTGGCTGTTTGAATTTGTCAAAGATCAAATAATCAAAGATTTTAGTGTTACTTTGAAAAATTAAAAAAAGTGTTTGAACTACTATGCCGTCTATGATACCAAATCACTATGGCAGAAACTTCAAAAGCAAGTTTTTCCTAGCCGTTCTCCTAAGTGACGGTTTATGTATTAATCTTCTAAAACAAAATTGCACATGTTCCACAACTTGTGCTTATTGTAAAGCATGTTTGAAATTGAGTTGAAAATACATAAAGCTCAAATTAGCTCCAAAAAGGAATATAAAATTCATCCTTCAAAAGTACTAGGTAGAAGAAGGATGGAATGAACAAAAGTTTTAAATAGTTGCTAATAACTTTGACATGAAGTCAAAAAATATAACTCCTCATTGTGAATTTTTTTGTAATCAAAGCATATGTTATGCATTTGATTGGATTTGAAAAAAAAAATTTAGTTCAAAAAACAACTTCATTGGGTGTGGGGTGTGGGGTGTGGGGTGTGGGGTGTGGAGTGGGGTGTGGTTCCATCATACCTTGCAAACAAAGCTTTTTAAAATTGTCATTATATCAATCATCAAAGAATGATTTAGTATTTTCCATGTATGTGTTGATTTATCCAATCATACAAAAAGTTGAATTTATAGTTGGGTACTTTGACATTGAAATTATAAAAACCTTACTACTTTTGTAATATCATTGAAATGACACAAAACAAGATGGGTGCTTTTGTTTGATTTGGCTTGGATTCTGTTCCCGGCTCTCATTTCCGTTTCTTCTGCTCGGATTTCTTAGTTCCTTCTAAAAAAATTAAAAATCTAAACATCCTCGGCGGGGACCTATTCCCCTGGTCTCATATGTACCGTTTCCTTTTATCAATGGAAATTGTCCGTTTGGTTCAAAAAAAATGACACAAAACAAAGTTTTATAGGTAAAGTATGATGATTGTAAGCTACACTAATAAATTCCATGCAAAAATTCTAAAATTATGAAGATGTTAACATTTTTCGAAATTTGCAAATGGGCTTCTTAGTCATTGAGGGGCATAAAACTTTATAGAAAAGAGTCCATAGAAGCAAATTTGTTGAGATGCATTTTTCAAGCTATTATTTGGTTATAAGTTAAATTATAAATTCAATGAATTATGTGCAATTTTACATTTTAGTATCAGGGTTTAAGGCTTCATCAACTATAATTGGGCAAAATAAGCTAACATTTGTAGTTTACATTAGAGATCTATTTTAGCACATTGGAAAGTGTTAAATTTCTTTGAAAAGAAGTAGTATAGATTCAACCTCTTTGCCACAATCAAAGCCTAGCAACCATATTAGATGGCAACTATTTCTGAGGGTTTTATATTTTAGCTAATTTAAAGGGCTCTTAGAAGTCGCAAGGTGACATGCTCTTGGTGCTTACTTTGAAATTCAATAACTTTCTCATGATGAATCCAAATGCCACGAAACAAAGCATGTGCACCTTTCATTAGTGAGAGCTTTCCAATGGTACCAAACACGTAGACGGAAGACGCATTGGCCAAGAGATCTCCATGTGACAAACAAACAAACAAAGAGTCTTAAGGTATAGATTATAGAAAGAAGGGATCATATCCTTCTAAGGTTAAGATAAAAACACTTAATTTGAATTGCTTCCTAAAACCAAATACTACAAATTATTGCCTAAAGTGTACTCCTACTATTCATAAAAATCTATGGTTGCTTTTAAAAACACCTATTTTCAGCTCTTTGAAAATTTGTAGTGTATTCATATGGGATCCAAAAATGCAATCTAAGAGAATTTAGAATTTCCTATTGATTGCCAATAACGCCAAAATAATTTGAAAATAGCAATGGAGACCATCCTGAAAATTGCTTATTTGAACAATTTAGGTATATAGGAGAGGGCTCAAAAATGGTGTAGACTTTTTGAACTGTCCAGTAGGAGGCTATGAAATGGCTACTAGATTGTGGGAAAATAGATTCTTGATTACATTATATCATGATAAGAGTTGTTTTCTACTTCTTCAATGGATGGTTTTAAGATCCAAAATGGGTTCATTCCTAACTAAGTGGATAGGTGTCTACTAATTTTATTCAAAATAAGAATTGGTAGTCCAACTATCTTCGTACAAATGTTAAAAAATATGAAATAATGATTGTTTCAAACATTTATTTCAGATTTAAAAAAGGGTTGCATTTTGAAACCATCTCGATTACTTTTTACATGTTGCAATGTTAGTTTTTGAACATAGCCATATTCTTTTCCAAACCAAGCATGTGTGGGTTTTCAAGGCCTACTAATCACAAATAGGGCCCTATGCCAGATTGTATTTGAAAATTCATAAGTAATTCATAA
The DNA here is from genome assembly GCA_947034885.2 of Thuidium tamariscinum. Classification (NCBI taxonomy): domain Eukaryota; kingdom Viridiplantae; phylum Streptophyta; class Bryopsida; order Hypnales; family Thuidiaceae; genus Thuidium; species Thuidium tamariscinum. Next base: position 12,837,647 of record OX344751.2, read on the forward strand.
ATGCTCTCAAAATTATGAAACTAATTGTGTAAGATTCCTCGTCTATTTCTCTTTGACTGAAAAATAAGCTAAAAATGTTCCCATCTAAGAAAATACATGATAAAGGCGGACCAGCCCTTAAATGAGCGGTTTCTAAGCCTCCTCCCTTAGTTACTTGAAGTTTTTTTTGTTTCTTCCAACACTTGGAATCCTGTCTTGCATTAGGGGGTGTCACGTCTCCTCAGAGAAACTCAATTTCTTAGGGAAACCCAAGTTGGTGAGATTTTTCCGAAGCCAATGAAAATTGCCGTAGAATGGAGGAGCCGTGACACCCCTTTCTGTTGTTCGTAATGATTCCGCAAAAATTTCTGGCTCGCACAACTGGGTTGGGAGCTCCGATCCTTGCGCCAAGTCAAGGGTTTTATGAAATTCTTCAAGAAATTTTTGAAAAACGCCGTTTCTTCACCCGTGGAGGAGAAGAAACGGCACTCCATTTTCTCTGAGAATTTCACGTCCGCCTTTCGATCCCAGTGCACCACGTACTCTTTCTCACAGAATTTTGAGGACTTCGGAAGTGCCGTCAACTCCTATTGTCACGGGCCCAGCCAGAGTCCCAATTTGGCCACGAACAAATCGGGACTCTTTACCTCCTTCACGCCACCGCAGCCCAAAAGGAGTTGAGAGTTGTCAATCCGCTTCTTTATCCACGAGTCACTGTGGAGGTTCTGCACACAATTCCCTCCACCCTGAGTCCTGACCCGGCCCATGATTTCCACGAGGAAATTCCTTTACCCAGCTAGTAGATGCCTCAAATCCACGTTTCTAAGTAAGAATTCGAAGATGGACAGACGGACCCCATTGAACAGAAGGCCGACGGACTTGCTGGAAAGAACGACACGTGCAGGCTCCTCAACAGTGTTGGACAAATCAGCATCAGAGCCCATCAACTGGACCCCACCACCCCAGCTTCCGAAATAGAAAGAACGAAGACGTGAGAGGAATGAATCCACGCTCCGGGGACGGGCGGAATCACGGGTCCCTGGGACCCACCCGCTATTTATCCACAGCTGGGAGCCGTCAGTAGTTAAGTTCCTGGGCCCCCTGCAACTGCAATGATGCGAGTCTCTGCTAGAGGGCCCCCCACTTTCCCGGTATCCGTACATATTTAGGGCCCATTGACCCTAATTTAGGAGCCTCCAAACGGTGCGAAACGGAACCTAATTTGTACAGTACTCCAGGGAGTACTTTGTTTTCGACACGGAAGGTAATTTGATGGAATTCAGGGTGGTTCAGTTTGTTATCTACAATTGTTTGGCGAGGTGGCTAATTTAGGGGTTTCTTTTTGTGCACCATTAGGGGATTTTTGAAGCCATTGGAAGATTGCGGGTTCCCGGATTGCGGGAACACAGTTTCTGTCGTGGGAATAGGAATCCTACGTGGTCAAGAGAGTGCCACATCATTAAAAAAAATTTAATTTTTTTTACTTTATTTCATATTTTAGGACTCCCCCCAATTTTTACTTTTTTTGGGTAAATGCTAGCCTGATAATGGCCAACATTTACGGGAACAGCCCCAAAACGGTCCTTAGGAGGCTTCAAATCCCCTCTAATGGTTGAGATATTTGAGAGCAATGGCCACATTCTTTGGAAGGTAACTTAAACGAGACAAGTGTGCTATGTGTAGTTGCCACAATCAGAATTATCCCGTAGGGTCCAAATGAGGTATTAGGAGCCAATTTTACCGTAACCACTCCTTTTTAGAGACCATTATTGATTTTAAAGCTCAAATTTAATAGATTTGTCCTAAGAAATTATGCCTCATGAATTATAAATGTTATAGTGTCATGTTTGAACACTATATAGTTTATGATGTCATCTTGTTGTCTTAATTAAGCACAAAAATGCACATGTAACCAGTCCTTTTTACTCCTTTGTTGAATTTTAAAGTAGAGGATATAGAAACTTTTCAATTGAAATTAATGATCTATTGTATAGAGTTGGTCATTGTTGACAACCTTGAATAAGTTTTTGAACTAATTTTGATGAAAATGATGATGTTTTTGAATAAACCGTTTCATAAAATTTGCAAAAGGACCTCCAAAAAGGACCTAAGGAATGGCGCCGGTGGCTCCTAATACCTCATTTGGACCCCGTAAAGGTTTTTGACTATGTTTCCACCAAAATCACTACAAAACTGCAATTTCTAGTACAAGTATAATTTTTTTGGAAAAAAAAAACATTTTTTGACATATTTAACCAGAGGATCTTGTAGTTGGGTGGTTTGAAAAGATGTGGAAAACATTTCAGAAACTTTCACCAAGTAGATTGCAAGATATTAACATTTAAACTAGCAAAAAATCCTTTTTTTATCCTTGTGAAAATTGGGACAATTGCACTTCACAAGGTCACATTTGTATGAAAAAAATACTCAAAATGATGGTTACTCTTTGAATTCATTTTACAATTCAAGTTGGTTATATGGTCAAAAAATTTCAAATCATTTGAAATTGTACAACATATAGGAAAGAAATAGAAAATGCTTGAAAATACTAAATTGTGAACAATTTATTTATAAAAATGAAAAATGAAAATCCCAATGGTTAAAATATTGTAATAAACAATCTTCACCCAATGTTTCAATTTTTTTTCAAAAATATTAAGAATAGAATTAAATAAAAAAATTCAAACTTTTTTGTAGAGTAGAAATTCTATAACTACTCACAAACTACCCCAAAGTGAGATTCCTTATAACTTTTGACTCATTTATTGAAATGGAATGATTCAAGGCTTTCCACGTAGATAAAAAATCTAATAAACCTATTTCAAATTTTTATTTCTTAAAAAAACAATTTTTAAAGAAGTTTTTTTTGCTACCCAAGCTGCCTGTAGTTCAAAGGAAACAACATATCATGCCATAACTTTTAAACCGTATAGTCTAAAGTTATGAAAATTGTTCGGCCTTAAAGCTACTCCTCGAATACATGTTCTATAAAAATTTCAAAGAAAAAAAAAACTCCATTCGTAGTGAGCTGCCCAAAATTTCTATATTCCCAAAAATTTCTATGTTGCCAAAAAAACACAATTCAGGGCTTTAGGGGTTAATGTAAAAGTTTTGGTTTTCTTAAACCAAAAAATAACTCAAAAATCCATAACTTTTTCACTAGATGTTCAAACACCATAAAATGCATCCTTCTTCACTAAGGACTTTTTAGTAGTATCAAAAGTCAACCACTTGACATACTTCCACATTTGAAATTGTAGAAAAATATGTGCTCAAGTAACACCAAATCCAACCCTTGGATAGGACCACAACTTCATAAAGTATCTCTCAAATTAGAATGACTTTCATCCAAGCTATAGTAGAACCTCTCTAACTCAATTGGTCTTGATCCGGTTTGACACATTGAGTTACATAGGTTTATTTGCTCAGAGAGGGTATGATTTACTCACATCCTAATTTAGCTCAGTCTAGGACTACTGTGACACATTGAGTTACAAAGGTTTATTGGCCTAGAGAGGGTTTAATAAGAAAGGTTCTACTGTATAAGGGAGAAACATCCAACACCACACCTATACCTTGTTGTGGGCCCTAGACTCATCCAAAATTGTCCCTAGACTACACTGAATGTGTTCGCCAACTGTTTAACTATAATTCGTTGACACAAATAGAGGACACATACCAAAATCTGATTGGCTCACTGTTGATTTTAGGAGTGTTCATATTTGGAGGCATCTATTGAATAGTTTCAGTGGTCTAGGGAGCCAATACTTTGAAAAATCATAGAAATTACATGTGACATCTAAAATTTAATCTTTTTATGAATATTCATGATTTTCACTCACTAATACTAGAAAAATATTATTTTTGAGAGAGAACTGTCTCCAAGTATGCTGAATTCCTTATTTGGACAATTTTGGGTGCTTCCACCATAATGAGAAAGAAATCTGTTGTTCATTCGGTTCATCATCCAGAAAGTGGATGTCGGAGCGCTTCAGGATTAAATGTGTTCCAAAAATTCAACGAGGAAGCAGGTTTTGGAAAACAGAATGAGAGAAGAAAAGCCATCAGTTGTACACTTTTCTTCACCAACTCCACCTCCTAGTCTTGAAGTCCTGTACTCTACTGTACTGTACTGGTAAGTTACACCCAATGGAAGTTTCAGCTGATGTTGCTAATAAAACTTTTCAGGCAATTTGCAATGAGAGTCAACTCATGGCAGTAACTGAAGCTTACATTATTTGTTTAAAAATAAAATTAAAAAATAAAACAAAAAATCACTACAAACATCCATCTAGGCTTAAGAGCTGAAACTGAATTTGGGGGCTTTGAGACTTCTTGAAATATTTTTCAGTCAATTGAGTTATTTGTAAAGTCCCCCACTTTAGGCATGACTTTTTTGAAGTTGAGAAGGCAACTATAGTTGAAGCATCAAACTTTTTTGCAAGATACTTATGTCACACGACTTCAAAAGTGGGGACCAAACTTTTTTAGGCACCATTTTGATGGAAAAACAAGTTTCATACCCACTTTTATTTTGACTTTTTTAACTCAACCGACTTTTTCACAAAACTCATGGGTTTAAACCCCAATTTAGGTACTTTACAAATAACTCAAATGTTCTTTGAAGACAAAATGGTCAAGGGCTCTAAAACTGCATGCCCATCTCGTAAAATGCACATTATTTGGACATTCGTGTAAAAATGAAAAAGCAACATGTACAAACAGCATACATTTCAAATGGTGGGTAATTTCAGAGCGTGAGCAGATTTCAAGCTTCTTTCTTTATTGTTTTAGTGTTTTAGTGCCTATGCCGTATAGTACTGAAAGTATATTGTTGCAAGAGAAAAGTAGTAGTGCAACAATATTGTTTCAATAGAGACACTATGTGCCCATCAACATAAGGAAAAGGAACCTATTTTTAACCAAGGACCTATGTCCAACCTATATAGTGCAACTATTTCCAACCAAGGCTAGAACATATTTCCAATCATAGTTTAAGGGACGTTTCACACTATGACCATCCAAGTCGAGAGGCCATGGTTTTCTCAAATGTGATTAGTAAAAATCATGGTTTCTCAAATCTAATTGGTGGAATTGATGGCCTCTCGACTTGGACGGCCATAGTGTGAAACACCCCTAAATTGTGTTTTTTTGTCCTTTTCAAGGTTCGGCCCATTAAAATCATGACACATGTTCCAAGGTAAGGTAGAACCACCTATTCCTGACCAAAGACCCATGCCCAACTCGTAGAATGCGGCTATTTCCAACCAAAGCTAAACAAATTTTCAATCAAAGCTTGGAATGTATTTTTTTCCATTTTCAAGGTTGGGACTAATAAAGTCATGACACATGTCTCAAAGTGTCATAAAGTGTGTGGAAAGTACCAAGTAGAATAGTAGTCCTGGCTATGATCCAAATTGGAAGACTCTAGACATTGGCTATAAATTCAAAGTACTTTTTGGCTTTTAAAAATCATAGCAATCTCAGTTTTGGGAATAAAATCATGAAAAAATTGCAATCTCCATATTTCCTATCTTTCTACATGAATTGTTTTGCATAGCCTCATACTCCTCATGAAGTGTTCCAAAATTGGTTAAGTGATTAGGTATAGGTGGTTCTACCTTAGTTAACAAGAAAGTAGGAAATAGTGAGTAAAAAAATACTTAGTTTATGATTCGAATTAGAAGAGTCCAAACATTGGCTATTACTTCGAACAACTTTTTGGCTCCCAAAAGTCATAGTAATTTCAATGTTGGAAACAAAATTATGAAAAATTTGCAATCTTCATATTCCTATCTTCTTACATGGCAAAATTTTTGCATGCCTCATATTACTCACAATCTACTTGAAAATCACTTAAATAATCAACTATCATTACTTCTACCTTAGATCTATTGTGGTGTTGGGTTTTTTTTGCGATTGTATGCTTTCAATATTATATTGTATAAATATTAAAGCAATATTGCAAGAGTAGTAAAGTAATGGAGAGTTACTTTCCAATGTGAGGCTAGCGGGTGGATTTTTAGGCCTCACTTATTGTGAGTGTCTTTGCTAGGAGTGTTGCTTGTAGGTGTAAGTTAAGCTTTACCCTTAAACAATAGGCTATCAAAATCATCCTTGTAGCATAGGATGAATAGTTGGAATAAAAAATTCCAAAAGCACTCACTAAAAGTCAAACTACTATATAATAGTCCACGTAAGATTTTAAGGATGAACAATTACATTGATATCCTATTCAAAAGGATTTTCTAGCTTTCATTGACTAAAAATGGTTCCAACGTCCTTTAAGGGTTAAATACATGCCTTGACCATTAAAGGATGAAATAGTGACTATGAAAATCATCCATTTAGATATTGTGGAAATTATTAGTTTTTTTTGGAAACAAATGAAACAAATTTCATTGCAAAGGAGTAAAATACAAACCTATTAGCTACAGGTGGCTTGACAAGGAAAACTAAGACCAAACAAGACAACACAAATCAAGGACCAAATAGACTAACGAACAAAACTCGAGACAAAACTAATGCCACGAAACATTGTGCTGAGAAAGGCTAAAGGACTTTCATAAGAAATCACGTATAAGAAAATTCCAAAGCACTCATTGGAAGTCAAAGAAGAAGAACTCCCCTTTCTACACAAAATTAACAAGATGAATAGTTGCATTGTATCCTATAAAGAAATATTCTCTCTCATCCATTAGATACAAAATGTCTACTTAAGCATTCAAGGGTTTTAAAAAACTCCAAAAATGTCAAAATAAATAATTCAGCATAGTTAAAGGGAAACTTTTTCATTAACAAAAACATTTTTACACCATCAACAATTGAAAATAATGAATTTAACCCTTGAGTATCCAAGTGCATCAAATTTAGCTTCACCAATTTGAAAGGTTATCTTGTAATGACTCTTATAATCTTTTTAATAGTATAATCAAATTATTTGTCCATTTTTCTATTGCTCTAAGCTTGTCTTTGATAGAGTTAATTTTGGTGGATTTTATTTTTAATAATAGTTTGATAGGAATGAATACAAAAGGGTTTGGAATTTGGTGTATATGAATTGGGCGCCCAAGGGTTAAATAGAAGATTAGAATTTTAAGATAAGACATATAATTACTATGTACCTAAAAGTGATAGCTCCCCTAGTTAGGACATTCAAATTGCTATGTAGCTTAGTTATAAAATTGAAATCTACAAAGTCAAACATTCAATCAATCACAATTGAATGATGAAACATTTTAATTGTGCCTTTAGAGACAATTTTAATAGAAGTCTACTTGTTAGGAATGAAAATGTTGATAATTTGAAATGTTTTCACTTTAGTGGTAATAGAAAAGCATTGTATGGGTGACAACCAAACCCATACTAAATTTGTTGAACCTATTGTATTGCACATCTTGTTTTATGCCATTTTGTTTAAAGGGTTGAAGTGTGGTAAATCATTAATTACGCTTGTGATTTCGCATAATGATGGAAGTAGGAGCATCTTTATTTTTATTTCCAAACATGATATTGGCCTTCTAAATGTATTTCTAACTTTTGAATGGTATATAATTATAATTTGAAATTTATATAATTGGAAGCATATACCAAAGCACTTTGAATAGGTACAAAAAAAAATTCAAGTTTGGACATTGAAAAACTACTTCAAAAGCAAGATAAAAGTAAAAAATTATAGTTGTTGTGGCAAATCATAGTGACCAAAGTAAAATTTGGCCATTGACACTTTACATTTGTTTAGATGTGGAGTGATGTAAAGGCACCCATAACCAATTATAAACATGACATGGATAGTGCAAGGCGAAGCAAATATTTTCAAAGGTGCATTGATATAAATAATGGAGATTGTAAATTTTTGGTAATTTTATTGGTTAAATTAAAATTACTTTGAATTTTTGGCTACAAAAAGTGTGTTGGATTCATAGCCAATGTCTAGACTCTTTCAATTCCAATCATTCAAGAACTACTTTCTTGTTCACTGCTACCTACTTTCTTGTTCACTTATGTCTCATTAACTTATTGGTCCAAACCATAAAAAAGTACAAAAACATGCATTCAATGGAGGAAATGGAAATTTGTTCCTACCTTGGTTGGAAATACAACCTTTTATTGGTTGTTGAGGGGGAGGAGTATTAGGTGCCTTCACCTTATCACTAGTCCAATTTTGCTTTACTAACTATAATTTACTAAGACTACTATAGTTTTTGACTTTTTCCTTGCTTTTGAAGTAATTGTCTAATGTTTAAATTTGAATTTTTTTTACCTATTTAAAGTTCTTTTGGCTACACTTCTACTAATAAAAATTCCTAGTTTTAGTTATAAGATAGGAAGAACTAAAGGCTACTTCACACTATAGCTATCCAAAGTCAAGAGGCCATGCGATTGGCAACCCAAACTTTAGATCTTTGAGCTAGCCATAGTCAAAAACCTCCAAAGGTCAAAGTCTAAGCCCAAAGTCCAAACCAACATTATTTCGGGGGCTTCTATCCTTTTCCCTCCGCATTAATCCATCCATTTTTTGGAATTTTTTATGAACCCTACCCCACATGATAATTTTTTGAAGCAATTAAGAAATTTTTAAAAATATGCAAAAAGAGCTAAAAACAACCTTAAAAAAATCACAATAAATACTAACATCATCAAACAAGGAATATGAAGTATATAAATGGAATAAAAACGTGGCATTGGTCATAGAAGGGAAGTAGGTTCATTGAATGCAAAGACTCCCCAATTGAGAGTTGGTTGCTACATAAAAATTTGGCTATTATATTGGTAGTTTTGAGTATGTCAAATTTTGATGGACTATAGATTGTGCCTCATAGTGTGAGGGGTTGAAAGGTAGAACTCATAGTTTCTTGAAATTTGATAGGTAGAAACCTATAGACTCTTGACCTTTGACCATAGTGTGATTCACCCCTAAAAGTGCTTAGGCTCTCAAATCATCCACTTCCTAAAATGTACACTATATGTACATGTTTTGTTTTTCATAGCCTTTACTAATGTATATATGATGTACATTTTAGGAAGTGGGTGATTTTAAAACCCTACGCCATTTCAACTTCATTATTTTATGACTAATTTAACATAGTTCCAAAAAATATGAAACAACATGAGTTAGATTTCAATTCCACTTTTCTTTCAAGGAAAATTTATTGAAAAATATATCAAGATGTTTCAACTTCCAAAAATTTAGTTCTAATGCCATAACATTGAATAGCCTTTGGGCGGGTGCTTTTTCTATACAGGAGCCCCCATTTAGGATATTCATCCACACACCAAAGACACTATAAAGAATTAAAGTAGACTTTTACTATAGTTAGATCTATATAACATTACCTTCACTTATAGTTAATTGCTTAGATAGTTAGAAAGTTTATAAAGTTAAGAGATGTCATGATTGATTGTTTTTCTTTATTGGTTTTATTTTGTTATTGCACAATAACTTAGTCCAATTACTAATTGACATCTAGCCAACCCAATTAGTTTAATCACCAATTGCATCTTCTTTTGCAATTAACTATTTGCATGATTTTTAAGTTATTAATTAATTTTTTAATTTTTTTGCTACAATGCTATCCATTTCTAGTTCAGCTTTTGTGACAAAAATTGCCAAGTGTCCTATTAGCTACAAATGTGATGTAGAATATGTGAGCCCTCGAGATGGCACTCAGGACTCTGGGTACATTTTTCGCGATTAATTAGCGAAAATTAGTCAAAATATTCAAGAAAAAGACATAAAAAGAGTGTTGAGGGAGTTTTGGTGTTAGTCTATGCCAAAATGGTGAAAAACCAACTTAGAAAGTGGAAAATTCCTAATACTAGAAATTTGAATCATTCTAAGTCTCCAAAGCAAGTTTATGTGAAGATTTAGTAATTCCGAGAGAATAAGGAATAGAAAGTTAGTCAGTCCTAGCGATTGTCTGTGCAAAATCAACCTTTTAAGGATGCACGTGACATACTGACTAAGCTAAAAGGGTCTACTACGAGCGTGGAAGAGTTACCAGGGCTTAAGTTCAATTTTGGAACAAATTGAATTTAAAGGTAAAAACCACTACAATGGATTTGGAGAATTCGCACTTAACAAGATCAAAGATGAAGGATTGGAGATTGAAGACTACAGAGAGGTGTTCCAAGGGTAGGAGCATGCCAGGAGCGAACAAGAATTAGACAATTGTCCAAGATTCCCGGGCATCGGGAATTAAATTGTCCAATTGGGCAAAGTAATTCCGAATTACTAAAATTAGAAAGGTGCAAGATTGCGTGGGATTTACACCAAGAATCTAGGAGTGCCCTAGATGTTACCCAATTTATTTCGTATTTTTCCGAAATTCCACGTTGACTCCATGGGAAGTCAACCGCACATAGAAATGTTCGTAAATTCATAGAAATTACATATGATGCGGTAAAATCTCACTAAAAATTAGGATAGGTTTTTGTGTGCTTAATAAGCGCCCGATCAAGTTTGAAGACATTCCGACATTCCCAACTACCAAAACCGGCATCAACATCGAAATTCACTGGAAGTTATAAGTTGGCGGCGGGTTGACCGGCGTATCAGGAGCGAATGATGTCCGATTGTCGCAAATAAGGAGTCATTCCTTACTCTCACGGACATTCCTAACAACCTTGGCCTGACAGATTCATCGAAATGCGCGAATCCTAGAAGTTAGATTTTTGACTTTTAATTGGAGTTACCGTAATTCCAATTTGGGCGCGCAAATGGCCTAGGAGTGAGGGGTGAGGAGTCCCTTAGGCTAATTGGGGTCTTCTGAAGACAATGGCGCAGACGGTTTTCCGTTTCGAGTTGTTCCCTAAAAGATAGAGAGGGTCAGCTCTTAGTTTGACTTTTTAATCGTTAATTGCGGTTAATTAGAAGTGATTTTGGAAATATCTCTTGGAAAATCAAAGATTGGATTTGGTCAAGATCTCTTTCTTGCATAAAAAGCCATCTTTGTGCTAAAGAAAGACAATTTTCGAAATAACTTTTGGTTAATTTGCAAAATATCTACGTAAATTAGGATTAATTCCAAAATATTTTGGGTTAAGATCTTGGATTTGATCTGGCCAAGATTTCTTTGACCAAATGGGGATGTTTTTAGAAATTTCCACCATTAAACAACTAATATTTTGGAATTACATTAGGGTAGTTTAGGGTAGGAAGTAACAAAGTGTTTTCACCGGCAATTACCGAGAGGGGCCCGGCCACGGGTATATAAGGGCCCCCCTCGAGGTTGCCAGTACCCTTATTTCTCGCACCGACACTTTGTTCCTTCCACGTGCTACCGACATAGTCGGAGCACTACTTGGACCAAGAGACTTTGCCCAAGTTTGTTCTTTTTTGTTTGAATTTGAAGGCTTAGGGCCCCTTCAACTATTTCCTATTTTCTAATTGCCGTTAACGGTCCAACTTCAACATTGTTAGCCACTACTAGTTTGTGGAAATTTCAAGCATCGAGTGCCAAAGTTCGGTTTAAACACTGTTATGTGTACCTCCTTTGGTGGCAAAATCTTGAAATACTAAGAAATTTTAAGAATTTAAAGTGAAAGTTTGGTTAAACACTGTCATGTGTACCTCCTTTTGCGAATAAAACTCTTAAAATACTATCCGATCAACTCCCTACGGCGAAGCTTTGAACCTAGGGGAACCAAGCCTATTTCAAAACCACTCCCCCGTTATTTTCATTCATACTCAACCGATTCGAGTCCTGGAAAGATAACTGACAAGACTCTAAATTGGCCATCGGCCCAGCCTGCATCAGTCCAAAGGCAAGGCCGGGAGCAGTCAGTCAGTGAAGGCAAGGCCGGAGCAGCCAAGGAGGGCCAATCAGGAGCCGCCATGCGGCAACCGACGGGGCGGGGTCCCAGCCAATCAGGAAGGGCCATGTGGCCGGGGCAGTCAGTCCGTAAGGCAAGGCCGGGAGCAGCCAGTCCGAAGGCAAGGTCGGAGCAGCCAGACTAGGGCGGAGGGGAGACAGTTTGGAGTCCAGGCCGCGGCTTGACAATTCCAAGTTTGCCTTTTAAACTCACACTTTGGAAATCAAGGATTAATCATCAAGACAAGAAGTGCAAGATCATTGGTAAGCCTACTAACTCACCAACCACCCTTCAATTCATGTCCTCACAATTAAAAGTAGTGTGATGTGATCTTAGATTACAATCTCTACAAAGCACAACTCTCTTAAAAAACAAGTCCTTGTCTCAAACTAAAACACACACCAATCTCACATTCCATCAAATGAACTCTAACTCGTGAAAGATGCACTAAAACCTTCTTGGAAAGGAATGTGGGGCAACTAGGAATAAAATAATCTCTTGGTAGGGTCAAGGTGTGAGATTTTATTCCTTTAACTATTCACTAAATTGTTGGTTAGTTATTAAATTGATTCTTAAGGAATTAGGGACTTTGGAATGTTGTGGCTTTTGTCCTATTAGGCCTAATAAGTCGAATAGTATAAAACAAAAGCGACAACTAATTTCTTTAATATTATTAGGAATTAAAAATTTGGTTTAGATTTGCTTTGGATTTGATTGGAATTTAATATTCCAACCTTGTTTTATTAGGGCTAATAAGCCAAAAGGGAAAAAACAAATTGACAACTAATTTCCTAGATTTAAAGGAATTTTGGATTTTAGAATTTAGAAATTAAAACAACCAATAACAAGAAATTGATAATTAGAATTTCATTTAGTTAATTGTACTAGAAATTTGACCAATTAGATAGACTACGTTAATTCAAGATATTTTCCAATTACCAGAAAATTAGGAATTGAAGGAAATATACAATTAACATAGTACTACATCACCGTAATTTCTTTTTCCTCTTAAAACAGATTAGCTTTAATTGACGACAACGTAAGAATTATTATGGGTTAGATGGAGAATCGGGATGATTTCGATGGCGAGATGGTAGGAGAGTATTTACACATGATGATGTTTGACGACGGGACCATGGAGATTTACGCAGAGGAGGTAAACCGCTCACATTTGATTTTCATTCTCATTGTTTTACTGTTAAGTTTCTTTTTACCAAATGCTTGGAATTAGAGTTAGGCAAAACTATAGAATAGAATAGAGTAGGATCGCTAGTTGAATTTTAGGCTAAAAAGGATAGAATCATAACCACAAAATTAGACTAGAAGCATTTAAAAGACGTGACTAAAAGAGTTCATTGCTTGGAAGGCTTTCTTTTTTACCCAATTAGAAAGAAAACTCAATTAGACACAAGACCCGTGTGAAAAACTCTTAGCTTGAGGGTGGAGTTAGGAGCGCTCACAGAATACTCCACATCATTTTGTGAAGGATGAAGTAGAGCTTAGTATGCTTACTAAGAGCACATCCAATGCTGCATGAAAAGCCCTATAGAAACTGCAATATGACATGGCTTCAAAAAAACCTGCTCCAATGCAACTAACATGGACCACTCTTTATTGTGGGTCCCATCACTATTCAACCCAAGTTCAATATTTAGAGGAAATTTGAGGAGCTAGAGAGGTGGCATACGATTGGAAAAGACAACACCTTTTCAACTTTGTTTTTTGTGCTAATAAATGTAAGCTCTCCTTCTTTGCATTAAAGGTCTACATTTAATGTAGAATCTCTTTTAAATATTTTTTTATAATATGATCAAGGGGCATTTGGGGTTTGCATTGTTGGCTTTGCATAGCGCATTTTTCTCTCCAAAAGTTACCAAAACAAAATGAGGTCCACCGACCTCTACTTCAAAATTTGCATACTGAACTTATTCGACAATGTGCGCATTGGAGATGCTCTTAGGTAGCCAATCCGTTTCCTATCACCCCCCATTTCCAACCTATAGTTTGCTTCCTTTCTGTGAAGTTGTAGTGTAACTCTTGGAGTAATTGTGGCACATTAGGATTGGTTGTAAGGCTCTCATAAATGCAATCAGCCCTTGATCAATTTTATAATCAATTTATGATTAGAAATAGTAAGGTCTATATTACCATTATAGGTCAAAAGGAATCTTCTACTAAAAAATTCATAGTAATTACACTTTGTGTAATAAAATTCTAGAAAAATACACTATCATTCTAAATTTCTATTTTTGTACAAAGAAATATTTTGCAATAAAAAAAAATTGCACTCTAACTATGCGTAATTGCTCAAGTGATTGGAAATAGGTTGGCTAAGGGAGAAACACCTATTTCTATCCTTATACCTATTCCTAAATCCTAGAGTGTCACTAAATCTGTCCATAAGCATTCATTAAAGTGTCCGACATATGTTTAATTCTAATTTGCTAACGTAGTTGTAAGACACATGTATAATTTTCATTCACTGACAGTTGATTTCAGCAGAGTTCAGTTCAAGGTACACCTATAGGACGGTTCCAGTGGTCTAGGAAGCCAACACTTTGAAAATTTGTAGAAATTACATACTGATTCCAAAAAATCTAAATTTTTTTGAATATTCATGTTTTTACTCGCTAATACTGGAAAAACATCATTTTTAGAAAAAGATGCCTTTAACTATGCTGAATTCTTTATTTGGGCGATTTTGGGTGTTTCCACTGTACCTTAAATGTTATGCTTGAGATGATCCATTTCAGTTGTGGACCTCCTTTATTATAGTATTCAAAAGTTATAAATAATTTGGTCCGTTTTGTTTTTTTTGACACAAATAAAGGGAACCTTTACTGCAAGAGAAAATAAAATACAAGCGCCCAGCCGCATGCGACCTGAGCGAAGTCAGAGGTCAGTGTTAGTCCTAGACTAAGTCAGTCATGGGGGCCTCCATGGTGCGGCGTAAGCCGCACCAAAGGGCCGTAGAAGTCTAGGGCGGCCTAAAGACGAACCCCGCTCTGAGCCCCGACAGTTTCTACCGAGGATTGCCTTCGACCATATCCGCCACCACCCCTTGTCTGCACCAACGCTTCTCGAAACGACTAAGGAATTCTTTCGTCCGCTCGGAGCTTCTCTTCATCAGGGTGCGAGTTCTCTCCCACTCAACCCGCCCATAATCAACAAAACCAAGCCAGATGCATTGGAATTGCTTGGCTGACCTCCATCTTTTATTATTGAAGGCTACATCGTTTCTCTGTATCCACAGAATCCATAAAATAACGGACCATAGAACTGCCCACATGCTACTGACATCGTTGAATTTCCGTGGGACTCTGTCAGAGAAAATACCCTGTTTCCAAGTCAATAATTGCCATGGACCTCGTGCCTCCCTTGACGTGATAAGGATCTTCAAGATGTGAATCCCCCATTGCCATGCCTGTTGTGCAGCTGGGCACTCCCAGAAGCGGTGCAATATGGACTCATGAGTCTGGCGTGGGCAAACCGGGCATCCCGTAGAGACCTGTTGTTGGATACGACCCCTCCAAACATTGACTGCAACCGACCTGTGCCAAACGAGCCACATCAAACCTACTTCTTTAGGAGTTCGAATCTTGGTCCACACTATTTTCCATCTCAATTTGTAGGTGAGAGGAAGAACGCCTTGCCACTTTCATTCGATGACGGGGGGAACTACATGCTTCGCTTGTAACAGTTCTCGACCCAGCCTGGTAGTATAATGTAGAAAAGGAACTTGACCGTTCCGAGAAGGCCACTGGAATCTGAGTGGATCCCAGTCAAGTCTGTCGACTCTGCCAAAATATAAGTTGAGTTTAACTCTCGAGGCGCCTCTGATCAAGTAGGTTACTCTGATGCGGTGAAAAACCCCGACAAAGCGTAGCGTGGTATTATCGAAGTTCTGCGCCGAAGGTCCCTGCGGTCGATCAATGACTAAGCCTGATTTCGGGAGGACCAGCTATAGACTGGAGTTCTGAGGGAATTCCCAGTTCCTCGGGCCCCCCCCCAATTCGACTCTTGTCCCTGGCCGAGCTTGAAGTACGATGCTTGGTAGGTTGGCGTTCTCGTCTGGAAAGCATCCTAGCCATTCGTTTGGTGTAACAGGTGAGGCTGATGTAGTAAGTAGGGAGCCCCAGCTATTTTGTAGAGATCGTATGGTCGCATTCCAAGCTCCTTCCTCGGCTGGACGCAAACCGAAGCGAAGTGTAGCCTCTTCAGATGTCAACAACCTGGAGCCTGACTATGCATCTCTTATGGCCTTCAGCCCAGATCGATGCAGTTGGGCTGCTCGATTTTTTGCGAACCCTGGCCCAATTTGGGCCGATTGTGATGACCACCAGAATGATTCGTTAAGAACTTCTTCGGGGAGTTGGGGAGGCACATAAGAAATATTCTCCACCATCTTTCTCCAAGCCACACCTGCTTTTGTCTAGGCTTTAGAACCCTGTCTTGCTTGAAAGGAAGGGAGAGTGAAAAATTCTAGACTAGGAGTCCAGTTCCCACCGCTGTAGGGTTGGAAATGTGAAAGGCGAAATCTCAGGAAGACATGTAGATTAGAGTCATTTGGTTCGCATGCTTTTAAGACCCATTTTGTCATGAGGGCAACCAAAGCGTCAGCAGGGTCTATTAAACCTAAACCACCCTGAGCTTTGCTCTGACAACACTACACCCATGCTACCTTGACGCGCGACCGGTGTAGAGCCCCTGACCACATGTAATTTTGGATGGCGCTTTTGCATTTCTTCACTTCCATAATTGTGCCGGCCCAAATAGCAATAAAGAAAAATAAAGCAGAAAGAAGAACATGGTTTACCACCACCACTCTCCCTGTAGTATTAATCCTAGCTGTACACCAAAATTCCAATTTGGAATGAACTCGATTCAGTAGAAACTGATCTACATCAGTTGTTGAAAGAGTTAATCCAAATATGGAGCCAAGTAATTTACTGACGTCTCCTGGTTGTGCCCAATCAATTTGTAGCTGGTCTGTCCATTGTGGCCTACATGCTCCATCCGAAGACCACCAATAACCGCAAGATTTGTCCCAGTTAAGTATCAAGCCAGACCCTAAACAAAAGGTGTCTAAAGTATAGATAGTATTACGTAGAACAATCTCCTCCCCGAGCAATGTCATCGAGGTATCATCCGCAAACTGGACAATGGCTTGTTGTCGGTCACCTACTGGGAGATGTATACCTTTAATTACTCCTTCGGCAATGCCTAACTTCACCATAGAGTTCAAAACTTCAGTGATTAACAAAAATAAATATGGCGCCAGGGGGCAACCTTGGCGCACCCCCCTTTTCAACTCGAATGAAGCTGAGTGAGCACCATTAACTTTGACACAAGTCGAGGCATTCTGGAAGAGTAGTTGGACCATGCCAATAAAGTGACTTGGGAAGCCCATGACTCTCATGGCTTGGAATAAGAACCCCAGGTCTACCATATCATAAGCCTTGCTAAAGTCAAGTTTGAGAAATACAACAGGTTGGTGAGAGTAGATGGCCCAATCAATCGTTTCGTATGTGAGGAAAATATTATCTAGGATGTAGCGCGTGGGAAGAAAAGCCGATTGGTCACATGAGATGATTTCCATCAGTACAGGCTACAGTCGAAGTTGCAAAGCTTTACTATAAATCTTATAAGTCACGTTCAATAAGGTAATAGGTCTCCAGTTTGACAACTTTTCCTTGCCCCCCATCTTATGGATTAATGCAATTAATCCATTAGTTATGCCTGGTGGCATAGAGTCAGTCCGAATAGCTTCAGAGATCATCAAAAAATAATCACTTTTAATAATCTTCCAGTAGCTCTGAAAGAATCTAGTAATAATACCATCAGGGCCCGGGGCCTTCGTGGCATCCATGCTCTTCAAGGCTGCTCCAAGCTCCTCAATATTGAGAGGCTGCTCAAGTGAGCGTTGAAGGTCAATGGGCACTATATTCGCCACGCCTCGGAGTCAGAAATTTTGTGCACTCTCCTTGGTCGGGGTGGAAGTAGAAGCTGCATATAGCTTACTATAATACTCAGTGCAAATCTTTTTTAGGTTCACTTGATCGGTTTGGAGGGCTCCATCAGAGTCCTCAAGGCATGTAATTCGTGCCCCCGCTCCCCGATCCTTATGAGCAGCCCTTTTTTTTTGGGCGATATGGTGCCAGAAAGCACCATTTCAAAAAAAAATCTTTTTTTCGCCAGAAAAGTATCGAAAAAAGTAACCTTTTTTCGCCAGAAATTTACCATTTTTATGAAAACCGTGGATGAAATCGCCAAATTTAGATGATAAAGTGTATGAATATAACTATAAAGTATTTTTTAGTGCAAAAGTTGGATGAATGTAGAAATACAATGCTTCACCAAATTTTAAATGATCGCCATGTTGGCACTTTCTCAAAAAGCAAAAAAAAAGGGCTGCTTATGAGCTTGGAAAAATTCTTTAGAGCACGAATCTCCTACTTTCTTCCATCGAATTCGATTGCGGATTTTAAGGCCCTCAATCTGCTGATGTTCCACATTCCGGAGTCTTTCACCAATCATACTCAACCGGGATTGAATTGTGACGTTGGTGGGGTCAGCTTACAGCGTTTCAACCGCCGCAGCTAGCTCCGTTCTCAAGTGGGCTTCCTCCACTCGCTGATTCTTCGCTTGAGTAATGCAATAGCCCTTATAAAATTTGACCACCTGCCGAAGCTTCCAGAAGAAACCACGATCTGGATTGGAGGACCATATCTGAGTGACGCGACTCTTGTCCATGTCATCTTCTAAATAACGGGAGTTCATCTTATACGCTGATTTCCTCTGTTTCACAGGAAGAAGCATAAAGCATCCCCATACTGGCAAATGATCTGAGAAATTGCAATCACCTCGAATAAAATATTCCTCCATCATATTTGCCATGCCACCTACATTGACTAGGGAGTAAATTCGATCTAGTCTGGCGAGGACTCGCAACCCATCCATCCTTCGGTTATCCCATGAGTATTTAATAGTATTCGAGGATGGGAAGAAATCTCCAACGTTAAGTGCTGCTAGTAACTGATCAAATACCCTCCGTTCTATTGGAGAGATTAGTTTGCCACAAAAATTGGATTTATCCTTGCGTTGTTCCACAAAATTCCAATCGCCGCATAACAGCCACTGGCAATCTTTTGGTAAGGTAGCTAATAGTTCATTCCAAAGTTCAATGCGTTCCTGGTACACTGTAGATGCATACACGTTTAATACAGCTAATGCACTTCCAGGAACGTCATTCAATCGAATCCACTGTGCCCTGTTGCAACGTGAATATCCTACCATGGTAATTAGATGCTGAACAGATGGGGCTACCCACATACAAACCCCACCTCGGCCAGCCCCTATTTCACCTACATTGTGCCTATAGCCTAGGGCAGGATCTCTTCCGATAAATTTGGCACGAGGCCATATTGAATTCCCAAAATCAACCAAGCGGGATCCCCTCAGTTTGTGCTCTTGGAAGCATAGGAATTCAAGACTGGATCTAATCATGTAAAAATAATTCTTCACTAAATCTACCTTGCTCATATCATTCGCTCCTTGGAGATTATGTGATATAATTGTGACTTTCATGATCATAATTTAGATTCGGTAGAGAACAACGGTCCTCTTGGAACTGACCTGGAACCATCTTCGCACGGTGTGATTGCTCTCCTCGCCTCAGACTTGTTAGGTGTTTTGCGTTTGCTCGATAACAGTGTGGCTCGATGTTGCCATGACGACTCTGACCGGTTCGCCCTCTTGTGAGACTGAAACTCCGCAATACGGTTGGACTGGGGTGTCAAGATCCCGTGTGACGCATGGGAGTCATAAACTGTTTTGTACCATTCGCGGAATTCAATCTGGGCTTGTTCTGGGAGATCGGCCCATGAATTCGACCATACATCCGGGGTCCCTGGGATTGAAGCGTTGGGATCCTCCTGAGCTGGTTCGATACCGTGACCATCTTGAGTTTGAATCGCCAAGGTGCCGTTTTGGGGGGCAGAACCTGACGTAACTGGTGCCATACCATTGAGGTCGATGATGGGCCTCGGGGGGCCGTTAATTTGATTGGCATTCTACAACTCGACCTGGTCCGAATCTTTGTCTTGTCGAGTAGCGGGCCTGGGCGGACTCCTTTGAGCACTCGAGGATTGAATCATGTCTGAATCGGGGACCACCCTACGATCAGGGGAGCTTCGATCACTTCGATCACGTCCGGTCCTAATCCGCAGATCCCCTGGCAGCGTTAAATCATCGCTACTACATGGCGTATGGCTTCGGGGTACAATGCTTGGCTGGACCTCGCAATGGGGATCCTCAGCCGGCCGCTCCCTGTTCTCTTCGATGATGCCTGTCTCCGGCAGATGTGGTCCCGGCGCCTCAGGGACAGTTTTCCCTTTGTGGAGGGGTTCGGGATTTGCTGCATCTGATCCTGTTTGTGATGGCCGTGGTGTACTAGCCACTCCCTTGTGTGTATTGCCATTCGAGTTCCAAGAGCCACGTTTCCTCAAGCGTGGGTCCTTCAGCCCCGATGTCGAGTTCCTGGGGCCGGATGATAGTTCCACCGAGACCACCTCCTTAGCGCTCGAGATGATGAGATCTTTCTTCGCATACTTCTTCCTCACTTCGTCATCAACTAGTCTCCATCCCACTACCTTATAGCCTTTGCTGACCTTATCCCACCCGTACTAGATATCCTCGGATGAATGTCGAGGGTTCTCTCCTTGGACTGCCCGATCAGCTTCCGGTGAAGCGATGTTCGACCAGTTATTGTGGTGTTGTGTCTCTCCGATGAGATGCAGATCCCGCTCACTTCCAGTTCCCACTGATGATCCGGGTCGATGAGGTTGTGGGATGTCACCCATCTGATCTGCGGTGGGGTTAATGTTTGCGACGCCTCCATTGATCGGTTCCCTTTTGGACGGTGTAGCTTCTGCGGCGGTTGACTTGAGCGTTCTAGAACTGCCCTGTGGTGCT
Source organism: Thuidium tamariscinum (assembly GCA_947034885.2). Lineage (NCBI taxonomy): Eukaryota > Viridiplantae > Streptophyta > Bryopsida > Hypnales > Thuidiaceae > Thuidium > Thuidium tamariscinum. The sequence continues at coordinate 12,858,413 of OX344751.2, forward strand.
GCCGAGTGTTCCGGTTCGTTATTCTGATCTTGTCGTGCCTCCTTGCTTCTCCCTAAGAGACCTCTGCAATCTTTGACAAGTGGTTGGTCGCTAAGCAGTAGCGGCATCTAATCGGTAGATTACAATAATCAAGGAGGATGTCTTCTTTCTTCCCCGTGTCCTCGTTGATTACCGCGACATGAGTCTTCCAACCTCCACCTGAAATGAGGCCTAAACAGAATCGTTGGTCAGTGGACACGGAGTTGCATCGGTCCACCCCCAAGACCACTCCCAAGTCGGCCGCAATCTCTTTCGATACCCCTAGAAATTTTGTAGGGATGTCCTTGAGAGTGACCCACGTGGGTGTCCGAAGTCCTACAGGTCGAGTTGGGTTGAAGCCAGGAGTCCACACCTGCAAGATGCAGGTATCCCACCGTGACCTATGTGGGGTCATCATTAGGAGTTTCTGTATGACAGCTAGTTGTTTGCTCATCACTTGGAAGAAGCCGCGACCTAGATCTCTCCCCAAGCCCACCTAGTCTCCCACTTCTACTTGGAGACTACGAATCCACTGGTTCAGAGAATCCGTATGGGGCCTGCTACCAACGAAATACGCAACAGTGGCATGTTTGGGTAAATACTCGGACTCTTTTCTCACCGTTTCCTGGTTCACCTTGACCACGTCGATATTGTTGTTTAATAAGAAGCCTGCACAGCTATGGGAGAAGCCAGCAGACAGCTCCTCGCCTGGCCGTGCAACAGTGGGGTGGAGACGGTCATATTTACCTGCATTGGCTACAGTTGCCACCAGTTCAGGCTCCACCAACGGCACCAAGTCGTCCGCTCGCCTTGCCGCAGCTTTGCCGCGTGCGACCTCTGACACTGACAGAGCTATTGGTGCATGGCTGATCCTGACCGAATCTGCATACGAAGCCATCGATCCAAAACAGAACCCACACAGATTGTCGCTTGGCAACCCTAACCCTAGCCGCCGTACGTCTCCACTCGCTCCTGGCTTCAAAACTACACGGAAAGTATTTTAAAAAGATAATGCGGGTCTGAATCCGCATCCAGAATCGAGTTGAGAGCAAAAAATGAACCCAGATGCAACAGATCTGTAATCCGCACCCCCAAACAAAGCCTTACGCAAGGCTGCGCTCGCGGAGCTTCATTACGCCCTCCCCACTTGCCCAGCTTGGAATAGTCTAGTCCGTTTTTGTTTTCATTTTGCTGTGTTTGTCCCTCCAGGTCACCTGTGGCTAGGAGTTGTTACTTTATTTTTGCAATGAAATTCCGTTTCATTTGTGCAAAAATAAATAAATAAATATTAGGAGGCCCAATATTAATAGTATTAAGACTGTAAACTTAGTAAGCTGAATTGGGGAGTGAGTTTTGGATAACTCCTTGCAATTTTTTGGGATCACGTGATTTATTGAAGGCACAAATATTTGGGAGCTTGGGTTGTTACACACAATACTCAACATAGAGCACATGTTGGCATTTATTAACATTGCACAATAGCCACTGATTAAAATTTGGGAAGCTTTTGGAGTTGCCCTAGTAATTTTCATCCTCTTTGTAAGTTAGAAGGAACCTAACTTAGATTCTTTCAAGGGCAAACTTGTTGCAACCTCTTCTTATCAAAATGTCCCCATTCATTTTCTTCAGAATCAACTTCTTACCATCCAATTTCTTTCAACCTCAACTTTGCAAAGGTTACAATCCTCATTCTTCAAAAGCATCCGTTGGTTTTGAAACTAAACCTCAAATTTCATTACATTAAGTGAATTCGATTGATAGAGTTTGATGCAACCACCACCTTTATAGTCATCTCTGCCTTGATCTTATCCGAGTATACCAAGAACCTCTATAAACAACCCTAAAGCAAATGAATGTTTGTCCCCATCTTGTCCAAGCACTTCAAGCCCCTCAATGGTTAACCTTTAGAAGTAATGTTGAGTGTTGTCTTCTCTAAGTACTTCAAGTCCCTTAACAACCAAACTTAAAGTAATGCTTGCCTTTCCAAGAGCATACTTGCCTCTAATAACTTGAATATTAGCCTCAAATTTGAAATTGCCGCAAGTCACAACTGAAATATGATAATTTCATAAAAGTGGTGGCTAAATATCCACCTTTTATTTTTGCACATTAGTTGGTTGCTAGTCTTTCCAATTTTCAATCCAAGTTTGGATTCTTTATTTTCACACTCCAACCAGTAGTTATTTTTTCAAAGGCCTACTTAGACTAACAATGAACTTATTGACAATTCTCCCCAAGTATTAGAAAACAATTTTCTATAAAGGTTTGAAATTATAAAATAAGTTAGATTTGATTCAATCCCTTCTTTTCTTTAAGAGGATTTTCTTGAAAAAATGTTCAAAAGATCCAAATAATGATGTACAAGTGAGATATACTTGAATACTATTATATAACACATTGAATTATACTTCTATGTCATTAACCCCTAAAAGACCAACATGCCTTTTTTGGCAACATAGCGATTTTGGGCAGCTATGTGTGACTAGAGATTTTCATGTTTTGGAACCACACTTTAATAGAAGGTGTGGACAAGGATTATCTCCAAAGCCCAACAATTTTAATGACTTTTGACTATATGGTTGAAAAGTTATCGCATAATATGTTGTTTGTTTCTCAACTTGGGCAATTTGGGCAGATACAAAAAATCACTTTTTTTGAAATAAAAATTTGAAATTGGTTTTATATATTTTTATACATGCATAAAGCTTTAAATCATTCCATTTGGATCAATGAGTCAAAAGTTATGAAGAATTTTAGTTTGCGGGTAGTTATGGATTCTCTACTTTAAAATAAACTTTGAAATTATTTATTTTATTTAATTTTTAATATTTAAAAATAAAATAAATTTTGGTGTAGATTTTTTATTACAACATTTGAAGCATTAGGATTGGCATTTTTCAATTCAATACATAAATTGTTAACAATTTAGTATTTTGAATCATTCTCTACTTTTTTCTATTTACTATTTTTTTTGTATATGTTTTACAATTCCAAATGATTTGAAATTTTTTAAGCATGTAGCCAACTTCAATTGAAGAATTAATCCAAAAAGTAACAACAATTTTGAACATTTTTTCATACAAATATGGCCTTCTAAAATGAAGCTGCTCGGATTTTCGTAGTGATAATAAAAAGATTTTTATAACTTCAAACACTAATATCTTGCAATCTATACAATTAAATTTTCTGAAATTTTTTCTACATATTCTCAAACTAGTTCACTAAAAGATCCTATAGTTACATTATTCTTAAAATGTTTTTTTCCTAAATTTTGGTAGTTGTCCTAAAAATGACAGTTTTGGAGCAATTTTGGTGAAAACATAGTAAAAAACCTTTAGGGGTTAAGTTGTGATTTACTAATGAGATGTATGTATTTAAAAAAATAAATATAATTTATAAAGATGTATCTATTGCCATTGCATATTTCAAATAAATTGGTAATAATATCAATTGTTAAAGTTGTTTGTCCATTTTCAAAGTATTTTAGATCTTGATTTTGTAAGTTATAAAGGGTTGAATTTCAAAATAAAATGAGTTATTTTTAGGCAAAATTAACGGTAAAGATCTTGTAGAAAGTCAAGTCTTTATCATCTATTCAAAATTTGGTTTCAACCCAAGTCATAGATTAGAAGATTATAATATAAAAGTGAAGTATATTAGCAAGAAGTTCATGCTTTGGGATAATTGAAAATATCCTTTCACCATCTTTTTCGGACATATAACATTTTATTTTTATTTTTTTGTAACAAATTTAATGAAATGAAATTTCATTGCAAAAAGAGGGAACATACAAGCTAGCCACAAGGAGCATGGCAAGGGACACAAGAGACAAATCAACGTACATAACAACAAAGCTCGACAAACAACAAAAGAAGAGCATTGGGAGGCATATCATAGCAAGAGGACGCCACACATAACATTTTAGAAAGTTGGCATCCTCCCTTCATTCTTAAGGTACCCGAGATTCGAATGCATGGAAACAAATCTTGCATATTAAAGAGCAAAAATGAGTAAGATAACTCTCTTGCAATAGTCATTGCTCCAGTGTTAATGAAACTTCAAAAGAAGGAAAATTTTATAAATTTGATGAAATTGAAGCAAGTAATTTAATAGTTCAAAAATATAAGCAAGATATGAAAAAATTTATAATCAATTTAGGCATTGTAAACCAGATAAGAAAAAATTCATATACAATTTAGGCATTATGAGCAAGATAAGAAAAAATTCATAAACAATTTAGGTATCATGAGGGTAAGGGTGTGGAGCTCTTCCGTGAACCTTCTTTCCATCATTTGCATTGAAAAAGATGCACCCCGGCATGCGCGATGTTTCGCAAGCATCATCACCATTGTCGCAGTGGATTGATGGCTATGGCGGCGGCGACTGTTGGTCGCCGATAGCATATGATCTTGAAGTTCCCAGCGCCATCACTGTGCAGTACATGATTGCCAGAGGATTGCACCAGTCTGCCAAGTCATGGCGGAGATGGGAGGAAACTCTTCGTCATTTCGGGAACAGAACCAAATAAGTTATGATTACTGTATGTAGGCGCTCATAGTGGCTGCACTAATAAACAGAGCGCCGAGAGTCCGAGACGAGGTCACGAGGCAAGAGCCGAAGTCGTGCCGCAAGATCTCGCGATGTCAGTCCGGGAGATTTGGGGAGCCCCTCTGACCGCAATTGATTGATGCCGCATGCCTCGCGGCGGATGTCAGAGCGTCTCGGAGACGCGACACCAGGAGTCCAGGACTTCGAGGATCGGACACGGGACACATGGCAGAGGCGACACCAGCCAAACGACGGCACGTGTGTCCTGGCGCTCTTTGCTTAGTCATGTGCAATTGTGCATGACGGACCCGCCCGCTCTGCAGCTGCGTTTGTGTGTCTGCAGTGGTCGTATGCCGTGCATTCAATTCCATGAAGTGTGTGGTAGGTCGTCGTCGCAATTTTTTTATTGTATCGGCGAAATTTCCTTGTAAAGTTGTAACCATCGAATGTTGCGGCTTGGTATTTACGTCGAATGTCGTCTTGCTCTCCGTGCGGCTTCTGGAAGCCGACTAAAGGATTAGTCGAAGAACCTAGTAGAGTGATATTCGTGTGGATGCTGTTTCTGTTGGTAGAAGAGGATTTTGCAGAGCCGTGTACGTTAGATCAATGGACAGTTTGACCTAATCTTCACAGGCCAGGCTTATCCCATGTCTCGACACATGTCGTTGTCCTGCAAGTGTTGGTTGAAATCGTATGCAGTCCGACAGTGGAGGCTTTGTTTGTGTCGTCAATTCGGATGGCATTGCGAATGTGACGTCGCGTTTGCACAGTTGAGTAATTGTACTCTGTTTAAGAAAATGCTGCTTTAGAGTACAGTATGCATGAACGTTGTCGCGATAGCAATTTGTACATGAAAAGTTGTTGTAAAGTGAATCGTATCGTACTTGCATTCTATTTAGGAAAAATGTTGTATTAGTCTGACCTAGAAAAATTATTTTGTAAAGTCGGTCAAATTTGTTTCAAGAAAAAAAAGTCGGTCAAACCCTCGTTTGTAATAGATTGGAGGTTTCCACTAATTTCACCGCAGGATCAAGCATCTTTAAGTGGAATATGCCTCGCGACAGAGGATCATCGGGCTGGGATAGTGTCTGGGTGGCAAAGGAAGTGCGTTGTTAGGAAGTGGAATTTGAAGTTTGGCTTTCCTGGCACCTGAGATTGTTTTAGGGTTGCCATTCGTAGTTAGAACGAGTATACGGTTTTAGGTCTAAGTGGAGGAAGAAGGCAGACCTAGTTTCTAAGAAGCCTTGAATGGCGTCGAAAGAGAAGAGGAAGAGTGAGAAGAGGAAGAGTGAAAGAAGAGGGAGTGAAGAAGTGGAGGAAGAGGGCCCTCCTCCCCCACCCCCGCCTCCTCCACCACCCCCTCCTCCAGGGTTTTACTCGGTGTGGGCTGAACCCGCTGATTATGATCCATCTTTGCATTTAATAATGACGCAGCTGAAGGAGCAGCATGAAGGCCCTATGTTCCCGCCTCATGTGACAATTTCGGGCGCCTATTACAGCGAGTGGCCAGATGCTGAAAACAATCTTAAGGCACTCTGTGAATCCACTTTGCCTTTCACACTCAAAGTTAAGGAGGTTGCGAGTGGGGAAGCTTATCATCGGTCCGTCTACCTACTTATCGAGAAAACTGATGAGGTATTTTGTTCTGCCATGTCAATTGAGTAGCATAGCCCTAATACTGATCGATTTTTGTGTAATCACAAATTATGCAGCATTGATGCATTGGCCAAGCCAAGGTGCGACTTTGCTCGTTGCATACATCAGACTTCTGCTTTTAGAAGAATCTGTGTTTCTAGATCGTTGCGTTGAATTGTATTTGGTAGGTGGTTGGTGCACATGTCCAAGCTCTGGGATGTTTCAATCAGCTGAAGGAGGACAGCAACCTCGAAGAGATCAGAGAAAGTAAGCTTCCATTCTTTACAATCTTGGAATTTTCTTACAACCCGAGGTTTTCTGTTAAGTGCTGCTGTCATGTTCTTCTGCGATGAGTCTCACTTCTTGGCTTGCATGGTTTCAACATTTTTTCATTTTCTATCGATTTAGAACTAAGGTATTCTGCTGTTATTTTCTCGATGAGTTTATACAGCAATATAAAGCTCATAGAAATCTACACTTCGTGATATTTTTACGATTCTATAGTATGGGTTCGGTAATTTCATTACTTCCCAGAGGTCAAAATACATTTTTATGTTTCCGACCATGGTACTAAGCCAACTTCAGTACAATGTGCTCTGAATTGCGAGGTTTGTTGATCTTTTTTTCTTCAATAGGTCACTGGCCTTTACTTGTCCTAGTAACTAATATGTAACTGGTGTGTTCTTGTATGTGGAGTGGAGAGCATTATTTCTGTTCTTCCAGTGCTCATTGGTTTCAAGGCTATCTGACAGCATGCTAACGAAAGTTCGCTTCTCGCCGTTTCTTAGTATCTATGTATGGTACCAAACAAAGCTGCTGTGGTAGGTGAAGTGATATACAAACCATGCTAGTACATACGAGTAATGTGGGAATAGGCTATTCGAGAAGGTTCCTACACATGAGGAACGACCGTTATGAGCTTCAGTTGGGGTATAGTCTAGATCGACTACAGTTGAAAGTTCATTTCTGTTTGTTAAGCTGACAATTATCAACAACTTTGGGGGCTGTTTTGTTTTGTTATGTGGCAGAATACATGCCGCACATGAGCCTGCTGTATTGCCACATGACAGATGAAGAGTTGGATTTAGCGAAGGCAAAAGTGGAAGCAGAGCATGGGAAAATTTTATTCGAAAGGGAATATACCATAACCCACCTCTCTCTTTGGCTAACGGATGTAGCTGATGAATCTTGTGCCTCGTGGAGAAGGTGTGCTGAATTTCCATTAAGAGAGTTCGAGAAACCAATTTGGGCTCAAGGTCAAGAGAAGCCGCCGCCTCTTCCCGAACCAGCACCAGAGTTACAGCCCTCGGAACGCACAGATGAACCGACAGAAAAAAAGAAAATCCCGACTGCGTGAGAATTAAGTGTTTGGAAGACCCGATGAAATTTTAGACTAATTTGAGGGAGAAACCAACAACTGAATGCGTGGTGGAATGTTACATGTCATGTCAACAACATTATCTGCAAGTCTGGTAAGGAAGGGGATGTGGATCTGGAGATTTACAGGTAAAATAAATTATGGTTTGGATAGAATCTACACAAATATCTTCACTTTTCAGTAATTGTACAAGAATGCACTACTTTTGAATTGGGTGTTGTTGTAATTGGTATATGTAAACCTCCATCTGTAGAAATACTTTTAGAAATATTTGTTAACTTTGATGGCTTGCAATGTGACTTTCTTGATTGATGTAAGGCAACCTAATTTCACTATTTTTTGTTGTCATGAAGTTTTCATTTTTTGCAAGTTTTCCATTCTTCCCATTTCAACTTTACATGAAATAATTCAAAACCTTCTACAAAAATTGTGGAGTATGATTGACAATGCTATTTATGTCTTCAAGACTAGACAAAATTTGTTGTTTCAATCTACTTGGATGTACTTTATTTGTTTTAAATCCAATTTAAGCTCTTGAATGTTCTTCATTCATTAATTGTAAATCCACAATAAGCTCTTGAAAATATTCATAATCCACCTTGAAGTGCTGACCCTTACTTCAAGGTGAAAATAGGACCTATACTTGGACAACAAAACCATTTAGAATAGTTTCTATCTTTAAACTATTATTATTACTTTTGAATCTTATTGGCAATTCAGAGAAGGTTCTAAAGCACTTTGTGGTACACATTTTGGATATCTCATGAATTGATTATGATTTTTCAAAATCCAACTTCCTGAATTTCTGAAACCATACTCTAATATTTTTTGTACTACACATGAATTGAATATCTACTTATTTTAGACTTTTGGTCTACTTTTGCACAGGCACTCGGAAATAGGTACGCCTCCGTTCTTAACGACTTCTGAAGACACCACCTGTTCATTCTTCCAATAATGTTAAGTATTCCCTTTACAGAATTTTTCATTTACACATCATGACAAACACTACGGGACAAACATAAACTGCTGGCCTAGACTTTTTAAATCTTGACAAATTTATGACTTTTTGACAAATAGAAGGTCAACTACTGGAAGAACTGACTTAAAAAACTCCGAAACAAAATCTGCAATGACTTTTCCAACTCCCCAAAAGCTGGACCCAGATAAATGTTTTTTAAGAGATTGTTTGAAATTGATCCGACAATTAAGCAGAAAGCCAGAAAAGACTAGTCGAGGATATGCTATGCTACTACTCGTCTCAATGTAAAGTAGTCTTCTCTTACAGCAACCATTTAGAATTGCCTTTTGGGAGAAGCTAAACTCTTTGAAACAATTTTCAGTAAATTTTCTTAGGGAGGAAAATGGAATTGGCCTGTAAGCCAAGTCATTTCATATTTTTTGAACCTTTGTGGAATTAGTAACGAATTTTTGAAGTTGAAGTGCAGTGGTCATTAAAAGTGACCGTGTGCTACAATGTACACTGCTGATACATTGAAGAAAGCAAAATATACCTCTGTGTCATGATTGCTTTTAGGGCAAGGGTGCTTTTAGAGCATCCTACCTTCAAAAGAAAATATAATTCAGCGCCACAAAACGTGAGAGAATGAATCTCTTTTATAGATGTGCTACTTTTAAAAAAACCATACCAATGGAAAGGTTGCTACCTAGCTGCTCGCTTGGCCTTATCTTTGCCTTTGCGTGTTGCTAGAGTTTTTGCTTCTTCGGCCTCTACCGCCTTCTGCTCAGCCTCCAGCTTCTCCAACTGCACAAAGCAAAAGCCAAAGTTGGTTATTAATGCGACAGATGTGTACTAGAGAAAAACTTCAGAGAAAAATTTAGAAGCTGGATAAACTATTAATTCTATACAGTGCATGAGTAAGTTAATGTATCTGTTGATGAACAGCATTCACTCGGCTTTGGATCTTGTTGTTGTTGACCACTTATTGCTTTAGTGACTATTTTGCAAATTTTTAACAAGGAAAAGTCATCTCCTCTCCAGCATGCTATTTTGGTGTTACATTAAATCATGGTGTAGCTGGAACTCAAAACAATGAAAACTCTAGAAGAACTAGACGAAGATAGACAAGTCTTCCTAAGAGTTAAGGTAGAAGGCTCTTAAATGGAGCGGGTTCTAAAATGGTGCCCTATCTTAAATGTACAGTACTTGTACATGTTGCTTTTTCATAGCCTTCAGCAGTGTACTGATAGTGTACATTTTAGCTAGGGCACCATTTTAGAGCCCTATGCCCTTTCAACTTCAAAATTTGATAACTAATTAAAAAAAGATCAGAAAAATATGAAACGACTTGGGTTAGATGTCAATTCTACTTTTTTGTCAAGGAAAATTTACTGAAAAATATTTATAGAAGTTTTACCTCCCTGAAATTCTGTTTCAGCCCTTAGATGGTCCATTATAGCACCTCTTACCTTAAACCCTAAAGCATCGGACTCATTGATGCATATATTGTCAGAAACTTCCACTTTTTAGGTCAGCAAGAAAAGAATGAAAAAAAAGAAAAGTTTTTTTTAAGTTCAACTGTATAAATTTTACTAGCCTACATTAGGAATATGTGGGAAAAAAAATTCAGAGACAGATAATAGCGCTTGAAGTTAGAAGAATTTTTTTCCCCCCTAACCCTTCCCGACAGGGTCAGCACTCTCTAACTCCTAGGGACAGATTTTTGCATTACACACTGTTACTCCGGAGTATTTTTTTGGATAATTGCAACCAACACTATAATGATTTACATTCCCACCAAATTTCAGAGGTAGATGGAGTTTAGCAAAAAATTCCCTGATTGCCCAAAGTGCCCAGACTTTTTTGGGCAGCATAACTTTTGGTCCAGGCACCAGGCACCTGGCATCTGATCGGAAAAAAATAATGTTCCCGACAGGGTAGTACATGTCCACCCCTGCCTTGGGTCAAAATTTCAGAAAGATCCGTTCAAAATTAACTTCGTAGGAACCTATCCGAACTTCCAAATGCCATAGAAAGGCCAAATTGTCCTTAAGAGTAAAGTTGGTGTTTACCATTGCAAAATAACGTAATACTTCAGAGCTTAAAATCATGAAGTACGAGGTAAACAAAAGAGAAATGCGTACCTCGTCAAGGACTGGCCGGAGCTCCCTGTAACGGCCATCTGCCAAATCAAACCCATCTTTCCGTAGCTCTTTACCCGTGTGCTGGGTATGCTCGTATGCTGCCATCTGCCAATACATACTAGTTCGTGCAAAAAAACCCTTCAAGCTTTCTCCAGGCTGCAAGTCATTTCATTTTCATGTCAGTCACTGTTGATAGAAAAACAAAGTTTTAAAGTAAGTAGATCAAGTACCAACGGATCAGGGACATCTAGACATCAACGACTCCAAAATGAAGACGTAGTTACTTTTACAATCATGATCTGCAGGTAAGAAGATATAGTTACAAAACAAGAACTCATCTATTCATATACTTGATGAATACTTGGTAGAACTAATTATCAAGTGGGTGGAAGCATGAGTTGGCTACATGTATATGACCACTGCTCTTTGAATGGAAACGGGCTTGTCTATGATCTCACTCATAGTGGTCTACAACATCTCACTTTGAAATTGCATAAGAAATTCATAGAGTAATAAAATACACAACTCAAATCCAGAAGGTGATCCCCAGAGAAACTAAATATGGTGACACAAATTTCAAGTAATAGAGCACATACTGCAGGTGTTCGAGCAGCATCTGCCAATCCAAGCTCCGCACGTATTCTTGCTATCTCAGCCTTTCTATCCTTTCGCTGGAGCTTCTTCCCTTCGCCTCTGAGAATAGCCGCTGCTGCTTCTGCTGGCGTCAGTGTAGAACTTCCAGCCTACAAATTGAAATATCAAGAGTGCTTCAAGATCAGGATCACATCCAGTAAAATGTGAAATCTAACACATATTACACATTCACAGATTAGAATGGGGATTGAAGAAAGACATAAGAAGTTACTTTCTGATCATCTTCCTCTTCATCGTCTTCATCTTCGTCTTCATCATCTTCCTCGTCATCCTCATCCTCGTCGTCATCGTCGTCGTCATCATCCTCAACTTCAACCCAGTCTGTCTCGGTGGCCTGCAGACCAAACCAGGAAATTACAAGGTGCCGCTACAATTTGAAGCACAGTGAGAACACCACTAAACTGTTTATTCTACGTAGTGTGTGCTACACTATCCATAGATTTAATGGTAACTTGAACACCATATACAAGATTGGAATACCATTTAGCAAAATTACATAAATCCCAAGTAACCTGATTGATCGACTATTCACTCAAACGCCTAACTAACCTCTCTTTTGATGATGGTATCAAGGTACACTATTCAATAAAAGAAGTTCATATACCGCACGGCACACTGTTCTGGTGGCACATTTAATAACGGATGGCATTGAATAGAACGAACGACTACATGGAATGAACGGTGTAGCGAGCAAGAAAAATAATTAGAAGTCGGTCTGAAGGAACTACCTCAATAACTAGATTCCAAGCATCTAGCTTGTTCAAGTCCATTGTATACAAGTCATCCAGTGTCACTTCCCGTTCTCCAACTTCCATCATGCCTCCATACAGGTAGAGCGTGTCACGACCTACAACCATTAAACTGTTTATGCGGGCACACGGTTTTACAATCTGCAAGAATCAAGACACAGCTTCTTCTGTGAGCACACTGACGTAATTGCAGATTTTGTAGTATCACTTTAAAAGCTCTCAATACTAATCCCTGTGAAAGCGAGGGCACCCCTCAACCCTAAACAAAAACCAGCACAGAGATGGTCATTAACCTGAGGTTCAAGTTCAGCTGCTGCACTCAGTGGGTCTACGCTCCCAATATCCGTATCATCGATCACAACATTATCTTCAATGCGCTTAGCCAATCCTTCAGTCTCACGGATGTTCACATCATCACTCTCAATGTCCATACCAACATCATTCACTGGTGCAGCTTCTTCAATATTTATCGCACCTCCGTTGCCCTTTTGTTTTTTACTCTTTGCTGGTCCAGACTGACCTTTAGCCTGCTAGAGCGATGAAACTGTCAAATTATACAGAGCTTGGACTTTACACCACACAAGCTGTCATACACAAAGTCCTCTAGAGTTCACGAGAATTAAGTACTAGAAGCTATAAACCTTGGCAGTGCTATACAAAAGATTTACACCTTAAAAATTCCAGCACAGTTTAACAGTTTTTCTCGGCAGTGGATCTCAGAGCTTTCAAATTGCGTCTTAGGACTCTAAACATAGTCGTGCTAAAAAATAAGCTGACTTACTTTGCCTTTGGGAATTTTCGGTCTTCGCAGCTCCAGAGGAAACCTGGTTAGCAAGAAAAGTAGTCAAAGAGCATTCACCTGTATGGTCAGTTGCAAGTTGCCCAGTACTCTTTAACTAATATGGACGAACGGATGCCTATCTACATAGAAGTAATAATCATGACAGAAGTTGTCATACACTTACCACCGTCGATTGTCCATTTGAAAAGCATACATTTCATTCATGAAAGTACTTCGTATAATATCTGACAGGATGCGCACCAAGCGGTTAATTCCCGAACAATGTTCTGTGTCACGTCAATTAATAGTTCTATAACAGGAACTCGACAAAATCTTCCAATATCATGAATAGATCTTTCTCATCCGGAATTTTCGAATACTAATATAGCGAATGCAAAACTCGAAATACGTTTCAGTAAGATAGAGCATTTTTCTAAACAATGCAAAGACAAAAGAAGGCTCCATGAGCTCAAGCAGAAGAACTGATATCACATGAAGACTGGATCAATAGTTTGCTGTTATGTTCAATCAAAATTTCCTGTGATGGCCTTCATTTTCTATAGAGCTGATACGCAGAGAATCAGACTTATGATTACCTTTTTCTTCAGTGTCAACCACTCCACCAAATAAAATAGCTCGCTTCTTGTGAATACACATAGAAAAACCTGCTCTTGGCCCAGGAGGCATTCCCAGCTTCTTAACCTGATCAAGAGAAAGAAATCTTCCTCAAACAGATGCCAATCTACACTATCAAAACGAAGTACGCTATACACATGCGCTGTAAAACTAAACCCGAAACACAAGATGTGCTGAATTGATAAGTCTCAAAAACTATAATTTTACCTTATTCCATTCCATGGAACGAGGATCCAACACCCACATATCTGCATGTACCACGCCCTTTTCTGTTCCGTCCTTGTCACTCATGGCATCCTTGTAATATCCTCCATACAAAAAGATCTGCAATTCACAAATCTTCACATTTAGACACTTGCCTTATACGAACAAACATGAGTTTCTCTAGTATTCGAGTCATGTTCCGCACTAAAGCAAATTTAGATGAAGGTTTTTGAAAAGAGAATTAAAAAAGGACCTCATCTTGGTAGCACGCAAATTGGAATGCACTTCTAGGACTGGGCCAAGCAGCTCCTGGTTTTGGTTTGATCTCTTGCCACTGCAAACGCAAAAAACGAGTAGCTTAATGAGAGGTTTCTACAGTGCAGTTAGATTCCTATCATGAGAGACATTTGTGTCTCAAAAGCTTTCAGGGTATTGCCAACATGTCATACATATCATACCTTGTAGTCATCTAAATCAAGCACGTGAAGGTCGTTGTAGTACCTGCACCATGTCAAGAAGAAAACATGTAATTTGTAACCTTCTGGCATGCAATTTCTAACCCTCCTCTAACCAAGCTAACTATTGGAAACTAAAGTTGCGGGTCAATGTAATGGCGCAATTACTACTCTGATGTTCGGGAAGGAACGAAGTGAAATATGTCGCTTAAATCCTGAGCACCCTTCATCCCGATTTTATACTACTAAGCTTTTCCAGATGTATAAATCATACCTGACTTCTCTAAGAGTGTCATAAAAGCCTCCAAAGATAATAAGTTTGTGCTTGTAAAGCACCTGCACATACCACAAACTTTCAAATTACAAAGTATCTACAAAAGTCATCCTAACTCTCCAAAATCACTCCAAACTCTACCAAGGACTATGGCCACTTTCAACTTCATATTTGCTAAAGGGAGAGTTAAGGTTGAGAGACTGGTTCAATCACACAAAATAGCAACTATTGCTTTTCAAAAGCTCTAATTTCGAGGCGAAGAAAGTACCATTCGATGTCCAGATCGAGGGCTTGGAGCACCCTTGAGATTCAACTGCTCCCATACGTTTGTATTGAGATCTAATTTCCACAAATCCTGCTCACAAGAGATCAATTATGAATAATCACTAAAAATATTGAATCGTACATGGCTTACAACAAAATCAAGCGAAAAACGTCACTTGCTACTCTCCAACTCAGAATGCAAGCACCAACCAGGACTCAACAGAAAGCGACGAGGGTTGACGCATTTGTATCTAAAAAATGAAAACTAAGAATAAGTAACCAACCTGTTCCCTTCAAGACTTAATAAAAAATTACAGAGATCCAAATCCAGATATAGAATTGATTAGATTTTGTAAGAGAGAAACTGCTATCTAGAAAACATGCACTTTTCATACCTTGTAGTGATGGAACTTTTCTTGATTTACAGAGGTGTATTCTCCGCCTGCATACATGTCAAACACACGGATTGACAGTGCATCTAACAATGGGCTCTAAAGTTCTTGATCAATAGAATTCAAGATATCGAAACTATAAGACATCTAAAACATTAGAGAACATCGTTCATAAATATATAATAAGCCCAATAGCATAAACCAACCTGCATTGTAACGAGAGATTAGAAGTTAACATACCAAAAATAAAGAGAGAATTTTTCCAGGCAACAGCTTGGTGGGCACTGCGAGGGGGTGGACTGTTGGGGCTTGACACCAGCTTCCAATCACCCTTTTCCACGTTGTACCTGTACAAATCACCATAGACAAAAGTCTGACAAAGAGATTTTCAGTAAGTCGCAAAGGCCTCTCAAGCACTGCAACAACAGACATTTCAACTACAATCTGCAATCACAAAGAAAATTCCATTGCTTTGCGTGCTTACTTTATCACCATTATAGTATTCCCCTCCATAAAAGATCAGCTCAGAGTCCTTGAGAGGATTCACTGTCATCTGCAGAAACTCATCTACAATGTCAGTCTTACAGTCCTACCGAAATATACAACACTTTTGATTCAAATAAAAAAAGTGAGACATCAACAAAATTGAAAGAAGAGACAGACTTCAACTGGACCTTCAATCAGTCCAGATGTCTCAATACAACGTTATTCTCACTAGTAGATTGATTGATAGATTGATCAAATTCAGGTGATTTTCCTCACCGATCCGTTGCACCGAGGCGAGGGAGCGGGCACATTCTCATCTACTTGTACTGCCACTTTCTTAGCCTCTTCTTTCTGAATTTTAGCCTGATCCACACACACAGCAACACTCGTGTCACTACAATGTCGAAATCCATGTCGAGCCGAAGTTCGCGAGCCTCTACTCCAATTCCAAAAAATCAAAGTCGAAGCAGAGCATTCCTAATCCAATGAATCACTGAAATTGCAATTCCAGAGCTAACAAAACAAAAATACTAACCAAAGGATCCTTCTACTGCACCCTACTTCATGGTTTCCATTGTCATTGTATGCAATTCCCTAAAAATCCTTAAACCCCTGCTCACCACTCCAATTCCAACAATATGGAGCCTTTCATCAATAGATTCAAGAATTAATCGAAAAGAAATGCAAAATGATCGAGCAGAGTAGCAGTATATCCACTTCAGGTTGGAGAAAAGATGAAAAATTCAGCTAGAAGAGTACCAAAATAGCGTCGATGTCGTCCTCCTCGGAAACTAATTTGTCCTCCCGGCGAGTTCGCTTCTCAGTAGCCTTGGCAGTCTTGCGCTCGGTCTTCTCCTTGCCCTTACCGGGCTTCTTTTGCTTCTTGCCCATTGCGACGGAGGTGGTGATGGCGATGGCAGTCCTCCAGTCTCTTTGTATCAGGGAGCGCAGCCTCTGTATCAAGGTTAAGTTTTTCATTCTTAGGGTTTAAGGGTTGAAGTCGATGGAGTGAAGGAATGAATGAAAGTCGGATGAACTCCGTCCATCCCGACCTGTGAGTCGTGTTCTCTTATATCACATCCTCTGTACTGTTCGATAGGATGACTTATTGGTGTGCCTTTGCTTATTGCACGTATTTAAAGTAGACAATCCTATTATCACGCAAAGTAGCAAAATCTTGCTACTTTGAGTATCTTGGGGCTAATTCCAAGAGGTGCATGTATTTTCCAAAGGTGTGTGTTTGATTCACAAATCAAATCAAGTGGAATTATAATTTTTTTAAATTAAAATTGCAGTTTTTGTAAATTTCTAAAGTGGTCTATATAGACCCTGAAATTATTAAACCATTTATAGACTTTAGTCATGAGCATCTTATGAACAACCTATAACGACTCTCCCATGTACCTAGTGGTATTTAAAACTTCATCATTAAAGGATTGACATATCCCCTTCTTAGCATTAATGCAATGATTTTGTCAAAAAATGAAAAAATTTGGATATTTCTTTGGATGGAATTAGGGCCATAAGTAGGATGACAGAATTCAACATTGAATAAAAATAGGCTATTTTATCTAAATCCTTCACAACATTGGATGGCCTAGCAAGCAACCTAGAGGAAACCAAAAATATTCTTGAAGTAAGATTTAGGTCTTGCTCCATTGTCGAAGGTTTGTGCTAGGGCACATGAAATTGATTAGTAAATTGTGTTTTGACTTTGCGATCTAGATGCAATGCTTGGCAAATATGACATACTATTTAAGTGGATTTAGAGGTTGAGACATTCCCCAAAAAACTTAATCCCTAAAGGTTTTTGACTATGTTTTCACCAAAACTACTCCAAAACTGTCATTTTTAGGACAACTACCAATTTCATTAAAAAAAATAGAATAATGTAATTATAGGATCTTTTAGTGCACTAGTTTGAAAAGATGCAGAAAAAATTTCACAGATTTTTGCTATGTAGATTGCAAGATATTAATGTTTGAAGTTATAAAAATCCTTTTTTTTACAATTGCAAAAATCCGGGCACTTAGGTGCACTTTAGAAGGCCACATTTGTATGAAAAAATGTCCAAAATGGTTGTTACTCTTTGGATTCATTCTTTAGTTCAAGTTGGATACATACTTGAAAATGTTCAAATCATTTGGAATTGTACAACATGTACAAAAAAATTGTAAGTAGAAAGAAATAGAAAATGATTCAAAATACTAAATTGTTAACAATTTATTTATTGATTTGAAAAATGCCAATCCCAATGGTTCAAATGTTGTATTAAACAATGTACACCCAATTTTTTAATTCTTTTTAAAAATATTAAAAAATAAAAATTGAGTAAAATAAAGGACTTCAAAGTTTATTTTAGAGTAGATAATCTAAAACTACCCCCAAACTAAAATTCTTCATAACTTTTTATTCATTAATCCAAATGGAATGATTCAAAGCTTTCCACGTATATATAAATCTATAAAACCAATTTCAAATTTATATTTCGAATAAAAGTGATTTTTTCGATCTGCCCAAACTACCCAAGTTGAGAAACAAACAACATATTATGCAATAACTTTTCAACCATGTAGTCAAAAGTCACCAAATTGTTGGGCTTTAAAGATATTCCTTGTCCACACCTTCTATTCAAATTTGGTTCCAAAACATGGAAATCTCTAGTCACATGTACTGGCCCAAAATCGGTATGTTGCCAAAAAAGGCACTTTGGTCCTTTAGGGGTTAAAGCCACTTTTTGTCAATGATTCATTAAAATTGAAGTCTAAGGAGCTTGGCATGTTGTTAAGAGTTAAGCTTATTGAATTTGCAAAAAAATTTGGCAATAGAATTGCAAATCAAGAAGGACTTTCAAATATATTTTAGTTGATTCATTTATGAATGGAAAAATCATATCAATATTATAGGTGGTCAAAACAAAAATATATAGCTTCTTATTGTTTTTGCTAAGGGAAATATTCTTATCCCTTTAGATGCTAGCATGGTTCATTTACTTCCTTTCACAATTGTAATGGTAATCTAAACAATCATGTCCCTTAAAGTTCTAGAATAATGAATAATCTTCTTTGACCAACACAATATACATCTATAAAGTATTGTTGAATCTCCAAGAGCCACTTTTAACACTAGAAAATCAGATTTTTCAATGGAATTCCTTCTTTCAAATCTTTAGTACAAAATTCATAATTTTTTTCAAAATTGATTTTTTATTTTGAAAGTTCACTTCTAAGAGTGATGTGCCAAAAATACTAGAATTACTAATTTGTTGAGATTTCATTTAATTTCAAAGAATATTATTGACTAAAAAATGTGATGTTTAGGGCATTTAATGGTTTAGGTTAATTTCAATGCCATTAGAGAAAAAAACAAGATCTCAATAGGCTTGCTAAAACTAGAGTGACAATCCTAATGAAAAATTTATATTTTTTTCCAATTTTTTTAATTTAAACTTCTAGAGGAACCATTTTGGAGGTTGACAATTTTCTTGAGGCCCCAACCTTTTTGTAATACAAACATTGTAGTTAACCTCAACAAAGCTTTTGCTTAAGTCTATATTTAGCCATGAATTATTTTGCATGGGATGAATAGAAGCATTGAATGTTAGTAGTGGTTATGATGTCCTCAAGCTACCTAAAGGCCCAAAAAATTCTCAATTTTTTTTTCAATTGTGTGGATTAAAAAGATTTGAAGATCATCTATTCTAAGATAAAATTTCATTAATGCTATGACTACCCAGATGCATTGGGTCAATTGGAGATTACAACAAAAAAAGGGCAAAAATGTGGTATATGGGTCTCAAATAGGGATTATTAAACAATGTACACTAACATTTTCAAATTCAATTCAAGTTCTTAAAATAGCCCCAATTCATACAAACCTATTGGGATGAATGAGATATTTGCCATATGGGGAATTAAAAAAAAAATTTAAAAAAATAATATATATATATATGGTGATGGAGTTTTTAGTTCTTTTGTAAAGAGACTACATTTCTAATTTTTTATACATTGTGAAAAAGCTACCACGACAAATGATTTGTGAAACAAAAGTGCTCTCATTCTAAATTTTTGAATGACATTTTGCCATTGTCAAAAGCTTTTGTTTTGAAGAAGCTTTAGCTTCTATGATTTTTTTACTAGCTTCACTTGTGGAAAAAAATGGAAGTGGCATCTAATCCAAATTGTTCAATAATTTTGGGACCTTGTGAAATTAGTTATAAATTTTGAAGTTGGAATCGCATACATGACACTAAAAAGTTCATCCTATAATATGTTCATTGTTGATACATTGCTCATAGTATGATTGGTAAATTTAAAAAACAGTATGTGCCTCTACATTAGAGAGAGATTTTTTGAACACGAGCTATTTTAGGCCTCCCACCTTACTTCATGATGTAGGGCAATAGAAAGGAGTGAAGGCAATGCAATGAAGTAGAGAAAGAAAAGAAGGTCAATTATTTCAACGTAAGGGATTAAAGGGATGAACAAAATGACAAAGCTACAATTCCAACTCTAAATCTATAGTCCATCTTGAAATCCAACTATTTAATTAGCTCTTGGTGTTGTAAATGGAGATTAACTTGCTCTCCTACCTACCAAGTCTTGTACACCTTATCTCCTTGGCATCAATTTAGATGTGGTTGAAGGCTAACCAAAAATTAGGATTTAGGGTTTATTTTGGAAATAGCCAATGATTGCCTATTGCATTTACTAAAGTGAAGCCACCTAAGTGCATTTAAATAAGTAATTGACAAAGTATTGTTATTATTAATTCATTTTCTTTTGAATTGTATTTGGGGTTTTTTTGTGTTTTACTAAGAAAATATGAATACTTGGAACAAAGTAATGGGCTTAGAGGCTTGAAATTTGTAGTTATGGGCCTATCTTTCTAGGGTCAAAAGTTTGATTTTTTTACTATATCAATAATGCTAAATTTTTTATTTATTTTTGTATGTAAATTTTGTTTAATATACAATATGATAAGAATAACACTAAACCAACCATCCGTGGGGGTTCATTTTATTTGAAAATTTGTCTATTGCAAATTAAATACAAGAAGTGTCTCCCAAATGTTTTTTCGTTTTCTTACCCGTTTCTTAGTATATCTTTGGTATGTTACCTAAGGTAGAACCACCTATAATTGATCATTTAAGGTATTCTAAACATGATTTGGTGTAGTGCAAGTCATAACAAATATTTTCAAAGGTGCACAGATAAAAATGATGGGGATTGCAAAAAAATTGGTAATTTTATCACATGAATTGAAATTACTATGAATTTTGGAAGGTAAAAAGCATGCTAGACCTAATGCCCATCTATGGAGTCTTCTAATTTCCATCACACAAAAAACTACTTTTTTATTCACTCCTTCCTACTTTCTTGCACACTACTTTGGGACATGTGCCATAAACTCATAGTCCCAACTTTAAAAACAAGAAAAAAACATATACTAGCCTTGGTTAGAAATATATCCATTAATAAGTTGGCTATGGGATGCTGGTTGGTTATAGGTGGTTCTAAAGTAGACCAACCTAATTTTTTCTGCAATCCATTTCCATTACCCTATACTTGGCCCCATTTCCACCCATGCCACCGGGTCATTGTAAGAAACGCCGGTCCTGTTCTCCGTCACAATGGGAGTGACGTCATTCTTTTCTCCTATAACTTTTGAATCTAAAGATCTAACAATATGAAATAATTATTGGACCTCTCTAACTTGATGGTTTTCACATCCCTTATTTTTCAGAAATTAAAAAAAATAATTTTATATTTAAAAATCATTTTTCTTAATTTGTCACAAACAGAGGTTTAGGGGTTTTTACTACATTCGGAGTCCCCAAATTTAATGATCTAAAGCTAAAATTTTCATGGTACATTTATATAGTAGGAAAGCATATTCCTACCAAAGGGAATCTAAAAATACATTATTTTATGTCCTCCACATGCATGCAAACAACACTCCCATTGCATGCAATTTCTGAACATTGATGATGGTACTAAGATAATTTTTTTGGTAAAATCTCATTACCATCAATTCTACCCAAATGGCCAATTTTTAGATTTGAGAAAAATAATTTTTCCTATTTTTTACAAATTAAAATCTAAATATGCCCATTTTCATGAGTTTTGGCACTTTTCTAATTCTCCTACTTAAAGAATTTTCCAAAGCTTTTCCTTGATAGGAAACCTTCTTCTTTAAGGTATATGCATTTTGCATATTTTTCATGTTTTTTAAAAATTATTTTTCTAATTAAATAGTACTCCCGAAAAAAACAGCGTCCAAATCCAGAACGCTACAAAAACGGACGCCCTTTCTTGCAATGACCCCACCATCCAAATCTGTCTAGAAATGAGCCAATTCTAACTAGAAATCTGACAAAATCAGTGCATTCATGTCGTTTAGGGTAATGTGACAACAACTAATTAGTGAATACCTAGATGCTTATAGGGACATAAGAAGGTGGTTATGGGTTGTTATTAGGACATTCATGACCTTAGTTATGGATGCTTTTATAATTTAGGGCTGCACACTTCAAAAATTCACAGAAATTACAATTTTGATCAGAAAATTATAATTCCACTTGTGTTTGATTTGTGAAACATGCGCACACCTCTAAAAAAATATGTGTCCCTCTTGGAATTGGCCCCAAGATAGTCAGATTGCAAATCAGGGTGGTAATAGGTTGGTAATACTAAAGTTGGGATTCCGTTTCCTTCAATGCAAGTCCTACGCACGATATTATTTATTACCCAAGACCCGACCCAAGACCCGAGTGAGCCGTGGAGAAACGGGGCTTGAGAGGCCGACGTCCCTCGGGATCGAGTCTGACAAGTCTTAACTTAGTGCACGGAATGTGTCATTCCAGAATCAACTGCATCAAAAAATGTTCGGTTGCCTCAACCAAACTTAGTAATTCACGGTTCAATTCCTCCTCGCCATAAGTTAGCTGGAAACCGGCAGTCGGCTGCCAGTTCCTGGCTTTCGTTTTCTATATCGCCACTGATGCCGGCATCTCTTAATTCTGTCACATTCTGTGCATGGTAACTTAACTCAGGTGCAAATTCTAAGTTTACAACATTTGACAGCTTCACACAGTTCACAGTTCTAATAAGCTTGCACTTTCTCCGGAGTCCGGAGGAGGGTCAACTGAACTGTACAGTACCGAAGTACCGAACTGTTCAAATTCAGTTGCTCGGTCTGCCAGCTTCCGCGACAACTTTGCTTGCATGTGCGTAACCATAGTTTGATTGCCAAGTTGAGTAGATTACGGGATAGAGTTGGTAATTGGAGAACAATGGTTGATGGACTGCTGTGACATGATGGTGTACTGTACTGGACATACAAATTGACAGTGTTAAAAATATTCTAAAAGATTATACAGTTGTAACTAGGAAATGGGAATGCAGTTCTCGGCCTGCTGCTAACTGAAGTTTCAGTCTGAAATGGGCCACATTCACTTGCACTGTTGCACCTCCCGCTTCGCTTGTGATGTACAACCACCGCAATCACGTGGTAAACAGCGCACGTGAAGATCTCATTTGGAATCAAATACACCACACTGGCCGATTAAGAAATGGCGTACACGTACAGTACCCCGAATCTGAGTCAGATCCAGGCATCCAGGATCATCTTCTGCCCACACTCTCAGGCAAAATTGGGCGGCGCCAATTCTCTAGAAATTAGCAAACGCAAAGCCCTCGATTTGTCTCTTTCGGTGCATGTGATCCTTCCGACAGCTGTGCAAGTCCATGACATATATTGAATCTTAAGTTCTTAACTTAACCAGTTCGGAAGGAGTTGCGGGCGCCCTTGCTACCAATGATACTACTGACATATTCTTTTCCTTCGCCATAACCAACCCTACTTTCATGAATCTGAGAGCATGCTCTGGTTCACTATTCCGAAACTAGCGGTCGAACCAGAAGTCCAATCCATATGATCAGTTTCGAAGTTTGCGCTGACTTTGAGATTTTCAGCCTGCGCTTCTTGGTTTAGGGTTTAGGGTGGAATGGAAAATTGGTGCGCACGGCAATGTTAGCAATGACAATGATAGCAATAGCAATGTTAGCAGGCACTTCGACAAAAGAGTGAAGATTGAAGGCAATCTGGAATCCTTTGTGCACTTGTTGAACTCAGTCTGACCATATTTGTATGCAACTTCCTGTGACGTAAGAGAGTGCAACCCATTTGTATGCAACTAATCGGGACAGAAGAGAGTGTGGCGACATTCGTATGCAGCAGCTTCTGGAGACATACCAGAGTATAAAAGTGGGAAAACAGGGTGACTTTAGAACTGGGGAACAGAGAGCAGAGGATGCGATTCTAGAGTCTTATACAACACTAGCGGATGCCACATCGTGAATCTTCAATCGATAAGAGCAACGGGAGTGCATGCGGTAGGAAATAAGGCAATCTAGAATCCTCATAGCACTTCTTGCACTGCTCCTGACCACCTTTGTATGCAACTTCCCGTGAGATAAGTAGAGTGCGTTTTGAACTGGGCGCAGAGGATGCAATGTTAGCGGATCCAACATTATGAATCTTACATCACCGCGAGCAATGGCAGTGCAAGTGGTAACAAGTCCGCTATCCAGTTCGTGATATATTCTCGGAATGCATCCATTTGACAAGACACCAGGCGATTAATCACACCTCCTCACAATGGGCCGTAGCCGAGTGCACCCACCAGCCTCACCACCACCTGCTCCAACACAAACTCCCACTCCCCACCACAAATGCACCGGCTACGGCTTCCATGAAGACCACTACACAGTCATCCTCGGCCCAGAGCCCTGGTCCCCCTGCTACCTCTCCTGCTACCACTCCCTCGCCTCCCCTTTCTGCTGCTCCCTCACCACCTTCTCCACCGCCGTCACTCTCCTCCTCCTGCTCCTCCTCCTCCACTTCGCAGGCTCCCGTCCTCCAGAAACCAACTTAGAATCTCTCCTCGTGCACGGTTTCAGCGTCACCAATAACACAAGCTTGAATGTCTCCTCCGGGGGGCCGTGGTTCGTGAACGGGAATCTCTCGGTGGTGTTCCAAGTGCATAACCCGAGCAGAGTAGTGGGGTTCAAGCACCAGTACGTGACGACGCTGGTGGCGGCGTGGTATGGCGGCGTGTTGTTGGGGAGAGCTCCGCCTGTGGCTGGATTCTATCAGGGCCAGGGGAAAAGGCGGAATATGAGCGCGGGGGTGATGGTGAGGGAGCAGTGCGTGAATATGACCACGGCGGATGCGCTGAGAGCGGCCATGGGACAGGGGAGCGTCGGGATACGGGTCGCGGTGGACGCGAGCGTGAAGGTGAAGAGGCTGTGGTGGCCAAAGCGGCCGGCGTGGTTCAACTTCACGTGCTTGGTGAATGCGGATACCCTTGAGCATTTTTAGTTGAGATAGGTTGTGTGGATGTGGGGTTCAGTGTGGAGCTTTCTTTGATTTTTTGCAGTTGTCGTGGAGACATTGCATATATTTTATAGCTACGGTGGGATTTATAGATTACTTGGATTTGGGAATTTTATGATGAAGGGAACAGGTGTGGTTGAAGGCAACGTGCGCACTTACTGATTGCCGCATTGGCTCCACTCATTCCTTTTGTTAGTGTGGACGCTTGTGGAGCAAGGATTTGGTTTTTAGTGTGAGGGGTTTTCTGGTTGCTGCATTTGCAATTGTCGTCGAGACATTGCATGTAATGAGTTTTTGGTTAGTCTGAGATTTCGGAATTACTTGGATTTGGGAATTTTAGTGATGAAGGAAACAGGTGTGGTTGAAGGCAACGTGCATACATAATGGATTGCCGCATTGGCTCCACTCATGCCTTTCGGAAGGGTCAATGCTTATGGAACGTGGATTTGGTTTTCATTGTGAAGATATCTTTGTTTGCTACAATTGCAGTCGTCATGGAGACATTGCATTGTAATTTTAGGTTAGTGTGAGATTTATGAATTGCGTAGTTGATGTTGCATGCCAAGATTGCAATAGGTTGCATGCAGATTTAGTTTCAAAGCAAGTGTTCTTCAACACTGACCCTTGCACGTGCCATTCAACTTTTTTGAAGATTGGCCAGGATAAGATTTTGTTCCTGCTGGTTTCAATCGGTTATTGAATTGGAGTAACAGAACATTGCCAATACTGTTGGGGTCCCTGCAGATTCCTGATGCATATAGAGCTGAAAACGTGTGAAATAAGGCATTTTGCGCAATCTTCCCTTTCCAATATGTTGTCTTCAAACATCCACCGAAGCAAGAATTGAGGCAAAATTGCAAATCTCGATATAAGAGTAGACTCATCTATCCGCTACTCTGTCGTTTAAGCAAGAGGTAATTCCAGTTTGATAAAGAGTGAAAGAAAGTTACGTATGTCATTGCGCTGTTTGCATGAGTGGAGTAAGAATCATTCTCGTTTGAGGCCTGTCGTTGTTTACTCGCTCAATTGTCACTTCCACTACTGGACTTTTGGACTTTGCTATGGGACCTTGGAGCAACCGCCTCTTGAATTCCTATGTGACCAAAAACTGGTTTGACCAATAGAAAATGAGAAAATGGACTGTGAATTTCTGGTCACACTAGAGGAGTGAGGTCGCAGAGAACGGTTTGTGTTCCAGGTCTTATAAAGGTTACACCAAAGTTTGTACTGCATTTTCTTGATTCAGGAAAGCGATGGATCTTATTTTTTTCCCAGCTAAAGTTTAGTAAATAATTAAATAAACTTGATCTCACGGTGAAGGTAGGGTAGGAGAAATTCATACGTCATCCACTATTCCTGATGAGAATGCCAGCCTCCTACGAATTGGATCTAACTCGACCAGCCAAGCCATTCACTGGCAAGATTGCAGAGAAGAGTTATCACGGAAATCAGCATCGTCACACAACAGAAACACAAACGGGAGTGGTGATATTCGTACGCAGCGTCAACTCTTGACAACCGTAGGTCATATACCAATCGAAGTTATGGAGGCTTTGTATGTTGAACAATTTCGATCTGCACGTATTGGCGGTCACAATAGGGGCGTTGTGCTGAATAATTCCTTCGCTGTTTGACTGAAGCTAGATACTAACTTTGAAAGTATGTCCTCGAACTTAGCGTCAACTGCACCTGATCGGCTGTACGTGCAATGGTGCAGCGAGAAGCCTAAGATGTCGATTCTGCTCGTCCCATGTCGGTTAAGATGCCGATTTGTGAAAGAAAACGCAAGAATGTGAGGCAAAGGACATGCCGATTCATTTCAATCTGCAGTCCATCGGACCTCAGTTCGGCTACTTTCTTCTGGCAAACTTCTATTTTCTGTCAGTCTATTTGAAGAAACAACTATCTCGTGTTTCATCCTGCGAAGGGAATGTTATCAAGACAAAGCGCGTCTTCACACCAACTCCACAGAAAGACTTGGGTTCGCGTTGTGAGATATATGCTGCAACATTCGAATTCGAATTCCAAGCACGCATGATGGGACACTCGAAGAAATCTCTGGATTGAAAACTGTAGACGTCCGATGGGCGTCCAAAGAATGTTATAAAATGCTCAAGCACGGCCCAATGTGGACCAAATGCTCATCAAATGTACACGAGTCACAACTTGTGACTGGAAAAATGGGTGACTACTCCGAATTGAACAGCAGTGAATAAATCTCTACAAGATAGTGCAAAATTTTGCTAATGGAAAGTCTGACTCCAGTTCTAGTGCTACCGTGGAATTACAAGGGGAATGGGCCTGGAGCGCCTGTCCATCCTTGCACGCATCGCAGAAGAGGTCGAATGAACTTCCCCTCCGACATCGCCTCGAACACTTTCTGGATTTCGGTCCCGGGCGACACAGTCCTCAAGCCAGACAACAATTGCGTGCCCAGCTCCGACCTCACGAATTGGTACAGCGGGTACGTCCTGCACGCCTCGATCCTGTTGGGCAACGCCGACAAGCCCTTGTTGTCGTACGCTTCCCGCACCAAGGGCACCACGACGCGCAACCTCTCCTGCACTTGGGCCTCGAAGACGGGGATCTGCTCGAACACGGAGCGGGAGGCGTCTTTGAGGGCGTGGGCGACGAGAACTCCTCGCAGCTTCTCCATCAACGGGTACGACTCCGAGGACGCGTCGTCGATGTACGAGAACACGGGCTGGCGCTCCACGACGAGGAGAAGGTCCTTCTCGCAGAAGCGCGAGGGAAGGAGGGCGCCGTCTTGGCCCGCGAAGAGCGTCTTCTTCGCCGCTTGCAACACCACCTGCTTCACGGCGGATTGCATGGTCTCTTCCACATGGCGGAGGT
The DNA here is from genome assembly GCA_947034885.2 of Thuidium tamariscinum. NCBI lineage: Eukaryota > Viridiplantae > Streptophyta > Bryopsida > Hypnales > Thuidiaceae > Thuidium > Thuidium tamariscinum. The sequence goes on from OX344751.2 coordinate 12,886,244, forward strand.
CGATGGCTTGGCACAGCCCCACCAGGAACGTGGAGCTCATGAGCTTGAGAATCTCCACGGCCTCCTCCGTCTTGCGAGCGGACACCAACCCCAGCGAGTTGACGTCCTGGTTGTGCTGCTCCGCGCTCTGGACGTGAGTGGTGACGGGATTGGCGAGGTAGTTGAGCTCCGAGAGGTACGAAGCCATGGCGATCTCGGCGCCCTTCATGCCGTAGTCGAGGCTGGGGTTGGGTCCCCCGCTCAAGTTGGAGGGCAAGCCGTTGTTGTAGTAGTCGTTGACGAGCTCGGAGAATTGCGCGAACATGAGCTTGCCGATGGCCGCCAGCGCCAGGCGCATGTTGTCCATGGAGACGCCGATGGGTGTGCCCTGGAAGTTCCCCCCGTGCAGCGCAATCCCTCGCGCGGCGTCGATGATGGGGTTGTCGTTGACGGAGTTGATCTCGCGCTCGATGGCGTGCGTGGCGGTGCGGATGACCTCGATTTGGGGACCCAGCCATTGCGGGGAAGTGCGCAGCGCGTACCGATCCTGCTTGGGCTTCTTCAAGGGGTCGGTTTCGTTCAGCTTCTCCGCGGCTTTCATGAAGTCGCTCCCGGCCAACAGCCACTCCATCACGGCCGCCGCCTCCATCTGTCCCGGGTGATGCTTGAGCTTGTGCGTCAAGGGGTCTGCGAACTCCGGCTTCCCTTGCATCACTTCGCAGAAGAGAGCGGACAACACCTCGGCCAGAAGCGCCAGCACGTTGGCGTCGAAGCACACGGTGGACGCGAGCGCCGACCCCACGGCCGTCCCGTTCACGAGCGCCAAACCTTCCTTGGGCTGCAGCTCGAACGGCTTGTCCACGCCCGCCATGCGCAGGCCTTCCAGAGCGGAAACCTCCCGCCCGTCTTCGGTGACTGCCACGGAATTCGCTCGTCCCGTGAGCAGCCCTGCGATGTACGACAGCGGCACCAAGTCTCCGGAAGCGGTGACCGTCCCCCGCAGCGGCAGCTTGGGCGTGACGTGGGCATTCAACAGCTTCTCCATGGCTTCGAGAATCTCCCAGCGGATCCCGGAGTAGCCCTGCATCAACGTGTTGGTGCGCACCAGCATGGCCGCGCGCGTGGTCTCCGCAGGCAACGAGTGTCCCTTGACCAGCACGCCCGCGTTGAGGAAGCGGATGAGCTCGCGCTGCAGCTCCACGCCTTGCTGCGTGCGGCGGTGGGAGGTGGCGCCGAATCCCGTGGTGACTCCGTAGATGTCCCCCCCGCTCATGATCTTGTTCAGCACCCAGTTGGAGGACTCGTCCACCCGCGCCTTGGCATTGGCCGCGTCCAGCACCACCGCCACTTCGGGTCGGCGAGCGATGGCCGTGACCTGCCCCACGCTCAGATTCACGCCCTCGATGGCCACCTCGGTGGACTCGAAGTACGTGGCCACCATCTGCTTGATCTCGTCGAGATGGTTCCCTTGCAGCTTGGCGGCCGTCTTCGCCCAGTTGAGAGGGTCGACCGCTTCGGAGCCATTTTTGCAGAAGGGTGACGCCGCTTTCTTCAAGTTTTGTGCTCCGGCATGGTTCATGTGGAGGGACGACGCCCTGATGTCTTCCACAGCGGCCATCTTTCGAATCTTTGAGTTTTCAAAGCCTGTTTCGATCGAGTTCTCGATGAGCTCTAGTTATATCAAATGCTCCCCACACGAATTCAGCTCTACACGTACACAATCAATGACGCTTCGCAACTCCTTTCAGGCTACCAGGTCAGAGAGCGTCTTTGGCTGTGCAGATAATATTTGGATATATACAAGCTCCAAACTTCGACCGGGCTGCTGGGCAGGGAATGGAGTCTATATCGATGAGCTGATTGTGGTTGCAGACCAGATCTTTGTACGTTTGAACGGAAGTCTGTGTTCTGCGAATCGAAGGAGAGAGTTCGACCTGTCTGAAATGAAGAACTGGGTCTGCGGAGATCTGTATTTGTAGGCGGACGAGCTTGGGAGATATCCAGTGCATGGTGGAGGGGTTGGATCATCGGATCGAGTCTCTTGATTGGGAGTTGGGGTCCGCGACTCCGCGGTGAGGTTTTCTACGAGCGAACGCGGGGACGTTTAACTCTGGGGAGAGTGTTGAAAAGGAAAAAGAAAGGAAGAATTTCAGGGATTCCCTTTGACATTTGGGTTGAAAGTGGTGGTGGTGGTGGTCAGTGTTCTGTGTTGGCCGAGTTGGGAGCTCGGGTGCTTGACGTGTCGGAATTCCGACGGATTTGGCCTTTGATGATTTCGAGATTAGGCCAATTTCTCTTTGGCCACTTGCTGCGCGAGAGCCAGAATGGTCACAAGTTCATTATTTCTTGCCTTGAGATTAGTCTACCAGAAATCAAGTCGACAAACTTTGAGTTGACTTTTGAGTCTCTCAGTGAAATTTTGTATTCCGGGGTACTAAATACATTTAACTTACTGCTTGCATTTTTTGAAAGGATTCCAAACAATTGCATATCATTTGGCTATTGATTGTTACTTACTAAATTTAAAAATAATTAAATATATTTGTGCATAATCCTAATTCTAGAAGATTTAATTGGGTTGCTTTGAAATTTTAAAGTATCAATTGCAAATTGACTTTGTATCGAATAGCTTCTATACCAAAATAACAATGCATTTCAAGATTACTTTCATCTTTTATCTCTAAAAACTTAATTGAACATACTAATCATTTTGCCCATTGAGGAAAACATAGCCTAAAGTAGGCTATTTATTTTGTTCTATTTTGCTACAATGAGATTTCTTGAATGGTATGTCTCGCAATTGCTTTCTAACCATCATTGGATAACCCTTAGCAAGGAGGGGTGCACAAGCTTTGTTTTGTGACATTGGACCTACGATGCAAGTGAGGGACATTGAATTTCAACGTTTGTATAATGTCGAAAATTGTAAAATATCTTTTACTTTCATTTTGAATTTGGCAACAACATAGGGCACACTAGTCTAAATGAAATGAAGATTTTGTTATTTAGTGCCTATTCCACCCACATTTTCCACGTCCACATTTCTCATGAAGACAGAAAATGGAAATTTTCTTGACATCATACTATTTTGTCTCACAATGTGCAATGCGGTGTACTTCTGTAGGTCTGGAAATTTTTGATTTTGATGCATGTTCGTTTTTTATTTGAATATCTGCATCGATTCTTCTAAAATTTGAAATTTCCACAAAAAAATCTACATTTTTTATGCCCGGTATTTGAAACAAGTGATTTCATCTCGGGTCTGGTACTTGAGGAAAACAAATGAACTCATAAAGTGTGAGCAACTGAGCAAGTGAGGGACACAGAATGCAGGATTTAGTTTTTAGTTTGAACTACGCGACCATGGACGACAAAGAACAAGAGATTGGAAACAAACTTACAGCATCGTCACATTTTGAAAGCAAAGAGCAGAAATACTTCAACCATTTGTCAACGACAAGGGGCTAACTTGAAATGGGGCGTTTGAAGCGGGAGTAGACCAAAATCGCTGCACTTCAGCAACCCCGTTCTAATAATCTAATAATAAAAGTCGCTGCAAACCAGTGAAAGGAATCTCAATCCTGACCCCCATCTGGTGGGCCATGGGGCAGTGAAAAAATTATTGGCGAATTATCGCCAGTAACCCCCCTGCAATTTGGGCTTGCGATTTTTTGTATTAAAAAAATCCTTTTTTTTTTGAAAAGTGTCGCCTGAGGCCGACCTGTGACATGGCAGCGGGAGCCTCGGTAGCCGCCCCCGGACCTGGTCCCATCGCCAGTCCGGACCTCGAAAGTAACCCTAACCTCGCCAGGCGCCATCATCTTCTCCAAATTTTTCGCTAGGCAGCTCCTAATCTGGGATTGCTCGCCTAATCGAATTCATTGTGCAGACTTAGTTTTGTAGCTAATTGGCCAGTTCTTCGAGGTTTTAGGGTGTGCAAGTGTTGTTTTTAGGGAGCGCATTGAGAAAGTATGTCTGCGGATTTCCGAGTGGTTGTTGGGAGTTGTCAATTTCTGTGTTTTTTTAGAATTGGAAACTGCAATCGTAGCCTTTTCTTGCATGGGAGAGGACGTAGGGTGCATGGCGGTTTCTTGAATTGTCAAAATCTGCAAAGAAATTGCTGGCATTTCGTTGTTTTAGCTTTTGTTTCTTCAATGCTGCCACCAGGATGGAATTCATGTACTTTGTGATCAAAATAGTTTGCGGTGGAATTGTCGATTGTGCACAATTAGAAGTGCAGTGAACTTGTCTTGTTTTCTAGCCTGTGGGAGGTTCATACAGATTTTGCGATGAAGGTGGGCGTAGTGCTGAAGTTGCGAATAAATGGGGAATGCAGATGAGTTTTCATCTTCTACTCAATTTTGCTTCTCCTGTTTTTCTTTCGTTGTTGTCTTTGTGTTGTGCGATGGCTCCACAGCAGTCGATTATGAACAAATTTCTGTACGAGGGTAGAGCTGAATTGGTACGACCTCAATCTCATGGCCTTTGTTGTCCTACGCAGGTTGGGAGTTCACCTCCGGTGCTTGTTGGCACCTCGGTGCGGAGTTCAGCAGTGGAGGAAATTCTTCACGATTTGGACGTGCCACCATTTGTTGCGAGAAGTGAGGTTCGAGTATCGCCGTTAGCATCTGATCCAGATGTTGTCATTCTTGATCCTGGTGAGGCAGAACCGGCATATGAATTGGCCCGCGCCAAACGTGTGAAGTACGAGCAAAACCGTCAATGGCAAGATACTTGGGCCGCTCGACTCCCATGGGCTGAGAGCGTCGTGAATGCGGATGGGAAAATCCGGCAGGTACGTTGCAAAATTTGTACCGAAGTTGAGGGGAAAGAGAAGCTTCTCGTCCCGAAATTGGATTCCTTGTGGAAACACTGCGGCAGGAGGAAGGCCACAAATTCTTTCGGCAAGGTTGAGGCAGGGCAGTATTACTTCCTATCCAACAACGCCCATGTCAAAAATGAGAAAATCTATTTTGCTCGCTTGGGCAATTCGGGAGAATCTGTTTTGCAACAGGTCGTGTGTGGGACTGTGAAAGAGCGTAGGAGGAAACTTGTGCAGTTTCGCGTCGTGTTGTGGTTGCTGATGCAGGGGCGCCCACTCTCTGACTTCGAGGACATGCGGGAGCTGCTTCAGCTCCTTTCGGTCCCAGAGTTTCCGAAGAAACACTGGAGTGTTCCTGTAGGATGGGATATGGCTGACCACCTCGCCAAGGTTTTGTCGGATCACACGAAACAGGTTATCTCTGGGTCGCGTTTCTTCTCCTTAAGTGCTGACAAAGTCAACACGATTGATTCACAATCGTGGCTCTCACTTCATTTGTACATTTGCGTTGGATTTAAACGAGTCCCGATTCTGCTGTCCTTAAGTAGATTGCAGGACGGTAGCAGTGCTCAAGCTGTGAAGGAGTCCATAGAAACAATGCTTGTCCATCATGCTGGTTTGACGAAAGTTGAGGTAGCTAGTCGTCTTGTTTGCTTCGGCGCAGACGGTGTTTCCGTTTTCCAGGGCTCTCGCAATGGTGTTACTGTGCAAATGCAACAATACATGGCTCCCTTTCTTTTTGGTGTCCACTGTATGGCTCACCGCACAAACTTGGCGGTTGAGCCCCTCTCCAACTTGCCAATTGTGGCTAAACTAGAGTCTCTCTGCCAAGCGATGTATTCGTATTTTTCCCACAGCCCGAAGCGTCATTTAGAGTTCCAAAGACTTGCCGACTTAGTGGAAACAGAAGGCCGGCGCATGCTCAAGAACGTGAAGACACGTTGGCTTTCCTTTCTTGAGCCTTTGAGGAGGGTCATGGGGGAGTACAAGACACTCATTGCAAAGATGTGCCAGGATGCGGCAGTGAAGGAGCCCGAACTCACAGCGAAGCAGACAGCAGCGAGAGAGAGTGCCAGGCAGAACTACGAACTTCTCTGCGATATCGGTACTCTACTGGGCCTTTCTTGTCTCATGCCTTTGCTTGAATGTGTGAATTCTTTGATGAAATTCGCACAGTCCAATCACGTCTTTGTGAATGATTACGTCGCTGCTGTTAAAATCTGTCAAGCCGAGATGTACATGATGTACTGTGATAGAGACACCGCATGGCAGAAGCAGCATTTCGAGATGTTCCACGATATTCTCAACGACCAGTCCTACTCCATCTCACAGGAGTGGGTCACTGATCTGAACACGGGGGGGAAAACCTTGGCATTCCGTATTGCCGGTCACACCTACCCTGCTCATTCGATCTGTGGACTCAGTGGTAAAAAACTCCCAGTCACGAGGGAGGACTTCGCTGCGATTGTGAGCTCCGTGAAGGGGCAATGTAAAGATGCCGCAGAAATGCTGAGCCTTGAGCTCGATGTCCGCTTCCCTCACGTTGATTTGATGTCAGCCTTGGGAATTGTTTTCCCCCAATATTGGTTACAAGTGAATTGCGAGGATCTTTTCCCCTTGCATGTCGCTACTCTGAAATCACAATTCGGAGTAGTTCGGCAGGTGAATTTCGGGACAGAGGCGGAGCCCAACTGGCAGCAAGTGGATCCCCTCCTCGATGGGAGGCTTTTGACATTACAGATGTCATTCTTTAAGCTGACCATGCGGTCTCACGCCAAGGCCGCTCTTGTTGAACCGCGGGATCAGAACCCGTTGACAAAAATGTGGCTGCAAATTGGGCAGAACGCCCTTATGTTGAATCGGCTCTCAGAATTCTTCAAAGTGGCCGAAGTGGCCATCTGTGCGGTACTTGGCAGCGTGGAGGACGAAAGAACCTTCTCCACTTTGAGTTTCATGAAGTCTAAGCTTCGCAACAGACTTTCCGGGCACATTGACACTTGTGTCAAAATATTCTCTCAGGATTTCTTCACATTGGAGAGCTTTCCTGTAGCCAAGGCCATTTCTTCGTGGCGTGAAGAAAGACTTCGTAGGGGAATAGATATGTGAGGAATCTGTTTCCATTAATCCGGCAAGACTTTGAAGTTCTATGTTCTTTTTAAACAATTCACTAACTTGGTTGGGGGTGGGTGGGATTACTTATTGCACATGGGCAATGCCTTTATAGTCGGGGTTCAACTCCCCGAAGTAATACTCAGATTCTTAAGGTATTCGCCTAAACAGCAAATTTTTTTTTGAGAAACATCGCCACACAGGGCGGAAGCAGTAAAAAACTTGTCGCCAAACGGCCATTCCAGAAAACGCAGGTGGAGCCAGGAACGCGTTCAAGAAAAAAAGCGTCATCGCCTGCCCAACGCCAGACTGGCAGGTCAGGGAGCCACTCGCACGACGAGGTAAGTTTCTTAATTTTTTCACTGCCATGGGGGGACTTTTCCTCCAAACTCGTCATCACGACGACTTCGCAACACTGAACTCTCTTTCTGCACAGAGACTCTGGCTACGCACTGTTTCCCACACTCACGCGTTCAAGCGTCCCTTATAAAGAGCCTGGATCATATCCACTTCTCACAACAGCAAACGATCCCCAGCATTCCAGCAAACTCCAACGTAACTCAGCACAGTTCTCCTCGTGACTACTCGAGTGAGGCGTCAAGGGAATCGATCGGTTTCCAAGAGCAAAGCCTTCAATTCGTTCGGATTTGCTTGAATCGCAGACCAGTCGATTGATTTCCACACGGAGTACGTTTTTGGAACGCGATTAAACCATCCCAGTACGTTGTCGTCGCCATGGCTCCCCAGACAGCTGCTGTGAGCCCTGTCAATGCTGCACTTCCCAGGGGGCAGCCCAGGGCTGACGGGCCCGCGTGCGTGCTGGGCATCGGCACTGCCGTGCCTCCCACCGAGTTTCTGCAATCGGAGTACCCGGATTTCTTCTTCAACATCACCAACTGCAGCGAAAAGGAGACGCTCAAGGCCAAGTTCAAGCGCATTTGTAAGTGACCTGACCAGACCCGAAATTGGAGAATGCCTACATTCTGCATCCCATCTCCGCTTGTGTGTACCTTAGCTTCCATTCTTGTCGATGATTGTTGAACCTGATGTGGTGTCCAGAGAGATCCATTCGAGGAAAACATGCTTTCTGTTCAGTATTCCACCCAATTGACATGAGTTTGCCTGGGCTCATGCATGGATTCGTAGAAAGCTATTGCAATTGTGTGCGTGGTGCCTAAGTAGCTTTTGAGGGAGGTAAATTGACGAGGTTTACGTGAATATATGGCTTTGCAGGCGACAAGTCGGGGATCCGGAAGCGTCACCTGTTCCTGACGGAGGAGGTGCTGAAGGCCAACCCGGGCATCTGCACGTACATGGAGCCCTCGCTGAACGCGCGACACGACATCGTGGTGGTGCAGGTGCCCAAGCTGGCAGCCGAGGCCGCGCTGAAGGCGATCAAGGAGTGGGGCGGCCGCAAGTCCGACATCACGCACGTCGTCTTCGCCACCACCAGCGGCGTGAACATGCCGGGGGCCGACCACGCCCTGGCCAAGCTGCTGGGCCTGAAGCCCACCGTGAAGCGCGTCATGATGTACCAAACGGGTTGCTTCGGCGGCGCCTCCGTGCTGCGTGTGGCCAAGGACTTGGCCGAGAACAACAAGAACGCGCGCGTGCTGGCCGTGTGCAGCGAGGTCACGGCCGTGACCTACCGCGCCCCGAGCGAGCACCACTTGGACGGGCTGGTGGGCTCGGCGCTCTTCGGCGACGGCGCAGGTGTGTATGTCGTGGGCTCCGACCCCAAGCCGGAAGCGGAGAAGGCTTTGTTCGAGGTGCACTGGGCCGGGGAGACCATCTTGCCTGAAAGCGACGGCGCCATCGACGGCCATCTCACGGAAGCGGGGCTCATCTTCCACCTGATGAAGGACGTTCCCGGGCTGATCTCCAAGAACATCGAGAAGTTTCTGAACGAGGCGCGGCAGTGCGTGGGGTCGCCGCAGTGGAACGAGATGTTCTGGGCCGTGCATCCCGGAGGCCCGGCCATCCTGGACCAGGTGGAGGCCAAGCTGAAGCTGTCCAAGGACAAGATGCAGGGCAGCCGCGACGTGCTGTCGGAGTACGGCAACATGTCGAGCTCGTCGGTGCTGTTCGTGTTGGACCAGATTCGGCAGAGGTCTTTGCGTTCGGGCGCGTCCACGCTGGGCGAGGGCAGCGACTTCGGCTTCTTCATCGGTTTCGGACCCGGCCTCACACTGGAGGTGCTGGTGCTCCGGGCCGCAGCCAACGCCGCCACCGCTTAGATTCATTTTTGACAGGTTTTCGTATCGGAGCTCATCTCATCAATTGATTGGCCCGAGCTGTACAAAAGGAAATTAGATCATTGCTCGTTCGCGAGGTGTTTTAGGCACCTAGGTTGATTTATTTGTTGCATTTTTTGCAACCTCATTCATTTGCAGCTGTGCATTGTGATTTCAAAAAGAAATCCGCAGCTGGCAGCACGAATTGGTGTACAATTAAACAATCCAATCCATCCATATGTTTCCCGAACATTTGCTACGTAGAGTTTGCCCGCGGCGACTATCACATCCATTGCATGATTCTCCGAAGCTTTCTTTTGCGTGAGAGTGGGTTGCAGCTGGGCAAGAAGGCTTGGGACAGTTAGATCAGGGAAGTATTGTGTGTGTATTTACACTCAACAGACCTCTTTGAACGACATGAAGTACTGAAATTTTTCTGTAGATTGTTAGAGGCTATATGTACAGCACACAGGGATCGGGGATGGGGTGGACATTGTGTGTTATCGATGCATAATTGGGATCTTGAATTGAAATTTGCATATCAATTGGCACTCGAGTCGAGTCTAATCTCATGAAGATGCTTGAAGTTCAGAACGGTGATATTGAAAGCTGCTTACGATGTACTCCATACATCGAACAGGGTCTTTTATTTTCATTTTGAACTTTTTCACAGTTTCCGTAGTCTTGGCATCTCAACTTGAGCGAGCCTGCCTATTTCCGGTCATATTTTTGTACTGGAATTCTTACGTTCTCAGTGCACACTCTCTCGAATCACTAGAATTGATGCGGCCCAGATTTGCAACTTCATGAGAAATTAGGCTTACGACAGGGATTCCTTGGATAGCGCGTGATCCCTTCCATGTTGCTTCTCGTACACGAGGCGCTAGTCCCTGTTGATTGCAAAGTCAGAGATTTGAATATTGTCTTCGCCCAGAACCTTGAAGTTGGTGATGGCGCGGTGTGCCACAAATTGGCCGAAGTTGTAGGGTCGATACAGGGGAAGATCCTGGCCTAGAATCTCTGGCAGTGGCGCCACATCCGTCTCGGGGGAAGGGTTGAAAAACAGTGGAAACGAGAAGCGATCCTTGTTTTCGTTCACCACAACCCGGTGCTCTATGCTTCGGTATTTGTCATTGCTCCACACCTGATGCATGGCAGATCGGTTTAGATACTCACATGGATGCAGTAGCGCAAGTAACCTCCACCCTGTAAACATAATTAAACACCACTATCTTCTTTCGACTAACTCCAGTGACGCTTAAATTTTCACACATGTATACGGTTTCAAGTAACAATTATGGTTCCAATTACAGTCAGAATTAAAACTAGGTTACATATTAGGTTACATACTGTTACATGAAGAGTGTCGTGTTCGGTTATAACTGGAAATTGGATTCAAGAATGTTACAGAAAAATACAATCGGACGTTGAAAGAACTGGGAACGGATTTGCGAAAGAAATTTGTGGCAGGGATGATGAGGTACCTGAAACAAGTCGCCCACATTTATAACGAAAGCGTCTCGACGAGGCTGAATGCCCACCCACTGGCCGTCCTTGCGCCGAAATTCCAGGCCGCCCACTTCATCTTGCACCAGCACAGTCAAGGCGCCTGGATCCTTGTGCCGGCTCACGCCCAGCACTACATCCGGATGTGGGCACATGGGGTAGTGGTTCAACCGGATTTTGTTCTTGTCTTGCTTCTTCCAGAGCTCGTGGAAACGCGTTGCAGGCAACCCCAGGCTCTGCGAGATCAACCCCAGCAGCTCAAACGCCAGGCGTTCCACTGCCCTCGACCATTTCTCGCACACTTCCCTGGTGATCACAAGTCTCTCACTCCGTGAGTTCGTCTCAACCTTGAAAACTACTCCCTCCGTCCTAACATACATGTCCGTAGATTTGTTGAAAACTTTTGAATATACCAATTTCATTGATCATAATCCAGAAAAGTTCCAAATTTTATATCTCCAGAATCAATGAACAATATTGCACATGATCATTGCAACCTAAATAAAATTTGACATAAGCAAGGCTCTGCAAGACCTCCTCAAAACAACCTTAAAATAACATAAAGTACAGAGTGGACACTTAATTCGAGACGGAAGGAGTATATGGAAATAGAAAACCAGAGGGTGACACACGACACAAGAGCATTTTACAACGGTGTTGACGGGCCCTGCACGATGTGAGTATGTGATTTGAACTCAGGATTTGAACTCCGGTTGTCAGGATTTGTGCCAAGATATCAGAGAATTGGAGCATCTTGAATACCCCGATCTATACTTGCATCTTGATTTTCAAGAAAATTATGAAAATATTGTTTTGAGGATGAAGGTGAGGCTTGAAAATTCTCACCTCAGTTCTGGAGGATTGGACGGCCACTGATTGTGGATTTTCGGCAGGCTCTCGTCGTCAGCAAGCAGCTCGAAACTGCCACTTGGGACGAAGTCAAACACCTCTTTCCAGTCCCTCCTATTCTTCGTCATCTCGGTGTCAAAGTACCCCAGTCCATTATCCAGAGTTCGTCGTATCTATCAAGCACCGGACGCATCCAGCATTCGAAAATCAGGAACACTTAACCAAACCTCATCGAACTAATTCAGACTCACTGCAATCCTATTGCAAGCCATTAGATCGTCTTTCTCGTAAACAACAAAACAAATTGAGTAAAACAAGCACCCTACCTTCCGCTTTTCCTCCAGAGGAAGATCGAAAAACTGCTTGGCAGTGGCCTCCAACTCCTCCAAGAGCGCCAGCGACACCCCATGGTTCACCACTTGGAAGAACCCCCACTCTTCACATGCTTGGCCGATTTCCGCAACGATGGACTTGATCTGGGCTTCCGTGGGTTGCTCTCGCAGCGGGGCTAGGTCGACAATTGGGACGTGACCACCAGAGACCGAGTAATCATTGTACTTCCGCTGGGGCCGGTGCTCGGGGTTTAGAACGAACGCAGGGTCAATGTGCAAATCGCTCAAGGATTGCACCGTCTCTGGATCTTCCACGCCCATATTGACAGCTCCCCTGATTCCCACAGGAAATTGGCTGAGTGTACAATTGCGTCAATCTGGTAGTGATCCAATCCTGTCTTCCAATTGTGAAAACTTGTGGGATCGCGAATTTCGTTGAAGAGGAATGTCGCGAACCTGCTGCTGTTTTGAACAACTGGGTACTCGTGGAAATCAAAGGCAGTAAGTTACACAAGGATCTGTTTGATTTGGAAAGGAGAGAGAGAATCTTTTCAAGAAGAGATGAGAAATTTACAAGGAATGGGTGTTTGGGAAATTACGTTGGACGGAAGGTGCTCGGCCATTGGAAGACATGAAACTGAATGTAGCGGTGATCCCGGGTACATTCATGGACGGGCGTGGCCTCCGTTCCTTCGTTGTCGCTTGCGTTCTTACACTTGGAGCACTTGCTCATCACAGAACGTAAACACTGTAAGGACGGGCTGGTCTCCGTGGAAAGCATACTTTTTGAAACCGTGCGAAGCATCTAACGTAAGGTGGGTACACCTAAAAGCGCCACAAATTGGTATGTGGCTCTTGTGAAGGCTGAATGATGACTAGTCTATGTAAAAAATCAAAGAGATGTGTTCATGAAGAAGAAATGCACAATCAATTTTGTCATTGTGGCAACTATGAGAGTACAATAGGCTTGCAAAGTTCTGCATGTAGGGTGACTTAAAAAGCTCATAGACTACATTAGAAAAGAGCATGGCCATACCCAATATGGCCCTCACTCGATGTCAAAAGGAACATAAATGCTCAGCCATCGTGCCATTATAAAAATAAAAAAAAATAAAGGAATTTGGGGAATAAAGAAGCAGCAGAAGAAACTACTAAAGTGTAACACCATCCTCTCATCAGTGACATTTATCTCATCATCCTCTAAAATGCTTTAGCTATCAGTTAAAGACTCTTAATGATGTTCATAATCTGGCATGAACTTTCTCATAAAAACCCTGACAACTTCTAAAACTACCCATATAAATGAATGACCACTTTTTGTATATGCCAAAGCCATTGTAGTGCCTTTTCTAGTTGACGCTTTTAGACACAGGGCAATTTTAGGTGTACCCACCTTAGTCTGCTCTAAAAGTGACAACTTAACCCTTAAGGGACAGACCTATTACCACTAGTCTGCTCATCACTTAGTTTGTTACCGTTTTGGAAGCAGATATGCCTGAAAATTTTTTATTTTATTTTTCAGAGATGAAAGTACATGTCTTCTATATTTCACAAAAAAATTTAGATTTTTTTGAGAAAAATTGATTTTTATGTGAATTTTTGAAGAAAAATTGAAGAAAAAATCATATCAAACAAAAAATCATCCCAAAAAATCTGAAATTTTCACCGTGTGTGTACATTATAGTGACTAACATCATGATGGAAGCTCAATTTCCATGTACTTCTATAAATAGGATGCAATGGACATTAAAATTGCAGCCAAAGTTCAAAATGCAATAAAATATTCAATTTTACAAATTTTTCCAAAATTTCAATTGGAGTAGAAAGTAGAGAGTAGGACCTTCATTTCATTAGTTGAGCTCAAACTCAAAAAACGTCATTTTCAAGGAGAAATTTCAGATTAAGTCAATTTCTCAAAATACACTAAAATGGCAAATTTTGCCATCCGTTTTCTCTAATTACTTCTCAACTACATGAAGACAAATAGTAGTTAGACTAAAAACTCAATTGGAGACTCTTTACAACTCAACATGAAAGGTCATTAAAAAAAAGTGAATGAAAAAACTATTGTTCCACTCTTCTTCTATTCCTCCGCAATCATCCAAACACCAAAAAATGGTGCCTCAAGCGTTAAGGGGTTAAGCCTACCTAATGCATCATTGCTAGTAGTATATATTTCAAACAACATATTAGTCATTCCTAGTTAGAGGTTGCATTTAGAATATAGTTGCTTTTTAAGCAGACTCTCTTATTTAAAAAAATTCAAAAGTATTCTTTGGAGATCAAACTACAGAGTACTATTCATGACCTCCCTTTTTGCACAAAATTTTAAAGATGAACAATTGCAATTCTATCCAACATGCAAGAATCCTCTATCATCCAATAGACACTTAGTGTATTTGTAGCCGTGTTATAAGGTTAAAGACCTCCTACAAGCTTTTCACGCCTCTTGGGCCCCACCCCATCCTAGTTTGGTCATTTCTCAAACAAACTTCATTGAGTTGTTTGTCCTTGTGGCTCATACATGACTCTACGGATTTTCAGTACTATTTAGAATCCAAGAAAATGAATTTTGAGTTAATTTAGAAATAGAAATTGTGTTGAAAGTAGGACTTGAGACCTCATTTAGGCGTAGAAGAATGTGTTTTTTCAAAAAATCTTGAACTAGCATTAGTTATAAAATCAACTCAAGTTTTGCATTTAAAAATTCTTTTGACATTTCAAGTTTTCAATCAAAAGTTATGAAATTTCAAAGAGGGGTTTGAAATTGTTCTTGTTATATTTTTTGAAATTTCCTCTTTGAAATCTATCTATAACTTTTGATTGGAAATTTGAAATGTCAAACGGATTTTTGGACTTGAAACTCCAATTTATATTCTAACTAGAATTAATTCAAATATTTTTGAAAAAATACATTATACTATGCTTAAATGATGTCTGAAATCTTAATTTTATTACAAAATTACGAATTTCTAACCTCACTATGAGCTCTCACAACTTCAAGAGTTCATATATCCTATATGGGTTGCTCGACCCCCTACCACTCCACATATATAGAGGGAGCTTCTCTCCCTTAAAAACAAATAATGTTAAGGTGTTGATAGTGAATGGTTAAAAATTGCAATGAGGTATAATTCCTTATAGAGTTAGTTAGTAAATGATAGCTACATCATTTTGTATCTAAAATAAAAATTGTATATAAAAATTTGTTGGATTTCAAGGAAGACATTAACTTTGTTTGTCAAAATTGACTGAGAAATTGACAAGAATTTGATAGATATTGTAATATTGATTGCATTGACAAAAAACAAAATTTCACAAGTTGTGACTATCATTTCGGACATGTGGCTATCATTTTGGACACTATTCTATAAAAAAATTTGTAGATTAGGGCCCATTTTCCTTGTGGTGTATAAGAGGGTTGGTCTCCCTCCTTACTTTGTCTTGGAGCCTTAGTGGCTTTTGATGATTCAAGGTTGGTGATGTAACTTCACAATTGCTCAAAGGCACCATGGAACACTCGTGTGTGGCATATGGCATTGATTAAATGGACTCCTGTCTCTTCCAAGGCCTTCTTGTACATATTCCAATTTGTTAGTATTGATTAGCCATCATTTGAGAGTAGCAAATGTAAAATGAGCTAGCATGAAGTAGGATGACATTCAAGGGCAATTAGGACCATGGTGAATAGTGCTACTATAGGTCTTTGTACAATAAGATGGAAGTTCCACCCCATGTTACCAAGTGACATGTTCAATTTCACAAAGGAAGTGCATACTAGTTGTCCTAATGATTGGCATTTAGCAAAATGAGTTGTAAATGTAAGCTAATGTTCTCTGTGTTTGGCATTTGCAGTGTTAAGCAATTGGTGATTCAAGTGATGCTATAAACAAGTTGTGGTGAATCCATTGAGTTGTTTGGTACTATAAGGTATCATTTGGATTGCAAAAGATCTTAACTATTCCCTAGAGATGTCAATATTTTGAAGCTTGTAGGGGGTATTTAACATCTCTTTTCTCATCAACATAAGCCAAGCACCAACCCTTGTCATCCTATAGAAGTATATTTTGCCTTTTCTTTTGGTGTGTGGGGATACAATAATATTTCATACATTAGACTATTATTCAAAAAAGCACTACAAGAGAAAGGGGTGTTTTAAGTAGTGTCCTAGACATCACGTCTTTTAAATAATGTCTTTTAAGTAAGGTTTTAAGTAAGATTTTACTAAAAAGACTATCTTTTTAGTAAAATCTTACTTAAAACCTTACTTAAAAGACATTATTTAAAAGATGTGATGTCTAGGACACTACTTAAAACACCCCTTTCTCTTGTAGTGAAGACATTTTCATTCATTCCTGAAAGGATTTTCATAGGTTCACTATTATTGCCTTGCTTGTGACTTGTCCCAATTTCTCACTTTGAAGTTGATCGCTCTTGATGAAGGTGAAAAGTTTGATGATTTGTATTCTTAAATACTTATATCTCTATTACTTTATATGTGTATTTTTGTGAATTACGGAGTATGATACTGCAAGAATTACAGATTTTTTTTCCCTTCAAGATATAATTGGTTGCTAATATCTCCTTCAAGCTAGTAAAATGGTCAATTTTTTTCATTTCTCAATATTTTCTACAAAAATTCAAATATTGAACTTTCAATTTTAAATCAAATGTCCATTAATTTTATTTGGAGGAAGGGAATATTTATTTGGGTAATAGAAATCTGATTTTCTGGAAATACATTAGAAGAAATTTGAGGGCATTAGGAGACTGCGAGTACCCGGACTGCGGGAACGCAGTTTCTGCCCTGTGAACCCGAATCCTACATGGTCAGGACACTGCCACATTATATATATATATATATATATATATATATATATATATATATATATATATTTGGACTTATTTTCATATTTCAGGACCCAAAAAAAAAAAAAAAAAAAAAAATTTCGATAAAAGTTGGCCTGACAGGGGTCTGCGGCATTGGGAGCCGTTTCAGGAACAGACCCGAAACGGCCCTGTAATGCCCTCAAATTTCATCTCATGTATTGTTTATAACCAATTAGCCATGTATTATTTTTCCATAATTCATTTTATTTTGTATTTCTTTCTTAAGAAATTTTGTACTGTAAAGAGGTGTTCTATCTTACAAAATCAATAGTTGTTGCTTGGAACGCAATGAATGACTTCTTTTATATCCCTAAGTAGTTTTTTGAGATGGTCTTCTTTGCTTTGCTTTAAACATGTTGTTTAGTTTTAATTTAAAAGTTACACCTCATTGAAGTTGAAAAATTTAACTTTCAGAGTTTATTCCTAATTACTTAAGTCTTTTTTAGAGTTTCTTTGAATTTGTTCTAAATTGAATAAAAAGCTCACATTTTGATAAATTGTATCAGTTTTTTTATTAGTAACCATAAACTATTATTTCAATTCTTGTCAAATTGCATTGACCTCCACATGAGCAAATCTGGTCAAACTGCATTAACTACCATGTTAGCATTCCGGTTAAAAGCTCACATTTTGATAAATTGTATCAGTTTTTTTATTAGTAACCATAAACTACATAAACTATTATTTCAATTCTTGTCAAATTGCATTGACCTCCACATGAGCAAATCTGGTCAAACTGCATTAACTACCATGTTAGCATTCCGGTGAAACTACGTTGACTGCCACATGGAACCAACTACCACAACACCAAGTGAGGGCACCAAGGTTTGAACTCAAGACTTCTCAATTGCTAACCATCATACTTAACCACTACACCAAAGTTCAACTTATATGTTTATAATGGATATAAAATTGTTACTTATCCCCTCATTGCCTAACTAAAGAGACTTTGAAGTGTCCTCACATAGTCTAGAGGTACAATTCAAAGTGTTGTAACTTTTGCATTCAATGTCCAAATGCAATGAAATTTGTTGAAAAAGTTGCACATACTATTCTAGTTTGTATGGTAAAATTTTCACATCAATCCAATAGATAGATCCAATGATTTGTTGAAAGACATTCAAAGTTTACAGTTTTAATTTGAGTTTATCAAACTGCACTTTGATGGCTGCAACTTTGGGAGATTATATCTTTTTCATACAATGTTTTTTTTCAATAAATTTTTTTGTATTTTGTTTCTCCTTATATCTAGTTATTATGGTAAAATTTTCTTGTCAATTCAAGTTGTCTTGAATTTTAGGGAGCCATTCAAAGTTTAAAATTCAAACATTTTTAGATTATAGTGAACTATAGCAGCTTATATCTTCCTCATACAACGTTCGTTTTCAAAAAATTATAGATTTTAGGGTTACACAACTTGTCAAGTTTTTGTTGATTTGGTCAAAAAAAATGGAAGTGCCTAAAACAACATAAATTTGTTGGTGTCTTTACAAAAATTTGTTGATTTCAATCAATTGTGACCACAAGTACCCAAAATAACAAAAAGCTATTGAATTTCCATTATTCTAGTCACAACTTTCTACTAGTGAATGGGTTGCTTCCCTTTGAGGGATTTCCCTCAATAAAAATCTTTTGAGAGTTAGTAGCCACTATTCATCATTAATGATGAATAGTGATCTCATTTTTTTTAAAATTTAAATTATTTTTAAAATTATATAATTAGTTGTGCACATTGGGGGGTGACGATCGCACCAACCTGTAGATCTTCTTTTGTTTCAAGAACATTGAACGTTTCTGAAAGAGGGTAGCTAGAGGAATGGCTTGTGCACACTAAGAAGGTGCGACTAGTGGTTTCGGATTTCTAATTGACCCCCTCTTGCTTTTTTTCTTCTTGCCGTTTCCCTCCTTCATTATCTCTAATCCTAAATCTTTTTAGATCGTTGTTTTACGCTCTTAAGTAATGCTTAACCGTAATCCCTAGGCTTACTGGGATGGATTCTTATAGAGATGCGGTGGTAGGTAGACGCCAGTTTTCTTCAAGTCATTTTTTGGAGATGCACTGCCAACATGCCAGAAGCTTAGGCCGAGATCCTGCACCCTTCAGAGATATTCCAAAGGGTAAGAGGAATAGAGGAGGCCCACCCAAGTCCCGGTGCCAAACAACTCGTCTGGAGGATGGAAGTAGATCTACAACGTTTGGGGAGCTAGATCCTAGATCTATAAGCCCTGGACCTAGGCTAGATCCGATGAAGGCATCTTATAAACAAGCGGAATCCCACCCCCGTCCAACCAAGCCTAACATATTCGTAACAAACGATAATGAGGTCCTCCCTCCGAACTTAAAGCGTAATTGGGCAGAACTCCTCACCCAAATACACCAGGTATGATCTCATTCTACCATTGATTACAACGTTCTATCTCGTGAAGTCATGTATCTCTAATATAGGGTTGTGATTTTCAGCTTTGTTGGCGGAGCTATATCTCCATCTTCCATTCCTAAATGGATGGAGGACCTTGAACTCCTAATGCATCCTTACTGCATAATCTTTCACAAAAAAATAGGCAACGGTTATTGCTATGTGAAGCTTGACTCTAGGGCTGCAGTAGAAAAAGCTATCAATCTCCCTCTACATCACTTTTCTAGAGGCAAAGCGGCGTATCATCGATGGGTCCTTGCCTTTAATCCTTTGGCGGCAACAGATATCAGTCACCCATGTTGGCTCTCATTCACTAATTTACCTTTGGAACTTATTTCTTTCTCTGAGTCTATTGCTAGCACGATTGAAGACACTTCACATCTAGGCTTTAGTTTCCACGAATTATGCATCTCTCCTCACCTTCATCATGGATGGATATCGAGTATCTATATCGACTCTGGACTTGAGGATGATCCCGCAATTATCAACATTGTATATGAAGACCCACGTCTTAGCTGCTCCTACTATGAGGCCAATTCCCATTCGAAATAAACTTTCACTCTGAGAAATCTCAATTCTGACAAGCAAAACCCTAAAACCAGTCAAGGCACACTTCCCCAGGACGCCAACATTATACAAGTTCTTCGACAAAGTTCGACCAAGAATCGACGTCAACCAACTCAAAGCCAAAATTCAAAGACATCAAAGACGTACAAGTATAATTGACACACTCCTTCCTCAAAACATTCGAATCAACCTCCCCCATTGAGTCCTGACGATGATGGCTTCATTCTAGTGGAGTATCGACAATTATGGAGGGGCCACACACCCAAGCGGTCTGGCTTACAAGCCAGCTCAAGCCATTAGTGGGCTTGTGGGGTCTCCTTCAAACGGCGCAGGGACGCATTGGAGGAGGATCATCCTACTACAAAATTTGATTCTCTTATTGAAGAACTTTCACAAGGACATGATATTCCCAGCAATGAGCCATCTGGTGAAGCCCAAGCACTACATGGCCATCAACATAGTAAATCAATATTGACTTCCTTATCTTCTCTACCAACACTTAGATTTCAAGACAAACCTCATTATATTTCTGAGTTCCAAGAAGTTGTCTCTATTCAAGGCACGAATACCTTAAACTAAAGTAAGTTAGTACCTTCCAACACTAGCATTGCAAATATCCCTAGTAGCTCTCACCAAACCAAACTCCCCCCCTCTAACATACCATCTAACTCCCAGCTTAGTCATTAGATCCCTTAGGACACCTTTACGAACAACCAATCCCATTCCCCAAGCCCCGACAACTTTACTACTAGAGGCACTCAAATGGCGATATTAAGCCTTTCCGATGACACCAATTTAACAAGGTATGAGTATCCCGTCCTCCCCTCCCATTTTCATGTTGAACAAATAGATGTTCCTAAGGGTGAATGTAATAACCCAGTTACCTCCTTTAAAATTCATGATTCCTATTTAGACACAAACGCGTTTGCTAATGCATTACCTAACCTTCCCTAAAGTAGAGATCCCTCTATACCCTCCCCTCCGGCATCTGAAAGCGGTACATCATTAGCAATCCGTGTGTTCAATCACATTTTCGGCTCTTTACCTCAATGGTGAGCTACAAAGCCTTCAGCTGCTCTCCTCTCAGTAGACGGCTACAATTCCCTACACAACATTAAAGTCTTTGCCAAACAATGTAGCAAAATCCAAATCCATCCTGAATAGGAACATATAGAAATAATTGTCCTTGTTAATAACTTAGAAATTTGGGGCTACAATTAGTACCACACTTCAGATCGCGTAGAGAGCGCTAGGGAAACTCTCGACCCATCTAGTTTATAAAAATTATAATTTTATCCCAAAACATCAGAGGACTTAATGACCCTCTAGTGGTTGACAATCTTAGATATTACCTTAGCAAAAATCCTACAAACTTGTTATTCTTGCAGGAACACAAATTTAGAGGTGCTGGGGCTTCTAACCTCGGCTATAAACTATGGCGCCAGCCTCGTGCATTAATCATGCCCTATAGTTTTGTTGGCCAAAAGAGTATATTTTAATTTATTTGATCTTCTTTAGTTAGTGTTTTGTATTTGTTTTCTACTACACGGGACTTACAACCCTTATGAATGTTCAATTTTTTCCTAATTCATGTTCAATTAAAAAAATTGATCACCAAAAAAATATGAGATTAAAAGGCCTAAAATGCATAACCCCAATCAGTTTACAACTTCTTGAAATCTACTCTACAATTTTTTTAAATGAATTTCTAATATGGTTTTTTTCTCTAATCTAATCAACTGTATTTGAGATACATTTTCAAGAGCCCTCAACAATCAACACTATGAAAAGTCAAGATTGCCATGAATATCCTTACACAAAATCTTAAACAGAAAAATTATAATCGATCATTTTCAAAATTGGATTTTGATGTTCAAACTAAACTTTAAATAGAATTGTTTTTGAATATAATCTACTAAAAATAAAAACTTGATTAGGTTTCATTTAACTGCAAAATATTGTCTACACCAAAATTTAAATTCTGGTGTAGACAATATTTTTGTGGCACTTAGGGGTTAAATTTTTACTCTAAAAAAATTTACTTAAATTTCTTTTTTACTTCTATAATATTGGTTGAATTTAGTTACTTAGTACAATTATAATTCACTTACCTCACAACTAATACCCCATCTATGGTACACTGATCATGTTTATCCTATCATCTAAAGGATGTAAAATATATGGAATACATACATAATTCTATTTGGAATATAGAATTTCATATGGCTGAGTTGGAAGGGTGTTGTTGAAGCAACGATGCTAGTGTGTGAGCATCAACATGCGAGCATGTGAGCTTCTAATATGTATATAATTAGATATACTACCACCTTTGAAGGTGTTTATAGTGAAAATACCTATAATATAGGAACCTATAGTATAAATACACTCTTATCATAGAAGGTTTCTATAGTATAAAACACCTATACTATAGGTGCATCATCTTCGAGGCTTATAAGCTCTCACTTTTATGCTCACATACTAGCAACCGTAGTTGTTGAAGCTGGAGGTTTAGCCTTCATCAAGGCATTTATAACTTTTTATTGGGTTGCCAAAGTGGTGATATAAAATACTATAGTGTGTTCCAAATTTCAACACTCATCCACACATTGGATAGAAAGTATCACATTCGCACATATCACATGTCCATAATTCAATTTTCATCCACAATCTAATAATTTCATTCAATATTTTTTGCTTGATTCAAAGTTTTTGGCATAAAAATTCACAATTTATTGCCATTTTTAGCCATACTATTTTTATTTGATGCATTTCTAGCACCAAAAAGCCAAAAAAAAGAAGCCTTGGTATCCATTTTCAAATAAACCCTAAACCTGCTACTGATTTCATATTATTTAGGATAGCTAGTCATTACCACTCCTACTATGTATAACATTGTTAATTGGCTCGGTTCTCTCCCCTACATTGGAGGTACATTAGATGAGATTCTGGGTCTCCGGAAGACTGTGGGTCCTCAAGCTGTGGGAACTCTAAAACTATTGCGGGAATGCGTTTTTGGGTGATTGCAAGAATGACTTGTCCTATTTGTTGTCCCCTAGGCTTTGGACAGGTGGTTTTTTGCTCATAACTTTTGCATTGTGTCTTTGTTTGCTGTGAAATTTCACTACAAGAGAAGTGGGTGTTTTAAGTGAAGTTTTAAAGCAAAAAAACCATAATGAAAGGTCAAGTACTTTAAGCACAAAAAACTTAAAAACATGTGTCTAGGACTTGCATTATTATACCCTACTGAAAGGTCTCAGACTGTTCTTTTAGTAACATTGAGAATGACTTACAAGTTTTTCCTTCAACGTCAATGCAAATTACTTATTCTTTTATTCTGTGCTTTAGGCACCCACTAATCTGATGACAAATGGTAGCATCTCGCTTCTGGGACATGAATCGCATCATCTGTATTGTCCTTGCAGAAAGATCCTGGCCACAGCATTGGGACGGCATCAACAGTCCTGAGTCATGCACGTGGACTTGTCCATCACAGTACACGGAATTGTACATTTCATTGAATTGCTTCATTTATTCAATTCTGCTGGCACTCTCATTGCCTGATTACAGAGAAGGCTGTCCACAAGTTACACTTCTCAACAACTATTGAATTGCACCTTGGATACCTCACTTATTTACGGCTAAGCTGCCAAAATCAAAACTATAACACCTTATATGCACTCTGAAATACATAACTATGTCGTAACTGCTATACATAAGGACATTTCCCAGTGCAAATAAAACATTAAACACATGAACCTATAGGCTGCATTGGTACACTTCAACGTCGCCAGTACCACCGACTCCCACTTCAGAGGTTCTAGTCTTTTTCCCCCGTCTCAAGGGTCCATCACGCTGCAAAGTAGCATGTCTGGCCACAGCATGCACTTGCCGTTCACTTCCTTCACAGTCTTCCTTCGCAGCTGCTCAGTCCAACCTGGTAGGAACGGACAAATTTTTAGCCCTCCGCTTTCAGTGTGTGATGTGCACTTGATGCTGCGCCATCCTTCGGGTATATCTCTCTTTGCAAACTTTGTTCCCGCCAAACCCATGACAATACCCTTACCAATCTCTTCCTTCCTCCCCCTCGAGAAAGCATGTATTCTGACGACATCACCGCAATCCATCTGCGGCACTCAGTACGACCGCACACATGAAACAAGTAATGAGGTTTAATGCTGGGTCCGTCAATGAAGATGAAATCCTTCAGTACCCCAACAGTTAATCATAGTTGCACAAGGGTATTACTATGCAACTCTAGAACCTAAATCCAATAGAAGCACGGATTCCTTGGGGACTGCTCACTGTTCTCTCCCACAGCCATGACAACGTCATCATGATATCCCTGTACACTTCTAAGAACACAGAGAACATAGCACCGCCATAACAACCTCTGAAGGCTTTCAGACTTCAAAACATCACTATACCATTGCAAGCCAAGTTTATGTTGCCGCACACATTCCTACTTCACCTTCGTTGAACTGTTAAGCCAAGCAAAAGCTTTCCTAGACGAACGACCGGCACTTTCTTTAAGCAAGTGTCCGGAACTTCCCTCTGAACTAGTACAGGGGAGTATGTAAACAGAAATGTGGACATCTCACCTCCATGTTGTCCGGGTTCTTCTCAGACGTTGAACCCCGTAACTGTCCACCTTCCATGTCAGTCGGCATGGGCTTCTTCCCACTCAATTTCTCAGTGCAGCTCTCTTGCTTCTGTGACTCAATTCGTCTTCTCTTCCCAGTAACTTCAGCGTCATCACATCCTACATTAGCGGTTTCAGGCTTCACATTCTCCTTCATACACTTCGACACTGCCACAACAATAAGAACGTTATGAATGCTAGCTTAAGAGAGGGTCTTCTTCCTTGCTATAACCTTCGTCTATAATCGCTAGAAGCTGGAAGACGCCGAGAGACCTACTCCGCAGTGCACTGCAAAATATACGAACTAACTGTCACCACTGCCTTCAATGAAGACAACAGTTGCACACGGTCAACATTTTCCAGAACAGTCTTCCCTTCCTCCTCTTATTTTCCTTTCTCTTACCCTACCAGTTACAAGAGAAAATGTATGTCCCACTTCCATCCTTGTCTTTGGACTCTGCTGCGTACGAAACCAAATTTTTTCTAACTAACGTTACCACGTTCGCAGTGCATAGTGAATTCCCAAACTTCAATCGACAGTGAACCCATGGACTACTCAGAGCACTTGCAAAACGGCTCGTGCCACATCCTAAACTTCACAACGAAATTCATGGACCTATTCCGTTATACACACGCATTACGGAATAGGGTCCAGTAACAGCGCTTGCACTTGACATTGGGACTTCCCCTTTCACAGAAACCATAGTACAATTCAATTCACAGGCTCCTCACATGCAATACGGCACCATCGCTTTCATGGAACAGAATAACGTCACCTCTTACCCGAAGTCTCATCATCCTGTTTGCAATGTATATAAAATAGCATGACATACTACGGAAGTCACTAGTTCTCGCACTTTCGATGCACACTTCTGTAACCTTGACCATAAAATCAATTGAGCACCTCCATTTGCCGTGGAAACTGATGACGTCCCAAACAATGTAGTGACATACATACAACGGTCTCTCCCTTTAACACAAGCTCCGTCTCTGAAGAGTACCGTCAAATACTGCCATTCCTTACTTCCCCCCGGAATATTCAATTTCATGACACAAAAAGTCATATGCAGTACATTCATTAATGCTATATCGCGATCACGGTTCTACATCCGCTTCTAGTTCCATTTTAATTCTAAAGATCTCCCCCTCCCATGTCAGTTCCTTTCACGTCCACAACGTGGACACATCGACACATCAAATTCTAATACAAGATACTATAACTCTGACGCTTCTTCATAAAACAGGCATGCCGTACCCAAAATAAAAAGGGGGGGTTACCAGTGGAACATCCTCTCCCACTGTTTCCTGAAGTGAATTCCTTCCCCATGACCCCACATGACCTCATGACCCCATATGATCTGAATCTAACACTTCCCTGTGATAACCTCATATGTGCTCTATGGGTTCAACAGTCCTCTTGACTTCATGGGAAACGTCGGCCGAATTCTGCCGTCCAGAAGCAGCAATTCCCAAACTCTAATTCCTTACCTACCATTGCCACTCCCATCTTCGCAGGCACTGCCTTCGACCTTCCGAAATATTAACCTACAGGACTCTTGCAACTGCGGATGACATCTTGAACTCTCAAAATGGTAGCCACGTTGACTGCTTCCCACCATTCAATTCACTAAGTCCAATTACCTTGTACCAGTTCTAGGACCAAACAGCGAAGACGGCTTATCTGAATCGATGGATAACTCAGTAGCACTGGCTCCCACATTTTTGGTTGCGCTGCAACCAGATCCGTCGTCCACTCTGAAACCAATCTGCATGTGCAAAAACGTCCGACAACAAGCACTCACGACAGTCAGATCTCCACATAAAATACAAAGCAATTTACGTCATTCTCTAACGAGTGACATACTTCAACCTCTCATACAATCACTACTCAGTCTCAACCTCATCTGATAGACCCCAAAATGACCCAAGCACTATACCGACGCAATCACTGCAGCTTTGTAGACAGTCTATTCACATACCACGAACACCTTAGACCCAGATTCCAAGGTCTTCTGCTTCTTCGCACATCAAAATGTACATCCACATCCTCGAATCCTTCATATTCTTACCTCGCGCGACTTCTTCAGCCTCTGCATCTCCCTCTGCAAAATTAGAATCCGGTCATCTACATTCTCTTCTTCGACTAGAACTTCATCCTTCCCTGTCTGTGGAGTTTTCGGTGCAGAAGTCAACGTCAACTGATTTGGAACCTGCCATTCTCAACATAACTCTGGTTGAACTGCAAAGAAATTACCACCACTCAAAAGAGACAACTCCCCAAGACAATGAGATTGACTACAACATACGACTTGCACAGATGAGAGACAACACTGGGCCCTCAAGAAATTTCATCCATACACACGTCTCTAACTACGCACACATGGTACACATGACTAAAAGTGCAGAAGGCATGAGGACCACATAAAAAACACTTCGAACTGCCTCACTCAATTCTCTTTCAGCAAGACAACTTTGTACTCACCTGTTCATCCAAGGATGACAACAAATTCCCGTCCTCTGGATTCGTGGTACCTTCCCGCTGCTTCTCTTCTGTGCTCTCCTCACAGAGTGCGGACGGCATGGACTTCCCTCCTCCTTTCTTCAAGTCCTTTATTTTAGACCAGAATTTGCCGTTCACGTCATCTGGTTTGAAACTGTCCACCATTCTCTGACTTTTGTATTTAAGCTGCATCTTCCGGTTCCTCATGAACTTGGTCGCGGACCTCTCAAACATTTCTCTGGCTCTGTGTGCAAAACCTTCAAATTCCCACTCCTTCTCCAGAGCATGCCAGATGCTATCAACAACTGACTTCGGGTGATGATTGATGTTATCCATGGTTGGGTCCAGACGCCCACACTGACCTCGCAAAGCTGCTCTCCACACATGCTTGTGGATACCTCTTGCTTTCGCCATGCCGTCCACATGGATCACGTAGGGACGTTTCTTGAAAGCCCGTCGGTTGTTTGTGAGGTCTGTGGCCCTCTTCTTCCGATGACGATTCAACCTCCTCGTCCTCACCGCTCTCTGCTGTGGGGTTTCATTGTCCGGAATTTCGAAGTCTTTCTGTGAGTCCGAACCTTCACCAGCGGAAGTCCTCGTCATTCCTGTCTCCCTTCGCTGTCGCGCTTTGACGATGTTGTACGTCCTCTGACTCCAAGTTTTATCAGTACTGTCTCCTTCCACGCTCACTGTTTGATTGAACGTCAACTGCTCCTGCAAATTCGGCATGACACCCCATGACGGACCAGCTAACGCAGACGTCGTTTGCATTAAAGCTTGCAAAAGGAATCCTTGCAGATGAGCCCCGAAAACCGATGATAAGTCTGCGTTACCAGACACTGAGTTCGTCACTGGCAAAGGACTTCCGACGTCTGCACGTGATACGGCATTCAACATGGGCAGTTTGGCCGCGACTTCTTCATGAGACAATAGTCCTGTCACTGGTAATTTCGTGCCGACTTCTAGACTCCCTGTACCCACCAAATTCTCTTCCAAGCAGTTCGGCCTCCCCGCTTGCATGTCGAATTCCAGTGCATAAATACTGTCCGCGGAATCATCTGAAGTGTAGCCATGTTCACTTTCTTTCATGTCTATGCCACTGTTCTTCACGAATACTTCCTGCGAAAACAACCTCCACTTCAAAATGTTTATAGTCCTGCTCGATTCATGCACACACTGTCATTCTACTCTCGAACAAATGCAGTACACATATTTCCATTACAACATTCACATACAATGGAAACTCACGTTCTTCACTTGGGATACTTCAAGAAAACGTTATATGGCATGGGTCCGTTATCCTCACAAAGAAGTGAACTAAGAAGAAAAAATAGGTGCAAACGGCACATTTCAGAAAAATCTGCGCAGTACTTAAATTCCGTGCACCTCACCTTCATGTCTGGCACTGGAACCGCACCGAGGGGTTCAGTTTCTTCAACTGCTTGCGGACGTCGACCTTCACTTGCAAATTGCGGTTTCACTAGAAGTCTTTCACTCCGGCGAAGCTGTACCAGACCACCAGCACTCTTCTTGGCCTTCCTCTGTCCAGGAGCATTCTGATTCTCGTGTTCCTTACCGTCGCTGCTCGCAGGAAGTGGAAAGCACAAGTAAGTTTCCGACGTCAAACTTTTAATAGACTTACGTATTACCATACACTACCACGCAGACTTCTGCATTCAATGCGCTCTTGTCTAGTCCGGAGATTCCGCCATAATTTCGGCTGTGCCTTCCTCTTTTTCTATGCAAAGCTCTGAGGACGGACTCCAGTAAAAATGACTCACTCACTCCCATAGGTCCACAATACCTCCCCGAATGACACCTCATGTCTATTTCGGTACTGCGCACATGGCACCTACCATGTTAGCACGAAGGCAGTGACGGCTGCACAATGAAGTCCACATGGATAAACTTCGACCTCTGCACCAGAATCTTCCTACTTACGTTCCTTACATAATTTCCACTGCGTCGCCTAATCCTGGATTCATTCGTCTTCATAAGTACTGCACAACTTTGGGCTCACGTTACCATGGATTCATTAAGCCTAGTTCTTTGCGTTCGCAGTGATTGTGGACATCATGGACACTCGGAAAAAAGTTGGAACTGAACTACCTGCACGCTTCTATTCCCCTGGACTTGTTGACGACAACATTCCAAATCAACGTGAACAACAAATGGTTTGAGAACTACGGCACAGAGTTCCTCGATCGAGCATGACCTCCTCAGTAGAATCTGGCTCTTCCCTATAATCTTGTCAACATAATATCAAGTGCATGGGAAGTTCACCTCGAAGGCAGTAGACCTAGACTACGCATGAAGGATTCGTTCCTCTCCACGTTCCGCTGCCTCAATTCCTCGTAAGACGTTCGGGGCGCATCCTCAGTCATTGTTACTGGGAACGGAGCTCGCAAAACAAACACATCCGACTTCAAGAATGGAAGTACGCTCAAAGCAATGGCGCTGAATCCCGTAATGTTAGGGTACGCTAGGTCTTCTCTCTCTCGCAATACATCTCTGACGTTCACCTGTAATTCATGAGGTTAGGCAACCCAGCTTCAGTCGTTTTCCTCCGCCACTATAAGTAGTGCAGTCCACAGCATAAAATAAGAAGGAGACGTACCTCTTCAGAAGCCAATTTAATCATTTTTTATTCACCTAAAACACCACTTGTATTTCACCGAAGTGAAACTGTAAGACGGTAACATAGAACTTCGCGCAAAATGAGGTTTTTTCACGGCGCCTCTAGTCCTGCGCTGCACTATTTTAGGGAAAAAGTAAACAACTGTTAGGGTTCCAATGATGTTATCTTCCCGAACAATGTTAAAGTTCACTCAACAGGCAACGGACAGGACTTCACTGACAGTCTTCCGGTATTAAGTTGCGCAGTTCCTGTTGCTAGGGGCAGCATACCTCGAAGGACTTCGCTTCTTCTGTTCTTGGAAATGGACGACGCCGCTAACAGAGAAGATGCGAGGTTCTCCATTCTGGCGATGACACTGAACGCACTGGAGCGATCAAGAGCGAATGCGAGAATGCTAGGAAGCTACAAGTGCCCTTGCAATATTTGCAAAGGCGGAGGGCGACCAATTTTGAGGGACACTATAGAGACTCATCTGCGTCGACACGGGAGAGATCCGACCTTAAATCACTGCATGTTGGTAAGTCCTTCTTTCGTTCCTCATTTCGTGCAAACAATTACTCCCTCAAGTCGCTCTGTAGTCCACATTCAGCTAGGCTGCTCCTCTGAAACCCTAAAAACACCTTCTTTATCTACTTAACGAATGAAAATATGCAATTGGGCGTTCTAGGTTAAAGACTCTCCACTTCACATAAGTGAGACTCGCGCACTGTGGGCTCGAGTTCCTGTAATGTAACGTTCGCTTCGCTCTGTGAAATGTTGATGTCGGGAAATGTACTAGACCCCGTCCCGCACAATGACCTACTATATGCACGTTTTCCAACCTGTGAGCCTTTAGCTTGTTCACCAGTAAGAAGAACTTCATTTCCAAGAGAAAAGGGTGAGCGCTTTTACCTGCGTCATTGCTCTCTTAGCTGCTGTAGAACTTATGTCGTTAAATCAATTTGGAAAACGTGCGCACCAGTTTCCATCATCCCACTCTCGGGAGTGCTTCTAGGGCTAGAGTAAGCACTATGAGGCCCTGGAGCGACTCATAAATCCACCGAATTGAACACTCCCATATTAGAGTAATGCGGCAGTTGTTTTTGTGTGAGACCCAGGGAATCATTATCGTCGTGAAGTGGCTTCGGCGCTCTCTGTGAACTGCATCTCTGGAATGAGGTTTCACGAGTGTCATAGCATTTCCCTCTCTGTCCTCCCACTCTTGCCTCCGAAGTCATAGGATGAATTCTTCCTGTCCAACAATATTCCAATGTAGAGAAGTGTCCCGCACATTTCAGTACTTGTTCTAACATAAGGAAACCCTAGAGCTTGGCGGACTTGAGAGCATCAGATATGGCAAATGCCTTATTCCGTTCTATGAGGGGAAATTGAGGAGTACCACATTACGTTTGGTTTCTTCTTATAGTGAGGACACTTAAGATGAAAATGAATAACAGACTGAGGTAACGTTTGGGAGGTCTCCAATAACCTGCTGGAGTACACTGGACTGGTCATCACGGTTTGTAGGAAATGCAGACGTCACAGACAGTGCTCGTGAAAACGTTTGCTTCATGAGATTTCATGAATGATTAGATGGCATGTCCTTGGTCGTCATCCTAAAAATTGTTCCTGAAGTCGCGAAGCAGTATTCCTTGAAAGCATTGCATACGGTAAACGTGCTCTGACTTCATGTAATGCTATGCAATTACTTATGCTCCTCTGCATTGCATTGCAATTCATGTGATTGTTCCGATATGCATGTTATTGGATGCAATAGTAGCTGGCGCTGGCAAAAAAAAGGTACTGTACACGAATGACGGCATAAAACTGAAAAACCTGTACATGCATTTCATTTTCCATGCTGTGCGAACCAGTTGTCCTGCAGCGTTGCATGTGCTAATCTGTGTACTTGGAACTTGCACAGCCGGAGGATGATGATGTCGGGCCAACGGGAGTCAGTGACTCAGGAAGCGAAGGAAGTCCTCCAGAAGTGCAAATGGAAAACCCAGGAGCTGAAGCTTTCGATGAGGGCTTCGAATTCCGCAGAATGACATCTGAGTGGTTCCAAAGAGTCGATGACAGGAGGCAATCTTTCCGTGAAGATGGAACACCAGATGGAGAGGAGAACAACGTAGGGGATGACATCTTCGAAGACAGCATGAATCCGGACATGGAGGAATGGCTTCATAGAAGTCAGGTACCACTCTACGAAGGCTCCAAAGTTTCAGCTCTAGCCTGTGTACTTGTCCTGATGAATTTAGCGCACTTGCACAACGTTCCTAATTCCTTCATGGACGAGCTGTTTTCATTTCTTCGGCTGGATGTCCTCCCGCCCAACAATGAATTACCGAGAACTCGAGGTGAAGCACGGAAGTTAATAGACCGTTTAGGACTCTCGTTCTCCACTATTCATGCTTGCCGCAATGGTTGCATCCTTTTCTGGAAGGACAGAGCACATCTTACGGAGTGTCCTCACTGTAAGACTTCGAGGTATGTAGAAGGGAGCACATCCATTCCCATGAAAGTGCTCAGGCATTTTCCCTTAATCCCTAGACTTCTAAGAATGTATCGATGTCGAGACATTGCGTCCCTCATGCGCTGGCATGAGAGGAATGCATCCACAGACGGGAAGTTGCGATCCGTCCTTGATAGCCCTGCATGGAAGGAAGTTGAAAAAATAGATAACTCTTTTTTTAAGGAAGGGAGGAATGTGAAGTTGGGATTGGCTTTAGATGGCATGAACCCCTTCGCAGATAAGTCCACCAAGCATTCGACATGGCCAGTTTTCCTTCTAAATTACAATCTTCCAGGGTGGATGGTCACAAAAAGGTTCTTCGTGATGTTGGCACTACTCATTCCTGGGAAGGAGTCCGTGAAATCAACTAACATAGATATTTACCTAGAACCTTTAGTAGACGAATTAGTTCTGTTGTGGGACGGTGTGCCCGCCATCGACATGTCAGACAGTACGCAACCTACTCCATTCACCTTGAGGGGAATTTTACTATGGACAATTCATGATTACCCTGCTTACGGCCTCATTTCTGGATGTGTGACAAAGGGGTACAAAGCATGCCCTGTTTGTGGCCCGGAAGTGGACTCTAGATTTTCACGTAGTCTGAGGAAAAATATTTTCCAGGGGCATCGCCGATATTTGAGTCAGGACCACCCATTTCGATTTATAAGTGACTCATTTAATGGGAAAGAAGAACATCGAGGAAAACCAACAAGAGTATCAGGTTTGCAGCAGAAGAGAAGGGGAGCAGCTCGACAGAGGTGGCTCGATGCTGGAGGGTGTCTTGGCACTGAAAATGATCCAGTGAAACGACATGGAGTGAAGCGGCAGTCGACGCTGTTCAGACTATCGTACTGGGATGTGAGTGCTTGTCTATCTTGCCCATGTGAATTTGACTGCATAGTTTTCCTACTCCATTTATGCCGTTTAATGCAATTTGAATGGCAGGTTGTGGCACTGAGAAAATGAGAGTACGAGATCCTGTTTCTGTTCCTGCCTATTAAGTTCATTTTCTCTTCTAAAGTAAAATACTTAATTCCAAATAATTGTTTATGTTATTCCAGAAATTGCTCGTTCGACATGTAATGGACGTTATGCATTGTGAACGTAACATTGCCGACAACCTACTTATGACCCTCACGGGATTGAAAGATGGACCATCCGTGCGGAATGATATGAAGGAGGCCGGTTGTAAAAGATCATTGCATATTCGAAATGCAAGACCGCCTCTGACAGTGTTTCGTATGCCAACAGCTCCTTATGTTCTCACAGTGGAAAATAAGAAAAAACTAATTCACAGGCTTCGGAGCTTGAAGATGCCGACAGGATACATGTCGAATTTGAAATCGAAGATAGATGAAGATGGCTCAATTCATGGCTTGAAGAGCTATGATTACCATATTCTCATACAGCAAGTTCTTCCCGTGTGTTTACGAGGTTTGCTTTCCAAGCGGATCATGAAGACTATTTTGAGTTTGAGCCACGTTTTTCAGAGACTATGTGTGAAGACTGTTGATCCTGCTAATCAAGATTCATTCACTGAACATGTTGGAGTGACATTATGTTTGCTTGAACGTGACTTTCCACCATCGTTTTTTGATCCAATGACACACTCACCGATACACTTAGTAGAGGAATTGTACTTATGCGGACCAGTTCACAACCGTTGGATGTACCCCCTGGAGAGGTATATGAAGTACATGAAGTCTTATGTACGGAATAAGGCACGGCCGGAGGGGTGCATGGCCAGTGGCACTGCCATGGAAGTTGCGTTGGGGCTATCCACAGAATACATTTTGGAATGTGATTCAACAAGGAAGAGAGTATGGGACGCTGAGGAGGAAGCTGGAGATAACGGGGAAGTTCTGTGTGTCGCATACCAACTGCGGTCTCTTTCGGCAGAGGAGTGCCAGTGGGCACATCTGTGCGTCATTAACAACTCCAGTTGCCTTGACTCCTTAAGAGAGTAAAGCCTGAACTGGTTTCCTTTTTATTTTCATTTTTGTTGGTTCCCAATTTCTTAGTTCAGAGGACGTGAGGGACAAGGGATTTCTGTTGGGTTTTAGGGTGTGAGGTCGAGAATGTCAGGACTCTGTAGCACAAGGTCAGGGTATAGTGAGTATGGCCTCTTACTTCTTAAAATTGGCACTGCAGAACTCACAGGCGACTGTCGTTGGAGAGAATAAATGCTAGGTCAGCTTACAGGCTTGGACTTCATCCACGTCAGAGACGACGCTTGAACTACCCTGAGGAACTCCACGTACTAGAAGATTTCCCTGAGTGGCTTCGGAATGTTGTGGAAGAGGGGGTGGAGTCCTTTTGTGATGACGTAGTGGACCTGTCCATATTACCCAGAGTGAGAGCGAGGTCTTTCAAAAGCATGAAGGCCTATGGGCAGCAGTTCCGAGTTTCTGATGCTGAAACCAAGCTAATTACTTCTGACTCGGGGGTGACTGTGACGTGTGAAACTTTACAACGCAGTGGCTTATCAGATAGGAATTTAATTTCGGGCCCTGTTACTTACTATGGGAAGATCAAAGAGATTCTTGAGCTAGATTATGGACGTCTGAAGCCCGTTCTGCTTTTGTGTGATTGGGTGGCCCCCATTACAAGAGGAGCCACAGCATCTGTCAGAAAAGATGAATTCGGTTTC
Organism: Thuidium tamariscinum; assembly: GCA_947034885.2. Taxonomy (NCBI): domain Eukaryota; kingdom Viridiplantae; phylum Streptophyta; class Bryopsida; order Hypnales; family Thuidiaceae; genus Thuidium; species Thuidium tamariscinum. The sequence continues at coordinate 12,920,873 of OX344751.2, forward strand.
ACTTTGGTGAAACTCACCAGACGTATGCGGCATTCTGCAAATTCTTTTGTTTTTCCAAGACAAGCATCTCAGATATTCTTCTGCACCTGCGATGAATCACCTCAGTGGTCAGTGGTTCTACACACCGAGTCGAGGAAAACTAGAGTGTACCAAGAAGCAGACGTTCATGTCACCGGTCCCATGCTGGACCGGGATGAAGTTTTGTGCCGACCCGACGTGGAAGATTATGTGGAGGAAATGGACACGGAAAACATGACTGAAAGATCAGAGCAGGATTGGGTGGACGTGACGCCCGAAGACGTCGTCGTCTCCGAAGTAGCAGTTCGAGTAGCTGCTCACAACATGGACGAAGAGGAGTCCGAGGACGACCACAGTTCTGGAAGTGATGGACGTTAAGAGTAGGTAAGATCTGGAAGAGGAAGGGTCCTGTAATCATGAACTTCGTGGACTTAATTGAGGCTGGAAATTGTTGTCTGGCATGAATTCAGGATTGCTTTTTTAAATGTAAACCTGAAGAGGATCCTTATTTGAACGTAGCGCCTATATGTCCAATTCAGAGTTTAGTCGAAAGTCATGAGGAGCAAGGAATTGAATGTATTCGGCTTCACGAATTGAGAACGGTAGGGTATGGAAGTGACTGTGTTAACGTGAAGTGCATGGCGCTTAATGAAAGTGGAATGCCTGAATTGGCTCAGAATTGAAAAGGGTAAGGGAATGTGCGAATATAAATGACGAGTTCATGTGAGCACAGGATGAAGAGCATCTTACATGTACTGCACAAGTTTAAGATCAATTGTAGACGGCACTTTTGTTTTGCTTACCTGTTTCATAGAAAGTGCGAATGATTAGCGAAATAGGAAGTTTGAAAATGTTTAGCAGTTGCTGAAGTGGTGCTGTATCGCAGAGCCGTGAATGTGGGAAATGTCACGTCACTGGGGATCGGAGTTTGAAGAAGTTGTAGTCGTCGACCGCAGTCCAAGTACGGAGCTTGAGTTCGTGGCCTGTGGTCTTACAATTTTATTTGGGATATTACTATTTAGCTTTTGTAGGCAACTGTGTCGTCACCGTGCAAACCGAATTTCAGAGGAGGGCGCTGCATGAAGAAAGCGAAGAGAGTGACGCCGGGAGAGGGAGACGTCAATGAAGTTCGGTAGTGTATTCGTTTTGGAGAACTGCGAACTGTTGTTGTGGATCGCAGTTGCAGAGAGTACATGTGGAACAGCACGGAGTTGTGTGTGTTATCATTTCTTAACCTATTTTTGTTGAAAGGGGCATGTGAAATTGAATTTCTAGTGTTTTCAGTTCTTGTGAGTGATTTTGTATATGTGTCGAGTCATCTATCTTGACGAGAGTAGGAAATGAAGTGGCATTTAACAACATGGAGGAGCCCTATTTTCTTTCATAGGAACAGTGCAGAGAACGGGCGGCAAGGAGTTATGACAATTACAGGAATGTGATTTTGAGAGCCGTCTTCATGAGTTTCTTTGGAGATTCTTTGTTCATTACCGGTCGGCAAATGTTTTGCGCTGTACATGTTTCTAGCCGTAATTCATTGATGATGAGGACTACGACCAGGAAGACAGCAACGTAGTCTAGCAAGAGGAAATAGTTCATGAGGGCGTTCCTTATCTGATTCGAATGAGTGCAAGGACGTCGGTTTAAGTTTCTGTTGAGAATTGCTCTTGTGGTTGCAGATGGAAGAGTGCAGAGTGATGAAAGCAGGTACATGACGGCATTGGATGCGTGCGGTCCTTGCCATTATTTTTGAAGTGCATTTGATAATTACTTGAAGAAGGAGTGGGCTCACAGAGTACAGCGCTCAAATCTGCGAAGAAGCTGCGGAGAGAGAACTTAGGAAAGGGGGCATCGTGGAGAGCTTCGAAGAAGGTATAATAGTACGATCGTGACTCCATATTTTCCGAGTGTGGCAGGTAGCTAGCGCAGCGGTACACTTCCTGAAGGTGTAAATGGCATTGGAATGGGAGTTGCGGGCACTTTTTAATTTTAATGAAAATGTAAGTGAAGAAGAAGGGGATGTGATTGACGGTGCAGTTTCGTTTTGGGAAGCATGGAGAATGGGATGACCATGCTCAGTGTGGTAAGTACTCGGATAGCAAGTCCGTTGGAAGTCCTTCAGTGGCAGTGCTAACCGAGGTTTACAAGCGTCTGTACATTGCTCTCTACAGGAATGAGGTGGTGAATTGCGGGAATGGAAACTGGAAGTGTTAGAAGAAGAGGGGATTCACGTGGAGTCGAAATTAGTAGCATTTCGTAGCGCTCGTCATGTCATGCCTGCATTGTAACAGAAGTAGTGGAGCAGGAATTAGTACCTCCGTATTCCGCAGCTGGCAATGGCGGGATGAGATGGCGCTACGTGCAACACTGAAATGGCAAATAATGAGGAAGGTAGTGTGGATGCGAACGGAAGATTCTGACTAAGGTAAGGGGCCTCCAGAACTGCTCTCATGATTTCAATGTAGTGAGCTAGACGTTTATAGAGCTCTCTAGGATGTCTTGCGGTACGACTTCAATGCATACTGCAGGGGAATGTTAATTCAAGGAACTAAGAAAGTGTGCAGTGGTGTTCAGTAATTCAGAGGATGCTGTTGACGTACGGGCATTGAAATTGCAGAACTGTGCGCTTAGTCCGGCAGAGTGGGAGGAGGATGACCAGGTCTGCGAGAAGTGGGACTGCAGAAGTGTCATCGCCGTGTAATGAATTCAGTGGAGGGGACGAAGACGTCACTCTCAGAGGAACGACATGAAAACGTGCATTGCATAGGAGGAAGTAACAGAAGAAAACGTTCAGTGCATTCAGAGAAGTGAGGAATGTCGACCAAGCTGTTTTGAGAAGTTGCAGGAAGGAGAGCGTGGAATTCGGGACCTAACATTTGTAGTCTGGAGCGGCCCAGTGACGAAAGAGAGGGAGTAGTAATCGACGGGCAGTGACCATGGTTTTGTTGTTCTGAATGCAGTAGGGCAGGAGTGAGTAGGAAGGTCTTCAGGAGATGTCGATGAATCGATGATATAAGCGGCTTGGAGGAAATGAGTTCAAATAGTGACGTCCGTCGGAATGTAAGCAGACTATGCTAAGTGATCAGACATCGTCGTCGTTATTGACGTCTCATCTTTTACAGGAGTGAGTTCTCTTTCTTTCTGAAAAAAATTTGTCCGCATGATCTAGATGTGTGCAGCTTACTTCCACGATTGCTGGATGTAGAAGTTCTTCTTCCATGTTGCAGTCCGTGCGTATTTTGACTGTTCAATGCTGTGGAAGTTCATGAATACAGTGGCGTTTGATTAACATTTTCAGTCTTCATAGCTTTTGCCCAATGCCAGAGCAAGGCCAGCAATGGAGCTCACCGAATTAGAAGTGCCTGCAATGCAAGATTTTTTTAATTCCTCCAATACAGTGACTGTGGACAATTGCAGTTAAATTTATAGGCTTGAAGTGAATGATTAGTTCCTTTGAACCACGGTGACCATGTATTTCAAAGAACTATGCGATTCGTACAGAAGATCCTCTGTTTTAAAACGGGACAGAAAAAAGTCTGAACCATAAAGCTATGAATATCATCCACTGTGGCTTCGAGGCCGTCATTGGAAAGTGAATAGTACCAACAGTGTCACAGTTGCCAAGTCCCAGAGGGAACAGCACCTCCGAATGCATGTCTCCAGCTGCCGTGGTAAAAAAAAATCTGCCTCAGAGTAATCTGGGGATGTCATTGCTCAAACACTACCGGAAAGGACATGTGCGACCTCAGACGACCCATAAGACCGTCTTTAAGTGAAGTGCCTTGACTTTTGAGAACGGAATTACTGAAACCACAACTGCCCATTCTCCAGGTTGACCTTCAAAGACTTTTAGAGACTTTTCAGCAATTTGTTACTAATGTATCCTACTGAAAATACCCGTTTCCCTTCTAGTGTTTGGAACACACGTACAAACTAAAGTTCTTGATATTTTTTAATTTTTTTTAATTTTTAAAAATTAGTTTACTATTTTTAAATTGACCCCAATTGGATGTCTACCTTGGCCATTTTGAGGGAGTTTAGTACTATTTCCAACCCTAAATTTCAAATTTGAAGGTGAAAATTGGAATACAAGGACTTCTACTATAGTTACACAAGCTTGTGAAGAGATTTTTTAAAGATAGTAAAGTATTCACCTTCCACATATGCTCAAAGTGCACTACCAAGGTACACTTGTAGAGAACACAAAATAAATTTTTTGAAGATAGAAATTAGCAAGAAGGGTGATTGCAAGAAAGACCGGTACTATTTTGCGTCACACTTTGAATGACGGAGTTGTTATTGATTATAACTTTTAAAGTATAAACCATATTAACTTGAAATTTTGACTAAAGATTTCTGACATGAAAACAATCAAATTCCTAATTTTTCAGAAATTTTTAAAAATCATTTTATAATTAAATTTCAATTAAGCTAATTTGTCACACTTTGCGGTTTAGGGTTTTTTAGTACTGGGGAGCATCCAAAATTAATGATCTAAAGCTGAAATTTCTGTGGCCTATTCCCATACTAGGTAGGCATGTTTCTACCAAAGGAAACATCAAAAATCATTATTCTCTTTCCTCTACATATGCGCAAACAGGCCTCCCTTGCGCGCATACTTTTGAACATTTAAGATGGTTTTGAGATCATTCTTTTAGTGAAATCTCTTCATTATAAAGTTTTCCCCAATGGCCAATTTTTAGTTTTTAAAAAAATTCTTTTTCCTATTTTTTACAAATTAAAATGTCAAAATAGCTATTTTCATGAAAATTTGCACTTTTCTAGTTCTCCTACTTAGAGAATTTTCCTACACTTTTCCTTCCTAGGGTACCTTCTTCTTAGAGGTATATACCTAAAACATATTTTTTACATTTTTTAAAAATTGTTTTTCTAATTATACAATACTCCCGAAAATTTCAGCACTATTGTGGAAAACGCTACATAAATCGGTCGGTCTTTCTTGCAATGACTCAGAAGAAGAAACTTTAAGTTAGAAAAAATGCATTTTTTGTGTTTATTTTTCCTGAATTTTTTTACTATTTAAAGAAAATAAAATTCCAAACTACCTATTTTTTTGTATTTTTCATCACTCTTTGAGAGAGCATGACTTTTAGAGATAAATTTTTCTAAGTTAGAACTTTCATCCACATACTATTTAGAGTGTTCTTAAGAGTATCCATATTTTATTTCATTAAAAAAAAATTTATTCCAAAAATCACAGTATTGTACTACTGTAGTACTCAAGCCATTTTGAGACAAAACTGTGAAGTCATTCTTGCAATCACCCTTTTCTGCCACAAGAATATAGAAACAATGCAGTTTGACATGGTCGAGACCGTGCCACGTCATAGATTAAAAAAAAATACAAAAATAGGATTTATTTTCATATTTTAGATCCCCCAATTTTTATTAAGTTTTTTTTATTTTGAGGAACTTGCTGGCCGGTGTTTTGGGAACCATCTTGGAAATAGGCCCGGAATGACCCTTCCGAGGCCTCAAATCTCATGTAATGTAATGTAATCCTAGGTACTAGAGAATGAGTTAAATTACGCTATGAATTGAACTATTAGTTGGCTAGTTGGATTGTTCTTGTGAGGCAGTGTTTGTCGATTGGATTTGTAAAGAGTGAGTACACAACTTGGATGCCACATTTAATTATTCAACTAGTACTTTTGGACTTTGGGGAAAATTCTTGACTTCCATGCAAAGAATCTCCAGATGAAAACTACCTACATTATGATGCTTTTCATATTGGAATGACATTTGAAGTAGGAAGGGCTATATTTGATTGACCTTGGACATATGCAAAAACTGCTATAAGAAACCAATTTTAGCAGTGTATAAGCATTCCAATGAGCATTCATTTTCTTATACATATACTCACTACAAGAGATGGGGTGGATTTTAAGCTCACATATCAGTACAAAAGTGCTGAATTTCATCCGAGGGTGCTGGTCTGCTGAAGGGTCACTCTGCAAACTGGAAACTAGTAAAGCGGAGTGGCTTAAGCTTATCAGTCAGTTACGGCAGGTACGAGAATCACGTCTTGATCGGTCGGAACCGAAGGCTTTAATTTGACTTATTATTCAATCTTGAACACTTCTTTTCTGTCTCCGAGGAAGAAAAATTTCCCTGAAAACCTAATTTCATTCCTACTGTAATTGTATGCAAAGATTTTCGATCACCAGCCGTAACACCTGATCTCTACAACAAGATTTTACTAATCCTCATATAATCATGGAGATTGCATGACTTTCAATTCTAATAGACATGCACATCGTTGCGACGTGAATCCAAATCGTAGTACATCTTGAGGACATCACGGCACATCCTGTCTTCTTTGCCTTCTCCATCAAAAGAGTTTTGTTACCACACATGAAGGAAAGCTTTGTCGCTTCTCTGTGTGCAGTTTTTTCGTCCAGTCAATGTACTAATCTCCTTGAATGTCCACATACTGCACTCAATCCTCGACAGAATGCCGACAAAGTAGAGTCGGAGAGGCCGTCCTGGGGCCGTCGGGTGGTTGCATGCGACATGGACGTCACTCCAAGAAGACACATGTGAAGAAAACATCGTTCCCGTGCATGCATGGTCTGCTGGAATTCCTCCCTCCTTCCAGTCAACTCAATTCGTTCTCTACTGAAGAGTTCATTCCTGGCATCATCAAAGCTAGCCTGCTTTGTCCTCAACTCTGATCTGCATTTGCCGCTATTAATTTCCTTGTGTCTTTGAATTCAGTTTGCAACACTACTTTAACAGCGTCGCTAGCTCGTGTACCTACAATGCATGTCAGTTGACCAGTAATTAGAATTTCATTTACTGCTTTCAAAGTAACAGCAACTCCAACAACATGTCCCTACGGGCAGAAAAAGAGCTTTGCACACTTAAGTGCACAATGTCCATCACGTATCCTCTTCATGCACGATCGGCATTACATGTCCTGAAACTAACTGAAAGTGTTCCGTTACCTATCCTACAGATGATTCCAGCGTTATTTGTCCGCACTTGTGGAGACGAATGTCAACGACTTTCATTCTTCCGATGCGCCGGAGATTGGTATCTCTTCCGTCTGACCGTGAATGTGGATTTCATCAAATGGGAAGCGGCTGGAAAAAATTATCTCTGCTTCACAAAATCCGCCTCGTGTGCCACATCATAAGCAGCTTTCAATGCCACCGTTCTGAACTTCATGCAACTTCATGACAATAGACTTGTTTCAAGTGCCGAATGATATGCAAATTACACTTCACGATCCAAATTATGCATCGATAACACACAATGTCCACCCCATCCCCGATTCCTCGGACAAGCGTGCTGTACATATAGCCTCTAACAATCTACAGAAAAATTTCAGTACTTTGTGTCCTTCAAAGAGGTCCCTTGAGTGTAAATACGCACGCAAAATTTCCCTGATCTAACTGTCCCAAGCCTTCTTGCCCGGCTGCAACCCACTCTCACGCAAAAGAAAGCTTTGGAAAATCATGCAATTGATGTGATAGCCGGGAGCAAACTCGAAATACGGGAAACATATGGATAAATTGGGTTATTTGTACACCAATTCGTGCTGCCAGCTGCGGATTTCTTTTTGAAATCACAATGCACAGCTGCAAATGAATGGGGTTGCAAAAAATGCAACGCAGGAACCAACCTACGTGTTTAAAAGACATGGTAAACGAGCAATGATCTAATTTCCTTTTGTACAGCTCCGGCCAATCAATTGATGAGATGAGCTCCGATACGAAAACCTGTCAAAAATGAGTCTAAACGGTGGCGGCGTTGGCTGCGGCCCGGAGCACCAGCACCTCCAACGTGAGGCCCGGTCCGAAACCGATGAAGAAGCCGAAGTCGCTGCCCTCGCCCAGCGTGGACGCGCCCGAACGCAAAGACCTCTGCCGAATCTGGTCCAACACGAACAGCACCGACGAGCTCGACATGTTGCCGTACTCCGACAGCACGTCGCGGCTGCCCTGCATCTTGTCCTTGGACAGCTTCAGCTTGGCCTCCACCTGGTCCAGGATGGCCGGGCCTCCGGGATGCACGGCCCAGAACATCTCGTTCCACTGCGGCGACCCCACGCACTGCCGCGCCTCGTTCAGAAACTTCTCGATGTTCTTGGAGATCAGCCCGGGAACGTCCTTCATCAGGTGGAAGATGAGCCCCGCTTCCGTGAGATGGCCGTCGATGGCGCCGTCGCTTTCAGGCAAGATGGTCTCCCCGGCCCAGTGCACCTCGAACAAAGCCTTCTCCGCTTCCGGCTTGGGGTCGGAGCCCACGACATACACACCTGCGCCGTCGCCGAAGAGCGCCGAGCCCACCAGCCCGTCCAAGTGGTGCTCGCTCGGGGCGCGGTAGGTCACGGCCGTGACCTCGCTGCACACGGCCAGCACGCGCGCGTTCTTGTTGTTCTCGGCCAAGTCCTTGGCCACACGCAGCACGGAGGCGCCGCCGAAGCAACCCGTTTGGTACATCATGACGCGCTTCACGGTGGGCTTCAGGCCCAGCAGCTTGGCCAGGGTGTGGTCGGCCCCCGGCATGTTCACGCCGCTGGTGGTGGCGAAGACGACGTGCGTGATGTCGGACTTGCGGCCGCCCCACTCCTTGATCGCCTTCAGCGCGGCCTCGGCTGCCAGCTTGGGCACCTGCACCACCACGATGTCGTGTCGCGCGTTCAGCGAGGGCTCCATGTACGTGCAGATGCCCGGGTTGGCCTTCAGCACCTCCTCCGTCAGAAACAAGTGACGCTTCCGGATCCCCGACTTGTCGCCTGCAAAGCCATATATTCACGTAAACCTCGTCAATTTCCCTCCCTCAAAAGCTAGGCACCACGTACACAAATGCAATAGCTTTCTACGAATCCATGCATGAGCCCAGGCAAACCCATGTCAATTGGGTGGATTACTGAACAGAAAGCATGTTTTCCTCGAATGGATCTCTCTGGACACCACATCAGGCTCAACAATCATCGACAAGAATTGAAGCTAAGGTACATACAAGCTGAGATGGGATGCAGAATGTAGGCATTCTCCAATTTCGGGTTGGTCAGGTCACTTACAAATGCGCTTGAACTTGGCCTTGAGCGCCTCCTTTTCGCTGCAGTTGGTGATGTTGAAGAAGAAATCCGGGTACTCCGATTGCAGAAACTCGGTGGGAGGCACGGCAGTGCCGATGCCCAGCACGCACGCGGGCCCGTCAGCCCTGGGCTGGCCCCTGGGAAGCGCAGCATTGACAGGGCTCACAGCAGCTGTCTGGGGAGCCATGGCGACGACAAAGTTCTGAGATGGTTTAATAGCGTTCCCCGTGTGGAAATCAATCGACTGGTCTGCGATTCAAGCAAATCAGAACGAATTGAAGACTTTGCTCTTTGAAACCGATCGATTCCCTTGACGCCTCACTCGAGTAGTCACGAGGAGAATTGAGCTGAGTTACGATGGATTGTGCTTGTCCTCAGGTTGCTGGAATGCTGGGGATCGTTTGCTGTTGTGAGAAGTGGATATGATCCAGGCTCTTTATAAGGGACGCTTGAACGCGTGAGTGTGAGGAACAGTGCGGAGCCAGAGTCTCCGCGCAGAAATAGCGATGAGTGCTGCGAAGTCGGTCGTGATGACGAGTTTGGAGGAAAAGTCCCCCCATGGCCCACCAGATGGGGGTCCGCAATGAGATTCCTTTCACTGGTTTACAGCGACTTTTATTATTAGATTATTAGAACGGGGTTGCTGATGTGCGGCGATTTTGGTCTCCCGCTTCAAACGCCCCATTTCAAGTTAGCCCCTTGTCGTTGACAAGTGGTTGAAATTTTCTGCTCTTTGCTTTCAAAATGTGACGATGCTGTGTTCTCTTGTTCTTTGTCGGCCATGGTCACGTAGTTCAAACTCAAAATCCTGCATCCCGATTAAATTTTCTAGAATTAGGATTATGCACAAATATATTTAATTATTTTTAAATTTAGTGAGTAACAATCAATACCCAAATGAAATGCAATTGTTTGGAATCCTTTGAGAAAATGCAAGCAGTACATTGGATTTATTTAGTACCCCGGAATACAAAATTTCACTGAAAGAGGTTAACCACTGGATTCATCATTCACAAAGAAAATAATCTGGGTCTACAAGTTGGACAGAATTTCCCAATTTCAAAGTTGGTTGACTTAAGTTTTTTTTTGTTTTTTTTTTGACACAAATAAAGGGGGACCGGTTGACTTAAGTTTTCGTAGACTAATCACAAGGCAAAAAACACTGAACTTGTGCCCATTCTGACTCTCGCGCAGCAAGTGGCCAAGAGAAATGGGGCTAAGCCCTAATCCGTCGGAATTCCGACAAGGTCGACACGTCAAGCACCCGAGCTCCCAAGCAGTGAAAAAATTAAGAAACTTACCTCGTCGTGCGAGTGGCTCCCTGACCTGCCAGTCTGGCGTTGGGCAGGCGATGACGCTTTTTTTCTTGAACGCGTTCCTGGCTCCACCTGCGTTTTCTGGAATGGCCGTTTGGCGACAAGTTTTTTACTGCTTCCGCCCTGTGTGGCGATGTTTCTCAAAAAAAAATTTGTTGTTTAGGCGAATACCTTAAGAATCTGAGTATTACTTCGGGGAGTTGAACCCCGACTATAAAGGCATTGCCCATGTGCAATAAGTAATCCCACCCACCCCCAACCAAGTTAGTGAATTGTTTAAAAAGAACATAGAACTTCAAAGTCTTGCCGGATTAATGGAAACAGATTCCTCACATATCTATTCCCCTACGAAGTCTTTCTTCACGCCACGAAGAAATGGCCTTGGCTACAGGAAAGCTCTCCAATGTGAAGAAATCCTGAGAGAATATTTTGACACAAGTGTCAATGTGCCCGGAAAGTCTGTTGCGAAGCTTAGACTTCATGAAACTCAAAGTGGAGAAGGTTCTTTCGTCCTCCACGCTGCCAAGTACCGCACAGATGGCCACTTCGGCCACTTTGAAGAATTCTGAGAGCCGATTCAACATAAGGGCGTTCTGCCCAATTTGCAGCCACATTTTTGTCAACGGGTTCTGATCCCGCGGTTCAACAAGAGCGGCCTTGGCGTGAGACTGCATGGTCAGCTTAAAGAATGACATCTGTAATGTCAAAAGCCTCCCATCGAGGAGGGGATCCACTTGCTGCCAGTTGGGCTCCGCCTCTGTCCCGAAATTCACCTGCCGAACTACTCCGAATTGTGATTTCAGAGTAGCGACATGCAAGGGGAAAAGATCCTCGCAATTCACTTGTAACCAATATTGGGGGAAAACAATTCCCAAGGCTGACATCAAATCAACGTGAGGGAAGCGGACATCGAGCTCAAGGCTCAGCATTTCTGCGGCATCTTTACATTGCCCCTTCACGGAGCTCACAATCGCAGCGAAGTCCTCCCTCGTGACTGGGAGTTTTTTACCACTGAGTCCACAGATCGAATGAGCAGGGTAGGTGTGACCGGCAATACGGAATGCCAAGGTTTTCCCCCCCGTGTTCAGATCAGTGACCCACTCCTGTGAGATGGAGTAGGACTGGTCGTTGAGAATATCGTGGAACATCTCGAAATGCTGCTTCTGCCATGCGGTGTCTCTATCACAGTACATCATGTACATCTCGGCTTGACAGATTTTAACAGCAGCGACGTAGTCATTCACAAAGACGTGATTGGACTGTGCGAATTTCATCAAAGAATTCACACATTCAAGCAAAGGCATGAGACAAGAAAGGCCCAGTAGAGTACCGATATCGCAGAGAAGTTCGTAGTTCTGCCTGGCACTCTCTCTCGCTGCTGTCTGCTTCGCTGTGAGTTCGGGCTCCTTCACTGCCGCATCCTGGCACATCTTTGCAATGAGTGTCTTGTACTCCCCCATGACCCTCCTCAAAGGCTCAAGAAAGGAAAGCCAACGTGTCTTCACGTTCTTGAGCATGCGCCGGCCTTCTGTTTCCACTAAGTCGGCAAGTCTTTGGAACTCTAAATGACGCTTCGGGCTGTGGGAAAAATACGAATACATCGCTTGGCAGAGAGACTCTAGTTTAGCCACAATTGGCAAGTTGGAGAGGGGCTCAACCGCCAAGTTTGTGCGGTGAGCCATACAGTGGACACCAAAAAGAAAGGGAGCCATGTATTGTTGCATTTGCACAGTAACACCATTGCGAGAGCCCTGGAAAACGGAAACACCGTCTGCGCCGAAGCAAACAAGACGACTAGCTACCTCAACTTTCGTCAAACCAGCATGATGGACAAGCATTGTTTCTATGGACTCCTTCACAGCTTGAGCACTGCTACCGTCCTGCAATCTACTTAAGGACAGCAGAATCGGGACTCGTTTAAATCCAACGCAAATGTACAAATGAAGTGAGAGCCACGATTGTGAATCAATCGTGTTGACTTTGTCAGCACTTAAGGAGAAGAAACGCGACCCAGAGATAACCTGTTTCGTGTGATCCGACAAAACCTTGGCGAGGTGGTCAGCCATATCCCATCCTACAGGAACACTCCAGTGTTTCTTCGGAAACTCTGGGACCGAAAGGAGCTGAAGCAGCTCCCGCATGTCCTCGAAGTCAGAGAGTGGGCGCCCCTGCATCAGCAACCACAACACGACGCGAAACTGCACAAGTTTCCTCCTACGCTCTTTCACAGTCCCACACACGACCTGTTGCAAAACAGATTCTCCCGAATTGCCCAAGCGAGCAAAATAGATTTTCTCATTTTTGACATGGGCGTTGTTGGATAGGAAGTAATACTGCCCTGCCTCAACCTTGCCGAAAGAATTTGTGGCCTTCCTCCTGCCGCAGTGTTTCCACAAGGAATCCAATTTCGGGACGAGAAGCTTCTCTTTCCCCTCAACTTCGGTACAAATTTTGCAACGTACCTGCCGGATTTTCCCATCCGCATTCACGACGCTCTCAGCCCATGGGAGTCGAGCGGCCCAAGTATCTTGCCATTGACGGTTTTGCTCGTACTTCACACGTTTGGCGCGGGCCAATTCATATGCCGGTTCTGCCTCACCAGGATCAAGAATGACAACATCTGGATCAGATGCTAACGGCGATACTCGAACCTCACTTCTCGCAACAAATGGTGGCACGTCCAAATCGTGAAGAATTTCCTCCACTGCTGAACTCCGCACCGAGGTGCCAACAAGCACCGGAGGTGAACTCCCAACCTGCGTAGGACAACAAAGGCCATGAGATTGAGGTCGTACCAATTCAGCTCTACCCTCGTACAGAAATTTGTTCATAATCGACTGCTGTGGAGCCATCGCACAACACAAAGACAACAACGAAAGAAAAACAGGAGAAGCAAAATTGAGTAGAAGATGAAAACTCATCTGCATTCCCCATTTATTCGCAACTTCAGCACTACGCCCACCTTCATCGCAAAATCTGTATGAACCTCCCACAGGCTAGAAAACAAGACAAGTTCACTGCACTTCTAATTGTGCACAATCGACAATTCCACCGCAAACTATTTTGATCACAAAGTACATGAATTCCATCCTGGTGGCAGCATTGAAGAAACAAAAGCTAAAACAACGAAATGCCAGCAATTTCTTTGCAGATTTTGACAATTCAAGAAACCGCCATGCACCCTACGTCCTCTCCCATGCAAGAAAAGGCTACGATTGCAGTTTCCAATTCTAAAAAAACACAGAAATTGACAACTCCCAACAACCACTCGGAAATCCGCAGACATACTTTCTCAATGCGCTCCCTAAAAACAACACTTGCACACCCTAAAACCTCGAAGAACTGGCCAATTAGCTACAAAACTAAGTCTGCACAATGAATTCGATTAGGCGAGCAATCCCAGATTAGGAGCTGCCTAGCGAAAAATTTGGAGAAGATGATGGCGCCTGGCGAGGTTAGGGTTACTTTCGAGGTCCGGACTGGCGATGGGACCAGGTCCGGGGGCGGCTACCGAGGCTCCCGCTGCCATGTCACAGGTCGGCCTCAGGCGACACTTTTCAAAAAAAAAAGGATTTTTTTAATACAAAAAATCGCAAGCCCAAATTGCAGGGGGGTTACTGGCGATAATTCGCCAATAATTTTTTCACTGCTCCCAAGTCCCAACTCGGCCAACACAGAACACTGACCACCACCACCACCACTTTCAACCCAAATGTCAAAGGGAATCCCTGAAATTCTTCCTTTCTTTTTCCTTTTCAACACTCTCCCCAGAATTACACGTCCCCGCGTTCGTTGGTAGAAAACCTCACCGCGGAGTTGCGGACCCCAACTCCCAATCAAGAGACTCGATCCGATGATCCAACCCCTTCACCATGCACTGGATATCTCCCAAGCTCGTCCGCCTACAAATACAGATCTCCGCAGTCCCAGTTCTTCATTTCAGACAGGTCGAACTCTCTCCTTCGATTCGCAGAACACAGACTTCCGTTCACACGTACGAAGATCTGATCTGCAAAGACAATCAGCTGATCGATATAGAGTACATTCCCTGTCCCAGCAGCCCGGTCGAAGTTCGGAGCTTGTATCCAAATATTATCTGCAAAGCCAAAGACGCTCTCTGACCTGGTAGCCTGAAAGGAGTTGCGAAGCTTCATTGATTGTGTACGTGTAGAGCTGAATTCGTGTGGCGAGCATTTGATATAAATAGAGTTCATCGGGAACTCGATCGAAAGAGGCTTTGAAAACTCAAAGATTCGAAAGATGGCCGCTGTGGAAGACATCAGGGCGTCGTCCCTCCACATGAACCATGCCGGAGCACAAAACTTGAAGAAAGCGGCGTCACCCTTCTGCAAAAATGGCTCCGAAGCGGTCGACCCTCTCAACTGGGCGAAGACGGCCGCCAAGCTGCAAGGGAACCATCTCGACGAGATCAAGCAGATGGTGGCCACGTACTTCGAGTCCACCGAGGTGGCCATCGAGGGCGTGAATCTGAGCGTGGGGCAGGTCACGGCCATCGCTCGCCGACCCGAAGTGGCGGTGGTGCTGGACGCGGCCAATGCCAAGGCGCGGGTGGACGAGTCCTCCAACTGGGTGCTGAACAAGATCATGAGCGGGGGGGACATCTACGGAGTCACCACGGGATTCGGCGCCACCTCCCACCGCCGCACGCAGCAAGGCGTGGAGCTGCAGCGCGAGCTCATCCGCTTCCTCAACGCGGGCGTGCTGGTCAAGGGACACTCGTTGCCTGCGGAGACCACGCGCGCGGCCATGCTGGTGCGCACCAACACGTTGATGCAGGGCTACTCCGGGATCCGCTGGGAGATTCTCGAAGCCATGGAGAAGCTGTTGAATGCCCACGTCACGCCCAAGCTGCCGCTGCGGGGGACGGTCACCGCTTCCGGAGACTTGGTGCCGCTGTCGTACATCGCAGGGCTGCTCACGGGACGAGCGAATTCCGTGGCAGTCACCGAAGACGGGCGGGAGGTTTCCGCTCTGGAAGGCCTGCGCATGGCGGGCGTGGACAAGCCGTTCGAGCTGCAGCCCAAGGAAGGTTTGGCGCTCGTGAACGGGACGGCCGTGGGGTCGGCGCTCGCGTCCACCGTGTGCTTCGACGCCAACGTGCTGGCGCTTCTGGCCGAGGTGTTGTCCGCTCTCTTCTGCGAAGTGATGCAAGGGAAGCCGGAGTTCGCAGACCCCTTGACGCACAAGCTCAAGCATCACCCGGGACAGATGGAGGCGGCGGCCGTGATGGAGTGGCTGTTGGCCGGGAGCGACTTCATGAAAGCCGCGGAGAAGCTGAACGAAACCGACCCCTTGAAGAAGCCCAAGCAGGATCGGTACGCGCTGCGCACTTCCCCGCAATGGCTGGGTCCCCAAATCGAGGTCATCCGCACCGCCACGCATGCCATCGAGCGCGAGATCAACTCCGTCAACGACAACCCCATCATCGACGCCGCGCGAGGGATTGCGCTGCACGGGGGGAACTTCCAGGGCACACCCATCGGCGTCTCCATGGACAACATGCGCCTGGCGCTGGCGGCCATCGGCAAGCTCATGTTCGCGCAATTCTCCGAGCTCGTCAACGACTACTACAACAACGGCTTGCCCTCCAACTTGAGCGGGGGACCCAACCCCAGCCTCGACTACGGCATGAAGGGCGCCGAGATCGCCATGGCTTCGTACCTCTCGGAGCTCAACTACCTCGCCAATCCCGTCACCACTCACGTCCAGAGCGCGGAGCAGCACAACCAGGACGTCAACTCGCTGGGTTTGGTGTCCGCTCGCAAGACGGAGGAGGCCGTGGAGATTCTCAAGCTCATGAGCTCCACGTTCCTGGTGGGGCTGTGCCAAGCCATCGACCTCCGCCATGTGGAAGAGACCATGCAATCCGCCGTGAAGCAGGTGGTGTTGCAAGCGGCGAAGAAGACGCTCTTCGCGGGCCAAGACGGCGCCCTCCTTCCCTCGCGCTTCTGCGAGAAGGACCTTCTCCTCGTCGTGGAGCGCCAGCCCGTGTTCTCGTACATCGACGACGCGTCCTCGGAGTCGTACCCGTTGATGGAGAAGCTGCGAGGAGTTCTCGTCGCCCACGCCCTCAAAGACGCCTCCCGCTCCGTGTTCGAGCAGATCCCCGTCTTCGAGGCCCAAGTGCAGGAGAGGTTGCGCGTCGTGGTGCCCTTGGTGCGGGAAGCGTACGACAACAAGGGCTTGTCGGCGTTGCCCAACAGGATCGAGGCGTGCAGGACGTACCCGCTGTACCAATTCGTGAGGTCGGAGCTGGGCACGCAATTGTTGTCTGGCTTGAGGACTGTGTCGCCCGGGACCGAAATCCAGAAAGTATTCGAGGCGATGTCGGAGGGGAAGCTCATTCGACCTCTTCTGCGGTGCGTGCAAGGATGGACAGGCGCTCCAGGCCCATTCCCCTTGTAATTCCACGGTAGCACTAGAACTGGAGTCAGACTTTCCATTAGCAAAATTTTGCACTATCCAGTAGAGATTTATTCACTGCTCTTCAATTGGGAGTAGTCACCCATTTTTCCAGTCACAAGTTGTGACTCGTGTACATTTGATGAGCACTTGGTCCACATTGGGCCGTGCTTGAGCATTTTATAACATTCTTTGGACGCCCATCGGACGTCTACAGTTTTCATTCCAGAGATTTCTTCGAGTGTCCTATTATGCGTGCTTGGAATTGGAATTCGAATGTTGCAGCATGTATCTCACAACACGAACCCAAGTCTTTCTGTGGAGTTCGTGTGAAGATGCGCTTTGTCGTGATAACATTCCCTTCGCAGGATGAAACATGAGATAATTGAGAAGTATGCGAGAAGAAAGTAGCCGAACCCAGGTCCGATGGACTGCAGATTGAAATGAATTGGCATGTCCTTTGCCGCACATTCTTGCGTTTTCTTTCACAGTTCGGCATCTCATCCATGGGACGAGCAGAATCGACATACTTCGGCTTTTCGCTGCACGATTGCACGTACAGTTAGTTGATCAGGTGCAGTTGACGCTAAGCTCCAGCACATACTTTCAAAGTTAATATTTAGCTTCAGTCAAACAGAAAAGGAATTATTCACCCAATTGTGACAACCAATATGTGCAGATCGAAATTGTTCAACATACAAAACCCTCATGACTGCGACTGGTTATTAACTCCAACACTCCAACACCGGTAAACTTCAGCGCTGTCGTTCGTGTTTCTGTTGTGTGACGATGCTGATTTCCGTGATAACTATTCTCCGCAATCCTGCCAGTAGTCGCTTTGCTGGTTGACCGAGATCCAATTCGTAGGAGGCTGGCATTCTCATCAGAAACAGTGGATGACGTATGAATTTCTCCTACCCTACCTTCACCGCGAGATCAAGTTTATTTAATTATTTACTAATCTTGAGCTGGGGAAAAAATAAGATCCATCGCTATCCTGAATCAAGAAAATGTAGTACAAACTTTGGTGTTACCTGTATAAGACCTCGAACACAACCCGTTCTCTGCGACCTCACTCCTCTAGATTGAACCAGAAATTCACAGTCCATTTTCTCATTTGTTGTTTGGTCAAACCAGTTTTTGGTCAGAGGAACTCAAGAGTCGGTTGCTCCAAGGTCCCATAGCAAAGTCCAGAAAGTAGTCGAAGTGACAATTGAACGAGTAAACAACGACAGACCTCAAACGAGAATGATTCATATCGGTAGTCCACTCATGCAAATAGCGCAATGACATACGTATTTTTCATTTACCCTGCACCAAACTGGAAATTCCTCTCGCTTAAAAAACGGAGTATCGATTATCGAATACAAGAGTCTATTCTGACATCGAGATTTGCAGTTTTGCCTCAGTTCTTGCTTCGGTGGATGTTTGAAGACAAGATATTGGAAAGGGAAGATAGGCGCAAAATATCTTATTTCACGCATTTTCAGCTCCATATGCATCAGGAATTTGCAGGGACCCCAACAGTATTGGCAATGTTCTGTTACACCAATTCAATAACAGATTGAAACCAGCAGGAGCGAAATCTTATCCTGACCAATCTTCAAAAAAGTTGAATGGCACGTGAAGGGTCAGTGTTGAAGAACACACACTCTGAAACTAAATCTGCATGTAACCTATTGCAATCTTCTTTGCAAGAGAGCCCACTGAGCTGTCACAGGACAAAGGAGATCCTGGGAGATCATGAGAAACGTCCATCGAACACAATCTACATGAGGTTGCAATTGTTGCCACCTAATACCAAAACAAGAGGGAGTGTCGCACATTGGGGATCCCCATTTCTCTGTGGTCTCTTTAAAGACCTATTGTTAGCGCTTCAAATGAACTAGCTGAATCCCAGATTCATCAAGCATTGGAGTTAGAATGGGAGACAGAAATTGAACATCCACTACAGCTTGCTACCTAACCCTCCATTTTTTGCGCCAAGAGAATAGGGATGAAGAGCACGAGAGCACGGACGAAGTGTAGAATTCAACGAGTGCACTGAAATCCACTGCGACTCCCAGCAATAATCTGTAAGAACTGTCAAAGTGCACACTTGGCACGAACTAGGGAATTAGCGATGGCCGACTCACAACAGGGGTCTTAAGAACACGTTTGTAGTCATCTCGGCTTTCTGTTATGAAAGGCTCACGCTAACACCACCTGCTTGCGACAACAAGTTCCGCAAACTGAGATTCATGTTCTTCCCTCGAAAAACGTCATAAGCCGGAAAACTCTGCTCCCAGCAGCCTTGAATCAATGGATTCGTCGGCAACACGCTGACTGCTTTGCTTTGCAGTTCATACGAGATCAGCTTCCCGGACAACGACGACATCAACACCACCGAGGTGCAGCCCCCTGTGGAATCCACACACGGCACTCCATACGCAATATCAAACTCGGAATCCTGTTCCCCGAAGAGCTCATGAAGATGCGCAATGGTGAATTGCACCACCGTTCTGCAACAGACCTTCTGCGCAACCACAACCTCCAAAACCTCAAAGCACGGGAGGTTTGTTCCATCCGACCAAGCATTCATGAATAAGCGGTTCCCCCTGGCCACCAGTTGCGGATGGCGAAGCTTTCTCGGGAAGCTCATGCGTCGAAGCTCGGTCCATGCATTATTTTGGAGATCGTAACTGAGGAGCACAAACTGGCGCCTCAGAATGTCCCGGAAAACAATGTACAGCACTTGGGCTACCATCACAGCTGAGCCTGCAATCGCCTCCTCAAACTCCTTGGGCGGGTTGCGAAGCGCTTTCCATGCGTTGCGGCCAGGCTCAAAGACGTGCACTCTCGTTAGGGTAAGGATTCCACATTCCCGGGGGTTGTTAACGAGAAAGACTTTAAAGCTGCGTGCGGGGGAGTCGACGGCCGGGAGGAGAATGGGGAGGTACGTGCCCAGGCAGAAAATTTCTGGGGGAGCGGGCAATGTGGTTCTCGTTTTGGCCACTGGGTCGGAGATCGTGAGTGCCAAATCGTCGTCACTGCCGCGCAAGGTGCTCAACTCGCAGATGAGACCGTCGTCCATGGCGGAGAGCTGCGTTTCGAAGTCCTCTTCGTTGAGGGAAGACTCCCCGGCATCGATGGAATGCCATCGTTGTGTCTCCAAGTCCAGGAAGCTCACGGTGCGGCGGAATATGGGGTCCACGACGCTCCAGCCGTCGCAGTCCAAGTCGCGAGTGAGGAAGAGGAAGGAGTCGTGCTTTCTCTTGGGGTTGAGGTCGTAGAGGTCGTGGAAACTGGGTTTGGAGAGAAGCTCCAGCCAGCTCTTGCAAACGGAACGCAATCGGCAAAGCTCGGGGACAGACAGGAACGAGAGCACGCGCTCGATGATCTCCACGGGGAGCTCGTCGACACTGTCCGCCGCGGACTCCTCCTATTGTTGTCATTACCAAAAACCACATAGCGTAAGGTGGGAGAATCGTAAACCGACACATATTGCACTAAGCATAGTTGATCAAATACTCATTGATGCTCTTTACGGATTGAAATGGGAATCCAAAATACCAAAATGTGCATTGCTTTAACAACACCGTAAGCAATAGTTATGCGGGTATTAGAAATTTGTGTTGCGTGCTCCTCCCACCTCTTGCAACGAGACCCTAAACCCTAAGCCGACACAATTTCTACTATTGAGGTCAATGAAGGAATTCGATTCTCCTACCACAATGCCCGTTGAGAAAAGAACGTACAAATATGGGATGCGAAATTCAAATGGACTCACAACCCTAAACCCCCCAACAATACCCAAGCCACTACGCAGAGTCTGAAACCGTTACAAGAACAAGACAATTTGCAAAACCCAGAAGCAAATTGGGAGCCAGAGCATTACTGAGGATGAAGCCATGTGACGTCCAAGTCTTCTTCAGCACCGATCCGAGAATGCAACTGACGTTACCACTTAAGAACAGAAACAGGGTGCATGAGTACCAGCTACTACACAGCCAGCACTTAGTCCACCTCGGGAAGCACGCCCACACCAGATATCAACCGCCAAAGCGTGCATCAATGCTTTTAACTCCCTCCGACAACGCCTATTGAAGTATTGATCGTCTCCTCTGTTGTGAAATTGATGAATTCTTCGGCCACTAAGCAAGAAGATCGAAACACAATAATGCCCATCATCTCTTCTGCTGTCAAACAGCTCTTAGACCTGTCAATCTCTCTGAGCTTTATAGGTTACCAGCACAGTTCCTACAAGGGTATCATCACGTTCTTATCACCTGATTGTTCCAGACTCATGCAACCGAATTCGTCAAAGCTTCGGAAATCCCAAAGCGGGTCACAAAAGAAAGTACAGTACAGTACCTATTGTTGTTTCCGTGAGTTCCGTGGATATTCGTGCAGTAGTACATATTATTCCGTAGCAGCCTTTTGTACGTTGACATTGACGCGTTGTGGAACTCATGTAATCCTTTTAAGCTTTTAAAAAGGATTCGATTCCTTGACTATGAAAGTAGTGTCCGTTGACTGCAGGTTCTGGATCCCTTTCACTGAGCACGGTCATTTAATTAAATGTCTCACTTTTCACTCAATCTCCGAACTCTCGAGAGGTACGAGATCATAGTCAACACCAAGGCCAACTTATTATCCCCAGTTCCCCACTACAAATGAGCTGCGTTATTAGTTTCCACTCACCTGAAAAGCAAAGTCCACGAGATTTAAGTTCTGCTCCCAAATCGATCACAATACTGTATGACAATTAATCTCTAGTTGAGATAGAGGAATCCGTGAAAGAGATAAAAACTTGTGTGCATTTACTGTTAAAACACGCCACAGTTACATCGACATAGCAAACAAAATGCGTAGGTTGTCTTCCCATTGCATTATACAACACTGCCAAAAGACCATTGACAGGTCACCTACATGTCAGCATACATGCTGCATGAGTCTCAAAAACTACCGCTTTCAGTTACTCTAGACAATGCTGCCCTCCTTGTCGCCTTCCATCTCAAACTGCCCCACTACTATTTGCTGTTCAACTGTTGATCTTGCTGAACTTCCGGACAGTGCTTTCGGCTCAATGAAATCCTTCTCTTGCTCACCTGCTCAGTAATCATTTCTTGCCAACAAAATGTCTTCATCACAAACGCTCACATTTGGAAGTAGTGTACAATGTCCTTGGGTCAATTGTAGGATTGGCAATCACGAAAAAAAACAATTCGCAAGCAGCCTTACTTGGCTTTAGTAAGGGCCTTGGCAATAAATGCACTGATACGACCAAGTGCGATCCGATCCGATTCATCTTGGCTCAAACCACTGGCACGTTTGCTTATCTTTATAGAATGGTCTCCACCCTCAACCACATGCACTTCATTCATTACGGTCAATTTTTTCCTTACCTTCTCAAGCTCGGTTAAAGAGCACATTGAGTCTTTACTGCCCTGAAACACAATACAACCATCAAAAAATCAATGAGAAGAAACTAAAGATCACTTCGTTGAACCCTCGCTTAACGAAACCATTATCAATGCAGCAGGCTGTACCTGAACAAACAAGACCGGGGCTCGCAGCTCCAACAAAGTTTGATCACGAAGAGAGCCATTAGTTCCCTGCACACAAAACAAAGCAATTACATTTCTTGTCTGGCGGATAAAACAGAAAAATCACTTGTAAGCTTTCAAGTATAAGAAACAGATACCTTGAGAGGATAACCAAGGCAAACCACAGCAGCGACTTCCGTGTCTTCAAGACCCGCTACCATGCAGCTCACCCTATCCGTAGTTGCAATGAAGGGGGTTAGTAAGCATCGCAGAAACTGCAACATCTGACAAAGTAACAGCAAAACGAGGAGGATGTTCTAAGTCGAAGCCTAAACCCTAAACCACCCGCAGTATGATGATAAAATCTACCTCTAAAATGCACTTGATATAATTAACACACATGCCAATTTCAGATGAACAGTAGCGGAACTCGGAAGTACCTTGAGCCCATTGACTTCCCAACAAGTACCAAAGGATGCCCAGAATGTCGTGAGGTAGCCTTTCTAATTTCTTCCACATGACTACCCACTAGCTTCTCCGCCTTCGGAGGGGCGCCTTTCTTACCATTCGCACAATCTGCACAATACAACCTTGTCGTCCTCACTTATTCCGCCTGCTATGCGGAACCTCGAGAACTTGCAGAAGTTACAGTACAAAAGAATTCACCACCACAAAAAAAGTGCTCCAGGATCACCTTCAATACGAGAAGCTACGTAAAACGAAAAGTGAAGAAACTTGTCAACATAGCAAGCAATAAGAATTGCTATTATTCTGAACTTCAGCTCAAACACTGTTCACGGGACTTAAACAAACTAAACATACGAATAAAGAGGTTTCATCAAGGGATCTATTTCGACTCGACAAAGAGGAGCTTCCCAGACACGCAATGGCTGTCCAAGTTGAAGGATCTTACAAGGATAATCAAAAGTCACAACCTCTACGGCTTTGGTCGCCTCGCCTAACAGCTTCTTCCATCTGCCACACATTCAACACACTCATTTCGTAAAAAAACCTAGCTTCAGAGTTCACGCAAATGAGCAAGTGGGTCATGACGTTCGTCTCATCTACCAGACTCAAAGGTAGCTAAACCCTAAACCAAGCTCCAAGGCGGTCAAGTTCTGATTCTCAACGCATCTTAAATTCCTCAGTCCCTTAACATTCGATTCAGGCAGTCAGACAGCCTTGCTTCACAACTTGCTTTGAGAACTACACACACATCACCCTAACTAGACAACATTCGAGAACCTCTATCACAGTCAAACTGCAAGCAATAACCCCACTCTATTGCAACAACAACAGGATGCTTGCAAGGCTGTCCTCCACCAAACTTCACAATAATCGTAATTGGAATAACTGTGTCCTCAGCTACATCAAGAATTCTGCTCCCATTCAGCAATAGCAACATATACTCCATCTGTGCAGAAACAGGTACACTGAAAAACATGATCTGAATGGCACATTGATATCCACACCTCCATACCTGACCATAAATTCGTGAGAAGAATTGGCCCCTGCACCGTGTGCAAAAACCAGGAGAGGCGACTCCGAGTTTCCGGAATTGCTGCGACCCGACTTCGCCACCCGAGGTACAGGCGCCTCATCCTCCACCTTCGGTTCGTCAGGCTCCGCTTTACTGTTTCTGCGACTCTGTTTTGGGGGCTCTTCATCCTTCTTGTCTGTCTCCTTCTGATTCTTTCTACTCCTCTTCGGCGGTAGCGGGGCTGCTGCTGTTGCTGCTGTTGCTGCTGCTCGCTTTGGGCGTGTCATTGCGATCCTTTGATTGAATTCCCAAATGTGTAAACCTAGAGATGCAAGAAGGAGCTTCTGGGTTCTTCAGTCTAAGTGTCTGAGTGTGGACTCTGGAAGATGGCAATGTCAAGTTCGAGAATTCATGCGACTTCGGCGGGCTGAAACTCCGAAAGATGCAAGCTAGCGTTGACATGAGCTTGTTGAGCAAACTGCCTCGCATCAAGAGTTGCAAAATCTCGGGCATCCGTTTCCAAAACCCTCCCTTACTTGGGTGAAGCTTGTTGAACAAGCTGTATACTCTAATTAGGGCCACTCTATATCACTATATCACCGTATATAATAAGGCCCAATTGCAATACCACAAATAAGAGTGTCTTAGATCCTTCAATTGGGACATCAATTGGACCAAATGACTTTGTAATGAAAATTAGCCCAATTTTGTTTTGCACAATATGATCACTTCTATGGTAATGTTTTGGTGCCACAAAAATTGGGCCTACATTCAAAATTAGATGGTTGTATCCTTTATCTAATTTTTTTCACTTTGGCCTGATTCAAGTTGAACTTCTATATGTAAATTGGACCAATTTGGGATTGGGCCTAGGTCCTTACATAAAGTCAACCTAAGGAAAGATCACCCAATTGCATTTGAATAAGATATTTCTATTCTTTTGGCTATGATGCTCATGTATTAAACTATAAATAAAAATGATTAAATTGAAGATTCAAAATGAGCATTGGAGGCAATAATTGTTAATCATGCATTCATTAGTTCATTTGTCATTTTCAATTTATTTTGTTGTTGAATTCACTAGACTTACTTCACTAGAACAAAATGGTAAGGTGAATTTATTGCCATACATTAATCCTCTTGTTCACTATTCAAAATCAGCCCACTTCATCCAATTAAATATGGAAAAATATATTTGTTGCAATTGAAGTGCATATGATTGGTATACTATAGAAAATTATTCTAGCTTAATATCATATATAAATTGAATTTTTTTGGTCTTACAAAGATCCTTTGATGAGTTAAAATTTGGAGACAAAATATCAATTATTGACAATTACATTTGGATATTTTTATTCACATTTGGAATAAATGATCCCTAATGAATTAATAGTCATTTTGAAGTAGAAAAATAATAATAAAGAATGATCTTGAAGTAGAAAATTAATTATTTAGAAGGCATCTTGTTACATTTATTGCTATGTAATTTATAGGAAAGTCATTGATATTTATAATTATGTCATTGATATTTATATCAATGATGCTTTATTTGAAGTGAATTATGAGACTCTTATAGGTGCTATTGCATGTATAGGAAGAAATGAGCATCATAGCCCAAAAAAATAGGAATAAGATGAACTTGTCCATCATCATCACAAATTAGAATTCCACCCTCATATACTTATGGTGTACATTTTTGCTTTGAAATGTATTCAATTCCATAGTACATAAGAGTGGAATGATATAGAAGGGATGTAATAGGTTGATTTATCTTAAATTGAGATATTATTTCTAGTCCAATAGCCAACAAACCAACTTATTCTTATTTGGTGTCTTCAAAATTAATATTTTGGATATAATTGATTAATTTTTGGAATTTAATTAATTATTTTTTCTTAGAAGATTTTGGAGAGTATAGGTGTGTGATTCTAGGCAAAAACATTCTAAAAGTAGATTCACCAATCACTCCAAGCATGCTTTAACCAATACATAATCACTCAAGGATGAAAATGTCCAAAAATGATGAAACTACATTCTTTTCTTTAATTAATAGAGGTAGAGATAGATGTCTTCTAGGGACATTTACATCAAAGCATCTTCAATTTTGCTACTTATAATTGTAAAAATAATAATAATAATATTTATATAACAAAAAAACTTATAAATATTGAAAATCAAATTACATTTCAAAAATCTAATGACTTACACTTGAGAAAATTAGGCTTGAACATCTTAAGATAACAAACTTTCCATAGCACCGTTATCATCTATGGCACAAAATAATAGAAAAATCACTAAAAATTGATTGAAATATGATTTTGACTCTACAAATTACACAATTAGTTTGTAACAATATCTTGAAGTATCTAACAAGCTACACCTTTTACAAAAATGGCAACAAAATTCTTGAAGAATCTTAAATTCAATGTTATATTTGAAGAAATTAGAAGAATCTTCAAAGAATGTTCATTCTAAAGATAAAGTAGCCTTGATTTTTTTAATTGCATAAAAGAAACTTTTACAAACAGACTTAAAAACAATATAAGTGAATATTGTATTTTGGAATGAGTCTTCTAGAACTCTTCTTGAAATTACAACCAATGACTTATAAACCATGTCTATCTTTGCAAGTAGTATATAAGTGATGCTATAGAATTGGTAGAATTTACAATCTATCAAAAAACTTTAGAATTTTTAGTTGATTTTTACAACCATCATCAAATCCATTCTACTTTGTATAGTATAGTACCAAAATAAATAGACATATCATTACATTAGTAATTTTAGACTCCTACATATACTATATTATAAATACTGAAAATCCAAAGTTAAAATGTAAGTGATTTATAAATATGGCAACTTATATAATGCCTTTACACAATGGTGGTAGTATTGTGTATCTGAATGTGCTTCAATTTTCAAATTTTTGGTATATTTTAGCTTAGGCCCTAAGGATCCTCCACATTAGGGCCAAAATGATTGTAAAGGTCACAAAGGCCAAAAAAGCCTTGAAGGCTTCTTTGTCTTAGTCCAAATAGAAAAATGTTTATAGGAAAAATAAAATCCTTTTCAATCACCTTTATAGAAACTTATAAAGATTGGCATGGTTGTTAATATGCCAAGGCCCAAAGTCAAGATAACTTTCTTTACCTTCATCCAACCAAATGGCACCATTTATTTAAAAAATGGAACAAATTTGATTATTGAATTTATAAACAAGAGAATAATAATCATGCATACTAAATTAAAGCATTGGATATTTGAAACAATTACGATATTTTGGAGATAATCTTTTTTGCTCAATGTATAAAAGATTAAATGTAAACTCCTTCTAAATTCTCATTGATCATTTAATGCCTTCATTTAAGATGGAAAGGTAAAGAAGCCTCAACCTTATGATGACAATATTGTAGGCAAGTATCATGAATAGGCATGTCTAAGAAATGCATCCAAAGATAGTCTAAAAGTTCTATTTGACTACCAATAATGAAATAACTAAATGCAATAAATTTTAATGTAGCTATAAACACTACAATGTACATGACAAGTCATATTATAGCTTTCTACTATAATACTAATCTTTCCTTTCCTACATGCATTATAAAGTGCTTATTACTCCACAAACAAGAAAATAAAACAAAAATTACTACTACAAGGATCTAAAGGTCCGCTATACTTCACTAATAATTTGTACTTATTATCATCCATTCTAACTACTCAGTACTCACTGAAGGCTTGAACATTTTACAAAAGATGAATATTTTTACAAAGAACATAGATATCAGTACTATTCAAAGAGGAGGATCTCTGTAAACATAGCTAGTAAAGATATTTGTCAAGTATAAACAATTATGGCATTTTAAAAATCAACTAGTGTAGGTGAAACTGGATACAATTTTAGTGTTGTTGTAAGCAAGTACTACTCCAAAATATAAACTAAAGAAAAGACTTCTAATTGTGACTTGCACACCAAACCATTCCACCAAATTCTTGTCTCAAATGTGCATGATCTATCCATGAGAACCAGGGGTTCATCCAATAATCAGCAACTTCAAAATTCAGAGTTTCATCATTGTTCAAAACGAACATGCCAATACAGTTTGATAATGAGATTATCTTAGATCCTCTCTTATAGCTTACAAGACCGAACAAAAGCCAAGGCAATTTAATAATGAGAATCATGCTCATCTGCTTATTCGATGAAGTTCTTTCGATTAGTTCAACTAATGAACTGCCAACGATAGATTGTCAAAATGCCTACTACCGCGGTAACAGAATCCTTCCCTCCGAATTGCAGCTAAAACTCTATGTCTTAAAAAAACCCTGGCATGAACTTACGGTGTTATCGAATATCAAGAGAACAAAAAGCCGGTGAGTATTTACAACTGAGACTCAGATGAATTGAAACACAGACCTGTGGTACTGGTATACGACGTTAAAATCTTCAATTTCAGTTACCGGTAACATGGTGCTCGAGCCAGATCGACTCGAACAGGAGACAGTAAGCCAAAAAATACTGAGCCTGCAATTTCAAGAGGCAAATGGGTACTGCAAGTTCCCGTTCGCGCACATCACAAAGATCCAAGTTGCATTACCATGAGAGAACGACACACCTCCTGTAAACTTGGTACTCTTAGATTCATATTCAGCATCAAGATTACTTCAGTAAACTGAGTACATTCAAGAAATTGCTCAACTCGGGCCAACCGGTGAGGCCCCAGCAGTTTTCACTTCCGTCAGCTGGAAAAAAAGCCGCCACGGTCTTACTTCGTAGTTAGTCAAATCTATCAGCAGTGAGGATCTAAAACTAGTGACGACTTGACTGTCGCCAGTTGCACGTCTACACATGCAGGAACAGAGCTTACAAATAATGCTTGATCCCGAATAGAGGTGTGGACAGGGCAAAGCTGAATGATATTAAGCTATTAAAGATAATGATACATGTCAAAAGCGTCATTGCTAGGCTAAGTGATGAAGTCCTTACTAGAATCAGCTATTTGTGAGGTGAAGCTCGCAGTAGACATCTTGGAAACTGTAGCCAGGGGAACGACCACATTCTGAACATCTTGAGTCCTTGGCGGAGGTGGCTCACTGCACACGTAACACCTCGCAATTGATTATCGACTACCAACACCAGAAAGAAATATGGCTTTGATGACGATTCCGTCCGTTCCTAGCAACCCCATAAGTTGGAGCTCTTGTGAAATGAAAAAGATGTAAGGAAGATATGTAAGAAACCGCCAAATGAGATGGAATCATCCTTATGCTACGGAAGCCGACATCTGAGATGTACAAAGAAATAAACAAAAGGCTGCGCTTCAAAGTTAAAAATTCTGTAACAGGCATCTTGGTACCTGTATGTTGGTGGTAAAACAAGGTATGTCTCTGGTTAATTTGCATTTCAACCTGGCACAAGATGGTACATGAAATACTGAGAAACGTATATGAACACCACGGACCTGAACAATGTTGGTCTAATGCTCGAAGATAAAGTCATGTCCCTTTGGCAATCGCCCTGCATCACGTGAATCTGCTGGAGCCAGCTCTTCTGCAGGAATACAATCGCATCATGCATTCTGTACCGAAAACAAATTGGGGGACGCATACAGCACATAATTCATAAAGGACGTGTGATTATTAAGTCATAAAATAACATATGGCGTCTACTTGAAAGATCGAAATGGCGCAATAATAATTAACAGAACCTCTAAATCAGGCAAGAACTCTTTCTTCAATGAATCTATGTAAATCCAAAAGTGATAAGGCAACTTCAAAGTTAAGATATTCAAATCAGAAGACGGACAAGAAAGCTGGCAAAAATGTATGCCGATATAAATAGGAATAGAAAAGTGAGACATTATTACAACGCGCTAAACGATCCTCGACAAAAGAAGAAAAGGGCTCAAACAAACGTTCAGTAAGTGACAGAGGGGCGAACCAGTTTCTGTCCTTCTAGGGTAAGGGCCCTGTCCATAGATTCGAAAACCTTTCTCCAGCTATCCACAGGTGGCTGCCCATCTGTGGGGTGGTTGAGGGTTGGCAGCGAGATAGCAGAACCAGGGACCAAAGGTGCATCCAGGTCCAGTTCGCCCGATTCAATAACACTTCCAACCCTTCGCTTGCTTCTTTTTAGTGCTATGATTCCAACCACGTTGGGTATAGCACGGGGTTAAGATCGTCCGAAGAGCGCTTCCTCACGCTCAGAAACCCAATGCATTTGCTAGACTATGACAGGATCAAAAGAGTAAAGCAGCAAAGAAAACTTAACTGAAGGTCTGGTACTCACCAGCAAGACGACCTTTGACATCCAGGCTAAGAAGCTCCAGCCAGCATGTTGCAACATTAGCACCTGTGTAAACCCACAAATGTAGTAAGGGATGTTATCAAAACCTCACTCCCGTCCTTACTATCCAGAGTATCTACCCTGCGGCTGTGCAGCTGCTTACAAGAAATTGAACCGCCTGTCGCCTGGAAGACAATGTAGTTGACGGAAATACAAATGAAACGCTCGTAGCTCTTCACTCAATTTTCTGGTAAGCAGAGAACTTTGGGAGTGGATATCATTAATTAGGTGTAGAGTTCCACTTCCAAATACGACATGAAGTTCTTCCAAAGTAATGCTCGACTTCCGACAGAGTATATGGGAAGCAACAAAAAAGTACAGTTATCAGGTTGTTGCCTGGAGAACTGTTGCATCGGACATACATGCAAAAATCAAGAAATGGTGAATTCGTTATCAAAGAATAGCAATGAGCGATTAAGAATCGGTTTCATGTACCTGAAACTGGCATCAGTAATTGTGACTCCAGTTGTTGAGAATCTTCGTGCCTCAGAGAACCAGCATCTTCACCCAGTGTAGAGAGGTCGATAGGATAATCACATGGGTCCCCCTCAAGATCCTCTTGCTTACATTCGAAAGCCTCACTCAGACGCCCTGCTCTTGAATGAAAGAGCGTCGTATCACGCTCTTGCTTCAAGGTCACAGGCAACTGGGTTTGCTGACTGTGACTTGTCTCATCTCTTTGGGCAACAGAAGGTATGTGTGATCGTGATCTCGAGTCTGCTAGAAGAACAGGTACATTCCGATTGCAGGCAAGCTGTCCATTCCTTTGGAACGGTACAAACCCAGACGTTCTTTCACTAGTGTTTATCACACCTTTGCATTTACGCAACCCCACATCAAAGCGGCCATCGACGGCATCTGCGAACCTACTGTTCTTTTCCGTATTGCTGTGACCACTCATTTTAGGTGAATCAGTATTGCCATCCTGCGAATCTTGCAAAGATGACTCTGTGGGCTGGTCTGAAGTCTCTTCAGTCCACCTATTCAAATCACTGCATTCAATTGGTGGCTCATCCAATTGGACTGAAAACTTATCATTCACTTGTATTTCGTAACAAATACCATCGGCTACTGATAGACTGTCCCTCTGTAGGAGATCACCAACTACAGCGCTTAGCAAGGCATGAATTTCTGTCCGTGTTCGCGTTTGTTGTCTCATAATACCTGGCTTCAAATCTCCAAGAAGCCCACTAGGCTCTGCTGAACGTGCAAACTTTGTGCACAGCTTACCTTCTCCATTGATAAGTTTAGGACATTTCTTGATACGCTTCTGGCGTGGTGGAAGAGGGGGAATAGAGCCTGCAAAACAAACTCAACATCAGATTACATGAATGGTATACTGGAAGTGTTTGCTGGAGGTCATTATAAGAGAAATGTCAATGCCATATCATTATATAGAGCACAAACGTTCTCGTTTACTTGTAATTGTGATCATGTGTTTCACTCTATTAATCCTTAAGGTACGAGATGTGCTGAACAATCTGAAAATTCGAACTATCAAGCAAGGAAACAGCTCCCTTCCTCGCATTCCTCGAAGGCATTCTGACTGAGGATGTGAAATGAAAGAGAAAAACGGCCAGACATTACCGTCAGCTGCATAGCCCAGCATCTTGCGCTTGGTACCAGGGCTCAGGGATGATATCCTTGAGGTAAGACTCCCACCTTTGTCACTCTTATTTTCCTTGCAGTCCATGTATATAACCTTGGGTGCCGGTTGACCGACTGTATTTTGATTGGCAGGGTGATGGCGTTTCTTCGGAGGGGGTAAAATGCTCTTGCTCAGTGCAGGCCATGATTGCTGGTTCGAATCAATATGCATTCGGTTCACGTCCACACTTGTCAGCAGGCCCAAGACACTAGAAGCTCCAGCATCTTGGGAGTTCTTTTCTCTCAGACCTCCATCCTTGTCCTTCATGGCGTTGAGCGGCTGGCGACTGGACCCAGGAGCCATGGCAAACGTCGAACACAGTTACAACCTTACGCCGCAATCCCTTCCTCTCATGCAGGCAAATTGAACGCATCTACGACGTTCCATGATTTGAGCGCGAAATAATGTCGACATCAACTGAAGGAGCCGCCCATCTTGAAGAGAAGACAAACGAAGCAGCCTCTTGGAAAGCTCATCATCGATGCACTTTGCTGTCCCTATACAAATAAGACCGGGGCTTCAAGCTCAGGCGACGTTGGATCACGAAGAGCGCCATTAGCTCCCTGTAAAACAAAACAAACAATTACATTCTTGCGTAAGGACGTTTCAAAGGTAATCACGAAATCAAGTGTAGGGTGTAGAAGAATAATGACGGACAAGCATCTTACCATGTTTAGATTGATTAGATGATTAATATCACGATTCGGATGTACCTTCAGCCCATTGACTTCCCAACAAGTATCATGGCCACAATGTCGTAATATAAATTTTCTAATCTCTTCCGTGTGACAACACACTAGCTTCACCTCCTTTCTTACCATTCGCACAATCTGCACGAGACGTCCTTTTCGTTCTCACTTATTTCGCTTGCCATGCGGAACCTCGAGAAGTTACACAAGTTACAGCACAATAGAATTCACTGCCCTGAACACAGGGCTCCAGGATCATCTTGCATATGAGCTGCCACGCACAACCCATAGTGAAGGGCTCGTTTTGCTCTCAGAGACTCGTCCACATAGCAAGTAAGAGTTGCTAGTATTCTGAACTTTGGTCCCGCGATCAAACAATGATCGCGGGACGGAAATTATAACAGCATAAGAATACAGAAGTTTCAGCAAGAGATACATTTCGAGAAAGAGATTCTTCCCACACACGCAATGGCTGTCAAAGGAGGAGCGTCTTACGAGAGTAATCAAAAGTCGCAACCTTCACGGCATTGGTTGCCTCGCCTAATACCTTCTTCCATCTGCCACACATTCAACATAATCAATCATAGAAATCCTAGTATCCGTGTTCACACAAATGATTGAGTGAGTGATACTGCTATCGTCTCCCCAGTTTCAGAACTCTAAACCAAGCTCCAAGGCGAAAATGCTCTGATTCTCAACGTATCTTCAATTTCGGGGTTTTTAATATCCGATTCAGGCACGTAGACAGACAGACTTGAAAAGCACTTGCTCTAAGAACTGCACACATGTCCCCCTAACTAGACCAAACTACATTTAAACATCTTCTATAGCTAAACTAACCGCTTTCTCTATTAAAGTAAGGGCAGAATGGTTTCAAGACTGTCGGCAGGCACCAGATTTCGCAATGATCGTAACTTGAATTACAATGACTTAGGGTGCGTCTAAGATTCTGCTCCTCAGCAACAGCAAGTTCATCTGCTAAGGAAAGCGAGTCAAATGCCCGAAGCTGTGGAGAGACATTCACGATGGGTAACATAAATCTGAATGATAATTTAAGGGGCACATATACCTGACCATCCATTCGTAAGAGAAACTGGCTCCTGCACCATAGGCAAGAACCAGTAGAGGGGAATCTGATTTCCCCCGTTCACCTGCACGGATGAATTCTGAAGAGTGAAGAAAGGCCCGTACTCCCAGCAACCTTCTCACTCGGCAGTTTCAAAATAATTACCGCGACCTGCCATTCGCAACGACATATGATATTGAAAGCCTCGGTCAATCAAGAGCCGGAAATAGAAAGTGGAAAAAGCGCCAAAGTCGAATTCAAACCCTCGAGATTCAGGTGCCGACAATGACAGCATCGGTGGAGCGCGAATGTAATACACAAACCTAGCTCTTCGTCAGCAAGAAGCAGATGAGGATTGGTTTACAACAGAATACTGTGACCATCGGCATGAGAGGAAAATATGAATTTCAAGATAACCGAATAAGAAAACGTGGACATGAGAGAAAGGCAGCCAGTACACTAAACGAATCTTGAAGACTTAAAACAAATGCGAATCTTGACCAAGACCTCCATTTTAGATCGCGTCCTCGATTTCAAATATTCTGAGAATTCAAACAAAGAAAAGAACCAGAGGAGTCTTCTACAAGGATTCGCAGCGATCTCTATCTCTCTCATCATTACCAGCCATCTCAGCCTTACCCTAGCAACATAAATAAAAACCATAAAACACAAAGACGAATGCTATCAAGAACCAACTACTTCTATTCCACCAATCCAATACGATAGAATTCGACAGAAAGTCAGCCTCTCAAACACACTCAACAACAAACACTCATCAACAAACCACCTACAACTCTTCTCCAATTCCAACCAATACAGAAGCAAAGACGCTCCTCCCGTCTCACCAATAGCCGCATTCCGTTTGCCCTTCTTCCCCAGAAACGAAAACCTCCATCCACAGACCCTCTGAAACCACGACACCATCCTAATTCTCCAACAGGACCACAAGCTACTCTCGAATGATCCCAAAACTCTTCAAAAGGACCCAAAAGGGCCAGAAACTCCAAAGGCTCATCAACTCCAAAGTGAGAATGCATCAAAGAGGGACTAATCACAGTGACAACCAGATCCCGTAGTTGGTAAATTAGGGGTCGAAGCTACAGGAGGAATGTATGAGACAACAAAGGAAGAGAGGCGGCACCCTCCACGCCATAAAATTTGAATTTCCATCGCAGTGAGGCTATCCGCATCCATCCGCAAGAGAGGTCCCAGCTCCCACCTGATGAGCCACGCGATTCAAAATCCCAAATGTCGCCGTCATCAGTCGTCGGCCGATTGTACAGTAGTTGTGCCGCGCATTCGCAAGACGGTCAGACGGGCGAAGATCCCAAATTCCCACCCAATGCATATTTGCAAGGCAAGCTCGCCTTGGGTGACGCGCCCCTAGTTTTGAATGGCGCTTGCCAATTGTTCCCCGCTGCTTACCGTCTCAGACGGTTACCCGGTAACCCTGTTCTTTGCTTCTTCCGGTGGCAGACTATCGGAAGACTGGCACGAGTAAGTGTTCCGGGCCGGCCATTTATTGGGTGGGCTTGTCCTTTCTTACCTTTCGTGAGAATTCAAATTTTGGGTCTTCAACTTCGTCGCGGGCGAGACGGAAGGCTCGTCGTGGACGACGTCCCAAACGAGGTGGCTGCTGACAATCATGTCATGTTGATTTGTTATGATGTTTTTTTAAAGAAATTATTATATTTTTTCCTTTGGGGAATATTCCCATGCATGACCAATTCCACGCTGAATAAGATGTGACCACCAGCAGGCGGGGCTGGTTTGAATTTTTTTGTTTTTGTGAATCACATGAAATGGGTTGAATTTTTTTTTTTTTTTTTAAACAAATGAAAGGTTGAATTTTTTTGAATTTGGGAGACTGCGGAAGGTAAGATAAAGCCGAAGCCACTCACTCCATTAGAGGGTGTCATTAATTGCGAGTTTAATCTAAATTATAGAAAACTTAGAAGGCAGTCTGCTCTTAATTAAAGCGACCTTTTAAGAGATGATCCAACATCCCATTTCTGGATGATGTACAGATTTCTTTCTCATTTCAATTTGGATGAAAGCCATCTTAACCCCTGAAGGACAGATCGGTAGCCGTGGAAACCATGCATTTTGATACTATGTGACATCACCTACTTTGAAAAAGCCAAATATATGCATTGGAAGTCAAAGTACTGTAGAAGATCTTCCCTTTCCACCCCCAATACCGAGGATGAAAAGTTGCATTTCTGTCCTCGAAGGAAAGATTCTTTGTCATTCAGTGGACGCCAAACATCAACGGTGTCGTTCAAGGGTTAATTTGAAGAGACACTATATGAAATTGTTGTTCTATCCAAGGGTTGGATTTGGTAATACTAGAATACATATTTTTCTAAAATTACAAATGTAGAAGTATGTCGAGTAGTTGCCCAAGCCAAAATTTTAGTTCAAAATGGGATATGCAAAAATGAGGTCATAGAATTAAAGAGCACAAAAATTCCCAAATCTCCATGTCAAGAGAACCTCGCTCCAAATCCAATCCAACAAAGTTTATTCAAAATCTAACAATACTTTGCTTGTAACTGAATTTTGAAGGAATTTTGAATTTTTCCTTTCAAAATTTACTAAAAAAATATTGGTGAAAGCATTGGTGAATCTAAATGTATGGATTGAATCTACAACTCAAACTCTACAACTTTGATTTGCATCTCAATTCCAAAATATTCTTCCAAATAGTATTTTATGATAATTTTTTCAAAATCATCAAGTCTAGAGATGAGTTTAGACACTTAGGGATTAAAGAGAAGAAAAAATGGAATTGGCATCCAACCTAAGTAGTTTCATATTTTTGGACCTTTGTGGAATTAGATATGAACTTTTGAAGTTGAAACCCACTTCCCTAAATGTACATTATTGGTACATTAAAGAAAGCAAAATATACCTTTGCATTAGTAGTAGCTTCTAGGGCTACTTTACACCTAGAGGTTGGATCAATTTTGTGGAATGGATTTTTTATTCAAAAAAGACATGTTGTAACATGGCTCAAGATTGTTGAATTGGATGCACCAAAAATAAAAGACCAATTCTTGGCTTTGAAGCCAATGTTAAATTTCAATTTTTTTAAACTATAAAATATTACTATTTTCAACAAATTAAATTCGTTGGATTTTGTGTAATTGCCCCCAAGGAGAGTTGACTCAACCTCTAGGTATAAAGTAACCTTGAAAAGAGAGAAAATTAGGCTAAGTTGTTTTAGGTTCTAGCCCAATTACTTGGCCTCAAGACCTTTCCACATAAGAAAATTGGCCATTGTCATAATCTAATTTAAATGAATAGTAGAAGATGGCCTTTTAACCCCTAAATGCCTAAGCTGCGTTTTTTGGCATTATAGATTTTTTGGGCAGCTCACTACGAATGGAGTTTTTATTTTTCTTCTTCGAAATTTTCACACAACATGTGTCCGAGGAGTAGCTTCAAGGCCCAACAATTTTCACAACTTTTGACTACACAGTTAAGAAGTTATGGCATGATATGTCATTTTGTTTGAAGTGAGGGCAGCCCGGGCAGCTGAAAAAACTTCTTTAAAAAAACTTTTTTTTCAAAAGTAAAATTTCAAATTGATTCTTTAGGTTTTTACAGACATGGGAAGCTTTGGATCATTCCATTTGGATTCACAAGTCAAAAGTTATGAGGAATTTTAGTTTGCGGGTAGGTATGGAGTTCAAAAACTCCATACCTACCCGCAAACTAAAATTCCTCATAACTTTTGACTTGTGAATCCAAATGGAATGATCCAAAGCTTCCCATGTCTGTAAAAACCTAAAGAATCAATTTGAAATTTTACTTTTGAAAAAAAAGTTTTTTTAAAGAAGTTTTTTCAGCTGCCCGGGCTGCCCTCACTTCAAACAAAATGACATATCATGCCATAACTTCTTAACTGTGTAGTCAAAAGTTGTGAAAATTGTTGGGCCTTGAAGCTACTCCTCGGACACATGTTGTGTGAAAATTTCGAAGAAGAAAAATAAAAACTCCATTCGTAGTGAGCTGCCCAAAAAATCTATAATGCCAAAAAACGCAGCTTAGGCATTTAGGGGTTAAGTCAAAATGGAACCAAAATTTTATATAATTACCTTCATGACAATTGGCCTAGATTCTAGGTATAATGGTCCCAAAATCAAAATTTAGAAAAATCAGTAGTCAAGCAAATAAAGTTGAATATAGGAACAATTTAATGACACTTTGGAAGACACTCTTAATAGAATTCTATTTGTTAAAAGTGGATACAATGATGGTTTTCAGTGTCCCTATCTTAATAGGGATGAAGTGAAAGAAGGTAAAAACACCAAAATGTATTTGAATAAGTTTTTGAGAAGAGTTTGAGCCTAAAAGTGTGGCTTTCTAGGTTCATGGCTTAGGCTTACAAAATAGCAAGCTCCCAATATGAATAAACTATAAATCTTCAAAGTATTGAGAGTATGTGTGTCCAAAATCAACCCTATACTTTAATGCATAGAGGATGTTCTTATTTTAGGCATGAATCTAGAAGGGGTAGTTTTGCAAGTAGATTACTATAGGTGTTGTAACCTTATTTACGTCAATTGTGGTCCATACTAAAGTAGTTTTAGTAAATTTTTGTTGAATTTGAAAAATCTAATGATATGAGAGTCTAAATGGATTGTTGAACTATATTGTGCAAAGCTTATTCAATTTAGGAGTTGTAGGTAGAAGAACAAGTTTGTTCCAATTTCATTTATCTTCATAATAGAAAATTTAAACAAAATATTCAAGTTTGGAGGTATTTTCAAAAGTTGGAACATCTAAAGTCCCTCTTTGTACATTGTTTGGAATTTTATAAACATTATGTTTTTCTTTAGTTTGCTAGAAATACATTTAAAACTCAACAATACTTTCCAAATTTGGATGATAATATGAAAGATTTAATATATTACCATTTGAATGCATGAAATCATAATATAGGAGAATAACATTGTACACTTAGTGTAAAAAATGAGAAGTATTTTTATTTTGCAAAAAAATACATATGACTATTATAGGCTTTAGGATGTTCTTTCAAAACACAAATTATAATCATTTAACATTGTCAATTTATTTGCATTAAACATTCATCACCGAGACATTTGAATGAATTATTTTGATTCTAGAACATTCTAATTTCTTTTATTGATATATTTTGAAATACAAAATAACTAGCTACTATGGAATATTGATACAGTTAAAGAGTTTATTGAGTGTCATGGATAATTGCAAGAAACGCTTGTCCTATTTTTTGTCCCCTTGACCTCTAACATGTAGTTTTTTGCTCATAACTTTTGCATCGTTTGCCTTCTCAAGTTGAAATTTGTAATGAAGGTGCAAACAAAAGTTTTATATGTTGTGTAATTTTTTCAATTTTTTAAAAATGAGTTTACTATTTTTAAACTTCCCCCGATTGGTTGTCTACCTTAGCCATTTTGGGGGGGGTTTAGTCCTATTTTTTACTCAAAAATCCAAATTTGAAGCCACAAATTGGACAAGTTGGAGTTCTACTAACATTTCAAGGATTGACGGTGAGTTTTTATAAAAATAATAAAATGTCTATTGTCCACATGGGGTCAAAGTGACCTTCATTTGCACAAACTCTATGAAGAGGGAAAAACTTTTTAGAGGAATTTTTTCTTGCAATGTGTGCACAATTTTGTTTAGAAAAATGGATTTTTTTAAAATAGTTTTTTTATTTTTTTTATTTTTTTTAATTATTAAAAATAAAAAGGCCCACAGACCTTTTTTCTGCTATTTTCTGCTACTTGTGGCCTGTAAAGTACTTGTAGTAGTCCATAGTACTGCATAATATTGTGTAATACTACATTGACGGCCCAGATTTTCAAGTGCCCGAAATCGACGGTTGAGATTTGCAAGCGCGCGTCAGACGCGCTGTATTGTCAGGATCGCGTAGTACTACCAGTACTATGCCAAAAAATAGCATTTTGAGCCAAAAACGTGAAGTATTTCTTACAATCACCCTCATATACTATTGTAATTGCATATCACATTAATCATAAGAAGTCATAGTAGTTTTCAGAACTTCAACAAAATGGGGGAAATATTACTTAACTCATAAAGGATTGACAATGTAAGAATCTATGTGATAAAAACTAGATGGTGGCCTTATGGTCCTTCCAAGGTTAACTCTACAATATTCTTCAACAAGTTTGGTGAAATCTTTCTTTGTTATCCACTCATTTCCTCATCCACAACATTTCTTTAGCAAATTGGGGGAATGAAGTCTCCCTACCAAAAATGAGGGTTCCCTATTGAGACACTTCCTATTACATAGAACATAGTAGAGTGTGTGTAATAAGAGACAAGGAGTCAAAGTTTGAGAAAAATTCAAAAGGAAATCCCTTGAAGCACTTAAACTTGGCATGTTGGAGTTTGGTGTCATGTTTTTTTGTACGAACTTATTATATAAATCATGTAGATAAAGAGTAATTATCTATACCTTAAGAAAAGTATTTTGTTTTGTTTGTTTTGTTTGTTTTGTTTGTTTTGTTTGTCACGTTGAGATCTCTGGACCATGCGTCCCTCGGTTGCATGCTTGGTACTATCAGAAAGTTCTTGGCGAGGAGGGGTGCACGGGCTTGGTGTGGTGGCCTTTTGACTTATAGTATAAAAGTTATGGATTTTTGAATATTTTTGGTTTTAAAAAATTAAAAAATTACTTTTACTTATGTTTTAGTAGTGTACTTGGTACCATCGGAAAGCTCTCATCAAGGAAGAATGCACGTGCTTGGTTTTGTGGCATTTGGACCTACAATGAGAAAGTTATTGAATTTCAAAGTTTTAATGTTTATGTGCATTTAAAAATTAGATTTGATTGTGGCATCGACATAGGACACACTAAGGTAGAACCACCTATTCCCGATCAAGGACCCATACCCAACCTATAGGATGTGGCTATTTCCAACCAAGGCTAGAAGAGATTTACATTCAAAGTTTGGAATGTACCTTTTTCCCATTTTCAAGGTTGGGATTAATAAGGTCATGACACATGTCCCAAAGTGTCATAAAGTGTGTGGGAAGTACCGATTGGGGAAGTAATCTTGGCTATAATCCAAATTAAAAGATTTTAGACATGGGCTATAGGTTCAAAGCACTTTTTGGCTTTTAAAAATCATAGTAATTTCAATTTGGGGAATAAAATTATGAAAAATTTGTAATCCCCATATTTCTTATCTTGCTACATGGAAAAATTTCCATAGCCTCATATTCCTCGTGATCTGTTCTAGAATTGCTTAAGTGTTCAAGTATAAGTGGTTCTACTTTAGTATGTATTGAGTGAACACTGAACAGTGAGACAATAAAAATTATAAATAAATTAAATTATAAATTATAAAGTTTTGACTGTTTTGACTTTTCTTTTTCTTTTTCTTTTCCAGTAAAAGAAGTTGGCTGTTTGAACTTTGAAGGGCAGGTTGGGTGCTTCTGATTTGAATTTGAAATTTTTTGAGTATTACCGGCTAACTTAGCTGTCATGTTCACTTGCCTGGAGTGTCTGCCAGTGAGTCCGTCCGCATTGCACATGCCGGCAGAACTGACCTTTGGGAGTCACCCAACTGAACTGAATGGCTCTGTCCGGCCCGTCCAGCTCAGTCTCACCGACTCTCAGCTGCGTTTCACACCAGCCAGTGTTTGGGGAAAAAACGTGGCTGAATCAAAAATTTTAATTGGGGGCTCGGGGGAAAAACATTGTTGCAATTTCAAAATCCTTGGCATAAAAAAACAATGAAAAAATCTACTTATTTAAGGTAGGTACACCGAAAAGAGCCGCATTCCTAAAAGCGCCATCTACAATGTGCATACATTTTCAAAATCAGTCATGTTTGCACAGTGTAGATGGCGCTTTTAGAAACTGACTTTGACCGTGAATAACTTTTGCATATGGTATCCAAATCCAACGTTCCTTGGTGCGTTGGAACATGCTTTCACTTGCCAAGAAGACTGCATGAAACTCTGAACAAGCTAATAACAGTAACCAGGTACAGTATGAATAAGTGGCACTTTTGGGTGTACCCACCTTAGAGAGAAAAAATAGAGAAATCAACTGAAATCCATACTTG
This sequence comes from Thuidium tamariscinum, assembly GCA_947034885.2. NCBI lineage: Eukaryota > Viridiplantae > Streptophyta > Bryopsida > Hypnales > Thuidiaceae > Thuidium > Thuidium tamariscinum. The sequence goes on from OX344751.2 coordinate 12,962,541, forward strand.
GTATAAATGACGCAACTTGGGAGGTGAAGGAAATTAGTCGGTGAAACTAAAAAAACAATTCTTAACAATGTTTTACACAAGATGTGTTTACTTTGGAAAACAAATGGAATGACTTCTTTTTTTTCCTTCATTTTTTTTAACCCTTAAAGGACATACCAATGGCTATGTAAATCACACATTTTGATACCGTGTGACATCACCTACTTTGAAGAAGTCAAATATATTCATTGGAAGTCAAAGTACTATAAAAGATCTTTTCTTTCCACCCCAATACCAAAGATGAAAAGTTGCATCTTTGTCTTGGAAAAAAAGATTCTTTGTCATTCAGTGGATGCCAAATGTCTACGGCGGCATTCAAGGGTTAAACTGATTGCACAAATGGAATGACTTTTAAACCTAATTAAACAAAAAATACCAATCACACAAGTTTCTCATGAGAGAAGGTGGACAACAAAAAGGATGAAAAGGAAACCATGGTAGGTTGCTACTAAATTAACCGTGACCCCATTCCATCGTAGAGTATTGCATATATTAAGGGATGTCAATCTAGGATTGTACAAGATTGATATCGTAATGGTAGTTTGCTTTGAAACAAGAGATGTTGAACATTTTTAAGTTGATTTTTTTAACAAATGGGAGAATTCATTGCATTAAGATTATCCCCATGTCAGATCCCTCAAGTAGGGGTGCCAAATGCCAATTTAGAAGAGTTTGTTGTGGATGGCTCACTTACTAAGGTCCTCCATTTCTCAGGTACCCCATGTCTGCATTACAATGCCACTCACCAAGCACGTCTTCTAAGGTATTTCAACAAGGGACTACTATTGTCAAGCTAGATGGGCGACCTAAATAGGGTTTGGTTTCAACAAGTCAAGGTGAGTAGGGTTTAGGTGAACTACTAATGGCTAGACATTCCCTTGAAATGTCCCATAAATGAACAATAGAAGGGATTATGAGGCATGCTCAAGTCCTCCAATCTTCTGGTACCCTCCCTAATTTCTAAAGTGGCTGGGCAATTTTTTTGGCTTAGCATCTTTGTCATGGGGCAATGCCACAATCCTGACATGCTACATTAACATGTATATGGCTTTTGAAGTGCAAGCATGTGAATGCTCTAAGGGCTTGGCTTCTTATTCTCGGTTCTCTGTTATTAAGGAATCCAATATTGTTGATATATAATGGCATAAATACTAATTTGTCATTAGAAATAATTGAAAAGTATTTGAAATGAGGGAAGAGGAGTTAGAGTTTGAGAATGTCAAAGAAAAATATTGAACAAAATTCCTTAAAGTACACAAACTTACTGGAGTCTAATGGATTTTGGTATTGTATATCTATTGTATTATTTTTAGTTAAGTCTTTTTTTGATAGCCCTAGCACAATTAGACATAACTTTGCAATTACTTGTCTTATGATCTAAGAGAGCTATATATTTTATACATCAAAAATAGTTATAGTAAATTTTATAAGATTGTAATATTCCATATGCCATTTTCAAACTATGCAATTTAAATTGTAAAAGTGAAATCTAAGATAAGTACAAGTTTCATACATCTAAGGCAAGTGTAGATTTTAAAAATCTAAGACAATTATAGATTTAAGATCCAACAGTGTAAACCATCTAAGACTGGTCTAAATTTTAGAAATAAAAAATAGATCTAAATGTCTAAAATCTAGGACTAGTATAGATTTCAGACCTTGCAATTGAATTGTAAAAAGTGTCATAATTGTAGAATTTCCACCCCATTTTAATGAAATTCACTATTAATAGTTGAACGTCATATTTGCTACTACTACTCACTCATCTAAAATTTCTATTATTGTCTTGCAATAAGTATCATTCTATAACACATGTATCTTATAATATACACTAATGTACAACAAATGGTATTGGATTCCAATAGTTATTCATTAGAAAGCAAGCATAAATAGATTATAGACCTTGGTGAACGGATATTGAAATGGAATGTTGTTGCCGCACTTGCTATTGTCAAATCACAATATTCAATACTATAGAAACTTTGAAGACCTCAAGGAATATTTTCATTTCAAAAAATGATTAATTCCCCTAGGTTTGAATAGGACCAACCATATTAAGTTTTTTTTTAATGAAAAACGAATTTCATATGATTATATTGTTAGGAGCATAATTTGCATGCATTATTAAAAAAATGCATGCATTGGTTGTAAAATAAATAAAATTGAATGAAGGAAAGTCCCTAAGTGATTAAATCCAAACTCAATCTTTTAAAACATATAGAAGGTCTATTTGTCTTATAAGGTTACACAAAAGAAATACAATGGTTTTATCTTTTTTTAATGATTGTGTAAATTTATAATAGTGATACTATTCTTTATTAATTAAGTGAACTAAAATGATACAATAAATGTACTAGTTTTCACAAAGAATCAAGTTTCATAGTGACTCTATTTTTGCATAAGACACAAATATCAACTCCAAACAATGTTCTTGAATAATGTAGAGATTTTCAACAACTCATTGAGCATGAAATTTTCAATTTCTTCTTTGAAATCTTCACAAAACATATATACAACAAGTAGCTTTAAAGCCCAACAAGTTTTATAACTTTTGACTACATAGATAAAAAAATTATTGTATAATATGTTGTTTCTTTTTTAATTTGGGTAGCCTAGGCAATTTAAAAAAAACACTTTTCAAGAAACAAAAATTGTTTTTCTAAATTTATATGTATGTGGAAAGCCATTAGGGGAGTTTTTGGGCTCCATGAGATTGTTTTAGGGTTGTTTCATGAAATAATTTCCAATGTTGCACACCAACAATGGCTGATCTAAATTTTCAAATTGAAAAAACAATTATTTTTTTTAATAAAAAATAATCAATTATATGACATGATAGTCACCTGCCCACATCAAATTGATGGCATGGCAATATTTCCAATGTTTTCACAGTTTGGAAACTCATAATTAGTCTCTCATAGGCCCAAAAACTCCCCTACTATTTGAATAATTCCATTTTAATTAATGAGATGAAAGTTATGAGGAGTTTTAGTTTGAAACCAATGATAGAATCTCTATTCTAAAACAAACTTTGAAATCCTTTATTTAGCTCAATTTTCAATATTTTTTCAAAAATATAAAATCATAGGTTGTAGATTGTATATTACAACATTACAACCATTGGGACTAGCATTTTTCAATTCCATGACCAAATTCTTAACAATTTAGTAGTTTAAATCATTTTCTATTTCTTTTGACCCACAATTCTTTTCAAGCATGGATACAATTTTTATTTTTGAAATTCTTTATTTGAAATAGACAACTTATTTCTTCAATTTCAACATTTGGGAAGCATTGAAAATACTTCTAGTTGAAATCCAAGCATTATAATCTAGCAATTGGCAAGGTTTCTTATTCTTAAATTTTAGAAGAGTTTATATTCTAACAAGTTAACTACTGTAATGGATCCCAATGAGTCAGGTTAGTGAAATTATAACTTAATTCTCCTCCCAAATATTTAGAGGGAATTGTACCTTCACCTATGGGGAGGCAAGTCACTACTCTAGGTTTAATCGTAGAAGGACATTGTAGACAACCTATGTCTGATAGATGACTAAGAATTCTTGCATGTTAGACAAGAGTGCAATTGTTCATCCTTTAATTTTTGTGCAAAAAGGGAGAGGTCGTGAATAGTAGTTTCATCTACAATGAATACTTTTGAATTTTTTACAATAAGGGCAAAACACCCATTCCCGCACTTGTTCCTTGGAATGGACCATAGATTCACCCAATTGTGTTAGTAGACTTTCCTTAATGTGTTCGCCACATGTGTAATTATAATTAGCTGACACAATTGAAGGACACATAGGAAAATCTGGTTGGTTGAGTGCTGATTTTCGCAGGGTTCAGTTTTGGGGGCACCTATTGGACGGTTTCATAGGTCTAGGGAGCCAACACTTTGAAAATTTGTAGAAATTACATATTGTATCGGAAAAATCTTTTTTTTATTTTTAATATTCATGATTTTCACTCGCTAATACTAGGAAAATATCATTTTTAGAAAACACTGCCTCCAACTATGCTGAATTCCTTATTTGCACGGTTTTGGGTGTTTCCACTGTAGATGATTTGCACGGTTGCAAAAAGGATGATTTCCACCACCGCCAGTCCGTCCTTCAATGTTATGTCACCCCCAAAGTTGATGAACTGTACAATTTGGTTTTCAATTCAACACAGCACCAATTGAATACCCACATCAAAGTGGAGGGAAGCCAATTTAATGCTGAAGGCTTTTCTGTCCCAATTGCCACACCAACTAACATAGGCATTCACTGTTGAGAAACAGTTTCTGACTAAGAAGTGGAATGTATTTAGTGATAATCCACACTCTTTGTATACAAGAATTTTTTATCTGAGACAGTTTCATTGCCAAATATTCCACAAAAATCACAGAGAAAGGGTGCATTTTTCGTAGAATGAGACATTCCTTTCCTGAAATTGTTGAACCCAAAATCAAGGGTAAACTTGAACAAGGCCATGACTTGAATGTCAGGCATATCTTAAAATTTACCACCCATGTAGTGCCTCATCTCAAGTGGCACAAACAAATGGTACCTTTGCAAGGATGCACATCTTTTTCATGCACCCAAGTACCAGAGTTGAACAATGGTACCCTAAATGAAGCAAGCCAGACACAATTTAAAAATTGGAGCCTGGTGGAAATTCAGAACTATTTTAAATGAGTCCCTTCTCATAGCTAGCAACTTGGTCCAACAGGCGGAATCCAGCAGCACGTGTAAATTTCCTAGCAAACAGAAAGCAGGGCCGATCTTTGCCCGCAGCTTTGCACCATTCTGTTCGCGACTCTGTGTCGTACCGGATGCTGCGGATTTTCTGCATCACAAAAACATATGATTTATTGCATGAATTGAAATTACTATGAGTTTTAAAAGGCAAAAAGTGCACCGGACCAATAGCCAATCTTTGGACTCTTCTAATTCAGATCATTCAAAAAAAATACTTTTCTACTCGCTGCTTCCTACTTTCTGCACACTACTTTAGGACATGTATCATGAACTTTTGGTTCCAACTTTGAAAAAGAGAAAAAACAAAACATTCTAACCTTGGTTGGAAATACGTGAATCTACAGGTTGGCTATGGGATGTTGGTTGGTTATGGGAGGTTCTACCTTATTTTGATGGGAAAGTTCAAACATTATGATTGTGTTGCTAGGTGCATGACCCATAAACTCTGAATTTTTAATTTTTTTCCAGAATTTCAAAGTCAAATGGAAGGAATCAAATTTTTTTAACTGAATGTGAATGGCAACAGTTAGTAAAGCAATTTTACTGTGAAGCACAAATCAAAGAAAGGGAACTTTTTAAGGCAACCACGTGTGAAACCTTTTGGTTTGAGGGAAAGATGCAAATACCTGAATATTCTTTATAGCCTCCAGGGTAGCATCTGAAAAAGCATAGGTCACAGGGTGCCATCCTTCTCGACCTCTGCCTGTATTTTTATTCTCCCAATGGCTGTATGTCAACGTCCGCCGTTCGGTTTGCTCCTCCAAATCCTCCATCTAGGCTCTCACATTGGCACTTCAACAATTAAGTGCTAAAAATTTGAGTTTCCATTCTAATAATCTGCCAAAACTTAGCTACAATTTTCTTGGGTAACCAATTCTAGCAAAAGTTAGGTGGAACATGACATAATTTCCTCTGAATGCAGTTGCTGTAGTTGAGAAACTGAACATGAAACATCAAGCTTTTCTCCAAACAACTAAAGCCAGAAACTTCTCTGTTTGCATTGCACAAGGAAAATCCCAAGTCACATCTCTAGAGGAAAAAACAACATACTTACTGCAAACATAGTTTGAATATAATGCTCATCAGGTATACAAGTGTGAGACTTCTTTGCCCCAACTTTCTGCACCCAAAAAACATGAGAATCATCGTTAGAAAGTAATCCTGCAGAAAATCACAAAGGAAATAGCATATATATGGCCAGGAATATGCAGGGAAATATTGATGGCATTGTTCAAACAACTGCATACAGTAATGAGAAAAGCCAATTCTTCACTTCAGCAAAGAACTAGGAAACGGTTCTCACCAAAGAGTCATCAGTCCAATTCTTTGGTACAGGCACAGGCTTCTGCAACCATTCCACACATTTATCCACAATTAATTATGTGACTAAAGTGGCAAAGTGATGATAAGTGCACAGTTAAAAAACAAACAAACTAGCTCAATTCAAGAAAAGAACAGAATGAAATTTCCAACAGGAGTAAGCATAGTTAACTACAGGTGTTGCTTTGAATTGGATTTGTCATTTAGAGTAGGAATCTATGCAACCCTCCAAAATGAGAAACAAATTTGAACAGAGGAACCTTTGCACTATTCTCCCAGGCAAAAAGAATGGATAATTATACACTCTCCTGAGGAATTATAATTACAAAATTACGATTGTGCGAAGTTACAAACCTTGCAGTGCTCAATAAAAACTGGATACACTTCAGAATCTTCTACAATAGCCTCCGCATGCTTCCGCGTCAAGGTAAACCACTACATGATCCAGCAACAGTTTCATCACCCATGAAAGAAACAAACAAAAACATACAATTATCCAATAATTATCACGAGGATCACACAATTTGTCCTCAAGGTGCCTTGTCATCAACGGCAGTTGATTTTATATTCATACTTGGCAAAATGGAAAAATTTCAAGAGATTGGCCTTTCTCCACATCTGCCTGATCTGGAACGTCGAACCCACACCAGGCCGGGTTTTTTTTAAATGTCTATCTATGTTATGTACACAAAATTTGGCACATTGAAATGAAACACCCCAATTTAAGAAATACAACCACAATCTATTGATGTAAGGTTGCTATGAAGTACCTGAGATCCTTTCCGCCACTTATCAGGTGGGATAACGGTTTCCATGTTGGTATTGTACTGCTCATCCGAGTGATCCACAAAACTGTTTCCCAAAGCTCAGGCAACATCTTTTTGAGAATGCTTGAAACTAACACTGAATGCCTTGTACGAAGAAGCGACAACTTAGATCAAAGAAATTAACAATATGAAACAGATGGGAAGCAGACCAGCAAGTTACCTGTCTACAAAGCTCTTTGGAGAGGTCATTACATAATTGTAGACATAATCAAAATTGTAAAGAGGTATACAACTGCAGCAAACCACAGAAAAAAACCACAATCAATTACTAACTAGAAAAAACAGGCATGTTCTAAATTTAATCAATGTCTCACAGAGACTTTTCTAATTCTCATGCCGTTACTTTCAGTAGGCGGGGGAGTTACAGTAGATTTCAGCAAACTTGCGTAAACTGCATCCCTAATCTCTGCCCGAAACGCAATATAAATCACTTTTCAAGCTTGCAACAAAAGATTGGTCACAGTCTACCTGTCAGAGAGAAGAAAGAAACGCTCATTCAATGGGTCCTTCAAAGCTTCTGTTAACAAATGACGCTCAGCCTGGATCATGCTTGAATCTCCCCATAATACCTGCATAACAACCATGACCCCTTGTCACTAGATTAGAATGCTTATACGCAAGTTGGGTGTAAGCAGTATGATGCATGACTTCGTGGAATTTAAGTCCATTTTAACTCCTAAATCCCAAATTGGTCATAAGGGAATGTTGTCCTTCAAAGATTCAAGTATTAGTTTGGATAAACAAGAAGTTATTTGAACGAATCATAGCTCTAAAGCACTCTGATCATGTTCCAACATTTGGGCTTTGGAGAGCTGCTTTGAGATTAATTGACCACTAAACACTTCAGTAGAAATAGGGTTCTCTACTGCCACTAATAATGATCTGCAAACTCCACCTCAAGAAATTCGTACAGAGATTTGGTGATCTGTTCCTTGCAAAACACTAATCTCCCCCAAATCACACTCCATTTGGTTAAAATGCTGAAGGAGGAAAGAGTATCCACTATCTTAAACTAGTATAATTATCCATTTGCAGAGAGTAACCTCGCTATTGATCATACCTGGATCGAACTTTCCAGCTGCCGATTGACAAACGCCCGGCACTTGGTGTTTTCAGAAGTGTAAACATACCCAGGTCGAGCATGAATAAATATATTAAAATCGCCTTGTCGAGCTTCCTGAGATCATTTCCAAGCGCCACCAAATCTTAATTAGAATTCGAAGAATCCATCCACTGTAATTCTTAACCCTCAAAAAATTAGATACCTTACAAATCATCCTTCCAAGCCATAATTTCTAAAGAAAGTTTAGCTATCCCAGTGGAAAGGCATGCTGGACCCCAAGTACGTACCTCAAAGAAATGCTCCCAGAGAATGTCCAGAGGCATTACATGGCGAGCCAGAAATAAAAATGCCAGCTTCGGTTTCAAAGGGTCTCTACTTTGCAAGGAACCGGCTTTTTCACGATCCGCTTGAAGCTTCACTAAAGCAACCATCACCAGCGCTAAACCTAATAACGAGTATCCCCCGGATCTCCATCTCCACCGCGAGAAACCAAAAGATTTCTTCTTCATGGCTTCCCTGCCCACAGAGTCACGCTCACAATTTAATTCACCCTCTCCAACATGAAAAATCTCAGGGACTAAACATGAGCAAATCCACAATTAGGTTTGCAGCCCAGAACTGGGAATTTCCCCAACTGACTTCAGTTTCTACGTACCACAAAAGCTCAGCAGCGAATCCCACCCCCAATACGAACATCCAACTAAAATCAACCGCATAAATTCTACGATTCTTTCTAAGAAATCTCAATGGCAGTTAAATCCCGGAAGAACCTCGGAAGGTCGTCACTGTGAAGCGTTAAGCTTCAACAACACATGAGACTCTCTACTTCCAAGTCTCAAGAACAAAACATGAGCAAAGTCACAACTAGGTTTGTATCCAAGAACTGAGAATTTCCCAACCTGGCTTCCGTTTGAACAACAAGAAAGTAAGCAAAACCCACCCCAAAACATTCAGTAAAAATCAACGAAACTTCCACAATTCTTTCCCAGAATCGCAATGTCAGTTGGATCCCAGAACGACCGAGACAGATCCCCGAAGAACCTCGAAAGATCATCACTGTAAAAAGTTGTTCTTCAACACATGCGAATCTCAGTCTACTTTACAAGTTAGTCTAGTGGAATACTCTGTAGCGACTGCGCTCGCTCCGGACAATACACTCCAAGTGCCCAGCTCTCATCAGTAGTTTTGTTACACCGGCCAAGTTAGCATCCTCATCACGGAGAATCTGTAATTCTACTCCAAGTTCGCGAAGAAATCCTCGCTTGCTGATTTCCAAGATCACAGATTCCAAAGATTCAAACTGTCACGATAAATCTCCTCGCGAAAGCGCACCCGGCCCGAATCCGCGAACCCAAGGTTCCCGAATGCCTGAAACTGCTCGTGCGAATCAATCCCCTCTTTCGGGAGTCCAGAAAAGAGAAATTCCGCAGCGCAACTGCGCAACTAAGTAACTGGCACGAATCTAGACGTGCGACGCCATGAGGCAACGCAAAGTTTGTCTAGATTTCGGGATCTCACCTGATGTCAGTGGCTCTGGGACTACTGTCGGACTGGAGATGGCAGAACTGAATCTGCAGATGAGGAAAAAAAAAAGGAAAAGAATTGGAGGGAGGGGGCTTGAGAAAAGAGTGGACTCAGTGGAGACTGAACGGGCGGTGACGAAAGCTGTTGGGGATGTTCAGCGCGCGCCATCGCCGATGCGGGGCGAACGCGGAGAAGGTCGCTCGGGTGGGACCTGAAACCCCGCGCGAGGCTTTAGAGTAGGAAAATGTACGCTCTCGGAAGATTTAAGGAATGTGCCCACTGGGTTCAGATTAAAGAATGGAAGGGGGGATGTGCGTGTTGGGGTGATTGTGGAGATAGAATCTACGGTTGGGCTGTAAATTTAGTGGACGTCGTGGCACGGATTTGCCATTTAGTAATATTCAGGTTGATTCCATTCGTAGGGAGTGCATTCCGGAGGTGTGAGCTGGGGACGTGGAGTAAGTTCACGAATACCGGGATTGGACACGTGGCGGAAGGAGGCGAAACCTCCAGAAGAGCTGCTTTGGCGTACATCTTGTCTTCAAGGAAAAGAAGTCCATACTGTAAAGCGACCTCGTTCATAAAGCGACCTGGTTTCAAGAGCGGGCTCTACCGTGGAAGTACATATTGCTTTTTCTAATGTACCAATTGCATTTGTCAATGTACTAGTGGTGAAAGGGAGAGCACTGGGGTTGACATAATAAATGAAGGGTTGGTTCACCTAAGTTCTTCATTGGTTGACTTCGACAAGTCAACACAAAAAACTATGCAAGAAAACTTGTAAGACAACATTCGGGAAGTTTTTTGAGTTTTATCGACTATTTTTCTTTAATTCCCAAATTGAACCAATTTTTCAAGTACAATGTCAGGTTATTTTTACTATATTATATGTAAAATAAATTTTTTAAAGATTTTTTTACTGGTTTTTGGCCGATGTTATTGAATCACAATCGGGTTTTTTCCCAATTTGATTGGCTGACTTTGAACTAGCCAGTTTGTAGAGTGTTTTTTACCATTGAAATACATATTGCTTTCTTAAACGTATTCATTGCATTTGCCAATGTATAGGTAGGTAGAGAGAAAAAAAATATTAAAAATCTTAGGATTGATCTAAATGAAGAGTTTTTCACTTAAATTTCAAAAAGTCAACATGAACAATTACATTTGTAAATTTATAATAAACCATTCTTAAACTCCAAGATAGCATGCCTTTGCTTCACTATAGAATATCTTGAAAGGAAGGTTACCATACATTGTGAAGCAATGAAAATAAGTATTTTCTACTATAGCACAACTAAATGACATTACATAGAAGCAATCCCAACCTCGTTAGTTAAGAATGTTATGAAAAGGGTGGAACTTTTTAGAAAGGTCGATGAAGATTTTGAACTTTTTTGGCAAAATCAATGATGACATAAAAAGAATTTAAAAATGAAATCTTTAGTTTTTTTTCAAATTATCCTTTTCTTTCCATCACTATATAAACTTATTTAGAGCCATGCACAATAATCATGAGACTCCAAATGATGACATTAATCCCATTGTTAAAGAATAGATAAAAATCATTTTTTCAACATTCTTCGATGTATGTCATCTATTTCTTGTAGCTTCTACAATAAGCTTTCAAAAACATTTATAATCCATCCAATGGATAGTCACTCTTTTCGGGATTTGAGCCATATGTGATTCCAATTTCAAAACTTTTATTTATTTACAAAAAAGTTCAAAAATGAAATGAAGTGGGTTTGATGCCAATTTCATTTATCTTTCTAAAAAATTTACTAAAAGATATTTCAAAAAGTCCAATTGCTTCAAAATTGTAAATCAACTAGTAAATGGTTACTTCATGAAGTTCTTAATTTAAAGGACAAGTACCAAAAAGCAACACTTATATTAGTTTTGTGATCTCTAATGGTCAAGTTCTACTTTATTTTTAATGAATTTGTAATTTAACCTAGAAATTTCAAGAGAAATACTCCCCCTCTCCAAGTTGTTTAAGCAACTATTATGGCTATTAAAGCAAAAAAACATTTGTATTTTTTGTGTCATAGATTGCAAGCCAATTGAGTTTGAATACATAACTTCTTTGAGTCTATTCAAAATGCCATGAAATGTTACCAAGGTTGTATAAGGAGAATATAGTTCTATCATGTTTTGGAGATAATTTTCATAAATAGAATGACAATACAATGGTACTTTAGAAGTTCTATCACACTTAACATTTTAAGGTTTTTGATGTTTTTGACTACCCTACTTTAGAAGTTACTACTTGAAACTTTTATACGATTCATCTCATGACTCTTTTGCCCTTTCTTGTAGAAAAGTTTCAAATAATTGTTTTGCAAATACTTTAGGCTTGTCCCAAGGCTTGTCCTTGATGAGGTCTACAAATTGAGGATTATAATGGTTAATGAATGACTACAAATTCAACTTTTCTTAGTCTCATGCCTTCCTAAGGATTTCACAACCATTATTGAAATACGACATTTTTACACAATTACAACCTTGCACTATAGTAGTATTGGAGCACAATCCTAACTGATACTTCTAAATACTCATATGAGTCTAATAGAAACACTTTGGAAAAAAGAAGATTGAAAAGTGAATTTCATTTTTCACATGGACTAATGGAGAAGAGATACATGCTTAAGCTACAAAAATCAAGGAAGAATTTGATAGTCTAGATTTTTAGATTCAACCAAGATATAATAGTCAAATTTTATAATAGTATTGATAGTACCATTTAAAAAAAATGAAAAATGAAAGAAATAGTACAAGTGTTTAATAGAAATGACCCATTAGCCCCTAAAGTTCTTTGACTACATTTTCACCAAAAATGCTCCAAAATTGCCGTGGCTATTACAGGTACCAAATTTTTGAAATTTTTTTTTGACATATGTAACCATATGATCTTGGAGTAAGATGGTTTGAAAAGATGGAGAAAATTTTAGATATTTCTATTGTATAGATTATAAGATATTAGCATTTGAATTGACAAAAATCCTTTTTTGGCCTTACAAAAAAACAAGTAACTGCACTTTACAAGCTCACATTTATATGAAAAATTGTCCAAAATGGTGGTGCTTCATTGAATTCATTCTTCAATTTGAGTTGGATAAGGTCTTGAAAATTTTTAGATAATTTGAAATCATATAACATATAAGAAAAAAAAAAGAAATAGAAAGAAATAGAGAATGATTCTAAAAACTAAATTGTTAAGAATTTAGTTATGAAATTGAAAAATGCAAATTCCAATGGTTCAAATGTTGTAATAAAGAATCAACACCAAACATTTTATTTCTTTACAAAAATATTGAAAATTGAATCAAATAAAGGATTTCAAAGTTATTTTAGAATAAATAATCTATAAATACCTACAAACTAAAATTATTCATAATTTTTTATTCATTTATCAAAGTGAAATGATTAAAAGATTTCCACATATATATATAAATCTAAAATACTAATTTCAAATTTTTGTTTCTAAAAAAAGTAATTTTCCAAGAAAAGCTTAGACTAGGTTGTTTGAGTTGAGAAAGAAACAACATATCATACAAATGAATAACTTTTTAACCATGCTATCAAAAGTTATGAAAATTGTTGGGCCTTGAAGATATTCCTTATCCATACCTTCTATTATAATTTGACCCCAAAATATGAAAATTTCTAATTACATGTACTTGCCTAAAGTTTCTATGTTGCCAAAAAATGTACTTTAATCCTTTAGGGTTAGTCAAGGCTCAAATGTACATGATGAAGAATGACAAATAATGTTGTCTAGTACAATTACTTTAATAGATGGATTGCATTGACATCAATGACATTAATAGTTGTGACGGTTTATTTGAATTCAATGGTACTACATTTTATTGAAAGTGAATATGAAAACAAAAGGGATTTAAAAAAACATGTAATGATCCTTTGTTTGGATTTGTATAACCTTAATGAACCCTTAAACTGTAATTGCCCAGTTGAACATATATGGTCAATTTGAAATTTCAAGCCCATTTTTGTGCAAGCAGTTAAATTCCTTTGACTGTTTAAAAAAGAATTTAGGCAATTTTAAGGTTTAACAATTGAAAACTCTCATTTTTCACTAAAAAAAGTACATATTTCATTATTGATAGGTCTTCAAAGGCATACATGTACCATAAGTGAAGAGTAGAGCTTGCCAATTTTACTTCATTTCCTAGCTCTATACAAAGTTTAGCAATTTCACTTGATTTGAGATCTAAGAAATTGTACATATCCATTTGCTTTGAGAATGGTCCCAATGGAAAGAATAAATTGTTTTTATGATATTCATCATTGAAAATTTTAATATGCAACTATTGATTTGGACCTATTTGCAATTTCTACTTATAAAAAATAATTGTGTTTTGACAATTACAAGGTGGATTGTGTAATGACTTTTATAGCTTTTCATGTGAAATCAAATTTTTTTAGAAGTGCATTTTAGTGTGCTAACACTCTATGTAGTTGTTCATGTCACCTCCAATTTCAAAAGAAATTAATATGCAAACTTAGAAAACATTGTGGGAAAAGGTAGCATACTAAACATAAAAAATGTACTCTTCATTTGTTATAATCTCACAACTCCTATGCAATTTTATGCTCAAAATTTGTATCTATACTAATAAACAAGCTTGTTAAAAATCTACTCCCTCTATCCTGAAATAAGTGTCTGAATCTCTTCCCCTTCAAAGATTAACTTTGTTTTGAATCAAAGTGCCAAAATTTTGGCATTCAAGAATGAATAACCCATGTCTAAAATCTATGCAAATTTTGGAGCTTAGGGAGTGTCATTTAGACACCCAAAATGCAAGTTGAAAGTGAGATTTTGGACATTTTTTATAATTGTTGCTAGCTCCATCAATTTTATTGATTTACATGGTTTTGGCTACAATGGGATTTTAATAAGATGTTCCCCAATCTAAATATCCAAAAATTAAAAAATCATCCCACTTTATTATCAACTTTTAATAGCTCCAAAGTAGGCACTAAATAAGTCATTACATTGCTATTTTAGGAAGCATTGAGCAAAAGTTGTCTCATACTACCACTTAAAACCAAGTTTGTAAGGCCAATGAAATGCACTTACATTATTTCACTTGCTGCTTTAAGGTCATTTAGTCAAACATTCACTAAATGGTCAAAATCACAAGAAGGATCTTTTTAGTGGGATAGAAAATATACTTGATTTGGATGCTTATTTTGGGATAGAGGGAGTACATAGTTAGATTTTGGAAAAAATTAATTTACTTCATTAGGGATGTACATAAAGGTCTTCTTCAATAACTGATTACTAAAATTGAATTTCTTTGTCAAATTCTCAAGGGTCTATGTTACTTCCAACCACTTACAAGATGATATATGTCACATTTTTTTTCTCGAAATGACTTAATTTTTGCTAAATTTGACCTTTGCATAGGGTATTTGTCACCCAATTCTTACTTTAAGAGTTCAAGTGCTCCTTTAATCTTGTTTGGTGTAAGCTATCTCTATGAAAGGCTCCCTATGTCCATGCAAGATGATCATTATGGATGTCCTAGCCTAGGGGAGGACACTTCCCATTTTTTAATAACCTACGTGCGGCGGAATATAGGGTACATTTAAATAATCTTAGGTAAAATTTATAAGAAATTTACATATAAAATAGGGGACATTAAAAAGGCAAAGTGTTTTAAAAATAAAATAGGGATGATAATATGGCTGATTTTTCCGCTTTATGGTAAAATAGGGGCTCTTTTAATGTTGCCAAGTAATGATTACAAGTAATTGATAGCCCCCCTAAAAATACCCCACCGCCGCACGTGGGTCCTCCAAATATACAAGAAGTGTCCTCCCCGGGGTCCTAGCTTTGTTGGTTTGGATGTGAATTAGTGCATCATCAACTTTTGTGAACTGCACTTCCAAAGAGTCATAGCAAATCCACACTTGATGGGATAAGAAAATTTTCAATTTGTATTGTTTTTTTTCACTTCAAGGGACACATTAGAAATCATGACACAAGTGGGGTTAGTTATCTTGGTATTAGTAATTTTGGATTCTCATCTTAGGATATATAAGATAAGCAAGCCCATTGTAGACAAGATGGGAGCAAGCCCATTGTAGACAAAATCACACTAGAAGTCTACATTCCAAAACATGAATGTGCACCAGTAATATAACTTTGCCTACAATGAACTCACTTACCTTATGTCCAATGGACAATTAACCCATTAAGGACTGTGGTTGATTTTGAAGGTGGGCAAAACATTTTCTAGCCCCAAGCTAAACATGAAAAAAAATAACAAATTGTGATGCATTTCAAAGATCTAACCATAATAATGAAATTGGCATGAATACTTGGGCCTCTACAATAAAAAATTTGGCCATTGAAGGTTCTCTTGTTGAAAGATTTTTGTATTTTCAACCCATATTTCGTCACTTTTTTCAACCTCTAAAATACATGCTAGCAAAGGTTGTTGTAATTCTTGTTCCAATGCATTCAATTCACCATTCTTTACACCTAGCCCCTTTTTGCTTGTATCCAAATTCATTCTAAAACTTTGGCTACTAATGAAAAGGTGTCAATATGAACCAAAAAGCGGTCACTATTAACCCCAAAATGGGTTAATACCAATTACAATGACTGAACAATTTACGATACATGACAGCAATAATTGAAGCAATCACAAGAAAAGAGTACACAACCAAAAACATTGACTACAACCATGACTATGACTATGAGCTGAATTGGTGGGCTAGGATTGTAGATAACCAAGAAGGTCATTCTCAATAACAGCACGCAGGGTGAAAAGGATTCCTTCTAAACCACATCTTCAACTTTCATAGCATCTTGATTCATATTGAGATGCTTTTGGAAAGCAGAAGTGTAAGTTACCCCACATCAACAATCTTGGCAGAGCTTGTTCATTGACGATGTCAATTGTATAAAATTGACAAAAATACATGACTTTCAGTTGGCGCAAAACACAAGTCTCTAAGGTAGAAGGCTCTTAAATGGAGCGGGTTCTAAAATGGTGCCCTACCTTAAATGTACAATACTTGTACATGTTTCTTTTTCATAACCTTCAGCAGTGTACTAATAGTATACATTCTAGCTAGGGCACCATTTTAAAGCCTTATGCCCTTTCAACTTCAAAATTTGATAACTAATTCCACAAAGCTCAAAAAAATATGAAACGACTTGTATTAGATGTCAATTCCACTAATATTTCAAAGAAAATTTATTGAAAAAAATTTCTAGAAGTTCTACCTCCCTGAAATTCTGTTTCAGCCCTTAGATGGTCCATTATGGGTGATTGCAAGAAAGGGCTGTCCTTTTTGGCGTCACAATGGAAGTGACATTTGTGCCATTGGTTATAACTTTTGGGGTATTAATCCAATGTACTTGAAATTTTTATTGAAGATGGCCAACTTGATAGTAAAGAAATTCCTTATTTTTCAGAAATTTCCAAAATTTATTTTCTAATTAAATTTTAATTTACCTAATTTGTCACACTTTGCAATTTAGGGATTTTTAGTACTGTGGAGTATCCAAAATTAATGATGTAGAATTGAAATTTTATGGTACATTTATACACTAAAGATTTATGAGTTGACCAAAAATGTTTAAAAAAAATATTATTTTATGTCCTCTACATTGATGCAAACAGGGGCCCCTTGCGCATACAATTCTAAACATCAAAAATGGTTTCAAAATAATTCTTTTGGTGAAATCTCATCATCATCAATCCTTCCCAAATTGGCAATTTTTATTTTATTTTTAAATTTATTTTCCTATTTTTTACAAATTAAAATGTGAAAGTACTCATTTTCATGAGATTTTGCACTTTTCTAGTTCTCCTAGTTAGAGAATTTTCCTGAACTTTTCCTTCTTAGGGTACCTTCTTCTTAGAGGTATATTCATGAAAATTATTTTTCACATTTTTTAAAAATTGTTTTTCTAATTAAATAGTACTCCTGAAAAAATCATGAGTACTATTCAAAACGAGACAAAAAATGGGAGGCCTTTCTTGCAATCACCCTTATAGGACCTCTTACCTTACCAATTTCAAAGCTTTCTACAATTGAATCAGTCATAATTATGGTGTCTCATTAAATTGCACAATTTAAGTAAATGAATTGTGTCAGGGCAACATTATAACAAACTCACATTAAGAGTAGATTAAGGGTATACATTCATGTTCTTCTCTTCAAACAAAACACCACAAACTAAGGATTTTTGGATCAGTAAACACCATAGACTAAGCACCCATTATTTTCAGTGTATCCATAGTTTGACATTAGAGTTTCCTACAAAGTGTCCCCACTAGTACCTTGAAACTTTAGTTGTGGTTGGTGGGCTCTGATTATTTTAGATTTTGGTGTGAGAATCCAGGCAAATTTACTAGGAGTGCAGATTTAGGTGCTCTACTAAGTCCTACTTTGAAAATTCACAGAAATTAGATGCCTTGTCCAAAAATTCTAATTTTCTTTTTGAAAATTCATGATTTTCAGTTGCCAATACTACAAAAATATTCTTTATAGGAAAAGGTGCCTCCAACTATGCTGAAACTGCTAACTTTGGCTGTAATGGATGCTTCTACCTTATAGTGAAATTCTGTAGGGGAGGAGGCTCAGTAATGAACCATCTAAGGGAAGAAGGCTCTGTGTGTGGAGAAGGGTGGGAGTTCAGAGTTTGGGAAAATATGGTAGGGAAGGAGAGATTGAAGAGGATTCAGAGCAAATTTTCAGCATATTTTTTTTAGTCACCCATTTTTTTAAAAGCTTAATCAAAGTGGAAGTGCCTTAGGTTGCTATTAATGTTCCTAGGCAGAGTAGTAATGAAAGCCAAAATAATTGTAAACAGTGCAAGTGAGGTTCTTAAAATTGTGCGCTACTAATGCTTACTTTATTCACTGCCCATTTTCACAAGCAAAGTACTACATTTCATTTACTGCACTTCCATCCCCTTCTGGTAATTCAGAATTCCTACTTTTATTGGAAACCACTCATTCTAATTAGTGAATGCACATGCAATGTATCCATAAATTGCCCAAGCCTCTTGCAATTAAAAATTGCACTCTCTGGAGTTCATCTTCTGCATGATTTCAGAAAGTTTTGTACGGGCAATTTGAAAAGCCTGAGTGGTTTTTGAACCTCCTCCTATAGCTAGTCATCCAAACAAGGTTTTAAGATTTTGTTTATCTTAAGCACAATAGAAAACTTTCTTCAATGGAGCGATGAAGCTATTTATGTCTGTGGGCATAAATGAACCATCCAAAATATGAGTGAAAAAACATTTATTGAACTAAAACAGTGTTTACTGATCCAAAAATGTGATAACTGAATATTCAGCAATTCCATCCCCTGTAAAAGGGGAATCTCATACAGTACCGAATATTGCATTAACTTGAATCTCTTTTTGTTCCTTCTGAGAAAACTATGGTTCAACAAAACCCTGAACCCAACTACCTGAAAGTGTAACGTTAACATGTTCTTTTAAGATCAAGTTGCACATTTGCACATAAATCAATCATTCCATGCTTGCCTCACTACATCGACATCAAGCTCCACACTTGTAAAGTCCATTTCTTCAACCCTAAAGGGACATTAGGGTCGTCACACCTTCTTTGGTTGACGCCCATTCTGCGAAGAACTCCAATGTGGCGACTCAGGGTTCACTCGTTTTCAATAGAATATTCTTTTTCTGCGAAGCGTATTCCATCTTGCCTCTCATCCTCCCGAAGTGAATAACAAGCGTGAAGAAGCCTTTGCAAGCAAATTTTTTCATCTTGCGCTCCTTGAATTTCATGGCAGTTTCACCTTATACTCCGATTGTGGTGCAGTTGCCGAGTTCGTTGTCTTCATCATCGGAGCTCCCCCGTCTGATTAGGTTATGCAAGGCTAGAATTACCCCTATGCTATCGAATTCTGTGCAGATTGGTTCTCTACGTTCGGAATTGATTTATGGGGTGTCACACCTCCTCCATCCATCGTCACTCTCAATTGGCTCTTGTATTCCCTCGCTCACTTTTCATTCTCATGAGAACCACATTGGATGAAGAAGGTGTGACTACCCCTATTGTAGACACTATGTGTTCAATCAATGTTACAAGGAATCTTTGTATGTGGGATAAAAGTGCTCAATGTTCATTCTTGAAATTTTGAGTGCCGGAAATTAAGGGGGAAGTCTTGCATAATAGTTTGACCACCAATGAATGTTCCTTGTTTTTTAAGCTAGTGTACTAAGAAGGGATGATTATTCATAGTGACTAGCTAGTTAGCATATCCTTGTGGGTTAAATTGATGGAGCTTTCTTTGCTCTAGGAGGAGACTCAAAAAGAGCTCAAGCTTTCGGAACTGCCATTCATTTCTTCCTCATATTGAGTAGAGCAATGTTTGGAAGGAGAGAATATTGGACAAAGATGTAAAGTGAATGTGAGTACACAATTTTTGAGCAATCATCATGTGAAAGTGATGATTATAGTATATGCTACTAGGTGACATGGTGATTGCAAGAAACACCTGCCGATTTTGTTGCATTTGGCTGATTTTTTCGGGAGTACTTTAAAATTAGAAAATTAATTTTTTTAAAATTTTAAAAATATGAATAGTGTATATACCTCTAAGATGAAGGTTTTCACCAAAGGAAATGGATAGAAAAAATCTCTAAGTAGGAGAACTTGAAAAGTGCCAAACCTCCAGAAAATACATATCTTCATGTTTTAATTAGGTAAAAATAGTAAAAAAATATATTTTCAAAAAATAAAAAGTGTCCATTTGCAACAACTTTATGGAGATGGTCATTCACAAAAAAAAACCCACCAAAATAATATTTTATATGTTTCAAAACACAAGCAGAAGGGAGCTCACTTTGTAGACCTCCACACCACATAAAATTAACTATTTTTAAAAATCCTTCACTGGAGAGCTAGAAGTCTATTAGAAGACCATCTCATCCAAGTTTCATCTTAAAATAATTAAAAACAGGTACTCCATAGTACTAAAAACCCCTAAACTGCCAAGTGTGACATCCAATTGGGGTCTATTTTTGGATAGTAAATTATTTTTGAAAATTATGAAAAAATTATGGAAGGTTTATGATAGTTATGAGTACCTTCCCTACAAATCTTGAGTCAATCGGAGGCAAAACACAAAAGTTATGGCCAAAAAATAGATTAGCATACGTAGTGTGACACAAAATAGGACAAGTGTTTCTTGCAATCACCCAACAATAGAAATTAAAATTAGTTGAAGCAAAATTAGGACTAATCTTAACAAAATTCAATGTAGTCTTTTAAAGACTATGATGACAATTCCAACCATGCCTACTATACATTTTGGTACTTGCTTGTATTGTTTAAAGGTGTATTTGCATTCATTTCTATTGTTGCCTAACAGTTGTAATAGTGACCTATAGTCATCCAGCTTTGCTAAATCATAACTAATTCGATGTAACTCAAAAAAATTTGAAAAAAATGCCCCTTTCATACAAGTTGTTGATTTCTCCTTCTTTGAAATTTATTAAAAAAAACTTACCAACCAAATCTTCTCCCAGAGAAGGCTTTCTTGCCTTAAGTGGTCCATTCACGAGTCTCTTCCCTTACTTTAGCATTTTTCAAAGTGTTGACCTTGCAACATGAATCTATTCCTATCCAATTTTTTAGAGCTTGTCATAGATGGATATTGCAATTTTCAATGTCCATAACCACCCCCAAATAATGAAATATCAATTTGGCACTATCAAAGTTACAAGAATTCTTTTCAAATTCCAATTTACAAGTTTTTATGCTATTACATGCAAAGTGTTATCTTATATGTTTTTTCTATCTAACATGAAATAATTTGCATTGACCATGGTATTGCCTATATGGTAGGAAGTTCATAAACTAATTAGGTTTAGGTTTAGAATGTCCTATATCTAAGAATAAGTGACATGTTCATTTAGATATCTATTACTATCACTAATGAAGTAGGTAAGCATAAAGACACATTTAATAGACTTCCTACCTCATCTACTTTGAGTCTTCTGCATGCAATTTTTGAAGGGTGTGATTGGGGTGGAGGGCTCAAGAAGACCAATTTCGATTGGCTTTTCAAAATAAATTAAACACCCCTTGAGACCACAACTTGCTTCTCCTTGAATTGTTAAAAAAAATGAATTAATTTGTTGTTCTTTCTTCATATTTGAATTGTGGCTTCTCAAAAGAGTACTTGATGACCTGGACCTAGATTATGTCAATGCCACCTATAGATAGTGAAGCATTTTGTAGGGAGGTGGGTTCTTACAGTTATTTCATTGACATTTTCCCTCAAAAATTGTAGAGGAATTGGTGACTTTTGTTGGCCACTTTGATTCAAGCTTAGTGAAGACTAAATTACTCCACCAGATCATGTCCAAAATTGCTTATTTGATTGGTTATGGGTGGCTTAAGCTTAGTATGTAGTGTTCTAGTGCCACAAGATAATAAAATAGAAGTATAAATAATTTTCTATTTTTTTTAACTTAGAGAAACTTTGAAATCCAATATCTTTTCTATTGTGAGTCGGAATACTCTATAGACATATTAAGAATGCAACCATGGGACATATAGTTTTAGAGATCTTACTATAACAACAAAACAAAACAAACATCCTATAATAATTCAATGTTTTGGATGTTTGCCTTCACTCAATCCAATGCAATAACAAAGAATGAACACTTCTAAAATTAATGCTTTTGTATACAATCCTCTCCAATGGTGCTTGTGTAGCCTAAAACTTGTTATGGAAACTAAAAGTACTTTGTAGGTTGACATTGAGGAATGGAAATGATGTGAAGGTGTCATAACCTCAATCAGGCCTAAAGTTTTTCTAGTGAGAGGTGGTATTAACCTTGGAAGGATGATGATCTATAAGCAAGGTAGTCACTAAAAAGATTTGATATTTGAACCAGTTGTTGCATTTTCACATCCACAATGTTCTCAAAGTCATCCATTGACCACTTTGGGGGTCTCAATGATAAGGTCAGATGTACTAATCAAATATGAGATATAGAGAGTATGGTATATGTCTAACAATCTTATCTTTCTTTAAAGGTCATAGTGTCTTCTCTTGTAGATATGCTTGATTATAATTGATCAAGATTCAATTGTTGAGGTTGTATTTGGTAATGTGTAATGAAAATAGCATCCTTCCCATTCTTGTGATTCAACATGTGCTATAAGAAACTAGCCTTTTTGGTATTGTTTCCAAAAAACATATCTTGTTTTCTAAGATGTCACATGTTAAGTAGTAAACAACCATAAGACTGTGAATTTGATGAGATGTAGAAAATGTTTGCAACTAAGTTGAAGAACAAGTAGATGTCACCGTAGATAAACATACTTTTAGTGATGTTCAAAAAACAAGTTCATATTTTTTCATGATATCTTAGAAAACATAGATTACATGTCACAAATAGATCCATATTGACTATTGGTAAGTTACTAAAAATCACTACAACCTATTGTAAAATATTAAAATGTTGACCATATGTGAAAAGTTTAAGGAAAGAGTAGCCACATGGCATGCTTTGGAAAAAAAAGGGAAATGAATGGATGTGTAGTATGGATGAAAAGAAATGGTCTTTATACAAGTAGGGTGGTAGGAAGAAAAACAATCCATATGGGATATATAAAACAACAACTTAATTTAATGTAAAATGTCTAAAACAACATTTAAACATTTGAAACAAGTACAATGGTTAAATTGTCATATTTTAATCCTCCCATATCTTTTATCTCATTATAGATCATGGATATAAATATGTCCTCTCTACCTTCATCCTTACTAACTTTCAATGAAGTAATTATTTCATTTTGCCATCAAAATTTTTTCTTAATGGTAAATGATCATCTTTATTCAATTCTATTGAATTCAACAATTTTTCTTGTTCATTTTATTTTCTTGTTTAATTTACAGTTAAATTTTTTTTTTGGTTGATTTTTCCCTATGAGTAGGATATGTATTAATTGATGTTTCAATAAACATTTGATTTGACATCTCAAAAAGTAATATTAGAATTTTGAAACAACACAATAGTCTATTGATTAACAAGGCATGCCATGTCAAAATAATTTGAGGGTCTACATCACCTTCTTAATCCATCCATATCACAATCTCACGCAAAAAGGAGTTGGATGAAAAAAAATCATCCATAGCATTGTTGGCCTAAATACACCTTAAGTGGAGCTCACCACCCCTCTAAATGTCATACTTTGTAGAGGTTGTAAGACCTTGTTTTGTTGGATGTTTTTCAAAAAACAAGCTAAGATTAGGCATGATTTTTGAGATTTTAGTACATTTTTTGCTTGTTAGTCATACTGGATTGTAGGTGACATCAACGTTGGCCCCACTCTCGTCAAAAAAATGAAAATACATGTTTTTTCACTCATTAAAAAAAACTCAAATTTCTTACACTGATGTGATTTTTCAAAGCAAGGTTCTACATTAGGGGGGGATTTTAAGCCTCTAGAGGGCTGTTTTGAGACTGTTTTTAAAACTATTCCCGTAACTGTTGGCTGTTATCAAGCTAGCAATTACGAAAAAATAAAAAATTGGAGGATCTTAAAATGTGAAAAAAAAAAATTTAATTTTAAAATTTTAAAAAATTAATGACTTGGTAGTCTCTTAACCATATAGGATTCCTATGATTTTGTGTTCTCCCGACAGTTTCAGCGTTCCCAGACTATAGGAATTTATAATCTTTCAGGTGCTTCAAATCTTCCCTAAATGCTTTTACATCACCTAGTCCTTGACTAACAAAAAGATTTGTTTTGGTATATAAAATGAAAAGTTGTGTGCATAGCAAAGAGCAATTATAAATTATGAAAGTGATACAAATTTTAGTTGGGATTGTATTTTAGTTGTAAATCCTAAATTATCTTGAACCTTAAAAAGATTGATATACTATCAAATGTCTATGAGATAACCACCTTGGATACCAATTATTTCACAATGCATATGGGGATTTTTGGGCCCCCTGGAAGACCGTTTCAGGGTTGTTCCCTGAAACTGTTTCCATTACTTCAGACTAGCCCCTGCTGGTCTGAATTTTTGAATTTTGAATTTTTTAAAAATCCAAAATTTTCAGAATGTATTAAAAAGAAAGACAATAAATTTCAAAAATATTTAATATTTAATTAAAATAATTAATTAATTAGTATTTTCGGACGTGGTAGTCGCTTGATCACATCAAAATGCTGATGTGTCAACATTCCTAGCGTTCTTAGCATTTGGGAACTTATAGTCTTCTAAACCGGCCAACAATCCTCTTATGCCACACTTTAAATGAATGAGAATCGTTTTAAAATTAATGACAATGTGCAAAATGCACTATACATTTTAAGAATGTCATTCTAGAGAAGGCTGTAAAAAAGAGTTTTGACTGTATATCAATGGAGTTGAAGGAAATTACTAGTTGAGAGTGTTTATATTTTGCTATTGCATTGTATATATTTAGGTGGAATGCCTTAAGGCTTGTTGAAAGAGTGATTGAGTCATTGGATACTTGGGTTGGTGCATCATTTGTTTACCTAAAGGAATATATAAGGTAGTTTGCTCATAAAGTGACCATTTAAACCTACCTAACTCACATTTAGAACACAATCGCTTTTAGAATAGATTACTTTATGCAATGTTTTAAACAATGCTCTAATTGATGGGCAGATATGGATATGAAGGAATTTTAACATTGGCTTGCCTGCTTTGTACTCTATGTTTTGCAATGGAATTCCATTTATTTAAAAAAATAAAAATAAAAATTTAACAATTGTTCAATTTTTGTATCCTAAAGGCAAAACACCCATTCCCGCACCTGTTCCTTGCAATGGACTGTAGATTCATCCAAATGGGTCAGTAGACTTCCCTTCATGTGTTCACCATATGTATGATTGTAATTTGTTGACTCAGCTGAAGGACACATAGAAAAATTTGGTTGGTTGAGTGCTAATTTTCGCAGTTCAATTTGGGGGGCACCTACAGGACTGTTCCACAGGTCTAGGGAGCCAACACTTTGAAAAATTGTAGAAATTACATATTGTATCCAAAAAATCTAATTTTTTTAATATTCATGATTTTCACTTGCTGATACTAGAAAAATATCATTTTTAGAAAACATTGCCTCCAACTATGTTGAATTCCTTATTTGGACGGTTTTGGGTGTTTCCACTGTATGTTCATACGAACATTAACTCTATTATGTCTTATGGACTTTCAACAAATTTGGGCCAGTGACCTGCACAGGTCTGTCAAGCTAGTATTGAATAGTGATTTTCATCAGCTTTTGATAACTATCTACTCAAAAGACAGGTTACACATAACTTTGATGTTAAAATTGGTGACTGCATTTACCTGAGTTTCTTTTTCAGATTTATAGGCTCACAGGCATGACTTCCATAGCAAGTGCTGAAATGATGGCCTATGCATATATGATTAAGTACATTATTGTTGGAGACTCCATCAGTTGTTGGAAAATGGCATGTCTTTGGATGCAGTTTACTGGCAAAACATTTCCAACTGTATATGATATAACTGCCATATTGATGTCTAGTTTTAAAATTTAAAATTTAAAATTTTTTTAATTATTATATTTTTTACAAATGAAATGGAATTTTATTGCAATATTGGTGCTGAGTTTGGATCTCAGATTATCATCATCACAGTCAGGGAAGAAATTTTAGCTTAACCGGTTAAAATTCTCCATTTTCTTGCACCAACCGGTTGCTTGAAGAATACTCTTGGCTAGGCCTTAAGAAAATAAAGAATATTCTTTTTTTCCTCTAAAATAATCGGGTTTTTTCCTGAGATTTTGAACTTCATTCGAAAATTCTGGATTTCAACCGGCTAACTTGTAACTAAATGCCGGTACTCCCCATTCATTGATCACCATTGGAGTTAGGGTACGTTCGCACCAACTGAGACCGTGTGCTTTCATGGTGGACACCACACATTTATTTTGTAGCTTGTTCGCACCAGCAGTGTTTGTATCTGCTAAGCCTGCGTGGCAGGTGACGTGTGAGCATGTACCAATGCCGTAAACCAGGGGTTTAGCGTGATCGTAAAGTTTACAGAAGTGCTACGTCCGTGTTGTTTCAGAGGAGCCAAATCAGCGGCTAATGAAGATTTGGGGAAGCTACGACAATGTCAAGCTAATCTCAGGGGGGGGGGGGCATGATTAAAGTGAAGTGGCTGCTTAGCATCAAATTAAACAAATTTAATTAATTAAAGAAGTCGCAAGCGGCGACGACGTCCTCGGGAAACCTAGGCGATGAGGATGTAGTGCGTTTGGAAGTCCTCAAAGCGCGCCACTTTCTCTTCACACATCACGGAATTCGTGTAGTTGGAGAAGGCGTTGTCGATGACATTCATCAAGTAGATTTGCGACGAACTTGGAGATCCAGGTAAATTTCGGAAATGACGTTTTCCTTGCACCGCATTTGTTGATCAATCTTTGTGCTGTACTTTTTCGCCATTTACATTTGTAGTGACGCAATTCAGTGTTATGACTGAACAAATTATGAGATTAGGAATTCAGTGCGGTGCAGGTCGAGGCAATGGAGCGTCCGCCTACGCCCACAGCTTCAAAACCAAGCGTCACTGCCGCGCCACCAGCTAGCTCCGTGGGTGAGTTCTCATGCATTCCTTCTGCCACGCTTCTTTCGCACAATTGCAGTTCATAGCTACTATGTCCTCTTCCCATTTGATTTAGCCGAGAGAAGGATGGGCATGACCTGCTAGCCATATGCCTTTCATAATTTCGTGAGCACCCGCCATGGATATGCATACGTCCATGCATGGGCTCTGCATGACTGCTCAGTATCCATGAAGCTAGTTTTTAGTGCTGATTTTCCTTCGAGTACATGTGCTAGAACCTCATGACCTAGAAGCTCATGAGTGAGCACATGCCTTGCCATACATGACACACACACAAAAGAATCAATTTTCAGCTATATCATGCGAATCCTTGCAATCTGCTCATGTCTGACCATGCGTTGCATGCAGGGAACTCGCAAGGGGCACTATAACAAAACATGGTCTGAAAAAACCGTAGTCAAAAATGACTATGGTTTTTTCAGACCATGTTTTGTTATAGTGGGGGTGCGGATGCGATATCGGAGTCCGGAGGCCGCAGGCCAGCATCCATTTTGGCGACATCTCACTAGAGCGGTCCATCGAAGAAAGCCAAAAAAGAACGTGGTCCCAATTGGCAGCCATTGGAGATTAATGCTCTCATTGAAGGGAAGAGGCTGTTGACGGTGAAAGAAGCTCGGACAGATGACGAACGCAAATTGATGGTAAAGGATGTTGGGAAATGGAAAACCATCAGTGCATTCGTCCTTGAAGAGGGCCACTCAACATACCGTCGAGATGGTACAGCGTGCAAAAGCAAGTGGGTTGCAATTTTCGCCGAATACAAGCGCATCGCCGATTACCATGCTTGATCTTTACACTATAAGAAACTTATGTTTTAGATGACGAATTTTAGGTGACATCCAATGATGCAACCTGTGTTTTTATGTCCAAACTAACGTCCGCCATAACATCTTGTTGTTATGGCAGACGCTAGTTTGGACATAAAAACATGGGTTGCATCATTGGATGTCACCTAAAATTCGTCATCTAAAACACAAGTTTTTTATAGTGTTACCAACTGACAAGCCTTACTGGAGCTTGAACGACACTGAACGAAGGATTGCTGAACTTCCCAAAGCATTTGCAGAGGATGTATATACGCAAATTCATAAGTGGTATGCGGACTAGGCTTTAGTGCAGCCATTGCACATGTGTGACCACTTCAGTCCTGAAGACCACAACGTCAACAATGAGAAGGGCAAGCCCGCTGTAGTGGTGCAACTCATTGACATTGAGGACGAGGATGATCCGCTCACTATAGCCGCGTCCATGGATACTGATGATGACTTCTTCGGCATTGAGGACGTGGCTGTCGATGCTCTACATGTGACTACACCACGAGAAAGCGGTCGACCTGGTCAACGTCGACATGCCTCAGGCGGCCCCCCCTCTCCCATCGCCATGCTACCTCCAGGTGTTACTGCGACCATCCTATCCTCGTTCGACACAGGTGACACTGCACCTCGTCGATGACCAGCAAATACTGGAGTGCGGCGCAAGAACGTGTCTGGACATTCCCTCATCGCTGAGGCCACACGAGCAATTGGGGAAGCACTCGCCACAAAGATGCGTAAAATGGTGGAGGCCACAAAACACTTGGAGGTTTCCCGCATAGAAGTGCAGCAACGCCTTTTCAATGAGCAAATGCATTACTAGAAAGAGAAAGACACCAGGTTGTAGGAGAATGCACGTATCATGAACGAAACAACAAAATTGTCCATCGAGAAGCAAAGAGATATCGTTATGTGCTTGGCGCAAATGGCTGCAACTATGACAGTAACATGCAGTACGCAACCTGGGGGTTCCGTGCAGGGCGACGGTGTGCAATACCGAAGCAAGCTGTCTGAGAAAGACATGCCTGACCAGACTGGTTAGCACTACTATTCCAATGCTTTAATTTCAACGCTCCAGCTCCGAAGAAATGAACTCTACTTTGCGATGTTCCGTTTTACGATCTTCACAGCAGACCGTCGGCAGTACCTATTTATGTCACATGGAGTGGCATAGCAACCCGAATTTTGTTGAACAGTTAGCGATCTCCTTTTGGTTTCTAGACTATCCTTCAAACATCAACATGCATGTACGGCGGACTACTTCATCCATTACAGTACAAGACAAAGCAGGTCATCGAACAGGGTGTACATAAGTAATATATTTAATAGAAAAAAAGTTCTTACACAGTGTACATGAGCAAGTCCTGGTCTGTGTCAAACTTATAGCCTGCTAGGTCTTTACATGTAAGCAACATATGGATGAAACTGAAACGCAACAAAAATTCACCAAAGCCACAACCTAGAGCACACCTTAGCGTCATGCATTCAGCTGCATCATCCTATACAGACAAACATCGTCATTCATCCATTGCCTACAGAAAACGTTGTTGAGCGAGATGCCAGCCTAGCTGCCGCCGAATTTCAGCGCTCATCGGTGCGCCTTCAATGTCCGCTACCATGGGCAGGACTTCCGCCCTGGTGTCCGACAAAATGGACTCCGTTGGTTTCACCTCAGTCTGTAGAACGTGCAACAATCTCTCCACGTCTTCATAACTTTGTTGCATGAGCACATTGTGCAGCAGGGCACATGCGTTTACCACGTCAGGCAGAAAAAACAAACTCAAGTTGGACTTGCCATGAAGCTCCCTGAAAGTAGTCTTCAACAACGCAAAGGTATTTTCCACCATTGCTCGACCTTTACTAAGTCGCCTATTGAAGAGAGACTCTGCCATTGACAATTGTCCTACACGGCGATGCGGAACCATTAGCCACGGCAGAAGCGGATACCCTCCATCTCCGATCAAGAAAGGTGCGAATCCGTCGAAAGACAAGTCTACATCCCAAAGAGAGCCGCCTTGTCCAAGTTGAAAAAGTGTTGATCTTCGCAGCGCCCTAGCATCATTCGTTGATCCGGGCATGCCGATGAAAATGTCCAGGAAGCGCTTGTCAAAGTCCACAACGGCTTGGCAATGCATAGTATAACCACCTGTCTTGAAGTAATAATAGTCTGAGCTACATGACTTGGGCTTTTTGATTCCAAAATGTGTGTCGTCGATAGCACCTGCAACTGTGGACAATCCACAAGCATTTTGGAAAGACGTCGTCATAGTTGCCAATGTGTCCCTCTTCGGCCAGTGCATTTCATTTTTTAGCACGTCATTCACTGCATGAATGACCTCGCAGAGGACAATGGAGATAGTACTTTTGTCGATGGCAAACATCTCACTGCAGATGAGAAGCGTTGCATCATGACTGAGTTTGAAGAGAATACATGCAACACGTACGACAACTGGACGACAGATCTGTAATTTGTGTCCTGCTTGCGAATGTGCGGAGATAGCAATCGTGCCAAGTTGAAGACACTGCGCTTGGTCATGCGAAAGAGTTGCAACCACCTGTCTTCGTCATATTCTTCAAGCAGAAACCGTGAAAACCAGGTCGTCGACTCACTCGACTGTGGTTTCACCCAGAAGCCCAATTCCTCGTCAACTGCAGTCAAGCCGCTCTACAGGCGGAAGTGATTGACAACAACTTGTGCCATAGCTACGTAGTCATGAGGGCAATCTTCCATGATGCTGAATGGCACAATGTTGTCTTCCTCTTCTGCCGCTGCTTCGGTAGCAGTTGTCGCGAGAGCTAGATTCCTCTGGCTAGTGAAAAGGAGCAACAACATCATGGACATGAATTGGGCAGGTGTCTCGGAAAAGTCCATGGAATCAGACCCCACGAAGCTTGGCAAAGCACGCACATCTGTGGTTGCCTACTTCCTCTGCAGAAAGGAGGAAGCCCAGTGTCAACAGTAAACGCAAGCATCGAGAGTTCACAGTTTCAAGCTCATGAGTAAGCAACGACATTTCATGAAGAGCCGCAGAAGCAAGAAATACTTACAAGCTCTTCTCTGTGTGTGTAGCGGTTTCTTTAGACATGAAGCACTCGTACTCTTGTCCAAGCCCTCTAAAACGTGTGCGTTGAATGCGTGTCCTCCACAGTCTCGCTGCAAACCCAGAACCCTAAAGTGGCAAAGGAAAAAACGCTGAATGCCGAATTTCATTCACTCATGTCAACAACAAAATTCAAAAATCAGAATTCAAACCCTAAAGCTTCCAACCATACCTGCAATGTTGGACGAAGACGCTCACTCTAGAGATTGAACTGAACTTTCCTTGCCAACACTCCACACGGCTGTCCAGCGCCAACTTCACCAAGCACTAACATCACCAACTTCACCGTGCCAACATCACCAACTTTACAACGCTATGTAAGAGTCCAGAACTCCGTGCAAGCGCACTTCATCTCCTGCCTGCCTGAACCGCCTTCACGTCCCCTCCTAGCGTTCTCACTTCCAAAATCCTCCACCAAATTCCAACCTTTTCAACAACAATTCAATCTTCTACACGCTCGAATATGTCTGCACCCACTCATCGCAAGTAACGAACTTAGTGGCGATGCTCCGGCTTTAAGACTGTCTCTAAGCAACAATCGCCCCAAAACCGTACAAACTCTTCCGTGCTGGTCTGAACAGTTCAAAAAAACACCATGGCCAACACCACGTTCCTAAGCTTCGAATAGTATGTAATACCTCGTATATGAACACTAATATTGAATTATGAGTTGCCCTTCTGTCGTATGTGGCCTCCACTGCGCGGAACCTACCCCACCAGGCTCGGCTGGTGCTAGTCTTCGCCTTTTGACTGACTGCCTTCATTACACTCCTACCTCTGTCGTGCTTGGTGCGAATGTACCATTAATCATAAAGTTGATCTAGAGAGGCAAGCATGGCTACCAAACTCTTTCAAACCTTATAGGAGGAGGTCCATAAACCGACCATCTAAGGGCTGGAATAGAATTTTGGGCAGGTGAAACATCTTGAAATATTTTTCAGTGAATTTTTCTTGAAAGACAGCTTGAATAGGCATCTAGCCCAAGTCGTTTCATATTTTTTGGAGCTTTGTAGAATTAGTTATGAATTTCCGAAGTCAATGTGGCATAGGGCTCTTAAACCTCCCACCCCTTCAAATGTTCACTATTTGTACATTACTATAAAGATTAAAAAGCATCATGTACCAAAAATGTACATTTCAGAAGGTGAGTAGTTTTCGAGCCTGAGCGGTTTTCGAGCCTCCTCCCTTAGTTTTGGTGCTAAAATAGAAGGCTCAAAAAGCGCTCACTTCAGGGAAATCAGGCTTGTTTGAGAAACTTGGAGGACCCAAATTTTTTTTGCCCTTTTTTTGAGTGGAAGAAAAATGGAAGACGGTGCTTTAATGTGTAATTTAGAATTTTTGGAGTTAGAATGAAATTATAGCAAATTTTTGAAGGTTGATGTTAGTAGGCTGCTATTCTTGTTCCTAGGATACTGCAACGATGAAAGAGACAAGGTGCTGGAAAAGATCAATTGATTGCAAGAAACAACTTATAGGATGGAAAAAACGTTCATGCTAAGCTTTGAAAGTATCCAGCAAAAGTCATAAATTTTTAAATCCTCTAGTGCTTCAATAATTATGCAAACCAAATTCTCTTCCAATGAGCTTCTAAGCCCACATAGAGTTTAGTAATTGAAACTCATTTTTAACTTCTCTTCATGAACAACTCTGACACAAATCAATTTTCCTGCTTTCAAAAAGAGAGTTTAGAAAGATTGCATATTTTTCAAGAATTTTCTTACAAGAAATGTATATACTATAAATTTTTTAGTGGAAGATTCTCCTCAACCTCTAATGGTGATATATGCCTTTCTATTCATGACCATAGGCTAATTCATGACATTAATTAAGACTTAAGAATCTATTCATCTTGAGTCCAACATGCAACCTAGACTAAAGAGCAAGCATGAGTGACACCAAGATTGCATACCTCCATCTAGAAGTGAGACTCTATGCTACCTATTGATGAAGTTGTTATTATTATTATTATTATTATTATTTTTATTTGATTTGAAGTGAGATTGAATATTTCAATTTGATTGTTACTTTATTTGATCCAAGTGAGAGTAAGGTAAAAACACCCAAAATAATATATGTATCCATTCTTGACAAGTAGACTCTTCTATTGAGAGTGTCTCCAAAAGTGCCATTAAACCATTCCCATACTTAACTACAATTGGGTGATTGTTGATTCTTTAAATTTCAATATTATGATTTCAAGCTATGTAATGGTTTCAATGGAAGTTCCACTTTGAAAATTAGTAGTTACATGTATCTTCCAAACAATATAATTTGTTAAAATGATGATTTTCAATTGCCAATACAGAGTACTACAAAAATATAGTTGTTCTTCTTTAAGAAAAGATATTTCCAACCGCACTGAACTACTTATTTTGACAATTTGGAGTGTTTTCACCTTAAAACCACAACAACTGCACTGTAAAGCAACACTATAAACCTAACTTAGTCAAAGGAAGATCAATGGTGCAAAACATTTACAGTGCTGCTTCTATTACTCTACCTTCCGACCTTTATCCCCTCTGTACTGCTACCAAGTCATTCTCCGTCACGGCCATCGCTTTCTCCTTTGCCTCAACATCGCCCTCGACCGTCTTGTTCTGATTCGAATTGCCCATTCTTGCTTCCAAATTTTTCTCCCGTTTTGTTTCTTCGAGCGCCATGGCGCAGTGTGCTCTGCCAATGCGTGTATGCACGAGCTTGGGGGATGTGCGCGGTCGCCTGGGCGTGACCATGACGCAGCTGCGAGGGCCAGCTGCTGCTCGTTTGGAGTCGCAACGGGAGCCCAATTCTGTGGCGGGTATGGGCTCTTTCACAATTTAGGGTTTTTCTGCTGAGCGGGTGACCCTGGGGTTTGGGGTTTGGGGTCAGTTCATTCATTTCATTACTCAATGATGGCTTAATTCTAACCTCAGTGTAACTTCTTGGGCGTATATACTGTGTACTACCATAATCGTTGTCTAGGGTATATGGATTTGCGACTCTGATGATGGTGTATTTGGTGACTGTTTGTGAACATCACTTAAATGGAATTGGAATTTGGTTTAGAAATTTGAGGGGCTGATAATTGTGTACGTGGTGAAATGTAATTGATTGCAGAAGCCGCTCACTAGACTGGTGTTCTGTGCAATTTTTCTGTTTTTAGGGGCAGGTTGTGGCTAGTTTGTATTAGAACTAGACTATATGTGCACCAGTGTTTGTGGGGTTTAGGGTTTAACGTCATTTCAAATTCATCTGATTACTAATGGATGGCTTTATTCTATCGTCATGGGATCTTTGTAGTCGTACACATGGTCTTTGTAATCGCTGTCGAGGGTGCACGGATTTACGGTTTCTGAATCAGTTTATGTGATGACTATTTGTGCTCATTTCCTGTAAATATTGGATATCTGTTTATAATTTTAGCGGGTGATAACTATGTTCATGGTGAAATGTCCTGGATTGCTGATGCAGCTTACTAGACTGGTATACTGGGCAATTTGGTGTTTGTGTTGTGGCCATCATGGACTAGGGTTTATCTGCGAGGAATTAGGGAATGGACATGAGGCTTAAGTAATGTAATCGAGTAGTTTCAAACGTCCAAATTTTACATTAGGATCAGAGAATTCATGAGCGCAGTTACACATGCCACAAATGAAACTGATGCTGCGAATATAGATTGGAAAGTGTACAAAGTTTAAAAGAATCACCTTACATTTCAAACCTTATTGTGATTACCATAGTTTCGGTGTTACATTACCTACTTGACCATAGCCAACCAGTGAATTAGGTTGATATTTCGTCTGTTAAGGTTGATACTTGTTCATAGGCAACCAATCTACAGGTGACTCAAACCTCTTGCAGGTCCTGATTGATGTGCAGTGGGAATGGGGCCCTGTATCACAAGGCAACGCTCTTTCGCGGACGTATGGAGAGGTAAAATAGGAAGCCCTGGGAGCAGGAAGGCTGCTGGCCCTATCAGAGCCATGGAGGAGGATACCATGTGGATCACGGCTTCTAGTGCATTGGCGCTGGTAGTAGCGCTGGCCGCTTTCGCTGCACTCGGCGGATACTTGCTTTCAATTGGTGTGGACAACGAACAACGTGATGAGGTGAGCAAACTGGAAAAGATCTTGTTGAATGTTGTTGAATTTGATGTGACATTGTCAAAATTAATGTCAGAATCGTGAGCTACCCTTTTTAATGAGATAATTCCTTCAAATTTTGCACACGGTACAGTAGAAGAACAGTCTACGTTTGCGGTATCAGTTTCATTCGTGGTGTGGTAACCGTGCTTCTCAGCTCTGTGAGAGTTATGACGATTCTCTGCATATTTGATTTTGACGTTAACAGTCAATTATGGTGTAGAAGGAGAAGATTGAGAGGCTGAAAGAGCAAGGTCTATATGAGAAGCCGGAGCCAACTCAATACGAAGAACAAGGAGTTGGTACTCGAACTCGAAAGCGTCGCATCAGCGAGGAGTGATTGCCCTGTACTATTACTGTTTTGTTCTGTTAAACTGTAAGAGGATTGAAGTTCTATCTTGAGCTTGTTTTGAATCTAGGTGTAATGTGTATAGGCACATCGTGCAGTGATTGTATAACAATCTTTTCTTAATCAGCTTCCAGTGCATGAGAGGCTTGCATCATGCGATGTCTTTGATTATCTGCTGATATGGCGGTTGTTCATCGGAAAGTGCAACGCTTAATTGTTTTTGGGTAGGTCATGCTTCGGAAGTTGTAGTAGCTGTGATTCTGCTTGTATTTCACTTGTTCTTATAATTGTAGGTTTGAGTGAGAATTTTGCGCGTGGTCACCTGATATACAGGTGGAAGAACTCAGCCATCTATACTGTCTCAGAAAATCCAAATTCGTTTCTTGGACTTGAACTGTATTACTCTTTTGTCCATGTAATTACAGTCATATAAATCAGTACTGTTTTAGATAAGTGCAGGATACAGTACTACCGTTTTGTACGAAATGGAAATGGAATATGAGTTTTTGAAAATCTATATCACAGCACCGTTGAAAATCTCTGGCCAATTCGTAGGATTGAAAATCCTCTCGTTTATGGAAATTCTCTGTGATAGCAAACTTGAAAAACTAGTATCAAATCATTCCAATAAATAGGTCCAAAATGTGATATCAAATTGGAATGATCTCATTTTAATTAGACCCTTTATTGAGCATGGAACAGGATTCAACTATTGAGGTTTCCAATATTGTACTATTCAGCATGGTATTTCTCAGAGCTAGGGTCTTCTTTCACAATACGTTCAAATCAATCTTGCTGAAGCGATCTCGAAAACAAACGATGAAGTAAAACTAACTTAGTGCATTAACAATCCACATAAGTTATGATATGAATCTCAACTGGTGTAAGATCACAGGCAATAAAAAAACCTGCAATCCAAGGCTTCAATGGGGACTTTCACAAAACATGATCCTATCATTGTTGTCATTGTGCCTTTCAGAAGAAACGGCTCAGTGTTCTCCTCAGTAAAAGGATAGGTCTCAGAACCGGACCTGCTTATTCAGCCATCAGTTTGTCCCAGTTGCGTTTGTAAAGGTAAGCCCCCGAGCTACCCTCACGACATTGAGCTGTAAATCTGTATTTTCGGTCTCCTTCACCGTCATTATCAAATCTAGCGATATAGGTTCCAGCGTCTACCATGGTTAAAAATTTCTAAGCAGGTGCAAACTGTCTTTTTTTTAAGAAAAAAGTATATAGCAAAACGGTGTAATTCCCTGTTTGGACATGGATGATAGCCAGGCCATGGAAGGGAGAATCCAACTCAGTCAAGGCGCTCCGTGAGCTTCATGCTTGGGGAGGGCGCTGTGCTTCTCCATTTCGATGAAGACGGAGTTTGTGGGCTTCACAGGGTTGCCTTTCTCGTCGGTGTCAATAATGTCTGGTCTGGGAGTGGCGTTTCTGTAGAAGGCGTAGAGCGCCAACTGGGCGACTCCGGATAGAGCACCGAGACCATTCGGAATCTGCAAGGTAATTAATTTAGTTAGCCTATCTGTAAGTATGAACTACGTAACATTGGAGGCTTGCATGAGACGTAACATGCTGAGCCAAGAGAGGTTATTACCCTAAACCCTCAATTAATGGAGCCCGTTTATGAGGAGGTGTCTGATCGTAGCAAACGCTGAAAACCTGGAGAATATAATTGTGGGCAACTTGAAAACTTACAGCAATGTAGATGTCGACGCCGCCAATGAAAGCGTAGCCGGTCCACACGAGGCCATTGATGAAGTTGAAGAGAGACAGCAAGAATGGCATGTACTCCACGCTCCTTGTCCGGATTACCATTCTCTGAAAGAGGAAGAACGACCGTCTGTAACGTTAACAAGCAGCTACGCAACAAGACACTATATCCCTGTAAATTTAGAAATTATTATAACACTACCTAATTTACTTCAAGTACTGCTAGTCATCTACTCAAAGTTCTTCTCATATTGTGAGGTGGCAATGATGGAGACGAACTGCAGCTTTGCAAAGAAATTACTAAAAGAAGAGCAGCAAATGAGAATATTTATTTACCATGACTGTGAGGGGAGAAATATACATCCCCACTGCGAAAACAGCACAGAGAGTCCCGACAATAACCTTGCGCCTCTTGTGGTCATGGACTAACAACAGAACGAGCACCGTCATCACAATAAAAGCGATGATCACTGGCAGCAATATCTTTAAAACCTTCATCTGTGGCCAAGTGAGACGAACACAATCAACTTTAAAATCAAGAATCTGATGAAGCCTAGAAACGTTTATGATCCATCGGTATTGAATATTTGCAAGGGATGTCATTTCCATTAACGGGTTAATTATGCTTAATCAAGGGACTAATTCGAATGTCAGTTTCAATGATGTAACCAGACTCTCCACATCCAACGCTTGGAGGGCACCTCTAAAGATATCGGTTCCATGAGCTTATGGGAGAGGAAATGAAGGTCAAGTGTTCTTCTTCTGAAACGTCCGTACCTTGATTTTCTTCTGAGCGTTTATCAAGTATAACACGAGATATGTAACCTCAATAACACAGCCAGCTGCATTAATGGAGACCACCAACACTTGGAACTCCACCACCGGAAGGCCATAGACGACCCAGAGCAGACAATTGAGCAGAGTGCACACGTAGGGGATGCCGGAGTAGTCTCCCACAGACTTCTTCTTCACGATGTTCATGAAAGTGGGACTGCATGTGTAAATTAATTAAAAAACCGGCTATTATTCCATTAGCTTCAATGCAAGTTTATCAAACTGTCTATCACTCTCAAGTTTGCCTTGAAGCACTTGGTTAATATGCCTAGCAATAGCTTCAACCGTCAGCTTTCCTTGGCTTCAACGCAAGGATATACAGTATAATTTATAGGTGAAAGAAAACTGCCAAGAAACTCTAGCTCCTGTCATCATTGCCTATCAATAGATACAACGCCCTTTCCGTTAGTACCATCATTCATGTGTCCTACCCACCAAAATGGGCTAACTGGATGCTCCATGTGAAATCTGCAAGAACACATGAATACCCCTCCCTGAGAAATGCAAAAAAAGACTGCTGTCTTTCATGAAGATACACTTACATGGGCGACGTAAACAAGCATATCGCTGTGATGTTTCCTGAACATTCAAAACCCACAGCACTTGACAATTAGAGTCGCTCATAAAACAAAATAAAACATCACAGTTTCTTCAAAATAGAGCCTATTTCTGAAGGCTCAGCTTCATTACGTGGTTCCTGAATTACATCATTTTGCGCCAAAAGGAAGAACCCGGTAAAATGTCATATGACATCTATACACTTCTTGAATCTTGAAACACCAAATTCTCGGCGTCACTGCGACTAGAATTTGGGCTACGCTTCAGAGACGCATCGGAGTTTTATTTAACCAAAACTCTATGATCTTCTTACTCTCCACCCCCACCCACCCCACCGGTGTCATACTTGATGCTAAGATTTTTAAAACGACTTAACCTCATACTGAAAGAGTCCTCTGCATTGTCTTCCACAATCATAACACGCTGAGCCTCATCACACTATGGAATCATCCGAAACGCCTCACATATCACTAAAGAGGACCGATCCAATGGATTCACTGATCGACATGTAATATCCTACGCAGCAATGTTTCCGTTTCTCATGAGCCCATGAACATACTGTCCGCATCTTCAGAGACTCATTCACTACTCTCAGTGAACACAGCACAAACAACAAGTTCGACTCCCAGTAGACTTTTCATGCATGGTTTCCACCCAAGAGCCTCAAGAATATTACAGAACACCAAAGCAGAGTCTCCACTGCAAGATCGAGAGTACCAAAGAGTGGAGCATTCTTTACCCAACACCCCAAGAATGACTTTAAAATCCACGTGACCCATGTTTGATCTCTACGGCAACGCTCGATCGCCTTCGCACAAGATCAAACGACAGCTGATCACCACCACAAGCAAAACAAACCAATCCTCCAGAACTCAAACTCGTAAGCTTGAATCAATCCGGCCACAGCTCTCCAACTCAACTTCCGCACTCTGCCAATTCGACTCCTTCCCACAACCGATTTAGAAACTTTCAGTCCGCACTCCTTTCACGCTGCATGCATGTCTCTCCCTCTATTTATATGATCTCCTGGTACATCTGTAAGCTAGAAACTGAACAGTCGCTGCCCAGCCTACGATCGATGTGCGTGCACTAGTGCCCCATGATCTGCGTGCTAGTCACTACCCACGATCAATGTGCGCCCAGTAGAAATTCAACAGTCACGCCCCAATGTCACCTCATGAACAGTCCAACTTGCCTCTCCCACTAGTAGTACAGTTCGCATATGCCTCCGATCTTCCACGGCAGCTTCATTAGCCCCACCTCAGATAGACATGCAGCAACATCACCCACCAACTATGGCAACAACGCAACTAGAACTCCACTTCACGAATTGGCAGGCGGGTTGCCAAGGAATGATCCGATCCGTTTGGCTGTAGGAAATGAAGAGAGAGCTTCCAAATGATCAATGCATGGAGATGAAGATCGAGCAGTTAATGCAAGATTGGAAGGTGTCCTGTAGTCTTCTTGTATTGTAGGCTATTGCATTTGCATTGCATTGCATTGCAGAGCAAGAATGGTGCAGCAGCTGTGACTGGGAGTGCATGCCACATGTAACATTCATTCAAGAGACTCATCATTCTTGTTTCAACCACATCCTGCACGCCTGTTGTGGCATACTGGCATTCTTCCCGCTTGTGGTGGGGCGGGTACTTCTGGCTTGCTTGCTGATCATACATTTACTACTGGGGCAAGCTCCCTGGGTAGTTGAGTGCTTGATTATCTAACTATGGAATTCATTCATTCATTCACTAATTGCGTATGATGGATTCATGATGGTTTTGTTAATTAGTTCAAGAAAAGGATTTCTTCTTCAGGGGCTTGCAATTGCTGGCTTGCCCTAATGCTTCACTTCAACACAAGAAATCTTTAGTTCGTTACACGCATTGGTGGATAATTTTACATTCATGACGGTGTCACTGCCAACTGCTGTGGCAAATAGATACCAAAATGTAGACTGACCCATCTTAGTTTTAACCATCCCATCCATGATTGAGAAATACAGGGATGATATTCCACACTTTGGGGGATCATAAATTTATTTTCATCCATGTTTTACACAATACATTCATCCTGTTTTACATGTTATTTTCATCCATGTAAAATGCTTCATCATCACTTCATTGGATCACTTTCCAAAATCAATGAACTCAAAAACCCTGGTTCAGATTTAGTTGGGATCAGGCAACTGTAGTTAATTTCCACAGTTCCCAAGTTCCACCAGCACTCCAGCAGGTGACTTTGAACTTGGACCGACTGTATGGGCTCTCAATTAGTGAGTTACCCAGTGAGATTTGGTGCTCACTAATTTCCAATTAGTGTACTGATGGAATTAGTTTAGTTGGAGTAGGAAAGAATTATCCCATTCCTCACCAGGAGAGCATGTATGAGCTGTTGCAGCAACAGTAATAATGAGGCAGTGAGTTATCATCAAGTAGATCATCATGTTCTAATGATCGTACTTGTGGATGTGATCTTTGCAAATCATTCAGATGTATGGATGATGGACTATGGAGCCTTTTTCCCTTCCATCTTTTTATCTTTACCTTGAACCCAAGGAGAAAAACGGCGGCTAGCAAGTTCAAAGTTAGCTGGTGGAATTGGGGAAAGAATTGCTTGGTATATTTAGACTTGGTACTTGATAAAAATAGTTTAATATGAAAAATAAAGGAAAATAGTTGATAAAAATTCAAAAAAATAACTCAAACCTTGCTTGCAGGTAGGTAGGGGTCATTGCGAGAAAGGGGGGCCATTTTTGTAGCGTTTTGGATTTGGACGCTTTTTTTTCCGGGAGTATTATTTAATTTTTAAAATAATTTTTAAAAAAAATGAAAAATATGTTACTTGCATATACCTTAAAGAAGAAGGTACCCTATAAAAGAAAAGCTTTGGAAAATTCTTTGAGTAGGAGAATTAGAAAAGTGCCAAAACTCATGAAAATGGATAAACTTAGATTTTAATATGTAAAAAATAGGAAAAGTTATTTTTCTTAAATCTAAAAATTGGCCATTTGGGTAGAGTTGATGGTGATGAGATTTTACCAAAAAATATATATTAATACCATCATCAATGTTCAAAAATTGCATGCAATGGGAGTGCTGTTTGCACACATGTGGAGGACATAAAATAATGTATTTTTAGATTGCCTTTGGTAGGAATATGCTTTCCTACTATACAAATGCACCATGAAATTTCAGCTTTAGATCATTAAATTAGGAGACTCCGAACGTAGTAAAAAACCCTAAACCTTAGTTTGTGACAAATTAAGAAAAACAATTTTTAAATATAAAATGATTTTTTTTAATTTCTGAAAAATAAGGGATGTGAAAACCATCAAGTTAGAGAGGTCCAAAAATTATTTCATATTGTTAGATCTTTAGATTCAAAAATTATAGCAGAAAAGAACGAAGTCACTCTAATTGTGACAGAGAATAGGACCGACATTTCTTACAATGACCCGTAGGTTGCAATTTTGATATTCCTATTTTATATCATATTAATTTATTCCAAGATTTAACTTTTCCTTTAAAAACATTATGAAGCAATTTTTTATTTATTTTTAAAGTATTGCCAAACTTTTATCTTAGATAAAGTTGTTTTTAAGTGTAGCATTCATTTCAAAAGTTGTTACCATTGGTATGAGAAGGACAAGGTTAGCACATCTTTATCAAATATGCATATTCATCTTTTCGAAAATAAGAATTGGTCAAAGTTAGTAAAAAAAATTTATCTATATTATTCTTTTCTTACAAAAATTTCATTTTTTTGGAAAAAAGATTTTCTATATATTTTGTCATCTCTATTAAGGATTTTCTCCGACAAAACTTGTCCTTCAACTACAACAATTCATTAGCCTCATTTATTGTTAAATAGAGATTGTATGATAATACATTGATAGATAACTCGTAGTTGTATTTTTGTATTGTATATAGACTATTTGTTTCCTTTGAAGTTTGACCAAAATAATCTCAATGAAATAGGCATTTATTATTCACTTGTTTTGATTTGATTATAAATAACTCATTGAATTTGAATAGAACACAATTAGTTTCAATTCCCAAGGCCCTTCTTTCAATGTGCACATGTCCTTTCACAAGGTCACATTCAAAGTGTTTCCCCACCCTAAATGTTTCTACAAGCAAAACTCTTTGACCTACATGATTGTATGCCAACAAGCTTTGTATATGACTAAATATAATTTAGTATGGCGTTTTGGTCTACAATTTCTTAGAATAGGAAACATGCTTGTTTTAAATGATCCTACAAAATTAGAATCTAAATGGCTCTGTACTTGTTTGTTTTCCAATAATTGTATTAATTCCATACTCAAAGATTTTTTAATTTTCAATTGTGCAAGGTAGTGTAACTTGCAATTTTGACTAGTCAAAGAACAGTGCTAAGGGCAAAACACTCATTCCCGTGCCTGTTCCTTGCAATGGACAGTAGATTCACCTAAATGTGTTAGTAGAGTTCCTTTAATGTGTTCGCAATATGTAAGATTGTAATTTGTTGACACAATTGAAGGACACATAGGAAAATCTGGTTGGCTAAGTGCTGATTTTTGCAGGGTTCAGTTTTGGGGGCACCTATAGGATAGTTTCACAAATCTAGGGAGTCAACACTTTGAAAATTTGTAGAAATTACATATTATAGCTGAATTTTTTTTTATTTTTTTTATATTCATGATTTTCACTCGCTAATACTAGAAAAATATCAGTTTTAGAAAATGCTGCCTCCAAGTATGCTGAATTCCTTATTTTGATGGTTTTGGGTGTTTCCACTGTATTCACATCCAAAATATACAAAGTATAGATCAGAAACATCATTTGTTCATCAATCTCAGTGTTTGTACATTCAAATGCTTAAGTTGATTTCCTTTATTCAAAATTAGAGAATTGATCAGCCTTTCACTTAAATTTATTGCTATTGATTAAGACATTAGCCTCTAAATGCCCAAGGCCATTTTTTTTTCTTAAACAAATGAAGCAAAAGAAGGCTGTTTTTGAGTTTCTAGGAATTTGTTCTAAATTGAGCAAAAAAACAACTTCTTATAAGTTTCACCAATTATTTTGAACTATAACAATACAAAATTAAACTAGACAATCTTGTTAGAGATTACAAAGGAAAAGAAAAGACAACAATTTTATTTATGGATTCAAAGATCATAATGTTTGATCATCAAGGTGTTAACATTATAAAAATGTTTTGAAGTCTTTCAATCATCTCTTCACATGTTGAACCTCAAAAGTTGGTCACCAAAAAAATATGAAGTTGAAGGGCCTAACATGCATGCATAACCTCGATCAATTTATCGCTTCTCAAATTCCAAGCAACAATTTTTTTAAACAAATTAATTTTCTAATGTGATTTTTTCTCCAAACTCTAGTGTATTTGAGGCTCAAGTATCCAAGAGCCCTCAATCAATTACGGAAAGTCTAGATTGCAATGGACACCTTTGCACAAAATCTTGAATAGAAAAATTATAATCAATCATTTTCAAAGCTAGACTTCAAAAAAAAATTCTGAAATTACAAACCACTACAAATAGCAACATGGTTAGGTTTTATTTAACTTCAAA
The DNA here is from genome assembly GCA_947034885.2 of Thuidium tamariscinum. NCBI lineage: Eukaryota > Viridiplantae > Streptophyta > Bryopsida > Hypnales > Thuidiaceae > Thuidium > Thuidium tamariscinum. Next base: position 13,006,789 of record OX344751.2, read on the forward strand.
GTATTGTTGACACCAAAATTTGGTACCTCAAACATTTAGGGGTTAAGACATTTAGGGATTAAGGGCAAAACACCCATTCTTGCACTTGTTTCTTGCAATGGACTATATATTCACCCAAATGTGTCAGTAAAGTTCCCTTAATGTGTTCACTACATGTGTGATTGTAATTTGCTGATACAATTGAAGGACACAAAGGAAAATCTGGTTGGCTGAGTGCTGATTTTCACAAGGTTCAATTTTGGGGGCACCCATTAGAGAATTTTTGAGGTGCATAAAAGGCCCCCAAAGATTGACATGCACTCCTATTTAACCCCTAAAGCCTTGAACAATGTTTTTTGAGGTTATAAATTTTTTGGGCAACTCACTACGGATGGAGTTTTTATTTTTTTTCTTTGAAATTTTGATACAATGTCTGCCTAAGGAGTAGCTTTAAGGCCCGACAATTTTCATAACTTTTGACTTCATGGTTAAAAAGTTATGGCAGGATATGTTGTTTTCTTTACTCGACAGGTAGTCTGAGCAGCTAAAAAAACTTCTTCAAAAAAAACTTTTTTCTTAAAAGTGAAATTTCAAATTGGTTCTTTAGGTTTATACAGACATGGAAAGCTTTGAATCAATCCATTCCGATCAATGAGTCAAAAGTTATGAAGATTTTGAGTTTGGGGTAGTTTGCGGCCAATTACAAAATCTCTACAGTACAAAAAAAGTTTGAAATTTTTCATTTAATTCAATTTTTCATATTTTTGGAAAAAAATAAAAACAAAAGGTGTAAATTGTTTATTACAACATTTTAACCATTGAGATTGAAAATTTCCAATTCCATGAATAAAATGTTCACAATTTAGTATTTTGGCTCATTTTTTACTTCTTTCTACTTACTTATTTTTTCCTATATGTTGTACAATTCCAAATGGTTTGAAATTTTTTGAGAATGTAGCCAACTTGCATTGAAGTATGAATTCAAAGAGTAACCACCATTTTGAAATTTTTTTCACACAAATGTGACCTTGTGAAGTGCAGCTGCCCGGATTTTTGTAGGGATAGAAAAACAATTTTTGTCAATTCAAATGCTTATATTTTGCAATCTACACGGTGGAAATTTCTGAAATTTTTTCCACATGTTTACAAACCACCTTAATACAAGATCCTATGGTTACATTAGTCAAAAATGTGTTTTAAAAAAAATTTGAACTTGTACTAGAAATGGCAGTTTTGGAGCATTTTTGGTGAAAACATAGTCAAAAACCTTTAGGAGTTAATGAAGAGCAAAACTAGTAGCACAAGTACCTACTTGCTTGTTGCTATCTTGTGTGAAGTACAAGTGAGGACTACAATAGATGACAAACCAACAAGGTACTATTACCAAATATTAAATTTGGATAGTACAATATTATATTGATGTTTGTCAAAGAAAAATTCATTAGTGGAGTGGATGTACAATACTATATTATTATCTTAATGGTTGTACAATATAATGTTCATGGTTGGATAGTACTTGTGTCATCCTAATGTCCTAAACCCAAATTTTAAATGACATCTTCATCATGGTCTCAATGACCCACCTAATGGGAGCTATTGTCCCGCAAAAGTACATCAATATTTTTTCTTCTTTTCCAATAAGTAGGTATAGGGAAATAGTCTTCCTCAAGGACAATATTTAAATACAAAAGTACCCTTCCAACCACCCCTTTTAGAGGCCTTCTTTAGAGCTCAAAAATCCACTAATATATAGGATAGTTCCATAGGTCTAGGAAGCCAACACTTTGAAAATTTGTAGAAATTACATACTATGTCCAAAAAATCTCATTTTTTTTAATATTCATGATTTTCACTTGCTAATACTAGAAAAATATCATTTTTAGAAAACGCTGCCTCCAACTATGCTGAATTCCTTATTTGGACGTTTTTGGGTGTTTCCGTTGTTGCATTTGTAGTTTAATTGCGACCCAATCTGAAAGTCCACAATTACGCTCTTGGTGGGACTTTGTAATTATCAACAAATGGATTCATTTGACACTTGTCTGTAACCAGCTCTGATTGTGTACATTAGTCTGCTCAAACATGTTTCATCCACGAGCAAGATAATTCAATCATAATCACACGATATTGATCCATGAAGCCAACAATTACAAGACTTTTCATCCATGGACAGAGCTGGTTACGTCATGTAACCTTCTTGCCGCCTCCTGGCAGCTCGAAGGTTACCTAGTCTGTAGTCAACTCCCCCGCCGCCCTGAAAATTCAGGCGGCAATTGTGAGCGAGGACCTTGTGGCCCGTCCAATCATCCTCAAGGAAAACGGTGACTCGACCATTCCTAGCGAGTACATATCAAGACAGGGGTACTTCCATGTGAGGAGAATCAGGGGTCCGTCGCGGGGTCAGTGGGAGGCAAAGGCTCCTTGTTTTCTTCCAGTCAGTCACATGTTTAGCAGGTTGGATGAAAAAATCTTGAATGGTGTAAGTTATGTACTGCTGAAAATTGGACAAGGCTATGGCTGTGCTCCTCTTGCCTTGGGTTGAATCCTTCAGGACAGATTTTTTCTTGAAAGCAATTTAATGCCCAATTCCACCACCACCACAAAAAAATTTAACTTCAATTTTAAAAACTTAAAATATGGGCACCTCAAGCCTACTGAAAAAAAGAGGATGAATGTGCTTTAAAATGAGAGATTGTAGTCATGATCATGCACACCGTTGCCACACAATGTTTCCAATAAGGTAGGAGGTCCATAAACGGACCATGTAAGTGCTGGAACTGAATTTTCAGGAGGTAAAACATCTTGAAATAATTTTCAGGGAATTTTCCGTGAAAGACAAGTAGAATAGGCATTCAACCCAAGTTGTTTCATATTTTTTGGAGTTTTTTGGAATTAGTTATGAATTTCTGAAGTCAATATGGCATAGGGCTCCAAAACCGCCCACACTCTAAAATGTGCACTGTTTGTACATTCCTGTAAAGATTTTAAAACATCATGTACAAAGGATGTACATTTTGGAAGGTGGGTGGTTTTGGAGCCTGGGTGGTTTTCAAGCCTCCTACCTTGCCACATTTCATTTGTCCAAGAAAAAAATCAATGAAAATTTGACTAATCTCATAATAGTAACTATAGAAGAGGGCTTTAAAATAGTGCGGGCATTTTCAATTGTCCACTAGAAGCCTAGGAGGCTGTGAAATGGATAACTGATCGTGAAAAAATGGCCTCTTGATTATATGAGAGCGTGGTAAGATTTGGTTTACTTTGCTTCAATGGATGGTTTAAGAACCACAATGGGTTCTTTCCTAACTAAGTGGATAGGTGTACTAATTTTATTCAAAACAAGAATTGGTAGTCCAACTACATGTTAAAAAATCTGAAATATTGATTGATTCAAGCATTCATTTCAGCTTTAGAAAGGATTGCATTTAGAAACCATCTTTGTTACTTTTTACATGTTCCAATGCTAGTTTTTGAACAAAACCAATTTTTTTTAAAACTAAGAATGTGTGGGTTTCCAAGGACTACTAATCACAAATAAGGACCTATGCCAGATTTCATTTGAAAATTCATAAGTAATTCATAAGTACTTTGAAAACAATTAAATGACTTGTGCTAGATTCCTTGTTTCTTTCTATTTCACTGAAAAATAAGCGAAAAATATTACCATCGTAGGTTTATGAGCCACCTACCTTATGCATAGTAGCAAAAAGGGGCAATTATGGAGATTATCCACCTTACACCTAGTACCAATGGAGATTTTTTTTTCTTGGTCCAATAGTTCTTGAATGTACAATTTTGAATATCCAATTTTTGTATGTGTTGGCTCCCACTCTACATGACAAGTAAAAGGAGGTTCCAATGCACTTAAGAATGTGACATTTGATTATCATATACAAAAATAAGGAGAGGTCAAAGTTATTTTTGGTAGGTTTTCTACAATCATTCTTCAACTTATGTACATATTGATTTAGGAAATGTATTGAAAGTGTTGAAAGCTGATTTAGGTAGGGTCACTAGGGTGAGATTTTGAATGTGCCCTCCTTAACCATTGAAAGGACATTTCATGTCGAAGTTTGGTCAAATTTCATTACATTTTTACATTTAAAAAAACATGTCAAAATTTTGATATTTTTCACATGTAGTAATATATGTCTCAAAATTACTCTCATTCTTTCATAATTAACAACATCAAATTGAATTTTATATGATTTTTGAGAAAGAATTCTTTGTAAGAATCATAGTAATGAATTTTTTTTTTAAAATAGTCTATTTAAAAAAAAATGGAATGGACATCATGGGATAATTGATGTATTAGCCTTGAACTCATACCCATAAACTTTCAATAGAAAAAGTTTAAAAAGTGGTGTAATTTTGAGCTTTTAAGATGCTATCTTCAAAGAGTCATGGAAATTAAAATTTTAAAATTTTCAGAAAAATTAAAATGGAAGAAAAAGGAGATTATTATTATAAATACTTTTTTGTTTAGGTTTTAAAATGTGAAAAAAACAAAAACTATGTGAAAATTTAGGTTTCTACTTTCAAAATACTTGTAGAGCTTGCATTGTAAGTCCTTTAAGGGTGTAACACACTTAGAGGCTTTCTAGAAATTCAATCAAAGGAAAGTGGATATGTTGAACATTGTTGACCTAATGTAAATGCCACTAGGGTAGGCCAAATTAGTGTAATTAAAATTGCCACATGGCTACTAGAATTTAGCAATAAGGTAGAATAATCTATAACCACTCAGATTTGCAATCTAGTTTTTTTAGTACAATGTGTTGGTTGTTGCTTATATTTCCAAAGAAAGAATTAGGTGAATTGAATGAAATGCAAGTGGAATTATATTATTTTGATAAAAATTGGAATTAAAATGAATTTTCAAATCAAATACATGAAATTGTTAGTAGGTGGGGGTGATGACCAACTTAAAGAGGTTTAACTCTTACTAACCCACCACCCTAATCCCATTTAGGGTCATTGCAAGAAACGCCGGTCCTATTCTCCGTCACAATGGGAGTCACGTCATTCTTTTCTGCTATAACTTTTGAATCTAAAGATCTAACAATATGAAATAATTATTGGACCTCTCTAACTTGATGGTTTTCACATCCCTTATTTTTCAGAATTTAAAATATATATATATATATTTAAAAATCATTTTTCTTAATTTGTCACAAATAGAGGTTTAGGGGTTTTTACTACGTTCGGAGTCCCCAAATTTAATGATCTAAAGCTGAAATTTTCATGGTGCATTTGCATGGTAGGAAAGCATATTCCTACCAAAGGGAATCTAAAAATACATTATTTTATGTCCTCCACATGCATGCAAACAACACTCCCATTGCATGCAATTTCTGAACATTGATGATGGTACTAAGATAATTTTTTTGGTGAAATCTCATTACCATCAACTCTACCCAAATGGCCAATTTTTAGATTTGAGAAAAATAAATTTTTTTTTTTTTTTTACAAATTAAAATCTAAATATGTCCATTTTTATGAGTTTTGGCACTTTTCTAATTCTCCTACTTAAAGAATTTTCCAAAGCTTTTCCTTCATAGGGAACCTTCTTCTTTAAGGTATATGCATTTTGTATATTTTTCATGTTTTAAAAAAAAAAATAATAATTAAATAGTACTCCCGAAAAAAAAAGCATCCAAATCTAGAACGCTACAAAAATGGACGCCCTTTCTTGCAATGACCCTTTAATGAATGCTTTAAAAGCACAAGTTGAACATTCTAAAAGCACCTTCTCCATTGGCTAAAATTACTACTTATTCTGACCAACGGTGCTAGTATGTGAGCATGGAAGTGTGAGCATGTGAGCCTTGAGTATATAAATAAGTATGTATCATGCAACCATTAGAGGTGTTTATAACCTAAACACCAATAATATAGGTACTTATAGTATATATATACTATGAACATAGAAGGTTACCATAATATAAACACTTATATTATAGGCCGGTGTATAGTCTTTTAGACTCATAGGTTCATACTTTTATGTTCACATAATAGCAAACCTCTTATTCTGACAAGTATTTATTTGCAAGTAAGACCATCTAATGAACAATTATGAAACCACATGCTTACCAACTTTAAATTGTTTCTAAATAATTGTGAACTTGAAGTTAGTCTCTTCCATTAGCACTCAATTACTTGCCTAAAGTACATTACCTACAAACTTTGTAGAAATTGATAGGGAGACTAACAAAGATAGGAGGGCCCATAGATGATAGAATTGGGTGAATGATAGCATTGAGTTAGATGACTCTACGTTCTATTAGAAGAGGGTATGATGGCCTAAGCATCATAACTAAAAGATGATCTAGAAGGATAGTGTTTCAATGTTCTTTTAGCTATTAGATAAGAAGGCAAGTTGAAGTAAATGTAGAGAATTTTGGCTCAATAAGAAAAGTTTTTCATTCAAAAGTTCATCTTCATGAAATGTCAATAATTGATAATAGTGTCATCTACAAATCAAATATATTTAACTTACAAGCTGAAAAGAATACAATAACATTAGATGTTTTTTGAGGGATTAGAAGATTGTTTCAAGTCTGTTTCCAATGTTGTGAATAGTCAAAATAAAAATAAATAAACAAAATAAAAAATAAGCTTTTTAATTAAAAAAATTATTTGAAAAAATAATTAATTTTTTATTTTTAAATATTATTGTCTAACGTGGAAGTCTCTGTGCTACATCAAATCGCATATGTGGCAGAGTTCCCTAGTGTTCCACAACATTCCCACAGTTGCAAATTTGCAGTCTTCTAATTGACAAAGAAAACATCTAATGGCATGGAAACAATAAATTAATTCAATGAGACATGTTTAATGACTTTTATTAGAAAGGATTTGAAGGCATTGACAGACTATGAATTATTTTGAGTTCCCAAATTATAGGAATACGCCACATCAATAGTCAAACGTGGTCAAGAGACTATCTTGTTAGGAAATAGTAATTTTCTAATTATTTTAAAAAAATTCTTTTAAAAAAATTTCTTTTGAATTTTTTTAGATTAATTTTAATTTTCTTAATAATTTTTTGAATTTTTCAAAATTCAACCATTCTAGACTAATTTATTATTTTTGAACTATACAAGGAACTAGTTAGAGAATGGCCTTAAAATTGCCCTCCCTTGCCTTTAAATCCCTCCTAATGTTTCAAAGTCTTCTTGAAAAGCATGATATAACAATTTATCACACTTTGCTTCTACATTCATATTCATGATTTAGGTGTTAAATTTTAGAAAAAGTTGATAGAGGGCTTCATATCTTAACCATTACATACTAAGAATTTATAATATTAAGTTGCAAACTTTGATTGATAACATAGTAGAAAGTATAATCTATTAAGTAATTTTGTTATATTATATTATAATTTATCTATTAAATTATATTGTTATCTTGAATGAAGAACATTTCATATATTATTATATGGTTTAAATAAATAAATATTATAATAAATAAAAATCCCCATATAAACTCTTCAAAAAAAATTCAAAAGTCATGAGACCAAATTTGGGTTTTTTAGTCCTTAAAGAATTGAACTACAAAATATATATATATATATTTTTTCCAAAACAAGTATTCAAATTGGACCTTATTTTTTTTCAAGGTTGTTTTCTATAGGTCATATGGAGATTTTTTTTTGTGTAATTTTAATGAGGTTGTCTAGCAAGTTGCAATGAAAATATATAGTATTTTCACTAATTTTGGACCCTATTAAATTTTTTTTTTTTACAATAGGATCAATGAAATTGATATCCAACTTTTTCAACAATAGTACAATACTATAGACAATTGTTTTTAGATAGAAGAAGTAGCCTTTGTTGATCCCAAATGACCTATATGGCAACCATCCTATGTCTATTTGATCATCTTTGGATACCATTTAGTGGCAATAAAGAACCATTTTCAATTTTTGATGTTTATAGATATAGATATAGATATAAATATACTTGAAGTGAGACAATTTTGACCATTTTGAACTAATCAATGATATTTTTGCCAATAGTAGGAAAATTCTTATTCTAAGAGAGAAGTTGTACCTAGGTTAAGGTAAACTAGTCTATGATAGGCATGATGGATGGTTTTTCTTGCTTACATTTTGAAAATTAATTTTTTTTTTCATATAAAGAAAAATGCAAGAAATGTAGAGAGTAATTGAAATTTTATTTTCTTGTCAAAGTATGAACTTGTTATGGATTGTGAAAGTGTACTACCCAATTGATCTAAAATTATCCCTAGACTATCCTAAAACCACCAAAAAGTGTACCTAGAATGGTCATCTTACCGCTTAAAGCATTCATAATATTTTTTAATGTAGCAATGACATAAAGGAATAAAAACATTAGTTCTTGCAATTAATTTACACTAAAAAGGTGGAATTTCCTAAAACAATCACTAATAACTCTATCACCATCACCTAAGGCATGAATTTGGTCACTAACCAAATTAATGAACTCCTATTGTAATTCAATTTATTGAAGAAAGTGGTTGCCTTGGTTTAATGTAAGTTTGTAATGGATAGTTGTCTATTAAGGGTTGGTTTAACCTATCTAAATATTAGGATTTGCTAGGGATCATTTTTTGAATTCCCTTCAAAGAATACAAAAAGGTAATATTACTTTAACTCCTAAAAGTTTACACATCCAAAAAGTAGATGTCTCTTGGTCAACCTCAATTGCAATTCTTAAAATTACTACTTTTGGAATTTGATTTAAATTGAGAAAATGAAGCTTGACAAGTTTTGTTTCTAATCCATTTTAAAATTCTTAAATTTTTTTAAAATTAAAAGGGTTATTGCATTAAAGGAGATTTGAGGCCTCTAGAAGACTACGAGGTTCCAAACTATAGGAATGTAGATATTGCTACGAGAAATGTAGGAATTTGATGTGGTCGAAAGTGTGCCACATCATCATTACTATTTTTGAACTTTTATTGCATTTTAGGACCATAAAGAATATTTTAAAATTATTATTTTTTTATCATTGTCTTGATAGCAACCAACAATTTTTGAAACAGTTTTGGAAGCAAATCTGAAATGGCCCTCCAAAGGCCTCAAATCTCCCCTAATGCAATTGAAAGCTTGATGTGTTAGAATGCAAATAACACTATATTGTCTGTTTTTCATTCTTTTTTTTAAAATTTTTTTTTAAAAATTTATAAAATTATATTTTTGATTGTATCTTTTATTTGTGGTAAAAATTACACATTATTATAATATATATCACAATTGATATAACTTGATTTCCACCTTGACCTTTAAAAAATCACAATAATTTTATTATTTTTTTAAATTATTGGAATAAAAACATAAATAAAATTTCACTTTTACACTAGCAAAAAATACAAAAATTCTATTAAATCAAAAGATAAATCTAGTTTGATAGTCACATTTGAGTTCAATGTCTTTGTTGTCATTGTTTTGGATGTAATAAATAAAATAACCAATTGAAATTTTTTTATATTAATCTCCATTTCCAATTGTACATCTTGAAAAAATTTCAAATCATTTGGGTTGATTTTGCTATTTATACTTATTAATATTTAAGTTCTGCAACAAAAATGATAAAAATTATATTTTTTTACAAAATAATTGAGATTTCTCACAATCATATATAATTCTAAGTTTCAAGTAATTAGAATTTAAGATTTTTATTTGAGCACTATTTAAAAGGATAAACTTAGCTTTGACACAAAGTTTGACCATTTCACAATGGATCAAGTCCTTTAGGGATTGACATTGTAAGGCTATGGAAGACTAAAGCATGAAATGAATCTTCTTTATTGTTTATGTAAAAGCAAAGAATGCATATGATATTCTTCCTACGAGCAAATACCATAGTTGATGTCGTGGGTGCCTTTTAGGGTTAAAGAAAGAGGTATAAAGTTTTGATTAGTGTGATAAGAAACCCACAAATGGCAATAAGCCATAAAGGTTTGAAAGAATATATTCAAGCTAGATCTTTTTATCTAAGCATTATGGAACCAACCTACACCATTTCTAAATAACCCTCCCCTTTCCACTAAATAGAAGTAGCTTCCTTCTTTCAATTTTATTTCTATTTCTATTTAGAAAATATGAATGAATATCACCAAAGAAAGATGAACAAATGCATGTAGGTAATTGAAAAGTGATAGTTTTTGTTCAAAGATCAATGAATGCACAAATTCAATGTTTCACTCAAAACAAGTGAACTAATCTCCATCTTGGCACTGAAAGTTCCTCAAAATAAAACAAAAAAATTAGAAAAGTAGGTTACAGCACTAGAAAAAAGTTTGAAGCCTTTAACGTGACTTCAACAAAATTTAGATGATGTTTTGCGTTAATTGCAATGCAAAATTTGCAAATTTATGTTGCAATCAACACAAAACATCATCTAAATTGTGTTGAAGTCATGTTAAAGGCTTCAAGCTTTCTTCTAGTGCAGCTATTAATGGCTGATCCTAAGTTTTGACCATGTTGTCATGTCATAGATATTGGTATGAACCTCACATATTTATGGGGCCAATGGCAAAAGAAATTGGTAGATGCCGCTAGCAACCATTTACCCAACCCATTGCACAATTACGCGAGATTGGGTGATTGATTCCTTTCCACATGGTCCCATGGTCCACACCAAAATGAGTGCACAGGTAGTGATCACCAATTCTATCTTCATTGACAGCAATTCCCAACCAGAAAAAGGGATATTTTTAATTATATTTTTTTCCGTATCCCAAGCTATAAGGGTGGTTTGAAATAAAAATCTGAGTATTGGCTACTGTGTTGATTCAAATTGACCTTATCGTTATCCTCATTCGTTGTCTCAAAAAATTGCAATCCAAAATGTACAAGTACTGGTCCTGGACTTGATCAAAACTTTGGCTTCATGTGAGCATCTCCTGCACCCCTCCAATTTTCTCAGCCCCTTCATTTCGGGGAGCAGCTGGCTGGATTTACTCAGGAATAAATGCTGAAATATTTTTTATTTTTTCCACAATCTTTTTTTGCAAATTCTGAATTCATATTTGCAATTAGAGACCCCAAATTTGCTAGGCATACTAGAACATACCCCAAAACACAGCACAAAAATAGGGAACTTTTTACTTTTATTCCTAGGTAACATGAATTTTACCCTGCTGGACTTACTTCGTGGCACGGATTTAACGTCTTGCCTTCATTTGAGATTTTTCAATTTTAGAGGGGACAGCCATTTGTATCTCCAACAATACAACTGGCTAAAATAAACTTCCAACCAATCACAAGTTACACATCTTCCTAAAATAAACTTTCAACCAATCACAAGTTATACAACTTCCTAAAATAAACTTCCAATCAATTACAAGGCAAAGAACTTGCGAAAGCAATAAGTATCCTATCTTTGATTACAATGACTTGCTAATTAATCCCAAGAAAATATGTAGCCTGTAGAGGGGTTAGTAACCCCTTCAAATATGGATTATTTGGTGTATCATTTTGAAGGTAGAAGGTGATGCATGCACTAGAAGAAAATTGTGTTGGAAGCCCCAAAAATGTGTCAAAAACTGCGCTGCAAGCTACACAACACATCATATGGATTTTGTTGAGTTCCACGTTTTCAATGCAACATTCTATATATATTGGACTGCATTTTTGTGTTAGAGTTTTGCAGAATTCTAACGTAGAAATGCAGTCCAGTGTAGATGTCTACAGAATGCTACGTTAAAAACATGGAGCTCAACAAAATCCATATGATATGTTGTGTAGCTTCCAACGCAATTTTTGACACGTTTTGGAGGCTTCCAATACACTTTTCTTCTAGTGATGCTATAATTGATTGTTTATCATCTAAAAATTACAGGCTTTGAGGTAGGGTTTAGGGTTGCAGGAGATGCTCTAAATGCATAATAAGGTAGAAGTAACTATTTTAGACAACCTTCCTTTAATGGCTTCATAGGCTGACCAATAGTCAACAACACTTGGATGCGTTGTTTATTGAAAAAGATTCTCTATTTGTACCTTCTTGTCTAGTCATCTCTCTTCCTTTATTGCTTCAGAAAAAGTGTTAAAGCTAACCATAATAGGTGAGTATGAAATTGGGATGGATCCCAATAAAAAATCTACATTTATGTTGAATAAAATATCATTTTTGAGGAAAAAAATTCTTTTTTTGCATTGTTCTTCATCCTTATCTTGCACACTCCAAGCTAAATTTCAAAGTGAACTACCCACATCTTCCATGCTAAAATACTTAAGTTATCCATTATAGGTATTTTTAATCTGGTTAGCCTTAGCGCACCCTCCTTTCAAAAAAAAAAGAGAAAATAAATTGTTTCGATTCCCAATTCTACACATTGTGTCATATACATTAAAGGTAGTGAACGTTGGTATAAATTAATTAGATGATTTTTCTATGCAATGAAAATGTGAGGGATTTTGTAACATAAATCATGATGGGGTTGTAGCATTGTATACTCACTTGAAGGGATTTAAGGGCATTGGGAGACTACAAGTTGTTTTGAATTCTTGGATTGTCTATAGGAATGTCCCACACCCCTAGTTTGAAATGGTCAAGAGATTCCTAAATCAAAAAATATTAGTTATTTAGTTATTTAATTATTTTTAAAACATTTTGCTGGATTTAAGAAAAAATCAAGCTTAGGTTTTTTAACACTTGTTTGAATTAAATTTTTTTTTTTTTCAAAAATCCAAAATTTACCATTATAGATTACTTCATAGTTTTTAGACAACATAAGAAATAGGTAGGGAGATGGCCTAGAAATAGCCCTCCCTTGTCTTCAAATCCCTTCTAATGTATTATTTAAATGTTCCCTATTCTAAGATTGGTTTAATTTTGATGAATCTTATTGGTCAATTAAAAAAAAGTTTTTAATGCAAGTATTATATGAAGAAATTATGCATTCTCAAAGAATTGATTATAATGAGTTGCGAAAATCAACCCAAGGCTTTTATGTTAGTTTTTGAGTATGTTATAGAAGAATTTATAGATTTTATGTTCAATATGGGTACTTTCAAGTAAAGATTTCAAATTTTCAATTAGGTGCATGTGTTTGCTTTTTTTGCCCTATTCTATTTTTTTTAACAACCCCTCAACAACAATTCAATTCACTTGTGAAATCAAATTAAGTTTCACTCTAGTACCTTTTTATTTGTAAGTCCTTGAAATAAGTAACAACCATCTAACTCTTATAATGAAATTAAAGATTTTTTGGGGTCCTCAAAATTTGTGCACTTCTCTTGCTACACACAACAAAGTAAAGTGTTGTTCACATCATTCATTTTGCCCTTTGGATTGAAATTTTTTAGTGTAGGATTACATTTATTGATCTTTTCTTTGGCTAAAACTTACTCTCTAGCCCTCTAGGACTTTGCTTTTGCTTCTAGAGTAAAAGAAACCTTAATCCTTATTAAGTCAAAAACAAATTAAGAAAAGCCATCACTACAACATCTCCATTATTTGTAATATGAGACTTTATCTCCAAATATAAGTAAGTCAAACATTGAAGTTTCAATATCTTATACCCACTTTCTCAAGATTAGTCAAAGCAACAAGGAAATTTTTCCACCTAAGATTTTGAATGGCCTATGTGACCCCAAACTATGCACCATGAAGTGCTTGTCAATTTCTCGCCCTACCTCCACTCCTTTGGAAAATCAGGAGTCAAGTGATTCATTTCAAAAAAACTTCCACACTCCCTTCCAAGAAAAATCAATAGCTGTCAAATGTATATCTGAAATACAAATATGATACTGATATTGATACCAATACCAATATGACCATATATGGATATACCTATCTATATATTCAGGATACAACATACGAACGACGACATATAGATACGGATACAACAATATGGGATTATCGCATATTGATTGTTTGCAATCCCACCCTCCCAAAATTATAAGAAGGGGTGGGGGTCGGGGGTAGGGGCGTAAAATTTTAATTTTAATTTAAAATATTTTTGTAGTCATGGTGCATAGTTACACCATGAAATGGTTGTAACAGTAAGTATACAATATAGTGTCACAAGATGACATGTGTCTACACCAAAGTTCAATTTTTGGTGTTCTTTAAAAGAAATAATTGTCCAAAATTGTCATCTGTAGAATATAACCCATAATTGAAGATTTAAAAAAAACAAAACTTCAATAATAAAAAAGTGTCATAGAATACTGACTATGAAAATGTGATGGAAAATTTCAGCTCATTTGCCTACAAGGATTGGAAGATCATAATGTTTGAAGTAAAAAAGAAAACTATTTTTCATTTTGTACTATAAAGTCAATAGACTTAGAACTTTCTTAGAGTATTGTTTTTCCTCTTGATGAATTTGCATTTCTTCACCATTGAGTATCACACCTTACTTAATATATTCATGTAAAATTTCAAAAGCAAATACAAGGGCTAGCTTACTCTAAAGCACTAACAACAATAAAGAGATTGAATGAATCACTAGAACACTATTAATTTCATGATGATTTCATGTGCATAAAGAATTTTTAATTAGAAATCTAAATGCTGAAAATTTAGAGACTAAAATTTGGAATATATGGAAATAATTTCAAGAACTTTAGCTTTTCAAATTGGAAGACAATAGAGCTTGAATTTAAAAGAAAGAGTTTTCCTCAAAACTATCCTAAAATAGCTAATAAAGTTTGGCTCTTTTAGAATGAGATTTGAAAACTATAATTATATATATATATTTAAAAAAAAAATTGACATATTTTATTACTTATATACATGCCAAATTTCAAAAGTTGATGAAGCATTTAGCAAAAGATGCTCCAAAAGTACCTTCCTAATTAACATTCATTGCTCTAAATTGTTTGAAGAGCAAAACTATTGATCCAAGAATTTGATTGGAAAATTGCTAGGTTATATAAACATTCCCCATATAGTGTGAAAATTTAAAGTACATTCATAAAAATTGACTTAATATGACCTTACCTGTAACCATTCTAAGAGTTCATCCCCACCATCCTAATGAACTTAAGTAATTACCTTACCTTCAATAACACAGTTCAAAATTTTCTTAAAACATTTTATGCAAATTCTATTAATTTATATAAGATTCCTTTCTTGCCAAACAAAAATTCTTTTAAACGAAGTAGCATGCAAAAAAATAAACACCAAATTTGAGGATAATTGTTTGCAAACTCTAACCTATAGCCTTAATGGTCATTTCTGTATCATAAAGTAGATAATTCTGAAGACATGATTTTTGCAATCTTAAGTAGGTTCTCATTTCATTTATGACCTTCACCCTAGAAGAACTTTGCACCCGATGACCAAGGTAGTCACCAAAATACTTTAATTACTAAACTAACACATACATTCACCATTGTTTCTACAAAGAATAATAAAGTCAGCCATAGACACTTCTTGTCCTCAGCGTCCTTCAAGGGTTAAGCAACTTCTCATTTCTTTTTTACTTACAGCAGTTAGATCAAAGAGGTAAAGGTTTTCAGACAAAAAAATGTGAACAGTGTCCCAGTTTGACAGTTCAACCTCATGAAAGGTCATTCTCACTGAAAGAGTAGCATCTGCAACAGTGCACTTCCAATATCTCCGCTCCTGTACTACAAATTCCACCCCACCCCCACCCCTTCCTTTGATATTTCGTGTGCCATAAAGATATGCTACAAGTCAATATCCAAGGAAATGGTAGGTGACAAAAGCTCAGGAGAGGGTGAGATAGCTCTGCTAAAGTGCCGGTTTCGGATAGGAGAGTTCAATAGCATCCAATTTGCTGAACAAGCTGACGGAAGGTAGGAATACCGTAATCCGTATCAGTACCATTTACATGGTTTCCACTTTCAATGTACCTGCTCTTGGCATTTATGCTCAAAAGGTCAATCACATGCAGACTTAGACATAATAAAAATCTACAATTTCAAACTGAATCGAGCATAGATATTCGAAAAGTTTCCACGATACCTGTTCATTGGAAGCCAGACCAGACCATCGAGGACACCAACAATACCAAAATCCGACAGTCACCAGACGATTCTAGAATAAGCCACGACAAAACAAGAAAAAGTCGGGAAGTCTTACGAATTCCGAACTTCAAATGGAAGGGTCCATGAATAGCCAGTTGCTGGCCATACTGTGATCTTTGCAAGGCTAAACTTGAACAACTATTTACCAATTCCCCCCAAATGAATTTGATCAAAACACTATTAACTACAGGAGAACCAACCTGTCAAGTTACCCTTGGGGTGCTCAAAATTCAGTGGTCAGTGTATTGTTCATTTCAAAAATTTCCTCCGAAGCTCCTCCTTGAGGGCCTGGAATGCAGATCCCCATTCTGCTCCACGTGCCTCAGCGGTGAATAAGTGATACAAAACTCTCAATTCTGTTGGAGTTGCTCGTTGAAAGAGACCCTGCATGGTGGAATATGTGTCTGGCCTCTCGTTCGAAAGGCTGCTTGGCAAAATTCCTTGCGTGTCAGGATTCTCGCGAACAATTGCCTGTACAGAAGGCTTATTTGAGCTGGAAATATTCACAGGTATCCTGCTACTTGTATTTACAATGGTATGTTGAGGTGCTCTTGCTTGCGAATCTCTCGGAGGCAGTTCCTGAGCGACATCCTTCAAGCAGGCCACACTAATCCCTGTTCTTCGAACATTAGGATCAGTTGAATCAAGTCCATGGTTCTGCTTGGCAGGGATTCGCTTGCTATCCCAATACTCTATGCATTGATGAAGAGGATCCAGGGCCTCCACAGCCTGCAGAACAAGGACATGACTTTCAGATCAAGTCATGTTTCAAGATGACCCCTTTGACAACCATCATCGTGAGAGTAGAGCAAAAAACAGAGAACAAAAGACGAAGTGAAACATACTCGCAAACACCAACATCCACTGAATCCTGACAATGAAGAAACAATGAAGTCCAAATATTTACGTCAAAAACTTGCTGCCTTAACACAAGATAAACTCCAAGCTAAAGTGCAAAATTTGCAACAGGTGTGTCACGATTAGCAATAGTGCTTTCAGTAAAGTCCTGACCTCAATGATAGGGATTGATGTAAGGCCAAACATGTCCCCACCGATTGGGGGTGGTAGTAGAGGAGGCAGCTGTAAGTTACTGTTTTGAGACCGGAGAGAAATAATTTTCTCATTTATCTGATTTTGGACTGCATGCCAGCATCTATCCACAGACTCTGCAAAGAACACTCTCTGCGTAGCTGCATGGGTGACCTACAATGCAAATGTTTCAGGATGGGTATAAGATAAACAAACATTGCTAGCCTGCAGTTGAAGTACCCACCAGGAGTATGGCCAGGCAAGACCAAGTAGATATTTTTTACAGTCACAATGGTGCGAAATAATTACCTTGAACGAAGGCTTCTTCCCAAGTCCTTCGTCGACGATTTCTGATTCGTACGGACATGTCTCTAAGACATTTTCGACATTGGTAAAGCATATTCGACTTTTAAATCCTGCAAGCAAAAGAGGAATTCCTCCAGGATTAGAAAGTGATACTACTAGAGCTATTTCGAATCCGCAAACCAACTGATGGGTTAACAGCAGAAGCAAGCTGTCATGAACGAGACGAGTACTCGAGTTAGCTTTTATCATCTCGTTCATGAGAGTTCCAGGAGATGATAAAATCAAATTTTCAGAGCTAAGAACATGATGTTATAACACAGATCGCATGCACAGCACCAATCGTTGAAAAGTTCGAATCGACATAGAAGACATTCCCGATCACGAAAGCCCTGGTACTGAAACTATTACTGTCTCGTTAGGAACAATTTTACAACTCAGGTCATGAGTAAGACGTTCTTGTAAACATCTGGTAACTGGACACCTCTGAAATTAGAGGTCCTTGCTGCGTGCGTGGCAAGAAGTATCCCAATGTATTGACACAAGGGATCCGGAAGCCGCACATGAGGACAACGCCAACCTTGACCAGAAAACAACTGCTGAATTTCAGACAGCTCAAAGGAAGGATGAATTACCTGCCGGATAGATTGCATGCTTGGTGTGCCAACCTTCTCCAACCACAAGGCGCCCTACTTCAAGAAGCTCCACGTCCCTTTTTTCACGGATTCGGGGCACCCGAGGAACAGGCCAAGCATTACCAGCGCTCCGTTGCACAATCGTCACTACGTCGGGCACAGGGCTCGGGGAAGCAGTTTGTCCATCTGGCAATGACTTAAGAAGGGTACTGGCAGATGACAGGCTTTGAAGCGCCCTCTCTTTGACAGGGTTGTCGACAGTCATCGTCGTTGCTCCCTGTTTGGTGTCACCAGAAGCAAACGCAGCCTCGACGGATCCCTGAGACGGATTCCCCTTATTTACGATTTTCGCAGATCCACCACAAGCTGGGTGCATCGTAAGATCATTGGATAAACTTTTACACCTGTCATTGATAACGTCGACCTTCGATTCTGCTAGATGTGCTCGGGCTACTAACCCATCGTCCCTAGCACATTCTGCCACTCTGGAAGGAAGACTGCTATGCATTTCATAACCTGAAAGTGAAGATTCCGCTGCTTCATTCAACTTACAAGGTAAAATCTCCTCCTCATCGTCACTTAGTAGTATGACATCAGGTGTAGGCACATTCACGCGCTGATTTTCAGAAGTAGTCGGAGCTCGTTGCCGTGATGATCCCAACTCTCCACCAGGAAGTCTACTCAGAGAGAGCTTACAAGGTTCAGCTTGTTCTGAAGCATTCTTGCTAGCAGCTGCTCTTCTTGCATAGCCTGACCTCAGGAAGACTACCTTCTGGGAACGGCTCGGCATAACCTTAAATTCTTGGCGCACAAGACGATTGTTGTGTTCAGACACGTTACAGTTTTCACAAGATGCTGCAACTTGTTCTGTGTTTCTTACAGAAATCAGAGGATTGGGAGCAGGCTGGGTGGTAATGTCAGGCTCTGAATTGGGCAGCGCGTGGGCATTATCAAGTCCCTCGACATACTGCAACGCCATTTCCTTCGTTCTTGTGATAGTTGCAGAGTCCGTTTGCTTAAGAGTCTCGGCAACAACAGAGCTCGTACAGGAATATGGTTTTTTCAATACGTCACTCCCAAGTATGATTTGGGAGGGTACCACAACATCCCGAAGATTAGTAGGCGACTGATTGGGTATTTCATCGTTCTGCTTCGCCCAATTAGCAATAGCCTCGGGACGACCTTCAACTGCAGCCAGAAGAATATTCAACTGTTCTAAAGGATACCGGTAAAACAGAGTTTTCTTGCTCCACGGGCATGAACAAAGAAGGTGGCCGTGTAGCAGGCATGCAAATTTTTCAGGGCAGCATTCACACCCCACAGCAGAAAGATATAGATCATACTTGCATGATTCACATTCTCGCTCATCAGCCGAATCATAGCTGCTATCCATCTGCTTCATTGACAATGTCGAACCTGTCAACGATTTGAGGGATTCCCGACGTCCATGCTCCATATCCACCCTTGCCTATGGTCCAGTAGGTTCAGATTTTCACGTAAGAAACGACAAATTACATGACAAAACAGAATCTTAAAACTGGCACTTTTCACGAGCAGCTAAAGCGACAACAAGCAGATGTCTTTGAAAAAATTCGATTGAAGGCCCCTTGAAAACGTCTGTCTCATCCATATAGAAACAAGTTCACACCCTAAGCATTGTCATTTCCTGACGGACCCAAAAGAATACTAACAACATTCATCGCAAGTGCAAAAGACATAGCTCGCGCATAATTGAGAAACCAAATATAGAAGAACTTTGAACATGACATACCTTAAAAGCATTGGCTAGCATACTGCCTTCACCAAAATAAGCCTGCCATGCACAAACCAAACCTGGTTCCAAGCCACCTGCCAAATCCCTAAGAAACAAAGGCCTCTCATTTTGCTGTGAGTGCCACCACATTCTCATTGCTACCCTGGCCGCGCCTAACAATAGTTTGTCGTGAGATACAGACGTCTGGCGACCAAGCTCCCTGTAACGTTCTACCGCTGCTTGGCCGTGTAGTAACCAATCTACGGGAGCTAAATTCACAGCCTCAGCAAGATTGAACCCAGCATTGAATCCACAGTGATAAGCATTTGGGAATGTGATAACAAAGTCGCCCGGTTGTTGCACAACCCTGTACACCGGAACCCCCTCTCGCTTCAAGAAAGACGGCGAAAATTGAGTTACCTGAACAATGAAAGCTTGTAAGTGTCGTCTCTTGATTGCTATTTCACAAGAATAACTGTATCAAAAAGAGAACTTGTGCATACTCTAGAAAATTAGCCTTCTGATCACGATGCTCCACCAGAGGATATCGGATACATAAATACCATCGCAGCCAGACGGTCAAAACAGCAATCAGACCAAAATGAAAATCGTAACAAGGACCAGATGGCAGGTGTCAGGAAAGTTGCATCACCAGTTTCTGAAGAAGATCAGGCTGCTCATTAAACAAATCTGGTAAATGTTTTTTCATTGCAGCCTCTAATTTGTCAGCTGCAAACCCAGGTACACCATACCATATTTTTGGTGCTCCCCAATGCATGTAATTGATGGAGTAAAAATGATGATCCTCCACATGCTGCAAAACCATCAAGAATATATACAAAAATCAGTTCACAGCATCCATGAAGAGAATTTATGTGGCTGAAAACTCTGAGGTTGAACATAGACTCGCGAAATGACACATGCACGTGCGCATTCCAGCAATCAGTTCCGGTTCGGATCGTTCTTTACCCAGCAAAATGAAGAGAAGCACATCCCAACGTACAGCCATGGTACAAGCACTCCTGAAATGTCTACTTCTTCAAAAGATAGCATAGAGCCAGGATATCTTGCTATGTTGTTCAAATTCCATCCAGACTTCTCATATAGGCTTGTCGCCTCTGACCCTGGTGAAGGCCTCGGGAAACCACTTCCAAGTGTTCCGGTTTCCACATCCGCACCATAGAGAACCTGATCCAGGCGTTGACCAAATAGTTAGGATCTAATAAACATCGTTATCCTTCACTAACAAAGCAAAGCAGGAGCTTCAAAACTCGGTTGCACTTTCACTCTACTTGAGAAACACGATGAAATAAGCCCCAATCAAGAACTTTGAGAAGCCCATTACATAAGATAGATTGACTCTACAATTTAGAAGGTCTTGCTACTATATACAGTAGATGATTACAAACCTCAATCTGCTCCGTGGCTTGCTCAACTATGCGCCAGTATTCGCCTTCAATATTCTCAACCGACGGCTCCCACTTTTGTTCTGAACCATCTTTTTGTCGTTCAGAGATGCGAAAGTATTGATCTTTGAAATCTTTGGCATACTTTTCAAAAGCACCCAATAGAAAGGGTTCTCCCGGCCAGAATCCAAAATACTCCGGTTGATCGTAAGCAGCTGGTGTAGGGAGAGTGTCTGATTCTCCCATTCTACCTATTGCTACCGGTCCTCGTTGTTTTGTCGATGAGCACTCCTTGGTTGTCACTTGCCGAACTTGTAGCTTATGAACTTGCTGCACACGAGTAGGAAACTGCATATTTTGGGCCTCTACAGAATCTCCTCGCAATGAGCAGGGGGGGTTCCATGACTGCGGTGGAACAACACGACAAACACCATGGCGTTCCGCCCTAGCTCGAATGCTAGATATATACCTCAGAGGATGTTGAAACTCCTGAAAAAAGTCAAACATGAAAGGGCTGGAAAATTAAGCAGATAGAACCCCAAACTCCTGATTTATATGACATGGATGTTACTGCCTTCCAACAATCAAACAACAACATTATAAAATCACCTAATCCCTGCTCATAATGCATAGCACGCGGTACTCGCAAAGAGTCTAGAACCGACATACATTTAAGAATTGCGGACCTTCCATAATATAATCCATTACTATGTCATACAAAATTTCAGAGGAATCTGGTCCATACATTTTCGATGGCGTTCCGAATGCCTATTAAACTGACAGTAAAACAGCGTCGAAAATGCAGTGAACCGGCAATGAGACATGGTTCTTATGTCGTTTTTTGCATCGGACTAATCTAAGGTGACTACCATGTATATGTAGAGAGAGAGAGAGAGACACACACACACACCGTTTCTCTAATGGCTGTCATTTCAATGTCAGTCCTACGAATTTCTGACACCGAGAAAATATAATTTTGGAATCAAATTCTAAAGGACGTTGGACCAACATTGGACATGTATTGAACCGATTCCAAGGCAATTTCGGGAAGTATGTGTGATACGGAACTACCGATTCAAGATACTGCACAAGAGTAATACCTCCTCAGTTGGATAGAAAACGGGAGCCTCCTCAATACAGGGTCTACGACCAGCATTCGGCCGCCAGGTTGCCACCACCTGTTTACAGTAGCGAACAAAAGTGTAAAATTAAGAAGTGGCGTCTTCAAATAGAATGAGTTATGCCAGTCACACAAATTGACAAACCAAATTTAAAGGCCTCGAGACTCACCTTCTGACAAGTGCGACAAGTTGGACAACCGCGCAACACCCCATATGGTAACTCTGGCTTTGCCGCAACAGCCTGGGAATACACACAGCAGAGACCAGCGTGAAACCCCTGGCAGGCTTCCAATGACTAGATCTACTTCATAAAATGTCAAGGTCATCATAGCCGGTGCTTGATCTAGCATGAAGACACTTACCTAATGCATATTTGAATAGCACAATTTTTAGAAGGATTGCTGTCACTAAACAATGGTTGATACTCTTCGAGCCTCAAGCCACAGACTTTATGTTATCTTAAGATTACGTGAATTGGCTGCCTCACTTCTTACTGATGAGCTTTAGCTTTAATGTCAATGTCTCTCATGTAGGTCTCAACAGATATAGACCTACCTCCTCCAATATTCCGATATTTCATCAGTTCAACATGAACTGTGCACCATGGCAGTGAACCGAACTGATCTACTGTCACTCGCAAGCACGTATCAAATTTCAGAGGTGCTCACCTCCAAAACTCAATTTCAACAGCCAACATGCAAAACAGATTCAATAGTCTTGGACTATGAAACTTATTTCTACATTGCAAGGTTTGAAATTGTTTAAGAGATTATTTGACTCTTCCAAGCATAGAGGACAAAAGACTAATGCATGATGAGACGTAGGAATGTGCACAAGACTTAAACACCAGTGGGTGAGAGCTTACGTACATGATCACCTTCTCCCTCAGAACCGCTGTCAGACTCGCGGTAGTTGCATCGAGACTTACGCCGGACGGTCTTAAACCGGTACTCGTCGTCTTCGCTACTGGATTCAGCGTACCTTCGAGTGACTCGTTTTCGACGAATACGAGGTAAGGGTGGTTCTTCTTGACTATCAATGGCGCCATTTAGTTCCACCAAGGGCGTCTGAAAGGTCTCTTCAGCTTGGAATTTGAGGACTACACAAGCGGAGTTCTCAGTTCCAGACGCTCCCATATGACTCGAGAAAAAAGAAGGATGTGCATCCACGCCTAAAGTAGCAGCAATGACAGACCATCAGTACTTTATTATATTACAAAAAATAAAATTGCCACAACAGAGACAAAGTCGGCTTGTTTTGTGCTTCATGTCTACAGCAAAACTAAATAGATACTAAGCAGCTCAAAATCAACATGATATGCGATTTACACCAAACTAGGCTACACTAACAAACATGGGACAGCGCATCAAGAGGTCAACATCAGTACCTGGCATTCTGACTGCGTTAGCGAGAGGTGGCAGCAATGCCATCCTCTCTCGTCGAGGTTACCGCAGCTCAAACACCATGTCCTATGTCGTAGAATAACAACGCAACTGAAAAAGCAAACCACCTCGAAAATCCAAGCCACTTACTCTCATCCACACGTATCCTCGCACATAGTGAGTCACGACTAGTTGCTCGCATTATGACGCAGCTATGGTAAAACCCCTAAACCATTTTACCCTGCCTTGGATACTCCAGACCTCCACTATCGCAAGGAATATATCGACGATCTGCTCAATCGAGCTCTAGATGTGCAGCATTCCAACCAGGCCTTCCATGTATCTAAACGTCATAGCTTGTGCAAACCACTTCACCATTTTAAATTGACGATCATAAACCCCTCGAACACAAATCCTGCTCTACTGCAAGTAGCCCTTTCTTCACAGATCCACCTCGCTTCCATGCATCCTCCCCAGGCTCAGCACCGAGATTCGAACGCCAACAACAGACAGAGTTGCCGACGTCCAACACTGGCCCGCTCCTCCAATGCCTCAAAGGCAACATCAATTAGTCTGTCAGGAGTATCACGAGCTCCTCCATGAGCAGACAAACCGCATCTGGGAAGAGATTCCGCCGTCTCCAGAACTTGGAAGCTCCGGCAACCCAATCCACCATCACATCGTGTCTCCTTCATCTGCGAAACTCAATCTCGGTGCAGACAGCACCGTTTGGCCACATTTTTGGCTCGTTTCGCATGGGAAAAGACGAGAATTCAAATGGAATGTTGCTAGAACATTTGAGAACGCAGATACCTGAGAAAGTGCTTGAAATGGCAAAATGGCAAAATTAGCAAAGCGCGAGGTGCGCTTCAGCGAAGCAGGTTTGACCTAATTCGTCACGCATGAGGCTCCTTTCGTGGATGAATGAGATGTGTGTGGATGGATGGATGAATGAGCCCAGCCATACCAGGCAGGTGACGGCTCTCCTTAAAAGAGTTATAATTAGTGGTGCCATCAAGATATCAACCCACCCCTGCTTAGTATGATTACTGGTAGCCCAGCTGTCCAAGTACTTTTTTATCTTGTAATTTATCTTGTAAGTTTTCTACCAGTGACTTGAGTTCCTTTTGGGGAATAAGTAATCGATGTTTATAGAGAGATAACTCCAGCGGTTTAGCCTTCACTTTGTTACAGTATAAGGGATGTTTTACACAGAGAGGGCGGGCCATTCCCTTTTTTAGGCCCATTGTACAATGGGGTACCAATCAAAATGTCGTTTTCGAATTCGCAATGAAAAAAATTTCAATACTACTAACTTTGAAAGCCTCCCGAGAGCTCAAAAATTGGTATTTTACCACAAAATTTTTATCATAGCATCATTTTTAAGTTTATTATATGTATGCCAAATTTCAAGGCCAAAAGATTCACCAAAAAAAAGTTATTCAGAATCTACCAACATGGGTAGTGGTGAGAAACATTTCACTACTTTCAACTTTGACACCTTCCTAAGGATTGAGTTTTTTTTCTTTTGCCATGAAATTTTTGTCATGAAAAAATCTCTGTGTTATTAATATGCATAAAAAATTTCAAGGTAAAAAAAATAAATTTAAGAAGATATTTGAAATCTCCCAACAAGTGTAGTTTTGAGAAAATTTTCACAATTTTCAACTTTGACACCCTTCCAAGGGCTAAAAAATTGGTTTCTTACCATGAATTTTTTTTTGTGAAGTCATCTATATGTTGATAATATGTGATACAAATTTCAAGTTCAAATGAATTACCAAAAAGAAGATATACAAAATCTCCCAACATGTGTGGTTGTGAGAAAATTTTCACTATTGCCGACTTTGACACACTCTCAAAGGCTGAAAATTTGTCTATTTTACATGAAATTTTTTGAATAAGATCAACTTTATGTTGATAATATATTTTTCAAATTTCAAGTTCAAAACATTTACTGAAAAAAAGATATTCAGAATCTCTTAACATGTGTACTTGTGAGGTTGAGTTTTTACATTCGTGTCAAACTTTCCTCCACAAAATAACACTATACTAAGGGCTCAAAAACTCCTTCTCACAACTACACATGTTGGGAGATTTTGTATATCTTCTTTTTGGTAATTCATTTGAACTTGAAATTTGTATCACATATTATCAACATATAGATGACTTCACACAAAAAAATTCATGGTAAGAAACCAATTTTTCAGCCCTTGGAAGGGTGTCAAAGTTGAAAATTGTGAAAATTTTCTCAAAACTACACTTGTTGGGAGATTTCAAATATCTTCTTAAAATATTTTTTTTACCTTGAAATTTTTTATGCATTTTAAGAACATAGAGATTTTTTCATGACAAAAATTTCATGGCAAAAGAAAAAAAACTCAATCCTTAGGAAGGTGTCAAAGTTGAAAGTAGTGAAATGTTTCTCACCACTATCCATGTTGGTAGATTTTGAATAACTTTTTTTTGGTGAATCTTTTGGCCTTGAAATTTGGCATACATATAATTAACTTAAAGATGATGGTGTGATAAAAATTTTGTGGTAAAATACCAATTTTTGAGCTCTCGGGAGGCTTTCAAAGTTGGCAGTACTGAAATTATTTTCACTGTGAATTCGAAAACGACATTTTGATTGGTACCCCATTGTACAAATTTCAGTCTTCTGTTCCATCACAAGTGAAGATTTTAGGCCTCTTATGCAACAAACTAGCCTAGTGTGAAGTGTCCCTTAGCTAGTGTAAATTAAAAATTTGTTCATTACAGTTCCTATATTTGTCTCAGAAGATGTATTACAAACTTCCTATAGTTTATAACTTCAAATCACAATGGACTCCAAATGCAAACACAAAATATACTTAATAGAAAAATCAACTAACAAAAATTTAAACCACTCAAATATAGAGAAAGATCAATCTCGTAAGAGATTGTCTCTTCACCCTTTGAATTTTGTCTTATAATAGAGACTATCAATAAAGACTACTAGTCTTTAAGATAGACTAGGACTACCTTTCTCTCTTTATCTTTGGTTCTACTTAGAACCATCTACTAAAGTAAAAGTCTTAATTTCCTTCTCCAATAATATCCTATCAAAGTATGTATTATCCTACTTGGAAGTATCCAACTTTGAGTTCCAACACAATTGTCTTTATCCAATGCACTAGTCATGCGAGTAGAGTTGTCTAACTCTGGTGCATAAATTCATCATTTGCAAACATCTATTTTTTCACTTTCTAATGCCCTTGTCATCTGACTAGAGTTGTCTAACTCCATTGCATAAATCCACCGTTGGAGATATCTATCTCTAAGCAATCTCAACTTATCCACTAATGGACATTCTTTCATGAATTAGTTCATAATCATCCATCAAAGGTCACCAATCATGACAAGGATCCTAACAATGGGGGATGAGTGATTCCTTAACTACAATCGGAATGTTTACTTCAAATTGTTTGTAAGGTTTCATATATTGATTCATTTCAATTATGAAGGAGAAGACATTCATCTTATATTGGAATTGAAAATTCATTTATAAGCTTTCAATAGTTTGAATTGCCTTCAAATTTCAAAATCATTACAGGAGTTTTTGGCCTCTAAGAGACTATTTTGGGGCCATTCTTTAAAATTAATCTCAATGTTGTAAATGAATCCTAGCTAGTCTAAATTTTTTTATCTGAAAAATAAAATAAAATAAAATTTTAGATCATATCAAAAACAAAAAATGATTTTAGAAAATATTTTTTAAATTAATTAATTGATTGATATTATTTAACATAGTAGTTGTTGAACATTGAATTGTTAATATGACAACATTACCAACATTTCGAAACTCGAAGTCTTCCAAAGGTTCAAATCCCCCCTAATGGGTTTTTTCTTCTATGTGAATAGAGAGAAATTGCATTTCAATCCCTTAAATTCTTCTACATGTTTTCACCAAAACTATCATTTTTAATACAAAAAATCAAATATTGGCAAAAAAACATTTTTAGACCCAAGTAACACTTGAAAACGTGTAGAAAAAATTTCAAAAATTTCCACCATACAAATTGTATGATATTAACATTTGAATTTACAAAAAGTCCATTTTTTGGCCCTACCAAAGAATGAGTAGCTTTACTTCACAAACTCATATTTGCATGAAAAAGAGTTCAAAACATTGGATGAAATTTGAGGCTTCTAGAGGATTGTTTCAAGTCTATTTCCAAAATTATTCCCGAAATTGTTGGCTACTCTTAGGCCAACAATTTTTTTTAAAAAAAATTAGGTCCTAAAATGTGAAAAAAGTCTTAAAAATTCAAAAAAAATAATGACATGGTACATTCTCAACGACATGAGATTCTTGTGTTTCTACATATTAGTAGCACTTTCTACGTTCCTACAACATTAGGAGAGATTTGAGGGCTTCAGGAGCCCGCAAGTTCCCATAGCCCGAAATCGCGTAATCTGCTACGGGATTACAGTTTTGCAGGAATCCTACGTGGTCAAGACCGTGCCACATCATTAACTTCTTCTTTTTTGAAAAAAAAATGGAATTTTTTTCATATCTCAAGACCCAAAAAAAAATTTAGAAATGCTGGCCTAACAATGGCTAGCCATTCCTAGACTAGTTTTGGGAATAGTCCCAAAATGGCCCTTTGGAGCCCTCAAATCCCTCCTAATGGTTTAAGAAGTTGCAGTCTTCTAAAGGCCTCAAATTTCATCTAATGTAGTGGTTTCTTCTTTGGATACATACTTGAAAATTTTTAGTTCATTTGGAATTGTACAACATATAGGAAAAAATAATAAGTAGAAAGAAGTAGAGAATTTAAAAAAATACAAAGTTGTTAGGAATTCAATTATGAAATTGAAAAATGTCAATCATAATGGTTACAATGTTGTAATAAATAATCTACATCCTATGATTTTATTTTATTATTTAAGTATTGAAAGTTGAATAAAATAAAGGACTTCAAAGTTTATTTCAAAGTAGAGAGTCTACATCTACGTACAAACAAAAACTCCTCATAAAATTTGACTCATTGATCAAAATGGAATGATTTAAAACATTGATATATATATATATATATATCAATGTTGAAAATCAATTTCAAATTTTCATTTAGGAAAAATTTGATTTTTATAATTTGCCTAAACTACCCATTTATTAAAAAATAGCATATTAAGCCATAATTTTTTATCCATGTTTTGAAATGTCCTAATTTTTAGTGCACATTAAAGATATTCTTCATTCTCACCTTCTATTAAAATTTGGGCCCAAAACATGGAAATCTTTAATCACATGTATCTGTCCAAAATTTTTATGGAGCTAAATTTAGCAAGTTGAACTTTAGGGATTAAGAATGTTTGCTTTGTGGTCAAACAAAAAACAACTAATAAATTTAAGTTTAGTGTATAGTATAAAAGTAATTTTCAGAAATCATAGAATTACCTTCCCTACTTCTAAAAAGTCTCCCTCAAATATTTTGTTGTGCAAAAATATTTAATCTCTTTCTTGCAAATGTCAACACTACAAAAGAAAGGGGTATTTTAAGTATAGTCCTAGGGATAAGATTTTAAGTAATGACTTTTTTAGGAGATTTTACTAAAAAGACACAGATTTTATTAGTAAAATTTTACTAGAAAAACATGTATTTCTTATTTAAAATCTCCTAAAAAGGTCATTACTTAAAATCTTATCTCTAGGACTATACTTAAAACACCCCTTTATCTTGTAGTGCAGATACTACCTTGAAGAATTTATAAACTATTTTGGTTCATTTTTAGCTTGCAATATTTGGATAATTTTTAACATGGAAATTGGCTCTTACAACAAGTCAAGTACCTCTTGAAAACACATCCAAACACTTTTGATTCCATTTGCAATCATAGGCATTGTGTGCCCCTATTCTTGTTTAAATATCTAAGGTGTGCCTACCAATAATTGTTAGTAGTACAATTGAGTATAGTTGTGATTATTAAATATAAAATGTTTTAATTGAATCTTGTTAGTGAAACTACTAGAGAATTTCAACACATTGAATTTAGCATGCATTATTTGGACATTGTATAAATTAGTTATGAAATTTCTTAGCATTGTCTTCAAGTATATAAAAAGTGAACATTAATATAGATTTTTGTCAATTCTTAAATTTTGATTTTGTGCATCTCATGTAATCGATGTCTAAGATCTTGCTTCACCTTTTTTTAAGTATAGATGTAACATTTTGGGCAATGTTGATCATTAGGGGGATATAATGATAAGTTTTACTTATTTAAGTGATAAAAGTTTAAATCAACACTAACTATTAAAAAGTCTTCAATGAATTTTTAATCCTTTTGACTTTCTTGTTCTACTCAATGTAAGATGGAAACTTAATGAACTATTTAAATTCTATATTTTTAACAGAAAAATTATTCCTTTGATGAGTTTTGAATGTGAATTTTTTTATAATTGATTCAAAAAATATGTACATGCACTATCTCAAATTTTGATCATATAAATAATTTCTATTCAATCTTGCTGTATAACATAATCTTTATTGAAAAATACCTATTTTTTTTTGTTAAAGACATATACAAAAGTACATTAAAATTTTGTTCAATCCACTTAGGTCATTGAGGAATAATTGTCTTTTTTACACTTCTCTACAATTTTGGAGTATTTCTTCTACAATCATATACTTCCAATATTAAAGAGTTTCTTTGTAATATTTTATTATTTATTTTGTAATTTTCATATTTTTGGGATGAAAGAGTATGAGTATTTTTCAACAATCACACGTAAATAGATGATAAAATATCACAATAGAAGACAATTTTATTAACCATTACTTTTAGAAGAGATTTTGAAGAATAGAGGGTTGATTCAAGCTAGTTCCCTGTGCTAATCTTGTAATAGTAAGGGAACAACTAATTGTTGTTAACCCTCATAAATACCAATTTTTTTTTTTAAATTCAAAATTTTTGGTTATGAAATTACAAAAGTCATTTTTTTGTATAAAATAAAATAAAAATAATATCTCACATGGCTATGTTCTAACCACATCATATTGTAGCAATGGCATAGTTCCAGAACTCACAATCTTCTATAGAGCCAAATCTCTTCTAATGTAGCTCTTCATTTTAAGAATATCCTTGGAAAGATGGATTTGTAGTTGAGTAGTCAAACTTCAAAATTCTTTATTCTATATCCCTCATTTTGTTGGTATTTATAAGTGAAGTATTTTACTTTTATTTTTTAAAGGTGAAGGCACATGTCTAGTAGATATCTCAAAAAGTTTTTATATTTTTCTCTTGAAAATTTCAAATTATCATAAATTTTTGAGGGAAAAATTGAAAAAAAATCATATTAATATTTGTTCAAAAAATTTGAAACTTTCTATATAGAGATATATTATATCATAAAATTACTATATATAACAATTCTATGCTTCTCTGTATTTAAAAATGTGGTCATAGATCTTTAACTTCAATAAAATGCTATTTTATGAATTTTTTCAATATTTTCAAATAGAATAGAAACCTATATATTTCTTCAGTGACCCGGCTTATCTTACAGGGCCGCTTCCTGAAACAAAAAGCATGGAGCAATCGGCCAGCTAGGACAATCGCAACTCCACCAACATACCACGTGGCAGACCCCTCCACGTGTCGATCCCTACTCTCCTGTCATCGCCAGCCAGTTCCCCACCTCGTCGCAAAATTCACCCAAGATCATGTGCAGACCTTGTCTTGAACTCGTCGGGCAAATCTCCAAGCCCATTCAAAATTGCGTTCAAACCACCTCGTGATTTCAGTCCATAGCGCACATTTCTCAGGTTTCTATATTCAAAACTATCTACAGTAGTGTTGTGGGTTTCATCCAGATTCGGAAATTGTCACAATGCAATTCGCAATGCAAGCTTCTGTGCAGGGAATGCGGGTTGTGCCGCCCACCTTCCACCTTCGTCATCACCAGGTCACCACTCTCCGCGCAGGCTGCGTGATCAAGAGGTTTCCGATCCCCGCATCGCAGTTTCTGGCTCCAGGGTTGGAGTCCTTGCGGTTGCAAAGTGTTCACCCTGCAAGGCAGCTGAAGTTGGAGAGTGGTGTGAGAGCGGAGGGAGGGGGTGCGTACAATAAGGATGCGTTTGTCGAAGGGAATGAAGCCACTAAAATTTCTCTGGTACGGGGGTTGTGCTGCTGTTTGTTGCGAATCAGTTACGTTCTTTGAGGGGTTTTTTCATAAAATTTTCTTTCGATTTGTTTCTTGCGGAATGTGCACTCTGGGTCTTCTTCAAGGTGTATTTGCAAATTTTGTATGGTTTAGGGTTTTCTCTGTGCTTAATACTGTCGAGGACTGTTAGAGTTGAGCTCTTTTCAATGTAGTACTATAGTTGTGTACTGTGTTAGATGATGGACGTGCATTGTTTGAGTAATCTTTTTCATTGTCGTTCGATTTGCCTCGTTTGGAATGCGGATGAATTTTACTCTGTTTTTTACTGAAGGTGATGTGAAAGTGTCTGCATATTGGTACGGTTTAGGGTTGTCTGCGATGATAACATTCTTGAATAGTGTTGATCTTGTAGCTCGAAGGTATACAGATCGCTTAAATAATGTGAGAACTAGTACTGTTGACTGTCATGTGGTTCCAACCTTAACACTGCAGGACTCTAGAACTTTATGGCAGATGTGGCAACTTAGAACCAGGATGACGCTTGGGTCAGGAAATGACTTGAACTCTACATATTTGCGGATGTGTTTATAAATAAGTAATTGATATCCTGAGATGGCCCAAGGTGTGAGGAGCTAATCTCAAGATTGTTATATTCGGTCTCTCAACGTGGGCAAATGCCGTGCAGGTCACGAAGCGGTTGGAGCGAACTGCTGGTTATTTCAAGCGGTTGGGAAGCTTGGGATTCTGGGGCCAGCTTGTTTGCACCGTTGTTGCTGCCGTGATTTTGGCCTTTTCTGTCGTGATTACTGGCCAAGCCACATCACCTGTGTCGGTTTACCTCACTGCTGGAGGCATTGCTGCTGCGTTTGTTTCCGTTTTCTGGTCCTTTGGGTACATTCGTTTTGCTCGGAAGTTGCGTGAAACTGTTGGCGATCCAAGTAAGGTAAACTAGTACTTCCAGAACCTGGCTTGGCATATTTTCAGCTCCGTGCGTGGATATGTTCCTTCGAGTTTTACCGCTGAAACCTTACGATACTTTTCCTTGTTCTGAAGGCACCACCCCGGGCTCAAGTTGTAAAGAATCTCAAGAACGGAATTGTCATCAATTTGCTTGGAATGGGAGCAACTTTGCTAGGCTTGCAAGCTACTGTTGGAGTTCTCGTTGCCAAAGCTCTCACGTCCTCTGGCGCACCCTACTTGCAAGGAAGACCAACTGGCTACAGTCCAGTTCTTGCACTTGATGTCTTTCTAGTACAGGTAAGTATTAGTTGGCGGACAACGTGAAATTTCATTAAGTAGAAATCGACATTGGGGATGAAATTTGCATTGGAAGCCTTCACCTAATTCCGCTGTTCTCTTTCATTGACGCAAAAATTTCTGCTGTGCAGGCCTCAGGAAATGCGATAGTGTCTCACTTTCTCGGTTTGGTCTTCTCTTTAGAGTTGTTGAGATCAGTAACTCAATCTGAGCAGGCCAAGTCAGCTTAGTCCTGAAGCATCTTCAAGACTCTCTTTTTAACCCTTGGGTTTTTACTACTTGCAAAAAGGTTGCATGCTGTATTTTACAAATTTGTAAAGCTATACTGGTCACAGTGATTTGATGTTCATTGACAATCGCATTGTCTAGTGCTCATACTTTTCTTGTATGCGAAAAGCATGGTTTTCAGCTTGCTTGGTATGGAAGAGGCAGCGTCCTGCTGATGTGTGTAGATGGTGTGGTCTCAGGAATCCCTCAGTTTCGCAGCGCCCTGCACTGTGTTGCTAAAGTTTGACTTCGAAGTTACCTATCATGTCCCTAACCCCCTCCATCTCTCTAAACCTCCGTGGTCCTTGGATCAGTAATACCCTGGCATTGCTCTTTGCATTTGCAGTGGGTGGGGTGAACTTGAGAGTGATTGCAGGACTTTTACTTCGCACTGCCATCAACGGGTGAATATTGTTATCGATTGATTAAGTTTATGCTGAGGTAAGAGCATCTTTCCTAGTTCTCAAATTCTATCTGCTTCTGTCAATTCAACCTTCTGAAGTCCTTTCGCTACCTTCGACGTCACCAGCTTTTGCTAACGTCGCTTCAATTGAAATCGTGATCTATGTTAGGAAGGGGAGTCGGCACGTCATTGCGTGTTTAGAGCAACTGGTTACAGCAGTGGAGGTTCATTAGTGGAGGGACAAGAAAATTTTGAGGAGTCCTTTTTGCATTGGGACAAAGCTGACATGCAATGAAGAGAGAACTGCTCCTCTTTCGGCAGTTGGAGAAGAAGGCTAGGCAATGAAATTGGGAAGAGCTTTCAGTTATTACTCATGCCATGCAGATTGGGCTCGGTGAAAGTGGTGGTGCTTGCCAGTTGTACTGAATCGCAGTCATTCTGAGCCACAGTGGAAGAGCAGTAGCTGACAAGTACGCTGTTTAAAATAATCATATTCTTCCCTCTAGAAATTATACTTTGCCTTGGCAGTTCCTATTTGGGGTTGATCTTAGACCTAAACTAGAACGCTAGAAGGCTGCAAAATTAGTTTCTCTATGTTCTGTGGGGGCAGGGGGAACTGGGGCTACGTTAAAACACAGTAATATTTCAGCTTGCACTAGTTTAAAATAGAATCACACGCATTACAGTGGTGGAAGAAGAGAGAGTAGCGAGGTTGTGGGGAAGGCAAATATAGAAATTGTTGCATTTTTATTTAACTTCTTTCCCGATTGGGTCAACTGGTGTCTGACTGGTCTCCGGTAGCCGTTTCGGCTGCTGTCGGCTGTTCCTTGATGCCCCTCCGTTGTAGTCTAGATGGTTAGGATACTCGGCTCTCACCCGAGCGACCCGGGTTCGAGTCCCGGCAACGGAAGCTCCCGAGTTTGACTACATTTTTTTGATTCTACCCGAACTTTTTGGTTCAGTTTACATTTCTAGACTATG
The DNA here is from genome assembly GCA_947034885.2 of Thuidium tamariscinum. Lineage (NCBI taxonomy): Eukaryota > Viridiplantae > Streptophyta > Bryopsida > Hypnales > Thuidiaceae > Thuidium > Thuidium tamariscinum. The sequence continues at coordinate 13,041,427 of OX344751.2, forward strand.
GTCGAAGAGGACTTCCAAAACGAATGGAGAACAGACCGTGCTGTGGTGAAGGGAGACGGCACCATCTTGTCCCAGAGACTAGCGGTACTCTTCTACACCTTTTTAATTGCGCTTTTTTTTAGCAGAGTTAGTTCAATTGGTGAACCTTACGGAATCTTTCACGTAATGACAACAAAGGCACAAAAGAAAAACTGCACACGAAGAGGATATGTTGGGTAACATTTTTAGCAAAACGTTCACTTAATATGAATCGCAGGACTCACAAATGTATGGCGAGGACGAGAAAGCTCAATCTTGCGTTTGTGGTCAACAATTCCAACTTTGCTGGTCAGGACAACGTTGCACACATAATCCACTTTGCATTGGTGCTGCTCTTTACTGAGTGCTACGATTCCACTCGAGACGAGAGGTCATTCACAGTGTCATTTGGTGATGAGGAAGAGTTTAGTACGAACAAGCTCACTCGACTTGAAGTTGTAAGTCTCAGTACCCACGATCCAAAGGTTCTCTGTGTAAACAGTTAGGTTTGTCTTCTCTGGATTGTAGGCCAATTCAAAGCTTCATCTGCAGTGAAGCTCTCGTACAAGTTATGTGGACTTTTATAGCATAGCTACTTGTTTCATTAGGTTCATATATACAATAGGGGTAGTCACACTTTCTTTGAGAAGTTGGTGAGTGAATAGAGGAGCCAATGGGGAGTCATTTTGCATGAATGAAGGTGTGATATTCCTTTTTGTTATTTGGAGAAGGGAGAATCAATCCTTGTAGAATGTGTTACTTGCAAAGCTGGATGGGAGCTCCCCAAGCCACGCATGCACACAACAAAAATAAAAAAATTCTCCCAAGAATTTATTCTTCGAGAAAATTTCTACACCTCGAGAGAAGAAGAAATAGCATTCCCAATTCTAAGAGAGTAGGAGCTCCACTCACCATGGATAGCCGACAAGATTGTGCAACATTCCCAATTCTTGGATAATTGAAATTAAGGTGAAGAAGGTGTGACTACTCTTATGTTGGCCAATATTGGAGAATTGAGACCTAGTCCCTAATATGAAAAATAGAAGCTAAGTAGGAGGTTCTTAAATGGAGTGAGTTCTAAATGTGTTCCCTATCTAAAAAAGAGTGTCATGCTCCTTAAAATATCTAATACTATCATTGATGAGAGAGGTAGGTATAAATGTTCAATTTAAGAACCTCCCACTTTACATATTTTGTGTAGCCTCTCTCTTAGTGGACCTGCTTGTTGATGATGCTGATGCCATTTACTAAGGGTTGAAATTTGGCCTTCAGGATAGGCGGTCAAGCCTATGTGCATGCGGATTTGTTTTTCGTAGGTGGTGAATGAGTTGTTACTAAAACCAAGAGTAGCATGTTGGGACCCATCGTTCCAAAGAAGAAATTTTTCATGTTCAATGAAATTGTAACGTGTAGTAATAAGAATAATGGAATTCTAAGATTATCATGTATTGTGGGACCATTTGATTTTTCTATTGACAGGGGTTTTACTTCTAAATTGGAGTGAGGATTAGAATCAAGATTAGAAGATGGCAACCCATTTCTAATCAGCCCTCATTTCCAATCAATAAGGTGGTTACACCTAAAAGTGCCACTTATTCATACTCTGTCTAGTTACTCTTATTAGCTTGTTCAGATTTTCATGTAGTCTTGTTGGCAAGTGAAAGCATGTTCCAACGCACCAAAGAATGCAAGATTTGGATACCATATGCAAAAGTTATTAGTAGTCAAAGTCTGTTTCTAAAAGTATCATCTACAATCTGAACATGACTGATTTTGGAAATGTATGTGCATTGTAGATGGTGCTTTTAGGAACATGGCACTTTTGGGTGTACCTACCTTAGGCTGTTTTCTTTCAATGAAGTTATGGTGAAATTCTCAAAGCAATTGTGGCACATTATGATTGGTTGCAAGGCTCTCATAAATGCAACTAGTCCTTGGTTGGTTTTGCAATCAGCCTATATCACCATTATAGGTTGCAAATATTCTACTAAAAAATTCATAGTAATTACAATTTGTGTAATAAAGTTCTAAAAAAATATGGCATCCTTCTAAATTCTATTTCTATACATGAAAAAAAATTTGCATTCAAAAAAGCTGCACTCAACATATGTGTAATTGCTTGAGTGGTTGGAAATGGGTGAAATACTCTATACGAAAAGAGACATGAAAGTTACACAATTGTTCTTGGCTAATTTGTTGAACAGACGAATGGGCTCAACAAAGAATACTTGGAATGAATTGGCTCAACAAGGAATATTATTACATGAAACACTCACCCCAAATGATAAGGGAGCTGCAAGTCACAGAGAGGCCAAGGGTGGATTGAAGAATGATAGCCATAGTCCAGTCTATCCTTTCTTCACCATGGGATGTCTGGCTCACATCCGATTGGAGAACCACGCTGTAAGGGTACGATAAATGAAGAAGTCACCTGATACAGCATCATTTCGCAAAAATCTTTGTAGCAAATGCCTTTGCTACAGCCAAGGCCTCGTCAATACCAGCTGCATTACTACCCTACAGAACACGAAGACATCGTGGCCAGTCAGATCTACTACAGTACCGACTAAATTGGATGCTGCAGATACCTCCACTTATAATCTTCAATAACTTAGATTCTCTAAACGTATATTTTCAAATCCAGACGACCTTACTTATTGATGACTGACAAAACCCAGAAAGGTAGGCCACATTTTTTACTTGTCCCTGCGCAAGCCCATTTTTAACACCACCGCCTGTACCATTGATGGGAGTTAAGCTTGCTCGTAGCCAATTTAAAGCTATCAAACCCCGTTTTGCAGCAGAATTAGGTACACCAGCATAGACAAACACCTTGTTCTGCTCCTCATCGACACTAAAAATCATCACTGCGAGGTCCTGCACCAATCAAAATAAACACGAAAAGTCAGTAAGTAATTTAACGAACACAATTCAAGAACAGATTTAAGTGAGAAAAAATTAATTGATGAAATCACCTGAGAGCAGCGCTGTTAAACAACATGATCTAAGAATCAACTGGTAAAGGGACTAGACATATTCACAGATATGCACAAAATAGAAATAATGTTAAAACCCTAAACGATGAAGAGACCGCAGTTTTCTTAAACGCATTTGGGTTGGGTCCTATGGGGACTCATTTTTTAATTTTCCTTTTAACCAGCACATGTAATGTCATTCATTGATTCTGGAGATATAAAATTCAGCCCCGTCTTAATTATATTTTCAAAAGATAATAAAAATCAAATTGGTCATTATAAAACCATAAAACCTAAGTCCTCGAGCGGTTGAATAGTCTCAACACACCTTGTGCTTCTCCATCACAAGAGTGACGGCTTCCCTGACAGCGTTTGTATCCAAACCAACATCAATTCGAAGAACACAATACGGTTGACTTTGAGCAACTGCAGCATCAGCAAATTCCACAGCTCCATTCAATGCTATTTGCAGATCCGATCCTGCAGCAGCATTCTGAGCTCTCCTGATGCGCTCCTGCAAGCACGTAATTTTTTTAACATTTATGCAATGTTGAAACATGTGACAGTCCTTAGCAGCTTCTTGACAGGTAAAAGCTAAGCACTACTGAGGTCCTCTACTTCGCAATCACCTCTGCACAGATCCTAGACTAAGCAAATATATAGTTAGGATTAATCTAGGGTGACGAAGTGCAATTATTTAACCACCACGTCCAACTTACCAGAACGCAGAAGGAATGAACACTTATGCCTGGCGAAGAAACGACATTGGTGAGAAAAAAAAGATAAATTTCAAGTCTTACCAACACACAAAACGCAGTCGGGAACTATGGTCATTGTATGGTCATTTATGGTCATTGTATACCTGGAATTCACCCAACCGAGCACGGAACTCGGCCTTCTTGGCAGCTGGGAGGACAGCAGAATCCAATAGATTCTTCAAAGATGCAACTTCCTGCAAGCACAATTGAAGGTGGGGTATTTGTCTACAAAACGAAATGACGATTCTACTGTGCGCAACCTTACCCTCAAGTGTATTTGACAATTCTAAATCTTCACCAACACCAAGTATTGTTTGCATTCAATAGAGAGTTACTGCCGAGAAGGCAGACCAGTGTATGCCACAATACCAAAAACATTGGCCGGCATGACAAGAGTGGCCAAAACAAGTTCCAAAATCAAAATTCCTAACCCTGTTCAGAGTGAGCTGCAGAGACTTCTGGCTGGGAGTCAAAGGGGGATGATTTTGAACGGAGGGTCTTCGTGGAATATCCATCTCGATTCCCAAGAAAGGTCGGTCAACAATATTCCTAAGCAATGCAGGATAACATGTAGGTTAACACGTTCTACAAGCTCTAATCATGCTCGTTACTGTGTCCATGGCTTCTTAGGGTTGATGTCAAAGGTCATGTCTGTTCCAAAGCCAGGAGGTGCAACTACATGTTTGTAAATGACCTCCAATATAAACCAAGTGAAACCTTACCTGACAACAAGCTGACCAGGCCAGCAAGGAAGGTGAGCAGCTAAGTTGTTGGGACACCAAAACGAGCGAGTCTTAAATTGGTCACTGTATAGTCGCAATAAACCTGACATGAACCCCAAACTAAAAGTCTTTTCACCGTGTGGACATATTGCAGAAACTATGAACCATTAGCACGGGAAAAAACAAATATTAAATCCCACCTTCTGTAGAGCTGAACCTTGAAACTTGCTCGCCTCATCAATCAGAGCACTGAACACCTTAATTTACTTCAATGAATGGCTTCCTTTGCGGCAACCATTGTGAGCGCAGACTCACCCGTTGGCAATTCCCTTCTCCAAAACCAAAGAAGAAGCTGTAACTTCCTTTGTGTTACTCAGTAAGGTGCCTGATTCCACACATTCACGTCTCATAGGTAAGAATATGAACAATTGTTCTCCAACGAAGAAATCACGAAGAAAAACAATTGCAACAGAAAGACTTTTGCTGCAAAAGCAAAAACCAGAGGAAATTCGGAGCAAATTATGCCATGACTAAGGTATGACTATGTGTTTTAATGGCTGTGAGATCTTGATCAAACCTTAAGATACCGTCAAGAGGAATCCGACGAACGTGAGGAATCAGAATAAGTAGAACTTTGGAATTTTGTCCTACAACAAAAAGCACACGTCCTCATCGATTACCTCTTTTATACCAAGTACCCTTGCATTACTTTCAAATTTCACATAAGAAGGCATGTGAGCAGATAGAGACAAAAACACAGAGACAAAACCTAAAATGGAAGTGGAAGGATCCCAAGGGTCCAACCTCAGTGAGGCATTCGGACCACATGATGGCTTTCTTCCTGAAGTAGCCGCCGAAGGACAAATTGCCAAGCATCTCAAAGAAGCTGTGGTGGTCCAAGTCCTTACGAACGTCATCAAGATTGCTGCACTTGCCACCGGTCGCCTACATTTGAGCATGTTGCAAGGAATTCGAGTTTAAAATTTAACGGGGATCCAAGATGCCCAGGCTTGAACTCGTTCACCCCATTAAAGTGAGAGGGTCGCAAGCACTAAAAAATTTCACCAAGAGATCATGTCCTGCAATTTGTCCACTTCCGCTGTAGATGCCGCAAATTCCACCTGATCCCATACATCCATAACTTCACTCAATGCCACTCAACCCGCAATTCCACCGTAACCCATACATCCTTAAACTTCACCCAATGCCATTCAATGCCACTCAAGCAGCAAACCCATGAAAACTACTCCGCACATTTTATTTGTGGAAAGCGCCTCAGTTTCAGTTTCAGTTTCAAGCAAAAGCTTTAAGTAGCAGAATAAGCATACTTTGGTGCATCCTTTCGGGAAAGACATCATTGTGACTTTGAAAATTCACAACTAGTTCAGAACAACTCCCCAAATACTGAAACAACTTGCATTAGACTCCATTTGCTCTTAGCAACAATTCAAAATTAATTCTAGCAACAGCTCAGATCCTTCGTTGTACGAATTTAGGAAACTGACCTCAAAAACCCTAATCAAAAAGCTCCAAACAACCAAATTACATTTGAAGAAAGGAAAGCTCCGTCTCTCTTCGAACAATTTCAAAGAAATTATGTCATATTCGATTCTCGTTGTCTCTGAAACAAAATTTTCGCGGTGTAGACTGATTCGTGAAGGGAAATTAGCGTTCCTTTGAATTAGTGTCATAGACAAAATGTTATTCTTGTGGAAATGAGTACTATGCAATAATATTCTGACCAGCGTTACTGTAGTTCAAAATAGTGTGAATTTGATAAATTAGTGTTATACACATTCATTGGACAAAGTAGTGTAGTCACCTTGAATTAAAGAATTGAATTTTTTTTTCACCTTTGAAAAACAACAGGAATTAATTGTTTATTGGAAAACAATTAAAATTTGGAAAATTTGAATCTTGATTGGATTTAGAGATTAACCCCTAAAGCCCTGAACAACGTTATTTGAGATTATAAATTTTCTGGGCAGCTCACTACGAACAGAGTTTTTATTTTTTTCTTTGAAATTTTGATACAATGTGTACCCAAGGAGTAGCTTTAATACCCAACAATTTTCATAACTTTTGACTTCACGGTTAAAAAGTTACGGCAGGATATGTTGTTTTCTTTATTCGGATGGTAGATTAAGCAGATGAAAAAACTTCTTCAAAAAAACTTTTTTTTTAAAGTGAAATTTCAAATTGGTTCTTTAGGTTTATACAAACATGGGAAGATTTGAATCAATGCATTCTGATCAATGAGTCAAAAGTTATGAAGATTTTGAATTTGGGGTAGTTTGCAGCCAGTTACAAAATCTCTACAGTACAAAAAAAGTTTGAAATTCTTCATTTAATTCAATTTTTCATATTTTTGGAAAAAAATAAAAACAGAATGTGTAGATTGTTTATTACAACATTTTAACCATTGGGATTAAAAAATTTCAATTCCATGAATAAAATGTTCACAATTTAGTATTTTGGCTCATTTTTTATTTCTTTCTACTTACTTATTTTTTCCTATATGTTGTACAATTCCAAATGGTTTGAAATTTTTTGAGAATGTAGCCAACTAGCATTGAAGTATGAATTCAAAGAGTAACCACCATTTTGAATTTTTTTTCACACAAATGTGACCTTGTGAAGTGCAGCTGCCCGTATTTTCGCAGGGATAAAAAAACAATTTTTGTCAATTCAAATGCTTATATCTTGCAATCTACATGGTGGAAATTTCTGAAATTTTTTCCACATGTTTACAAACCACCTTACTATAAGATCCTATTGTTATATGAGTCAAAAATGTCTTTTAAGAAAAATTGCACTTGTATTAGAAATGGCAGTTTTGGAGCATTTTTGGTGAAAACATAGTCAAAAACCTTTAGGGGTTAAACCATCATTTGGGTATTCTAAAATAGGTAACACACTTCTACATTTATCACCCAATCACTAGTCTTTATCTACATTTTTGTAATATCTTTAAATAGTTTAGATAATATTGTTTGATTTGAGATGAAGATATATGATTTTAGAAATAATTCATCATTTCAATGAAGATGTTGCAAATTTCATCTAAATTGAATAGAGGTAAAGACCATCATCATTCTAGCCTAAAGATTTATTGTCTGTAGTATGTACTTTGCTCATTTTTTCTCAACTTATTATTGCCTAAATTTTACCTTATTATTGACTAAAGCTTTACAACAGTAAAAAAATGGATGAAATTATTGAAGGTATTTCTCAAAAATATAAAGTCTATCCAAATATAGATCAAATTTATTCATTTTAGATCATATTTTAAGTGGAAGTATACTAGCAATGGGCAAATGAATGATTTGTCTAGCTTGCTAACATTTTTCAATGTTTGTTGTACTAAAGAAGAATCAAGGTCCATAAATGATCATTTACAAGTTGTTTTGCAATTTTGCTATAGTGTTTGCCTTCATGAAGTATTTGTTGTGAAATCTTTTGTAGAAGATAAATGGAATTAGCATATAAATCAAGTGGTTTTATATTTTGGGGACCTACATGAAATTAGTTATGAATTTTTAATTTGAAATGACTTAAGGTTCTTAAAGCATGTATACTTTGATATATTTCCATTTTAGTACTTAGAAGATAACAAAATGTACTTCTGAATTAAAAATGCATTAGAACCTATGACTTCATTGACTTCCTTCCTTCCTACTAAAAAAACAAAAAACCTTTCAAATGGGGTGTACTAGCATGTGACAAAAGAATTTGTGAATCTTGGGGTGATTATCTTATAGGCTTTTTATGATTTTAACTGTTTATATTATAAATACCTATCTCATAACCTCTTTTTATGTATTGTGTATCTATGTTATATATATATAATAAATCCCTTCAAATGGTTGTAAGTACAAACTAACTACAACTAAATTTAAGACTCATAGACTTATGACTACTCTCAAGTGCTAGCATTGTTGCTTCACAAAAAATGAAATCCCTACTCAGGGTATAGAAACAATTTACAAACTAATTCTAGGCAAGTTAATTTTTTTTTCAAATGACTAATGCATAATGAAAACTCTTAAGCAAAACATTTATCTTCCATATGATTGACTATTGTTCATTATTGTAAAAATGAGGTGTTTATTTATTTGGGTGAAATTTTTTTCACAATCTAATACCGGTATAAGAATTTCTAATAATTTCATAATTGATTGAAAAATGCATTCAAAACATGTGATTTCATATAAAAGTGGGGTGATTGCAAGAAACACTTGTTCTATTTGTTGCATTTTGTCACATCCTAGTTTTTGATTTTTTTTCTTAGCCATAACTTCTGTGTTTTAGCTCCAAATGATCCAAAATTTATTGGGAAGCTACTCATAGCTATTATGTATCTATAATGAATTTTGAAGATTTAAAAAATTATTATTATTTTTAAATAGCCCTGAAAATTTCTCACTATACTCGATTTAGAGGTTTTTAGCACCACTTATCTCCAAAAAAAACGAATTTCGATCTAAAATTTGGAGAAGAAGGTCTCTTAGTAGACTTATAGCTACTATCCCAAGGAGCTCTAAAAGTACTTATCTTTATATGTTATAGAAGTCTACAAAGAGAGCTTCATTCTACATTTTTTTCCAAAGGTACAAAACATTATTTTCGTGAGTTATTTGGTCAAATCCCATCACCAAAAAGTTTTATCAAGTGTTGTATTTTTACGTATTTTGAAAAAGAAATCCTATTTTTTACAAATTAAAATGTCACAAGTTGTATTTTCTTCACTAGAACTTTGGATATTGAATTCTCATAGAATTCCGGTGAAGAAAATACAACTTGTGATATTTTAATTTGTAGAAAATAGGATTTTATTTTTTTAAAAACATAAAAATACAACATTTGAAAAACTTTTTGGTGATGAGATTTGACCAAAAAACTCATGAAAATAATGTTTTGTACCTTTGGAAAAAAAAATGCAAAATGAAAGTCTCTTTGTGGACTTCTACAACACATAAAAATAAGTATTTTTAGAATTCCTTTGGACAATAGCTATAAGTCTACTAAGAGACCTTCTCCAAATTTTAGGTCAAAATTCGTTTTTTTGGAGACAAATGGTGCTAAAAATCCCTAAATCAAGTATAGTGAGAAATTTTTGGGGCTATTTAAAAATAATAAATTATTATTTTTAAATCTTCAAAATTCATTATAGATACATAATAGCTATGAGTAGCTTCCCTGTGAATTTTGAGTCATTTGAAGCTAAAACACAAAAGTTATGGCCAAAAATAAAATCAAAAACTTGGGTGTGACAAAAGGCTTTAAGTGTTTCTTGCAATCACCTAGTGTTAAAAATATCACAACAATGCATACAATTTGTTGTCATAAGGTGAGACTTTTGATTTTCCAAAATCCAACCCAAAAGTTATAAGATGTTGTATACTTTTGAATTTTCTATTTTATAATTATTTTTTATTGACAGATTGACGATCACTGCTAGTGTATACTTCAAACAATTTTACTAATTCAAATTATATCCAATAAATAATCCAAACATATAAATCCATGCCTTAATATAGGTTGTTTGTTTTGTTTTGTTTTGTTTATTTTGATTGTTATGTTGAGATCTCTTAGACTATTTGTCCCTTGGTCATATTCTTTGTACGATCGGAAAGCCCCTAGCATGGAAGCGTGCTTAGACTTCCTTTGTAATGTTTTAATCTACAATATAAAAGTTATCGAATTTCAAAGTATTTACTATTATTGAAATTTGAAATTTTTTTTTAATTACTTTTACTTATATTGTGGTTGTGGCAATGGCACATGGTACATTGCACTAAATAGTGAAATTAGGTTGCCTTTACAATTAGGTTGCCTTACTCCAAGAAAGCTATTCTATAATTTACCAAAGTTAATAATTATTTTTACAAATACTTCCATTTGTACACATGGGGATTCATGAATTCCAACTATATTTACACCAATAACTAATTCAAAAGTAGTGCATTCTTGTATATACAATAATGATAAATACCCTAGTGTGGAATGTCAAAAAATTAGCTATGGGCAATCTAATTTCACTATTTTTATTTAGTGTAATGGCGTAACGATTGAGAACCGGACGTTTTGGCTGGTTTCAATGTCTCGCGGGTCTCGCCTGCCCGCCTTGACCGTGGCTGCGTCCGTGCGAGACAGAGATTCGGAGGGTTTTAGGTCACGTCCCCGAGAGATTGCGTAAGTACCAATTTGCAGAGTAAATTGAACCTGAGCAATTCTGCCCTTGTGTATCCAGTAATAAGTTAGAGCATTTAGAAGTTGCATCAATTTTCTGGCAATTGATTGCATCTGGTTCTTCCATTTGGCAACGTGATCTCCAAACTTTTCCAACAAGTGGCTGTCACTTTGCGGAACCATCAGTTCACGTTGCATCTCAGAGCTTGTCAGTTGCGGAAGCAATTAGTAATTCGACAGGATTAGCGTTCAATGGACTCCTGACTTGATGAAGGACGTTTTCGAGAAAGAATTGGTGATTGAGTGATCGCTAATTTTGGACTGGACTAGACTGTACCTCTGGATTTGGGGATTAGGGCTAGGATTTGGGGGAGAATCGATTTGAGAGAGACGATGCTGCCCAGCGGAGTATTGGAGGGCGCGTGTTGGCCTGTGTCGACCTCGTTTAGAACTGATGAATCGGCCTCGCGTCATGTTTTCGATCGCGCACTTTGTAGGCCAGTCGTGTGGCTGCCAAGGAAGAGTGCAAGTTCAGTTCGGGCGGTGATTTCTGAGCCTTCGGCCAGTGATAGCGCCGGTGACAGTGCGGCGGATTTTGTTAAAAGAACGGAGCGGGCGTGGATGATATCCAAGGTTGGTGATCCTACTCTTGCTTGGTGCTCGTGATTTTCGAGTCTCGTGGTTTAGGTTACGCAAAATCAGAATGATATAATTCTGGCTTTGAGCAAATTTTCGAACGGTGACCTAATTCTGAGACTCTGAATGTCAGCAACCCCGTCCGCTGAAATGCGCATCGTGTGAAGCAAGTGGAAGTGAGGAATGCGTCTGGTGCAAGGGTACAGGCTTTTTCATTCTAGGCGATTCTATGCTATGTGAGGTTCCTTCGCGCAACAGAACTTGTGTCATATGTGCTGGCCAGGTAAATTCGCTTTTCCGTTGCAGATTGCTAGGCAGCGTCGTCGTATGAACCCTAATTGACGACGCTGCATTTTTGAAGAAGCATACTACATTGTTGATGCTTTTCATGAATTGTGTGGTACAAACGCTCCAGCAAGAAATTTAAGAAATTTTAAGTGTGATGCTATTGGGTTGTCGTCATTGTGGATCTATTAGAATGGAATGGCAAAGGTATTTCGTTCTCAATGGTTGAGCTGCTGGCGTCTGGCGTTGCAGGGAGCTGTACCTTGTAAAGATTGTAAAGGGACAGGCTTTCGAGCACAGTGGTTGGGACCACCTCCTAAGGAGGACCATGAGGATCATGGCACGGACCTCATTCGACCTTAACCCTATCAGCACCTTAGAGTTTTGTGGGATTCAACCATGGGGGACATTGTTTCATTTGAGAGCGAAAATAGACTCTGCCAATCTCATGTTGACTTACGCAGATAGTGAGCCTACGTCAGACTATGGCTTCGCAACACAGGTCGGGTGTAGGTGCGTCGATTGGCAAGAGGGACCATCAAGAATTTGCATTTGTTGCCATTTAGGGTTAACAGGGTTGACAGGCTGATGGGCGTAGATGTCATGTGGTCATTCATGCTTCTCAACTGGCATGTACCATACTACCGTCTTTTAAACACGTAGAAAATCTGAACAAGGGCAGGTTGATACTAGGATTACTATGGCGCCATTGATTGCTTTGGCACTCGTCTCTGAGCACTAGATCAGATTATGTAGATTAGGACTTAGGTAGTCATTCATATGTTGTGATTGGAATGATCAGATCACCAATCAATTGTACTGCATATTTCGAATTCAACGAGACCCACTTGTGTTCACTTTTCGCTTTGGGTTTTTGTCGATGGTATTTAATTTTCAACCCAGGACTGAACTGACCCTGCTGTCCGTAATCCATGAAATTCCTGTCTGCATCTGGCTATAAATCAGCAGGTACTCACAGCTTGCGGAGGAGATGAGCACACAGAAGATTGAGCCAGTTATTATTGAACTTCAGGCAGATATTTTCATCTTTATCTCACAGGTCTTAGAATTGACAATCGCAGCGGTGCAGTGTTTGTGTGGAAACTCCATCACAAGTAGTGGTGAGACTCCACTTCCTCTCACCCTAAACTGCATTTAATGAAACGCAGATCGTTGATGGTACAATAATTTACATCTTAAAGTATAAAAAGGCACCAAGTTTTGACCTCTGCAGCCACTTCTCAGCTTTTCTCCTGAAGAACTTCGTAGACCGTCGTCTGCAAGAGAGGAGAGGGCCAGTCACGAGTATATCACGCAACCTGTGTGGATCGACTGCCATGTACATGCTACGGGAATAAACAACCTGAACCCTAAACTTGGCCGCGTTATTGACGCTCCAAAAAAGTCATGCTTCAGGATTAAGCTATTTCAGGGCTTGGCATTGCAGCTAGTGAGGTCAGCTGCTGTCTGCTTCAACTTGACTGCAAGAGTACAAAGTACAACGCGTGGTCAGTCGAAGAATCAACTTTCGCACTAATGAGATTCATGAGAGTGGCGATGGAATGTAATCTGGCAGGTAGTACCTTGGAGAATTGGAATGTTGAAGGTGCGAATGCGTCGCAGTACACCATCAGCTTGGGCTCAATGGGCTTGCGACGCCGTGCTTTGCCGAGGATGACGCGCTTAAGAGTTTTGCAGATGGACAACTGCAAAACCAACAACAGTTGTGAGCGAAAGTTCACCACCATATCCTAAGTGACTTAGGCGACAGGGTACGTGGAGAATGAGCTCACCATGAAGCGGGGACGTCGTCGGTGGGGCTTAGTGAAGTGCGATTTGGCAGGGCTTCGACCCTTCCGGCGCTGCGCCATGAGGCTCACAGCAGGCGACAGAAGCTCCAACGCAGCCGCATATGCAGGGGAGGGGGAAGATGCTCCCTCCGCAGCCGCATATGCAGCAGGAGGCTGGATGACAGTTGATTGTTCCGCTTGGGACGCAGGGGTCTTGCTGGAGCGGGTGAGTCTCCGCCCCGAATACTGCTTTAGCAAGCGAGGGCTGAGGTCTTGAATTAGCTGTCGTCTCGCAGATTCCCCAAAGGAAGCAAGCATTTGCTCCGCCGCGGAGGGCATGGTGTAAGGGAGCCGCATAGGACGCTTGGGAGAAGCTTGCACTTCACTCGAAATTGGCAACATCACGGGCTGAATTTCGGGATCACCATTCCGAGATGCTGGAGCTCCGACCAATGTCGATGTCGATGTTGCAGGATCACCGTTGCGAGATGCACTGGCAGATGGAGCTCCGACCGATGTCGATGTTGCAGGATCGCCGTTGCGAAATGCACTTGCAGATGGAGCTCCGACCGATGTTACAGGGTCGCCGTTCCGAGATGCAGTTGAAGCTCTCAGCCATGTCGATGTTGTAGGATCACTATTCCGAGATGCACTTGGACTTGGAGCTCCACGCAATGTCGGTATTGCAGGATTGCCATTCCGAGATGAACTTGGCGTTGAAGCTCCAAGCAATCTCGACCTGTGCGGATCGGGTTTGAGGACAGGTAGGCTGCTGGGGGAAGAGTTCGGCCCTTCGACGAAATCCTCCTCGATAGATGCATACGAGCTCGATTTCGACGTTTGCTGCGTGACATCGTCCAGGTCCCCGCTTGAGAACATGAAATTGGACGCGGAAGTTTGGCTGCTGGTGCCGTCAGGGCCAGTCAAGATGCTGGTGGGAGAGGAGGGCGAGTGGAACAACTGTTTCAGAGTCGGGGAGCTCGCGGCGGATCTCGACACAGTGATTTGGCATCCTTCTTGCGGCAGGGAGCTGCAGCGACCGACGAGGCCAAAGCGTTTCCTGCGCTGCTCGGGGGGACTTGGTGCCCGTGGGGGCAGGCTCTTACACGACGCTAATGCGTGTTTGCTTCCTGGCGATGACGCTGTTATGCACGGCGCGAAGAATCCAGCGAGTGGATGCGAAACCCGATCGAAGCTCTCTACGCTCCGGAATGAAGGCACGGCGAGGCGGGGCGGTAGCTGGAGCAGGTTAGGCTTTCGAGCAGGAGTCCCCACTTTTGCTTTCCCTGGTGCATCCTCCCACTTGAATGGCACCGAAAACGCGGGCGAGGAGCTTTGTCTTCCCGGCGTGCTCAATGGTGTATCGTACTGCTCCACCAGGAACTTCGCCGCTGCTGAGGCATCAAGGTCAAGCAGCTTCTCGTTGCTACTGTACCTCCTGCTTGAATGTCCCAAGCTCGCCTCTCTCGAATGCTGCGCTTCTCCGTAGTATCTGTGGCTCTCAGTGCGCCCTTGGTCGCCATCGTTATCGCCCATGCGAATGCCTCCATCTGCCGATGTCCCAATCATCTCAACAGCCTTAGCGAAAGGTATACTTTCCATGTATTTGACGATCTCTACAGCCTCTCGTGACAGCTTGCGAGACAAACGGATGCTCTTAGGCTTACCAGGCTGGTCCTCCCATTGGAACGGAATTGCAGCGGGCAGGAAGTGGGCTTGATCAGGGGGAGGGCTGGTGACATTCCGGGATTGTTTGCGATTGCTGAGTATCTGCTCTTGTAACGAACTGCCGCTGCTTCGGTCGTTTTTGAACCTCGAGCTCGGGGGAGTGACCGAAGCAAGCTCTTGCGGCGCAACACTCTCTCGAAGCGGAGATGGCGAATGCCTACTCTGTTTCCTCACCATGGACATGGTCTCTACTTCGATGGTGCTCTCTTGTGTAAAGACCGTCTTGGTAGGGGTGGAGCTGTTGCATTTCCACAACGGTGAACTTGGCTTGAGCCATTGATTAAGTCCATCGTCTCGCCCGACAGTCAATTTGGCCAATTCCTTGTGGTAGCTCACATCGTCTTCAAGTCCAAACCTTGGGCTGGCAGTCTTCAAAGCCCTAAATCTCTGTAAAATCACACTTCGTTCCGGTGAGTCCGGCACGTCCACAGCAACGTTCTTGCGCACCTCAACAGGCACTACACTCGAATCACTCGACGGCGCTGCAACGACATCCCCTCCTTGCACTTTCGTGCTCTTACTGGAGCGAGAATCGACTTCAGCAATCGATGCAATGGCTTCGGCAAATCTGTTGGACCCGTGACGACTTGGAGTCTCCATCTGTCGCGGCGGCTTGAGGTGTGACCCAGGTGGCAAGTTCGTTCCACTGATCTCCTCAGCTCCAATTCGGAACCTGAAACTTCCACCTGGAATACTTCGGAAACTCCCACCGGGCGTACTTCGGAAGCTCCCATTAGCCGTCGGCAGCATCTCCTGCAACCGCCCGCTGTCCAGTTCGAAGCGGAAACTGCTGGACCAGGTTGCGATCTCCTGTTTCCCCGGAGGCCATTCTGAGTCGACGTGCCCGCCGAGATGGACATCTGCGCTCACATCGCCCTTGACGCCATGGCCAGCACCACCTTTGCTCTTCTCGGACTTGGGCTTGCTGGTGTCAATTTCGCGAGTTCCCCTGTCAACTTGACGACTCCGGACTAATTTGGGGGAGCTAAAGAGAGGAAGCTCTCCGTCATTGGCATTGAGGCCACCAGGGTCACGTACACTCAGAGCTTCCTCTTTGGGATCATCCTCGGTGTACAAAGTGACCTTCGTGGGCTTACTTCCTGGCGCGATTCTCTTCGCTTCTCCCCTACGTCGCCCCATCGCTGGCTTCCTTCAGCGCATCCTACACCGTGAGCTTCACACAGCAGCTAGCAACGAAGCTTTTGCATGTTTACACGGCAGTTCAATTCACGAAGCTTGTCAAATTCTCATCGCACGCTGGAAGTAGCAACGTCCCTGACGAAACGGAGCGGTCCCACGCTGGCATTACGGTACTACTCATCTGCACTTGTACATCATCATCCTCTTCCAGTCCTTTTTGAAATCACACACAACCACTGATTAGTCCTGAGCATTTCCGTCAGGAGCAAAAGGATGAAAGTGTAACACCACATGCGGCAAATCAAAACGCCAGCAAGGATTCAGAGATTGCAGGTGAGAGAGAAAGCATATCCGGCCCTGGCGATTCACGGACGTCATGTTTGCTACGTTCCGGCTATGATAGTCGGTGCCACTCGATGACCTTGCCTCTGCCATTCCTGGCGAGGGTCGATCGAGTACTGGTCACTGACGAGGTCAGAGGTGCGAGAGGACGCTTGAGTGTGACGAAGACACTCGGAGGCAACCAGGCTTGGAGCTCTGGTGCCCTTGGCACTCAAGCCCCAACGAGATGAATGATCCTATTGTGCTACGGACCTCGAATTCGGTATGCCTCCCATGCACCGATCCTATTGTTGTGCACATATTGTTGTCTGTTACGTACGCTACAGGCCACGTCTATGAAATAGCAGGATGGGTCCCGGTCAACTCAGAGCCTGGAATTTGTAGGAAATCATCACCAGTTGATGTGTTAAGGATGCACCACCAGTCTCAGGCGAATTCAATGGATACGTTAGTTCAATGAACGCTCGAAATACTCGCTTCATTGCAGCAGGAACAGGTCATCGAACTTCACAAACAAGCGTGACTTGGATCGAATTATGCACCTGGGGAAGGAATTTGAGCAACTCACCTAATAATCGCGTGCTTTCAGTTGCTGTTGCTTCCCCGAATACTCCCGAAATGTGCAGCAACAGCATCAAGCGCCAGCCGGACGGAGAGTGATGCGCGCACAAGCCTGAACGATCTCGGTGCGTACGGTATTCATCAAGTAAGCAAATATTTCTGCCCAGGGAGCCTGAGTGGAAGCCCAAACGCTATTCATCGTGCCACTCAGGCTTCCGGGCGTCACCTTGTTGTGATATTCGTAGTATCTTCCAGGTGGCACCGGGTGGCCGGAAGTGGAAAAGGTCCACCGTCAACGTCCAGCCAGTGATTATAAAAAAGTGGTCGTCTTTGGGAGAGAATCAGGCTACAAATTGACTTCCCTCCTAAACAGGTAATCCTGTGATGGATCCGAGATGCACAGTACTGTACTTCAATGGAGCTACAAAAGGTCAATCTAGCTAACACTCCCGTGATGGGTGAAATATCAGTATATGAACTGTGTTGATTACCTTACTGTAGCAGCGGAAGCTCATTCCACCATTCTAGTCAGAAGTCAGAACTCG
Organism: Thuidium tamariscinum; assembly: GCA_947034885.2. Classification (NCBI taxonomy): domain Eukaryota; kingdom Viridiplantae; phylum Streptophyta; class Bryopsida; order Hypnales; family Thuidiaceae; genus Thuidium; species Thuidium tamariscinum. The sequence goes on from OX344751.2 coordinate 13,059,119, forward strand.
TTCAAGATCGAAGTGCCGCTCTGTTTTCTTATTTGATTTATTTAATCAAGGAATACTACAAGGAGAGTTCAATTGTAGTGCCGGTGATGCCGGTCTGCAGAGTCGCATCGTAGGCTGGTTTGGGTAATAAAAGAATCAAGTGAACAATAATGCTGTTAGACTAGGCCATGATAGCTTGAATCGTAGTTGTGTGCAGCATAACTAAATCAACAAGGCGCGAAGCAGGGTGCTACGTGTGGTCTTTCTACTGTAGAGGTCTAGCATAGTATTATTGTATTGCATTATACCAAAGTAGTGGCAAGTTGAAGGAAGAAAGGAGAACAATAATACATCGTAATGCGATGAGATCATTCCGTCGCATCGTTTTGCATTCCGACTCTTCTGGGGTCTGCCTCTCTGTGGCCGGATGTGCTCTTGGTCGAAGGTCATGTTCGAGCTTCCAAACCAGCGCCTGCATCGATTGCAGTGACGCTCGAGCAGTCTACTGGAGTACTCGATCTTAGTTCATGCATTGGTGGGTGGCAGGGATTCGAGGAGTGTGATACTGCTGCAGCAGCTTCTGGCACGCAGAACGTTAAATCCTGCCTTCGAAGGTGGGCCCAGCAGAGTGGATTGACCTCGGGGGAAAATGCAGGAATTTTTTATTTTCTGCAACTTCTGAATTCATATTTGCAGTCAGAGACCTCCAGAGCTAGGAGAGGTCTAGAAGAGACCCTAGAAGAGACCCTAGACACAGCATAGAAGAGGGGGCTTTTTTCAATTTTACCCCGGAGAACCCAAAATTTACCCTGCTGGGCCCACCTTCGGAGGCAGGATTGATTTCACGTCCTGCTTCTGGCACGGCTTATTGCATGCTCCGAGATGACACATGCATGGAGCAATAATTGATTGATTGGGATGATGGAAATGAGGGAGAATTAGTTGCGTCTGATCCAGGATGTGCAGATGATGCCATCTGGGGTGATCCTGGCTGCAAAGACGTTCAGTTGAGGGTGCTATGATTCAGCTGACAGGAAGAATTATAAGTTACTTTTCCTCCTCTCGAACTTCACTGCAATTCATGCAATTCCACATACCCTTTATATCCTCTGAGTGGGTAGAGTGGGCCGGGCTGAACTGACCCCCTCGCTCGGTGCTTCAGGGAAAACCCTGGAATTTTTTATTTTCCACGCATGATAAAATTTACAAATTCTGAATTCATATTAGCAATGAGAGGCCCCCAATTTTCTTTGAAAAGATCAATTTTTCAAGCACAAAATTTGGGTTTTTTTGTTTTACTTGCACCCTTGGAATTACTTGGAAGGACCTAGCGAGGGAGCGAATTCACCCAGACCGTCAGGGTGGATTTTAAGGGAGGTTGTTCATAAAGCGACCCATTTAGGGCTGAGTTTGCAATTATAATGAGGAGTTTGGTTTCTTGAAATACTTTTCAGTAAATTTTCAGTTAAAGTAAAGTGATATTGACATCTGCCAATTTTGGCTTCTCTAATTTTTTACTAGCTTCCCTTTTGAGAAAAAATGGAAGTGGCATCGAACCCAAGTTTTGTTTCATATTTTTTTGCTCTTCATGGAATTAGTTATAAATTTTTGAGGTAGAAATAGAATGGTCACTAAAAGCATTCCCCCTTCTTAAATGTACACCTTGTGTACATTGATTGTGCACTATTGTAATCAGTACAATATGAACTTCTATGTTAGAGATTGTTTTTTAGAATAGGATCACTTTTAGAACACCCACTTTACAAACCTTGTCGTATCTATTACATCCCTCATTTTTACGCCTCCAATTCTTTTAGGCAAGGCCCTCCTATTAGAATAGGATCTTATAGTTACCACTTGTAAAAAGTGAATAAACTCTTGATTTTCATACCTATTTTCAAAAGGAGCCTTCGGGCCGGGAGATTAGGGGAGATTTTATTGCTTTTTTTAAAACAAATGGAAACCCATTGCATTAAAAAACTGTGACGAGTACTTTCTACCCAAGGAACTGTAGAAGATAACCCAAAAATGAATTCATTGTCATTGTGTACGTGGACTTGATTGAACCAAAAAGTAAGTTCCAATCAGGGACGTTTTTGGTTTCAAGAATCCAGAGGGAAACCTAAAAGTAAAGTATGTCCTCCATCTGACCCTTACAACTATCTTGTTCTTCAACTGCCATTTCCACAGTACAAATCCAATGAAAATGCATGATCCCCGCCTTTCCCTTTGGGTTTGCAAATTTTGTCTTTTACAATGGTTAGCCCCCCATCAGTGATAGGAAATATGATATTGTAATATATGGAGCCCAGCACAGGCAATTCAAAAGACAAAAGGGAGAAGAGAAAAGGAAAGAGGACAAGTGGGAATCAGTGGCTTTGCATGGGCAAGATGCCAAGATCATCTCAATAATAGCACACCAATAGTTAGCAATAAGGAATTGGGACACGTTGGCAGCAACATTCTGTCTGCAAACTCAATACAAATAAAATTCTCTTTTCAATGCAGTGGGTTCCTTCCCATTTATTAAAAAAAATAAAAACAAAAAACGAAAACAAATAAAATCTATACAAATAAAATTAAAAGTATTTTCTCCTGTCAAGTCACTTTTGAGGAATTCCAAAACTGGGGTGAGGCCATTTTAGAACTGATCGCCTCTTCAGGAAAACTAAGCTCCTTGAAACAACTTTCAGTAAATTTTCATAGGAAGAAAAATGTGATTGGCATCTAATCCAAGTTGTTTCATATTTTTTTGACCTTTGTGGAATCAGTTAGAAATTTTTGAAGTTGTTCATCAGTGGTCATCAAAAGCAACCACCTCTTGCAATGTGTGGAGTTGGTACATTGAAGACAACAAAATGTACCTTTGGGTCGTGCTCAATTATAATGCCCGGTTGGAGTTCGAGCCTTCTATCTTAACTTGGAGTAAGCTTATCTAGTTGAGAAAAAATCCACAATAGAAAGCTTTGGCATCTACCACAACCTTTGGAGTTTGAGCCTTCTATCTTAACCTGGAGTAAGCTTATCTAGTTGTGAAAAAGTCTACAATTGAAAGCTTTGGCATCTACCATAACCTCTAAAGTAAGTCTAAGACATTTTTGGGCTTGAAAACCATTCAAAATTGCCATATCTATTGCAAAGTTCAAAAATTTTAACTTTTCATCTTTTTGTGTATCTAACCATGGGATCTTGTACTAGACTAGTATAAAAAAAAGTGTAGTAGAAATTTCAGAATCCACTCAAATTATAAGATTGTAAGATGTTTACATTTAAAGTCAAGAATACAATTTCTTTTGTACATTCTATCACTAGATATTTTTGGCTTTGAATCTTCTTAATTAAAAAATTTTGCACTAGTGAGTTTGAGTTTAAACTTTTATAATGATAAACATTTAAATTGAGGGTCAAAGAAAAAAAAAATTAACTCTTTATTTTCATTCATTAAAATATTGTTAAGTAGAATTAGGTCTAAGATTAAATGATACATTAAGTTATTAACCCCTAAATGCCCAAGGCACCAAAATATGGTGTTTGCAAAACTTTGAAGTTAAACAAAATCTATTTAAGTTTCTATTTTTAGTAGTTTGTATTTCTGGAGAATTCTTTTTGAAGTCTACTTTAAGCATCAAAAATCCGATCTTGAAAATGATTGACTATGATTTTTCTATTCAAGATTTTGTACAAGGGTATCCATTGCAATCTTCCGACTTTCTCTAGTGTTGAAGGCTTTTAGAAATGAGCCTCAAAAACACTAGATCTTGGAGAAAAAATTACATTAAAAATTCATTTAAAAAAAATGTAGGGTAGATTTTGAGAAGCCACAAATTGATTGGGATTATACATGTTAGGCCCTTTCACCTCATATTTTTTTGGTCACCAAATTTTCAAATTTGACTTGTGAAAAGAGGATTGAAAGACTTCACATCACTTTTGCAATTTTAACCCCTTGGCTTATGATTAAACATTATAATCTTTCAATCCATAAGTGATATTGTTGTGTTTTCTTTTGTGGTCTTTTCCAAAGTGATCTCTAACCATGTCTAGTTACATTCTAAAACAAATTGATAAAACTCATGATAAAGTTGACTTTTTGTTCATTTTAGAGCAAATTCCTAGAAGCTCAAAAAAGGTCGTGGGCATTTAGGGGTTAATAGCTCCAAGATAAAATTGAAACACCATAATCCCAACATTGAGATTGTTGTCACAAACAAACTTAACACCATGAAGAATTTTTTTTAGTTATCAAATTTGCATCCAAAAATGAATTCTATAAGTTTTTTTTCTAATAGATGCTTACATTGCCTAAAAAACAAGATTGTCCATGACTTTCTCATTGTTAGTCCAAATTGAATGATTCAAAGCTTTGAATGTAGGCAAGAATATAATCCTTGAGAAAAATAAAATAATAAATATTCAATTTTTTGTCTTTTTTTGGCAATGCCTAGAAAACTCCTTTGGAAGGCATAACTTTTGTTCCTAGGCACCAATTAAACTTAAAAGATCATATTTTTAGAAATCTAGTGTAATTTTATTGTATTCAAAAAAAATTCAAAAAATTATATGAAAAATTGAGATCACGTAAGCTTGCTCAAAAATCTCTAGTGTCTCCTAAGGGGACTTTGGGACTTCAGGGGATAAGGTAGGATGCTCTAAAAAAACGATTTTATTCTAATAGCAACAAGTAAGAAAGAGGTAGATTTTGCTTTCTACAATGTATCAATATTGTACATTTTAGGAATTGGGTTGCTTTAAGTGGGTAGTGTGTTTCAACTTCAAAAATTTGTAGCTAATTCCATGATAGTTCAAAAATATGAAACAACTTGCATTAGATGCCGATTCCATTTTTTTGGCAACAAAAAATTATTGAAAGTTGGTTCAAGGAGTTTAGTTCCTCCAAAGAATCAATTAGCTTTTAGAAAGGTACTCGAAGAGCAAATTATCCTAATGTTGGTGAATTTTTCAAGCATATGATTTCCTTAGAGCATCCACATAGCAAGGGCACTAGAAGGAGAAAATAGAGTTTTGGGCATGTGTAGAAGGAGAGGCCTACGTGTATATTTGTAGTTTTCCCATGATACAACTTACTAAACACATAGCCCAATTAAATTAGAGGCAATGTCATTATGGCACCTTTAGTGTCAACTACTATCTTCCAACTACCTCATGCAGTGTATGGATGATGCTTTAAAAGTTGGGTCAAAAGTTCAACTACATTGTATAGCATAGCAAGCTCAAGACTCACGATGTAAAAATGCCTCATGTATTTATTAGCATGGCCTCTTAAGATTTGGAGCTTGTTGGAAAATTTTATTTGAAACAAAGCCAATTAACATATTTGAATATATTAGAGAGCTATAATGGAAATACTCTTACACTTTAGATTCATGCAACTTTTTGACCTGGAAATGAATTCTAGTATATTATTAGCATTTATTCACACATCCATGCATTGTAAAATTGGGTATGTTACACTTCTTTGTTAGATTTGAAAAATGGTGGAAATATACCTCACATATTTTTCATCTTCAGTTGGTAAATTTCAATTCAAAGTTCACAGTGCAAAAATTTCCCACAAGCAACTTCCTACGAGCAAATTCTTGAGTAAGGTTGAAATTTTTTTCTCTTAATTCAAATACAAATATCTTGTAGTTTGTGTAGTAAAACTTGCAAAAAAAAATTACCACATGTTGATGTATAAGTTTATTGCAAAATCCTACAATTCATTACCAAAAAAATTGATTTTCATATATTGTAGTCAGTGCAATAGAAAGGACAATTTTAGTAGATTTTGATGGAAAAAAAGTGGCTTTAGCAAGAGGAAGAGGTTTAGTAATAGCAATTAAGGTATCTCATGCAATTGTGAATCCAGATTTGGTAAATCCATTGCAAAAAAAATTCATCTTGTAATGTCATTTCAATGGGGAAGGGGGCTTTCTACTTTTAAATACAACTTTGATTGCCAAAAAGAATGTTCTTTTGGTCATACTATTGCCATTAAGGGATAATTTCATCAAAAAAATCACCAAAGTAGTGGGCCACATATAGAATTACCAAAAAAATCCAATCAACTCCTCTACAATTAAATTAAATCCTTCCATATACTATCTAGAAGGAAATTTTACCTCCACCCAGGGTGGAAGTTCAATGGATTAACACTTAACAATGCTATGCCGCCTATAGAATTATACCTCCACCTAAAAGTTGGAAGTTTAGTAGGTTGACAATGTTATGTAGCTTATAAAATTACAACATTTGAGCCGATTAACTCCTCTACAATTAAACTACAACCCCACCTCCACCCCTCAAGTCTTTAAGAAGGAATTATACCTCCAATTAGAGGATAGAAGTTTAGCAAGTTAAGAATGCAATGCAAGTCTTGACAAGTCCTTCAATAAAATTAAAATATGAAATTTAAAAAATATGAAATCACTCAAAAACTACAATTTAGTTACAAGGAATTTTAGGGCATAGATTAATTAATAAATATTGTAATTAATCATTAATCTTCACTATTTAGCTTTGTACATAGAATTTTTTAAATATTTTATTAATAATTTATAAATATATTCCTTCCTTTTTTCCAAAAAATATATAAATATATTCCTTCTTTTTACTCTACTATACTTGATCTTGAATTTCTGGATTCATATTTGTGACAAATTAGTTCCATTTATTTCATAATTTGTAAAATTTAACAATGAAGTGGTCACTATTGGAAGATGATTTTCTTACTCATTTTTTATCCTCAATATATAGGACTTGTTTTCATACATAAAGGACATAGTTAACTTGAGAATGAGCATAAGATGCCAGCTCTTTAAAATGTTATGTGTCCAAAAGAGCCTGTCAAAGCACAATTTTAGTTATACAAGAACATAGATTTTCTTCCAAAACACCTTGAAAGTCACTAAATTTTTTAACCTTGAAGTCTTGTAACAGCTAATTTTGGATGATGTACAAATTGAAAGTCTTATTTATTTTTCATTATAGCTTGGATGAAAATCATCCTAGTTTTTAGACATACTTCATGAAATTGTTGTCCTATCCAAGGGTTGGATTTGGTGTACTAAGGTAGGGGTACCCATAGTCAATTACTTAAGTGATTTTCACACAAATTATGAATAATATGAGGCAGGTGAAATTTTTGCTAAGTAGAAAGATAGGAAATATGGGGACTAAAAATTTTTCAAAATTTTATTTTCAAAATTGAAATTAGTGTGATTTCTGGAAGCCAAAAAGTTGTCTAGACTAATAGCCAATGTTTGGACTCTTCCAATTCCAATCATGGACTAAGTACTTTCCTGCTTACTACTCCCTACTTTCTTGCTCACTCCTTTGGAACATGTGTCATGATCTTATTTGGCCCAAGCTTAACATGGAGGAAAAAACAAATTTCAAGATTTTGTTGGAAATATATTTTAGCTTTGGTTGGAATTAGCCGCACTCTACATGTTGGCTATGGGTCTCTGGTCAAGAATAGATACCTCTACATTAGAATCCATATTTTTCTCAAATTACAAATGTAGAAGTATGTCAAGTAGTTGACTAAGCCAAAATTGCATTGACTATAGTTTAAATGTCAAATTACAAAAACAAGGTGGTAGATTTTAAGGAATACAAAATTTTAAAAAAATTACCATCTAAAGAGAACCTAATTTCAAATCCATTCCATCAAAATTTAACCCAAAAGGACAATATTTTTTTTGTAATTTAATTTTGAAGGAATTTTGAATTTTTCCTTTTAAAATTTGTAGAAAAATATAAGTCATAACATTGGTTAATCTAACCAAATGGATAGAATCTAAAATTCAAACTCTACAACCTCTATTTGCATACCAACTCCAAAATACTCTACCTAATTGTATTTTATGATGATTTTTCTAAAATCATGAATTTGGGAGATTAATCTTGATGCTTAAGGGTTCACCCTAGAATGCTCCAATGTCCAATTTTGGGGCAATGTACGCATTGAAATCCAGATTTTTTTCTCATTACAACTTGAATGAAATTCATCATAATTTTTAAAGATACTTTATGAAGTTGTAGTCCTATCCAAAGGTTGGATTTGGTGTTACTAAAGCACATATTTTTCTAAAATTACAAATATGGAAGTATATCAAGAGGTTGACATGGGTTGATTCTAGTTCAAACTTGGAATTTCAAAAATGAGGTCATAGAGTCAAAGAAGACAAAAATTTCCAAAAATGACCATGTTAAGAGAACCCCTCATTTCAAATCTTTTTCAACAAAATGTTCTCAAGAAATGAAAATATTTTGCTTATAATTTAATTTTCAAGAAATTTTGAATTTTTCCTTTCAAAATTTTTAGAAACATATTGGTGATAGGATTGGTGAATTTAACCGCATGGATAGAATCTAAAACTCAAACTCTACAACTTTAATTTGTATCTCAATTCTGAAATTTTCTTCTAAATAGTATTTTTTGATAAATTTTTTGAAATTGTCAATCCTAGAGATGAGTTTGGACACTTAGAGGTTAAAGCTTAATAGTATTGTAATCAAGTTCATTAATTCCTAAAGGACCATCATGCATTTTTTGGCAACATAGAAATTTTGGACAAATATTTGCAACTAGAGATTTACTTATTTTAGTTTGAAATTTTGATAGAAGGTGGGGATAAGGAATTTAATGCATTAAATTTCACGACATTTGCAAATATGAGTCCAAATGTGATGGCCTAATATGTTACTTTTTTTCACCACCCAGGCAATCTAAGCAGACAAAAAACTCACCTTTTTTAAAAACAAAAATTTGAAATTGAATTCAAAGAGTTACATATATGTGGAAAACTTTGAATCATTTCATCTTGATCAATGAGTCAAAAGTTATGAAGATTTCTAGTTTATTAATACTTGTAGATTCTCCATTTAAAAATAAAATTCTAAGTCCTTTATCATACTCAATTTTCAATAGATTTTGAAAAAAATAAAAATATTAGATGTAGATTTTTTGTTACAACATTTCAACCATTGGGATTGGAATTTTCCAACTCCTTAACAAAATTCATAACATATTTGTATTTTGAATCATTCTCTACTTCTTTTTGCTTAATTTTTTTTCCTATATGTTGTACAATTCTAAATGATGTGAAATATCTTAAGTGTCTAGCCAACTTGTCTAGGAGAAAGAATCCAAAGAAGCACCACCAACATGGGCATTTTTTCATGCAAATGTATCTTTGTGAAGTGCAACTGCTTTGTTTTTTGAAGGGCCAAATTTTTTTTGGGGTCAATTCAAAGGCTAAAATCTTGCAATTCTCGTGGTGAAAATTTTTTCCTGAAATTTTTACCACATCTTCTCTAACTAGCATATTGCAAGATCCTATAGTTACATGTGTCCAAAAACTTCTTTTTTTCAAAAATTTGGTACTTGTACTAGAAATGACAATTTTGGAGCGTTTTTGGTGAAAACCTAGTCAACAAACGTAAGGGGATAATTCAGGAATAAATCAAATCTGTTTCTTCAATTTTGCAGTGAAACTCTGGGTTTTTTTTGTTTTTTTTAAAAACCGACCGACTCTGGTTTGTTGGTGTCAGTATTTCTTTTTTCATAAACAAATGAAATGGAAATTCATTGCACAGAAATTGGTGTCAGTTTTTCTTCATTAGAACAGGTAGTAATAATTTTATTTATTTATTTTTAACAAATGAAACGGAATTTCATTGCACAGGGTAAAATACACGGCAAGGCCGCCAGCCAGCCACAAGTGGCCTGGCAGGTTGCAGTAATTGAAATTAAAAAACTGAATATTGTTGACATTTATTAGTATTAGTCCAGGATGCAGTATTTGAAATTTAGGAAATTTGTTAAAAAAATTAAAAATTAAAAATTAAATATGCTGTCGACATTATTAGCACCGACCTTTTTCTTTGGTAAAGGTCCACTTTAAATTCAGGATTGTGCATACAGGTAATTTAACCCTTGAATGATGGACTGGTGGCCGTGGAAATCATGCATTTTCATACTTTGTGACATCATCTACTTTGAATAAGCCAAATATACTCATTGGAAGTCTAAATCTTTTATAAGATCTCCCTTTTTCATCTTTAACCTTTAAATGATGTGCATGCCAGTTTGTGGTTGATGAATGACTTCCAAATAGTCTCCTCCATGAGAAAAACGAAGTTTTTCATCTAGTTTTTTTCGGTAGGAAAGTTATGATTGTGTACCATCATGTAGTGCACTAAAAAACTTGAATCAATGAACTCATATATTTAAAGGTCCCAAATTCTCAGAAGAAATCATCGGACTTACAGTGCCTATCTTGTAATTTGCATCACGGGCTACATTCTTTGTTGACTTGTGTTCCATTTCACATCTGTGATTGGTCTAGAGCTTGAGTGGTCTGTACAGAAATGGATACTGTTCACGGGCCACTGCTCCCCACAGTGACCCGCCCGTCGTTTAGGGTTTAACCCTTAAATGCTGGACCTACAACCACTGTTTTCAAGCCCCTATGCTCAACACTTACTTTGCTGCCATTTTCGGACTAGATGTGTATGAATTTATTTTTTTTCAGACATGAAATTACATCTCTTCTGTACTTCCCAGAAAATTTAGATTTTCTTGAAGAAAATTGATTTCTCTGAGAATTTTTGAAGAAAAAGTGAAGAAAATCATATCAAATAGAAAATCATCTCAAAAAATCTGAGAATTTTACCATGTGTGTACATTTTAGTGGCGAACATCATGGTGTAAACTCATTTTCTGTGTCATTCTATAATTACAATCCAAAAGACATTGAAAACACATCCAAAGTTTAAAATGCAAAAAAAAAATTCAAAATTAGTTTTTTTTCCCAAAATTCCAATTGGAGAAGAAACTAGAGTAGATGACCTTCATTTTATTAGTTGGGCTCAAATTCAAAAATATCATTTTTGTGGAGAAATTTCAGATTTAGAAGAAGGAGCAACAACTTCCCAAAATACATTGAAGATAGCATATCTTATAATCCGTTTTTGTTTTTTCTAATTTCTTAATCACGTGAACTCGTGAAGAGAAACACTCGCAAGACTATAGAGTGAATTAGGTACTCTTCATAATCCTTTGTGAAAGGTCAAGCAACAAGAAATGGATGAAAAAGTACTAGTAATCTCCCTTGACATTGTTGCTAAGCCATCCCGGGAACCATCCAAGTGCCACAAAATGGCATTGCTGGCTGTTCAAGGTTAACCCGTAAAGGACAAACCTATGACCATTAATTCAAAGCCTCATTGTCCATCACTTAGCTTAGTTTGTTGCCATTTTTGAAGTAGATGTCTATGAAGATTTTTATATTTATTTTTCAGAGATGAAATTACATGTCTTATGTACTTCACAAAATTTTAGACTTTTTTCCTTTTTTTGAAGAATTGATTTTTTTGAGAATTTGGGTTGACTTCAAATGAGTCCTTTTGAGTTTTTTTATACCAATGATTCCCACAGTAAAGATGATTCCCACAGTAAAGATGATTTCCACAGAGCCCCACTGCGTCCTTTCAGAGTTAACTTGCAACTTCATGGGGTATAGAACTTACTGAATTAGGATAGTGTGACGTCACAATGACTTTAGATCTTAAAGTCAAACTCAGACGTAGGTGTTACTTTAGTTGGAAATTTTCACTTGCAGTTGTCTAATATGACCGGCTCAATGTCCAAACAGTATTCGGATTTTTTTAAGAAATTCAAAAATGCCCGCACCACACTAATTCGTCAGATACAGTATTAGAGTTTGAGAAAAGCATAGAACTAAATTAAGCATTCAAAGTTTGCCTACTAGAGTTTGGTGTTGGGTTTCTTTTCAACAATTCTTAGTTGAACGTTCTTTTGACACCCCTTTTGCAACTAGGATTCTTTCTACAATTAACTCTATTTTCTTGTTAATTTTTTTGTATTTGTATTTCAACAAATAGTGTTTTATATATAGGGTAATTCGTAATTGTAAGGGCATTTTGTGGCAATGAGGGTGAGTTTGATGACAAGTCCCTCTCATTGTAAAATGCTTGATGTAGGAGGGTGTTACCTAGCATAAATTGTCGGGAGGAAAGTCTATGATAGGTGAAGAAAGCATAGTGCCCAAGTATGAGGCAAATCACATAATTGTATAGAAAATACTAATTGCGACAAATAACTTGCTTGAAAAATGCACAAGACATGTGGTTTATGTTGTTTACAACAAGTAAAGTTTTTTTGGTTTTCCCCAGATTGCTTACATAGAAATGAATGCCAAATGCACACACATATTAAAACTAATTTATTCTGGTTAAGAAATTTATAGTAACATGGATTAGCAACTTCATTGTCTTCATATGAATGAAATGTTACCCAAAAAACACTCAAACCTCCCATATCCCTCTTATAGACATTAGTCTAAGGTTTTTATCCCTAAAGAATAATTGCTTGTTGAATGAACAATTCAATGTGAAGATAGATTTTTAAAAAGCTAATTTTGAACCATTGTTTCAAAATTTTGAAACACAATGCATACAATCAACTACCTCTATAGAAGGAAAAAACATTCTAATCAAATGCCCATGTGAAATGTTAAACTTTTTCAAAAAGTTAAGGCAACTTAATTAGTTTTTTGCATTTTTTCTAAACCTCATCTACTTTTGAAACTTGGCATGTATATTGTATGCTAAGTTTTGCAATTGTATAATTAAAAAATAATTTATTTTTAAAATTGAATTAAAAGAGAATTGAATATTTTTAAAATTATATATAGGAATTTTGAAAAAAACAAAATTTATAACATTGTAGATGGATGTTTAAATTTCTTTTAAATCTAAATATTAGTACAAAGTTTGCTCAAGAAGACAAAAACTATAGGCTTGGTACAAGATAATCCAAATCCAAAACCACAATCCAAAGATAAATATAATCTCTTCTAACCAAGCTTCTAATTAGGCATTACTATTCTTCACCATTTGGTCTACCTACATAATTTGGCACTCCACTCTTAATAGCTATAAGAATTAAGGAACTCTAAGATTATTCTTTTATTATTATTATTTAGCTTTACTTCAAACAATAATTCTTCTCTTTATTCAACATTCTAGATTTACCTTGATTTAGTCTTTGCTTTTGTCCGCTACCTTTTATTCTAAACTGGTATGAACATCTCTTAGTTGTTTTCTCAAGTTGTATACTCAAGTAGAAACTAACCCAACTTGGATATGTAACTATCAATTAGGACTTACTACAAATATTGCATCTACAACTTGCATATGCATTTTAGTTTGTGAAAGCACCAAAATCCAATTTGACATCATAAAAAATATTTGAACTTTAGGATTACAATATGTCCTTCATTCACTAACTAAAAGGACATCCTCATACTTCACATATTATATTCTCATTTGGTTTAACATTCATTAGAAGAGTTTTGAAGGCATTGGAAGACCATTTCGTGGCTGATTCTAAAATAGCTCCCGAAACTGCTAGCCATTGTTAGGCCAACAATTATCATACAATTATCAATAAATCAATAAATCAATAGGTCCTGAAATGCAAAAAGAAAGGTCCAAAAAAATTCAAAATTTTTTTTTTAATGACCTGGCACTCTCTCGACCACATCAACTCATCGCATTTCTGTATTCCTAAAGTCTTCTAATGCCTTCAAAACTCTTTTTATGATTATTGATGAAAAGCAAGTCCAAATTGCATATCCAATACATTTTTGTGTTTCTTTTCTTAAACAATCATGACAAGAATTGTTCTTCAGCTAATTTATCTTTCAACTTCCAACAAAACTAATTCATCGAATTTGATAAAAAGAATTGAACATAAATACAAAGATGAAACATTTTAAATTTAGTTTTAGAATTACAAATTAGATATTCACATCCAATTCACATAAAGAATAATAGACTTCAATGCATCATAGATTTTTGCACATGTATTCATAAACTCTTGGCACTACCTTAACCTCTAAAGGACCATTGTCCCCTTAGGGGACAAAATGGATTTTGGGCAGGATCTTATGACTTCAATTTTTGGTGAAACCTTTTGAAACCTTCTCACAAGATAGAAAAAATAATTAGCTTCATGGGAATGTAAATTTTATTTCAATTGGTGACGAGGAGCATAAATTATACCACAAAAGCCTAGGTTTTCATTTGGTAGACGGAATTTTTTTTGCAAAAAGTCAAAATTTATTATTATTTTTCTGAAATAATATATTTTTGCCTACATATGAAGCTTTGATTCATTCTATTTGGACTTATAATGAGAAAGTTATGGATAATCTTGTTTTTCGGGCAATCTAAACAATTTCTTGAAAAAATAACTCATAAGATTCATTTTTGAATGCAATTTTCACAATTTTTCAAGAAAATTGTTGGACAAGGTTATGTTTACTTGCTAGAACAATCTCACCATTGGGATTATTGTATTTCAATCACATCTTATAGTTATTATCCATTTAGTTGTTTTTTCAATCTTGGACCTACATCTACTTAACAATTTCTTAAAGAATGAAAATCAAGTATTTTTTGTGTGAAATTTTTCCTAAACTCTCAACTCAATTTTTTAACATAAAAAATTATAAATTCAAGGTTTGTAGTGCAAATGTTTTTTACAAATGCCAGTCAAAATCATGTGAAATTGCAGACTATAGTTCAAAAAAACTTGTTGTAAGATGTTTTTTCAGAGATTAGAAGACTGTTTCAGGCCCGTTCCCAATGCTGGGAACAGTTAGAATAAAAAATAATAAAATAATAAAATAATATATATTTTTAAAATATATTTTTTGAATTAAAAAGATATTATTTTATTATTAAAATCTGACGTGGCAGTCTCTCGGCCACGTCAGATCGCAAATGTGGCAGCATTCCCCAGTGTTCCCACAGTCGGGAACTCGCAGTCTTGTTACTAGTAGAAAAAACATCTAATGATTTCTAACTTCAAATGCTTATATCTTCCAATCTATATAGTCAAACTTCATGACATTTTTACCACATGATCTCAATCAAGTTAAGTACAAGATCCTATAGTTAGATTCTTAAGAAAAATAAATTTAATTTTCTTGGGTGAATGCAATGGACATGACAATTTTGAGAGGTCTTTGATAGAAAAAAGGCCTTGGTCCTTTAGGGGTTAAGGTTGAGGCACCAGTAACCAACCATGTCCAACTCTCAACCTATAGGGGGCAGTATTTCCAATCAAGGCCAAAATAGATTTCCAACCAGATCTTGAATTGTATTTTTTTGGTCCTTTTCAAGGTTGGGACTAATAAGGTAATGACACATGTCCCATAGTAATGAGCAAAAAGAAGTAAGCAAAAAGCGGTTATGGAATGATCAGAATTGGAAGCCTCTAGACTTTGGTTGTGGGTCTAAAGTATTTTTGCCTCCCAAAATTCATAGTAATTTCAATTTTCGGAATAAAATTCTGAATTTTTTTTTCTATCCCTGTATTTCCTACCTTCCTACATAGAAAAAATTTCTACCACCTCATACTATGCACAATCTGCTCTGAAATTGCATAAATAATCAGTTAAGGTAGGTACACCCAAAATGGCACCTGACCTTAAAGCGCTCTGTACAACGTGCATAGATTTTCAAAATCAGTCATGTACCCACACTGTAGATGGCGCTTTCAGAAACACACTTTGACTGTTAATAACTTTTGCATACGGTATCCAAATCCACTGTTCTTTGGTGCGTTGGAACATGCTTTCACTCACCAACAAGACTGTAAAAAAATTTGAACAACATAGTAACAGGAAGTAGGCACAGTAGAGAAACTGGCGCTTTTGGGTGTACCTACCTTACTGGTACCTCAACCTTAGAGCATTTTACACTGCCTCTTTGGCACTCAAAATTTTTTTGACCCTTCCTTTGTGCAAAAAATTATAAATAAATAAATAAATAAAATTGACCCACTGACAACTGAAGCCTCATCAGTCACCCTAAATATTAATTACAGTTGCTGATTTTGTCGGTGACTACTGAATGACCCAACATTATATTTTTTTTACTTTTTTGGCAGAAATGAAACAACATTATACTTTAACTGGACTGTGTGTCTGATCAGTTTCTCAATCCCAATGACTTTTTAAAAAGCCAGGCACGCCCTCCCATAAGCGAGAAAAAGAAACTTGCACTGGCCACAGTGTCATGTGGGGTTGTGCCGAAGTCGTTTTGACTGAATGTCCGCAATGAATATTCTCTTTAACCCCAAAATGACAAAGAGGACAGAAAGTGTCTTCTCAGAGTTTCAAATCCAATTCAAAGTGCCGTAACTTTTGTATCCAAGGTCCAAATTCAATGAAACTTGTTGGAAAAGTTGCACAATCTCTTCTAGTTTGTGTAGTAAAATTTTCAAATCAATCCAAGTTATAATGAAATTTTGGTGGCCAATTGAACTTTACAGCTCAATTTCATTTCACCAAACTGCATTTTAGGGCTGCAACTTCAGGGGCTTGTATCTACTTCATCTAATGTTTGTTTTTAGTAAAATTTGATGGGTTTTGTTCCCCTTGAAGTCTACTTATTGTGACAAAACTTTCATATCAATCCAAGTTGTTTTAAATCTTTAGGAGCGATTCAAAGTTCAACATCTTGGCATTTTGAAACTATAGTGAACTTCGAGGGCTTATATCTTTTTCATAAAGAGTCAATTTTCAAAAAAAATTCTTGGGAAAGTTGCACATACTAGTCTAGTATGTGTGACTAAAATTTCATGTCAATCCAAAAAGAAATGAATGATTAAAGAGCATTTTAGTAGAAGGACGTTCAAGCTTAGATGTGTTTTTTCCAAACTTTTCTTACTATTTTTTGACATTTAAAAACGGTTTTGTAGATACGATGAGTCAATTGAGTGAATTTTTTTTCCATATTTTTTTTTCATACTATTTTGAAATCACTTCATTGTATAAAGTTTTTTCCTTTGAGTAGGTTTAGAAACCAAATTTCACCTTCAAATGTGTTTTTTGGAAAATTTCAGCATTCATTTTCAACACTAAAACACTATAATCTTGCAATCTTTATGGTCAAATGACTCCAAATTTGATAAACATCATCTACAACATGTTTTCTAAAAAATTGTATGGTTAAGATCTCTATAACTTAGTGACAATTAGATCTACAACACTTCAAAAGGAAAGATGTTTTTGAACCCCAGAAATCAAATGTCATTTTGGAGTTAAGCGCTTGTCTTTAACCCTTGAACGACGGATTGATCCCTGTGGAAACTGCC
Organism: Thuidium tamariscinum; assembly: GCA_947034885.2. Lineage (NCBI taxonomy): Eukaryota > Viridiplantae > Streptophyta > Bryopsida > Hypnales > Thuidiaceae > Thuidium > Thuidium tamariscinum. The sequence goes on from OX344751.2 coordinate 13,076,298, forward strand.
CATCAGCATGGACTTGAAGACCGTAGCAACGGACTGCATGAGAAATAGTTTTTATGATTAGTGAGTGGTGCAAATGAAAAAATGGAGTTGGGCTGCCCTTGTTGTAAATTGAAAGGAGGGCAGCATGGGCTTCAAAACCGTGTACATGACTCTGTTGATGCGGTTCTCCATAAGGACACCTAAAAATATATGAAAAGTCTACAATGCTATTTTTTTGCTTTGAACGATGTAGCACGCCTCCACGATCATGTTGAAAAAACAAATGGATGACAAACAGTCTTGGGATAAGCAGCACATGAAATTTTTGTCATCCATCGGATGCATAACATCCTCCGTGTCGTTCAAGGGTTAAGATGGTCTATTCTTAAAAGCAACCTTTTAAGACTTGATTGCCTTTAGGGGAAGCTAAACTCTTTGAAACAATTTCCACTAAATTGTTGGAGGTAGAAAAATGGAATTGGCATCTAATGCAAGTCATTTCATATTTTTTGGACCTTGGTGAAATTAGTTACAAATTTTTGAAGTTGACATGCAATGGTAATGAAAAGTAACCACCTCCTAAAATGTATACGGTTGTTACACTAAAGAAAATGAAATGTACCTTTGTCTTTGTGATTTCATTTAGAGTGAACTATTTGAATAGTAGAAGGATACAATGGAAGATAAGTATTGAATGCATGATAGACAATCCTTCTCTTTAGGGCAAAAGTGCAAATGTTCATTCTTGAAATTTGGTGCAAAAGGGGGAGGTTTTGCATGACAATATGACCTTGATTGAGTATTCTTGAGGTTTTGTTGAGGAAAGGAAATTACACAATATCCAAAAGGATGATTTTCTTTGTAACTAACCCATCTTTGGGGGATTAATTGTACTAAAATATAAAGATTTATAAACCTAAGGGACCAAGTGACCATTCAGCATATATAGGAGATCTTGAGTTGTTACACATGAAGTCAATTTTGATTGGATGTGCACAAAATTATAACATAAGGTGTGAACATGTTATAACTCTTTAGTAGGAATATAATGTTATTTAATTAGGTGTTTAGATTAAAAGTTATGTTTCTCTAAGCTTTAGAGGCAATTAGTTGAATAACCTTAACCCGCCGAAAGGCCCATGACCATTTTTATGTCAAAAACCACTCAAAACTGCCATTTTTGTTGCATTCATCCAAAAGAACAATAAAAAGTGTTTTTATAGAATCTTATACTTTGTTTGTCTTAGATCATGTGTTAAAAATTTCATAAAGTTTGACCATATAGATTGGAGGATATGGGTGATTGCAAGAAATACTTGTTCTATTTTGTGTCTTACGTTGCATGCTGATCTGTTTTTTGGCCATAACTTTTGTGTTTTAGCTCCAATTGACTTAAGATTTGTATAGGAAGGTACTCGTAACTATTATAAACCTTTCATAATTTTTTCATAATTTTCAAAAATATTTCACTATCCAAAAATGGACCCCAATTGGATGTCACACTAGGTAGTTTAGGGGTTTTTAGTACTGGGGAATACCTTTTTTTAATGATTTTAACATGAAATTTGGACGAAATGGTCTTCTAGTAGATTTCTAGCTCTCCAGGGAAGGATTTTTAAAAATAGTTAATTTTATGTGGTGTGGAGGTCTACAAAGTGAACTCCCTTCTGCTTGTATTTTGAAACACATAATATATTATTATGGTGGGTTTTTTGGTGAATTACCATCTCCATAAAAATGATGCAAATGACCACATTTTATTTTTTGAAAATTTCTATTTTTACTATTTTTTCCTAATTAAAACATGAAGATATGTATTTTTTGGAGGTTTGGCACTTTTCAAGTTCTCCTACTTAGAGAATTTTTCTATCCATTTCCTTCAGTGAAAACCTTCATCTTAGAGGTATATATATTTTCGTATTGGAAGGTATGTTACATTAGAATTGAAATGATGTTTACACACTTTTCAGAATAAGATATTAATTGATGTTGATGCATGTATGAACATCGAACGATACAATTACATATCATTTTTGAGAAGTTAGAGTGTATAAATGAATGAAGAACTTGTAGTTCGGCCATATTACATCACGGTGAAGGCAAGCTTGTAGAGTGTTTTGAGCAAACATGTTGCCTAAACAATTGAACTGGTTGTAGAGCATTTTAGAATAGCATAACAATATCACAGTACTTGAGCACTGCATGTTGGGTTTATTATGTCGACATTCTATTTTATGTCAACGTCAACTTTGAAGCGCTTACCACCTCTTGTGATATGTTTTGGTTTACAGCATTTATTGGCCCCGCACATCTTAGATGTCATGCACTGTGAGAAAAATTTGTGTAAAAACATGGTGAAGACTCTTCTTGGCATGAATGATAGTGCGGGAAGCCGACAAGATGCTGAGGATATACATGTACGTGGAGAAATCTGGTTGCAACACGGTCGTCAACAACAAGGTGAACTGTACATGCTTGCAACACCGTTCATCTTTAATCCAGAAGAAAGAAGGGAGTTCATTAAAGTGATCACTAATATGAAGACACCAACAAACTACGTTGGATCAATTCACAAGTGGTTGAAAGACGGGAAACTATAGTACATGAAAACCCACGATTACCACATCCTCATGCAACAGGTAAATGACAGGTACCCTTATAGACTCCGTGGCATGTTCATAAAATATCTTAGAAGAGGTTTAGCGTAGATAATATTATTTCTGTGTTTATTTTGATTAATTTAATCTACCAGGGCAGTTGGAGAAACAAGTTGTACTTGAAAGGAATGCAGGTCTTAATATTATATAAAATAACCAATGACACACATGTAGTGTATAGGTAAAAAAATTGTTCTGTTTTTAATAGAACAACAAGTATGCCATTTGAACTTCTTAGTAGAACGACATCAAAGAGGTCAAGTATGATTTAAACCATATCAACATGTACAAACTTTGTTTGCACATGTAACAATAGAGAACTATGTTTGTATTGCAGATACTTCCTATAGCTGTGAGAAACGTTTTGGACGAAAACGTTCGCATGGCTATCATCAAAATTTGTCGAGTTTTTCAAAAACTTTGTGAGAGGGAGATTCGGTGTGCTGATGAAGATGAGCTCATGCAAAACGTTGTGATAGCTACGTGCATGCTAGAGAAGGAATTTCCACCAACGTTCATGACTATCATGTTACATCTACCAGTACATCTGGTGCAACAACTATTTCTTTGTGGCCCCGTTCACTATCGTTGGATGTATCCAATCGAAAGATACATGAAGACACTAAAGGATCACGTACGTACATTAGCACATCTAGAAGGAAGCATGGCAGAAGGTTACAGAATGGAAGAAACACTTGGATTCTGTACGGAATATTTGAAGGAGTTTAGAGGCACATCACACCGAGTTTGGGACCCAACAGAAGATGCTCGAATGAATGATGAGGTTTTGCGTTCAAACGAAAGAAGAAAGAAGAAACTGTCTGACGACATGCGTACATATACACATGCATTCGTCTTAGACAATGCTGCGTCATTGCAACCCTGGCGAGAGCAAGTGTTTTGAACGCGTTACACCAGATATTCCACTAGCAAATGCACATACATTGTAGGTTATTGTCTTTATGAGAGATTTCTAGAAATAATCAATCATATTTTTTGAAAGTTCGTTAGAGTTAGACATACAATGTACTAATATTGTATATAAACATACACAATAGTACAATGTAGTGCACTATGGTTATTGAGGTAACAAATCTAAGCTTCTGGGTTATTTACAGTAATGTCAACATTTAAACGTGTTGGTTGCTAGATCAGAAGAAGAAGAGCTTAAAAGTGTTATATTAACAATGTGCTGACATGATTTGCAACAGTGATTATGTTGTTGCAAAAGGCCAACGGTGGACGGCACGCGAAGAGTTTCGTGTAGCTGCACACCGCACACAACCTGTAACGGCATTGTAATATCCACCTGAACTGAGTGATCTACCACCATTTGCTGATTGGTTGTGCTCTCGTGTAAAGAGACTTCAACGTGCTGGGGAAAACGTACCTGATGACATAATGCAGTATTCACAACCACCGAAGCGTTGTGCTACCTCACATCGCCATATGTATGCATTTGGAATGCACTTGCGTATTCTAAGTTCCAAGGAGGCACTAGCGACACGAGACTCAGGTGTTGTCGCGTCATTTTCTCGATAGTTGAGATGGGGTCTAGTGAATGGAACACCCATTGATACTATCGAAGAACACATGGGTTACATTGAAGAAATACTGGAATTGGATTACCAAAACCACTGTACAACCGTGCTGGTGTGTGATTGGGTGAAGGGAAGTCGTGACATTTGATATCCAACGGTACAACGAGATCGATATGGGTTTTCAATGGCGAACTTCAGCCACATGGACGGAGAAGTGCACGCAGACTCGTTTGCTTTCCCTTTACATTGCCAGCAAGTCATGTTTTCAGACGATCCACACAGATACAGTTGGAAGATTATAAGCAAAACTGATGTCAGAGGTCGACGTGCGGAAGTGTAGTACGCCGAAATGAATCCTCAAATAATCCAACTTGGCAACGATGATGTCTTTCAAGGTTTGCAACCAGCCATGCTTACGACAGAGCCAATAAGGGAGACCATTGTAGAAGGCGGCGTGTACATAAGAGTTGTAGGAGATATGGATGAGCGAGAACATAGTCCAATGCAGGACTAGTTGGATGTATGCACTTACATACTTTAGTGCAAATGCACAAATGAAGTTATCAATGTGTAAAGATCTGAGTTGCATCGAAGTTTGCAATGTAAAATACATTCAGCATTTGTGACTTCGAGTTTTAGTAGGTTGAAGTAAACATACAAGAACAATTACATTGTCACTGAAAGTAAAATTGATGTTCTTTCTAGCAGATATTTTTGTGTTTCCGTTATAAAATTAGATTGGATGTGGAAGGCTTGATTCGTACACATTTCAGCAAAGTTTTGGTCCACTATGTCAAGGAGGGTGAGTGTCTTTATAAAGGTGCCATGTAAAAGCAGCACAACAACTATGTCATAGAATATTATTTTTATCTCATAAACAATTTCTCATTAAGATATAATATTGACAATTTATTTTTTGATAACTATTTTGTTTATTTCAATTTATATGTAGCTTGTTCAAGAATGTATGATAGTTATTGGTGAGGCTACTCTAGGGACATTGGTCCTTGCTAAATACCAAATGGAGGTTGATAATTTTAATTGTTATGATTTACTCTATAAAAATCTAATTTATTTAGTGTGTTTAGTTGTAATGTTTTAACTACAAGTATATTTAAAAAATAAGTATTGGAATAGAGAAAAATAGAATGGTGAGTCCTAGCTTAATGGTTGTACCTTTTGCTTTATTCTAATTATATGTTTGGGACTTTTGATATATAATATAAAAGTGTTTTAAGGCATGGATGTAGTACTTTTGGATATATTAGCAATACAAATTTTCTTGGCAATTAACAAGACTTATTTTTGGTGGATGTTTGCTTTCATTTATCCATAGTTCTCTATGGCTTATTGAGTGATTTATGCTTTAGTTTTGTTTACTAATAGAAATGGATTTTTCTTTTTGAAACAGTTATTACAAGATTTATTTTATATAGAGGTAGACTTTGAAGTTTGAAGACAAATTTATTTACAGATGGCGGATTGTGAAAGCTCTTGGTATGTTGTGTTTTGTATATATTTTATTTAGTTGAAAATTTATTGGAATAGAGAAAAATAGAAGGGTGAGTCCTAGCTTTATGGTTATACCTTTTACTTAATTCTAATTATATGTTTGGGACTTTTGATATATAATATAAAAATGTTTTAAGGCATGGATGTAGTACTTTTGGATATATTAGCAATACAAATTTTCTTGGCAATTAACAAGACTTGTTTTTGGTGGATGTTTGCTTTTATTTATCCATAGTTCTCTATGGCTTATTGAGTGATTTATGCTTTAGTTTTGTTTACTAATAGAAATGTTTGTTTGTTTTTTAAACAATTATTATAAGATATATTCTATATTAAGGTAGACTTTGAAGTTTGAAGACGATTTTAGTTACAGATGGTGGATTGTAAAAGCTCTTGGTATGTTGTGTTTTGTATATATTTTATTTAGTTGAAAATTTATTGGAATAGAGAAAAATAGAATGGTGAGTCCTAGCTTAATGGTTGTACCTTTTGCTTTATTCTAATTATATGTTTGGGACTTTTGATATATAATATAAAAATGTTTTAAGGCATGGATGTAGTACTTTTGGATATATTAGCAATACAAATTTTCTTGGCAATTAACTAGACTTGTTTTTGGTGGATGTTTGCTTTTATTTATCTATAGTTATCTATGGCTTACTAAGTGATATATGCTTTAGTTTTGTTTACTAATAGAAATGGGTTGTTTATTTTAAAACAATTATTATAAGATGTATTCTATATCAAGGTAGACTTTGAAGTTTGAAAACGATTTTATTTACAGATGGCGGATTGTAAAAGCCAAATTACTTTTTCAAAATCCATTGTCTTCACTTAATCTTATTACATAGAACGAAAGATCGTAAAAGCCAAATTGCTTTTTCAAAATCCATCGTCTTCACTTATTACTCTTATTATATAGAACAAGAGATCGTAAAAGCCTAATTGCTTTTTCAAAATCCATCGTTTTTACTTGTTAATCTTATTATATAGAATAAAAGATCGTAAAAGAAATTTGGCTTTTACAATCTTGCATTCTACATAATAAGATTAACAAGTAAAGATGATGGATTTTGAAAAAGCAATTTGGCTTTTACGATCTTTTATTCTATATAATAAGATTAACATGTAAAGATGATGGATTTTGAAAAAGCAATTTGGCTTTTACAATCTTTCATTCTATGTAATAAGATTAAGTGAAGACGATGGATTTTGAAAAAGCAATTTGGCTTTTACGATCTTTCGTTCTATGTAATAAGATTAAGTGAAGACAATGGATTCTGAAAAAGTAATTTGGCTTTTACAATCCTTTGTTCTACATAATAAGATTAACAAGTAAAGATGATGGATTTTTAAAATACTATTTGGCTTTTACAATCTTCTGTTTTACATATTATATTTTGAAAATTAGAATAAATAGTTTTGAGAAGATATTTTAAATCCTTTGGTTTATTCTATATAATGTAATCTAAAATAATGTTATAAATAGAGAAGAAAAAATTGAAATAATTATAGTTTTAGTTCTACTGAAATGTTTTTTAATCAATTTGTTTGCGTGTACAGGAAAGATAGGATTAGTGCTAAGAGAAGGCAAAGGGAGAAAGATTATATCAAAGCCAAAATTAGAGCTAAAAGATTAAAAGAATTTGAATTTGTAAGATTTGAAGTCAAAGGTATTTATAGAGAGTATTTTCTTTTTGATATTATTTCATTTCTATATAATTATAAGGATTAGTTGGTATTAGAATATCTTTGAAGAAAATAAATTTAATATGAAATGTGTTCATTAATTTTTATTTATTAATCTTCTATATTTGTTCTTTTATAATTCTCTTCCAAGTTTTTCGTTTGAGTGTGAATAGGATTTCAAGTACTTTTTGAAATGTTTGAATTCTGTTTTTAAGAAAAGTTATAGTATTAAAACTATTTTGAACTATTTGTTTTGAACTATCTATTAATATTGACATTTTTGAATTTCAGGTGCATATGTCTTTCAAATAGAAAGAAACATTGAAAATCTTGATAAAAAATATGTGAAGTATACTCTTCTAAAGCATGTGTGCATCAACCACAAAATTTCTGTTATCCAAGATAAGACTTCTAAAGAAGTTGTGTTGGTAGCAAGGTATTTACCTTTTCAGGACATGTCTGGAGAGGAATTTGGGGAGTATGAGAAAGTTACTTCAACTCTTATGCATATGATAAAAGGAGCAAGTGATGTAAAGACAAATATCGCCAAAAGATCTGGCAAAATGTATGCTGTGGGATGGAGAGGAGGTATGCTTTCAATTTAAAATATTTTTTAATATTTTAAAATTGTTTATGTAGTCTCTAATATTTATGAATTTCTTCTTTAAAATATGTGAGTGTGATTAATGTTTTTTGTTTATTTGAATTGCAGGTTCAGATACTGGTTTAATTGTAGGCTGTTATGTTCCTGATGGATCCATTCGAAGAGATGAATTTGAACTTCGGAAGTGGGAGTAACAACAAACGTTGCTATTTGAAATTGCACGAATTTATGGGAAAAAGTTCTCAGCACTTGCACCAACGCTATTTGAACACACAAGACTTGAAGCAGTGCAAACCGGAGTATCAACATTGGCTGAAACAGAGTTTGATTTGTTATACGTTGAAGATCAAGCTTTCTGCAGCAACCTTACATATTCTATAAAAGATTTTAGTAATTCCATGCATATAGATAATGATTTCAATGATTACTCTTTTGGAATATGGGCTCTAATTTGCTTAGAAACCGAGAAACTGTTAAGTAAACAAAATAATTTCTATAGTACAGGGGGTCAATTTTTATTAGGGTCTTATGGAGCATATGTTGATTTTAATTTATGTGATGGCATTGTAGAAATTATATGGAGGGGTAAAACAGACTTTCATAGTACCTTGCCAGGTATAACAAGTGAAAATTGTACAAGATTTGGTTCATCTGTACAAATTAGCAAATCATTAGTGCAGAGGATACAAACATTATGCGAAATGAATGCAAAGGGAGATGATATTAGTGAAAAAGTACGTGGCGTGAACAAAATTATGGAGACCAAATTGAAGGATTTGAACTGTTCACAGAAACAGGTATTTCAATTGTAATTTGATTTTTAAGGGTTCATGCATTTGTTTTAATCATGTAAAATTTTTCTTTTGAAAAATCTTATTTTCAAAGTTAATGGGTTTTTTTTTACTTTCAAACTTTGTACTTTAGTAATAAAATCTGATTTTGGATTGGTGTTGGACAGGGTTCCAAATCATTGTTATCCACCTTGCAAAATTACAAAGATAATCAATGCAAAAACATGACATTACAAGATTGTAAGTTTTTCTCTCACATAGTCTTTAATATAATGGTAATTTTAATGTTTTTGGTATTTGGTTTATAAATTTTTAGTTTACGCTAAATACAAGAGGTTTTAATAAGAGAAAAATTGGATTGTAGGCCTTAGTAGAAGCTCTTTAAGAGATTCATAGTTTTTTTGTATACAAAATAACGTGAAAGATGTAAAGCAGATGCACAGAAAGGAAGCTCAGGAGTTTGCAGTTCAAGAAGGCACTTCTCTCTACGGAATAAACAGAATAAAGTGCAAGTTTACCAACAAAGGAAGTGAGTAATAGAAGAAAGCAAGTAAAGAGAAGCCACATGTCAAAGAGGTTGGGACACAGTTATTGTAACAGAAAACAAGATTCAGTTGTTGTTGAAATTTTATTAGTGGAACTTCAGGTTTTGTAGAATTATGAAGAATGAGATATCATGAACCATGTACTAACCAAACTTTACCTTCGGTTAGGCGATTAACTATTATTATTATGATTTTTTGAACATGAATTCTAATTTTTTGTTAGAGAGAAGTCAATCTTCAACTTCTATAGTTCTATTGCATTATTGAAAGAATTCTGAATTTTAGGATTTATAAATTGGTAGTTGTTTACATCCTTTGTACCATTCTGTAGTGGTTGCACTTTTCAAACTTGCTTCCATTTGTGACATTGTTAGGTAAAGCACTAAGTCATTGATGGAATAAACAACGTTGTTCTAATAGCACTTGAAGCCATGAAACTACTAGCTTTGTATATGTCTAGGGGAATTGCTAATGCCTGAACCCCTGTTTTTGTAGACGTTTAAAAAAATAAGCTAATTTCTAAAGACATAATGTAGAAGATGGGGTACTAGGCTGCGAAAAATAATTCAATTTGATGTTTCTTGAAACAACTGCAAGTCATAAGAGAAACAAGTATGTGTTCTGTACAACATTACTATTGCAGACAACACAAATTAAAACACAATTGTGTTTCCATTAATACTATTCAAAAGAAGTCACTGCTACATTGGTAGTAGGACTGCCTTCTCTAGTGGTAAATTCTAAAAAGTACTTGGGGAGGGGATAAAGCACTGACCAACCTTCCAAATACTATTGAGGGGCAGTTGTGACATGTCTTCTTTATCAGAAATAATATGGACATGTGTGGAAGATGATACTTCAAAATTCTTTGCTATCTCTAATACATTGGAGTATCTCTATGCTTCAAACTTTTTCTGAGCTTCTAGGTATTCCATGTAAAGGAACTAAGAAGTAAACTTTATGATGGTATTTATGAGATTTTGTTTTGTTTTCTCTATGAAAATTCTAAATGTACATGTCATATATTATTTTGGAAAAAAAACAAAACACAGCAGCACCAATGGTTTGAAAATGTTGGATGTTGGATAATGAGTTTTCTGAAATTGTAATTGTAATGTATTGTCTTCCTATCCATGTTGGACTTCTGAAATCTATTGAGATTTCAAGTAAGACGAGTTTAATTGAAAAGGCCCAATTTGCTTTACCCCAATGAATGAATTGTTTATCTAGAAAACATGATTTTTTTTAAAAATTCCTTTTTACTTTTTTTTGGCAAACAGCATCTACTGTATTTAAAGCTTATTTTCCTAAATCCTTAGCACTAGAGGAAGTTTACATTGCTTTGCATGTTGTTGCACCAAATGTGGAATTATGAAATCATAGTCAATCAATTTCAAGTTTCGTAGAAATTGAGAGTGGTACAGAGAAAGGTGGGTTTTGGCAAATTGTGCTGAAAGTGCACTCTACGAACTGTAGGGCTAAAAAATTTCTTATGGTTGTTGAGATCCAATTTTGAAATTATAACTGAACACTTTATAACTCTGGTTTGTGATTGAAGTTATAATATCCCTAGCATGACTTTGTTCAAGCTTCTAAATATAACTTACAAATTTTTATTCTAGTAATTCAAGAGTATGTAGAAAAATTCTCAAAATATGCAGCCATGTTGTTTGCCAAATTTATTGCACTGTTTGAAGTTTCTAAAATCATTAGTGAAATGTGGTGACATTTTTGGGAGATACACTTCCAACAACCACATTGATATGACCATTTTTCTAAAATGGTTGTAACTCTGTGGATTCATTCTTTAATTTGAGTTGGGTACATGCATGAGAATTTTCAAATCATATAGATTTGTAAAACATGTTCTACAAATTATACATAGAAAGAACTAGAAAATGTTTGAAAGTACAAAATTGTTGCGAATTTAGTTTTCATATTCAAGCTTCAAAATCCCACTGATTCAAATGCTGTAATAAACAGCCTACATCAAATTTTCTATGTGCTGGTCGAAATAGTTGAAAATTGAATGAAATAAAGGAATTCACAGTTCTTTTAAGAGCCGCAAATGCATACCTAACCTTTCATTATGTATTTTGTGAAATGTACTTTTTATAATCTAATATGCAATGTTGGCACGTTTAGCCTTAAAGGTTTTTGACTATGTCTTCACCAAAAGTTCTTTAGAATAGTCATTTCCAAGAGAACTGCCAAATGTCCCGGAGAAAACCTTTTTAGGCACAAGTTATTGTAGTATCTTCTAGAAAACATGTTCAAGAAGATGTGAACAAAATTTTAGCAGCTTTTGCCATGTTGTTTACAAGATATTGGAGTTAGCAGTAATTGAAATCGTTTTTTCCAGAAATGTTATAAACTAAATTACATGAAGAATTTCCTACTGTTCTTCTCCAGTTCACACATTCTAAAACTAGCCTAAACTATTGCAAACTGAATTTGCTCATAACTTTTGACTCATTAATCAAAAGGGAATGATTCAAACCTTTCTACTTTGACAGAAACCATAGAGACCAATTTCAAATTTCAATTTTGCTTCAAAGTTATTTATGAAGAAGTGTTTTTTGCAGCCTAGACTGGCCTTCAAGTAGAGAGAACTACCTATCATACAATAAGTTATTCACTACGTAGTCAGAGTTTATAAAAATTGTTAGACCCTTCTGGTACTCTTTGAGTACGTGTTGTATTAGGATTTCGAAGAAAAAAAAAACCCTTCTGTTTTGACTTATGAGTTGTCCTAAATAGCTATATTGCCAGAGAAAACTATTTAACTCTTCATGGGTTAAAGAAATTCTTTGACATATATACAATATAAATATAAAAATCTACAAAATATATATATATATGTACATATGTATATGTACATATGTATATGTACATATGTATATAAGTATTTTTTAAATTATACATTATTATAAAGCTTTTAATTATATAAACTGGATGAGTGAGTCAATTATAATGAGAACTTCTTTTTTGGTTCAAACTACCACCATAATGAAAATTGTGGGAAAAAAAATTATAGCTTCCTTCAGCCAAATTTTTTGAGATACCTTGCATTGAAGAAGAAAACAACATATCCTGCCATAACTTTTTAACCATGAAGTCAGAAGTTATGAAAATTGTTGGGCCTTGAAGCTAATCTTTAGGCATACATTATATCAAAATTTCAAAGGGAAAAAATAAAATCTCCATCCGTAGTGACCTGCCCAAAATATTTATAATCTCAGAAATTGTTGTTCAGAGCTTTAGGGGTTAACTCAAATTTTTATGTCACCGTTCCCATTGAAGAAAAAAAAAACTCGAGCTAGTTGCTAAGACTTCAAATTATGGTGTTCATTAGGCACATACCCTGAACATGATTATATTTTCACAATTTCAATTTCAATTAGTGTTTGCGATAAGTGTTTGTGTACTACCCAAAAAGTCAAAAAGTTCAGTGAAGGAACTTGACTCTATGTATTTTCTCTGTTGTTTGTTTTTAAGTGCTGTTGCCATCATTGGCTTCGCTGGTAGGCGAGGCTTATCATCAAAGGTGGAGGGCACCCGCTTCGATGGAGCAGCTGCATGGGAATTGGGAATTAACTAGTCAAACTCAAGAATCAAGCCTCAAGTCGATGTCTTACGAGGTATGTGAATGCAGTATTTTTTAAATGTTTTCTCGCACTAGCTATCATGCCTGTCGACGTGGACGTGCAGGTGCAAGTTTGATTTAAGTGGAGTAATTTTGTGGCTATTGAGGCAAATTACTGATATCTTCTTTCATTGTTTTTGGTTGGATTTTTGATGGGAAAGACAGTCGAAGGAGTTTCATTATGGTTCAGAGTGATGTTTTTGGTGGCACTTTTTACGCCGTCCCTTCTTCTTGTGGCCTTTGTCGACCTCACGGATGATCCGCTTCGGAGGTTTTGGTTACACCTTCTCCAGTGGTCACTCGAAGCTGCTGGTAACATCTCTATATCCTGAGATCATTTTTCCCTGATTTATCTCTTGTTGAGAGTGCTTCCAGACGAGTACTCATTGGCTGGGCAATGCGACGTCCGCTTGGTGATTTGTTATTTCTTGACCTTAGATGTAATCATCTATAATCTTTGATTTTGGGGGGGCTAACGTTATATTTTCATGGTTTCTTACGTAGCTGCTTGAAATTGTCATTTTGTGTTCCCCAGGTCATGCGTTTATTAAGTGGGGACAATGGGCTTCGACTCGTCTTGATATTTTTCCCACAGACGTCTGCGATGAGCTGTCCAGGCTTCATATGCAGGTTTGTGAATTTATGCTTGATATTCCAAACTACGTAGTAATCAATAATCTATCCCGAGAGAATCTACTGAACTACTGTAGTAGGTATCTTGTCTGTTATAATCTATATGTTGGTTTGGTAGGCGCCTAAACATAGCTTTGCGGAGAAGAGGAGAATCATATAAAAAGCATTTATCTGGAGTTTCTATCGAGACATTATTTGACGAGTTCGAGCCGGAGCCCATGGCATCTGGTAGCATTGCTCAGGTATGCATCATAGTAGAGTCCATCGTTGTACGTTAAAGTCTTTGGGCATGGTCTGTTGGACTTCATGTATTGAATTGTGATCGTTTTATACTTCTGGGGGTTTGAATGCATCGAATCTTTGTGCGGTTGTGGTTTGCGCAGATCTATCGGGCTGTATTAAAGAAACCTCCTGGAAATGGTCCTCCTCATGTTGTTGCTGTGAAGGTAAACGAAATATTCATTTCATTGTTCTTAAGGCCAGTCACAAGCACAGGTTTTCATTTTCCTTAGTTATCAAATATTCGTGCTAACCTTTCAGAATGTTGATGCTAGCATTCGTTGATTACATATGCCCGGATTTCAATTCGGGAGATTTTGGATGATCGACCCGGGTACAACCGGACTTGGCAGCAAGGGACAACAGGGTATTAGCAGGGTATTGGAGTTTGACATGATGGTTTGGGGTGACATGATGGTTTAGGGTTCGGGTTTAGGGTTTGCAGTGAGGCACTTCTTGCAAACCTTGAGTTGCCGAAAGTCTGTGATTGTGGTGTTACTTGAATTAGTGCTCAGGTTGACATGCATTCTACATCGATGCCTGCTCTTGCATTCCTTGATCTCGCCCTCGTTCTTGCGCGCGTGCCCTTTGCCTTCCTTTGGTTTGTGGTGCTTGCGTTGTCCTCCTGTCTCTGCGGTTTAATTTCCTGGCTTCCGTCCTTGTGCAGCTTGGATTGCGCCTATTGCTCACGCCAGCCGCTTCTCATCTCATTGTGCGCACAGCCTGGTACCTGCACCACCTTCCCTACTCAATTCCAATTTCTGGTCAATCGTTTTCACCGCCATAGCTCGGTGCACCCCAACGTCATGAACTAGCGTTTCTAGTGGCTATGGATGGAGCCCTCTTTCCGTCTTTCTTTCTTTCAAGATTTTATGATTATTATGGTTTTCATGGGAGGGGCACCTCGTGAGGTGTTATTGTGATTCCGCACGGGTTAACTTTTTGAGGCCTTCAAAGCCCAAAAGGGGAATGATTTCGTAGCCTTTATGTCGTACCGTTTGTATATGGACTATCCTGCAGTTGATTGAGGACGAAGTTCCAGACTTTCAGCCCTTGGTCTGTAGAACGCTCCATTCCAATTTTAGAAACTGAATATCCGATCACTTGCAATTCGTGCATATCTTGTTCACTCTTAGTGGCAGAGGAAGGTGTCTAACAGCTCCCGATCATCGATAGGATTTAAATGCTCCCTGAAACCCAGTCGGAGGTTCCTGGTCGTCATAGGCTCTGAAGGGTTCATAGGATATGCATCAAGTGATTGTCAGGAGTCTGCAGGAATATATATCTGTATGTTACTACTGTAATGAAAAACACTGGATTGGAAATTTGGGTGCCCAGCGCCGAATGAATGAAACTTGCGGATTTTTCTTTCCGACCAACATTATTGATAGGCTGAAGCACCTCAAGCACCTCAAAACGATGCTCAAGATTGAGTCCATGAGGTTCGGCATGCAAGTCTAAATTTATTTCCCGGGATTCAAAGAGCGCATCGAAATCCAGCTAACATTAAATCTTCAGCAAGAAAAGACTTTGATTTGATTTGTGACTTTCGATTGTGTTCTGAGTTTGAATTGCACGATTTGGGACTAATTCATAGCTTTTTCTTGTGAGTTCCAAACGAATGTAGGGACGTTCAAGTAGTCAGGATGACCCAATACTTGGTGCAGGGATTCTTGTTTAGCTTTAGTTATCACGGTTCAAGAGACCACTGTATCATAACGATTTAAGGGGCAGAGAAGCTCAAGCAGATGCCAAGCGAGTTACAACCGAATTTTATTGTGATAAGAGTCGAGAAGCCCGTCTCTATTTAATCATTGATTTATTAGACAGGAAAGGTGTCTCTAGAAATTTGTAGCATGTCAGTTGCTTTTGCGACTGTGTGTGAGTCCTCTCTTGCATGAGATACACAATTTGAGGTATACCTATTTTGTCAAATCAACATGGGTATTGGCAACATTGGGTGACGTAACTCTTATTTTTGTCCACAGTTTGGAGTGAAGCCCTTTTGTTTGTGAAAATTAGTCACACATGTCAAAGTACATATGTATGATCAAAGTCATCTCTTCCATCTGATACACATTGGGCACCCATGAAATGAAAAGAGAATGTGAGCTAATATGCACAAATCTTTAGAGAACATCCTCTAGAACCTGCAGAACTTTCTAGTATCTGTTGTTTACAATTCAGAGTGTGCACAATTATTTCCGCTTGTGGATTTACGCTCCAAGTGTATTTAGGGTTTAAAGTCTAGGGCCCACACGTCTTGTTCTCATGTTACTTTTCAATTCATCCAAGTGTTGAAATGACATAATGATGTCCTCATTTTGGTTGTGAGATTATCCCTTGTTTCCTTCAAGTGGGTGAATTGTGAATATTGTTATGAATTATAAATTCATTAGATTTTGTTTTTTTACTCTTTGTGCTAACTACTTTTGTTGATGTGCATAGGGGATCCATGAATAGTAATTATGGCAAGGTAGCTATGCAAGGCACTATCTATGTTATTGTGTCTACATTTGTGTAGGTACATACATTATTGTCTAAATTTTGGTGTTACTTTGTTTTCTTTAAGAAGTGATTTGGTTGATTGTTTGTATATTCCACCTATATATCAAAAAATATTCTTTTGTTTGAAAAGCTATTTGGTTGATTGTTGGAGAATGTTTCCTTAGACTTTGAAATGAAACTAGTGCACAACTTGATTGGTCCATTGTTTTCATGTCTAACATTTTCATATCGTGTATGTGTTTGTAGGTGGTGGATAACAATGGGATCTAAGAAACTAGGACAAGACCTAGTGTAATCAAGTTTTTACAAGTCTAAAAGGTTCGTTGTTCTTACCATTTATTTTGTAAAAGTTTTGATCATTAATAAGCTTTCATTTAGGGTTCATAACTTTTTATGCAATTATATTTAGTTGGGTCATAGGAAAGGGAAGGCTAGGTGGCAAGAAATCCCACCTACAGTGTGTGGGGTTAGTAAGATTATTGCTTGCTGAAAAGCTTGGGGAAAGCGCTTTTACAAAATGTATTGAAACCGATTACCCCAGCCAAGCCTTTCCCTTTCTAGGTTTTTTGGTGTTTGTTTTATATGTGTTTTTCAAATTTATTAGTATTGTTGGATAATTATGCTCAACTTCATTGGTCCATTGTTTGCATGTCTAACATTTTCATATCGTGTATGTGTTTGTAGGTGGTGGATAACAATGGGATCTAAGAAACTAGGACAAGACCTGGTGTAATCAAGTTTTTGCAAGTCTAAAAGGTTCGTTGTTCTTACCATTTATTTTGTAAAAGTTTTGATCATTAATTAGCTTTCATTTAGGGTTCATAACTTTTTATGCAATTATATTTAGTTGGGTCATAGGAAAGGGAAGGCTAGGTGGCAAGAAATCCCACCTACAGTGTGTGGGGTTAGTAAGATTATTGCTTGCTGAAAAGCTTGGGGAAAGCGCCTTTACAAAATGTATTGAAACCGATTACCCCAGCCAAGCCTTTCCCTTTCTAGGTTTTTAGGAATTTGTTTTAAATTTATTAGTATTATTGGGTAATTTTAAAAAATTAATATTATGTTGTGTGGATTGTAGGATGGGTAAAAATGCTGACAGAAAGGTGGCTCAGAAGAAAAGAAAGCTGAATAGTGTTGATGGTGGTGAAGAGTCCATGGATGGGGATCAATTTGAAGGCATCCCTATATCCCAGTTTCTGAAAGGTTGTGAGGAAAGTAATCCAGGGCTTGAGCGTTGTGGTTATTGCAAAAAAGATGTGCCAATCAACCCTATGAAGTTAAAGACTCATTACAGTTGTTCAAAACATGTGAACAACTTGACGGTTTACCATCTTATGCCAACTTTAAGTGCCCATGGCATTTTTCAAGTTGATGATGAGCATGAGTTATTTTGTTTTTTGCATGGCCCTATTGAGTGGAAGGTGAAAGCAATTTTAGCTCACATTAAAGATCATGCAATTTTTGAGAGGAGTGTTAGTTGTGGTGGGGAAGAAGACTTTCAGGGTGGTGTATTGAAAGTCTTTCGACACAAGCTTTGGTTGGTTGATTTGAAATCAACCAACCTTGGTTTGAATCTACAGTTGTCAGGTTTTGACTAAGTACATTGTCCCATTACTTTACGGGAGGATTCCATATCAAATACGTTTTATGCCAACTTCCAGGATGGTGTTTTTACCATGGACGAATTAGCCATTATGACTAAAGTGGCATCTCATTTGGAAAAGGTTGGTGATAAGGTGGATTGGTCTGAGAAAAAGGATGGGACAAAGATGAAGGCATTTGGCATGCGGTATGCGATGGGGGATCTTGGATGGTACATTTCTAAACTTTTATTTTAAAAAATGTTTGTATGAATGAATTTGCTTGTATTTATTATGAATTTATTGATTTATTTTATGTGCATTTTTTGTTGATATTTTAATTTTTTTGGTATGATTTTTTCTTCAGGTACCATCACAAGAACATTGATGTTCAAGCATTAGCACTTCAATTGGCGGATTTCATTTCAGTGCGTTTAGAGCGAGTTTATCCAGGTGTTTTTAAACACCTAAGGAAGATTGTAACTATGGAGGGATTTCCTGATGGCAGTGCTTGTCTTGGAGGATCCCCATTCACTTCATTTGTTGTCACTAGGAACTACAATTGCAGACCACATGTAGACCAAGACGACTACGACTTGGGCTTTATTTTATGGCTTGAGGAGGATATTGACAAAGCTATGATCTTAAATTCATTAAATAGTTTCGTGAGTTGTTTTCATTTTCATTCTATTGAATGTTTGCATTAAAAATGTTTTTCTTTTGCAGATCAACCCGTGGTGACTACAAACTCATCCTTGTTTGCATTTCCCGAATTAAAGGTTACTTTTGCTCCAAAGTATGGTGATGTCTTATGCTTTAGGGCAAAGGACCTTTCTCACTGTACTCGGTATTTGGGAAATGGGAAACAATTAGGGATGGCTTTCTTCCAGAAAGCTTCACTGTTTCGACATTTGAAGATCATTCAAGATCTTCCAGCAGATGGAGTTGTGGAAGTTCTTTTAGAAAAGAGGGGGAAGAAGAAGTCACCAGAGACCATCATCATGAAGAAGTCTGATTTTGAGTTGAACAAGGCTACTTACCTGAGGAACTTAGCAGATGGTAGTTTACATCTGGATGATTTTTAGACCTATTATTTAAGTATATATATATATATACATACATTTTTATATACTTATATATACACATGATATTAGCATGTTTTTCTTTCTTGCGGTATTAACCTTTTTAGACCTATTATTTAGGTATATATATACATACATTTTTATATACTTATATATACACATGATATTAGCATGTTTTTCTTTCTTGTTGTATTAACCCTTAAGTGGACAGCATCTTGTACAGGCGTGGAGCCTATGTAGGAATGTCTATTTCAAAATTGCCAATTCTGTTTCTTTTATCTAAAAAAAAAAACAAAAACATTTTCTCAGGAATTAACCATTGGATTCTTAAGCTTAGGAAGGTTCTCGAGCTCAGGCGGTGGATGCAGGTTGATCGAAGATCGAATGGTGAGACGAAGTTCTGCAGAATCGATGACTCAGGGATTGAAGATGTGAGCATGGTCAGTCAAATGCAACAGGTACTACGGTAGGATGATTGCTTGTTGAATGTCTCAATCAATAATGTGAACTCCATTTCCGTTTCGTGATGTTCCTTTAGTCTAGTACCTTCCCTTTTGTAGGGTTAGTGGTAGAATGAGCTCGCTCTTCTTCTCGCTTGCTTACAGTGACATTTGGAAGGGGAAGAATGTCATTGTGGTCACTTGCGAATGGAGAAAGAGGTTACATTCGCGAGACCGGGGCAGTGTTGGACGTGACTGAGAGAGGTGATTATTTGCATTGCTCGTCAGTGTGCTACTACTCGACACGTTTTAGTGTAGCGAATGCGCAAGTGACTCGGTCGTAAGCTCTGTTTTCCACTGTGCGTCGAGATATCGGCAGCATGTTGCTCAAGCGGAGGCGACGAGTAGGTTAGGCTTACAGAGATTGTCGGCGTGGAAAGATTTTTCCTCGAGACATTTTGTTTCTACAGCGACCCTTAAGTAACGTGTATTGACGAGGTTTTTTGTAGTGTTTATGCGCAGCTGATTCGGAAGATGTAAGGCTCGCTTGCTACAGCGCTTGTTTTAGTTCCCGCATAATCTGGACCGTTTGGTAGGACTTGAGAGGATCCAAGTTTGGGTTTAGGGTACAAAGCATGAGTTATTGTGAGTGTTAATTTGTTCCTTCTGTTAGGCATGTTTAGTTTATCAATGGGGTACGGAACTGAAGCTGTTTTTGTAGCGTATTCGGGTCGATTTTGCTTTGTCCAACCATGTCTCATCATGTTGTTTGAGTATTTTGTCTTGGTTATTTTGGAACTACATGCTCCATATGAGGTGTTTTAGTCGTTACCATATGTACTTGTCACATCCATTTAACATCTTTTAGTCTTCTTTTTACATTTCATAGTGCCTGTATCCTTGTCAAATTATCGAAGATTTACACCGTAGGCATATTTTAATGTAGTAATCAATCGATCGAGTTCGTCATGTTTCGACTTCGACTTCGGTTGTGTTGTTGTGTATGTCAATTGTGTAATTGATTTGTACTTTCTTTGAATTTGTGTATTCCTCCTTGCCGAAGGACGTATGATTTCCTTGTGTCCGTATGCACTGTTTCCGATCATTGGCTTTATGGATACTTTGCGTGTGAGAGTTTGAACTCGACAAAGTCTTTTTTTTCGTTCGTGTCTGGATGAACTGACTGTGATTTATCTTTTTATCTTTTGGTGTGCAGGCTGAAATTGTGCAGAAGGATCTGATCAAAATCCACGGTTTCTAGAGTGGTGTTGTGGTTCCCATGATGAGGTTGTTCTACAGTTGATCTCGATGCCTGGCGAGGCCCGCTATCGTGAGCGTGGCATTTGTGTGACTAATTATCCTAGATGGGTGTCGGAGTTTCCGTTTCCTATAGGGCATAGTCTTCTGTTTGGCGGAGGGACAGTGTAGAGCTGGTCCTCTTCATGTTTCGGAATCCTAGATGTGGGTATGTACTGGTGTAGTGAAGCCGGGCGGGTAGTAGATTGGAGATTGTTTACTATGACCCGTGGACCATGGCGTTTAATGCTTATAACGTGTGTATTTCTTTGTTACTCGTGAGTTCTTTTTGTTACTTTGTGTGTGTTTATCTGTTTTTTGTTTGAGTTGATCCTGAGTTTCGAGATTTGGAGTGATGTCGGTGGAGTGATTTAGAGTTCATTTGCGGAGGGGCAGTGGGTTCTTTTTCTTGAGTTATTATTGATTTCGTGCTTGATACTCGCCTAGGTTTTTGGATTCGCGAGTATTGCATATGTTTTCTCTAAGGCCTGCACTGTGCTATCTATGCGCTTCTGGCAAAAGTATTAGAGTGATCTGCTCCATTACTTCGTTTGCCCCGTTCTGTTGGTGGAGGTTTTTATTCCTAAATGTGAAGTGAGAAGTTAAGTTAGCAGACCTCGAGTTAGAAGTTGTTCTCTGGTATTCATGTATGGCGGTTTGATATGTCGCGCCAATTGTCGATTCAAGTCTTATGTGCGTTTTTGGTCCATTCTCGAACACTCTTGGGGTCCATGTATATTTCCTGAAGTCTCTTTTTGAAAGTCCGATGTCTCTGGACTTGGAAGCTCCCGACTTCCTGAAATAATTGAGGAACGAGCGAGTGTGTTGTATTAGAATTGTATGTGTTGCGATTTGATATTTAGGTTAGTCGTTTCTCAACTCAGTATTCTCACGAATTGTTGGCTGGAGTTTTCCCGAGTCGGAATACAGCGGAACTCCAAGAAATGCGAAGTTACAACTTAGAAGGTTGGGTGCTCTGGAGTATGGTCCAAATTGCACCTGTACTCGGGTATTTTATTTGCGTCTAGAGCCCGTCAACTCCATGCGGGCTGACCTCGCAGGTAGAGGCCCTGGCTGGATGAAGTCAGAGCCTTCAATGCTCGTGGGAGCGCGGCGTCCTTTTGGCTTTTGCTCTCGGTCATTGTTGGAAAAGAAATCTCATGTGATAAGAGGAAGTATGCTCTGCGACACTCCTGTGTGTGTCCAATTGCCTTCGTACAAAATGCCACACTCAGTCACCTACGATGTCGGAGAAGTCATCGCCCCACGAAGTGAGGACCCATATCAGCCACGGGTCAACTTTTTGAGGCCTTCAAAGTCCAAAAGGGGAATGATTTCGTAGCCTTTATGTTGTACCGTTTGTATATGGACTATCCTGCAATTGATTGAGGATGAAGTTCCAGACTTCCAGCCCTCGGTCTGTAGAACGCTCCATTCCAATTTCAGAAACTGAATATCCGATCACTTGCAATTCGTGCATATCTTGTTGAGACACCTTGCATTGAAGAAGAAAACAACATATCCTGCCATAACTTTTTAACCATGAAGTCAGAAGTTATGAAAATTGTCGGGCCTTGAAGCTAATCCTTAGGCATACATTGTATCAAAATTTCAAAGGGAAAAAATAAAATCTCCATCCGTAGTGACCTGCCCAAAATATTTATAATCTCAGAAATTGTTGTTCAGAGCTTTAGGGGTTAACTCAAATTTTTATGTCATCGTTCCCATTGAAGAAAAAAAAAACTCGAGCTAGTTGCTAAGACTTCAAATTATGGTGTTCATTAGGCACATACCCTGAACATGATTATATTTTCACAATTTCAATTTCAATTAGTGTTTGCGATAAAAAAAACAATTCCACAACAAACTTAAAATTAAATAAAACTTGGTAGACTGTACAGACAATCCCAAGAATTTTTGAAAATCAAGTGCTTTGAAATTAGACATGGTGTTCAAAGTACATGTGAAGTCTGCATTCATTCAAGTTAATTATAAAGGTGTGGGAAAAATTATTCAGATTCTTCAGTGATACGTTATAAATTTTTTTCTTGTTAATTCAACCTATAGGAGTACAGCCTTTATGAAATGCTACTTGAAATTGCAATTTTGTTTCAAGTAAAAATTTATTTTCTCTTACAACCTTGAGTATTTGAGCATATAATCAAACACAATGTGGAGTGACTATTGAAATTGGGCCAAACAAAAGTTTTGGCCCCTTTTAGGAGTTCACACAATTTCTTGAAATAGACATTTCCAGTACAATAAAGTAATTCACAATGAAAGGCTTGAGAAGCTCATGTTCATCAAATAATTGAGAGTTCATGAAAGAATTAGAAATGGCAGAACAAGGAAATATTTTGGATTCAAAACGTAGACATACAATCAAATGAGGTTTAGAACATCTATATTTACCAATATGAGTTGGAAATTCGAAGAACTTCAAAGTTCTAATTCTAATCGAACGGAAAACTGTATTGGGAAAACATGGCTGTAGAAATAGAAAAAGGATTTTCCAAAAAATCAAATTGCATAGAGTGCATTGAATCAAAGATTCAACATTAATTCCATTTTTTTAATCACAAATGGAAGTGTACGCAAATTCGATAAATGCTTTGATGAAATTTTCAATTTCAGTTGTTATAATTCAATTTGATTGGAATTCAAATGAACAACAAATTCAAATTGTATTTCATACAAATTTAATTCAAATTGTACATCAAAATCAAAACATTTCAAGAATTTCCAAATGATTTCTAAACATTTTGGAAAATTAATTTCTTTTTTTTAATTTCAATTGATTCAAATCAATTGAAATTTATTCCTATTTACTTATCAACTTCCAAGACTTTAAAAAAAAGATTTGAGTAATGAATTTGAATAGGATCTTCAAAAATTTTGAAAAGGTTTTGAAAGATTTATGAAAAATTCAAAAAGGTTTAAGAGGGATTTAAAACATTCCAAAATATTCCAAAAACATTATAAACAATTTCAAAACTCCTTCAGAAATTACTTTGATCTTGTTTGTAGTAAGTATCATTTTATGATAGTACATTTTAAAAAAATAGAAGAAAACAATTTTTTATAGCTTTCAATTAGAAAATGTTCAAAACTAAAATCATATTCACTCTCTTTTTAACCTTGCTAATTTGAAGAAGAGCCACGAATTTTTAAATAATCTGAATAACTGAATAGCCAAATGCGGTTTGGTTTGTTTTAACTTCAAAATGTAGGAAGGATTAGAACGTGTTGCCTCCAGTTCGAAGGCACTTATGGTTCATAATGTTGTGGTTTAGAAATGAAAACCAAATTTGAGAACATCAGCTTCATTCATCCATGGAAGTTCTGTATGCCCAAAATCAAAGCAACTACCCAACCAATAACTTCTGCAACCTTGGGCAGCATTTTACCTCACAGTATAGTAATTGTACAAAACTTACCTTGCTTGATAATAAAATCCCAGACCCCTTGTACACTTCCTTGTTCTCTGGGATGTCCAGTAAAACTAAGTTTGCTAAATCAGATGTTACTTGCAGCATGGATGTGAGTCTCGGCATGACCATATCAAAACTGTGATTTCGTAGCGTTCATTTCAGCATCACATTCAATGAGCACCGATTGGCAGAAATTTTCTCTTCATACATATGTTTGCAACAACTTGTTCGTTCATCTGTAACATCCAAAAAATCATGGGCTCCTACTAGTGGAAATTTAGACGAAATGGTCTTCTAATAGACTTTTATCTCTTTAGCGAAGGATTTTTTTTAAATAATTAATTTTATGTGGTGTGGAAGTCTACAAAGCGATCTTATTTTTGCTTGTATTTTGAAACATATAAAATATTATTTTGGTGGTTTTTATGGTGAATGACCATCTCCATAGAATTATTGCAAAATACTAGTTTTTATTTTTTGTATTTACTTATTTTTACTACTTTTTTATGAATTTAAACATCCAAGTATCTATTTTCTTGAGGTTTGGCACTTTTCAAATTCTCCTACTTAGAGAATTTTTCTATAAATTTGTTCAGTGGTTACCTTTGTTTTAAAGGTGTATACATTATCCATCTCTTAAAATTTTTAAAATTAATTTTAAAATTTTAAAATACTCCCCAAAAAATCATGAGTACTATTGAAAACACAACAAAATCGGTAAGTGTTTCTTGTAATCACCCTCTATTACAACATTATACAATGATTAAGGTATCTATGACTATGATCAAAATGATTTGGCTTACAATTGTTTTGAACCATATACTAAATTATACACCCAAGGAGTAATGACACCTAACATAGAGGAAGAATATGCATCCATATTGGCGTGCCTTCATATTCACTTCATTACAATGATGATCAAAGAACTTCACTGATTGTTGAGATAAGAAAAACTATTCCACAAAGTTTTTAGTAATTGCAATATTAAAACCAATATTTTAGGTAATGAGCCTTAATTTTTTAAAACAAATGTTTAATTGATGTCAATGTTTACAAGTTACAACCCAATGTTTTTATGTCAACATTGATGTTATGTTGGATGTTCTTGTTGACACAAAAACATTGGGCTGTTAACATTGACATCATCTAAAATCTGTTCAAAGAAATTAGGGCTCATTACCTGAAATGCGAATTTCTTATACAATTGGCACATGGTCACATTCAGACCTAGACGGAATAATATGGGAATTTTTCCTTAAATTTTGGGAAACCATTGGCCAAGTCTTCATAGAGATGATTCTCTCCTTTATAAACATACACCAACTTTAGAAGATATGACATCTAGGCTCTTTACATTGATTTTCAAAAGTAGGGATCCAAATAATTCATCAAACTAAAGACCGAGAACCCTCTTTAATATCACCTACATAATTCTAGCCAAAAAAGTTCAAATTAGATTGTAGGGCCTTCTAAAAAAATGTCTCACCTTTGCTAATTAGCATTTCTTTGAATGGCTCACATCCTCAATAATATTTTTTTTACAATATAAGACTATAGAATAGATGAATGAATCTAATTAAGATTAAATAATATTACTTGAGTTGGACTTCTCCAAAGCATATGGCATATTATTTTGAGAACTTCTTTTCTAAGTCATGAAATAATTAGGCAACTCTAATTACGCATTTATTGGATTGATTGTCATTTATTAACCCCTAAATGCCCAAGCCTTTCCAAGTGTGTTTTGACTGTGGAAAAAGTGCATTAGCTTGTAGTCATCTCTAATGAAGCAAGTTGATTTTTTTTCAAAATCTCACCATACAGATGTTTAAAGAATTTATTTTTTAGTAAGTACTCAAATTTTGAGTGCAAAATTGTATAGGAGTTGTGAGATTATAAAGAGAGAAGAGTACATTTTTTATATTTAATATGTTGCCTTTACCCACAATGTTTCTCAAATTTGCATATAAATTTTTTGAGGGATTGGAGGTAACATAAACAACTACATAGAGTGTTAGCACACTAAAATGCACTTCTAAAAAAATTGATTTCAAATAAAAAGCTATTAAACTCATTACACAATCCACCTTGCAATTGTTGAAATGCAATCATTTTTTATAAGTAGAAATTGCAAGTAGCTCCAATTTAATAGTTGTATGTTAAAATTTTCAATGGTGAATATCATGAAAACACTTTACACTTTCCATTGGAACCATTCTTGAAGCAAATGGATATGTACAATTTCTTAGATCTCAAATCAAGTGAAATTGCTAAACACTAGGAAATGAAGAAAAATTGGTAACCTTTACTCTTCACTTTGGTACATGCATGCCTTTGAAGACCTCTCAATAATCAAATATGTATTTTTTTCAGTGAAAAATGAAAGTTTTCAATAGTTAACCCTTAAAACTGCCCAAAAAAATGTTAAAACAGTCAAAGTAATTTAACTGCCCACTCACAAATGGGCTGAAATTTCAGATCGACCATATATGGTCTACTGGGTAGTTAGGGGTTAAAGCTTGCAAGAGGATTAAAATTTCTTGACCTTAGAATTTTTTGACATAGCTCTCATAGCTAAGAGGATGTCATAGGCATAAGACGAAGCTTCTCAAGAAGCTTTGTCTTTAGTAAAAATAAAAGTAGAAGTAGAAGATTATTTTTAATAAAATTAAAGGTAGAAGTAACAGTGGAAGCTAATAGAACAAGTCTAAGACCGTCTAGTATAAATAAGAGTTGAGACTGAAAGGCATATTCTTCAATCTTGACAACTCCTCTTGCCATCTTGTTCTTACTTCAAAGCTTCAGTTCTTAGTTTGCAATCTATTTTTTGTATTTTTGTCCACTGAAATACATTTTGTCCTTAAGTTGATTGTCATCTCACCTCTCTTTGAGAATCTTGCCCCAACTTTGTTTTGTTTTTGTCCATCCCTAATTTGGATTTCTAACAACAAAGTCATATTGACTTAAGAATGATGACCTATAGCAAGTGCCTGTATGTAGGTTGCTTTGGGATGCACTACTTGATACTAGCCAAGCACCCGTGCTCAAAGCTCACCAAAGTGCCAACCTACAATCCCAACAAACTTACAAAATTTGAGATAGGTTCAATGCCACCTAGTTGCAATCCTTAGTGATTTGCTTGAAGTCAATGATGTCATCATTTAGAACAAATAAGGGCCTCTTCTTGCCTATTTTATTAGGTTCTTCTTCTACTCTTTTCTTCCTTCAAGCTTGGCTCTTTAGTATTATTTGTTTTGCAATGGATTTCCATTCATCTATAAAAAAAAAATTCAAATTATTATTAAAAGAATTAGACTCCGGATATATCATCTAATACTTCTCTTTAATTATCCATTTCTTCTACATCAAAGGTTATTAACTTTATATTCCCGTGAAGTAATTGAAGCATAAAAACAAACATATCTGGTTTTGTAATGTAAGCTACTTACTAAGCTATATATATATGGTGCATAGTGACACTTATCTCACTGTGCACTCAACTCCCCCCAACCCCCCCCCCCCAATGGGTTTCAAAAAAAATTATTAATTAAAACTAATTCCTTACCCTCCTACCCTCCTACCCTCCTTGTAATTTTTTTGAATTAGGTTAACTTGACAATCAATATGGGACAATCAAAATCCCATATCCATATTTGTATTTGTATCATATTCATACTCATATTTTCATATATATATATATATATATATATATATATATATATATATATATATATATATATATATATATATTCTTGTACTATATTTATATTTTATATTCATACAATATTTGTATTCTGAATTTGTATTTAGACAACCTACATTAAATCTCACATAGATCAACGGCTTATGATTTTTTGAGAAATCGACAACATTTTGAAGGGGAAGCGTTTTTTATAAACAAAATCAACTGCCTATGATTTTTGTGATTTTTTGAGAGAAGGGGGACAACTAATGGCAAACCAAGATGTGTGCCGCCTCTTTTGGGGCCATACTAATGTAATGTAAGCTACTTTAATTTATTCTCTGAAACTCAACCTATTTATGACATTGATTGCTTTTAAAAAAGAAAAGAAAAATACTGAGACAAAAATATCGAATGAATGGACTTTTCTTTTATCTTCTTTTCAGTTTGTAAACAGTTGAGACATTTATTTCAATTGCAATAACAAATGCACACCACCTGAACCACTCTCAGGTGCCCAACTACCCCGCTTTTCCCTAATAAATTGAACTCTCTTTTTTCTTTTCCTTTTCTTTTGGCACCAATGAAACGAAAAATAAATTGACCTTTGCCACCCAATTTGTAAACCTGCACTGGCTCATCAATACTTTGTCCACACAAACAAAACAAAATGAAACCAAATGAAACCATGATGACAGTTTATTATTACTCAAGTTCCAAAAGTCCAACGCATGCTACCGAAACCAACCTGAGAATGCCAAAATAAATGAATACTGGAATAAGTGGAATTCCCAACCAGCCCTTTTTTCTTACTTTTTGAGAAAGTGCCAAGATGGCAATCACTTCAAATTTGGTGAAGCATTGTATTTCGACATTCATGCATCTTCGGGGCTTAAAAACACTTTTCTGTCATATTCATACACTTTTTCACCCAAATTTGGCAACGTCATCCATATTTTGAAGAGATTTAGAAAAAAATTGGCGAAAAAAGATTACTTTTATTTGGAGAAAAAAGACATTTATTTGAAATGGTGTAATCTGGCCACGTGGTGACAGAAAACAAAATGTTGTTCCAAACCCAACTCAAAGACTTATTTATTAATGTTTGTAGCGTAGTCCCCTTGGTTCGATGTACTGTTTCCTTTATCAATAGAAATCGTTCATTTGTTTCCAAAAAAATAAAAAAATAATGATGTTAGTAGAGTATTCCGTCCTTTCAGTTTCAAACAACTCATTTTCTTATGAAATGTTTTTTTCAGTAGTCCTAAACAAATGAGCTCTCCATCATGAGTTCATGACTCACTTTAAAGATTCCGTTTTATCAGCAAGCAGATTCAAGATTTAAAGCAAGATTCATGATTTAAAGATTTTCCAATGGAATTGAGTCTCTCATTAATATTTCCATTTTTTGAATGAAAGGTTCAAAAAGATTCAAGTACAGAGCACAACTATTAGCCAACTCTCTGGATTTTTTTACTTTTATTTCTTATTTTTTGGGCAGCACATACAGCATTTTGACCGCAACTGGCAGTAACAGGATATCTGTTGAATGGACTCACTGTTGGTCTTTCAAAGGTTAATCTATTCACTATAACAAAACATGGTAAAAAGAAACTGCACTCAAAATTGAGTGTGGTTTTTTTTTGGCATGTTTTTGTGTAGGTCGACTACGCATGCAGTCAACATTTTTTGCAATTTTTCACTGCAATTTTTGGAAATTTTAAGTGTGTAACAGACCATAAAAAAGGTATCTTGAATACCTTTTCAATGGTATATAACATGCCCCAAAATTTTAAAATTGTAGTGGGAAATTGCAAAAGAAGTTGATTGCGCACTACATGTACATGCACAAAAATGTGGCAAAAAAAACCCCACTCAATTTTGAGTGTGGTTTTTTTTACCATATTTTGCTATAGTGATTGGATCAAAGTTAATCAAAATTTCAAGTAAATTTTTAATAGAAATAAAAATAGAGGCAAGAACTTTCATAACCGTGAAAATATGTAGTTTAATCCTTAAAGGACAGACCTACAACATCTAATTTCAAGCCTTGTGGCTCATTACTTGGTTTGTTACCATTTTGGAACTACAATAAGGTTGATGTTTATGAAAAAAATGTAATTTATTTTTCAAGGAAGAAATTACATGTCTTCTCTACTTCGAAAACTAGATTTTTTGAAGAAAATTGTTTTTTATGAGAAGTTTTGAAGAAAAAATGAAGAAAAAATCATATGAAATAGAAAATGATCTCAAAAGAACTGAAAATTTCACCATGTGTGTACATTACAATGACAAACATCATGGTGTACATTCAATTTTTGTGTCCTATAATTAAAATGCAATAGACATTGAAAATACATCCAAAGTTCAAACCGCAATAAAATATCAATATTACAAATTTTTACAAAATTCCGATTGCAGTAGAAACTCAAGTAGAGGACCTTCATTTCAATAGTTGGGTTCAAACTCCAAAAATATCATTTTTTGTGGAGAAGTTTTAGATTTACTCAATTTCCTAAAATACACTAAAATGGCATGTTTTGCAATTCATTTTTTTACTTACTTTCTCAACAAGGGTTGCTATTATGTGAGCTTAGAAGTGTGAGCCTATGAGCCTAGAAGACTATACACCTATGATATAAGTGTTTATATTATAATAAACTTTTATTATAATAGTACATATATGCTGTAAGTACCTATATTATAGGTGTTCATGTTATAAACACCTTCAATGGTTATATGATATCCACTTATATATATGCTCAAGGCTCACATGCTCACATACTAGCACCATTGCTTCCTCAACTACATGAAAACAAACATTTGCTAGACTAATAACTCAATTTGATACTCACAATTGAGTGCGGTTTCAAATGGTCAATAAAAAAAAGTGAATAAAAAAACTACGTCTAATTTCTTATTACCCTAAATTGTCATCCAAATACCACAGAATGGCACTGGCGATAGTCTAGGGTTAACCCCTCACCACCCAAGATCCAACCATGCTTAAAAACTGCCTGCCTTTGCAAGTCTGAAAATTCAAAATTAGAGTAAGGTATGAAGATCTCAATCGTACAATCTTGTACTGTGCATCTTTTAGATGGTGTGGAACAAATTTTGGGTCATTTGACCGTATAGATTGAAAGATATAATGTTTTAGTGCTCAAAAAAGGTGCTGAAATTTTCTTAAAAACACATTTGGAGGTGAAATTGGATTTTTAAACCAACTCCAATGAAAAAACATTAAACTACAAAGTGATTCAAAACCATAATATAAACACTTTGGTGGAAAAAAAATTCATAAAAATCACTCATTTCGTTTGAAAAATGGATTTGAAATGTCAAAAACCAGTGAAAAAAGATGAAAAAATCACAACTGTGGCTGAAGCTCTTTCTACCAAAATGCTTCTCAGTCACTCAAAACGTCTTAGATGGATCTGAAATTTTAGCCACACAAAATAGATTAGTAAGTGAAACTTTTCCAACAAATATTATTGAAAAGCAATCATGTATGAAGAAGTTACGAGCCTCCAAAGTTGACTGAAATGCAAAAATGTCTAGATTTTGAACTTCGAATTGCTCCCAAACATTCAAAACAACTTGGATTGGCATGAAAATTTTAGCACAATAACTAGACCTTGAGAGGAACAAAACACAACAAATTTTATCAAAAAAAAAGATTTTATGAAAAAGATACAATCCCCCAAAGTTGCAGCCGTCACAATGCAGTGTGCTGCATCTAAATGAACCTGTGAACTTTGAATGGCTCTCAAAAACTCAATATGTCTTTTATTGATTTGAAATTTCTTCCATAAGAATTAGATTAAAATGCACAACTTTTCCAACAAGTTTCAATGAATTTGGACATTGGATGCAAAAGTTACAGCACTTTGAGTCTGACTGCATGGACACTTTTGGTCCTCTTGGGCGGTGAGGGGTTAAAAGTTCACATTAAGATAAAAGCGAAATATAATTGTTGGCAACATAAATTCAAAATTCTCTAAAACCTCATTATATTAACTAAAATCTCTTTAAACCACCCCTAAAGGATACTTAGACAAAAATCATTGTGCTTATTGGACTCATTGGATCTATGAGGTCTATAAGTATATAGATTGATTACTATCAATATCTGTAGTGAATGCTAACAATCATTTGGTTTGATGGAGGAAACAAAATCTATTGCCACTATCAAAGGTATTGGTTGTTGGAGTGAATGCCACAATTTGGCAAAGACTTGGCTAGGGTCATGAAAAGTAAATTTTTCAAAACCCTAAAGTCCTAAGACCTTTTTTCATCAAATTCCACTCAAAACTACCATTTCTATTGCAAAGTGTAGGAAAAAAAACTTGTTTTATTCACATATTTAATCGTCGGATCATGAATGAGATTGATACAAGAATGTTAGGAAGAAAATTTAAAAACCTTGCCTATTTAGGTTGAAAAATATTTGCCTTTAAAGTGAAAGAAACTAGGTTCATTTGCATCTTATATACTTAGATTTTAAAGCTTAAAATCTTTGTGGCTTAAAATTTTTATACTATAAATTTTGAGTTAGGAAAAAGTTTATATTGAAGAATTGAATTGAAAGTCTAGGATAACTTTATTGAAAAACACAAACTTGATTTTCATTCTTTGGTAGAAGTAGGTAGAAGTAGGTTTGAAATTGGCCAAAAAAACGTAAGTAGTTTATTGCTCTGATGTAGAATTGAAACACAATATTTTCAATAGTTAGATTATTCAAGAAATTAAATTTAATGGTGTCAAACAATTTTTTTTCAAATATTGTAAAAATTACTTTCAAAATGAAATTTATAAGTTATTTTCTCAAAGAAGTGCTTAGATTGCCCAGAAGACAAAAAATACAATCCATAATGAAAAAAAATTAATTTTAATTTCAATTCTTTTGGAGATTCTTTTTTCTACTGGACAATGTGTAAATTATTTTTAGAATGGCATAATGTTTGCTCATGGTCACTAACTAAAATAAAATATATATTTCCTAAATACTAATGTATAATTCATCCTTAAAAAAAACACTTCTAAAAATTACAACAAAATTAAAAATTTTAAAGCCTATCCCAAATCCACTTTATCTTTTAAGATTACATTAATGAGCCTTTAGGGGTTAATCCCTCAAAGTCTAACAACTTCTTGATAGTAGAGGTTTTAATGAGTCACTTGTCTTTAATTTTTCTTGCATATTGATGTGCTTCAAATTTTTTTCTTAATTGTACAAAAGTGAAAGACTACTTTGTTTTGTATATATGTATGGAATTAATTATGGAAAACATTGATTTTTAGATTTTTAAAATTAGGATGATCAAAAAATTTAAAAACAAAAGATGCAACTTTTAAGGAAGAATAATGATAAGAAGTTGAATAATTCTATTTTACCTCTTGCCTCCCCACACCAAGAAAAAATTCTATTGAATTCTATAGCAAATGTGGTATTTTTTAAATGAAAAAACAAAAAATAAAAATCTCTATCAAAATTGTACACATTTTCAGATTTTATATGTGTGTCAATCTTTAAAATTTAACAACTGATATTATAGCATATATTTTGAAACATCTCCAAAAAAATTCAAATCATTCTAACTATTTTGTGTTCTTGATCACTCTAATTTGAACCTTCTATTTCTGAATTGCTAAAATAAAGTTTTAGATTTTTCAATTTTCAATTTTCAATCCATATTCAGTTTTTATGTGAAGACCAAAGACTAAAGTGCCTAAGAAAATGTTTTTTTTCCCCACTATTATTTTCATTGTTAGAAAATTTATTTTTGCTCACCTTTTATATAAAACTACATTTCACAATAAATATTGAAACACTTCCCAATCAAAATTTGAAAATGCAACAAATATAGGGTCAATTTGCTATTCTACAAAAGACTATTTTATAAAATATTGGGATTTATTTTGCCATAACAAGATTTTGCCATTGAAAATTTGAAGAAGACACATTTTGTTAGCTTAGTCCTTGATGGGTTAACCCCTAAAGGACCAAGGCCCTTTTCTATCAAAAACCTCTCAAATTTGCTATTTCTGTTGCATTCATCCAAAAAAAAAATTTAAGAATCTAACTTAGGATCTTGTACTTAACTTGATTGAGATCATGTGGTAAAAATTTCATGGAGTTTGATCGTTTAGATTGGAAGATGTGAGCACTCAAAGTTGGAAATACAAGTTTTTTTCAACTATGGTTTGCAATTTCAAATGACTTTGACTAGCATTTGTAAAAAAAATTGCACTATAGAACTTGAATTTATAATTTTTTGTGTTAAAAAAATTAAGTTGAGAGTCTAGGAAAAAATTCACACAAAAAAAACTTGATTTCCATTCTTTAAAAAATTGTCAAGTAGATGTAGGTCCAAGATTGAAAGAAAAACTGAATGGAGTTAATAACTCTAAGATGGAATTGAAATACAATAATCCCAATGGTGATATTGTTCTAGCAAGTAAACATAACCTTGTCCAACAAATTTTTTTGAAAAATTGTGAAAATTGCATTTAGAAATGAATCTTATAAGTTCTTTTTTCAAGAAATTGTTTAGATTGTCCAAAAAACAAGATTGTCCATAACTTTCTCAGTATAACTCCGAATAGAATGAATCAAAGCTTCACATGTAGACAAAAATATATTATTTTAGGAAAAAATTAGAAAATTAAAATTTGAATTTTTGAAAAACAAAAAATTCTACCCGCTAAATGAAAATTTGGGCTTTTTGTGGTATAACTTTTGCTCCCAATCACCAATTGAAATAAAAATTACATTCCCACAAAGCTAATCAGCTTTTCTATCTTGTGAAAAAGTTTAAAAAGGTTTCACCAAAAATTGAAGTCATAGGAACCTACTTGAAATCCATTTTGTCCCTTGAGGGAAAAATGGTCCTTTAGGGGTTAACAAATGTTTTAAAAACTTGAATACTAGATGGAAACATTCATTTTCATTACAGGAATTAAAGAACATTTGATTTGATGCCTTGATCAAAAGTTATACTACCCAAAAGAAATTTAGGCAATTTGTCTATTTTTTACATATTTTGCTAAATACTTCAACTACTTCTCAAATTTGGCATGTATATAACTAAGTAACATGATATAATATGTTATTGTAAAACTACTATATTGAGTACAAAAATCTCATTTGTAGAAGAGTCAAAACTCTACCAACTTTGCCAAGCAACTTTGAGATTGTTTTTGTAGTACCTTTAATTTTTTAAGTGATGCTACTTCCATCACTAAGGTAAGCCCACCTATTTTTGCTAGCTACCTAATTCCACCATACTACTCTAGGCCCCAATTCCATCAAAAAACTCATCCAAATCCATTCTCATTTTCTAACAACAAAATCACTTGCATTAAACTCAATAAGGTATAACATGTCTATTGTTTAATGGTGAACACTTAAGTTCCCCATGGCTTCTTGATTGGTATGGCCTTAGTGTGAAGCCTCCTATACCCAAGTCCAAAGTCCAAACCTATGCCAATCTAATGATTGAGATCTTGTTAGATTCTAATTTTTAATGAAAAAAAATTCCATGGCCTCTAGACTAGAGTTTGGATCTCCATCTTTGCTCAACCCAAACTCTAGCTGAAAGTCTCTTGCCAAATAACCATTTGGTTGCCATGTAGGCAAATTTTTTTTCTTAAAACACATGGATAAATTCAATTGCAAAGGAAAAAGTACACAGAACCAAAGGCCAAAGCCTCACTGAATGATGTTTTTTTCTTTTCTGAAACTAAACTCAAGAGGAGACCTACTAACCAAAACTCATAGCAATGAGACCTACTTTACAATCACTAGCAACCCAGCCCTATATAGGCAATTTTGGGGACATCAAATTTTGATGAATTTTGGATTATGTTGCAGAGTATGAAGGGTTGAGAGACCAAACTCATGGTTTTTTAAAATCTAATCGGTGAAAACTGACGGGCTCTCAACCTTTGGCCATAGTGTGAAGTGCACATAATTTTGTCTCCAATTCATTTATGTCACCCTATACTTGGCCCCATTCCTACCAATTACACCATCCAAATTTGTCTAAAAAAATCACCCATATCTATTTGGATATCAAACAAAATCAATGCATTAATGTCATTTAGGGTAACTTGTACATAGGTGATTGGTGAATACTTAGATGCTAATAGGTACATAAGAAGGTGATTATGGGTTGTTTTTAGGGCGTTCTTAACCCTTAAAGGATGGACCTATCACCATTGGTTTGAAGCCTCTTTACTTTTCATTTAGTTTGTTACCATTTTCAAAGCAGATATGTCTAAAAACAATTCCAGACATGAAAGCACATGTCTTCTATACTCCCCCCCAAAAAATAGATTTTTTTGAGGAAAATTGATTTTAATGTGAATTTTTGAAGAAAAAGTGAAGAACAAATCATATCAAATAGAAAATTATCTCAAAAAATCTGAAAATTTCACCATGTGCATACATTATAGTGACAAACATTGTGGTGGAAATTCAATTTCCGTGTACTTCTATAAATAGGATGCAATGGACATTAAAAATGCAGTAAAGTTCAAAATGCAATAAAATATTCAGTTTTAAGAATTTTTCCAAAATTTCAATTGGAGTAGAAACTAGAGTGGAGGAACTTCATTTCATTAGTTGGTCTCAAACTCAAAAATGCCATTTTCAAGGAGAAATTTTAGATTCTATCAATTACTCAAAATACACTACAATGGCAAATTTCACCATATGTTTTCTCTAATTACTTCTCAACTACATGAAAACAAATAGTAGTTAGACTAAAAACTCAATTGGAGACTCTTTACAACTCAATGTGAAAGGTCATTAAAAAAAAGTGAATGAAAAAACTATTGTTTAGGTCTTTTGCTGCCCCTGCAAAGTCATCCGAATACCAAAAAATGGTGCCGGTGTTGCTTAGGGTTAACCCTAGTCTATGGGTACTTTTGTAATTTGGGACTGAACACTTCAAAAATTCACGAAAATTACAATTTTGATCGGAAAATTATAATTCCACTTGGATATGATTTGTGAAACATGCACACACCTTTGAAAAATACATGCCCCTCTTGAAATCAACCACAAGATAGCCAGATTGCAAATCAGGGTGGAAATCAGCCTTTTGTTTAGTTTTTGAGAAAGTGCTAAGATGGCGACCACTTAAAATTTGGTGAAGCATTGTACATCTCCATCCATCCATCTTTTTTACCAAAAAACGCTTTTCAGTCATATCCATGCACTTTTTCACCCGATTTGGCAATTTCATCTATATTTTGAATAGAAATGAAGAAGTTCTGGCGAAAAAAGATTACTTTTATCTGACAAAAAGAAGACATTTATTTTGTAATGATGCAATCTGGTACCATATTACCCAAAAAAAGGCTGGTGGTAATAGGCTTGTCTACCTTAAATATGGACCAACCTCTGGTCTCTTGAAACTGGCTTCTCAGTCCATCTTGCAGTAAAGGTTCTCTTTGCTTGTGTCAAAAACAAAAACACAAACAAAAACAAAAAACTGGCTTTCCAGGTTCTAGAGTCTGTGGCTTGGCATGACCAAGTGACTAACTTACAAGCCCTGACCGAGACAGAATGGTAAGTTACTATACTTCCATCAGTAAAGCCAAGCGTGTTGGGCCTTGCCAGGAGAAGGAAGGATTTCTGGGCTTCTCTGCAACAAAACAAAACAATTATTAATGACTCTGCAACCGAAACAAACGGTGCCTAGGGATTCTCTTTTTCTTTAATTTGGGGCAACTGAAAAAACCCAGAAATTGGTGTCACAAAACAAAACACAAAAAAATGGAAATTGATATATTTTATTTTGGCTAATAAAATGATAAGTTTTGAGTTCACTAAATAGTATATTTAGTGTTAGCAACACTATTTACGAACCACGACACTAAATATCATTAAGCCTACTAAAGTAAGTAACACTAAATCTCATTTTAACACTAAAAGTACTCTATGGTAAATCTGAAATCTGAAAAGGTTTACATTTAGTGTTAGAATATATTAAATAAATGAATTTGCAAAAGAAAAGATTGAAGACAAGGAAAATGATGGAAGTTTAGTATTACAGTAATCCTAGTAAAGTTGAGATTTAGTGTTTGGTTGGGTAGCACTAGAAGAAAAGTAAGTTGTAGTGAATAAAAACTGTGGGCCAGATTTTGTTGATGGCGTGTTTGTAAAAGCAAATTTTGTGTTTACAAACATGTTGTCAACAAAATCTCACCCACAGTTTTTGTTGAATGCAACTTGCTTTTCTTCTAGTGTAGGCGGATAAAAACACTAAATGCAATACAACACTAAATATACTTTTTGGTGTAGTTGATATCATCAAGTTACAATGACTTCTCAAAATACAATGACATCAATAAATTTTGGATTGATTTACACATAATACGATGAATAAATAATGTTAGATCATGCATGAGTGATCAACATTTTCATGTGTCATCTCTTCTGTGAAAATTGCAAGTTATGGCATTTTGGAAAAATGAAATGTAAAAATGGATGCTGATTACTTTCATAAATTTATTTTTTAATTAATTTTTTGATGTTAATAGTGTAGCTCTTGATCATCATCCTTTCCATGTCAACCTTTGTTTTGTGTAATTCTTATAAGTATCGAAAGTGTGGGTTTTTCCCATTTCTAGTAACAAAATTGACCATTAGTGTAGCAACAAATGAAATTTACATACTTTTAGAATTAATGTAAAAGTTGTCTAGTACAATTTACGATACAATTTTTTTGTCATTCTTAGACATGAGTGCTGCTTCTTAGGACCATGTTTCATGTAGAATGGGTATGGATGAAAGTCAC
This sequence comes from Thuidium tamariscinum, assembly GCA_947034885.2. Classification (NCBI taxonomy): domain Eukaryota; kingdom Viridiplantae; phylum Streptophyta; class Bryopsida; order Hypnales; family Thuidiaceae; genus Thuidium; species Thuidium tamariscinum. The sequence goes on from OX344751.2 coordinate 13,115,004, forward strand.
TATAGTTATCTATTGTTTATTATTAAATAACTAAAAACATTTTTATAATATGTTCTTTTAGTGTTTAAAAAAAATTTAGTGAACTTGAATTTGAATAGAAAATGTAAAGGATGTAGAAATTTTCTATACTAGCAACTTCAAATTGCAATGATTGAATTGTTTGGCCCACATTGAAGAAGAACACTCACATACTCACCTACCTTAGGTTTTCCTTGTGAACATCAAATGGAAATAATTGAATGATATTTCTTTGGGATGAAAACAAGGTGTATTTTTAGTTAGGAATCCTTGTTGTGGCACTAAACACACGGTAGAACCACCTATATACAATCACTTAAGCAATTTTGGAATGGATTATGAGCTATATGAGTCAATGCAATTTAAATTTATTTATTTTAGTTTAATTTTATATTTTGATAACAAATGGGAAAACCTATTGCATTAAATCAATGCAAATTTTTCTATTGTAGAAAGATTAAAAATTTTAGGATTATTAATTTTTCATGATTTTATTTCCAAGATTGAAATTACTATGAATATTGGGAGCCATAAAGTGCTTAGAATGCACAACTGATGTCTAAAGTCTTTGAATTTGGATTAGAGTTGAGACTACTGCCTTGTTCACTACTTCCACCACTACTTTATTATAGATTGGGGCATGTGTTATGACCTTATTAGTCCCAATCTTGAAAAAGGAGAAAAAAACATTTCAAGCTTTGGTCCAAAATTTATTCATTGATCTTGGATGGAAATAGGTGGTTCTCCCTTATTTTACCATATTAGATGTGCTAAAAATGATATAATTGTCAAAAACACATAATTTTCTAATTTTTGTTCTTGTTTTAGAAAAGTCAACAACTAGTCGTACCAAGGTACGTGATAACGTGATCCCCTGCCGGAAGAAAGGCTTCCGTCTGCCTTCTGGAAAGGGCATCCAGCAAAGGTTCCATGACTTCCATCCAGACAAAACAAGGGAGCTCGAGAGAGCAGTTAAGAAGAATCGAATGGGAACTGGAGGCTGACGATCGCCCACCGACACACACGTGCGAAGAGCAACTTACAACCGTTTTGGATGTTGTGAAATCCAAACCAGAGAACACATCTTCCTCTGGCAATGCGATTCCGTTTCACTTTGTTTCTCAAAAAAACAACCCACCAGAGAGCACTAGGCGGGTGTTGGGTACCCTATCGATCTCTACGCAGTCGGGGTATCTATTACTGCAGACACATTGAACGAATTAATAGGGGTTTGTTAAAACCTTCCGGTTTGCAGGTTTGTTGCCAAATCGAGTAGTGATGCAACTCTTCTTCGATCAAACTTCGAAGTGCTAGCCTTGTGATGGAGCTTCGGAATGCGATTATGAAATTGCCGGCCTTCTTTTGCAAGCGGCTGTAACATTCCTACACAGAGCGCTGCAGGCAGGTAGAATGATATACGCAATTAGTCGGCGAAGATTTGATACGGGTTACTTTGATTTGGCTGTGTACAGTACATGCCGTAGCTGATAGTTTGGAGTGCTGGCCTTATTCCGGAGTTTCAGACTTTGTTGAACTCTACGACTACAATGGTGAAGCACTTCAACGATGAATGGGAATGCGGAGATGGAAGTTTTGGTGAGTTACACGAAAAAGTTAGGGTTTCCGGTTTCAGCATTGCCGGGGTTTAGGGTTTAGGGTTTACACATCTTTGTTGAGGTAGGTCATGGCATTGTGTTTGATTTGAGCGATTACATTTTGGCCTCTTCTTCAACCAGTTCGTCAATCACTGTAACTACAACCATTTGTTCTTTATCTGCTTCAATGGAAAACCTACTAAATCAGGTGTGTGTTCCATGAATGATTTGACTCGCTTCTTGCCTTCATTGTCATTGTCTACAATCTACATTGAGGTGCATTCAATAAGGTTCACAAAACTCAATGTTGTTTTGAATGCAATCCGCTCGTTAAATCAGCATACATTCTTGGATATGTTGTGTGCCAAAGGGATGTTTCTTTGTGAAGACATGGAGCCGATAGTTTCATGTTCTTGTTGTAGCATTTGAGATATCATGATTGGCATTGACTGCGAATTAATACAGTTTGAATCAAGCAAATAGGAAGAGTATGTTCACCAAAGAACTCAATGAATGTTGAGGATTATAACCTTCTCAACCGAAAAAAAGAAGTTGACATGTATGTGTTTACAACACATTTTCCGTGCAATTCATGTGAACCGCAATGATCTAAATAATTTGAAAGATTGTGGGCAGGGTGAGTTCAAAAGCTTGATATGATGAAGAGATTTCAAATTTTCAGCCCATAGCATAATTGCACACAATTGATTTCCTCCCCCACAGTAATCGCACAAAAAAGTGCAATCTACCTTTAAACATGATGGCACTCATTTGTATTGGACATCAAATTGTACACCTCTCAGTTGTTTTTCATCATCTCTAAGATGGTTTGTTTTTTTAAAATTTTAAACATGGACAATTTTCATTAATAGGGAAACAGTACATCTCTAAGATGTTTGAAGTAACAAAGTTCTCAAGTTCTCTAATTGATCACTGCTCAGCATGATTACTACCACTTGGATCCTCAAAATTTTAAGTTATTGAAAGTTGTGATTGCTTAGAACCAAGTTCAACCACAATCAAGTCAACACCGACTCCTCAAGGTTTGAAAGGCCGAAACCCAGTATCATGTAACATATATCCGTCACAAGAATCTCACATGGTTACTTCAGCATTACACTTCAGATACTGAGCCAGGTTACTTCAGCTCGAAGTAAGCCCATTTATGACGTAGACAGGGAGATGAGCTGGTTGTCATTCTCCGTCATCAAGAGTTGAGAGGTGTTCCACTTAAAAGCGTACCCCAGTGCCTTCGTTACAAAAATCAATTCAAGAATGTACCCAGGTACTCGCAAGATTGATGACAGCAGCTAGCATGGAAGGAGGTGGCGAGGCGTCGGTGTTCCGCTCATAGTAACAAGCAGTAGCCTTGGTTTTCTACAAACCAATCGACAAGCACTTGTAAATGAGCTGTCGTACTTTCTATTGCAGCTATGGATACTTCAGTCTGGAAATGAGAAGTAGGACAAATTGATTTCAACCGTAGTACTGTGAAAAGGAAAAGGTACTAACAGACTTAAGGCTGTAAAAGAAACCGACGAGATGTCTCAATTGCATCCGACTACAGAATCACAACGACTGGCAACAGCAATTCAACGTCAGGCAGCACACCGATGAGATTTGGGTGTAGTTGACTCGGCCGAAATCAGGACGCGTTTCCAGTGAAAAAGATGGTCCATACTCTATAATAACGTCGATGACAAGAGTAGCAGACAAGGAGAAAATAATCGGAGCCAGTCCCCAGCGTAGTACACGATCCAGCTGCCTTTGTAAAAAAAGAAATTGCAAGGACAAGAAGACGGAAATAGGAAGACAGCAAGTAGTTTGAATCGTCAAATTTATTTCTCAGGATGTGCAGATCAACATGCTGACTGACGAGATGCACCACTCACTGCTAAGTGTCGACGCATAGATTACTGGTGTCTGTTCTTACACCAAGAACTAATGGGATTATTCACATAAGCCTGAGGCGCAATTTTAGTACATATTGCCATGGGATAGCGCCTATCATGGAGGCATCTGAATAAATGTGTTTGGCTCAAAAGAATGATCTGAGGGTTGATGAAAAGGTTACTACTAATAGGGTGGGTAGGGCGACAAGCGTACCCAGAGTCATGAAGGCTGGGGAACCCCATAGAAATTAATTCTCTTTTTATATCTCCAGCTGGCCGCGCGCACTGCAACTCCTCCTCAAGGTCCTATGCTGTTTTGGCTTCTACTCAACGTCGTTTTCCACTTAGGTACGGATGGAGCATCACACTGCAACTGCGGCTGCAATTGCACAATCGTAGTGAAATTCCAATGGCACTTCCAATGTGGCTGCACCAAATTCAGGGTTGCACCTCCTGGGGTGCTCTACTATGTAAGTAAACCCACGATTTGGGGCCGGGCCGCACTTCTTCCAGTGTACAGAGAGGCAACTAGCTCACTTGCTCCCCGATGAGGTCCAAACCAACCACCAAGAAGGAGACGCCCTGGAACAGCAAAAAGTAAAAATGGAGCCCATGCTCAGTCAACAGACTCCGGGCAGCAGCTGTCAAAAGCAAACACGCCAACGCAAGCTCGTTCCAGTACAGTCGATTCTTCTTTTTCTTCTTGGCAGCAGACGGAGCTGGAGACGGCACAGACACGGGGAGGTCCTTCTGCTCCTTCTTCAAAGCATCAAGACCGGATTCAGAGGTGACTCGTGCAAGCTTTTGCAGCTGATCTTGAGGGTTCGTGTTTTTTGTATCCGCTACCAAATCTGCTTCAGATGCTCGACCAGATTTCTTAGTGACCACCCACTCCAGAGAGCTGCTCAGCTGGAATAGACCGGAAATCATGGCTTGGAACTTGGTCACTGACATGGTGTTCTCGAAAAGGAGGTACGGGATAAGGAACGGAAAGGATTTGGGTGCAGGAAGGATATTCATGAAGGACATGAGCGCAGGGATGTAACAAACCACCCACACTGGCAATTGTGCTTCAGGCACAAACATAGTCAATGGTAGGATCACACAGAACAGTGTGAAGGAGTAGAATGGAAGAATCAACTTCCTCAGCAAGAAGAACAAGAAAATCAGATTCGCCTTCTTTGAAGCCGGGAGCTGCAAAACCCATCAATTACGTATCACGTGATCAGATCAAATAAAGAATAAGACTGGCTGGAGAATTCGAGACATTTATAGTAGAGAGGGAACCAGAAGAAAAGACAAAAATGTACCTTAGATTTGACTATGTCGGGTAGGCAAAGTCGGAACAACTGCATAGGTCCGGAGTGCCATCGGTGCTGCTGCTTTCGGTATGCCTCATAAGATTCAGGAAGCTCGCAAAGACACTGCAGTTCACACGACCGGATCAGTATCTTCTTCAAGTCTGTCAGATATGTCCCTAAACAACCCTAACATAACCCCTCGTTAAATCAAAATTAACCAAAACTTCGTGACTTATGAGCAGATACCACAAAGTAAAATAGGTGGAGCCGACAGTCATTCTAATGACTTTGACAATGCAGGAATTTCGATGAAGAACATGATAATGTAACTTCGATGAGCAAGGCTTCCTAGACACAAAACATAGCCACTCGCTGATCAAAAGGTCGTACCCGAACATCGTTGAGGAAGATGAACTTCCAACCGTCAAGATGGGCACGAACTGCAATATCCATATCTTCCACCGTCGTCCGATCCATCCATCCACCGCAACTCTCAAGGGCGCTAATTCGCCAGACACCAGCCGTGCCGTTAAATCCAAAGAAATTCAAAAAGTGCCCGTTCACCTGCTGCTCGACCTCAAAGTGAAAGCACAAATTAATATTCTGCAACCTCGTCAGGAGGTTCTCTTCCTTGTTCACAAAGGCCCATCGAGTTTGCACCAGACATAGCTCAGGATTCTCCTGCAATCGACCACATCCAACCATCAATCATTCCTGTCCGAATTATCCGCTCATGAAGCGCACAGGAAGTCAACAGATCACAACAGAGCCGCTGAATACCTTGAAGTGGGGCATGGTTCGCTTCAGAAAATCAGACTTCGGTTGGAAATCTGCATCAAAGATGGTCACAAATTCGTAGTCCTTCACATACTCACAACCCATAGCGGATCTCAAATTACCCGCCTTGTACCCTGTACGATTCTCACGATGCCGATAGATAATATTAATACCCTTCAGATGCCATTTATGAACCTCCGCCGCAATCAGCTCTTGCGTTTCCACGTCGTCCGAATCATCCAGCACCTGTACCAGCATGCGGTTTCTCGGCCAATCAATCTGGCACACCGCAGAAATCGATTGCTCATACACCTGAGGGAACAGTCAAACAGTACTTGATAAGTATAATTGTACCTCCAGAGCATGAGCATATTCGATTTGGGCTTGCTTACGGTACAGACCAGTAAATCAAATCTACCGAGTGAGAGAGAGACAAGAAAGCTTTGAAAGAGAGATCGCACCTCCCGTTCATTGCACATGGGAATCTGAATGAGCACCATCGGATAGCCTTTGTCGGGTTGCTCTGGGTCATCAGATTCAAGAGAGGGGTTCACGGGGATCGGCTTGATCCGCATAATCTTCACGTACATACAGCCCATGAACTGAATTATCCTGTCGGCGGATTGGATGAGAAATAGCACGATGCAGCTGTCCGCCGCGAGTTGCAGAGCCGGACCGATGTACTGCAGCCGGAAGACCATCCATCCCATGTAAATTGCATGGGGCAGGTTCCAAACGTTCATCCCGGAGGAGTAGTGCCATCCCAGCGTGTGAGCCCCGACCTCTATACACAACATGACAAGCGCAAGGACCAAAAACGCCCGGATGTACTTGTAAAGCTTGCCTTTCACAGGCTTGTCTAGTGACACGCCAGTGGCTTTCGGAGCGATCAGACGGTTCTGGATGGCAGACAGAAGGGTCCATAGTCCCATCGCCAAATAAGCCACACAACCAGCTGCTCGGTGAGCCTTTAAGAGCAATACCCACGTCAGCTGCTTCGCGTTCTTGTTCTTCCCTTTCCCAAACTCCACACCTCCTTCAGCGGGGCCCTCGAGCTCCAGCATGTCCCAATTCGGATTGTCCATCTTCACAACCACCGGGGTACCCCGGTGCTCCTCCTTCGTCCACAAATCCTGGAAGTCGAAGCTGGGCGGCATTGTGTTCTTTCGGGGGGTTTGTTGGTTTTGATCTGCTTCAAAGAGGTGAGGCGTTCACGACATGCAGAGTGAAGACTCAGAGCTCAAATTCTTGCGAGTGAGGGTTCGACCGGTAGGATCTCACTCGGCTCCGGGATGCCTCAAAGACCAAGGCCATCCTGCAAACCTAATTGATGCGCAGTTTAGAATATGCACAAAACAGGAGTGGAAATAGAACCCAGGCAGCAACGATTGAAAGAAATCCTTACAACATTTCTTCGCTCCGGCATCTTGCAAGGTTTCATCATAAAAGTTTCGGTTCGGAAGAGGGCAGGACAATGAACTTCACATTCAGACAACAACCGCGAGATCTTCCCAACAAGAAGAATTAGATCTCCATATCAGAAGATCCTCTCCACATAGTTTACATTGAATAAATCTGCATTGGCTAAATAGAAACGCGCTAGCTCCTGAACAGAAATCGGAATACAGGAAGCAGACAGGATACGACCAACTCAAAACAGAATGTCGCTTCCTCTGATGTCGTAAACAAGCACAACAGAGAAGATGACAGGGTAGGAGCTGACCAAGAACCACTGCACCTAAACCCTCTTGGTCTAAATCTACTTGCGCAACACCATCCCCGGAGTCACATTCGTTCTTGGCTAATCCCACCAACAGAAACTCAGTAGTACCACCGACACTTCGTATAGATCACGCCACTCAAACCAAATTAAAAGAAACCCACGTCAGAAAAAAATAGATCCAGACTTCTGCGCTGAACATCCAGACAACCAGGAGTCGGATTGCACAGGATGACACACGCGGTCGTCCTTACAACCACCCTCTTTCCGTCATTAAGCGAAACTAGAGATCTCAAGGTGGTCCAAAACCCAATGCCGCAGCTCGAGAGTACCCAGGAAAAGCGAATCTCCTAGGATGAACACTGTCTCACACATCTCCAAAACACACCATACAAATGCAGGAATGGCTAGAGTATTCCGAAATGCAGGTCATTACAACCAAAGCCCAACAATGACGCTCTGAATCACCAGCCTCACGACACATCTCCCCAAACCGAAAACCAAAACCAAGCCTCACGTACCGTAAAAGCAAGCTTCCTAATCAACTAAATCTCACATTCTCAAAACGCAGGAAGCCAGCCCAAACAACTCCACCGTAGAACCCAAAGCCCCCCGCAAAATGGGATCAATGCCGTTAATGCTCCCCCAGCGAGATGTCAGACACCCCCCAAAGCTTCCCAAGCGAACCCATCCACAGGAAAATGGAGGGCTCCATGTCCTCGCATCCCCAGAAAAACGTCAGCGCCCTACCTTCGGCAAGTTCGCAGCTCATGTACACCACCACTTGCAGCCAGCAGCTACACTTTGAGTTGGTCGTCTTCGCCTTCTTCGTCTTCTTCGTCTCGCTTGTTCTCCACCAACAAAGACTGCAATGCTGGCACTTGGATCCCCAACTGGATGGATCCCCAAACTGGTTGTGAGAGTGTGAGTGAGCTTGCAATGCGTGTGAGTTCCGCAACCTGGCAATGGCGACGAGGGGGAGAGTGTTGTGAACACAAAGAAATGGGCCGCAGCTGCAGGCGCACAGCTGCACACAACAGGGACACTCGCGGCACCACCGGCCTCTTGGCAGCCCGGGCTCCGAGCCCACGCGCTTAGGTCGCAGGGGTACGACCGTGGTTCAGATCGCGATGGCGCGGTCACGGGCGCCCCCCGCGCGCCTTGCCGGGGCTCGGTTTTCCGTTTCCCCGTCGGAGATCCAGGAGCGAAAGGAGGAATTGTCTGTCATGATGGAATATCTGGGCGCGCCACGTGTGTTTGGGGGCACAAGAGGGTTCCCAGGTTCCCAGTTCCCCACCCGGGCCTTGGGCTGGGGGATTGCCCGGCTTGGGGCTGTGTCCGCTTCTGTAGGCTGGAACTCAATGGCGGGGAGCAGGGCAACGTAATCAGGTGGGATTCTTTAATGAAAAAGTAGGAAGTTCCCAAATGGGGTATCACTCAGGGGTCTCTTTGATTTGTTGCAATAATTAAGAAGGTGACGTGGAATTTGGGCCTTTTTACCTTTCACTTTTCACTGGGACCTGTATTTTCAACAACGGCATGTCCACCATAAAAGATTTGCATGTGCATGGGTTCTGAAATTAGGGGAAATTTTGGAGAGAGATTTGGAATCACCAAATAGAAGATAGAATTGGGACTTCAACGGAGAAGCACCTATGTGGGACACTTACCATAGATTTCTTTATCTCGAGGGTGCATGGAGAGAAAAATTATGTGTGTTTATTAGGAAGTGGTTAGGAGACTTAGAAAATTAGTTTCATATTTTTCTAAGTTTGTATGAATATAATATGAATTTTCGAAAACAATTGTGTAGATGCACTTTCTAAAGAGACTAGACTAATACCAAAGAGGAGAAGAAAACATCCAAAAGCAACAAACTCTAACTTTGAATCCTATGTGGATGATTGGCCACTCTTTGGAAGAGTGACTACTTCTTGGAACCTCACTAGTATGTGGCATAGTATAAATATAGATTGAGGTAGTCATAATATGACCATAGAAGGTGGAACTCAAAGATTAGAAGATAAGGCAAAGTGAAACAAGTTGGGATCACCTATCAATTAATCTAAAGTCTCCTCTAAGTATTTAAAGAATGTATGTCTTTGATTTTCTAGGACGGGAGGAAGATTGACAATTCAAAGATAAAGAATGTTATGGAAATATCCAAATAAGTATTTGACAACCATTCCACATTTAAAATTATTGAACAATTTAGAAATTTGAATGGTAGTGTCATACAACATTATAATTATACTAACAAGAAAGAAATTTTTCTACATTTAGTTACAATAGAAGAATTTGGAATCTACATGGGTCTATGGAATCAAACTTCATTCTCAAAAACTTCTTTTCTACTAAGGTACCGATAGTACAATAAAATCTATAGAGAGACCTTATGGTAGTGTCACTAGCATCCTAGCACTAACAAAATTATGAAAATGACAATACATATATCTATAAAGAGTAAAAGTTTTTAAGATTAATGGCATAGAATGAGGATCAATTGTACATGAGTTATTCTTAGGGAGTTGTATTTGATTGAAGATACAAGATATTATATCCTTTATTTGCAATTCAATGTAAAAATCCTTATTAAGCTACAAAGCCTCTTCTACTACTTGTAGAGACTTTAATTTTTATATGTTTGAAACAAACATAATTTTGTTGAGGGTTTAATGTTCTCTACTAGCACAATTCTCAATGAGTAGGGCCCTTAAGTATTCTCAATATCTTAGTTTATATTAAGCATTGTTGGCAATCCAAAATTTGTTCAAATTTTCTTAGTATAAAAGTTTAGGGGCACAATGTGAATAATCCTTACATTGCAAAAGTATTGATTTGAAGTGTATTGATCTAAATGGAACTATTTTGTATTGAAAATGTTAGAATTTTATGCTAAATTGATCTTCAAGATAGGGTCATTCATCTCATTCTACATGTTGGCTTTAACTCAAAGGAGATGAAGCTTTGCATTGACAAAAGTTGTATTTATTGTGAAGAAGTTTAAGTATCTTATCTAAAATGAGATTCAAAATAGTATTTTGAATATTATTTAGAAAGATACCAAGGTAGGATAATAAATAAAGAACTCAAGCATCAATAATATCACAATTGTCATTCACTTACAATAGTCTTCAACTATTCAATTCAACTATACTCTATTATGAATCAAAATATGTTCATTACTAAATTTATGCATCAAATGCTATTGTTCAATGCTTTTATCAATGCTTGCTCTATTTAGTGTGTGCTTTATATTTTTAATACTACCAAATATAATTTACCAATGTAACAAATGAACTTTTTAATGCAAAAAACATTATTATTGTAGCCCAAAGATGAACACCAAAAAAAATAATCTATTTTAGATATTGTAGTTAAACCTCACGCAATTAGCATATAAACTTCATTCTATCCTTGATGTCAATAAAATTCTTATATCATAGCCATAATTGCCTTTGGGCAATCACTACCAATTACCCATACAATGAAATTTTCATCTTATTGCTATAACAATAGTGGTCTTTACATAAGATTTTCATATTCAATACAATTTAACCAAAAAAAAATGATTATAATAGTTGAGCATGCTAAATTGGTACTATAATCATTTAAAGATAACATTTTAATTCCTTGATGTCAAAGTGTCCCTTTACAAAATACTTAATAGTTTGGGCAAGCTCTTTTGATCTTGTTTTTGGCATGATATTTTGTATTTTTTTTAAATAGAAAAGTATGCAAGCCTTTTGGGAATTTAATCTATATTTTAGTTGATGTGTGGAATTAAAGTTACACAATACAAAACTTGAAATAGTTGAGAGGGGGCAATAAATAAAAATTACAAAACTTTATAATAAATTTTTATAATTTTTGTAATAGATAAAAAAATTTGTATGGAAAGTTTTGGTTTGTTCCATTTGAATAAGTCATGTGAATTATAGAACAAACCACAAGTTGCTTTAGTGGTAGTTATAGCATCTTCTTGAAGAATTTACATATCGTTTTGGTTTATGAGCTCCATTGTTATAATCTTAGAAAATAAAAAAGAATTGTACAAGATTTGATTTGATTTTAGAGCAATCTCACCATTTAAATTAGTATTTGTCAATTCTATCTTAGAGCTATGAAAAATTTAGTTTTCCCCTCTATCTTGTACCTTTCTATTTAATAATATTTTAAGGAATATAAATGATATTATTTTATTTGTATTTTTTCCAAATCCCCAATTCAATTCTTTGTGATAAATTTTTTTATTCAATATCTAAAATGAACAAGTTTTTAAATTAAAAAGATTCAAAGTCTCAAGAAATAGCTTGTCAAGGTGCCAAAATACTATATTTTCTTGACTTTGAACTCAAGTATTCTTGCAATCTATATCGTCAAGGTTTTTGAAATTTTGTGCTATTTGCACCAGTGTAGGCAAATTTGAGAGGTTCTTAATGAAAAAAAGCCAACCCTGGACATTTTGTAGTTACTCAATTATATTGCATTTTGTATACATGTTTTCCAAAAAAATCATCCTTAGAATAAGATAATTTATATGACTTATATTATGCATCATCTACAAACATGTCATTAATTTCACTATTTGTTTAGACATGATAGGGATAGTTAGTATTGATCACTTGCCATTTAGTTCTATATTAAATAGATCAATTGATGGCTATTTATATAATAAATTATTGATTTGATACATACATTATTATCTTCTTAGATTACATGATGTAGTATTTGAAGTTCATCCTAGTCACAAAACTAAGTTTAAGACATCTTAAGTTGAATTTTCAAATTTTATTTACTAATTTTGAAGTCCTCTATAATATAAAAAGATATGCATTATTTCCAATTATAGTTTTGAAATAATTAAATTTAAACAAAAAAACAATTTGTACTTGCATAATTGACACCTACCATCTACTAATGACATGCATTTATTTATATGGCATCAAACTATCTTAGGGATGGGGGTACAATAAATAATAATAAAATTATTGCACACTACTAGAAACGTTCATTTCAATCATTGCAGTTTGAGAAATTATTATTAATTATTGCAATTAGACTTTTGACTTTGGGGGGAATATAAATAAAATATTATAGATTACAAAATTTACAAATACAAAAAATTGTGGATTCATTTTCTATGAATTACCAAATGATTTGATCTCAAAAAATAATTATTGGAAATAACGGAATGGCTAATGAAGCATAGAAAAATCTTAACCCAAAAGTTTCTATTTTCTACAGGGTTTTAGAGTTCACAATTGTGAAGAGATTTTGAAATTAGAATTTTAATTCTACATTAAAACTGAAATTTTATTTTATGGTGGGATGGTCATTCTCCAAGTACAACTCCTCCACAAGTTAGAATACCCAATAATGTTAAATGACTATTTGGCCATTAAAAAGATGCAACACTCCCTTCCTCTCCCTCACCTTCTTGTCCCTTGGCATAGTGAAAAGACAACCATTGCTTAATTTTGGAAAAAAAACAAGAACCCCCATACAATACGTACATATGAACATAAAAATAAAAATATGAATATATACATACATGAATTCAAACACTAGTACCAAAATACATATGGATATAGCTACTAAAATGTAGATACGGATATCAAAATACAATATGGATACAAAAATATGAAAGCATTAACCCATATTGTTTGGTCTTGTGATTCCATTTGGAAATTAGATAATGTGTGTGTGTCTTAACTTAACAAACCTCATATTGTAAATAACTCAATAACCCCTCTCCTCACTATTGAGGTGTCCTAGAACCTCTGTCATACTTAGATTGAATTAGGAAATCATTCAATTTTATAAGGCACAATCATATAGAAGTCTATACTAAATTTGCATATGTAGTTGACATCCAACTTTCATTTTTCCATCTACATGCTTCCAATTTTCCTCTAATATTCACTCAAAAAGCAAGTCCAAATATTCACACTTATTAGACCACATCCACAAGTCATTCAAACTAGTGTGAGATGCCTCACTCTATTCAATTTCATATCCTAAAGTAGTATGCTCTAAAAACAACTGTGTTGTAAAAGCAAACATGACATAGAGGTACATTTTACTTTCTTCAACTTCCCAACAATGCACATTTCAAGAAGTTTTTTTTTCATGACTACTTTGTTTCAACTTCAAAAACTTGTAACTAATTCCACAAAGGTCAAAAAATATGAAACAACTTGGATTAGATGCCAATTCCTTTTTTCTTTCTACTAAAATTTACTAAAAGTTGTTTCAAGGAGATTAGCTTCCCTCCAATGGCAATCAGCTCTTAAATGGTCACTTTAAGAGCCGACTACCTTCATTGAATTATCTCGTGTACTCAAATGGATAAACTTACAATTAACCATGATTACGCTCTAACATCCAATTTATGAATGATGTATAGATTGAAAATCAAATTCCTTTTTCATTATAGCTTGCATGAAAGTCATCCTAATTTTTAGAGATACTTTATGAAGTTGTTGACCTATCCCAAGGGTTACGTTGGGTGTTTTTAGAATGCATATTTTTTCCAAAATTACAAGTGTGGAAGTTTGTGAAGTGGTTGACCAAACCAAAATTGCATTGACTCTAATTCAAACCTTGAATTGCAAAAATGAGATCATAGAATCAAAAACAACAAAAACTTCCAAAATCACCATGTCAAGAGAAATTCATTTCAAATCCATTCCAACAAAGTTTACTCCACTGAAAATGACAATATTTTAGCTTGTTATTGAATCTAGAAGGAATTAAGAATTTTCCCTTTCAAAATTTGTTGAAAAATATTGGTGAAACAGTGGAAACACCCAAAACCGTCTAAATAAGGAATTTAGCATAGTTGGAGGCAGAGTTTTCTAATAATTATATTTTTGTAGTATTAGCAAGTGAAAATCATGAACATTCAAAAAAAATTAGATTTTCGGACATAGTATGTAATTTCTACAAATTTTCAAAGTGTTGGCTCCCTAGACCTGTAGAACCGTCCTGTAGATGCCTCCAAAACAGAACCCTGTGAAAATCAGCACTGAGCCAACCAGATTTTCTTATGTGTCCTTCAATTGTGTCAGCAAATTACAATCACACATGTGGCAAACACATTAACTACACTCTAGGGACATATTTGGGTGAATCTATTGTCCATTGCAAGGAACAGGTGCGGGAATGGGTGTTTTGCCCTTAGCATTGGTAAATCTAACTGTATGGATAAAATCTGAAGCTCAAACTCTACAACCCTTAATTGCATCTTAATTTCAAAATATTCTTCCAAATAGTACTATATGATGATTTTTCCAAAACCATCAATTCTGAAGATGAGTTTGGACACTCAGGGTTTAAAGTTGATTATTTTAAGGAAAATTGATCTCAAAATATGTTCCAAAACATGTTTATACATGTTTATTTTATGTATATATAAACTGGATTCCCTAACTTAGACATGGAGGTCAAACATGACAACTGTAAAACTATTTCATGCTTTTTTTACAGCAGGGATCTTCTTCCGTCAAACTTTTGGAAATCCGCACCTATTGTATGTTGTTGAAGGAATTTACAGTTATCCATGCCTTTAGAAGCAAGATTCTTGTCATGCTTCAGGTGTTCTATTGGGAATTGTAAGAAGTCAAAAGTGTGTAACTTATGTGCTTCCTCACTTTTGCTTCATTTTTGGGCCACTGCATATGTGAAATAGCCCTGGGGGAAGTATGGGAATAAGATCAGTTTTAGTTGTGAAACAAATGAAAAGATTGCTCTTTTTTACAAAACTTCTGAATGCATACTACTCCCTCTGCCCTGCTAATAGCTTCCAAAAATATGTCAATTTGTCTAGTATTTTCAATCATAGTGCCACCAATATATGCATTTGAGAATGAGTAATGTATCCCTTAGATCTGCGCAAAATTTTGAGCTTAGACATTGCCATTTAGGCACCCAAAATCCACGTGGAAAGTATAATTTTTTTGATACATTTTGTAAATGCTACTAGCTTTGCCATTTTAGATGATTTTAAAAGTAGTGGCAACAATCATCAAAAAAATTGGGCCAGACTATTTTGGTGCTATTTTGACACCAAAGGCCACATTTTGACAATATAGGTGCTATTTTCTCCATACTCTGTTGGTATGGGGATTGGCATCAAATTTACTTGATTGCATTTCAATGCACCATCATAGCACCATATTCACATGCCTTGAAGTCCGCAATGATGGGATGCTAGAAACATGTTGTACAACTTGAATATTTACAATATAGAAATTTAGCGTACTTTATGATCAAAATTTGATAGTGCTGAATTAGTCACTAAAGATATCATCAGTACCATTGTTTGAAGAAGCAATTTGTACGAGGTGACTCATTTGGGCAAGGCCAAGCTTGCAAGGCTAAAGGAATGCTCGGACTAGATTGTTTCACTAGCCCCCATGAGGTCGTTCAATGCAACAATCACTTACTCAATGTTCAAAATCAAGAAATAGAGCTTTATTATGGGACAAATATTTTGCTTGATTTACAGGTTTTTGTATGGGACAAACGGAATATTCAATAATGCGTCTTATATATATAGAGAGAGAGAGATTGCTACAAAAAATGAGGTGATGTCAAATGCGAGCTAGGATAAATTGACCCCCCTTACTTGGCCCCTTGGAAAAATGCTAAGATTTTTTGTTTTCCACGCCTAATACAATATGCAAATTTTGAATTCATATTTGCCATTAGAGGCTACAAATTTGTGAGGAGGGATGCACAAGGTAGATTACACAAGCATATAATAGGAAACTCTTTTTTAATTGCAACCCTAGAACAATTTGGAGGGGTTGAGCAAAATAACTAGGTCACCTCAAATGTGTAACTACACTACAATGTGACGAAAAGAGGCAACATGCCTGGTTTTCAATTTCCATGACCCCCCACCTCATCAAAAAATTGTGAACCGTCAGATTTGAAAATTAAAAAATCTCACCTACCCCTAAGGAAAATCAGCAGCCGTTGATACATGTACTAAATACAAGTACAAATACGGATACAAATACTGGATATGAAATACGTGGTATGTCTGTGTGATACGGATACGGGTATAAATACTGAGTATAAATATGAATATATGTACATGTACGGGTATGAATACTGAGTGCGGATACGAGATACTGATACATGTATGGGATATGAGATATCCCATATGGATTGTAAGAAGGCCCAGGCTCCCTCTCAGAATTATAAGAGGGGGTGGGGTGGGGGCCAGATTCAGAAGTTTCTGAAATTTAAATATTTAATATTTATTATTTAAATCAGAAATCAGATTGGGAGGGGAGGGGTCTCAAAATATTTTAAATTTTAAATTTTTTTACTTTTTGAGCTCATTGTGACAGTTTGTCACAATGACAATGAGCTCAAAAGAGGCAGTTACTACTTCATATAGTTACTGGAGTTTGTAAAGTATGTAGCTATTTGATCTAAATTAGGATCCATTACGAATTCACAATGTGTTCTAAGTCCAAACTTCCTAAGACCCAAGTCAAGCCCAAATGCCAATATTTGAGAAGGTTGTAGAAGGTAGATTAAAAATAGGAAAATGTAGGATATGGAATTTCATAATATGAGGTCCAAAGTACCAATTTCAAGTTCCAACTTGCCTCATGTGATGCCACACATAGATTGTGTAAAGGTGCTAAAACTTCAAATTCAACTTCAAATGATCTAAGGGATCAATCTAAAATTAGAAATGTCTTTTAATAAAGTGCATTTAACAATTAATGAAAGTTCTTCCAAACCAAAAAGTATTTTTGAATATGCATAGTTACTAGAAAATAGTTGCAAGTACTACTAGGGATATTTTAATAGTGCAGGTACACATTCCTTGTTATTGTAGAAAAATTGGTATTAGATAGGTACACCTAAGAAAATACCACTTTTCTATTGTAGAGAATTCTTATTATAAAATATATATATACAAAAGGTATAAGGGATCAAAGTTTTGTGGTAAATGTTCAAAAATTGTTTCTTCAACAAAAAGTATACATTGATGTTGAAGATATACAAAATGAGAATATTAGTATAAGGTAAGAGACAATATTTTTGCCATTCAACTAATTGTGCTACTTCATGGCGCCCACATATGAGTGGAAGATAATTGAAAATCTAGAATGTACAAAATACTAAAGTATTGTGGAGCAAATGAGGTCTTTTCCTATAGTTTAGTGGGGCTTTTAGGCACTCAATACATTTGGGTGTGCAACCTTAATTCTAAAGTTCTTTTAAGTGAAGAGGCTAAAAATTGGTTGAACCCAAGAAATTCATCTCCAATGCAAGGCTATAATCTTCATGATCCATATTTTCTCTTTTGGCTTTTCAAGCCCTTATAAAAGGTGAAGTTTTGTCTTTCAACATTTAAAAAAGAAAAATGCATGTCCCTTAAATTATGCATTATATTCAATATTTTCAAAAATGGATTGAGAATATTTGTAAAAATCTTTCAAAAAAATTCATATTCATCTTTAAAAATAATCTATAAATTGGAAGGTAGTACTAAATAAAGTAAAAATTGAATTGTTAATAACATTTGCAAGAAATTGAAGATTGATAATTACAATCGTGAGGATGATTTAATAAACAATAGGGAATTTTTGTTTTTTTTTAATTTTAAAATCTTACAAATTAGAGAGCTAAATTTTTCTAAAAACAATAATTAGTTGAATTAAATTTGATGAATTGATACCTGATAACCAACCAAATATGTTTTTCCTACTTTCATTGTTGTTGACAAATAAAACTCCTCATGACTTTCACCTCATTCTTTACAATTGAATATTTCAAGTGTTTTTGACTAAGTATCAATTCACCAAATTCAATAAAACTAATTATTGTTTTAAGAAAAATTTAGCTTCCCAATTTGAAATTAAAATAATAAAAATTTGATAACTTTTGCAATATCTCTCAAAATGATATCAAACAAAGCTTTGTACATAGATTAGGATAACTTACATCTATTTTAAATATTCCAAATTATGAAGTTAGCAAAAGCTATTCAATTTTTTTATTATTTTTAAATGCACTAGCCTTAGGTCCTTGAGAGGTTAAGATTTACTACATTTAGCTTCAACTAAGAACACTACTCACCACCTAAAAATGCAACAACATAACATTATTAACCAATGTTGAAAGCACCTTTTTGCTCCTTCTAAAGCAAGAGCTACTAATAGTTGCAAGTTCCTAGCCTCTAGCCAATGATTTTGTGTAAATTCAACTAAATTCACTCCCAGAGATTCAAAGAGGGATTATCCCAATTTCTCAAAGTAAATGATTTAGATGGCACAAAATAGAGAAATTAGATTGTCCTATATTAATTTTTGGACATTTGATATTGTTTAAATATTTACTGTTAGTATACAAGAATGCACCACTTTAGAATTCAGTATTGTTGTGATTGGGATTTGGAAACCTACATTTGTACAAATGAATTTTTTTCAGAAATCTTTACTGGCTTGATGTTTGTAGAGAAACTTTCTTGGGGTAAAGGAACCTAATTGCTAAAGCAAAATTCATTTCACTACATGATAAAGCAAATTCATTTCACTATATGGTAAAGCAAATTCATTTCAGTATATGGTAAAGCAAATTCATTTCGCTATATGGTTAAGCAAATTAATTTCGCTATATGGTAAAGCAAATTCATTTCGCTATATGGTAAAGCAAATTCATTTCATTATATGGTAAAGCAAATTCATTTCACTATAATTTTGTGCAGTTGACCAATGTTACTGACATCAAATGGAGAACCAAAGGGGGTCAATATTCTGGCTGATGTTTTTTTTGTTTTTTTATTTTTTTAATCAAATGGAAACCCATTGAATTCTGGCTGATGCTTCATTGCCACTTCTGATTGCCAGCCAATGGAATGCCTTGATTTTACCCATGAAAATCTTCTCCCATGTCAACTCTTTGCATTTTCCGGCTGTCATCTCACCTCCTATTATTGGAGGCGAGGGTGAAGTGGTGAACTGATCCAGGGCTTTTTTGGGTTTTTTTTTGACACAAGCGTGTTGAGGAAACACACTGCGAGGGGTCCGTATGGAAGAGAGGCTGATTTCAAGCTAGGTAGAGAACCTGCTGCCACCAGGATCGAACCCGCAACCACGGCATTCGCTTTGGGTACCTCACAACCATCATCCAGTAGTTTAGGTCATTGCGGCCCTTTTCTTTTTTGCTTTCTTAGTGCAGGTTGCACCAGAAAAAATAATCTGGCTAAAAAAACACCACAAAAAATGCCAAAAAATTTGGATGAAATCGCTAGACAACTTTGAAATTTTTTTAACCCGTAATCCCCTTAGCTGCATTTTTCGGCAACATAGCGATTTTGGGCAGCTCACTACAAATGGAGGTTTGTTTGTTTGTTTCATTTCAATTTTGACACAAAATGTGTCTGAGGAGTAGCTTTAAGGCCCAACAATTTTCATAAGTTTTGACTTTGTGGATAAAAAGTTATGGTATGATATGTCATTTTGCTTGCTCGGCAGGCAGCCTGGGCAGCTGAAAAAACTTCTTTGAAAATAATTTTTTTGAAAAGTGAAATTTCAAATTGATTCTTTAGGTTTATACAGACATGGGAAGCTTTGAATCATTCCATTTATATCCATGAGTCAAAAGTTATGAGGAATTTTAGTTTGCGGGTAGGTATGGTTTTCAAAAATTCCTCATGACTTTTGACTCATGAATCCAAATGGAATGATTCAAAGCTTCCCATGTCTGTATAAACCTTAAAGAATCAATTTGAATTTTCACTTTTCAAAATTTTTTTTTTAAAGAAGTTGCCTGGGCTGCCTACTGAATAAACAAAATGACATATCATACCATAAATTTTTATCCACAAAGTCAAAAGTTATGAAAATTGTTGGGCCTTAAAGCTACTCCTTAGACACATCTTGTATCAAAATTTCAATGAAAATAAATAAAAACTTCATTCGTAGTGAGTTGCCTAAAATCTCTATGTTGGCAAAAAAACGCAGCTTAGGGAATTAGGGGTTAAATATAGATGAAATTACCTGATTATGGATGAAAATCATACTATACATCCAATAAGTGGATGAATGTTGTAATTTGGAGCATTACTATAACATTTTATATCGCCACTATGGCACTTCTTCAAATATGAAAAAAACCCTGAAGTTATCCCCTAGCTCGGCCATTCAGAAAACACTGAGTTTAAAAAAAAAATTCCATGCATGATGAAAATTTGAAAATTCTAAATTCATATTTGAAATCAGAGGCCTCCAATTGGCTAAGGAAGTTGTATTAGGTAAATTAGTCAATCACAAAATAGGGGGCTTTTATTTTTATTTTTACCCCTAGAATGACTTGGTGTGGCTAAGTGAGGGGGGGCCAATTCACTCCAACCATTATTAACTTATACCAAATTTGTGAACCCAAAGCGACACATACAATATTTTTTTGACACAAATGAAACCATACTTCAATGCAAAGAATTTGATCCCAATATTTTTTCATTTTTCATTTATTTTCGGCACTGATCCGAATATTTTCTCACCCCTCACCCTATCCTTTATGTGCACTGTTAAATCATACCATCAAAGGTGGGCCCCGCAAGCCAAGGAAAAATGCTGAATTTTTTCATTTTTTTCATTTTTCATTTTTTCCCAAATTTCGGATTCAGATTCAGAATGAGAGACCCCAAATTAGCTAGAAGGACCCCAAACATACCAAAAAAACCCAACACAAATAAGAACCCCAAACCCTTGTCAACCCCTAGTAAAATGAGATTTACCCCGCTGGGCTTCACAACGCTAAGTTAACCCCTAAATGCCCAAGCCTTTTCAAGTGTGTTTTGACTATGAATAAAGTGCATGGACTTGTAGTCATCCCTAGTGAAGCAAATTGATTTTTTTTTCAAAATCTAACCACATAGATGTTTAAAGAGCTTGTTTATTAGTAAGTACACAAATTTTGAGCATAAAACTACATTGGAGTTGTGAGATTATAACGAGAGAAGAGTACATTTTCTATATTTAGTATGCTGCCTTTTCCCACAATGTTTCTCAAATTTGTATATAAATGTTTTTGGGGATTTGAGGTGACATGAACAACTACAAAAAGTGTTAGCACACTAAAATGCACTTCTAAAAAACTTAATTTCACATGAAAAGCTATTAAATTCATTACACAATCCACCTTGCAATTGTTGAAATGCAATTATTTTTATAAGTAGAAATTGCAAATAACTCCAAATCAATAGTTGTATGTTTAAATTTTCAATGGTGAATATCATGAAAACACTTTCCTCTTTCCATTGGGACCATTTTCAAAGCAAATGGATATGTACAATTTTTTAGATCTCAAATTAAGTGAAATTGCATAAAGCTAGGAAATGAAGTAAAATTGGCAAGCTTTAGTCTTCACTTTTGGTACATGTATGCCTTTGAAGACCTCTCAATAATTAAATATGTACTTTTTTCAGTGAAAAATAAAAGTTTTCAATAGTTAACCCTTAAAACTGCCCGAATTTTTTTTAAAAACGGGCACAGGAATTTAACTGCCCATTCAGAAATGGGCCTGAAATTTCAGATCGACCATATATGGTCGACCAGGCAGTTAGGGGTTAACTTTGTTACATTTACTAGCTCGGTCTTGAATGGATAGCTGGTGTCCTTGGCACTAAAGATTCTTCTGTGTGCATTCAGTGCTCCGTCTGGACATATGTCTCCTGAACTTCAGCACATCCTTGTAAGCATCCCTAATTACAATGGAGCCTCGCCCGCCCGCCCTCCATCGTTGGTTGAGAGTTCATGACTACCTACATTAAGCTTACGAATTCGTTCGTACTTCTATGATTCATCACTCCAAGTGTTGATGAACTCCACCGCAAGGGCATTGATAGAAGCTCCCTCGTAACTTGGTTCCCAATTCATCATTCACTTCAAGTGATACCGGATAATCATTGCACGAAGTTTGTTGCAAGAGGCTTCGGAGATTGGAAGCTCGCCAAGGGAAGGACAAAGGGTGGTGCCATTGCTATGATTGCAAATGGAAAGGAGCATCGCAAAATGAAATCATTTCAAATGGTGTGATGGTGTGGCGAAGTATTGTAGATGGACCACATTAATGAAATAAAACGGAGAGGGAAACCACAAGAGCCAACATTCAAAAACTCATAGTCGAGTATTTCACCCGTTTCCAACCACTTAAGTAATTACACATATATAAAGTCCAACTTTTTGGAATGCAACTTTTTTTCATGTAGAGAAATAGAATTTGGAAGGATACCATATTTTTCAGAATTTTATCACACAAATTGTAATTCTACTATGAATTTTTTAGTAGAAGACTCTTTGTGACCTATAATGGCGATATAGGTTGATTGCAAAACCAACCAAGGGCCAGTTGCATTTATGAGAGCCTTGCAACCAATCAACATGTGCCACAATTGCTTTGGGAACTACACCATAACTTCACAGAAAGAAAACAACCTATTGATTGGAAATGGGGGTTGATCATAAATGAGTTGCCATCTTCTAGTTTGGAGGGACTATAAACTCTTTTACGATTACAATACTAGTTAAATTGAAAGTAGTGCATTTTTGTACAATAACAATAAGTAAATATTAATATAGTGTCAAATGTGGGGAAATTAGTAGAGGGCAAATTCACTTCACTATTTCATATAAGTGATTAGAAATTATAAGTGGTTTGTGTTGAGTTCACAAAACAAGTTTGAGGGTATCAATTGTTGATGCCTTCAATTACATTGTTTGTTTGTTACAATGTGATTTGCTAAAACGTAAGTCCCTCGATTGCATTCTTGGTACCATTAAAAAGCTCTTTGCGAGGAGGGGTGCATAGGCCTGATTGTGGTGTTTGAACATATAGTAAGGGTGAAAGATATTTGAATATTGAAATTATCACGAATTACTATGAATTAAAAAATGAAAAGATTACTTTTACTTTTATTTTGGCTATGCCAACAGTGCAGGGCGTGTTATTTTTGAGTACTATTTGACCACTGGCATGAATAGTTGGGTAAGGAGAAGCTGTCACAATGGGGCAACTTACAACCGACCTTAGGATGTCCCAAATCCCAAATTTTCAAGTTCACAATCTAGAGACTTTCTAGATCATCAGCATTTTATTTTTATTTTTATTTTTATTTTTTTCTCGGGCAGGAAGGACTCTGCTACTCCAGCAGGCATCTAGATAATTGAAGGCACAATTTCCCAAGTAAGTTAAGGTAGTTGACTGTCTACCTGTCATGCAAAAGATCATGTTTTACAACTCGGCCTAATTGAAGGTCGGTCAATGAAAAAACAGAAAACTGCAGTCTGAGATATCAATATCCTGTCATATTTTCTGGCATAGGGAATAAGATAATAAGTTTTTGTTTTTTGGAAACAAAGGAAATAAAATTCCATTGCAAGTAAGTTGAACCCTTCTTCATTTGTGTAAAAACAAATAAGGAAAATTAACCTTAGAAGGATATTCCATGTTTTCGATTGGTCAAACTTCATTATTAATTTTTTTTTATTAATTGAAAAAATTGAAAACACACCTTTTCAAAATTTTGATATTTTATCCATATAGAAAATTTTATAATTAAGAAACATGAAAATAAAATTGATATGATTTTTAAAACATTTTTTTTGGTGAAACTTATAGTCTCTACCAAATGGTTGAAATAGTAAAAAAAATTTAGAAAAATTGGAGATGATAGTAACAAATATCATGATGTTGTAATAATTGGTGTACTCTTTGAGTTCACATGAAGAAAAATTTGATAGAAAAATTTGAAAGTGGCGTGTTTTGAGTTTTCAAGATATTGCTACCTTCAAAGACTTCATAATTTTAACAATTTTGGATTAAAGAATTAAATGGGTAAAAAGTAGATAGTTGAAACTACATTTTTCTTAGTCAAAATTTCGTGTAATATGTATGAGATTAACATCTAATGGTTTTTATTACTCCATTAGACAAAATGCCTCAGGATTATTAATTTCATTTAGTGCTAGATGGAATCAATATTTTTAGCAATATTTTTATTGTAACAATTTATTATATTTTATTGTTAAATAGGTGTAAAAAATGATTTCTAATTTTCTTGCCTAATTTTTTTTGTATGTTTCTCTAAAAAATACTTACAACCTTTGTTTCTTTCATATCAAATAACACTGAGTATCAAATTAATTCTCACCCACACTACTTGGAGTAATTGGCGTACTACTTGACATCATCAAGAATTAAGAGGAAGGCCACCAAGGACTTGCCATTTGCATCATTGATGTTCATGTTACATAGATGGCAGGAATGATGGGCACTAAGTTAACTTAACTTACTTCATGCTGCTGAGAGGATGAATTCCACCCAGTGAGAACTAAGTTACAAATCCATGGGTTTAAAAAGTTTTAAAAAAGTTTTAAAAAAGTTACAAAGTGTGTCCTGGCAATCACACTGTCAATATGTAAATTGCAATCTCAACAGCAGAAGTAGTACTTGTGTATACCTATCTTAATAAGAGTCATGGCTTTATTGAGGTTGAGATAACAAACAGATAATGTTCTTAATGGTAATTGTAATTTCATCTTTTCAAGAACTCATCGAGATGCATCAGTTATGCTTGATGGCATGGTTTTGGGTGTTTGTTAACCCCTAAACGACGAGCTGGTGGCCATGGAAATGAGGAATTTTGATGCCGTGGGGATCATTGGTTCAAAAAATACTAAAAGCACTTGTTAGAAGTCAAAGCACTGTAGAAGTTCTTCCTTTTCCACCCCTAATTCTGAGGATGAATGATTGCTATTCTGTCTTGAATAGAAAGATTCTATCGTGTTCATCGACCACAAAATGGCTTCAGCGTTGTTTAAGGGTTAATGCAATTTAGGGCACCTTCACACATTGGGATTGAAGATGTTTAGCCGCTGTGCATCACACAGCAAACAATGTAGGTGGAGAGCTTTTTTTTGGTTGCATCTAGAAATTTTGGAATAATTTGAAAAACACTCAATTGGTGGAGTTTTCACAGTTGAGATTTGAAGCCAACTTATTCATGAATACGGAATTGCAATTTACAAGAGAATCTACTATGCAGATTTCAGATTATAATATTTGATGAACACCGTATGCTACAAATTTTGGTTCATGACATCCAAAAAACCTTCACTTTGATGCACATGGGTTAGAGCATCCCCACACCAACGCAAAATACAACACAAATTAGGTAAGTAGCTAGGCCTAGCCATTTGAATTGTCCCACGGCATACATGGCACCAAAAAAAAGGGTCAAACCTAGCCAAAGTTGATGATGGCTTAGCCAAATGGTGAGCCATCACCAAATAGAGAGTCAACTCGGCATACCTTTTTTGTGCATTTTTTTCAAGTTCCAAGGCACTCTGGGATTAGAAAAAGGATTTTTCTTGTTGTAATTTACTAGGTAGCACCTCAAAATTCTAAAATAGTTTGTTTCTCCGCCTTGTTGGTTGCATCGGGGTGGAGCAAAAAATTTTGGCTGGGCTTGAGCTTCCTTAATCACTTGGAAAGTGGTCATTTGCCAAGCCATTTACTTGAGCTAAGGATGGTACAAAAAATTTGTGATTTTTTCCTTGAATTTGAATTACTAAGAATTTTCAAAATTAGAAGTTGGTTTGGAACCATTCCTAATGTATAGAATCTTCCAATTCCAATCATTCAAAAACTATTTTCTCACTCGATACTTTAAAACATGTTATTAGTTTCAATCTTGAAAGGGAGTAGGAAAACACATTCCAAGCTTTGGCTAGAAGTTCATTCCATCCTTGGTTAGAAACGGTTGCACCTACAAAATAAGTATGGATCTTTAGTTGGGAATGGGTGGTTCTTCTATGAGTGTCTAATGGATGGCAAAGAATATTTTTATGTAAGATACAAGTGCCATTGTTCATCTTGAGATTATTGTATGAAAAGGGGAAGCCTTACAAAAGAGTTCAACCTCTAATGAATATTTTTTTTCCTCTTAATATAGAAAATCATTGTCTGTTCAATAACTCTAAAACTTTGAATCTTAGCAATAGGAATCATTTTGCTACAAGAGAGTTGTCAAGTGAGTATTCTATAGAATATCTTGTGATTTATATAAGTTTGTCCTTTCCATTTCAACGACATAGGTATAGAATAAATTCTTAAATTTGAAATGTATACATATACACATACATATATTCCCAATCATCTTATAAACAAATCTTTTTCTCTATTCCAATGACAAGAATGAGATTACTAGATAATTGATGGATCCTACAAATAGAAATTGACTAATATTCATTTATCATTTTAAAATTATCACATTCTAAGGTCTTTTTTTGGCATTTTCCATGATCTATTTGACAAAATTCAACACAAATTAATAATTTATTTCTTTACCTAAAAAATCATACAAATGGCGTTAGAGGATATTTGAAGGGAAGGGAAGGATGTTTTAGGGTTGTTTCCACCTTGCTATTCTCTACACTATAAACCAACCATTGCAATTAGAATGTTTAAATTATCAATTGTTTTTAAATTTAAACTTTGTTAAAATCCTCAATTTTTCAAGAACATTTTCAAGTAATTTTAAGAGTATTTAAAAATAATTTTTAAAAATAATTTTTAAAAATAATTTTTTTTAAAGTATTAATTAATTAATATTATTTAATGTGGCAAGGGCTTGGCTACTTCAAATTGTTGATGTGACATAATTCTTGGGCAATTGCCACGTCCCCTACTACTCCAAAACTCATGATCTTGTTGAGACCTCAAATGGCATTTAATGATCTAATTAACTACAAAATTATGTACTCATTACATCAAACCTTGAATCATGGCTATAGCACTAAAATCTATGAAGCAAACACCCCTAAACTCTAACAAATTGTTCAATTCTTTACAAATTTTCTTCAAAAAAAAATCAAATGTTTCTAAATTCTATCAAATTCATTCTAACACCATTGCATTAATGTTGAATGCATATTAGTCAACTTTGTTATACAAAGCGGCCCAATCAAATTGAGATCAATGAATATGTCCCATAAAAGTTCTTCACTAGTTATTGAATCACTTGAATCACTTACCAAATAGATTAAATGTTTGTAAAGCTTCTATGTATTGTAATTTAATCCTTAATTCTATAAGGACCTTGCTAGTCCAATGAATGTTAAAGAATCCTTTCAAGTAAGACAAAAAGGTATATATTCATTTTTAGAAATTTGTTCACAAAGAGAAGACTTTGCAAAATAGTTTGACCTTTGATGAGTTTTTTTAAAACAGATGATTCACATAGCACAAAAAGGATGATTTGGACACAATAACCAACCTACCATTTGCTAGGATTAAAGCTTTAAAATTTAGGATGTTGCAATTAGGTTTGTTTTGTGTATTTGATATAGAAGGTGCAAGAATTGAAGAAACTATACCGTAACAACAATAGTTGCATCCTTGCTTCCATTGGCAAAGATGAACTCCAACCAATCTCTTTGTAAATGAGAAAAGTCTTGAGCAAGGACTAGCGGGGCTCCACTACAAGTGCATATAAGTTTATTGGCTCTATCTTTTTGGACAAAGACCATGGCATCAACTATAGGTTTTGGATCTTTGTTTCCAAATCTTATCTATAATCCTATTCACACTGCACCACAATGATGTGGATAAACATTTACTTGCTTGAGGGGTGGGGCCACTTGGAAAGACTCTTGTTTGGTTACAAATAGAGGTTGCCTAGGTAGACCCCTCCTTCAACAAGGGGACCACTTGGACACACCGTTCCTTCAGAGGGGATGCTTGGGCGGATCCATCACTAGTCAAAGAGGGTCACCTAGGCGAACCTAGTTGAGTCCACTATTTATTTTGTTTAAATAATTTTGTATAATTTCTCCTCTCTAGCAATAAAGCTAATACGGTTGTTCACGTAAGACAGTCACACCATTCTCGTTTTTTTTAATTTTTCTGAAAGGTGCATATAAGTTGATCAGTTGACCTTTGGGTAACACATACCACATGCTTGGGCCTCTCCAGCTGTAGAATGATTATTGGCTGTGAGCTGGATAAGCTCCATTCTGCTCTGGCTGAAGTCTGCAGGGCTACCGTAGAGCTTAGTAATAATGCAATTGCTCCATCCCGGAGTCGGGAGGAGTCCGGTACAAGTCAGAGACGCCCCTGCGGAAGAATCACCGATTCACCGGCCATGATAAATAGAAGTGTGGAAAACATGTGTTTTTGCATAGCTGCTGCATTTCCACACCACCACTTCCATATTGGTTGCGAAAACCCTATTCCAAATGTCCTAAATTGGTAAGGTAGGAGGTTCTTAAATGGAGCGGGCATTAAAATGGAGCCCTATCTTAAATGTAGACAATTTGTACATGTTTCTTTTTCATAGCCTTCAATGGTGTAAAAATTGTGTACATTTTAGGCAATGCTCCATTTTAGAGCTCTATAGCACTTCAACTTCAAAATTTGATAACTAATTCCATAAAGCTCCATAAAATACAAAACGAATTGGGTTTGATGTCAACTCTACTTATCTTTCAAGGAAAATTTGCTGAAAAATATTTCTAGAAGTTTTACCTCCCTGAAATTCAGTTTCAGCCCTTAGATGGTCCATTATAGGACCTTCTACCTTAACAAATACTAAAATTGCTTTGGTGTATCATTAGTGAAAGTATGAGCCAATAAAATTAAAGCTTATTTTATTGTGTTTTGTATAAATTTGTCTAATATATAGTCTTTTATACTACTCCTTTTTCAAAATGAGATCCATATTTTGTTTGTAAAATAACAAAAGAAAAACAGGGCTTCCTCAAAAATAGAGGGAATGATACACTAATTCAAATATTTTATAAATAATTAGAGTCACAAACACTAATATGACAAATCAACATAGAGAATTGAGTCACCATGGTTTTTTTTCTCTCTCTCTCTTTTTTCTTCTTCTTTTGACCGGCCAAATTCTCATACATGATACACATTCAGTACAGTTATTGACGGAGCATCCACAAGATCACTACAGTTCTCCATTAATAGGCCCCCTGGCAAAAGGTGGGGGTGAAATGGTCCAGCTGCTTTGCGTTCCCTGCCATGCCAGGGCCTTTTTGGCGTGCTCCATTTTGCATGAACGCGCACCATCACTCCACCAGCTAACATAATAAAAACTAGTGTGTCCTGTGCCGTTGCCACAGCCAAAACTAAAGTAAAAGTAATTTCTTAATTTTTTAATTCATTAAAACTTTAAAATTCAATAACTTTCTTTTCATAAGTTGGAATGTCACAAAACCAAGCCTGTGCACCCCTCTTCACCGAGAGCTTTCCAACGGTACCTAGCATGCGATCAGGGAACACACGGGTCAGGAGATCTCAACGTTATAAACAAAACAAAACAAAACAAACTACTTGTCTTAAGGTGTAGATAAAAATAAAAATTTGAATAATAAATAAATAAGTTTTCAAAGTCCAATGCTCAAGTGGGAACAGTTTGTCATCAAAAACATGTATAGTTATGAGTTTTAGAAAATGTAAAAATCTTTGCCAAGGTTGTGCTCCTCCGATTCTATGTACTTTTTACTTTTCCATTGGAATTTGTCCATATGTTTAAGGAAAAAGGCATGTAAAGTACTTTGTAACAAGCTCACCAATATTCACACGAATGAATAAACTTTGTGCCATAATTAATACCAGTAATGTAGGAGGTTGTATGAGCAAGCGGGTTCTAAAATGGAGCACCTCCTTAAGTGTATATTGTTTGTACATGTTGCCTTTTCATAGCTTTTATATGTACAAATTGTGTACATTTTAGGAGGTGTTCCATTTTAGAGCCATATGCCACTTCAACTTCAAAATTTTATAACTAGTTCCACAAAAGTTTCAAAAAATATGAAACAACTTAGGTTAGATGTCAATTCTACTTGTCTTTCAAGGAAAATTTATTGAAAAATATTTCAAGATGTTTCACCTCCCCAATTGAGCTCTAACCCTTAAATGCTCCATTTGTGAATTTCCTATCTTATGCTCTAGAAAATGAACAACTATTTTTTGACATTGGTGAAGGACAATGAAACAAGATGCAAGTGGTTCCAGTGAATCACTCTAAACAAATTTGCAAACTAGTGTTAGGTGTAGTACAAGGCTAAAAGTCTAATGTAGGATGATGCTAGAATCCATGTGTTGTACATTGAGAAATCAAACGCTGGTAGTTTCAAAGTAAGTCATAGAAAAGAAGTTAAAATGAAAAAGAAAGTGAATCCAAAAATCAACCACTTATAAAGACATCACTCCTACAATACTATATGTGGAATAATTCAATATCAAAAAATGTGCACCCTCAACACTTGTCCTTTTAACCCTTCATCGCCTAAGCTCCAAACGGGTCTAAAAGCGTCTTTACTTTTCAAGCCTTATAAAGTTAAATGTCACTAAGATATGAAAATCTCAACCATACAATCTTGTAGTGTGCACATTGTAGATGACGTGAATCAAATTTGAAGTCATTTGGCCACATAGATTGCAAGATCATAATGTTTTAGTCTTGAAAAAGATGCTAAAATTTTCAGAATAACACATTTAGAGGTGAAATCCGAATCCTAAAACTACTCAAATGAACAACCTTTAAACTACAAAGTGATTCAAAACCATAATACAAACACATTGGTGAAAAAAATTTCATTCAAATGCTTTGAATTGTTTGCAAAATGACTTTGAAATGTCAAAAAATAGCAAAAAAGGGTGCAAAAAATGCATCTATGAGTGCACCTCCTTCTACTAAAATGCTTCTCAGTCACTCATGACTTCTTGAATTGATATGAAATTTTAGCCACACAAACTAGACTAAAATGCGCAACTTTTTCAATAAAAAATGATTAGAAACAAACATTGTATGAGGATAAAACAAGCCACCGAAGTTCACTGTATTCAAAAAATGTCAAGCTTTTGAACTTTGAATTGCTCCTTAACATTCAAAACAACTTGGATTGCCATGAAAATTTTACCACAATAACTAGACCTTTAGAGGAACACAACCCAACAAATTTGATTGAAAACAAACATTGGACGAGCCCCCAAAGTTACAGCCATTAACTGCAGTTTAGTGAACTCAAAATGAACCTGCGAACTTTGATTGTCTCCCAAAATATTTGTACACATTGGATTGATCTGAAAATTTTACAACACAAACTACACTTGAATGCGCAACTTCTCCAACAAGTTTTACTCAATTCAGACATTAGATGCAAAAGTTATAGCAATTCAAATCAGACTGCCAGACTCTGTGAGGATACTTTTGGTCCCCTTAGACGATGAAGGGTTAATGCTCCCCATTTTGGATATCCTCTGTGTTCAGTTTCTGTTTCGAAAAAGCAAGGGCTGGTTTTCAAGAGTGGTCAATTTTAGGTGTACTTACCTAATCAGCTATCAACTCAAACTTCAAATCTAATATTGCGACAAAATTTCACATCACCTCCAATTTCTCCAAACTTTTGTTTGAATAACATATTGTAATTGGTTACACAATAGAAACAAGGTCATTCAGAGCACCAAACTAGAATATGCAGATAGAAGAAACATTGATCCAATCCAAAGTTCTTGTTGGTTCCCAAGTCCATTTGAGCACCAAAGCTGCCGGTACAAATCAAAGCTTGGTGTCTGAGGATATGTTTTCTACTTACCTGAATGTTTTGTTTTTTGTTTTTATTTTTTTAACAAATACTTGAATGTATTGTTGACTTTCAAAGACCCTACTCCCCAATCATGCACCTCTCCATACTCTCTTGCAAACCTGGGCATTGTGATTGGGCACAAATCATTTAATGGAAATTGTCCATGCATTTCAGAAGAAAAAGAAGAAGTTGGGGAGGGCGCAACTTTTTTTCGGATGAAGTAACAAAAAGAGCGATGCAACAAGATTGTGTGTTGGTGTTGCTCCAGTAACTTGCACTGTTTGACAACAATGGAAAGAAGGTGCGAATGCTTGTTGTGGTCCAATTTTTCCTTTAGCTACAGCTCCCTTATACACTCACCAATAATTTAAAACTGGACAACAAAAATTCGATTCCCATGTTGAAAGCTTTTTTGATCCGACAACTTGAAGGTTCAATTCTAAGGGACCACCAGTTGTGTCCATGTGCACTGAAGAACACCGTAAAGCACTATACAGCCCACTTCTAATACAGAAAGATCCAAATTATAAAGCATAAAGCATCTGCAGTTGGGATTACAGCTCCTGGCACTATAACAAGTGCCACAAGCTGTAATCCCAACTACTTTACGCAGTGGGAGCCCCTCACACTCGGGCCTCCCATCGTGTGAGGGCCTCCCACTATACCAATAACCAATAAGTTCCAAAACTTCTTGTGCAGTGGTGAGGGATTCCCAATTTCACATGTAGCTGCAGCTCCTGTTTTCAGTTGTGTTTCATCATGTGGCATTGTCTATTTTGTTTCATGTTTCCTTTGATCACGTTGAATTCACTACTACTAAGGTAAGAGGTCCAGATAGTGATCATCTAAGTGCTGAAGCTGAATTCTGGTGAGGGAAAACATCTTGAAATATTTTCCAATAAATTTTCTTTGAAAGACAAGAGGAAATGACATCCAACCTAAGTTGTTTCATATTTTTTGGAGCTTTGTGGAATTAGTTATGAAATTTTGAAGTTGAAATGCCATAGGGCTCTAAAAGCGAAGACCTCCTAGAATGTACACAGTTTGTACATTTTGGTATTTTGAAGAAAGAAAAATGTACCTTTGAGTCATGTTCGGTTCAAAACGCCTTGTCAAAGTTCGAGCATCCTACCTTAGTTTGTCACTGGGAATCATGAATTTATTTTTGAACTGAGGTTGAATTTGCCAGTAATGTAGCCAACTCAAGTAGAAAAGGAATCCATCCCTCTTTGCAAAACTCCAATTTCACTACACTAATTTCATTAAGGTAAGCATGCCATTAATTGCACATTGCTTAAAACATATGCCCACTATATAAGAATTGCACACTGTGGAGAATGCTATGAAAATTTGTTTTCTTGCCATCGCACAATTATTGTGTGGTGAAAGGTTGCAAGCTCTTTTTTACTAGATTTTAGGATTGGTAACTTGAAGTTGGAATGAAATTTGCAAGAGAAAACTTTTTTTGTGCATTTTTTGGAAGTGAGTTTGAACATGGTATTTAATAATTGAGCGAGGTTTCAGAGCTTGCAAGTTCCTATAATATTGTGGAGAAGGATTTGAATTTTGTCTATACAATGATTTGCACATCTACCTTATATAGTATCCCAATTTGCCAAAAATATGCACAAGAGATGCATAAACCACCTTCTAAAAACATGCCTTTTCAAATCCTACTATTAAGAGAAAGATGTTTGTAAAGTTAGGTGCTCTAAGACTATCAATTTGCTAGGGAACATGTGAAGGTAATATTGAATGTTTATAATATGAAGAATTGTATATAATTTATTTCCTAACCATGTAAAGTCATTGCAACCAACAAGGGGCTAATAGATGACTTCTCTACTCTAAATGAATAATGCACTTCTTGGTCCCAAAATCAAATCATTTTTGAGTGACTATCTTGGATGGAGGGTTGCTATTATGTGAGCATAAAAGTATGAACCCATGAGCCTATAAGACTATACACCTATGATATAAATGTCTATAGTAACCTTCTATATTAATAGTGTAAATATGCTATAAGTACCTATATTATAGGTGTTTATGTTATAAACACTTTCAATGGTTGTATGATACATACTTGTATATGCTCAAGGCTCACATGCTCACATTTTCATACTCATTGTCTTAGATGAAAGCCAACATTTTTCTAGGGTTCAAAGACCAAGGGCTCTTATCATTAAATTTCATAATCAATGTTCACTTTCTTTGTCCCTATCATTCTTATAATTTAGTGGTTAGTGATTTTATTGTAATGAAGAAGATAAAATGTGTCTCAAATATCAAAGGCACAAATGATAGTTGTTTTTATGTATTTTATAGGGATGGAAGGGATGGATTGTTTTTCAATGAAGAATGCATTAAAATGCTATAATTGCTCATGTAATATGTGATATATGATATTCATATTAATAATTAAAAATTTATTCTTCTTTCAAACACAAATTGAATTAAATTTTTTTAGTGCACAAATGTACTCATCAGTTTGAATTTGAAAGAAAAATAACATTAAATACATTGAAAGAAAAATAACATTAAATACATTATAGATTATTATCTTACATATTACATGTCCATTTTATACCATATTAAACCATTTTCTATATTAAAAAAACACAAATTTCCTATCTATTCAAACATGTAGGAAAGTGTTTACTTTTAAATGGTGGTTCCTAAAACTTTGAAATCTATTTAGCATAATCCTAAATAGTCCCCTAATATTTATTTGACTCTCTATTTAGTTGTCACACATGACAAATATCAATGTATAAGAAGCTAATTTTTAAATGAATATTTTTCCATTATAAGATCTACATCCAATGGCTAAGTATAATATGTGGTAGATTAAAACCAAAGTAGTTATGTAAAAGCAATGTAAGATTGACTATCTTGTGTGTGATACACAGTGTGATTACGAAAACGACCTTGGAGACCACCCCACCCCATCTACCCACCCTCAAAATTTTTTTATTGTCCAACGACACAAAGGAAATATAGGATCACCCTTCCCTGCCATTGATAGAAATTGAAAAGAAAATGAACACTGTTGATGTGCTTGATTGCACCCATTGGTAGAGTTGAGGGTATGAGGTTAGGGTTTCAGCCAATTTTGTCTCCGCATCCCATACAAGATTGGCAATCTTCTATCAAATATCCAATTTTTTTTCATGAAATTGACATTCAACAGATGCTATATTTAAAATCATTATTCTAAACTCTTTTTCTTTTTCAATAATTAAATTTGAAAGGAATTTCAAAGTTTGTACATCTAATGTTATGAAAATGTTGATGAGCCTATTTATTAAGTACAAGTGCATTTCAACTATATGAAAAATAATTTTTTCTAGCTCACTTGTTATAATACATACAATATTTGCAACACTAATTCTAATGCTTCATACTTTATTCATCCATAAAATATTGAAAATGAAATAATACAAAATTTTAATTGATAGAAACTAGGATGGAAACAATGATAAGAAGTATTGCCATTACCATGCCCTTTGGAGAAGATACAATACAATTTTTGGGGTGAATATCTTCTGAGGTGAATGTCTTTTGATGTGAATAAATTGACACTTCTCTACATTGTAATATCAATCACCAACTCCTAGCTTCAATGAAATTAAATTTGATGGTATGCTAGATAAAATAAAAATGTCAAAAACTTTAAAGATATAGCATAGTAGATAAGCTATTTTATAGAATCCAAATTGCAACTTTACTAATAGTTTAATTTGCAATCCATGTATCAACAACTTTTGATGATCAACTAAACTTTCAATAACAAATCAATACTATTAACCAAGTTACCAAGAACATTGCAAATGTTTGGTGTTTTTTTTGGACTATAAATTGTAAACTAAATCAAAACACAAACCAATTTTAGTTACAAGATTCAAAGGAAATGAACGAATTTCTTAGCTATATTCGGGTCGTTACAAGAAACACCGTCCATTTTTCATAGTGTTTTGGAATGGACGCTTTTTTCTTTGGGAGTACTATTTAATTAGAAAATCAATTTAAAAAATATATAAAAAATATGTCCAATGTATAAACCTTAAAGAAGAAGGTATTCTATGAAGGAAAAGCTTAGGAAAATCCTCCAAGTAGGAGAACTAGAAAAGTGGAAAATCTCATGAAAATGGGCATATTTACATTTTAATTTGTAAAAAATAGGAAAAATTATTTTTCTTGAATCTATAAATTGGAAATTTGGGAAGAAATGATGGTGATAACATTTCACCAAAAAATATCAACTCCATTATCAATGGTCAGAAATTGCGTGCAATGGGAGTGCTATTTGCACGCATGTAGAGGACATAAAATGATGTATTTTTAGATTCCCTTTGATAGGAATATGCTTTCATACTATGCAAATGCACTATGAAAATTTCAACTTCAGATCGTTAAATTTGGGTACTCCTAACGTAGTAAAAAACCCTAAACCTTAGTTTGGAATAAATTAACAAAAATTAATTTAAATATAAAATGATTTTTTTTAATTTCTAAAAAATAAGGGATGTAAAAATCATCAAGTTAGAGAGGTCCAACAATCATTTCAGATTCTTGAATATTTTAATTCAAAAGTTATAGCATAAAAGAA
Organism: Thuidium tamariscinum; assembly: GCA_947034885.2. Taxonomy (NCBI): domain Eukaryota; kingdom Viridiplantae; phylum Streptophyta; class Bryopsida; order Hypnales; family Thuidiaceae; genus Thuidium; species Thuidium tamariscinum. The sequence continues at coordinate 13,151,560 of OX344751.2, forward strand.
CAACGTCACTCCAATTGTGACGGGAAATAGGACTGGTGTTTCTTGCAATCACCCATTCATGTGTTCTATATAATTGAGGAAAATATAGTCAATGTAGTAAAGCTACTTTTCATAAGACCCCTATTCTCTAAACAACAAATTTGATAATAAGTTCATCATTGTAGGAATATATTTTTTCTTCTACAAACACAATCAATTGCTTTGGCTATGCTTTGCACACCACAACCTATTTGAGCCAAACGAAACCTTAACACCCTACAAGAATTACATGCAGACTTTCTAAGCCTTAGCAATTCAACAAATTCATAGCCCTCCATGAAATTATAGCTTTGCTTGATATGTTGTCTTTATTTAGTGGGTCATTGTAGCTTTTGTTATGTGACATTTAATCCTAATTTTCTCTCAAAATTTTCCATTTGTAGTATTGATTGTTATAATTCTAGACACTTCTTAGGTTCTCCCTTTTTCTTTTTCTCAAAAATCCTATTCTTGTGTTGACATGTTACAAACAAGGTGGATTAGCATAGGAAAAATGTTAAGAATTTTAACAAAATCTAGTTTTGTGCCCCTCTACTATAACGTTGCATAGCTTTCTTAATTGCAATGTATAAGACATGAGCTTAAGAATTGTCAATTGAAATGAATGCAACTTGAACATTTGAAGCGGCCATTTAGTATACGCATACCTTATATTGATAAATATAGGGAATAGATAATACCAATAGGTGAACCCACCTATTACCATCCAAATTTCAATTCCATCTTCATGTACTTGCAGTATCTTACACAAATATATATTTTCATTTTAAAATGTATATAAGGGTAGAATTGAAATAGGTTGGTTCACATCAATAGAAAGAAGTGTATGAACAATCAGAATTTCAAGTATGTTTCTACAAAGTCATCAATTTCTAAATTTGTATGTTCAAAGTTTTTTGAATTTTTTTCCACACATTCCTATAGTAGTCTAGTGCAAACTTGAATGGTTGAATTTTGAAAAAAACTTTTTTTCTTATTTTTTTCAATGCCCTACAAAGTAGTAGTTTTTACAATTTATACCCAAAATATGCCTTGATCCTTTAGGGGTTAATTATTGCAATGAATCTTTATAGATTTTTATTTATTATTTATTTGATTTCATTTGAATCACATAGACAAATTCCATTGTGGAAGAATAAGTACAAGGAACCAAAGGACACAATTTCCAACTAAAGTCTTTTTGCTCTTCTCTTCTTAATCTTTAAAGTTTCATTGACCACAATATGATTGATCTATTTTAGAGCAACCATTTCTAAACTTAGGATTATGAAATGTTAGTTATTCTTGGACTCATTCACAAGAGCTAGAATAAGGTTAATTATAAAAAGGTGTGTTCACATAAAGAAGAAGATTCACTTTGAATTTATAAAAATTTCCAAAGCTTGGGTGGTCTAAAGGTAAAGAGTCAAAATGTCATTGGGTAGGAAATTTGGCTAGAATGTGTTTTCTAAGCTCTTCATGGTCTATATGTGACTAGACAATCACTGAAATATACATCATGTATTTGGATCTGAGCTATTTAAAAAAAAATTCATTTAATTCATATTTTTTTGGGAAGATAACAATGAAGCGGTCACTATTGCCAGGCCATTTTTTCACTCATTTTTGGTCCTTAACATACAAGACTTGTTTCCATGCATGTGGAACTTAGTTAGCTTGAGAATGAGTATAGGATGCCAACTTTCTAAAATGTTATGTGTCCAAAAGAGCTTGTCATTGAAGCACAATTTTAGTTACACCCAAATAATTTCTTTGAAGTAACCTTCACTTCTATGTTATAATTTTAAATTAGATTGGAACCAAATGTTGTAGAGATAAGAAGGACCTAGTTTTTTACAAAATCCTATGGTTAATTTTGCCTAAAAATAATTCATTGTCCTTTGAGCTTCAACTCTTTGTAACTTACAAAACTCAGATCTAAAACACCTTGAAAGTTGCTAGAAATTTTAAGGGTTAACCCCTAAACAACGAGCCGGTGGCCGTGGAATTGAAGAATTTTGATACCATGGGAATCATTGGTTCAAAAAAATCTAAAAACACACGTTGGAAGTCAAAGCATTGTAGAAGATCTTCCTTTTCCACTCCTAATTCCGAGGATGAATGATTGCAATTCTGTCCTACATAAAAAGATTCCCTGAAGTTCATCGACCAGAAAATGGCTTCGGCGTTGTTTAAGGGTTAAACTTTTGTTTTATTTTAATTTATTTTTTATTTTGCTAGAAATTTTGAGGGTTTAACTTTTTATTTTTATCTTTATTTTTTCAACCAATGGAAAGTACCATGATTGCATTGAAAAAATCCTCCTGCACATGATGAGGTAGAAATTGCCCAATTGCCAAAACGGAACCAAATCAGAGCTGCAAACTCTGACCATGCAGCCATCATGCGAAGTGCCTTTCATCGTGCAAACTTAACGAATCGAGCTCCTAAATGCAGCACCTGGGCAAATTAGAGCCCAGGACTGCCACGTGGATAACCAATCCATTCCTGACCACTCACTTGATTCTATAAATTTGGGTCACCGAAATGGAAAGGAAATTCAGTCCCTTGCAAGCCGCTGACTGCAAAACCCTAACTTTCTTATTTTTTAAAATTTTAAAATTCTTTTGTCACAAATAAAGGGTGATCTTTTTTTAGCTTAAACCCTAACTTTCTTTAGAACCCAACCACTTGTAAACTGCTATCCCTCCATCCCACAGTCGATGTCAGAAGAGCAGAAATTAAGCTGAATGGGGAACAGAAAAAATGAAGTCCACGTGGCCCTACTACTCCTTGCATTAAAAAATAAGTTTGTGGAAGTTCCCAGGCTATTCACTTGGTCTTGGAGCGTGGATGGAGTCATCCCCACCGGTACTCACCAAATTTGATGTGCTAAAAGTATACATCTGTCTTTCAAAAATCTCTAGACTCAAAGTAGTGCATATACCACTAAAACCACTCGATTTATTGATTTTGATTGTTGGTTGACAATCATTGATCATTGAACAAGCAATGTGAAAATTTTGGGATTGATTGAGTAGGTGTTGATTTGAATTCCACATCACTCTTGCTCAACAATCAAAATCAAATAAATGTTATGGGTTTGGGTTAAGCATGTACTGTGTGCACTTTAGAGGTTTTTAGTAGAATGGAGGGAGTATTATTCTAAGATCTCGTGCAATTCTTGACCCCTATCTATACTTACTAAATGTATTCTATAAATAATCAATTTAAAATCATGAAGTCGGCTATTTGATAACGTTCACTAATCTTAAGACGCATGATGGTTTTAAAGGCCATTACTATGTACAATAGGAATGAATTATACCAAGAGAATATTTTGACCTAACTCTGCATGCTATATACATCTAATTTGGTGAGTGTTTAAAGTGTTTAAAGTCGTGCTACAGATGCTCCAATGTTTAAAAGACCATTTTCATCAAGAACAATTGCAAGCCAATACCCCACTCACTTCTAAATACAATTTGTATGTCTAACCTAGGATTATTCTTCACAACCTAGCTTGCTTTCCCATTACCTAAATTATTTACTTTTTCAATCTATACCTTGAGTTAGGTTGTTTGCTTGTTTTGTATTGTCTTGTTTGTTATAGTGAGATTTTATAGCCCGTGCATCCTTTGAGTATGTTCATGATAGTATTGGAAAACTCTATACAAGGAAGAGTGTGGCATTTGGACCTACAATGTGACAATCATTGAATTTCAAAGTTTTTGCAAATTAAATTAAATTATTAAATGATTTTTATTTTTATTTTTATTATAGTAATGGCATGCAACATACTAGTCCATACCTTAAGTTAGGTTATTTCCTAGTTTTGTTTAATATAGTGAGATCTCTTGGATGGTGTGTCCCTTAGTTGCGCTCTTGGTAACTTTGGAAAGCTCTATATAAAGAGATGTACAAACTTTGTTTTGAGGATTGTAGCCCATCATGAGATTACGGGTAGTTACATCTCTTGCAAGAACCGGCTTTCTTTGAAGTTGGAGAAATTAGTAAGACAAAAGTGGAGCCAATCATGAACTATTCTACGTGGAGGAGGTGTGACACCCCTTCTGTTGTTCGTTCATAGCGATTCTTTAGAAATTTCTGACTCACAAAGTTGGGTGGGAGCTCTGCTACTTGCGCTTGATCAAGCACTTCGAGAAATTCGGTGAGTTTTTTTTGAGAAACATCGTTTTTCACCGGCAGAGGAGAAAAAACAACACTATGAATCTTCAAAGAATTTCTAATCCGGCTACCACAAACAACTATCCACATGAAATTTCTCAGGGAAATTGGTAATTTCGGAAAGCTCTGGAAAGAGAGGCGCAGAGACTTTGTTTTGAGGATTGTAGCTCCATTATGAGATTGTAGAACGAGGCAAAAACTCCGGTGCCAGAAATCACTAAGACAAAAGTGGAGCCAATTGTGAGCCATTCTCTGTAGAGGAGGTGTGACAACCCTTTTTGATGTTCGCAACGATTCTCCATGAATTTCTAACTCACAAAGATGGATGGGAGCTCCGCTACTTGTCTCAAACCAAGCACTTTGAGAAATTCCGTGAGAATTTTTTGAGAAACTCCGTTTTTCACCTGTAGAGGAGAAGAATTGACACTCAAAATTCTTGAGGAATTTTCTGATTTAACTACCATGAACAACCATACACGTGAAATTTCTTAGGGAAATTGGTAACCATGAAAAGCTCTATGCAAGAAGAGGTGCACACACTTTGTTTTGAGGATTGTAGCCCATCCATCATGAGATTGTAGAACGAGGTAAAAACTCCGATGCTCCCACCATAGCCGAGCTAATAAGCTCCCCCCCGCTCTCTCCCTCCATTCTGAGAATGGATCTTGACCCATTGATTTCGTTCCTCGACCCTCGTCTAAAAACGGCTGAAGCGGCACTCCAGGAGTAAGGCAGAGACCACGAGACGGCCGGGAATTCAAACGGACGCCCCCCATCCCCACGGCCCCCAGTGCGCAGCAGTGCCGTAGCGCCCTCGGAATCTGGGCAGGGCCTGCTGCCGAGCCATTTGACTCCCCCGGCTTGGGGGACTTGGGGGTGGCATATTTAACTAGACGACATTCCCCCAATGCCGCCCCCCAGCCCGCCTTCATTTGGCTCCGTTTGAATTTGGCACACAACAATCCGGATTCAGGAGTGATCTATAGGAGGAGGCTCTTGAATGGAGCGGGTTCTAAAATGGTGCCCTACCTTAAATGTACAGTATTTGTACATGTTGCATTTTCATAGGCTTCAGCAGTGTACTGACAGTGTACATTTGAGCTAGGGCACCATTTTAAAGCCCTATGCCCTTTCAACTTCAGAATTTGATAACTAATTCTAGAGAGCTCCAAAAAATATGAAACGACTTGGGTTACATGCCTATTCAAGCTGTCTTTCAAGGAAAACTCACTGAAAAATGTTTCAAGATATTTGACCTCCCAAAATTCTACTCCAGCCCTTAGATGGTCGGTTTATGGACCTCCTTATTATGAAACCCACGTTGCAAACCCAGGCACGCACTCAATTGACTCCCCCAATGCCGCCCCCACCCACCCACCGACGCCTTGGCCGTGTCGCCCTAGCTTGGCAAGGAACAAAAGATTCCTGTCTCCGCCCAGTCGTCTCAACTGGAGTTGGCATTCCACAAGCCTTTGGGAATTGGACAAACCCACTTTTTTGGTGTTTTTTTAAGAACTAGGCCCTATTTTATTTTGATTTGGGTGGCTCTTTTTTGCTACAGTATCAGGGGTGGGAATTAGCAATTATCCGGTCTTTTAGCAGACCCTGTTTCCACCGTCATGCAATGAGTGACGAGGCTTTCTTTGGGGTCCGACTCTCTCCCATCTTCTTCTTTTGGAAGCTAGGATATCACGGCCTCATTCTCTGGCGACTGATCCGGGGCTTTTTCGGAGTTTGGACTTGGGACTGGGAGGGAGGGACTGAACTCTACTATTTTTTTAAAATTTAAAATTTATTTATTTTTTAAACAAATGGCTCAACTCTATCAGTACTATGGTGCAATTCTGTTGCAGGTGTTGCCTATTTGGGCAGAGAAGGGAAACTAAAAAAAAAAAATAGGAACGAGAATCTCATCATTTCAGATGGTGCAGGGGGGTTGACACTTCGGGAATAATAATAAGGTGATACCGGTAGTGGCAATCACACACTTCGAGATGGCTATGGTCATTTTGTACAAAGAAAAACGGGGTATTTTTAGCTTTGAAATGTCGAAATATCATGCAACCTCCATTGGATACTTTTCGACTTGGGAATTTTTGTTGAAAAAATAATGGTTATTTGTGTTTTGGGACCCTAAGAAGAAGAAATGGTGAGGGGTGAACGGAACCAACGTTTCAGATTTATTTTGAGTTTTACCAGCTATTTTCCTTTAAATCTTGAATGAAACCGTTTTTTCAAGAACTGATATTTTTACTATATTTTACTCATAGTCATAGTAATATTCTATAGATTTTTTTCTTCAATTTTTTGTTGATGTATTCAAATTGCAACTCGGTTTTTTTTCCAATCCTACTAGCTAACTCTGAGCTAGCTATTGATTTTTCTTGAACACTATACCAATCTCCTCGCTTGTCCTTCAAGTTGTTCCAAGGATGTATTGAAAAAAAAACACCCTCTTATTTTGTACTTGATTACTTTATCTCCTACACCTCAATTGTTTAATTTTTGGACCTTTGATTACAAAATTGCAAATTCTATCATGCATAGAAAGTACAAAAAAAGTTCAACATTTTCTTTTGGGGATGAGAAAGAGGTTAGAGAATAGCCACCAATGTATGCCCAAGGCAACCTCAACAACTCCCAACAAGCCCTTGTGGTTTTTTTCTCCCCCCTATCCCTCTTGCAACATGCACTTAGAGAGCGACTATTTGGAAAGTACACCAGGACACTCAACAATAGCAAGCCTTTTCAAGTCACTCAAGATTGTAGATTCGGGAGAGTCTTGTTATTAGACCTTGTCTATATAGTTGTTTAGAGAGTAGTATAATTGCAGGAGTTGGTGCAACTGTTACACAAGCAAATACATAGCGACTTAGAGGTGGAGTTATAAATTTGCAAGTGCAAAGGAAGTGAGGGAGGATAGAGGTGTGCCACCCAACCTTTGACCTTTACAAACCCATGGCCCACTCAATTTGGTTCAGCATATCAAATTGAGCAGACATTGGTAGAAATGCTCTTAGTTTGCGTTAGTCTTTTATAATTGGGCCTCATGACTTTACATTAACTTGGGCCGTGCAATTGAATTAGAACTAAAATAGAGGCTAGATCAAGGAATCAAAGGATTTGAACCTTATGCAAATTAAGCACCAACCCAAGTATAAAGTAGACCATATTTTGAAAGAAATGGATGATATTTTCAATGCATGGACTATTCAAGAGGAAAATACTATTGTTTAAGTACATTATTTTCAATTTTTATTTGAAAATTAGTTACAATATTTTTAAGGTGTAATATTTCAATAATATAACACTTTGGTAGAATTGTGTTCGCACTAATTGGATGTATCGATGTAGTGTATATTAAAGAGTGAATGAGGTTGCCCTTCACTAATTTCTTGACATTTTGCACTATATTTTTTTTGTTATTGTTATCGTATAGGGAATGATGTAGTAATGTTCATCAACCAAGGACCATGTATATGGCATGGGTTTGTGCACCAAATTAGGGCCTAGATCAAAGACTTGCATGTGCCTTTACTTAGACAAGCTATGTGAGTTGCAAAGTAATTTTTTTAGGTAAGGCAACCTATTTATTAAGGCAACCTAATTTCACTATTTTATATAGATATTCATAAGATGAGAAACATACAATAAGGAGGAAGTGAATTTCAACTTGTTCTAAGGCAATCATCCAACCACAATTCTTTGAAAATGCATCGTGGTAGAGTGTGAAATGACCCTAAACTATTAGATGATGGTAGAGAGGTACCCAAACCACATGGTGTGGTCGTGGGTTTGAAACTTGGTGGTGATAGGTGATTTACTTGGTGTGAAAGAAGTCCCTCTTCTTGACAAAACCCCTTGTAGTGTGTTCATCAACACACTTGTTTAAAAAAAATGCAATGTGGTAGTAGGATCATAAATGAGAAGTGTAAAGAAATGTGAGGATTGTAACAACTCTCTACCAAAAATTGTAAAGACATTGCCAATAATGATCAATTTATACTAAGACATTTAGTTTTGAAAATAGAAATTTAAATCTAAATTGTAATATGTCTTATAGAGTCTACAATGCATCATTATTTCAATAAGTGTGGTTCATGTCAAAATTCTAAAATTAATTACAGTGGATTTGTACTATATAGTTGTTGAGATTGGACAAATTAGAATAGTTATTTTAAATTCTAATATGGAAGTATATTCTCACTAAGGTAGAAGCACATGTAACCAATACTTTAAGTAATTTTGCATATTTTGAGATGGAATTGATAAATTAGATTAACTAATAAGTTGGCAATTAAAAATCATGAATTTCACAAAAGCATCAATAATTTTTTGAATATGTAATTATATGCTATGAATTTGTTAAGTTCATATATATAGTGTATCCCAAACCATTTTTTGCATTACAAATTATAGGTTCTGTACTTCCTATAGCTACATATTTTCATGATTGTTTTCAAATATAGTTTTAGAAATTGGTGCTTCTATCTTATTTAATTTTGACTTAAAACACCTTGAAGAGAATTCATTCATAATGAATAATTAATCACTGACCTTTTCTCAAGTTTTGTAAGATAATATTGCAAAATATTGCTCTACATTGATTCTAAAATACTTAAAGACCAACGCACGTTTTAATAAAAGATTGTGAAAAATGACATTTTTAGAAAATTGATAAAAATGAAATAAAGAAATTTTTTGGAAAATTTAAGCATATAATTAATACAAGACTTCTATAGTAATGTGTGGAATTTTTTTGAAAATTTTGGACTATACAGATTGAAAGATTATAATGTTTGAAGTTTGAAGAATTTTTTTTTGACTTTGCCTAAGTAATAGGGTTAGTAGACTTAAATTCCTCCCTAGAACAATATTTTTACACCATAAAAAATTGTTTTTTAAAATCTTTGCATCTTATAACATGTAAATTGCGTACCTACTAAATTTCAAAATTATAAGAGAGTTTTTGCACATGTCACCTAAATCTACTTTGCTTGAAAAGTTTATAGCAATATAACTTCTTATTTGTGTAATTAATTGGAAAAAAATTTAAATTCCTACTATAGGGGATATGTTCTTAAACCTTCATTACCTTGTGCCAAAATTTTGTGAACATTCAAGTAAAATTGACTTTGTAGAAAATTGTCATATCCATAGGGCAAGGTCAACACATTGATGCTAAATAATTAATTGAAGTTCCCAAAATAGATTGGCACTTTAAAATTTAGTTTATAAACCCCTAAACATCCAAACTATAGTTTTTGGCAACATAGTAATTTTAGGCAACTTACTATGAATGGAGATTTTTTTTCTTTGAAATTTCCACACAACATGTGCCCAAAGAGTAGCTTCAAGGTTCAATAATTTTCATAACTTTTGACTTCATGATTAAAAAGTTATGGCATATTATGTCATTTTCTTTACTTAGCAAGCAATTTGGGCATCTAAAAAACTTCTTAAATTTATTTTTTGAAGAATTAAAAATTTGAAATTGGTTTATTATATTTTTTTTATCTAAGTGCAAAGCTTTTAATCATTCTATTTTGAAGAATGAGTCATTGAAAGTTATGAGGAGTTTTAGTTTGGGGTAGTTTGTAGATACATTAGGAGGGATTTGAGGGCTCTAAAGGGCTGTTTCGGGACTATTTCCAAAACTGGTCTGGGAACGGCTGGCCATTGTCAGGCCATCATTTCTCCAAAAATAAAAATAAAAAATAAAAATTGGGTCCTCAAATATGAAAAAAAGTTTTTAAAAAAAATTCAAAAAAAGAAGAAGTTAATGATGTGGCACGGTCTCGACTACGTAGGATTCCTGCAAAATTGCGTTCCCGCGGTAGATTACGCAATTTTGGGCTGTGGGAACTCATGGGCTCCTAAAGCCTTCAAATCTCTCCTAATGGTTATAGAATCTCTATTCTACAAACAAGTTTGAAATCCTTTATTTAATTAAATTTTTAATATTTTTGAAAAAAAATAAAAATAATAGGTGTTGATTATTTATTACAACATTTAAACCATTGGCATTGGTATTTTTCAATTTCATAAATAAATTGTTTACAATTTAGTATTTTGGCTCATTTTCTACTTATTTCTACTTTCTATTTTTTTCCTATATGTTGTACAATTCCAAATGATTTGAAGTTTTTTAAGCATGTAGCCATCTTGCCCTTAAAAATGAATTCAAAGAGTAATCACCAATTTGAACTTTTTCTCATACAAATGTGACCTTGTGAAGTGCAATTGTCCGGATTTTCGCAAGGCCAAAATAATGAATTTTGTCAATTTGAACACAAATATCTTGCAATCTACATGGTAGAAAATTCTAAAATTTTTTCTACATCTTTTTAAACTAGTGTACTATAAGATCCTATGGTTATATGTGTCAATTTTTTTTTCTAAATTTTGGTACATGTATTAGAAATGGAAGTTTTGGAGCGGTTTTGGTGAAAACACAACTCAAAACCATTTAGGGGTTAAAATCCAACATTATATGGAAAAATCAAAAAATTAAGCAACTAGCTTCAAAAGCAATAAGAATAGATGTGTGGGAATAATTCAAACACAATCTCTATATACAAATGGGGGGGGAGTAGATCAACTCATGTGGGATATGTAAATAGTTAGGATTAGTAAGAGCTCAACTTCTCATAGTTAAGTCAAAAGTAAGAATTGTGATCAAAATTAAATTTCAAACTTCATTTTGGTTGTTTAGAATAATTTTTTTAATCAAAAAACTTTAAAGTAGATTAATATGGAAAATCTAATTTAATTCATCTCTAATAATCTGTTTGAGATTTTCAAGATTGTGATCAAAATTTATGAACAAAATTTAGAGAGGGGTTAGAAGGGACATTTATTTGGCACTTCAAACAACCTCTTTGAATTTTATCCCTAATTTTTTTTGGAGACTCAAAATCACAAACTAGTCAAAGATAAAAGTTACATTGGTTTTCTAGCTAGTTTTTTTAGTTTGAAGTGTTTTTAAAGAGTTATTTTACTATGCAATAATGAGGTTTGAAATTTTAGTATGAACACAATTCCCACATTTAAGTTAAGAATGAGTAATTAAGCTTTCATCTTCAAATTATTCTATATCCTTTGACGGTTCATAAAAAACGATGGATTTCATTAGAAAAACAACCTTCTTATCTTTCATTTTAACTTAATGTCAATTGATGTACATTGAATAGGGGTATTAATTCCTCAAGGCCCAACGACTTTTTGACAACAAAGTTTTTTAATGAATTGTGCCACTTTGATAATTCTTTTGCACATAGATGTTCTTGAATTTTTTTGTTTCACCCATACAAAAGTATAAACTACCTTGTCTAGTATACATAGAATTAATTGTAAAAAATTTAGATCATAGGATTTTCTGAATATAAGAATTTTAGATGATCAACTTCATAGCCAAAACATGCAAATTTTGGAGGAAAAATTTCATAAAAAGTGAATAATGCTTATTTATCCTATACACAATGGTTTCATATCATGAAAGTTTAAAATTTAAAAATAAGGATCTTAGTTTCTACATGAGTTTTGTACTATTCCTTCTCCCTCTTCAAAGCTAGGCATTATATACAACATAGTATAGATAACATTCATAAGAAGATTTCATTTTTGCAATACAACATATTTGGTTTTTGTCACATTTATTCCTTTTTGAAATTGGTCAAGGGGTATATGTCACGACATTTATATGGTTGTTATGAGTAGTTTACACAAATATTTTAGCTTTTATTCTTAAGAGAAATTATTAAGTAGAAGTTGGTAGAAGATTGAAAGAAAAAATAAATTGTCAACAATCCTAAGATGGATTTGAAATACACAATTCTCAACAATGAGATTGTTCTAGCAAGCATACTTTGCCTTGTGAAACTTTTTTTTGCCAATTGTCATTATTGAGTTCAAAAATGAATCTAATATATTATTTTTTCAAAAGGTTTCTATAATTGCCTTTAAAAGAAGAAACTCCATAATTTTCACATCATTGATCCAAATGGAGTGAATGAAAGATTTTTATGCAGATAAATATATATTCTATGATGAAAAAAATGAAAAAAAAATGAAAATTCAATTTTTGTTTTTATCTTGATCCAAATTACTTTTGGGATATAAGGTTGTATAGCTTTTGCTCCTAGGCACTAGTTGAGATTAAAAAAAAAATCTATTCCTATAAAACTAACGTGTTTTTATAAAAGTTTCTAAAGATCATGTTAAAAATTGAGGTCATATGAGCTTGCCCTAAATCCCAAGTGTCTCCTAACAAGACTTTTGGACTTTATGGGTTGTAAAGAAATTGAATTTAAAGGGGGAATATTCATTCCAACTACATAAATCACCACGGTTGCTAGTATGTGAGCATAGAAAGTGTAAGCCTGTGAGCCTAAAATTCTATACACCTATAGTATAGGTGTTTTTATCATAGACACCTCAATGACTATAGAGTATTTATATTCTAAACACCTATATTACAAGTGTTTATGTTATAAACGCCTTCAATGAATATAAGATACTTACTTATACTTAGGCTCAAGGCTCATAGGCTCACACTTCTATGCTCACATACTAGAGTAAACCCGCCATTGACTGGGTGTTTCCAAACACCGGATGGTAAAATTGTTAAAGACCGGACACCCATCGCATAGTTCTCCAATTTTGTGAACGCAACGATTAGAATGAGAAATGTGACCACCATACAGTCACCACAGAGTGTACGGTGAAAGACAACATTTTTTTTGAGGAAATTTCAAGCGTGTTATGTTGAAGTTGCAACAGAATTTGCAAGAGGAACCCATTTTACAAATTTATTGTAAGGGGTTACAACCCTCCCTGAGTGTATATTGGGAAATTGCTGCCCAAGGGCGGTAGCTTGAGGGTAGCAAATTTCCCGATATGCACTCAAGGAGGGTTGTAACCCGGCGTTAAGCACACCGGGTTTAGGGTTTTTCTTTCCAGTGCTACAACGGTGCAGTGCATCGTTGCACTTTCCCAAGTATTGTAATGCGTTATTGCATCAATTATTTAGAATGAGACTGGAAACCCAAGTGCTTAACGTTGAAAGAGAATCTTAACATGGCATTGAATAACCATGTTAAGTTTGAGAGCTTGCCAGTTCCTATTGTGTTGCGGAGATGGATCTGAACTTCTTCTGTGCGGGAATTGGCAATGTTAGCCAATTCTAGCACCATAATTAGGGTTTCTTACTAGGTAACACAATTTTGCCCACGAAATCAGTCATCAGTCATTTTTTCATCCAATGCAGAATTTCCCCCCCTCCCCACCAGTTTATGTTGAGCAATGCTGGAGATCTATTTCAGTGGTTGGGGACATTATGAAATAGAAACCACATAATGCCATGATGGAGATTTTGCAACATTGGGGAAGGCTTCAAAGGGATTGGTCAGGAAGTGAGACAACACCCAGGCACACCCATTCCTCTTGTTGTTTCCCAGTATGTAAGCCTATGTAAGCAACCAAGCTTTTCCGGTGGCTTGTCTGTGGTTGTCTGTGTCTGCTGTCTTCTGAGCCCCCATGATCAGATGAATAATAAAGCACCAACAAGCCAAGCCATCACTCCTTTGTCGAGTGCCATTTGCAGAATAAAAAACAAACCCTCGCATATTGTGGAATAAAAAAAAACTCGCATATAATTGCGGAATAAAGAAACTCTGGCATATTGCGGAATAAAAAAAACACCCTTGCATATTCCACTTGGTATCATGATCCTCCTCCAAACCCACGGCCCTGAGGAAATGCCAAAATTCTGCACCCTGACAACAAGAATGTGCCATTCCAGACCTCAACACTTTCCTCAAACCACCTTGGAATTGGGTTAGCCGGCACATATGTACGTGTACGGGTGCTGGCCTTTACCTTAACCCTGGCTAGAAAGGCCCTTAGAGGTTCTCTATACAACCCATATTTAGCCTCATAACTCTTCACTTGTCATTTAATATATGAATTGTGATACATTGTTATTTACATACTTTCATGGTCATTAATTTACTTTGTATTCAAAAGTATTTAGTCAATGTTTTTCTAATCAATTATCACTGTATTCATTAAAAACTATATGCTTGCAAAGGGCTTTTAGCTCTTCTAGGGTTAAGTGGCTGTGTCCAATTCTCTCTCTCTCAGTTCTACTACTCATTCTTCCAGCATTAAAACTGAAATAAGAATCCACACCAAGGACAACACTCTCATAGTTTTTTCCACCCTCTCACCACATACACGAGAAAAGAAACCCAATTATTTGACACTTCACAAACAGCATGTGAAACTCGTTGCATCTTCCTCAATAATAAGTTAGCCACGTTGAGGGCGAAGAGAAGAGCGATGAAGCTTTTTTATTTCTTGCGTCAAACATGCATGCAGGGTACTTGAAATCCATGTCAGAAATAGTTGGTGAGGAATTATACCATTTTTTTTTACTGCATTGTGTGATTGATTTCAATTCCTGGACAATTTTGGAGCTGGTTGTGGAGTGGCCAGCAGAATGTGTTTGCTTTGTTTCTTCCCAAGGTTTTGCAGGGCTAGCTGATCCTTAAACCCTAAAAATGAAAAATGAAAACTCATGCCCTGTTTTATGGAGATAGGATGTGGGCAGTTGTTTTTTTGCTATGCTTTGGTGGGCTGTTTTTTTAGTTTTTTTTTTCTTGGGGTTGCACCCACCCACAGGTTTTGGTGTTTGGATGACAGTGTGGACCATACTGAGAGAGAGAGAGGATCATTTGCAGGACTGAGAGCATCACCACCCGTCTGCCAAAATTCGGCTTGCAAAATGCAGGCCTATTCAATTTGCAAGCCGATCTCAAAAGAGTCGCCCCACCCGTCTAGTTGGTAGGCCTGTAATAGGCCAGACACGCACGACGTGGCAATACGAAATGAGGTGAATAGCTTGGACGGAGATTCAGAGAGCTTTTCGCAACTTGTCGCTTCTTGTTTTGCAGGCCAAGGAGCTGGCAAAAGGACCCTGATTTGCAGGCCAACGTCGACTTGCAAGCCCTCCCTCTTAAGAAGTCATCTGTTTTGGCAGACGGGTGGGGCTGTTTCGGAGGTACCTCTTAACAAGTCATCCGTTTTCCCAGACGGGTGGTGATGCTCTGAGTGGGAGAATTTGGAAGTTTTTGTGTTGTTGCCATCTTGTTGAAGCCATCTATTAAAGGCAGAGAGAAGGTGTGGAAGTATTTGTTGAATTGCAATTAGTTGAAGGTGGGCGGCGGTCTGGTTTCAACGCTTGGCATACTTGCAGTGGTGCAGGAAAATGGTTCTTATCTTAGAAACATTGATGATGAAATTGTGTTGTATTCCTGCTGCCTCTCGCTGTTGTTTGTTTCTTTCAAAGAATTATGAGTTTTAGAAAATAGAAAAATCTTTGTGGAGCTTGAATGTGCTCCTCTGGTTCTGTGTACTTTTTCCTTTCCAATGGAATTTGTCCATGTGTTTCAAGAGGAAAAAAAAATTGCATTGTAAGTTATTGGGAATCAAAAAAACTTGGAGCATGCTTGTGAGAAATTTGATAATGGTTGTATATACCAGGTATGTGGAATCTTCTAGCAGTAATGAAGATTTGTGGAGAAAGCACCAACTCTGCCTCATGCTTTATGGATATAAATGGTAAACTAATGAATCCTTCTAGTTTTGCAAGTGATGAATTACAATTGAGCATAGGATTTCGATTTTAGAATCAGCATTTCTCATTTCGTAGTATGTTGTAAAGCACTTATATTTTGGGGTTAGAATTGCTACACTAAAAAGTATATTTAGTGTTGGATTACATTTAGAATAATTACCCCCTTACTCTACGCAACACTAAATCTCAACTTTGGAGGAATTAGTGCAGTGTTAAACATAAGAGGATTTCTGGGCCCATTTTCAAACTGCCTGAAACTATTCCCACTACCATAACATTCAATAGCCCATAGAAGGATTGCCTTTCCCTTTGTAAAGTCCCCATCACCTAATTTCATCTGACATTTCTTGAAGTTTGCAACTTTAGTTACTGAATGGTGTGGAATATTCCACATCATTTCATCCGCTGGGAGGTAGTGTGTTAGGTTGCTATTGAATGTTATGATTGCAAACCAGCCCCCTGCTGGTCTGAAATTTTGAATTTTGAAAAAAAAATTAAATTTTTTTTTTCCAAAAAACTTCAGAATGTATTAAAAAGCAAGAAAATGATTTTAATTTTTTTTAAATTAATTTTTTTAATTTTTAATTAAAATAATTAATTCATTAATATTTTCTGACATGGCAGTATCTCGACCACATCAATATAGTGTTCCCAATGTTCCTACAACGTTCCCAATATTTGGGAACTTCTGTTCTAACACTAAATGTAAACCTCTCATATTTTAGATGTACTTTTAGTGTTAGAAATGAGATTTAATGTTACTTACTTCGGTAGGCTTAATGATATTTAGTGTTATGGTTCGTAGATAGTGTTGCTAACACTAAATATACTATTTAGTGTAGTATTGTTTCTACAAATATGAATATTATGTGATTCTTGAAACTAGACCAGAGTATATATAAATAATCTATTAGGAAAAGAAATGATCATATCAAGATAAAAATGTTAACTATGATCTCAAGCAATTTGTTTTTGAAGGGACTATTTAAGAGTTGATTACTTTTTTGAAGAAGCTCCTTCAAAAAAATTTATAGGAAGAAAATTGGAATTTGCATCTAATGCAATTTATTTCATATTTTTTCGACCTTTGTGGAATTAGTTGCAAATTTTTGAAGTTGAAATGTAATGGGCACTAAAGTTATTACTTCCTAAAATGTATATTGTTGGTATATTGAGGAAGAAAAATGTACCTTCATGTCATGATCACTTAAGAACATGGATACTTTTAGAATATGCTACCTTACAAGACCAAGGTTAATAAAGTGTCCTTAGGAAATGAGTCAACTATCTAAACCTCATCAACTTTGATGGTGAATTTGTTCTTCATAATATAATCATTAGTGTGTCCAACTATCACAATATAAAATTGCTTCTTCCACATCATCAAAATTGATCATAAAGTGCATATATTACTTCAAGTAATAAACATAGTTATTGCCATCATACTAGTAGAGGCTTTATTATATTGACAATAGCTATAATTAAAATAATGCAAAGCCAAATTTAGAATACATGTGGAAGACTAACATCTGTTTGGAACTTGGGATACATAGGGACCAAGATCTACCATTATCTAACCCACAACCTTGCATCCAAGAAACTAGGATATTTATTGTGATCATAAAAAATATTGGTAGAAATTTGCAATAAAAAAAATTCCATATAGAAAAATTACTAATGTCTACTAAAGCATAATTTGGGTTGATTAGAAGTAAATGGTCACTCTTTGTAACTTATCAATTGTGACCAACCATTGAGTCACAATCTTTGTAGGTATGGTTGTCACAAATGAATCTTATAGATAGTTGTTTCTTTGGACAAACAATTCGACCATGAATCTAGAGAATTCGACGCCTCATCAATAAATATTGAATGCTAATAAGTTATCCATCTCTGAAGTGCCCCAAAGCTTGGTTGAAACCAGAGAAAAAGTGGCTTTTTCTCCACCTCTGTAGCCAGTAGCCACTTTTTCCACCACTAAACGAACATTAGAAGCTCAAAGCATCCCATTCACCAAGCGAATCTCCAACCACGACACCCACTAATCGTCTTAGTTCTCCAACTTCGCTAAGCCTCATGTAAATCCGAGTCCAAATGTTTCTAGAGCTCAGTTCATGCAAGCACATCTGGAGTTCGGCATTTATTTTCTTGACATAATCAACTGTAAGAAAATTCTCGAAGAAAGAATCTCTCTTACATTTTCAGAAAACATAGGAGTTCAAATCTAAAAGGTTACCATGAACAGCTAACAGGAGCACCTTAGGCAGACACGAACTAGGCATTCATGACAATAATTTTTATGAATCTGACGGCATGAATACCTAGTTTTTTGTCCCTTCTCAGCTGCCTAGTCGCAAAATTTGACCTACTTCATGTCCAAGGCAGGCGCACATTGTTCCAAGTGTGCCCCAGCATTGACAACATTATACTGAAGTTCATCAATTTCCATTCTCCTATCTGAATCATGTCCACGACACATCATCATTACATTTCGAAGTGTCAGATCATACCTTCGAAAGGAGAGGAGGAACGCTTGAGGCAATCAGGTTCGGACGATCAGCAGCACTTCGTAAGGCCATGAAAAAGTGGTAGCGCAATCAGTCTCTTACTCAAGTGAGCATTTGGATCGTTGGCCTCGTCAGATTGCCTTTTTCCCTCAACTAATGTACCGCCACTCACCTCGACAGTGTCTCGTCGCTCAGTCATTACTTGCTAGCACTGCAACAAGGGCTGGAAATTCCTGCGAAGAAGATCAACGAGCAACAAAAACTGCGGTACGAGAGTTCACGTGGTCTCATTGAATCTCAAGAGTCTCATCAACCTCAACAAATTTCTCAATTACCTCCTAAATTACAAAACAGAAGCAATTCATAAGGAAAAAGCAAAACTGAAGGTTACTTGTTAGACTAATCTCTGCGTGTTGACAAATAACATTCTGGTCCCGATGTAGTTCTCCATTCTAGCGACATAGCGCCGTCAACACAGATAGCAAATCAGTACGTGGTTAGCAACTAAGCTTCATAGATAATCAATGGAAACATGAATCATGCCTAGCAAAAGAGAAACCAACGCTGCTCAAGCATGGTGGAATTGAGAAGTAGCATAGCGGGTACTTGCAATCTTGCTGTACTACAACATGCAAAACAACAGCTTGCACTTGAATAAGTGGAAGGCATCATGTAAGTTGACATAAAATCATGCGAAACAATCATGCGAAACAATCATCATTTTTGTGGGACGGAGGGAGTATCACAGTTGTATCATTTACATGCAGGTTCAGAATTTCACTGGACTAAAGTGACATATGCTCGAGAGGAACATTTTCCTCTAAATTCAAACTGAACAGAACACTGAACTCCCGTACCGATACAGAGACTTCATGAATTCAATGGGATTCATGCAATAGCGAAACGACATCTCAAATGGTTGCAGTTGTGCGCCTTCATGAAAAGATAGTGAGGCCAAAGCAATCGTGGTTCCCAAACTGATGATCTCGGGAGGAGGCATCACCCTTACCGTTAGTTGCGAGTTGAGAGAGATCCTCCTACTTCGTAACCGAAAGCAAAGCAGCCAGTGCATTTGCTGATTCCTTAGCCCGGTGACAGCGGGAAAACTTTCCAATTCATCCCAAAACATGATTCGCAACAACACTTTCACCTTTGTGATGGAGTCAACCTTGAAATTGACGAGCGGCAGCTCAATAGGAGGCACCTAACCTTAAAAAAATGAAGGTGAACACACGCATATTCTAGAAGATCAATGGGTGTGTGAGAGCTGGTCCACAGAAGAAGGCGATTTTAGAATCGAGTTCTGAAATCATACATGGGGACTCGTACTTCGATCGCATTGTGCGCAATTTGGTAACAAATCTACAATCGCAGAGCAGGAATCACGAGGACTGAAACCCTAGAGTCAAAGTTGACCCACAGAAGAAGGGCTAGTGCTTTCAGGAAAGAAAAATTCTCAAAGTTGACGTGCAGGAGTAGGTAATTTCAGAATTGAGCTCCAAAACTCTAACGTGGGGCTAAGTACTTTTGAAGAACGAAGAATTGGTTTGTGCCCAGTTTGGTTATGTAAATGCCAGTTGCGAAGCAGGAATGGCGAGGTCTGGCACCTCCTCTTACATCATTGCTGTCCACAACCTTCTTCACCAACGTTTTAGGGCTCCTACCTAAAATAACAATGTCCCTTCACCAGCCTGTATTAGTGGCTATGGCGACGAGCCGGATACCTCATTTGCACAGAGTGCTGCATTAGAAGATCTTGGCGGATCGTTTGCATCTGCTTGAAGAGTGCATCTAGCTGCTTCTCGAAACATTGGACCTAGATGTCTCACGAAGTTGCAAAACGAACCACGAAAGTTGCTATGATAACTTGCAAAACTTACTGATGGCATCACTTATATCATTTGCAGGACAATGGCGCTTGCTAAACAACAGCACATCACGCAGGGTTTTACCATGAAGCAGACATTAACAATAAAGCTCAACTTACCTTTCATGGAGCGCTCCTCGCAACTCGTCTGCCTTGGCACAGAGTTCAATATCTGGCGAAATTCATCGTCAGCGCTTCTCAACCTTCAACATAGTTTGATTCGTAGTTCCCAACATGGCAGATATCCAAATATTGTGCGAATTTAGAGACAGGTGTGGTTCGTGGGCACCCTAAACCCTAAATACAAAGTCCACTGCCATTAAAACTCAACCAAATTTCAGCTTCTCGCAATTCCATTCCACTTCACCACCACCAATCTCACTCTGTCAAATCGCAAATCACCGAAAACCAAAACTGAAATTCAAGATTTCTTCCGAAATTCGCAGACTAGACACAGTCGTGATTTCAAAACCCCTGCGACCGTCAATGCCTGGACTGGCACCCAGCGTACAAAATCAAAGCCCAATTTCCACTTCAATCGCAACGACCCAATCCCTACTGAAGAACCTTAGAAAACCAATTGTACGCGTCACAACGGAACTTCCAGCGTCAACACTAAACCTTCTCCCAATGCAGGGTCAACAACAAGGCAGGCTCGTACTCTCACAACCCTCGTCCTCAGAAAAGTCCTCGTTGCTACACTGTAGACGCGATTCAAAGCTAACTCAAAGCTAATTCAAACCCTAATTCGCATCATGCCCGAATGTGTCTCTCTGACATTAGATCCAGTATGAAGAAGAATCGCCCCTTCTGTTGATCATCGTTTTCAGGAAGCTGCTATACCATCTCTTCGCCAACCATGTGCATGTAAGCCTAAATCACCCACGGGTCGGGGATTCTTACGTCGAGCAACAATTCTCCGAAGGCACTAGTACGATTCGTGGAGAGTTCGCTTGCAAGTGATGCAAGCTGCCATTGATTTCGGATGATCTGATGCGGCGTATTCTAATTTCTGAGATCAAGACAGATCGGGAAACAGGCTAACCAATGCAAAGATCGTGTTGCAGCATCAGGAATTAGAGTCAAATAGACCTAAGGGGGTGCCAGATTGCCAAAGACTTTCGTGGAAATGGCTGGGCGTCAATCTGGAACGGTAGATTCGAGGTGCTTTAAAAGGTGTGGTACAGTATTGTGAGCGAAAAACGTCAAGTGTAAGGCTGTAATCGTGATTTTTAGGTCATGTGTGAGAGAGGGTGAGATTATGGAGCAGACAGGTGAGATGTCTGTGTTGTTCTTAGTTCGAGGTTCCTGCGGGCGCGGGAGTATCGTTCCTGCAGCGGTCATTTTGGTTTTGGTGCTGCTCTTGGGGCGATCTGATGCGGCGAGCTCAGGTACTACTCTCTCCCTGTCCCGGAAAGATTTTTAGAGCATGTTCGATGCTGCGTTCGATTAGGAACTCGCTTTTGAAGCTTTTTGAAGTTTTGTTTGCGACTGGTTTGTGCTTCTTCTCTTACAATTGGCAATTGCGCAGCTTCGTTCTTTACGGCATAAGTGCCATCTCGTAATCGACGAAGTGTTGCACCGTAAGCTAGATAGTTCGGCATTTTTCGGCCACAATCGTTTAGCGATTTGAGATTCTGGATCTATTGTATGGTTAATGCATTTTAAAGATCCTGATTCTATCAATGGATAATGATTCGAAGTACGATTTTTATGGAAATAACGAAGACGATGGCAGAGCAGCAATGTGAATGAAGTTTGTGGCCTAATTTCAAGAATGCTTTTCCCCTGATGGGATTTCTATTGAGGTAATCTGTTTCCCTGTGAGAATGCAGCAGTTTTACAGAGCATCAATTAATGTCCGCCACATTACGTTTTCATGCAACCTATATGATTCAGTCCGGTGAATTAGTTCGATCATAGGAACACGTTTGTACGTCAGTATTGATTGATTTTGCAATGGCTTATGAAGCATTAAGCATCGGTATCTTCCGTATAAATGCTGAATAGAAGGACGAGCCCTACTCCCATCCTTTTTGGTACCTACTTTTAATCTACACCATATTTGGCTTTCAACTGTGTTCTTGTTGCCAAAGTCATGAAAGTATTGAGAACAGGGCTTAAAGCATTTGCTTTATTTTTCTTTAAGTCTATTTTTGGCTTTCGGGTGCAGAGGAAACGGTGGTATCTCTTGCCAATGCAGGTCCTCATTACAAAAGTAACTTGGAACTGGAAACAGCCCTTCAAAACTTTACTCAACGTTGCAGTCACATATCTAGGCTTTACATGTACTCCTCTCTCTCATTTGAACCTTGAATAGGAATATTGATTCTCCGAAATGACTTGCGAATGCACTTGTTATTTGTGTATGCTGGTCGATTGCACTTTGAGAATTCATTGTGCTGAGTGGATGTTTGGTGGGTGCAGCATAGGGAATAGCACGCTTGGGGTGCCTTTGGTAAGGATTCTTTATGGACCATTTGTTCCGAGTGTGAATCTGTTTCGTTCTCGTCTTTTATGAATCCCTTCAATGTCATCAAATCTCAATGAATATGTTGGGCATGTAAGGTAGCGGATACTATTTGCGTCTCTTGAAGCATTTCAGCATGCGTAGGAGTGTTTTTGGGGAAATCTCTACAGAGCTTGTGGAGAGATCACGTTGGGTATAAGAGCCAAATCTGTTGAGGTCAAGTGTTTATCACTTTGTATTTATTTCTTTTGTAATTTCAAAGTGGGAGGTTGTAGACTACTACAAGTGATAGTAGACAACTCATTTCCTTTCAAAGGTTAGTGGCCACAGACATTTAGCCAAGTCTCGCTTACACCTCTTGCTAACAAGTCCAAGCAAGATGCGTTGTTGTTGGTAATACTTAGCTAAGCAAGTGTCGGAGATGTCTTAATGTTTATATAAGGTTTATATGTTTTTAGTATCCTCTACTTCAATATGCATGCGGTTTACGTAGAACTATGTCGCAGAATGAGAACATCGATTTCGGCGGACGCGACTGCGCACGCCATCTTTACAAACTTTCTGTCTGAGTAGTGCTTGCTGTCTCTGGATGCAGTGGGTGTTGGAAATTTCAGACAAGCCAGGGGTTTCTGAACCGGAACCTGCATTTAAGGTATGATTTCTATTATCAATTTTCTCATTCCTTGTGATTCAAGCAAACAGAGATCACAGCCGTTTTGGTAACTTATTATGTTTCAATGCTTCAGTATGTGGGGAACATGCATGGAGATGAGCCTCTTGGGCGCGAGTTGGTGCTTATGCTGGCAGATTGGCTGTGCGACAATTATCTGGATGATCCTTTGGTATGACGGTTTCTTCATTTATTAATATATCTGCTCGCTTTTCTGTGCTTTTGTTCTTCTAGTATTTCTCAGTGGCATCTACTGTGTGTTCCTCCTCTGTGTTCCTCTATTACAACATACGACTGTGGGGGTATGCTCTTGACTCACTTCATATAGAGTTTACGTGCTTGTAAAAATATTTCTAAGATGTGATTCGCTCTATCCTGTTTCATTGACCTGCTGTGATGTTTGCCGAGTTTCTTTCATCTAGTGGAAATAATGAATTGCGTCATGATCGTTTTTCTAATTTTGGCCTGTGGTGGAAACTGACGCAGGCCACTCTGATCGTGAATAAGTTGCATCTGCATCTACTGCCATCCATGAACCCTGACGGTTTTGCTGCACTGCCAAAACCTACGAGAAATAATGCGCATAATGTTGACCTCAACCGTGACTTCCCCGATCAGGTATATCACCTTAATTCTCATCAAATGAAGTTGCTTCTGACCAACTCTCTGCTTGTCCTCGTGCATTGTAGTGTAACACCAATCAAAGATGGATAGCGATGCTTGCTTTGGAACTCAGTATTGTCAACTCATTGATTTTTTGAAAGCTCCCATCCGTTTGATATTACATAGTGCAAGAATAAGATGTTGGCGTTCAGTCTAGGTTTCTTGTCTGTCCTGGTTTAGATTCTGCGGAAGCTCATTAGTAGCTGATTTTCTTACATTTGAATACCCACACACTCGCTGTCCTAATCTCCCCTAACTTGGGCTTTCGTGTCCAGTTTTTTTTAGCGAATAACATTGAGGATAAGCGACAGGCCGAAACGCGTGCGGTAATGGGGTGGATCCGTTCTACTCACTTCACAGCATCAGCTAGTTTCCATGAGGTGATTCTATTGGTCATTCGTTGTTGAGTACAGTCGCTAACTCTCGGCCTTTTCGTAATTGTAGGACACTGCATTGAACACGCTTAAAGTCAGAGTATTCCTTCACGGTCTGTTGTTTCGCGTGTCCTTACTTCTTTTCAGGCCTTGTATACTTGTATTGACAATATTGATTACAGGGAGCTCTTGTTGCTAATTACCCATATGACGGCAATCATAACGTAAGGTGCGTATCTTATTTGTGGCTTGTACAGTATTGTCGGTGACCTTACTGTGTCATGCGACACTCTGCTTTTCCTGCATTGTCGTGGTCCCTGCCTTTCCAATTCTGCAAAATCATACTGGAAATCATTGGCTTCATTCTCCTCATTATTGCCTGGGTTGTGCAGTCAAACGTATGCATCCTCACCAGATGACAGGACTTTCAAATATCTAGCTGGCGTTTATGCTGAAAATCACCCTTTGATGATCAAGAGCAAGGAGTTTTCTGGTGGCATCACAAATGGTGCTGCTTGGTAAGTTTAGTAGCTGATCTCTTGGCCATGTATTTAGAATTATTTTGTTTGAGAAAGAGCTGTCTTTCTGGAGATACAGTTGGAGATCAGGGCACGAATAGAAAGTAATTCTCCGAAGGATAATGACATCAGTAAATTCTGTACTCTGACGTTTCGCTCAATAGGTTGCTCACTTTCCTCTGGTCTCGTCTGAGTCATATTTGTGCACAACACTAGGTCCTGTCTTTAGCGATTATTTAGTTCCCATACAATTTTAAAGGCTGTTTTTAAGGAGGGAAACGTTCAGGTTTTGCAGGATTTGGGAACACCATTGATTGCCACTCAATAAACCCTGGTCTTATGTTTGTGTAGTAAAAAGTCATCTGTCAGCAGTCTACCAAAGCAGGTCATTGTCAACAGAGACTCATTTGCCTCCTGACTTCTGCAGTGTATTCCAAAGAGCCTGAAAGACATTGTGATGAGTTGAGGGCTTTGCAAATGACTATCCTCAATAATCTTCTTTCGTGAAATTGGTAATTGATTGCTGCACTGCTCTAAAAGGAAGTATCATCAGTAGCAAATACTCGTGATTTGGCTGTCTGTTTCTGTAGGTACCCACTCTATGGAGGCATGCAGGATTGGAACTACTTACATGGAAACTGCTTGGATCTAACTTTGGAAATGAATGATAATAAGTGGCCGCCTTTCATTGAGGTATTTTTGTTTTTTTCTCTATTGTCTTTTCACAATGAGGCTATGTTTGTGTGTTGGCTTTGTAGTGACGCTTTACTAATTGGAGCAAATTCTGACAGGTTCCTCAGATCTGGAGCGAACATCGCAAGAGCATGCTGCAACTTGTGGCAGCAACTGTCACGGTGAGTTTATGGGCTGTGACTTTCCTGATATGGGTTTGATGCCCGAGTATCTTTCATGAAATATTTGTTGCTTAAAATTCTGCTGTCGCGTACTGCTATAAATTTGCATCCGTGGAAAATCCGAATTAACAGCAATCTACGGTAAGCTTTAGAGAGTCGATAGAGGACATCTAATTCCGAGCATCGAACCTACAAGAAGGTGACAACCAATCGTTGCTCACATTTCAGTCAGGAGTACATGGACGTGTTATGTCCTCAAGCGGAGGAAAGCCTTTGGCTGCTACAATTAATGTCAATGGCATAAGCCATTCGGTGCGTTTCTATCCCGTTCCGCTTTCATACGTTACTGATAGATTTCTATGCCTTGGAAGAAAAGTTTGAGTTAATGACAATTGTCGCCTGTCTTTGTAGAAAAGAATATCTATTGATTACCTCTGAAACAAATAGTGGCCTCCATGTTCAGAATTCTTTGGAGGAAAAGCTCGAGTTACTGACCGAATTTGCGTCTCCCTCACCATTTCAGGGTTACATTTGTCTGGGTTGTGAAATTTGGTTTGTATGATGAAACTGTTGGGTTACATTGAATGTGCTCTTTGTTTCTTTGACTATCAAACAGATGAATGCAAGTTCTGAATTTGGAGATTACCATCGCCTTCTAGAACCAGGCCAAGTTTATGAAGGTTGGTCTTTATAAACATGTATTCTTGTATTGTAACAATTGTCTCGTTAAATTTGATGTTCCTGACCTACCTTGAAACTACCCTCAAAGCGGTATCTGGGGTTTGCAGTGACAGCGAGCATGGCGGGATACTTTAGTCGCACCACTTCTGTTTTCCTTCCGAACGGCACTGCCTTGACGTTGGACTTCATCCTGGATCCATTGCCTACTGGTGCTGGTGGTGCACGACTGAGAGGTCAAGGCCTATTTGACGAAGAAAACGTACGTGTTGTCGTCCCAACGGACGAGACTGCAGCAGCAATGGCACCTGTCGAGGAACTGGGGCTGAAAACATCCTCTGATACTACACTGAAGCCATCCGTGGAGTTGGTTATTTGGAAGCCACCAAGAAAGCACAGGAACAAAGTGCATTTAAATGATGTATCACCACTTGCATTTTCGACACACTACCATCGACTGATGTATCTCTTACCTCTAGTTTCAGTGTTAACTATTCTAGTTTGCCTGTTTGGTGCATCCAGACGCGGCAACATTCGCTACCAACGTCTGAGATTTCCTGAACCGTAGGATATGGATAAAATAGATTTGGATCTTATGTTGGCTATCAAGATGAGCGCACCATCATTATGGTGCTAGAGCAGAGGACCAGAGTGACCAACGAGTGGATGCTGGGAGGAGGGGCTTTTCAGCTTTCCAACTCCGGTATACTCAATGGTTCATTCAACTGGTTCCTGAGAGATCAATTTGCTAGTGCTTCAATCTGCAGTGTCGCTCGTCAACACATCATCGGTTTGGATGCAAAATCAGATGCTAGGAGATTGACAAATTGGCTAGACACAGGTGCTCGTGTACCTGTGGCAGTTGGTGCTCGACGGCAGACCAGCATTGGCAGGTGTTGAAGATTCTCGACACACGTTCAGCTATTGAATGGCTGTGCAGAACCTGGTGAAACACTGCTTTGATGGGCACGCAAAATCTTGGAAGTTTCGTGGCCCATGTGTTGCGCATTCCAAATGGAGAAGGGTCTGTAAGCTTCTGAAGGTTCATAGCGAGGTATAGTTTAGTCATTCTTTTAATTTGCACAGAACTCTTGTTGGAGACTTTGTTTTATGCTATATTGTGTTCATACTTTACCTTCAACTGATTTTCCTCATGAACCTTCATTATGGAAGGCATTGAAGAACGTCTGCTGTGTGCACTAATTGCTCCACTTTTGACTATTGTATCAGCCCTTCAAGTGAATGTGAATCTTGTTCTTCACGCCGTGTGAGACTTTCAGATGTTAGCTATTGTTGAGCCTGCCCTATGAGCCTGCCCTCGGGTTACATGCAGGCTTCGTTTAAGCCGATACTAAAATCGGTAAGATAGGGACCTTTTCTCTTCTCCTTTACTGAACCTATTTCCAGCAATAACTTCGGTATGCATTCACTGAGATGGACCTCTATTCTGATGTATGTTTTTTCTCTCCCTCGTGGTTTTTATTTAACACCTTTTCAACCAAAGAAAAGAAGCTGGACCTCTATTCAACTGGTATGAGCATGACTTAGGGCTAAATTTCACGGATCTTTGAATGACATGACGGGGGTGGTCTACCGTCTCTTAACGGTTATCGCAATCTACAACCTCCCACTTAACTTAAATTGCATATTACCAAGAAATTCTAACATACTGATAAAGGTTTGGTGTCAACAGATTTCGCTATTGAAGATCTCTCTCTACTGCTTTGTCCTGAATCCTGATCTTCCCCAAATCATGCTCCTTATGTAGAAACCATTATTGTGACACAAACGGTATTGAGCTCTTCAGGAATTTGGGTAAGGTCAGAATTCAGAGGGAGAACCCAACTTATTGTGTATCGCATGCTGTCCTGTACTTTACTCGGCAGTTGTTTTTGTTTTTGTTTTTGTTTTTTCTTTACACGAATGAGTTTACTTGACAGTTTTGTTAGGGCGTTGAACTACGGTATTACACTCATGATTGCCTCCTTGCCTGCCTAGACATGAGAATAAAATTAATTGCTCTTTCTATTTCGTTTACACTGTCTGATACGGTTATTGCTGAAGTCAGGTCACGAGCTTTGTATAAGTGAGTTGCAGGGACTGACTCGTTGTCTCATTCTTTTGGGATCTAAGTCTTAAGTTAAGTTTCAGGCCTCTGCTTTGCTTGGGCTTGATGAAAGCCGTGATTGATGGTAAACTTGTACTTCAATCCGCTGCCACAGACTGCTGGCGTTCAAATCGCAGGCCACTGGGCACTGGAAGCTGGCAGTGGAGTCACTGAACAGGCCTGCATTATTGTTGTCCCAGCGCAATACAAAAATCATTCACCGCTAGTATCTCGAGGTATAGGCTCCAGCATCAGTCACCAGCTGTTTGTAATTTAGAGGCTTTTCGAAGATAGGGTTCCATGTTTTACAAGAAAAAACTGAGCTTACGTTATGCTGAATTTTCACTTGTAATGTGTCCTTCAAATGCTCAACTCTAATTTGTTGATGCATTTGAAGGACACATACTTAACTCTCATTTGTTGACTAGTGATTTTGCAATTTTAGTTTAGGGTTCATCTATTTGACAGTTTCATAAACTTTGAAAAATCATAGAAATTATATAATGCATCTTGAATAATCATGATTTTCACTTGCTAATGTTGTAGAAATATTGTTTTTAGGAAAAGATGCTTCTAACTATGCTAAATTACTTACATTGATGATTATGGGTTTTTTCATTGTATATATTGTTCAAGAGCCAAGTGGCTTGAGAGCATTATGGGACATAATGCCAAGTCCAATAGTTCATCACAAACATCTATATTTGTACTTTTTGCAAATCTAAAGGTGGAGAATGAGGGGTTGTATTATGAGCTATAACACTTTTCTAACTATTATGACAAATTTACCTTCAAAGCCAAAACTTGGCAATAAGATATCATTTCATTTGGATGTTAGGGGATGGGCTTTGGAATTGATTATTCATACTCTTTGGAAGTGCATAACTCTTGGTAATTTAACATACAACAAAAGTATAATTAACCTTTAAAGGACCAAAAGTATTTTTATGAAAACCACATCAAAAACTCTGACATTGTGTGCATTGAGTCTAATTGAAAAATAAAAAATTCTTGCTTTCAGCTATTCAATTTTACATTGTACTTCTCCAATAATGTATGGAAATATTTGTTGCCCATTTGACTATTTAGATTGCAAGATTACAATGTTTTTAGTTAAGAAAAAATAAATTTGGGGTCTTATCCAATAAGGTCAGCAGAGTTTGACTCAACTTTGTGGAGAAAGGGGCGTTATGCAACTTTGGAAACTAAAGCTCTTAGGTTGGTAGTTGTGTTAGTTACTTGCATGCCAAAAATAACGGAGGTGTCTAAAACAAACAAAGTCATCTTACACTAATTGAAGATGTCTGAAACTCTTAAATATCTTTGTAGAGCCAAAATACATAAAGAAGGCAATGGTTGCAAAAAGATGTTGATTTTGACATCAAAAATATATCTAATGAAAAGTAGAAATTTAGGATTTTCAAATATTGCTATGAGTGACTATATATATATATATATATATTAAAGTGTTCTAATTTTGATATTCAATAAAAAAAAATTCTTCCTTCCAAAATATCATGTCGTTTATTTTCATGAATACCTTTTATTTTAGGATTTTCTTTATTTGATCTTAAATATCCACTCTTCTTTGTAAGTGTTTGACCTATATTTCAGTGTTTACTGAATGCGTGTACTTTTGTATTTCAACCATGCAACCTTAAGTTCTTATCCTAATTCTATACCTAATCTTTGAATCATTGTCTTAATTTTATATGGTTACAACTATGATCAAAGTGACATTCCAAATGTCATAGAAAGTAAATCCTTGTACTTTACTTGCACAACTTTTGTAGTCAACAAGGAATTGATCATATTAGACATGTTTTGGATCAAATTGGATAGGATAGACCGTTGTGTTACAATGCCTTGTAACAACCTTGGTCCTAAGAGTAAGATGCATGTCAGTGCTAAGGTGTCTTGGCTTTTGAAAAAAAGTTTTTTAAGTGGGTAGAAGAAGGACAAACCAAAGGAGTGAAGTCTAATTGTGCTTCTAATAATTTTAATACAATCAAACTAAAACATCATTTTTACATTCTTTTAACAATTTTTATACTGATAAAATATCTATTTTACAATTTTACAATTTCTAATTTTTGCATAAAATCTTATAAGAATAATAGTTCAGGTTTTCTATTCCAATCACATGAAATTAGAAATAGCAATATGCATGATTTAATTAATTAATTAAATCCACAAATTATCACTCATAAAGACTTCATTAAATAAAATATAATAATTTAATACAATATGTGATTTAAAATCAAATAAATAAACTATTCAGAAAACATTGCAAATATATTATAATCACTTGCATATATCATTTCAAAATTTTATTTACGATTTTATCTTGTAAAGTAAATTTTAATTATTATTTTATTTAGATTTTTATAAACTACAAATCTTACATTTCATTATTAAAAGTATAGGAACAACTTTTAGGACAAGGCCTTGCAATTATATATTTGTATCTATATCTTCATCCATATATATATATATTGAATTGATGTATATTTATATTTCTTTTACATATAGCCTCAAGTTTGTTATGAATCAAAGAAATATTAAGAAAAAATTCAATTTTAGGGTGATTGCAAAAACACTTGTCATATTTCTTGTCCCCTTAGCCTTAGACAAGTGGTTTTTACTCATAACTTTTGCATTATTAGTTCATTTTATATAAAAATTGGAATAAAGGTACAAATAATAGTTCTAGAGATTATGTAATTTTTTGAATGTTTTTAAAATTATTTTACTATTTTTAAATAGCCCCCAATTGGATGTCTACCTTGGCCATTATGGATTTTTTTAGTTCTATTCTTGACTCAAAAATGAAAATTTTAAGCTGAAAATTGGCATGTTAGTATTTCTACTAAAATTACACAAGTCTACGAAGAGATTTTGTAAAAATATTAAATTTTCCAACTTCCACATGTGCTCAAAGTGGAGTACCTTTGCGTAGGTGTAGAGGACACAATTTATTTTTTCCAAAGATGAAAATGGTTGGAGAGGAGCATCTTTATGTTAGAAAAAATGAATATTTTTTTAGAGTTTTTTTAGTTTTCTTACTATTTTTTAAAAATCAAACACTAAACTATCTATTTTCATGGTATTTTTCATCACTCTTTGAGTGTGCATAACTTTTAGAGATAACTTTTTTTAGACTTGAATTTTCACACACCTTAGTTTTTTAATGCTTTACAAATTATCCATATTTCATTTTATTTTTTAAAATTTTATTCCAAAAATTGCAGTACTCCAATACTAAGGCCACTTTGAGCCCAAATTGGTAAGTGTTTCTTGCAACAAGCCTTCTATATTATCTAAGATAATCAAGTTTACACATCACGATAGCCCAAAACTAATCAAAGTGAAACATTGCTTTGGGGCTTTACTTCTTGTAAATACTCTTATATTATCTATTGATTGTTGTATAGGCTTTAGTATTTGAATACTTTTAAGAATAAACGGAAAGGAATTGTTAAATAATTGGTTTTAAAGAAGGTTTCACTCTAATGAAAGTTGTTTGGTGCATTGAGATGTTCAACTCTAGTATTCTATTATGTTTTATTTTACCCCTTAAGTACTCAAATCAAAGACAATAATGCAATTGTATAAATAATCAAAATAAATAATTATTACTCTTCCAAAATGTCTATATCATTGATTTAAATGAATATTATAGCTTTGACTTGTTGCCTATGATGTTTTCTAAATCTTTCCTTAAAGTTTATTATAAATATTAATTGAATGACATGTAATGTTTGTCCTTTATTTAATGAACTGTTGGATGTTAAGGAATTAACCCCTAAATAGTCAAGTGGCCATTTTTTGGTTGTTGCCCAACATTGAGTAGAATTTTTAGGTGGAAAAAAACTTTTTCTCAAATTTTTTTCAAAAAAAAAAGGGTTGCCTTTCAATATATTTATATTAAAAACTAAGATTGCTATAGTCAAACAAAAATTATAGGAGAAATAGAATAAAGTGTGTATAATTTACTCAGTGTTGAAAAACTATTTGAAGAAAGTGTTCATGTTCTAATTACATGATCTTATGCATTTCCTCACAAACCAATAGAAACTACAATTTTGGCCAATCAAAAAATTTGAATGTTGAAAATAGAAATTGTAATTTTTGTGAATTTTTGAATCTTTGTCTTCAAAATTCATTTGAAGAGAATCTAAAAATAATTTTATGATTTTGAATGTATAGTTATTTCCCACTTTTGTACTTCACATTATCATCTTTAATGCAAACTAGAAAAACTTTAGAACTTATATTTTATAACACATTTGCGTTTTGTCCAAACCTATTGGACTTTTAGGGGTTAAAGTAAGTTTTTGTTGATAATCTATAACATTATTTCAAAAATATACTATAAAACTAATAAAAAATATATTTGACATTAGTTTTAAAATAAAATATTATTTAAGAATGAGATTTTTTGAGGTTTGAAAAATGATTCTATATTGTCTTCTTCCTTTGCTAACACAATATACAATATACTAAAAAGTGGTTGCACACCCCTCATTAATTAATTAGCCTCCCCTTCTCTCAAAAAATTTATAGGCCATTGATTGTTTAAAAAAATGTTTACCCTTAAAATCACTGTTGATTTTTCAGAAAAATCACAAGCTGTTGATCTTGTGAGATTTAATTTGAATCTGGATACAAACACAAAATGAATACTGGATATAGATTTAGTACAATATATAAATATATAGAAAATATTGGATACGGGTACAGATTTGGATATATTACTATATATAAATATATAGTGAATACTAGATATAGATGTGGATACAATATAATACTAAATATGGATACAAGATATAGGATGAATTGCCTATATTGTTTGTCAATTAAATTGGTTTCTAAAAATTACAAGAGGGGGGAGGAGGGGGAAGGGGAATGAAAATTTTTAAATTTTTGGGTTGATTTAGGACATTGTCACAATGTCCTAAAAAGTGGCAAAACCTGCCAAATCCAAATCTTTTGCTAACACTAAGGTAAGAAGCTCAGAAACTACTCATTTAAGAGCTGATCCGCCTCTTTTATAATTTTTCTAAGATGGGAATATTTTAATTCATTTTTAAATCAAAGGAAAGTAGATGAGGAATCTAATACAAGTCGTTTCATATTTTTTGAAGCATTATTAAATTAGTTATGAATTTTCTAACAAGTTGCGTCATAGGTCCCTATTTATGACCGTAGGTCTTCCATAAACTATTCACTTGCAACTTCTCACAAAAATGGAGAAACAAAAGAGATTAATTGGCTCTTGCAATCAATAATACTTTTTTTCTTTGATTCATTCAGTGATTAAAGAGGTCAATTGAAGAACCATCTCATGTCCATTTCATAGCCATCTATAGGGTGGTCTTTAATACCTAAACTATTTTCAAGCCCTCTCCTATATAGTGTCAAAACTAATTATGGCATTTGATTACATTGTTGAAGATATAATAATAATAATAACAATTGAGTATATGAATGTGCATAGAAATAAGCATATGAAATCAAATATATTTGGGAAAGTATAATTATGTATATTTGGTGATAAAGTCAAATTTTTAACTTAAAAAATTATTAATATCCTCACATGAAAACTATTTATTAGCATCCCATATCAATTGGTAGCATAATTCCATATGAAAAAAGTTATTTATGAGAATTACAAAATTTGGTTTGAAGTTTGTTTTTTTACTACTAAAATTTTCTTTCATTTTGACTAATTTCATTTACTCTGAGTGATATATGATCTACATTGAATAGGGTTTTAAGGGACAAAAAAATTAAATAGACTTATTCTGGAAAATTGTAGATGTTTGAAACATGATGTATAGCCCCTATGCACTTCAATAACTATTCATGTATAGTTAATGTAGATATTTACTTTATGTGAAATATCGGTTAATTGGTATGGGTCCCCTTTAGTCAACCTCTAAAGGACCATTGTTTATTTGGTGGACAAATGGGATTTAGAGCATGTACATATAGTCTCAATTTATGTCATGATTTTCTAAATTTTTTTTAAGATAGAAAAACTAAATAGCTTTATGGGAATATAGTTTACTTCCAAATTTGTGCCCGAGAATAAAATTTATGCTCAAATAAGCTCAAAAGAGGGGATACTAGGCAACGAAAAAAATTTAAAAATTAAGATTCAAATAAAAAATTCTCATAGATCGTATTTTGTCTACATGGAAAGCTTTGATTCATTTCATTTGAATAAAGTGTGTAAAAGTTATAGACAATCTAAGCATCTTTTGAAAAAATAACTTGTAGGATTTATTTCTAAATGCAACTTTTAAAAATTTTCAAAAGAAAAAGGTTCTATATAATTTAGTTTTCTTGCTAGAACAATCTTGAATGCCATTGGAATTAGCACATTTTAATTCCATCTTAGAGACATTAATAATTAGATTTTCCTTCTATTTCATACCTATTTCTATTCAACAATTTTTTAAAGAATACAAATTAAGTTTATTTGAATTCATCTTTTCTTCCTAAACCCTCAACTAAATTTTCTACCACAAAGAATTTAAGCTCAAAAATTTGTAGTGCAAAGAAATTAAGCTGAGAAGGTTCAAAGTCAAAAAAGCTAGTCTTGCAATGTGCTAGAACTTTTTTTTACTTTTAAGAAAAAATTAAAAGGCAAATATCTTGCAATTTGTGTAGTCTACATTTTGAAATTTATTCCACATATTCTTGTGCTATCTAAGTGTAAGATGTATAGTTAAATGTCCAAAAATAATATTTCTTGATGTTTTTTACTTTTTACAATATATATGATAGTTTTGAGTGTTTTTTGACCCCCCAAAGGCTCTTGTTCTTGAAGGGTTAAAACTCGTATTTAGTGTAGTTAGCTACAACTAATGAATGAAATATAGTATTACCACATTGATTAATTTTAAAATGCTATAGGTTTATATTAGCTTGATGAAGATGTTTACTTAGAGCAATACTATTTGAAGAGGGGATCTCTATAAAAACATAGTTGGTAAAAATATTCATTAAGCATCACAGCATTCTTAATTCAATTAGTATGGTCAACACTAATTTAATTAATGGTGTACCTTTCAATTATCCACTCTGGCTACATTCTAAAATTTGCAGGAAAACCCCTCCTCAGCAACACAACATTACGAACTTATTATTGAGAACTGGCCTTGTCTACTGGCCCCAAACTTTAATTTTCAAATGATAACTGACACCTTACTTACAAATTTTCAAGAGACAATTGAAGCCACCGACCCTGACCCAACAAAGTGAACAAACCACTTACTAGTGAGAACGAGATCCCTTTTCTTTTTCGGAACCTCAATACAGACCTGGTCTGACGTCCAACCCGTTCTCATCCAATGAACGGTATCCAGGATCTGGATCGAGATCTGGATCAAGGGACCTGGATCTTGAGACCTGGGTCGCTGGCCGCCTTGTGTCAGAACTCCCACCACCTTTGCCATGGAGCAGCGCGCTTGCTGGTTTCGCAGGGAGCTCCTGCGGATTTGCGTGTTTCGCAATCCTGGCGCACGAATCTCACTTGGGATACTCCTGAAGAAGAACCGAATGCCTGGTACGCATTTTTTCCAAAGAACTTCTGTTTCTCCTTTCCAGTCGAGAAAATGCAGGTCGCCGATGCATTTCGCATTTTCACTCTCCGGAGCTCCATTTTGTGTCTGGATTGCGTCTTTTTTGTGTGCGTGAAGAGCGTGAAGTGTAAGTCTTGAGTAATGTAGTTAGCTTGGGGGGCATTTCGTTCAAGTACAGAGGAATTTCTAAATAAGTGCAGCTGGTGATCCGACTTTTCAGGTTAGAGGTCTGTTCTTGGTTTCCAACCCTGTGTGTCTCGTGTTTTCTTACTGAAAATGTTGCGATTTGCGGAAGGCAGTTTTCAAGTGAAGCTTTGGTACTAATCTTTGGTTCTTCGACACAGTCGGGTGCTGTTCAGTTTCAGAGGATTGGTGTACCCGTTTTCAACTAGAAAGAATGCGTAATTTCTTTTGAGGACGGGCGACATGTGAGCTACACGATTGTTCTCAGAATGAACATATGATGCAACACCGAAATCAGAGTTAGGTCGGAAGCTACATCGTTTGTTTCTGTCAACAGGATGCCGTTCAAACAGAGTCGAAGCAATAGAACTCTATCTGGAGATTCTTTTGTGATGGAAGCACTCATATTGTCACTAATTTTGGTTGGCATTAGTCATCTGCCTACCTTGGTGGCCGCCGACGGTAATGTGCTTTTTTCACCTTTCACTCAGTTTCCATGGTGTCATGTCCCAACAAGAAGAGTAGGGAATGGCATCTGGCGTCTTGATTGGTGTTAGGTTTGTAACAGTATCCACGTTTAGTTTGTAAGATTTATGGCTATCTTAGATGAGAGCTACGAGGGCTATTCTTTTGCTGCAATGCTGATCCAAAAGCTGTATTAATTTCTCTTGCAGGTCCGTATCAAATACGCATATCGTGTGGATCAACTGTGGACACTTATGCTCCAAATGGATTTCTTTGGTCGAAGGATACGGGCTATTCAGGCGGTAGCTCCGCCAACCTCTCCGTTGTTAATCACAACGCTCCCCAGCTGAATGCAGTGCGGTATTTTCAGCTGTCAGATGGTGGAGAGAATTGTTACAACATTACAGTTCCAGTTGGACATTATCTAATCAGGTACTTGTTAATCTGGTTTGAGAATACGATTGGAATTCGTTTTTTTCCTTGCTTATATTTTTATTGGCCAGCATATGTTCTTCTGTGGTTCTTTGAGAATAGTTTTCCTGGTGGTATTCACACATGCATCAAATCTCTTTCTTCCACTGCGTTTATGTAGTTCATTTTGAGATTTACGCTACGGTCATCTGTTTTCTGCTGCCTGTGGTGGGAATGCTTCTGAAGTTGGTTTCTTTAAGTTTAACTTGGACTTCATAGTCGATTCAGTAGTTTACTATTCACGTTTCTGATAATGTGCTGCTGCTTTGTATTGCTTTTGAGTTAGTAATTAAAGCATCAATTTACACTTTCTAGTGCCTGCTAGTGAGTTAACCTAGAATTCTGCTGGAACTTCAGATTGTTTTTCACTTATGGACAACAAGATAATGCGGGCCGAGAGCCGCAATTTGATGTGTCAATAGAGGGCACTCTCGTGTATACTATGCTGGGAGGATGGAGCAAGGATGATGACAACAACTATCAAGATTCTTTGGCCTATGTCAACGACGGAGCTGCTACTGTATGCTTTCATAGTTCAGGGCATGGAAATCCTGCCGTAGCTTCCATTGAAGTGCTGCAGATCTTCAACCAGGCGTATCAAAGAGGATCCAATGCAAGCCAGGATTTTATTATGAGAACCGAAAAGAGAGTGAGTGCAGGAGCAGCGAGGTCGGGTTTTGGATCGGATTTTCATGCAGACTCATGGGGTGGCGACCGTTACTGGGAAAGCGATGTCAGCCTGTTTCTTGCAGGCTCGGCCGTGCACCAAATCTTCACCAATGATACTGTGAATAATGCCGCGGTGTACCCAAACATTTACCCAGTGAGCATTTTCCAAACTGCCACAGCCACAGACCCTGGCCAGAGCCTCTCCTATACCTTGCCTGTAGAACCAAACTTGCAGTACTCAATTTGGATTTACCTTGCAGAGCTGGCAGAAGAGTATGTGGGCCCCACAGCTCGAGTATTTGATATTGTGATTAACTCCCAGAAAGTATTTTCGTCTGTCGATGTTGTTGCCTGGGCTCGTGGACCTTTGAACGCTCTTATTCTCAATACAACAATGTTGGTCCAGGGCAGAACTCTCACTATCACCTTCAATCCTATTAGAGGAAACATTGCTGTCAATGCCTTTGAGGTGTATGCGCTTATTCCTACGGAGAGAGCGACTTTGAAGTCAAATGGTAAGGTTTCAGATCTCTTCCTTTTTATATAACTATGCTTGGTTCGGGATATTTTGTAAATGAAACTTGTTTTCTAGTACATATTCATTAGTTTGTGGTTGTAGATTCATTGTGAAATACTTTTTGCAGTGTGGGCTCTGCAAGGGTTGAAGCAGTCCTTAGGTATTCCATCCCGTCTGGGATGGAATGGAGACCCATGTGTGCCGCAACTACATCCGTGGTTTGGGGTGGATTGCACACTTGATGCCAACTCCGGATACTGGATTATTGATGGCCTGTACGTTTCTTAAACTTTATAACCTCTTGAATTAGCTATTGCATATGGATGCTGACTGGCATTTCACTCGAGCTACTCGTGGCCTTCGTGGTTTTTTCCTTAAAATGCCCAAGCCATTTTTCTTAGTCTTTCGTCAATGAGCCAGTATGCGGGTTGATTGCCGCTTGCTGACGATTATGGATTCTTGCTGCAGGTCTCTTGATTCTCAAGGGCTACAAGGTGTGTTGGGAGAGGAGATAGGTTCGTTGACAGGACTTCAGAACATGTGCGTTTATGTACACCAAATTCTCTACCCTTTCGCTCATTGATTTCTCTGTTGCGATGAGAGTCCTAGGGGTCCAAATGGTCTAGAGTCGCTGCTTCCATTTGTTTAGGAGTTGAAATAAATATTCAGGAAGCTTCAAGGAAGGAATAGAAAAGTACTAATGTTAAGGAAAAAAATGATGCCCTGCAATTTTGAAAGGAATTTGTTTCAAAAGTGACTATTATTTACTTAGCTTGCCAGTGAGTTTTCTATTTTTTAGTTCGGGCACTTTGGGGTTAATGAAGACTTGATGGAGGTGAATTTATTCGTTCCAAGAATTTCTGACTCATTGTGAAAATATATGCAGAAATATCAGCAACAACTTGTTGCAAGGGCCCATTCCTCCGTCGATTGGCAAATTGACATCTCTGGTGACTTTGTATGTTCCAAAACTCGGGAATTTCAGATTTTTTGCCCGTTGTACTCCTTGTCGTTACAGTCGATTTTCAGTGCCGGTTTTTAATATGAAGATTAAACGCAACCAGAATGACGTAATTATGCTGATTTTCACAGAGATCTCTCCCACAACCGAT
The DNA here is from genome assembly GCA_947034885.2 of Thuidium tamariscinum. Taxonomy (NCBI): domain Eukaryota; kingdom Viridiplantae; phylum Streptophyta; class Bryopsida; order Hypnales; family Thuidiaceae; genus Thuidium; species Thuidium tamariscinum. Next base: position 13,191,121 of record OX344751.2, read on the forward strand.
TGAACGAATCAATTCCTGCAAGTTTCGGTAACTTAACTAAACTCCAGAAAGTGTAAGTGCCTTGTCACATCCTTTTCTCTGGTGCTGAGTTGCAAATACATCAGTTGTTCTGCTTGTACCGTTTTTGACGATGCTGAGCTAAGTTTCTGATTACATCTTCCAGGTTCTTGAATAACAATCTATTAAGTGGATTAGTGCCTTCAAGCTTAAGTGCCGGCGCTCTGCGGGGAGCAAATCTCAAGTAAGTAGCATCTGTTTAGATTCCTTGTGTTTACTCACAGTCCATAATCGTTGCTGACGTACGTGAGATGGGTCTGCTGCCATTTCTGTTGTGACGGGTAGAGAAAAGATTTCTGCTTCTGATATTGTCGCTCTTTGCCCACTTTGCAGCCTCGCCGACAACGAGAATCTATGTGGTGTTGGTATTCGACCATGTGGAAGCCTGAAGGCGGGCAGTAAGGCAGGCCTTATCGTTGGAGTGATAATAGGATGTCTTCTGGCAGGTTTATTCGGGTTCATATACTATAAAAGAAGACAAAACATCGCTCGTGCTCAAAGGCTGCGTAAGCTTCTGTCTTCCTTCGTACCTTTTGAAATTCGCCTATTCTGAAGTTGACCTAGTCCCGTGCATCTCTTGTGCTGTTTCATAGTCATTTAGTGGTTCTCATTACATATAGACTGTTTCAAGAACTTCTATACTGCATCATAAAGAGAATCTTCGCCATTACTCTTGCCCGAGGAGGTCTCCCTCTAGTCATAGTTATCTTATATGGAGGCCTATGATTTCACTGGGACCATAGGGATACCTCCCCATGAATCATTGCAATGATTTCCTTAATGTTGCTGTCTAAAAGGTCCTAAATCACTGTAATTTTGCTGAAAGCATTGTTCTAGATTTAATCATTGGTTTGTCAAGAAACTTAACCTTTTTTTTAATGAGAAGTTTAGTCGCAGTTCTTTTAATGTCCCTGGCGCACTCAGTGTTGCAGAGTTAATACTAAGTTTTGCTCTTTTGCTCGTCTTTTTCTGCAGCTCGAGATGCGCCTTATGCCAAAGCAAGAACGACGTTTGTGAGGGACGTTCAACTGGCCAGGACAGTCTTGACTGACCACTTTAAACCTGTGTACCGCGACCCTATGCACGGCCCAGGCCAGAGCACTCAACTCTTGTGATATTGATCACTTGAGATGTACAGCTACGGTGTTACTCACTGCTTATTGCGTGAAATTATTGGCAACTTGCATCTGAAGACCTTTGGAGCCCCTGCTGATACTTAGAAGCTATCTGGTGGTGTGCCTTTCAGACTTTTTTCTCCTGTAACCAGTATTATCGAGTTAAAGCTGGTGGAGACAGATTGTCTAGAGTAGGAAAAACAGTTCTCACAGCTTGTGTTGCTTCTGTTTTCACTCAAAGAGTGTTGGGCCCTTTGCTCGATCCGTGAGTGGAACAGTTTCCCTTGGATAGGTAATCTTTAAGTCCTCGATTCATTATTCCAAGTTAGTTTCAAGCGAATTCTTTCTGACGTTTCTGTACTTCCAGGCCAGTCCTACCCATCCATCGTTTGCTGGAGCGAGTGTAGCATATCGCCAGAAATTCTAAGTATCAAGGCCATCTGTTCAATAATCGACAAATTCGACGTAGATGATGAGACTGGGATGATGAGATTTGGTCCAATTCTATCTGCATCCTATCGCCTCTGAACCTCTGCAGCAAGGTCTTAATGATTTGTTTTTACGATTTCCTTTTAATGATCCCAATTCTTATGACTGGCACTTGTGAACCTTTTGCAACATCATCTGTAGGGTTTGAAGGGATTCTTGATCTTCTCGGTATTACATGTAAGTACTTTTGCAACCAGGATTTCGTTTGCCCTTCTTGCATTTCGTATTTCGTTGTTCGTAGCCTGCAACTCTGTCAAGGTGCTCAACCGAGTACGGCCCTAAGCCGGAACCCAATATATACTAGTGTATTACCATGATACAGGAGAGCTACTCAAGAGAGTTACGAGACATCTCCATGTGATTATGTTGCATGTACTCATGCCTCTTTGTCTCAAAAAAACAAAAAAACAGAGCAAATTTAGAATTCAAATGCAATTTAGAACACGAATTGAAAGAAGAAATGATGAAATGGCAAATGAAGGGTTGAAAATTTATAAATCATAGCCTAACTCTAGTGCACGCAAGATACAATTTGCTTTGTTGAAGTCAAGGGTTCCAGGTCTTTGTCGCCATCTTTTTCTCGCCAAATCAAGGAATATACATCTAGACAACTAGAGACATTCATGATAGATCTTTGATAACCTGTAGTAATGATTGTATACTGCCATCGAGTAATGCACCAATCGATGAGAAAAGTAAAACTAAAGAAGTATTATCTAATGATAGATGCAACAGAACAAATGCAATGCTGCATTGCTACAGACAAGGATCAGCTCTGTGACGAGCACACGCATGTCGAGGTAAACCCGTAGTTGTTCCGCTTATCAATTATTAGGAATAGTATTTCAATTGTCTACGAGGAAAACAGTCGTTGCTGCTAGCATCTCACATTATGACAGTCGATCAAGGCATGTGCATATTGCACTCAGTATAACTTATTTGTGTAGAATGGCACTTCAGCTTTTGTAGCTAACATAAATCTCATAAATCTTTATGTAATTATCCCTCGGTAAACTTCATGCAGTTCACAAAAAACTGAGCCTCCAATTATGGCAGCAGAAAAGTCACTGGAAACTAACTGCACATTTCATAAGATTCCATGAGCCCTCTTCTAAGTTAGTTTTCAAAATGCCAAACGCATTAACAGTTGATGTTTTCTTTGGGCAATGCAGCCTAGAAGAAGACCACTAGGAAAGACCACTATGTGACAATGCTTCCAATTGAAGGAAATATGAGTGGCAATACACGTAGACTGTATGCCGCCCCCCTAAAAACAAAACTGATTTGAGGGACCCTTTTTCCGTCTTGAATGAGAATTACGGGATCATGTAAGATTTAACAGTAAGTTATACCAGACTCAGCTGACCTGAAAGTTGATCTCAAGATTCAGGTGGCAAAGCACTCACTAGGTCGATTCCCTGAGATTCCAAGACTTTCCCCTTGCGGCATTCATAAGAAAAAACACGAAGGATAGAGGTGCTGACGTCCTGATCTCATCCTTGACAGAGGATACTAAAAACAATAAGAAACCGATCCCTCTTCTAACTCGCCCCCAGCAATTCTTACACGTTGTTAGCATTCAATTAGCAAGTGGTAAGCACAATTTAGCTAAGTGTCTTGTCACTGACCTTGAAGGGAAACGGGGTTGTCTGCTGTCACGTATAGTGGTCCCACTTTGAGATTGCATAAGAAATTCGCACATAAGGATCAAAATTTGACCTCCACAGACTTGGCTCTTGCAACCAAGGATCCGTCAACCGCTCTATAAATCTTCCCCGAACCACACTCCCACAAATGTTCAAATGCTTGAGGAGACGCCAATAGTATCCTCTACCTTGATTCTAGATCTTTCACTTGCAGAACTCACACGAAACAGCACAATCAAAGCACAAAGGTCATGACCTAATCCTTGATTATGACAAGAGGATAGAAAACAGCCGAAATCTGACGAACAATTAACATTGAGTGAATACAGGAACTCTCTAAGGATATGCTATATACAAATTGTACGAAGTAGAAGCATCAGTTGTTTTTTAATCTAGTCTTATTTCTCTGGAATAGAGGCTCTCAAAGATATAGTTGCTGAGAAATCCATCCACTGCTCTACTTTAGGAGCCATAAACAAAAATTATATGAACCTCTACCTTCCTAGGCATTCAACTCCGAACTACTGATTTCTCCAATTTCTCGGTGAGATACGATTACGACAGGAGAAAAGAAGAAAGAAAGAAAATCAGGCGAACAATGAGCTTGAAAAGATATGCCATATAAATTGTACAAAGTTGAAATATCATTTACTCTTTAATCTAGTCGTATTACTCTGGCTCTCAGAAACCTAGTTGGTGAGAAATCCCCTGCTCTACTTCAGGAGCCAGACACTCAACATCTACTGACAAAATTCCACGACACTTAACCTTCACAAAGGCCTTCAACTCCGAACTGCCGATTTCTCCGACTTCTCAGTGAGGTAGTGCGCGAGCATGTCGTCTTCATCAATATCTTCATCATCGTCATCTCCAAAATCAATGTCTTCGTCGTCATCGTCCAACTCCTCCTCGTCGTCTTCCACCACTTTCCCGGCGCTCTTCATCTCAAACCAATGTCTTCCCGGAGTCTTCTTCTCCTTGGACGCCAGCAACACGGCGTCCGGCATCAACTTGGCTTTCTCAAGTGCAATCTCAGCTTCGAACCGATCCCTCCACGCCAAGAAGCTCTCGACAGTAACAACCTCGCCGTGCTTCTCGATCACCTCCTCCTTCTCAGTATCAGACTCTTCCTCCTGTTGCACTTCCACTTGGCCGTACTTCTCCCGCAACCACTCTTTGGCGGAAGTGAACAACGTGTACATCATCGCCATACCGAGATTCTCTGAGACTTCTGCCTCCAACTTGGTCTGAAGAGAGCGGATGTCTGTGTCGTTAATTCCTTGGAGACTGCGAACCTTGAGGAGAGGAGCTGCGTCGGGGTAAGTCGGAGTGTGAGCGAAGATGACGGCCAAGCGCACTGGGATGTCCGTGGGCTCGTCCTCGTCGTCGTCCATTGGCGAAACCCTAATCTGAAAACAACGAGCTGTGGTTCCTAAGCCACTCTCGCTGGAAGGAATCTCCTCTATGTCGTCCATCAGAATCGCCTGCAGGGCCTCGATCTCCATCTCCTGCTCGACTTCATGGTCGCTCATCTTGGTCCCCCCCCACCCCTAATCCCGAAACCCTAATCTTCCAGAATCCCACCCAACACAGAAACACTCAAACAAATTCAAGCCCGGATGTACAGCACCGCGCCTCAATCAACCCAGTTCTCAAAACCTCGACTTGCGCAGTACCAGACCCGTCACAAGAACCTGATTCATTCTGGCCAAATCTATAAATTTCGTAGACTTTAGGGTCATTCGGAAAATATCTACGAATAACCTAGATTTCAGAATCTGGCGGTCTCTTGTAGGAGTCTTGAGCACACTCCATGCTGTGTGATCACATGGTGCCCGTGGATTGATTGCTTTCGTTGGAGTAGTTGTTGGGGTGAGGCGTTTCTGCTTCCGAAATTTTGTGAAGCTGCTTCTGGATTTTGGTAAGTGTATCCTTTAACCTAGCAGCTGCAAATTCGTGGTACTTGTTTTGAGCATTTTCGGTGTTTTGGGGAGTTACTTAGGTTTTAGTATTTTCGATCATCTTTTGGCATAGGAGCTGTGGGATTTTTTTTGTGAAGCCGCTTCTGGTGCATCCAACCAGTTTCTGCTGGTAATATGTGAAATTTGAAGTGTACTTCGTGAATTTGTTTGTGTGGCGGGGTTCAGTTCTGTTTTTTATTTTTATTTTTTCCTTTTGGTGGTGCGGTTCGCTTTAGTTTTATTCTGGGTTTGGGTGTTGATCTTGTTTCGCTGTGAGTGTCGAGCTTTCTGTGCTTTTCGAAGGTTCGGCACAGAGGTCTCGACGAGCGTTTCTGCTTAGGGTTCAGAAATTCGTGCCGCTTCGAAAGGCGGTCAAATTCATTTCCTTATTTTGTTTTATTCCATGTTTTTGTGGACTGGAAGAGTAATGCTTCCGTTGTCGGCACTCTGAGGATTCGTACTGTAGCTTATTTTCCGTATTGTGGACATGGACGCAGGAATGCAATGCCAGGCCAGGCGCTGCCTCCACCTTGCACTTTCCTGAACGTGGGTCAGGTACGTCCCTACACGGAAAACTGAGCTTGTCATCAATTTCTTTTAAGAATTTCGCTTTCGCTTGCGCCTCGTCTTTCACTCTATGTGCCGTTATGGGTGGTTGAGGGACAATAAAATTTAGGGGGGTTCTTTCTTTCGTCGGTTCAGGCGTTCGCAGGGACACAAAATGTGTCGAATTTGCAAAAGGATGAAGCATGGAAAGTGAATGTGCGCTTGCAAGGGTGTGACATGCAAAGTGGCTACTTGTGTGGTAGCATGGAGGCTCTCAATGTTCCCTCGGCTGAGACTCCGGTAAAATTCTTATCTCATGTCTATTCTAAATATCTTATAGTGAGAGGTGTCAGCCTTGAAATCTCTACTTGAGGGCTAGTATCTTTAGCGAGAATCTGGGGGTTCAGAATCATACAGGGTTTAAAATGGAAAGAAAGAAAAAAAATTGCAGTTGAGGACACCCCATATCCATGGTGGTAGTGTTTAGTGGAATTTATTGTTGCTTCTGGCTAGTGTGCAACAGAGAGAGTTCGGAACAGGAAACTCACCATGTTTTAACGGTTTCCATGAAGACCCCAATCCCAGCTTTAGGATGCTCTTTATCATAAAGTCACAAACCCTATGGAGCTGGGCAATTAGGGTTTGTGACTATGCTGAAATGGTCATGCTGGCCGTCCCGCATAGATCTAATTAAAAATCGACGAAAAACGTGACTCCCTGGGGTTTTCTCATTGACCTTTGGTTTTTAGAAATTCAATTGAGCCCTCTATTCTTCAGATAGTCCTTTAATACCCTGTAGAATAGTACTTGTTTCCCTGCTTTCAATTGATATCTTTGAGGCTCCTCTCATTACGTTGGTCTCAGAGATAGACTACGATATGTGCATTTACTGTGTCTCAAGGTTCGTCCGTAAAGCATCCATCAATAAGCTTGCTTGTCACTTACAAAATACTTCACTGCTTTTCTATGGCATGTGTACGGTTGCAGGTAGTAACCTTTTGGGAGGGCGAAATTGTGGACAATAGAAACTACACTTTCTACACTGGCCAGTGGGATGCAACGTGAGTGCAACGATTACCCTTAGCACTCCCACATTTTTCCATTTTTTCATGTCACCATAACAACCATAATAAACTTAAAATTGGGGCCTGTTGATGATATGCCAGCTTTGATATAATCTATGATGTATTTTCTTGTTAGGATATCTTCCAGTTCTGCCCCGATCCTAATAGCCGTCTGGTATTTTCTGTTAAAAACTGCTTGTACATCCGAGTTCAATGTTTAGGGCGAATTCTTGTCTTATCAATTTTAGTTCATGAAATTACAGGAAGGAGACAGATGTGAAGCATTGGTCCAAATTCTCTTCTTTCCTTGAACTTAAAGTAAGTTCACTTTGGCGTGTGGCTTCTTCTATGTAACTCCTGTTCAATACAACAGTGGGACTATTGTCTGTACTTTGGAGGGTTTTTAATCTAAGAATGAAGCTCTTTGCTGGTTTAAAGGTTTTCACTGACCTTGTACATATCTTGCAGGAGGAGGTCCAGAAGGATGGTGGGAAGTCTCTAGATCTTGTTAATCACCCGTACATCTTCATGGTGAGAAACATTCGCCCCTGGAAAATTCATGAGTTATAACTCAGTGTTGTCTCGCCTCCTGTGACTACATATTTATTGAATATTGTGAGATAATGCCAACGTCTGCCATTTGGGGTGATATTCTTGTCTCCTGTCGATTGCAGAGATGGAAGGAGAAGTTTTTTGTGAACGTGGGCTCCGACTGCGGATTAACCATTGCAGGTTTCTACTACGTCTGTTTCTCTCGCAGTGACGGTTCTGTGAATGGCTTTTACTATGATCCAAATAGCAGGTAGAGCATCCCCTTCCGCAATGGTATTCATCCTTGCATTTTATGCTAAGAACTTTTCGTATGCTTGCATGCCTTACCTTCAGTTAAATTAGGAAACTCATTTGCATACAGTCTCTTTGCCGTGGGTTGAAGTGACCCATTTACAATGCAAGTGCTATATAAACATTTTGAATTGTACGAAATGAGGGACTTTCTAAGTTGTACGACCACCAAATATGTTTTCAGGAGATACCTTGCCGATGCAATACTCGTGGTTCAATATTAGTCTAGATTTATGATTGGTACTGTACATACTACATCAAATTGTAACGATTCATAAAATATAGTAGCCAAGTAACACGTTCTCCAGTGCCTTGGAGTCTTCTCATGGATGGGACTACACCCACAGCAAAACAAGGCATTGTCTATAAAAGTAAATAAAAAAGAGGTCTTTCTTATAATGTTTACAGCTGAATGACTTGGGATTGGGTTGCCTATCGTTCTCTAAAAGCGTTCCAGTAAGCATTTGGGCTTGGTTCCAATTGTGACACTCACTCAATTTTCGTTGGGTCTTTTCCAAGTGACGATTACTCGTCATGATACCCCTAATATTGATCCTAAGGTTTCTATAGAAAATGCTTTCGTGTGAGGGTCACAACTCAGTAGTAGTTACGTTATCTTCGCAGTATTGCAGGGAGAATCATTACTGGCTGCTGATGTGCTCCCTGCAGTGGTCACATGGACTTGCACACTTTTGTCAGCAGTTAACTTTTTGTGCGTGGTAATGCTGTATGCAGCCCTTTTCAAAAGCTCGAACTCAAGGCAACAAATGAAGGACGCGCAGGCCACAGCTTTGCCACTTACCAATTTCAATAACAGCGTCAAAAGGTTTCATGTTACGCATCATTATGTACAGTAATGTATTATGTTTTACAGGATCTTTGCTCAGATACGCAGACAAGGGAGTATTCTACTTGTGGCTTCTGTAATTTTAGTGAATGCATATTGAGCTGTGAACTCTCGAGTTTGGGTTCAATCTTGTGCCTCTTTCGAAGTCTATCCTGCTCACTGTGTGTATTTGCAATATTGACGTCATCTTGATGATTGTTGAAATTTGTTGCAAGAAGCCACGTGTTTTTTTTCCCCTTTTGTGTTTTTCTTGTTCATTGACACTCCTGTCACAACTCGCAATATTCACAATTGAAGTTCAAAATCACTACACTGACAAGACATTGCGGTGTGTTGCACCTTCATTCGCACTAGCCTCGTATATTTAGTCTTCGAAACAATATATTATGTAGACCTCAATTTACAATCTCTGAAAATAAACTCAAATTATTGGGTGACTTTTACCGCCCAGTCCTTTCAGTGGGTGCCATTTCTCTAAAAAATTTGGAAAAAATCTAATTTCTCTATTAGGTACTCCATATTTTTATTTTTATTTTCGAAACAGACGAGGGGATCCATTATAATTGGAAAACGGAGCCAACTCAGCCAAGAACAAATGCAACCACGGAGTGGAGGAGAAACGGAGGAAACAACCGAGGCCCAACACAAGAATCGCACTACGAGGATTACTGCTACCACAAGAGCTCCTGGTCGGTTTGCTGAAAGGTCCACCTGTTATTTTGATTTTTGAAGTGTATGAAAACCACATCAGTGAAATTACATTAACTTGCTAGAATTTGATCACCCGCTTCAGCAATGTGATTGGACGTTGCTGATGTTACAAAGATGTGATTCCTGAAAGTTGACAGTTCATGTTTTGCTACAAATTGCCCAAAGTAATAGACGTTGCATGTTTGCCAAAATTAAAATTTGCATGTTTGCTGAAAAAACATTGTTGAAGCAAATACGTTGCTTGCTGCTAAAACATGCAACGACTTCAAATTCTAGTAGCTCAAAACAACTAATAACAACACAAAATTGGGATAGTATCTAATAATTATGATAATACCAATCATCAAGGGAGACTGCCGCCGGTCTCCAAGTTGCATGCGGAGTCGTTGCTCGCGATCGATCGGATATCGGAGGCGGCGGCACTCCCATGCCTTCACCGACAGAGTACGTTAGCGGTGACGACTGGAGACAAGCCACGGACTCCCCCGACACTCACATTGTGCTGGCATTTGAAGTCCCTGGTGGGTGGCGATGCAGAAGACTCGTTTGCCGTGAGCTACTGAGAGGCACAGAGTAGCTGTAGTCTCTAGAATTATTAATCAATTGGCGCGCACATTCACGTACCTCGCTCAGCCTTGATTCCTGTTGACTTCGGGCTAACTTTTCTACCTTTCTTACCGAATTGGAGTGTTCTGATCATTCAAGCAAGCAAGTGGCTCCATTTCCTTGCGTTATATAAATTAGTTAATGACAGATCTCCGACTGAACATCACACCTTCGTACGTCTCCAAGTTGCAAAGAAAGATTTTGGATGTATGGGAGCAGAACGGTACGAAGGAAACTTGAAATGGTCTTACTATACTCTAACAAAACGAAGCTTCACAAGCTACCCTGTAAGCTAGCCTTGCATCAGAAGCTTCCCAGATGATTTTGCACTAGCTTGCGATGGGGGTACAAAGGAATGAAAACGTACAGGAAAAATCACTCGCACAAGGTTCTCTGGTGTAACACTGCACCGGGAGTACGTTAGGAAACCAGAAAATTCTGCACTGATCAGTGAAGGATTTCAATCCTCATCGATCGATCCGCTACAATGCAAAGAGGATGGATGCGTAATAATGTACACAAGGACGACAGAACATGCAAAGCTTTGCCTCCCAAGGTTCCAATCAATATCTAGGGAGAGAGATCGAAATCGAAACGTACGTGAATTTCGCGAAAGTGGTGCGATTCAGCGATTCCAGCTCCAAAAATTGTGACATGCAGGTCCGAAAAGGTCTTAACATTCTGGATAGGTAGATAGATTATTTTACATTTCAGAAAATTAAGAGGTGAAAGTAATGGAATACGTACAGCCATTTTAACGAAATTGACGTTCGGAATCGCCTCGGTCGAGTGAGCGAGATGCCCTCGACCCAGGTCGGATTGCGTGGCCAAGAGCAAGTACTGAGCTAGATCCAATGATCACCGTTCGTTCTAGCTAGCTAACAGTTCTAGTAGTCCGGGAACGATAGCCTCACTGACTTCGTCATTGTTGCCGAAATCTTGCTCCAAGTCGTTCACTGCGGAGTCGCCATTGTCCTGCTCAAACTGCATCTGGAGATCGCCGTCGGCATAGTTCCCGAAATCTTGCTCAAAGTCGTCCACTGAGGCGTACGCATCGACTTCCACATACTGCATCTGGAAGTCGTTGTCGGCATTGTAGCCGAAATCTTGCTGCGAGTTGTTCACTGAGGCGTAGGCACCGGCGTCCACAAACTGCATCTGTTGGTCGTTGTTCACTGTGGCGTTGGCATTGGCCTGCTGCGCATACTGCATCTGGGGGTCGTTGTTGGCAGGTGGAGTCCGAGTCACCTGCCCTCTCTGCCCTCTGTTCGGGTTCCGCTGTCCTCTCTGCCCTCTGTTTGGGTTCGGCTGCACCTGCCCTCTCTGTCCTCTGTTCGAGTTCGGCTGCACCTGCACCTTCTGCAATCTGTTCGGGTTCGGTTGCACCTGGACCCTTTGCCCTGTTTTCGGGTTCGGCTGCACGGCCTGCACCTGCACCTTCTGAGCTCTGTTCGGGGCCGTCTGCACCTCCACCCATTGGCCTCGGCCCCGATACGACATGTTCCGAGTACCTAGAATCTGGCGGATCCACGTGCGCTCCCTCTTGATCTCGTCGTAGCGATGGGCGTGCCATATACAGAATCCCAGGTTGATCGGCAGGGACAACCCCGCCGTACAGACCAACGCCACGATGTGAATGATGGCTGCCTTCTCGCTCATCCCCATCACCTGCGCACCGCACTTAATTATTACTTCGCACTGCCATTGTCATTACACGCACTTTCCCTAGCATGGTGCGCGACGTTACAATTGTTGCGACTTCGGAGACCGAACGACCGAGAGATCCGCTAGTTAGACGGTCAAATGAAATTCGGCTATACGGAGTTAGTGCGAACTGAAGCCTATTCTACGTACATGATAAAATGTTGGCATAGAAAATCAGTGACCTTGCTCATGATAAGGAACTTGCCCGTGTCCTGTTTACCAGCCTGTTGTCCCGGGACAGGAGGTCCGGAGTCTTCCACGTCTTGAGAGCATTGTAGTCGAAAACCATGATGGCGTTGGATGACTAATAACGCTGAATGATCTTTCTCGAGTGCACAAGCTCGTTCAGTTCAATGGCTAGTACACCCGCCCGCACAGAGCTAGCTCGAACTATTCATCTCTTCTCATCGGAGCATCAGCATGCATCAATGAATGGTCCAGAACGTAACTCAATGTTGCTAGAGATCAACATTCGTAATGCACTGGAAAGCAGAGATGGTCCGAAGTGTAACTCGAGGTTGCTAGAGATCGGCACCGGAGATGCACTGGAATGGGATTCTATCGAGCACTAATTAATTGCTATCGGCTCTAACTTACATGTTCACGACGCGGTCTGTAGACCGAGTACGGTGGACTACAATCAGTACCTTGCCAGCGCTGCACTGGCTCTAAACTTAGTTTTGCCAGAGTAAAAGCATTGCAAATTGCCTTCGTACAGTACTGCTTCGGTACGTCCAGTACCTCTCCTTGAACTTGGAGACTACGGAGCGTTCAACATATTAAACTAGTAGATGTAACACAAACAATTTGATCCACTTGCTTGCTTGAATGATTAAACTACTCCAGTCGGTAAGAAAGGTAGCCCGAAGTCAACAGCAATCGAGGCTAATCCAGGTGGAGATGCCAATGAATTACTTACCACGTAACGCCGCTGCGTAACGCCGTGCGGACATCAAGGGCGTATCGGTAGGAGGGTGACAAGGAAATGTAGAAAGCAATTTTGAAGTTCCTTCTATAGTGTGGAAAAATATGCTGATATTGGTGGCACTCAGGGACACTTTACATCAACACTATCAACACTGAATAGTGAAATTAGGTTGCCTTTCCAATTACCACAAGAAACTTACTCTGGAGTACTTCACAAGCCATATCAACAACAAATACTTCTGCAAATATTTCCATTTGTATACATGGAAGTTCACGAGTTTTAGCTACACCAAAAACTAATTCAAAAGTAGTGCTTTCTTTTACAATAATAATCAATAAATATATAGTATCATAGTATGAATGTCAAGAAATTAGTGAGGGGCAAATGTTGCAATATTTGACTATTTCCTTTGAAGCTCGCTTTGAAGCACATTGTACAAATTTCATCATTTTGTTTCAGGACAAGTGAATATTTTAGGCCTCTTATACAATGAATTGGCCTTTAAATGTACAACATTTGTCAATCTTTTAGTTGGGAGATTAGGATGATTGTAAGAAACACTTGTATTATTTATTGTATTTTGCAACAATATTCAAGTCTTTTTTTGGAATATTTTAAAATTAAAAAATTAATTCTTAAAAAATATATAAAATACGACTTATGTGATGAAGATACTCAAAGAAGAAATGCATAGAACAATTCTTGAAGCAGGAGAACTTGAAAAGAGCCAAACCTCAAGAAAATAGGTAATTTGATGTTTAAATAAGTTAAAAATAATAAAAATAAGAGAATACAACAATTAAAAACTACCATTTGTAACAATTTTGTAGAGATGGTCATTCACCAAAAATTCACCAAAATAACATTTAGATATATGTTTCAAAATATAAGTAGAAAGAAGCTCACTTTGTAGATTTTCACACCACACAAAATTAATTATTTTTAAAAATTCCTTTGTCCATTAGCTACAAGTCTACTAGAAGACCACCTCATCCAAATTTTACCTCAAAATTCTTTTTTGTAGGATACTAAATAGTACTAGAAACCTCAAAAACGGCAATTGTGACATTCAATTGCAATCTATTTTTGGAAAGTATATTATTTTCAAAAATTATGAAAAAATTAGTCAAAGTGAATGATAGTCATGAGTATCTTCTCTATAAATCTTGAGTCATTTAAAACCAAAATGCAAAAATTATGGCCAAAAAACAGATCAACACGCAATATGTGACGGAAAATAGTGATTGCAATTGATAATGGAAATAAATACAAACAGTGAAAGAGAAACCAGTCACGTAACCTAGCCTATTCCTTTCAGATGGTTACGTATAAGTTACTATCCTGCTACGTACCCTACAAGAGTTTCAGGTCAGTTCTCTGGCAGATCCACCAGTTTTTTTAATTTTCCATTTGTATGGAAACTTATGAGAGGCACAGACTGTAGTCTCTAGAATTATTAATGATATGCAATTGGCATCTCCACCTCGCTCAGCCTTGATTCTTGTTGACTTCGGCGCCTTCCATTTCCGGCTATTATTCTCATTGCTTTCTTAGTACCGACTGGAGTATTCTAATCATGCAAGCAAGCGTCTCTATTTCCTTGCGTTACATAATTATACAGTTTATGATAAATCTCCGACTGAGTGTCACTCCATCGTCTTCAAGTTGCAAAGAATGATTCTGGTCGTAGTCATAACGTTCTTTAATTTACGTTTACCAATGAGGCAAGGTCCGTTTTGCATCCCTGAAAAAGGACTATACAGTGAACAAACTTATCTGACATGGCTCCTCAGCCAACCCCAATCCTTGAAATAATTGGTAAGTCCCTCGATGCAGGTCTCCATCAAAGCATAATACCCTTCCAGCATTGGGGGGGGGGGGGGACCATTGGAACTGGTTAAACAATCATGTTCTTGTTAGTGTACGAAGGCAACTTGAAATGGTGTTCCTCTGGCAAAGTTTAGGGCCAGTGTAGCCTTGGCATGCATGGTAGTCAACCTTACTCGGTTTACAGACCGTGTTGTTAACATATAACATTCAGTGTAAGATAGAAGTGCATTGCAACTTCAATCTCTGCATTCCGGTGCATTATGGGTGTCGATGTCTAGCTACATTGAGTTACGTTCCGGGCCATTCATTGATCGGATGCGTGGTGATACTTCAATGAGAAAGAGATAAATAGAGCTCGCTCTGTACGTGCTTACTAGCCATGCATGCACTGAATTGAACGAGCTTGTGCACTCGAATTGTTTGCTTTACTTTTAGAGATCAAGTGATCAACGCTATTAGTCATTCAACGTCATGGCGCTCGATTACAATACTCTCAGCACCTGGAGGACAGAGCAACTCGTGTCCCGAGACACCATACTATCAAGCAGAACACGGGTACGTTGTAGGAGTTATTTAATTACGTCACTGATCTCGTATACATCTATAATTTATCATAAATTGGGCTTCAGATTTGTATTAAATTTCATTTGCTTGTTTAGCAAGCTCATCTCTCTGTAACAACGGTGGAACTCGATCAGTCTTGCAAGTCGCAACGAACGTAACGGTTCCATGCCAGGCGAGTTATGATTACTATGGTGATACTAAGTTACGCGTAGGGTACGCAGGTGATGGGGATGAGCGAGACCGCAGCCACAATTCACATCGTGACGCTGGTCTGTACGGCGGGAATATCCCTGCCGATCAACCTGGCGTTCTACGTCTGGCACAGCCCTCGCTACGACGAGATGAAGAGGGAACGCATGTGGATCCGCCAGATTCTAGGCACTCGGAACATGGCGTATCTGGGTCGAGGCCAATGGGTGCGGGTGCAGCCTACCCCGAACGCAAGGCCGAGGGAACAGCCGATCCCGACCCCGAACAGAAGACCGAAGGCGCGGCCGACCCCAAACACAGGGCAGCAGCTGCAGGAGGAGCCGACCCCGAACAGACGGCAGAGGGTGCACGTGACTCCGACTCCGCGTTCCAACAATGGCCCCCAGATGCAGTATGCGCATGCACTGCCACAGTGAACGCCTCGCAGCAAGATTCAGGCAAAAACGAATCGTACAATAGACTCGCATGCATTTGTCAGCTTTTACCTTTTGGTATAAACAGATATTTTGTTAAAATGGCTGTATTCTTGCGCCATTTTTCCATTCATTTTCTAGGATAGGTATAGATTCCAGACCTTAGCATCTTGAAATCTAGGAACGGTATACGTTTTAGACCGCACGGTCTAAACCTGAAAATGCCAAGTTTGAAGCATACCGACACTTTAACAAAATATCCGTTTACAGTACTGCCGCAGTATCGGCAAAAACGACACTTACAGTAGACTCGTACGTATACTTTTGGCAGCCGTTAATTTTGTGTGCGTGGTAATGCTGTATGCTGCACTTATCGATCCAAAAGCTCGAACTCAAGGCAACAAATGAAGGACGCGCAGGCCACAGCTTTGCCACCTACCACTTTCAATAGCAGCGTCAAAAGGTTTCATGTTAGGCATCATTATGTACAGTAATGTATCATGTTTTACAGTATCTCTGCTCAGATGCGCAGACAAGGAAGTATTCTACTCAAAGGCTTCAGTAATTTTAGTGAATGCGTGTTGAGCTGTGAACTCTCACGTTTGAGTTCAATCTCATGCCTCTTTCGAAGTCTATCCTGTACACTATGTCTATTTGCAATGTTGACGTCATCTTGATGATTGTTGAAATTTGTTGCAAGAAGCCACGTTTTTTGTTTTTTTCCCTTTATGGTCAGTTTTGTTAAAATGGCGATATTCCAATAAAATGACATGACATTTTATTAAAGTGGCACAACGTTCCGCTAAAATG
The DNA here is from genome assembly GCA_947034885.2 of Thuidium tamariscinum. NCBI lineage: Eukaryota > Viridiplantae > Streptophyta > Bryopsida > Hypnales > Thuidiaceae > Thuidium > Thuidium tamariscinum. The sequence continues at coordinate 13,207,465 of OX344751.2, forward strand.
GCACATTTTCTTCCTCTACCTTTAGGCCTCTATGTCAAAATGGTGCACGAAATATGTCAAAATGGCACTTGAAATTTGTCAAAGTGGCACATGAAATATGTCAAAATGGCACTCAAAATACTGCCATTTTAACAAAATTGACCATCTTTTGACTTTTTCTTGTTCATTGACACTCCTGCGACAACCCACAATATTCACAACTGAGGTTTAAACTCACCATATGTACTAGCTGGATATTGCGGTGTGTTGCACCTTCATTTGCACTAGCGAGCCTCGTATATTTAGTCTTCGAAACAAAATATTATATAGACCTCACTTTACAATCTCTGAAGATACCGTAGATCCAGAGTATCGGGGTGACCCCTACTTCCAGCTTCAGTGGGATGCTGGCATTCCTCCGAAATTTTGGTGAAAAAAATCTAATTTCTCAACTAGCTGTTGTTTTAATTCTTGCTCTAACCAAAGAACCTCTGGGACAGACAGAACGGTTAACAAGCTCGAAACCTCCTGTTCTCAAATTTCACATATTTAACGCTTTGCTACTGTATTGTACAGTGATTCCATAAGTAGATTTTCCTTCGAAGCTTATACCTCCGTAAATTGAAATCCAGGAAGTTTGCCTTTGTAGTGAAACTATGGAATAAATTTCAGAGCTGAGTCAAAGAAGTTTTTTACTTGTACCCGCTGCCTGGAATTGTATTAATAGACTTTCGAAAATTCTATGGGGTGCTGCTCAACTGGGCTTGTGCAAACTTCCAAAGTAAGCTTAAGCTTAGTGCATTCGTGCCAAGGATCTGTTCTGTTTGTTGACTCACTAGGAGACTATTGACGACCTTCCTTTCCTTACGGGGAGATGGCGCTTGTAACATGCAGGCAGGTCGCCAGAACTCCAGAAGCATTTGCACCGTAGATTTGCCTTGCTTTCATCCACATTGGGATTCGATTTTTTGCATATGATCAGTGCGTTTGCTGTAGTAGCAGGCTGAGAGTGTCTTTAATTTTGAAGAAACTTAACTGGCAGCAAAACTTAACTTATATATCTGTATAGGATTTGGAGAGGGTATCGTCAAGAGAATGGGGTCTTTTAAGTAGTGTCTTAGACATCAAGTCTTTTAAGTAACGTCTTATAATGCATCTTTTAAGTAAAATTTTATTGAAAAAAATATCTTTTTAATAAAATTTTATTGAAAAAATGCATTGAAAGACATTATTTAAAAGACATGATGTCTAAGACATTACTTAAAAGACCCCATTCTTTTGTAGTGGGTGGTAGCATTCAGACCTATGATCGTTGGTCTCAAGAAGGTTGGCGTCGCTTACGTCAAAGGCAAGGGAAGGAGTCACCTGCTAGTCGAGAGAGGATATCCATACTGACTACTGAGGTATTTCTGAATTGATAAGTTTGAATCTGTTTTGTAATTATTCTTTTCTACTTAAGATTTTTCTGCTTCCATGCCGCCGTCGTGCGATAGTCTGTTGCTGAAGGTATACCATTTGTTTCTCTGAGTTATTTCTCCAATACCATCGAGACTTCAACAAATGGACGAAGTCTGTTCTTTATGAGGGCTGCTTTTGGCTTAAAGGCTGTCATTTCGTTGTGCAGGATTTGCATTGAGTAGGTGGCGTTCTAATGCTCAAGCACGTACGAGTTGATCCTGCTTAAAGAGGTGTGTCCTAGAGATCCAAATGTTGCCAACTCGGTTGCCAATTTTTGAAATTTGAAACACAATATTCATTCTGCAGTTTGAGCTAAATCGTTTTGAATTTGGAGGTCTCACTTCTTATGTCGCAGGTAGAAGGCGTCGGTTGGGCGTTTGGGGGCATGACTTGGCTTTGCTTGCATCTGTTTTCTGATTGCAAGTGGTGATTTCGAATCATTAATTGTTGTTTTAAGATTTGCTTTGGTTTTAGGGTTTCAGCTGATAGAACTTTAAATGGAGTAGGCAAGGTCCTTTAGTCAACAATTTGGTGTAACTTTGCTTCATCATTGTTGCTAGATGTAATTCTGTGGATTTGTTAGGAGTTTTGAGTTTCAACATCCCTTGGAAGGGGCTTCAGAAGGCTATTTTGCATTCACCTATCTCTATTTTGGTGTTGGCGTTTTGTTGCATATGATTTTTTTTAAGTTGGGAGGGTTTTGGCGCTGCCTAGAATTTGATAGTGAAGAGTTACATATGTTAAAAAAAGTTGTTGGAAGGTATTTGGGAAGGGCATCTGCATTTTGTGGTTTTGTCTTCATAGTAATAGGGATATATAGATTTGATTGGTATTATGTGCCTTCTGGTTTTAAGGGTTTCAAGTAACTGAAAGAACGGAGTAACAGATTGTGATAGTTTTTTAGCTTCACTGTGACATTGACTTGGTGCTAGAGTGTTACTACATCTGATTTTGTAATGTTAAGTGGGTTTATGAGGTTCATTGTAGCTGTCATGTAAGTTCTTGGTTTAAAGAAGGATTTAAAAGGGAATTGGATAGGTTATTGTCGAAGCAAAAATTAACAACCCCAATAGGAATGTCAATTTTATTGTAGTATAGTAGCAAAGGTTCGTTCACTAGGGATTTAGAAGTTAAATATATAATTTAATGGGACAATTTGTAGCCAAATTACATCCTACAACTTTATACACTTTAATTTGTCAATTAACACAATACACACAAGACAAACACACACAAAAACACTAGATTCTCCCGTCTCCAACCAATAATGCTTCAACTGAGAGCTTCCAAATGAGAAGACAACTAGCCTATATCCTCCTAGGAGGTGATACCTATTCATATTGAAAAGACATGATTCTATTTGCCTCTTTTTATATCTAAGACTATTTAAATTGTTTACTATCTAATCACCTTATGCCCCTATTTGATTGTACATTAATAATTAGTACAATTTGTCTTACAGTAGTAGAAATATGTTGACAATTAGATTGCATTTCCACTGGAATGCTAAATAAGCTTAAAATTAAAAAATTAGTTTGTCTACAGTTATGTTAGTTTTTTTGCGGATTTCTCGGGTGTTTGAGTGTTGTTACATGATTACATCTGATCTATGAAGTTGGAAAAGCTTAAGTCTTGGCATTGTTTAACCTCTAAACACTAGAAGAAAAACACTGAAATCCCTGTTAATTTCAACGCAGTACGTCAGGTAGATTGTGTTGAGACTGCGTTGCTAAAAACGTAGGAAAACCTTGAAAACGTAGAAAAAACACAAAAAAACACAAAAAATGCGTTTTTTGTGTTTTTTTGTGTTTTTCCGCGTTTTCAGCAACGCGGCCTCAACACAATCTACCTGACGTGCTGTGCTGAAATTAACAGGGATTTCTTCTAGTGAAAGGACCAAGAGTCCCCTCGGGGGACTTTAAGAATTTGGGCAGGTACTTGTGACTTCAATTTTTAATGAATTTTCTTGAAATTTTCACATAAGATAGAAAAACTGATTAGCTCTGTGGGAATATTATTTATTTTTCAATTGGTGACCAGGAGAAAAAGTTATGCCATCTTAAACATAATTTTCATGTCACCGGGCAGAAAAAAAAATCTACAAAAACTTCAAAATTAAAAAATTAATTTTTTTTCTTATAGATTTTATTTTTGTCTACAAGTGAAGCTTTGATTCATTCCATTTGGATTAGTAATGTGAAAGTTATGAACAATCTTGTTCTTCGGGCAATCTAAGCATCTTGAGTTCTTGAAAAAATAACTTAAAGGATTCATTTGTGAATGCAACTTTCACAATTTTTCAAAAAAAATTGTTGAACAAGATTGATTTTGTTTGCTAGAACAATCTCACCATTGGGATTATTGTGTTTCAATTCCATCTATGAGATATTTGCAATTTAGTTTTTCTTTCAATCTTGGACCTACATCTACTTGACAATTTTTTAAAGAATGAAAAAAAAGTCTTTATTTTGTGAATTTTTTTCCCTACACTCGTAGCTCAATTTCTCAATAGAAAAAACATTTAAATTCAAGGTCTGTAGTGCAAAAAAATTACATAATGGAGGACGAAGTCATTTGAAGTTGCAAACTACAGTTTAAGAAAACTTTGTTTTACGACTTTGAATGCTCATATCTTCCTATCTATACGGTCAAACTTCATGAAATTTTCACCACATGATCTTAGTTAAGTAAAGTACAAGATCCTATGGTTAGATTCTAAAAAATTAGTTTTTTTGTTTTTCATGGATGACTGGAGCAGAAATGGCACTTTTGAGTGGTTTTGGGTTGAAAAACGACCGTGGTCCTTTAGGGGTTAAAGACAGGCTGAAGGTAGTTTAACGAGTGAAGGATTGTTCTATTCGCTCACATCAATTGCCTCACCATTTGGTTCGATCTTTTGGTTCATTGTTTGGTTCATTGTTTGATTTGGCCGACTTGTGATTTCTAGCTAGTAAATGGGAGCCAGATGGAAGAATAGGCATTTCTGATGATCTGATCACAGATAAGCAATTCCGAGGTTTTTCTTGTGTAGAAAAACAAGAGAATTGGATGGGTATGGTGCTTCTCCAAATTTTTACCTGACAGCTCAAAACTGTGAGAGCATTCTACATCTGGATAAGAAACTGCGAGCCCTACGATGAATCGGCCTCCATCAAATGGTCAATAAGCACCCAAAGGGCCTGACTTGCAGATCAAAATTCTTTCATGATCAATTGGGCCAAATATAAGTTGTATATCTTCGACTCCAGTGCACAGGATCGGAGCTGTAGTCTCATTCAACACCAAAGCCGAAAGTGCGGAGGCTGCCAAGTCAGTACGGAGCAGCCCAAGTATTTTGCAATAGAGCACCTGGGTTGAATTGGTGCAGAAAGTGCTGAAATTGGTCCGTGTTGAAAGTGAAGCTGGTGTGCAGGGCTGGGTTTTTTTTGGCATTACAGTGCCAGATTGCACCGGGTTGAAAGAAAATAATCTGACTTAAAAAATGGTGAAGTTTTTTGGCCAGAAAAACTTCAAATTTAAAGGAATATGCGATGAAATCGGCAAATTGTGGATGAAAACAAAAGTACAGGCATGTGATATGTGCTAATGTGATATTCTCTATTCAATATGTGGATGAATGTGGAAATTAGGTGCACCACTCTGACATTTTGTACTGTCACTATGGTGCTTCCATAGAAAATGGAAGAAAAAAAAAAGCGCTGCTGCTGTGCCTTCAATGCTATTGTTGGAGGAAGAAAAAACCTGTCTTGAGGGCAAGATAGAGGGTGTTGATGGTGCCATGTGTAGCACAGTTAAAGCATTCAAGGATGATGAAAGACAACATAGTGAATTAAGGGCAAAACACCCATTCCCGCACCTGTTCCTTGGAATGGACCATAGATTCACCCAATTGTGCCAATAGGATTTCCTTAATGTGTTCGCCACATGTGTAATTATAATTAGCTGACACAGTTGAAGGACACATAGGAGAATCTGGTTGGCTGAGTGCTAATTTTTGCAGGGTTCAGTTTTGGGGCACCTACTAGATGGTTTCACAGGTCTAAGGAGCCAACACTTTGAAAATTTGTAGAAATTACATACTGTATCAGAAAAATCTTTTTTTTTTCTTGAATATTCATGATTTTCACTCACTAATGCTAGAAAAATATCATTTTTAGAAAACACTGCCTCCAACTATGCTGAATTCCTTATTTGCACGGTTTTGGACTTTTGGGTGTTTCCACTGTAGAAGAAAGGCTCAGTGCTTGGAAACATTGCTGCTTTGGCTCCCATTTTGATGAGACCCACAGTCTTTGATGAGGTTCTGACTGACATTTCAAGCTGGAATTTGCCGAGATCTCTGAGAAGTTTGAGAATAATTTAGAAATTGAGATTCATTTGGGCAACAGGTGCTGTTGAATTGAAGCGTGGGCAAGACAAGATTATAGTCCTGAATCATCAAACGAAAGAATTCGGTGGCCAAATTGGAGGTTTGTTTATGTACCCTGAATATTACGGTCTTGTTGATGTACGTTTATGTATAATTAAGAATGTTCAAAATCAAGTGGCTTCATCTGAAATTAGAGCTATTCAAAATTTCATCACATGTATATTCTTCTCATATAAGAAATATTCATGTGATCAAAACATGAAGACTTCCCCCTCTTACTTATCTTCATAGGATATACAATTGTAATGTTGTGATTAGTGGCTAAACCTAAAACTAGTGTTGAAATTGACTTGAGCGATGCATTTTCTTAAACAAAGTCATGATTTGTGCTTTAGGTTGTGTTTGAGTGCCATTGTGAAAGATTACATTCCTCATTTGTTGGAGCAAATTCAGCTGGTGATTGATTGGTTGGTGGTCTTGGATTGACACTTTGTCTACTTCCTATTAAAAAACCCAAAACTCTTACCCTTTTGACTTTTGCAACCTACTATAAACTTACCAATCACCATACAGGCAAAGTTCAAGTACTTCTCTACAATAAAGTTGAGACTTGAATACTTTGAAATTTGGTGCAATTATAAAATGTCATGTTGAGAATCACCTTTGAAAAACAAAATGCAAAAAGGTTTCTTCATACTAATTTTATTGCAACTTAGAAGCCAAATGAGATTGAAATGTGATTAAAATTTCTTTCCATCCATTTATTGCAGTCTTGGAAGAACTAAGATTGTCAATGGCAAAGAATGACGGCATGAAGGGGAAAGTTTGGCTATGTGGTGTTTAGATCTATTTGGTAAATGGTAGGTTTACTATAGCTATAAGTTGGTAGATTGCTTAGTTTGTGGATATAAGAATTGCCCTATTAATTAACAATTCTTTTTGGTTTGTGTAGTGTATACCTTACCTAACTAGATTTTAATTAATGCTTCAAGCCTTCTTAGTTTGATATTTTTGCAATTGGGTTACAAAAATATTTTGTTGTAGAATTGGGTTGGAAGCCTAGAAAAAAGAAAATTTAGAAAACAAACACTTGGCATTTTCATTATTTTAAAAGTTGTTAAGTAGAAGCAAATACTAATTGGAATTGAACTCAATGAAGGAAAATCTAAATTATTATTAGGCTTAATATGGAATTGAAACACAATAATTGCAATAGTGGGATTATTTTAGCAAATGAACTAACTCTATGCAAATTCCTTTTTTTTCCAAAAATTGTAAAAACTACACTCAAAAATGAATCTTCTAAGTTATTTTTTCAAGAAAGTCCTTAAATTGGTCAAAAAGTAGGATTGTCCATACCTTTCTTGTCACTAGTCTAGTTACAATGAATCAAATATTTCCATGTAGAAAAAAACATTTTCTTCAAAAAATAAAAACTTTGAAAATTTATTGTGATCTATTGTGATTTTTTTGGTACCCCTCAATGAACCCCATTTTGGACTTAGGATGGCATAACTTTTGGTCTATGGCACTAATTCAAATGAAAATTATATTCTTAGAAAGCTAATTATGTATTTTCTTATCTTCCAAAAAGTTTCAAAAAATCACAACTAAAATTGAGATTGTAGAAGCATACCCAATATACATTTTGTCTTCCATGGGAACAATTAAATTGCAATTACTTCAGTTGCTTACATTTGGAAATTGGAAAAACTATGGTGACCATTTTCCACCATTGAGTGACCAACTATGTGAATGCCCTCCCAAAATGGGTGAATGTAAGAAACACTTGTAATATTTTGCGTCACACAACTTATGTTGATCTTTTTTTGGCTATAATTTTTTGTGTTTTGACTCTAAATGACTCAAGACTTACAACAAAAGGTACTCATGACTATTATATACCTTGCCTCCCTTGCCCTCGGGCGTGTACTGCCTTCGGGCGTTTACTTTTTTATAAAGTGGCTATCTTGGAATGGGTTTCTTCCCTATTATACACCTTGCCAAATTTTTTTTCAATTTTGAAAATATTTTAATTATTTAGAAATAGACCCCAATTGATTGGCACACTTGCCAATTTGGAGGTTTTTAGTACTATTTAGCACTCAAAAAAATGAATTTTGAGCTGAAATTTAGAAGACATGGTCTTCTAGTAGACTTGTAGCTAATGGCTAAAAGAATTTTAATAATTATTATTTTTATATGGTGTAGAAGTCTACAAAAGTAGTCTCTTTTTGTGTGCATTTTGAAACATGTAAAAAATGATTTTGGTGAGTTTGTTTTCTAAATGACCATCTCCTTAAAGCTATTGCAAATAGCCAATAAAATTTAAAAAAAATTTAATTCCTATTTTTTTCTAATTAAATCATCAAAGTATGTATTTTCTTAAGGTTTGGCACTTTTCAAGTTTTCTTATTTAGAGATTTTCTTAACAAATTTCCTTTAGTGGTTTTCTTCATCTTAAAGTTGTTTACCTTGGTCATATTTTGAGATTTTTGAGAAAAATATTTTTTTAATTTTAAAGTACTCCCAAAAAAATCATGCAAATGCAACAAATAGTACAAGTGTTTCTTGCATTCATCCCAAATATCCTCCTTGATTTCATCTAAATGCTCTTTTCTTGAGAAAACCTTCACCATAATCCATTGATTGGCCTTCAATGCCTTTGCAATGAACAATTTAGATCTAAAAGGAGGCAACCCATATTTAACGACTTAAACAATTGAGTATATCTAGAGTGCAGATAGCTGGATATGCCGAGTGGAAAAAATTTCCTATGTATAGAAATAGATTTGAGGGTGATTGCAAGAAACACCTGCCGATTTCGTTGCGTTTGGCTGATTTTTTCGGGAGTACTTTAAAATTAGAAAATTAATTTTTAAATTTTTTTAAAAATATGAATAGTATATACACCTCTAAAATGAAGGTTTTCACCGAAGGAAATGGATAGAAAAATTCTCTAAGTAGGAGAACTTGAAAAGTGCCAAACCTCCAAAAAATACATACCTTCATGTTTTAATTAGGAAAAAATAGTAAAAATAGATATTTTCAAAAAACAAAAAGTGTCCATTTGCAACAACTTTATGGAGATGGTCATTCACAGAAAAACCCATCAAAATAATATTTTATATGTTTCAAAATACAAGCAGAAGGGAGCTCACTTTGTAGACCTCCACACCACATAAAATTAATTATTATTAAAAATTCTTCCCTGGAGAGCTAGAAGTCTATTAGAAGACCATCTCATCCAAATTTCATCTTAGAATAATTTAAAAAAAGGTACTCCATAGTACTAAAAAACCCTAAACTGCAAAGTGTGACATCCAATCAGGGTCTATTTTTGGATAGTAAATTTTTTTGAAAATTATGAAAAAATTATGGAAGGTTTATGATAGTTATGAGTACCTTCCCTACAAATCTTGAGTCAATCGAAGCCAAAACACAAAAGTTATGGCCAAAAAACAAATCAGCACACGTAGTGTGACACAAAATAGGACAAGTGTTTCTTGCAATCACCCTTGAAAAGGATTTCATATTTTTCAAAATTTTATTTTCCAAAACAAAATCATCATGAATTTTTGAGGTGAAGATTCTATTCATCCCATATATGTCATATAGGTCATCTTCCCAATCATCTTATTATTTTTCAATTGAGGGATGATTGTAAAATTGAGAGTGCTTCATTATTGTGATAGAAAATTGTAGCACCAATTCCAATTGCTTCATTGTCATATGGCGCCTTACCAAGGCAAAGTCCTGTTCCCAATTATAATGCGTCATTTAGATATAAACTACCGCCTAGCTTGCCAAAATGGGGGATGATCACTTGATCAGGGCTGTCTCTAAGTTAGTACCAGTGTACCACACTCAGAGTTCTTGACAACAAAATTTCATAATATGATGATTTGAATTCTCCAGCTATCCTGTAACCATACAACCTTAATGCTTTGATACGCCTCAGTAAGGTAGAGGGCTCGAAAACAGTTCGGGCATTAAGAACCGCCCCTATAACTGGTTGTAGAATGGACTTGATGCAGTTTATAAATTGACCTCACGAATCATTGAATGAAGTGAAGGAAAAAGCATTCTTTATCGCAAGAGCCAATCATTGTCTTTGCTTTCCCCATTTTTCTTTAGAATTGCAAGTGAACAGTATATGAAGGACCTAGGAACATAAATAGGGACCTAGGACACATCTCCTTTGAAAATTCATAAGTAATTCAATAATGTTTCAAAAAATATGAAACCACTTGGGCTAGATTTTCCATCAATTTTTCTTGGTCTGAAAAATGAGCTAAAAATGTTCCCATCTAAAGAAATACTGTAAAAATGCGAACCAGCCCTTAGATGAGCGGTTTCTGAGCCTTCTACCTTAATACTTTGAACAACCATTGTTAACTGTCTTTGAACCCTCTTTGACTTTGACTAAGTTATATATTCATTTGTGGCAAATAAGATTTTTTCAACAAATTTTTAGACATGCAAGTAACTATGTTGTAGTTTATATTAGACCATGTCCAAAAATTTGTTTGAAAATCTCATTTGTCATTTACTTAATATTTTAATCCTTGAAGGATGCTTAACCCCTCACCGCCCAAGGTCCAACCATGCTTAAAAACTGCTTGCCTTTGCAAGTCTGAAAAGTCAAAATTAGAGTAAGGTATGAAGATCTCAACCGTACAATTTTGTAGTGTGCATGTTTTAGATGGTGTGGAACAAATTTGGGGTCATTTGACCTTATAGATTGAAAGATTATAATGTTTTAGTGTTCAAAAAAGGTGCTGAAATTTTCTTAAAAACACATTTGGAGGTGAAATTGGATTTCTAAACCAACTCAAATGAAAAAACATTAAACTACAAAGTGATTCAAAACCATAATATAAACACTGAGGTGGAAAAAAAATTCATAAAAATCACTCATTTTGTTTGAAAAATGGATTTGAAATGTCAAAAAACAGTGAAAAAAGATGAAAAAATCACAATTGTGGCTGAAGCTCCTTCTACCAAAATACTTCTCAGTCACTCAAAACGTCTTCGATGGATCTAAAATTTTAGCCACACAAAATAGATTAGTAAGTGAAACTTTTCCAACAAATATTATTGAAAAGCAATCATGTATGAAGAAGTTATGAGCCGCCAAAGTTGACTGAAATGCAAAAATGTCTAGATTTTGAACTTCGAATTGCTCCCAAACATTCAAAACAACTTGGATTGGCATGAAAATTTTAGCACAATAACTAGACCTTGAGGGGAACAAATAACAACAAATTTTATCAAAAAAAAAGATTTTATGAAAAAGATACAATCCCCCAAAGTTGCAGCAGTCACAATGCAGTGTGCTACATCCAAATGAACCTATGAACTTTGAATGGCTCTCAAAAACTCAATATGTCTTATATTGATTTGAAATTTATTCTATAAGAACTAGATTAGAATGTGCAACTTTTCCAACAAGTTTCAATGAATTTGGACATTGGATGCAAAAGTTACAGCACTTTGAGTCTGACTCCATGGACACTTTTGGTCCTCTTGGGCGGTGAGGGGTTAAGCTTTAAAGTCATCCATGAATGACTTCATTGTTCATTGCAGAAACAAAGAATACATATATTGGTTCAAAAATCAAAGCAATTTTTGCAAATTTTTTTCATTCATTAGAGAAATTTTGAGCTCTCTAGAGGGCCATTAGGAATTGACATGCAAAGCTATTTATTGAAGGCTAAAGATGATAGCCTTAGTACACAATATGTGTCGCTACCTTGTGTGAATATTCATCAAGTACTTATGAATTTGTTAAATAAAGAATTCACTCATTGTACCAAGGACTTGAATGACAAAAAGTACCTATTGTTCCATTGTCCAATAAGAGGTATTTCATGATGCAAACATCATGAGCATGAAGTACCAATGATCTTATTAAAAAAAAAAGTCTCACTCATTGTACAAAAAACACATGAGCCATTAGTACTTAATTGCACCAAATTTGTCCTTCTCCAAATAAAATAATCCCTCAATGTACTTAAAATTTGAATGACAAGAAGTACCTAATGTCCCATTATCCAATAAAAAAACATGTACCTTTATAAACATCATGATGTCAAAATGGGTGGAAATAGGGGAAAAAAGTTGTCCTTTATTTGACAAGTACACATTTAAATCCAATTGAGGACCCCAATTGAAGCCATTCTAGAGGCCCTTTGGAGAATTCAAAATTTCTCTAATGTTTTAAGAAAAGTCAAATTGGTGATATTCAATGTTATATTAGTGTACCAAATTTCAACATTCATCGACATATTGAATAGAAAACTAAGAAAAGATTACAGTAGTACTTATTACATATTCACAAATTTGTTTTCATCCACAACGTGACAATTTATAGAAGATTCATTTTTAATTTGAAATTTTCTTGCAATTTTCCAACTTGTTTAGTATTATTTTGTTCCAAGGGTTCGAAAGGTGTGGTGTAGGGCCTCCAAATGGCCAAAATGAACCCGCTAAATTTTGGTGACCACCTTGGTTTCTGAGGGCAAGAACGAATGGGGCAACTATTGTAAGCATGCCACTAGCCGTGCATATTTGGATTTAGGAAGTGGGTATATTTTGTTTACCAATTTTTTTTCAAAATTGTCATTGGTAAGTAGATGAGATTATTGTGAAAAAATGAAATTGTCTCTCTAATCCAGGAGTTGCAACCTTTCTAAGATTTAATTTTGACATATATAAGGTCTTCTATGTTCACATCTGAACTAAGTGTACAGGGTCATTGCAAGAAAGGGCATCCGTTTCTGTAGCGTTTTGGATTTGGACGCTTTTTTTTCGGGAGTACTATTTAATTAGAAAAACAATTTTAAAAAAACATGAAAAATATACGAAATGCATATACCTTAAAGAAGAAGGTTCCCTATGAAGGAAAAGCTTTGGAAAATTCTTTAAGTAGGAGAATTAGAAAAGTGCCAAAACTCATGAAAATGGGCATATTTAGATTTTAATTTGTAAAAAATAGGAAAAGTTATTTTTCTCAAATCTAAAAATTGGCCATTTGGTTAGAGTTGATGGTGATGAGATTTTACCCAAAAAATTTTCTTAGTACCATCATCAATGTTCAGAAATTGCATGCAATGGGAGTGTTGTTTGCATGCATGTGGAGGACATAAAATAATGTATTTTTAGATTTCCTTTGGTAGGAATATGCTTTCCTACTATGCAAATGCACCATGAAAATTTCAGCTTTAGATCATTAAATTTGGGGACTCCGAACGTGGGTGATTGCAAGAAACACTTGTCCTATTTTTTGTCCCCTTGACCTCCAATAGGTAGTTTTTTGCTCATAACTTTTGCATAGTTTTTCCTATCAACTTGAAATTTGTAATGAAGGTGCATACAAAAGTTTTATATGTTTTGTAATTTTTTCAATTTTTTAAAAATTATTTTACTATTTTTAAACTGCCCCCAATTGGCTGTCTACCTTAGCCATTTTGGGGGTTTTTAGTCCTATTTTTGACCCAAAAATGCAAATTTTGAGCTGAAAATTGGCATGCTTAGATATATAGTATAGTTACACAATCCCTAAAAAGGATTTTTGAAAATATTAAACTGTCCAACTTCCACATGTTGTCAAAGTGGCTGACTTTGCGCACGTGTAGAGAATAGAATTAATTTTTTTCAAATATGAAATTTGTTGGAAAAGAAAGACCTTTACTTGAAGAAAAAGAGGATTTTTCATTTTCTTTTTTTGAATTTTTTTACTATTTTTACCAAATTAGTGAAAAAAGAGTTATTTTCATTGTATTTTCCATTGTCTATAACATTTAAAGAAAAAATTTCTTAGGTCTGAATTTCAAGAGACATAATATTCTCATTACTCTTCAAATTATCCATATTTTTTTCAATTTAAAAAAAATTTATTTCAAAGGGTCATAGGACTCACAGGACTCATTGATTTTGAGCCATTTTGAGCCAAAACCGGTAAGTGTTTCTTGCAACGACCCACGTAGTAAAAACCCCTAAACCTCTGTTTGTGACAAATTAAAGAAAATGATTTTTAAATATAAAATTATTTTTTTTAATTTATGAAAAATAAGGGATGTGAAAACCATCAAGTTAGAGAGGTCCAATAATTATTTCATATTGTTAGATCTCTAGATTCAAAAGTTATAGCAGAAAAGAATGACGTCACTTCCATTATGATGGAGAATAGGATCGGCGTTTCTTGCAATGACCCTACATCTCAAGGTTTTACTAAAGCTTCAAACTATAAATGAGCTAATGAAATTGACAGAAGAGTGCTCAAAAGCCTGAATCCTTAAAATCAATAAGTGACACTATACAATGTGGTGCTTGTATGGTAAGTAGGAGTGCATGGTAAGTAGCATGCCTACGATATTGCAATTGAAGAATGAAATGAAGCACAAATGCAACCATAGACATGACATTCAGTAGCACATTGTGGCTCTGCCTTTTTTTTATAGTGAAGGGTTTGGCATATTCCACATCCAACAACCTCTCCATCTTCCACATGTCCACTCACTTCAGTAGTTATTGATGAAACACTGTTGGGATGTTGAATATTCCACACCCTCCACAAGGCAGAGCTACCCAATGCTACTGATCGAACATTATGGAGTGGAAGGGAAAACAACCAAGTACCCTTGTAGAGGAAACAACCAATGCTCATCGTAGGACTCTTAGCCTAACCACAAGGACGATTAGAGCATTGCCACTGTGGGCTGGGCTCTAGTCTACACCAAAAACCATCTAGCGGGCTCAGATTGGGGGGCATCTCAATGAAAGAATATCCCCCAATGTGTCTTCACTGTCCTCAGCATGCGCAGCAGTGAAAAGTCAAACTTTCTTGAAATGAGCTTACTATTCTTTACCTTCGCTGTTTTTACTCTTCAATTTTCTAAATCAGTTGAGAATCACAACCACAAAGTGATCTGATCAGAGAAAACCTGACTGTGCTCCGCAAGTTGAAGGGCCCCACAGGTATTTAATTTTTCCCGCGCCCGATTGAAAATTCTCCACGCCGCCGGCCGAGACCACAGTACGTAGGACTGGTTGGTTTGATTGTCCTGGGCTCATTTGGAGAGCACGAGCGGTTTAAGGGTTTACGGTTGCCCCACAAGAATTTCAAGTCGCACAGATTATTGAATTTTTTTTTTTTTTCCCAGGCAAGCGTGTGACTACTCATGAGAGCCAAAGACTGTAGTCTTTAGAATTTCTAGCAGTTGGCATCTTCACGTAGCTCACCCTTGATTCTTGCTAACTTCAGGCTAACCTTTCTTACCGACTGGAGTAAGCACGGAAGCGGCTCTAGTTCCCTCCGATGCACATATTAATTACGATAAATCTCTGACTGAAAGTCACTCCGTCGTCTCCGAGCTGCAAAGAAAATTTCCGGACTTACGGGGAGCAGTCATAACATTGTTTACCAATGAGGCAGGGGCCCTTTTGAATCCTTGAAACGAGGATCCTAGCTACAGCGAACAAATTTGAACAAATGTGTCTGATAAGGCTCCTCAGCCAACACCAATCCGTGAATTAATTGCTAAGTCCAGGTACTATCGAGCAAAGCATAATACCTTGAGGGCCCTTTGCAACAGTACCATAATCATTATGGTACAGACTGCGAAGGCAACTTCAAATGGTGTTCCTCAGGTAAAACTAAGCTTAGAGCCAGACAGTGTAGTGACTGTAATCTTGGCGTGGTAGTCAACCTTACTCGGTTTACAGACCGTGTCGCTAACATATAAGTTGGAGCCGAGCTAGAACATTCAGTGCAACATTCAGTCGCATTGCAACTTCAATCTCTGCAAAACAGTGCATTACGTGTGTCAATCTCTGGCAACATTGAGTTACGTTTCGGGCCATTCATTGATCGGATGCGTGGTACTACTTCGATGAGAAGACGTAAATAGATCGAGCTAGCTCTGTACGTGCTTACTAGCCACTGAATTGAACGAGCTTCGACACTCGAATTGTTTGCTTATCTTGAAGAGATCAACGCTATTAGTCATTCAACGTCATGGTGCTCGACTACGGTGCTCTCAGCACCTGGCAGACTCCGGACCTCCTATATTGGGACAGCAGGCTGGTAAAAAAGACACGGGTACGTTATACGAGTTTCGCTACTGATCCGGGCCATTCATACGAGTTTCGCTACTGATCATAAGCACAGGGAGATTATTTGGGTTTACTACGTAGTGAAGTCACTACCATTACCACATTCAAAGTGGTAAAATCAGTATAATTACCACTTTCAAAGTGGTAATGGTAGTGAGTTTACCATCATAGTAAACCCAAATAATCTCCCTGTGAAGATGGGCTTCAGTTTGCATTGCATGGACGACGTTCTATTATCAAATTTCACTTGGTTGCTTAGCAAGCTGGTTTCTCTTTATTGTCAATGGAACTCAATCAATCTCGCAAGTTGCAACGAACATAACGGTACGTCCCATGCCAGGCGAAGTATGATTGAAATAGCGGTACTAAGTTCCACGTACGTGGGATGCGCAGGTGATGGGGATGAGCCAGACCGCAGTCACCAATCACATCGTGGCTCTGGTCTGTACGGCAGGGGTGTCCCTTCCGATCAACCTGGGATTCTGCATTTGGCATTGCCATCGCTACAGCAAGGTCAAGAAGGAGCGCAAAATGATCCGCCAGATTCTAGGCACTCGGAACATGGCGTATCAGGGTCGCGGCCACTGGGTTAACGTAAACCCAAATCCTGGCGGAGGCCAATGGTTGCCGGTGCAGCCGACCCACAATGCCACAGTGAGCTACTCGCAGCAAGATTCCGGCAGAGATGACCTCTTACAAAGACTCGCAAACATTTGTCAGATAATAAGTTGTGTAATAAGTTGTGTTGCAAACTAGCTTGCAGTAAGGTAGGTACACCCAAAATGGCACCTGACCTTAAAGCGCCCTGTACAACATGCATACATTTTCAAAAGCAGTCATGTACCCAGCCTGTAGATGGCGCTTTCATAAACACACTTTGACTGTTAATAACTTTTGCATACGGTATCCAAATCTATTGTTCTTTGGTGCGTTAGAACATGCTTTCACTCACCAACAAGACTGTAAAAGAATCTTAACAACATAATAACAAGAACTAGGTATAGTATGAAAAACTGGCGCTTTTGGGTGTACCTACCTTAAATGAACAACTTGAAGTAAGATTTTGGCAAAATCAACGTGTACGTACAGTAGACTCACATACTTTTGCCAATTAGATGGTGAATTTTATTTAAATGGTGGTATTCCATATGCCATTTTTTAGACCGTGCACTCTAAACTGAAAACTGACATCTAGGGTTGGTATAGATCGATTTTCAAACACCTAGGATAAACATAAATTTCAAAAATCTATGATTTATGTAGATTTCAGATCACACAATCTGAAACATCTTGGACTGGTAGGCATTTCAGACATCTGCGACTCATGTAAATTTCAAGAATCTATGACTGGTTTAGATTTTAGACTATGCTGTCTGAACTGTAAAAAGTGTCAGAGAAACGGAATGTCGCCATTTTAATAAAATTTGCCACTTTAATGAAATTCGCCATTTGTGAACTTTTCGTGCAGGTGATGCTATATGCAGCCCAACCCAAGGCAACAAGGGAAGGACGCACACGTAGACCACTACTTGCTCTGTCACCAACTAATTTCAATAACAGTCTCAAATTAAAAATTCATATTAAATAGACATCTAACGTTATCAACAGTAATGTATCATGTTTTTTTTTAGTGTCTCTGCTTAGCTAATACGTTGAAAAGGAAGTATTTTTGAAGTCGTCTATCCTGCACACTGTGTGTTTGTTTGCAATGTTGACGTCATTTTGATGATTGTTGAAATTTATTGCAAGAAGCCACGAGTTTATTTTCAATCCCCTTTTGTGTTTTTCTTGTTCATTCACTTCATTGATACTCCTACCACAGCTCACAACATTCACAACTGACAGAGGTTCAAAATCACCATATTAACAGGACATTGCGGCGTGTTGCACCGTCATTCACAATAGCCCGGAACAATATATTATGTTGACCTCAGTTTATATTCTCTGAAAATAAATTCAAATTAATGGGTGACATTTAGTGCAACAGTCCTAAGGGAGGAGGCTAAGAAACCGCTCACTCAAGCGTTGATGTGCTTTTTTCATGTACTTCCTGAGATGGAAATGTTTTTAGCTTATTTTCCAGTCAAAGAAAAATAGATGAGGAATCTAACACAAGTGGTTTCATATTTTTTGAAGCAATACTGAATTATTTATGAATTTTTGAACACAATCTGGTCTAGGTCCCTATTTGTGATCATAGGCCCTTGGAAACCCATCCATGCATAGTTTGAAAAAATCAGGCCTTATTCAAAAACTAGCATTGCAACATGTGTAAAGTAATTGAAATGGTTTCTAAAACTGTCCCTTTCTAAATCTAAAATGAATGCTTGATTTAATCATTATTTCAAATTTTTCAATTATACTTGTACATAACATTCAGTAGCAACTTGTCACATTGCCTCTTAGTGGATGAAATGGTATAGAATATCCCGCACCATTCCATCCAACAAATGAAATGGTGTGGAATATTCCACACCATTCAGTAACTAAAGTTGCACATTTTAAGAAATGTCAGATGAAATTAGGTGATGGGGACTTCACAAAGGAAAAGGCAGTCCTTCTATGGGCTACTGAATGTTGTGTAAGAAGGTAGTTGAACAACAAATTCTAATTTTGAATTAAATTAGTAGACACCTAGCCACTTAGTTAGGAATGAATTCAAGTGTGGTTCTTAAACCATCCATTGAAGAAATATAAACAAATCTCATCAAGCTCCATTGTAATCCAGAGTTCATTTTTCCAAAGTTCACATGTCCATTTCAAAGCCCCTACTGGATGGTTGAAAATGTCGCTCGATTTTAGAACCTTCTCCTATACTTTCGGTTTCTTGATAATGCGAGTCCTCCAACCTTCGTTACATTACGGATGCCATTTCTTTTGTAGTTTTTGGAGCTTAGTTGGATTTTTGTCCGGATTTTTGGGATCACTTAAATAGTAGAAATTGCCATTTTAAAGACTTAAAAATAAGATTAACCCCTGAAGGACCATTGTCACCTAGAAATACAAATGAAATTTTGTATAGATTTTGTGGTGGGTTTTCAATTTGAAACTTTTCTTAAAGATAGTAATACACATAACATAGTATTGATGTTAGTTTTCTAGGAATATTGTATATATTTCAATCAATGCTTGGGAATAAGAGTTTTGCCATTGTAATTGCAAATCTGGGTAAGCAAAACAAAAAAAAGTAGTAGAAAAAAAATTAAAATTTATTTTCATATATTATCTTTTTGTCTATATGGATTCATGCCATTTTGTATTAGTGATAAGAAAGTTATGGAGCATCTTGTTTTCCACTTAGGAATCATAGATAAAAAAAAATTCTATTGGATTGAATTTAAATACAATTTTCACAATTCAAAAAGGTTTAATTTCTTGGTTGAATAATAGTAGCATGGTGAATTTTGTTAAAATGATGATATTCCATATGTCATATTTTTGGACCGCATAGTCTAAATTGAAAATTGACATTTGGTATAGTATAGATTTTTAGACATATAGGACTCATATAGATTTCAAAAATTTATGACTAATTTAGATTTCAGTCTACGCAGTTTTGAACTATAAAAGGTGTTAAAGTAATGGAATTTCACCATTTCAATGAAATTCGCCATCACCACTGTGAATATTGTATTTCAATTCCATCTTAGAGCTATAAACAATCTAGTTGTTGTTTTTTGTCTTGTACCTATATCTATTTAACATTTTTCAACCCCTAAAGGTTTTTGACTATGCTTCCACCAATATCAATCCAAAATTGTGATTTCTAATACAAGTGCAATTTTTTTGAAAAAAAACGTTTTTTGACATATTTATCCATAGGATCTTTTAGTTAGGTGATTTGAAAAGATGTGTAAAAAATTTCAAAAATTTACACCATGTAGATTGCAAGATATTATCATTTGAACTGATAACAATCCTTTTTTAATCCTTACAAAAACCTGGGCAGTTGCTCTTTACAAGGTCACATTTGTACAAAAAATACTCAAAATTATGGTTACTCTTTGAATTCATTTTACAATGAAAGTCGGCCATATGCTCAAAACATTTCAAATCATTTGGAATTGTATAACATATAGGAAAAAAATAGTAAGTAGAAAGAAGTAGAAAATGCTTGAAAATACTAAATTGTGAACAATTTATTTATAAAAATGAAAAACGACAATTCCAATGGTTAAAATATTGTAATAAACAACCTTCACCCAATGTTTCTTTTTTTTTCAAAAATATTAAAAATTGAATTAAATAAAGGATTTCAAACTTTTTTGTAGAGTAGAGATTCTATAACTACCTACAAACTCTACTGTGAAAAAAATTTATGTTAAGAAAATTCAATGTCAAATAAAATAATCCTCATATGTAACAAATAAAAAAAATTGTTTTAGATAAAGATATTTTGCAATTTGTGTGGTCAATTTTTTAAATTTAATCCTTATAATATTATATTGATTAAGTATAAGATCCTGTATTTAAATATAAAAAAATAACAATTTCCAATTTTTTTTACTGTTTGCAATAAAGATGGTATTTTTGAGTGTTTTTTGTTGAAAAAAAAACCCTTGGTTTTTTAGGAGTTAACTACCCATAAATATGTAAGTATTGATCAATGGCATCAATCACAAAGAAAACACAATTAAACTTGAGTTGATTTTTAATAAAATTTTGCGTATAAGCCTATGTCAAGTATTTCTTGTATTAACCCTAAAATCCCAATGTCCCTATATATGACAAAATGAATTCAGTTAGGTGGGCTTGTGTTACCATGTAAATTTTTAATGTGATATTCTTGAAAGTTTACTATAATATAATTTAAGAACACATTATCTTTTATGAAAAGTTTATAAATGTCAATATAACTTTTCACAATTTTCAATTGTTTGATGACATTAGCAATGATGATGTAAATTTTTTTTAAATTTTGGATGAATTATATGCATGATGAACTTAAGTCTTTGTACACAAAAATTGAATCTAAAAAGGCAATTTACACTCGTAAAATATAAATTGTACTCATTGCTCTATTCAAGATATATTTCAAATGAAAGGGCATTTAGATATAAAAATGGTCCATGTTGCAACCTATACTCTTTCTACAATGGCTATTGCAATCCCATGCTACCAATTCCAAAAGAAAATTCAATTATTGTAAGAACCATTGTCATGTGCATGTTTGTTAAATTGTTAAAACTTTAAATTCTATAAATATGAATTTTCTTCAATTTTTGTATACAACAATTTGAAATGATGTATACTAATATGACAAGGTACAAAAAGTTTTTTTGGTGTTGTAAGAAAAAATTGACAAAAGATAAAGCAATGCCAAATCATATTGAATAAAACCAAGTTGTAAACACATTGCATTTTGAAATTGATTTTCATTCAAATCACAACTATTTTTTTCTTCAAACTTCTACAGTGACGTGTGGTACGTTGCACTCCGTAACTATTGTGCATGCACTTTTGGATTTTGTCCATTGACACTTATGGTATGGTCTTTTGAATGAAAAAGTTTTATTGTATGCTATCTTTTGGGTAGATAGTCACTCATGTTGTATTCAATCTAATTGATCTTTGAACTTAATTTTTAGATTGATTATTTTTCTCACCTCACCCCTCTCCATACTTGTATTTCTTACCAAACCATTTTCTTTACAATCAATATGGGATTATATGGTTTCCATATGTATATTGTATATATGTGTTTGTATTTCATGTGTACATATTTCATTTGTCATTGTACAACATGTAGAAAGAAAATAGTAAATAGAAAGAAGTAGAGAATCATTCAGAAATTTTTTTGTTAAGAATTAGATATGGAATTGAAAAATGCCAATTACAATGGTATTAATGTTGTAATAAAAAATTTATACCCTAAAATTGTATTTTTTTCAAAATTATTGAAAATTGAGCTAGATAAAGAGATTCAAAGTTTGTTTTAGTGTACTAGAATGTCTATAATAGCCTTATAAACTAAAATTCACTTCTTAACTTTCATTTCATTAATCAAAATGGAATGATTTAAAGCTTTTCATGTAAATATAAATTTAGGAAAATCAGTTTCAATTTTTTTTTGAAAGAGTGATTTTTTAGGAATTTTTTTGAGTTGTTCTACCTACCCCAAGCTAGTGAAGCTATCAATACTTGCAATAAAAACTACATACCATACAATTACTTTTAAATCATGTAGTTGAAATTAATGAAAAGTTTTGGTATGTAAATCTACTCCTTTTCCACATGTTGTATGAAAATTTCAAAGAAAAAAAATAAAAATTATATTTGCAATGAGTTGCCAAAAATTGAAGTGTTGCCAAAAATATAGCTTGGTCTTGTAAGGGTTGAAGTATTTACTTCACTTCATTTGATGGCTATAGATATCTTTCTACCTCAAAATCTTTTAAAAATTAGAAGATCTAGAATTGCATTTGGAAATTTTGTTGTGATTTGTTTGAAAGCTAAATTAGTGTACAATTAAGATTACAATTTGAGTTTTAATTGTATATGAATGATTCAACTTGCATTACTATCATGACCCTTGCCTTGTATAAAAAATGAAACATTCTACTAATGTAATCTATTCGTCACCAAATAGTATTATTTCTTAAGGCAATCTCGCCAACACTAGATTTTATATTCTATTTTTCTTTTTACCTTGAAAATGTGGTCTATTTTAATAATCAATGAAACACATTCCATCATCCTAAATTAATTGGATCCTTATGAATTCAATCAATATTCCAATCACTTCAAACATTTTATGGAGGTATAGAATAAGAGATTTGGAGGTTGAAAATTGATTATAAATTCATTCAAATGGATGATTGTATCAAATCCACCTAAACTATTTTCTGCCATGCATTTCTAGCCGATTAGTTTTTTGACTATAAATTTCATTAGAGAAATTTTGAGCTCTCTAGAGGGCCATTAGGAATTGACATGCAAAGCTATTTATTGAAGGCTAAAGATGATAGCCGTAGTACACAATATGTGTCGCTACCTTGTGTGAATATTCATCAAGTACTTATGAATTTGTTAAATAAAGAATTCACTCATTGTACCAAGGACTTGAATGACAAAAAGTACCTATTGTTCCATTGTCCAATAAGAGGTATTTCATGGTGCAAACATCATGAGCATGAAGTACCAATGATCTTATTAAAAAAAAAGTCTTACTCATTGTACTAAAAACACATGAGCCATTAGTACTTAATTGCACCAAATTTGTCCTTCTCCAAATAAAATAATCCCTCAATGTACTTAAAATTTGAATGACAAGAAGTACCTAATGTCCCATTATCCAATAAAAAAACATGTACCTTTATAAACATCATGATGTCAAAATGGGTGGAAATAGGGGAAAAAAGTTGTCCTTTATTTGACAAGTACACATTTAAATCCAATTGAGGACCCCAATTGAGGCCATTCTAGAGGCCCTTTGGAGAGTTCAAAATTTCTCTAATGTGTTCTTCGGCTCCAAAGGACTTACAATTTTGAAATAAGGTGCTTATGACTATTATCCACATTATGTAAATTTTTTGGATTTTAAAAATAAAGTTTTACTAACCAAAAATAGCCCCCAATTATATATCACACTTACTAATTTTATTTTTTTCTAAACACAATAGTACTCAAATAAATGAATTTGACAATGATAATTGGAAAAGGTGTTTTTATAGTATAGCTTTATCTATTTTTTTAAATAATTTAAAAATAAATAATAATATATTGTATAGAAGTCTCTTTTTGCTAAAATTTTGAAACATGTAAGAAATAATTTTGGTGCCTTTTTTGGTGAATGACCATCTCTATAAAGTTTTTGCAGATAGGAAATTTTTAGTTTTGAATTTTAGGTTTCTTTTTTCCAATTTTCATCAATTAAAACATCAAAGAATCTATTTTCTTTAGATTTGGTGCTTTTCTAGTTTCTCCTACTTAGAGAATTTTTTTTTATGGTTTTCCTTTAGTAAATACCTTTATCTAACACGTATATACATTTTCCATATTTTTTAAAACTTGAAAAACTATTTTTCTAATTTTAAAGTACTCCAAAAAAATGGCATGAGCATTGCAAAACACAATTGAAAAATTTGGTAGTTGTTTTGTACAGTGGGGTACCAATCAAAATGTCGTTTTTGAATTCGCAGTGAGAAAAATTTCAGTACTACCAACTTTGAAAGCCTCCCAAGAGCTCAAAAATTGGTATTTTACCACGAAATTTTTACCACAGCATAATCTTCAAGTTAGTTATATGTAGGACAAGTTTCAAGGCCAAGAAATTCACTGAGAAAAAGTTATTCAAAATCTACCAACATGGGTAGTGGTGAGAAACATTTCACTACTTAAAACTTTGACACCTTCCTAAGGATTGAGTTTCTTTTTTTTTAAATGAAATTTTTGTGAAGAAAAAATCTCTATGTTTTTAATATGTATAAAAAATTTCTAGGAAAAATTATTTTTTGTCAAGAAGATATTTGAAATCTTCCAATAGATGTAGTTTTGAGAAAATTTTCACAATTGCCAACTTTGACACCCTTCCAAGGGCTGAAAAATTGGTTTCTTACCATGAATTTTTTTTTGTGAAGTCATCTCTATGTTGATAATATGTTCTCTAAATTTCAAATTCAAATGAATTACCAAAAAAATGATATACAAAATCTCCCAACATGTGTAGTTGTGAGGAGGAGTTTTTGAGCCCTTAGTACAGTGTTATTTTGTGGAGCAAAGTTTGACACGAATGTAAAAACTCAACCTCACAACTACACATGTTAAGGGATTTTGAATATCTTTTTTTGGGTAAGTGTTTAAAACTTGAAATTTGGAACATATATTATCAACATAAATTTGATCTTATTCAAAAAAATTC
The DNA here is from genome assembly GCA_947034885.2 of Thuidium tamariscinum. Lineage (NCBI taxonomy): Eukaryota > Viridiplantae > Streptophyta > Bryopsida > Hypnales > Thuidiaceae > Thuidium > Thuidium tamariscinum. The sequence continues at coordinate 13,232,250 of OX344751.2, forward strand.
ATGTCAGATAGACAAATTTTCAGCCTTTGAGAGGGTGTCAAAGTTGGCAATAGTGAAAATTTTCTCACAACTACACATGCCGAGAGATTTTGTATATCTTTTTTCTGGTAATTCATTTGAATTTGAAATTTAGAGAACATATTATCAACATAGAGATGACTTCACGAAAAAAAATTCATAGTAAGAAACCAATTTTTCAGCCCTTGGAAGGGTGTCAAAGTTGGCAATTGTGAAAATTTTCTCAAAACTACACCTGGGTCGTTGCAAGAAACACTTACCGGTTTTGGCTCAAAATGGCTCAAAATCAATGAGTCCTGTGAGTCCTATGACCCTTTGAAATAAAAAAATTTTAAATTGAAAAAAATATGGATAATTTGAAGAGCAATGAGAGTATTATGTCTCTTGAAATTCAGACCTAAGAAAATTTTTCTCTAAATGTTATAGACAATGGAAAATACAATGAAAATAGCTCTTTTTTCACTAATTTGGTAAAAATAGTAAAAAAATTCAAAAAAAGAAAATGAAAAATCCTCTTTTTCTTCAAGTAAAGGTCTTTCTTTTCCAACAAATTTCATCTTTGGAAAAAATTAATTCTATTCTCTACACCTGCGCAAAGTCAGCCACTTTGACGACTTGTGGAAGTTGGACAGTTTAATATTTTCAAAAGTTCTTTTTAGGGATTGTGTAACTATACTATATATCTATGCATGCCAATTTTCAGCTCAAAATTTGCATTTTTGGGTCAAAAATAGGACTAAAAACCCCCAAAATGGCCAAGGTAGACAGCCAATTGGGGGCAGTTTAAAAATAGTAAACTAATTTTTTTTAAATTGAAAAAATTACACAACATATAAAACTTTTGTGTGCACCTTCATTCCAAATTTCAAGTTCATAGGGCAAACGATGCAAAAGTTATGAACAAAAAACTACCTGTTGGAGGTCAAGGGGACAAAAAATAGGACAAGTGTTTCTTGCAATCACCCACCTGTTGGGAGATTTCAAATATCTTCTTGACAAAAAATAATTTTTCCTAGAAATTTTTTATACATATTAAAAACATAGAGATTGTTTGATGACAAAAATTTCATGGAAAAAACAAACAAACTCAATCCTTAGAAAGGTGTCAAAGTTTTAAGTAGTGAAATGTTTCTCACCACTACCCATGTTGGTAGATTTTGAATAACTTTTTTTTGGTGAATCTTTTGGCCTCGAAATTTGTCATACATATAATTAACTTAAAAATATTATGCTGTAATAAAAATTTCGTGGTAAAATAACAATTTTTGAACTCTCGGGAGGCTTTCTAAGTTGGCAATATTGAAAATTTTCTCACTGCGAATTCAAAAAAGACATTTTAATTGGTACCCCACTGTAGAATCTTTCAAATTTAAATGTAGAATGTGGAAAATAAAGAGCAATATATCCCATTAGATATATTTCAACCTTGCATATTATTTCAAATGACTATTCTATTTAATTCCTAAAATCCTAAAGCTCCTTCAAGCAACAAAATGGATTTCAAGTAGGCTTCTAAAACCTCAGGTCTTCAATTTTTGAAGTGATTTTTTGAATTTCTCTTAAAGATAGAAAAATACAACATCCTTTACAAAATATAACTTTCAACACCTAAGAGCAAAATTTATGCCATAATAAGCTCAAAACTAGGGAGATTGGCAACAAATAAAATCTAAAAAGCTTTAAATTTAAGATTTTTTTTTTCCTACAGATTATACTATTTTCTAGATAAAAATATTTTATTTATTCCATTTGGATTATTTAGTGATGTGTAAATAATGGAGCTTCTAATTTTGCAGTCAATTATTGAAACTTTTTGAAAACACAATGTATTGGATTCAATTTTGAATTCAATTTTCACAATTTCTTCCCCCTACCTTGCCCCATGCATCCCGCACACACACACAATTCCACATGGTTAAATATCCTCATTGGAACAATCTAACAATTGAAATTAGTGTGTTTCAATTCACTGTTTAAGCTATTGATGATTTAGTTTTCCTCCAATCTTGTACCTACTTTTCTAGAAGAAATTTAAAGAATGAAAATCATGTGTGTTATTTTAAACTATTTTTCTTAGACTTTGAATTCAAATCTTCAATATAGGAACTTTTTAAGTCAAAATTTTTAGTGAAAATTAAAAAAAAAAAAGATTTAAAGTCAAATAATCTAGTCATAGAATGTATTGAAATACTTACTTCTTTCATTTTTAGTGTATATAACTTGCAATCTACTTATCTACATAATGAAAGTTTTTGAAATTTATTTGACACATTTTTTGAGTAGTTTTGTACATAATATTACAATTAAATATTTAAAACATCAATTTGTAAAGTTTTTGCTATAGAAATGGAAATTCTAGACAAATGCACAATATGGTGATTCATCCTTGGTTAAAAAAAGCATTTTTGTGCTCATTTTTGGCACAAAGAAAGTATGATTTTTTTTAATGTGCCTAGAATATGGAATTTCAGAACTTCAAAGGTCAACCACCATAGTTTATGCCATTGTAACAAACTTTAGTAGTATACAAACCAAAAAACATCACTCTAATTCAAAAAAATCAATCACCAAAAATTGAAGTCATTTAGAAGCATATAAAAATCTTTTTTTCCAAATATAGATGCCATCTATTAATAATTATACCTAAACTATAATCACATCAATTTTCTAATAATGTTGCTTAAAGATAGTCCTTGTATCATGAGCTTGGATATTAGTTTAAGAGTCCTTTAAGGGAGAAAAAGTACGTTCAAAAGTCCTTTTCTCTTAATACATTACAGAGGCATTTAGTTAAATTTGGGGGACATTGGATTATCAACAAATTTATTCTCTAAGTGCTAGTCTTTTTTTAATCTTAAACACTTCATTTTTCAATTCCCTAAATCCATTTGCTAAAAGAACCCTTCAATTTTGTCCTTCTTACATATAATTTAGTAGTCCATTACAATATTCATTTTCCCTTTTAGTAATTTTCAATGAAAAAGTAAAAGGCCTTGAGATTTGAGGGGTTAATAAAACGACACCAATGATATAAAAATCTTTTATAACCTACATTGTCATAGAAAACTAAGAAGATTTTTTTAAATATTGAAAACTTAGTACAAACAAATTATACTAATTTTCACTAGATTATTACATTGCAAATGTCCTTAGAAGGATGCACTTGAATGGTTTCTTTTAAATGTTTAATTCTTGGAAAAGTATGTGCAACAAGGTTGGCTAAGGAATGATTGCAAGAATGTTGGATTGGTCAATTTTGTGGCATTTAGACTAGTACAAGTTCATTGTACCATGACCTTTTAGAGAAATATATTTAAAAATAAAATAAAATATGAATAATAAATGTAACACTAAAAAAAATCATATTTTTCATTTGTGAGGACATAATGGTGTGAGGACATAATGAGATTTTATGAAAAGAATGATTTTGATTCCATCTTCAATATTAAAAAAATACATACCCTAGGAAGCTCTATAACCTCTATTTGTTCAAATATGGAAGTGATAAAATAATCCATTTTGGATGCCCCTTATATAGAAAATGTCTACCTACTGTGAAAATAGTCTATAAAAATTGGAGCTCTAAATCATTAATTTTAGATTTTCAACATTCTTCAAAAATATTAAACCTAATTACCTAAAAGTATAAATAAATAAATTAGATAAACGACTTTTAAATATGAAATAATGTTTTTATATTTCTAAAAAATAAGGGATACAAGTACAATGTAAGCATCCATTCCAATACAAAACTCAAGTTCATTCTTCAAAGGTTGTAGCAAATAACAAGTCTATCATGCTACATGGAATATAGATTAACCCCTAAAGGACCAAGCCTTGTTTTCTGCCCCAAAACACTAAAAACTGCCAATTCTATAGCAAAGAGTAAAAAAATATTTTAATTAATTTTTTTCCACATCTAACCGTAGGATCTTATACCTCACTAGTATAAGATAGTGTGGAAAAAAATTCAGAATTTTTGACCACACAGATTGCAAGATACTTGCATTTAAAGTGGGAAAAACAAGTTTTTCAACACATTGCGGGACTGGATTTTTCGACTTTGAACATTTTTAACTTAAAAATTTTGCACTAAAGAGTTTTGAGCTTTGATTATTTATAGTGAAAAATTGAGTTGAGAATCTAGGAAAATATAAATAAATTCAAAAAAACTTAATTTTCATTCTTAAAAAAAATGTTAAGTAGAAGTAGGTATGAGATAGAAGGAAAATCTAAAATATTAATATCTTTTAAATGGAATTAAAATGCACTTATCCTAATGGTGAGATTGTTCTAGCAAGTAAACTAAACCATGAAAAATTTATTTTTTTGAAAAATTGCAAAAATTGCATCCAGAAATGAATCCTACAAGTTATTTTTTTCAAGAAAATGCTCTAATTGCCCGAAAAACAAGAATGTCCATAACTTTCTCATAACAAATCCAAATAAAATGAATCAAAGCTTCCTAGATAGGCAAAAATATAATCTATAAGAAAAAAAATTCAAAAAAAAAATAATCAATTTTTTTCTTTGCTGCCCGAACTGCCCGCCGTCCCCTATTTTGAGCTTATTTGGGCATAACTTTTGTTCCCGGGCACCGATTGAAAAAAAAATTATATTCCCATGAAGATATTCAATTTTTCTATCTCCAAAAAAAATTTCAAAAAATTAGGACAAAACTTCAGCCCGTAGGTACCTGCCCGAAATTGCATTTGTCCCCCGAAGGGACAATGGTCCTTTAGGGGTTAAGATGAGTGTTTCTTGCAAACATCCAAAGGTCAACAAAGCACTTGCCCAATGGACTCTAATAGCATCCACCTCCTAAAAATGTGCACCGCTTGTATATTTTTCTTTTTGATTACACCTCTAAAGTACAAATAGTGTACATTATAGGAGGTGAATGCTTTTAGAGTGACCACTGCATTTGAACTTCTAAAATTCATAACTAATTCCTTGAAGCTCCAAAAAATATGAGACAATATGAATTAAATGCTAGTTTTGTTTTTCCTTCAAATAAAATTACTAAATTATTTCAAGAATTCTAACCTTTCTAAATTAATTTCCACCTCTGGAATGGGGGCTTTATAAACTTCCTACTTTAGTGGGAGCATGGAACAGATAAAGAAAATGCGTGGCTGCGTCTCTAAATTATTAGCCAGTGCAAAAAACCAAAAAACCCCGCTGGGGCGTTGTTCCTGTTGTGATGGATAGCCAAAAGCAAGACACACAACCCTAGAACTCAAGGAAGTAAAACCAATAATTGTATTGTGAGGCTTTGGAGATACATTTATATAGGAAGATATGAACCCTCGGTAGGAGGGTACTATGAATATCATCCATGTGACTAGGATCGTTTATCATCCTATCTCAACACTCCTCCTCGATCCTAGGTTACCTCGTTAAAAAACTTAATTGTAACAAAAACCTTTGTAAGGAAAATTCACAGAAAGAAAAAGAGTGTAACCTAATGTGAAGTGAGATCTAGAAGAGACTTCATACCGGCTTCCTGAACTAATTGTTTATGAGTATAAGCCGGGAGTGCCTTTGTAAGTAAATCTACAATGTTATGAAAAGACTGAACCTTCTCCACTTTAATTTCTCGTGCTTCAATAAGGTCTTGAGTAAATCCAAAGATCTGTGGACTAATGTGCTTGGTCCGATCAGCCTTGATGAATCCGCTTGTAACTTGTGCCACGCATGCCACATTGTCTTCATGAATCACTGTTGGCTCCATACTTTGATTGAGTTCACATTGGTGTGAAATGATCTTGTGAATTGTCCTCAACCAAACCGCTTCTCTTGTCGCCTCATGAAACGCAATCAACTCCGCATGGTTGGTTGATGTAGCTTTCATTGTCTGCTTCACTAACTTCCACGATATAGGTGCATTATTATGAAGAAAGATATAACCTGTTTGTGACTTGCCAGTGTTTTCATCCGATTTGAAACCAACATCCACATATCCGACTAAATTTGATATTGCGCTCTTGGTGTAGTGAAGCCCTAAGTCTTCTGTTCCACGGAGATACCAAAATAGATGCTTGACTCCATTCCAGTGTCGTATTGTAGGCTTCTGACTGTGGCGAGCTAAAACACTTGTTGCAAATGCTATGTCTGGTCGAGTATAAGTGGATATATACAATAATGCTCCAACCGTTGTGAGGTACCGTTGCTTGTCATATTCCTCCTCCTCCTTGCAAGGGCGGTACGGGTCATCATGCGTCTCACTCCGACCAACCATGGGTGCAGACAGAGCATTGGCTTGATGCATGTGGAAATGTTTCAATAAACGTTGAGTGTACGCCATTTGGTAAAGAAATTTACTACCATCAGGTAGGTGTAAGATCTGCAAGCCAAGACAAAAAGAAGTGCGACCAAGTAGTTTCATCTCAAAGTGAGTGGTCAAGAGTGTCACCGTTTAGCGGCAAGCCAAAGGTGCACCAATCAAGTTGAGATCATCAACATATACGGCAATTATCACAAAGTCGTTCCCATCCTTCAAAGTAAAAATATCTGGAAAGGTTAAGTCATGTTGGAATTTATGGTCAATCAAAAAATCTCATAGATGCTTATACCACATGCGGCCAGCTTGTTTTAATCCATAGAGAGCTCGTTGCAACTTGAGGCTAGAGTACTTGCTCGAAGTATCAGGTGGAGTTGAATGGTTCGGCAACTGGAATCCAAACTTTACAACCAAATACACAAATATGGGAAACATTGGGTACTCGCCCGGATACTAATTCAAGAGAAGATTGAGTATTGAGTAGGGTAGGACAAAACCTGAGTAGTGTAACTACATGTAAAACTGCATGCCCCTACATTGTAGTGGGCAATTGGCATGAATCAATAAAGGCCGAGTAATAAGCTGGATCTTCTTGAAATACACCTCTGCCAATCCATTTTGTGAATGCTCATACGGTACAGAGTATGTCAATGAAATCCCATTAGCAATACAATAATCCTCAAAAGTATGAGAATGAAATTCTTGGGCATTATCCATCTGTAAATTCTTCACGGGATTGTCCAGATAATGAGTTCGAAACTTAATAAGCATTGCCAAGAGCTTGGAAAATACCAAGTTTCGAGTGTTGAGCAAAGACAGCTTTGCATGTTGGCCCGAAGCATCAACCAATACAAGAAAATATCGAAATGGACCGGAAGCTAGAGTAATGGGTCCGCATATGTCACCTTGTAGGCGCTCTAATATAAGGGGAAGTTCCGTTGGTAACTTCCAATAAGATGAGCGCTTAATAAATTTGCCTTGTGAGTATGCTCCACAACTTCCGACTTTGTCAGTATCACTTGTGCTCAAAGTATGTCCTTCCAATAATGGTATCATTTTTTTCATTAGAGTGGTGCCTCGATGGCCCAACCGACTATGCCACAGTCTAATCTTAGTTGGAAGTGGGAGCACTAAAGCAGAGCCCTGTGGGTTGCTTTCATATAATAGTCCATGAGCTGCTTCTGCAGTAACGTGGGTTGCCTGGCCATAGCCTGAGGTCCCGGACTCTTCATCAACTCTCGCCGCAGAGGAGAAGTGGAAAGATGCCTGCGCAGGACTTATAAATATCTCGTATAGGCTAGTAACTCCTGCTTTCGCAGTGGCAAGGCGGTACCTTCCTTGCCTGAGTACCAATACCTTTTTATGGTTGTTCACATCAGTGGAGACATCAATTCCATTGGCCCACAAATCACGGTAGCTGATCAGGCTCCGGGGGGCATGAAGGGCATACATAGCCTTTTTACACAAGAGGGGGGTCCCCCCAGGCAATACTATAGTTGCCTGGCCCTCTCGGAACCAAAAGTTCCGACTTCCAGCAATTGTGACTATATCACAAGTTTGCCAGGTGGCTCTATGGCCAAAAAACGTGAAATACTTTGGATCTCTAAGGATTGTATGCGTTGTGGCGCTATCAATGAGAGCTGCATCTCGGGGGGGGGTGACTCTTTGGAGGTATATACCATGTAAATTTTGGTATTTAGCTCAGAAGAAGAAGGGGCATCTAAGGTATGAGCCTCCCTCTTTTCGTTTCTAAGCTGTTGTAACTCCTCATACATACTCACAAAATACTGAGAAGTGCGGCAGTCCCTAGCAAATGCCCTTGGCGGCCGCACTTGTGACAAGTACGCTTGTCACGGGGTCATTGCAAGAAACACCTGTACTATTTTGTGTCACACGTTGCATGCTGATCAGTTTTTTGGCCATAACTTTTGTGTTTTAGCTCCAAATGACTCAAGATTTATAGGGAAGGTACTCATAACTATTATACACCTTTCTTGATTTTTTCATAATTTTCAAAAATATTTTACTATCGAAAAATAGACCCCGATTGGATGTCACACTTGGCAGTTTAGGGGGTTTTAGTACTTGAGCTATACCTTTTTTTAATGATTTTGAGATGAAATTTGGATGAGATGGTCTTCTAGTAGATTTGTAGCTCTCCAGGAAAGGATTTAAAAAAAAAGTTAATTTTGTGAGGTGTGGAGGTCTACAAAGTGAGCTCCCTTCTGCTTCTATTTTGAAACATATAAAATATTATTTTGGTGGGTTTTTTTGTGAATGACCATCTACATAAAGTTGTAGCAAATGGTCACTTTCTTTTTTTGAAAATACTTATTTTTACTATTTTTCCCTAATTTTTGAATCAAACTACCTATTTTCTTGAGATTTGGCACTTTTCAAGTTCTCCTACTTAGAGAATTTTTCTATCAATTTCCTTCGGTGAAAACCTTCATTTTAGAGGTATATACATTATTCTTATTTTTTTAATTTTTTTAAAATTAGTTTTCTAATTTTATAATACTACTGAAAAAATCATGAGTATTGTTGGAAAACGCAACAAATAGGACAGGTATTTCTTGCAATGACCCCACGGTTGTCACGAAAAGAGGACTTCTTTTCGGTGTTCCTATCAAAAGATTTTTCATATGGTCAAAATGAAGTATTTGAGTTTTGAATAGATCGTGAAACTCTATTAGAAGATGGTTTAGAGAATTTGGACTTATCTCTACGGTGTCGCCGTATTGGTGATCGCTCCTGTTATTGCTTGTTTCCCCTGTGGTTGTTGCCTCGAGATCTCAGAGGTGTGAGCCTCCCGGGGGGGTTTTGCTTCTGCGTTCTTGAAAAGAAGTTGGTGCTCCTTTTCAACAAGTAAAAGGTAGGACATTAGTTCGGAATGAATCTTAAACTTCATGTTTCTATACTGTTGAGCTAAAAGAACAGAAGCTATAGGAAAAGTAGATAGGGTTTTATCTATCAATTCTCTATCTGTAATCTTATCTCTACAAAGACGAAGCTGAGTAGTAATGCGATGCAATTCACTATTGAATGAAAGGAGATTGGAGAAATCAAGAACACGAAGAGAAATCCACCCATTTCGAGCTTGAGGAAGAAAGATAGTGCACTCATGATAAAACTGAGCGTGAAGTTTGACGCCATAGCTCCGCCGAGTTGTCAACTTGGATGTATTGCTGTCAAAGAGAGGTGTGAAGGTGGCAGCAAAGAACAAGCAAAGCTTTCCACTTAGATGACATTGGAAAATCCTCCTCCGGTTCATCATCGATCGCATTGTCCAACTCCTCTGAATAAAAGTACGCTTTTACATCTATACTCCACTCCATGTAACTACTTCAAGAGCAACAAACAAAAGTGGTTGTACCCGGGAGCTACTCCCGTAGTGACTTCTTATCCGCCATAGCTATCATAGCTAAAGACAATAGTGGAAAAGAAAATAGAAAAAGAAAATAGCAAAACAAGAGACAAATCATGTTGATAACGTGTTGTGATGGATAGCCAAAAGCAAGACACACAACCCTAGAATTCAAGGAAGTAAAACCAATAACTGTATTGTGAGGCTTTGGAGATACATTTATATAGGAAGATATGAACCCTCAGTAGGAGGGTACTATGAATATCATCCATGTGACTAGGATCGTTTATCATCCTATCTCAACAGTTCCTGTGGTTCTGAGTACTCTTTCCTTAGCAATGAAACTTGTTCATGTGTTTTAAAAAATAAACAAATAAAGTACTAGCCAAATACCCAAGAAACAAATTACCAAATTAATTGCTAATGATTCCTTCAATGATTTCACAGAAGGCTTGACAAGGCCTTTCGCAGAGCTGCTTCATTAATTTGTCCTAATTACCAAAGCAACATTACCAGAGTTTCACTATTTGTAAAATAATGAAATTATTGTAGGTTAGTATATATTTCATCATTTTACCAATTGCCACCAAAAAAAATGTAATTTCGTAGACAAAGTGACACTAATTAACTTTCCAGGTGACGCTAATTTCCCCCTCACGAACATGACAATTCAATTATCAGTGTACTGCTCTAGCATCAAGTTCATCAGTGTAAATTGACATTGGTTCCGGCATCTAATCATTTTTTAAAAATTTTAAAAAATTTTAAAAATTTTTTAAGCACATGGACAAATTCCATTGAAAAAGGAAAGAGTACACAGAACCTAAGGAGCAACTCCCCCGCGGAAAAATTAAAATTTTTTTTTTCCTGGGTGACGGATTTTTTGTTTTTACGAAGCACACCTAAACAGAGACAAACAGCCAGAGACCCCACCGACTGAATCGCAGCCAGACCTGCTCGTCAACTCTGCAAGCCAGGGACGGAGCTGCGAGCCCACAGGGAAAGCATGTTACGCTTAATTGAAATCTCCCATCTTTGGAAGAATTCTGATCATGGTTTTGTTCGGTTCTTTGTGTCCAGTTGCTTGTGAATAAAATTTTTTGATTCTAGATTGAAACGGGATTGCAGGAAAATGAACAGGCTCATCCAGTGTCCGGGAAGAACCGGCGGCTAGTTCAAAGTCAGCCGGTCGAATTGGGAAAAAAACCGATTGCGATTCAATAACATCGGCCAAAAACCGGTAAAAAAATCTAAAAAAAATTTATTTTACATACAAAATAGTGAAAATAACCGGACATTGTACTTGAAAAACTGGTTCAATTTGGGAATTTGAGGAAAATAGCCGGTAGAACTCAAAAAACTTCCCGAACACTGGGCTCATCTCATCGATAACTTACTAACCGCCAGCCCTCCGCATTCAATGTCCAAACTCCCAGTCGGACGGCTTGCCCTCTGGTTTCTGTACTGTTTCCCTTTTAATGGAAATTGTCCATGTTTCAAAAAAAAAAAAAAAAAACTCCCAGTCGGACTGCCCGGAGGTGCGTTTGCAGTTGCTTGTGAATGTGCTGCAAAAGAGTCCTGCGATATGCATCCGGCCGGTAGGGCTTCTACCATATTCAAGCCTTTAATTATTACTCCGCATAAAACAGCAACTCACTCATGTCCTCTGCTGACATTGACTTAGAGTGATAACCTGACAAGATTCCCATTTTAAAATTAATTTTTTAATTTTAAACCAATGGAATTTCATTGCTAATCACCGAATACAAAGCAGCCAAGCCCACCAGGCTGGACAGAAACGCAGAGAAGAGAGAGAAGAGACAAGATTCTTTTGACAAGGGATAACTCTCAAGGTCCACGCCATGGCAAGCTTCTTCGATCTTTCCTAGGGACTCAATTTGCACACTCCGACGGAGCTCGATACTTCGAGAGTTCGATAAGTTAAGACAGTCCACCTCCCTCACAGTCATGCAATCGATCGTGTTAATTGTAACCTTTTGGATTCCTTAACTTCAGACTGTTTTTTGGTATATATCTCACCTACAGTCGAATCTGTTCCTTGCGTCCGTCTGAGTATTTGACCGCAAGGCAACCAATGTCCAGAGTTATGTAAAATTTACAGTTTTGTCAGACAAGCTCCTTTGGAGCTATTATAACTAATTATTTAGAGTGAAAACCTAGCGATCGAAAAGATTACTCCATTTGACTTTACTAATGTCAACGTCTGGACATGATTTGGATGCAGTGATATGATTTTTTTATATTATTTTGAAGTAGCCAGTTATTTATTCAGTACTCCTGTGATAATAGGTGGATTACTGGATTCTCGATGGCAACTTGGTGATATCGATATCGAAATTAGGTCATATCTCGGTAAAATTTTGCTAAAAACAGGAGCAATCTGACTGTTTTTGACCGAACAATGTGAAAATTTTCTTCATCAAAAATAGCCAACTGAAAGTCTTTTGGTTGTGTCCAACTGGCCAAAAATCGTGCCTAAGAAAAGCACTGCTTGGATGCCCTAGTTCCACTTGATGGCCAAGGATTGCGTGACTGATTGTCAACCATACTCGCTTATCGAACCGCGTGATCTACTTAGAGACTATAACATTCAGTTAGCAGTTAGAATGCATTCCAATTCTCGGCATTCCAGTGCATTACATACGGGTGTCGGTCGATCGATCTCTACATTGAGCCACGTTGCCGCCCATTCATGAATGCATACTAGTTCTCCGATGAGAAGGGATAGAAAGAGACAGCTAGCTCGATCTGTGCGTGTAAGCTATTGAACAAACTTGCGCAAGCAAATTATGTGCTGGAGAATTGTGTGCGAGGCTGATCAACGCAATTAGTCATTGAACGAAATGGCTGTAGACTACGATTCTCTGAGCAACTGGAGGACTCCTGACCTCATGTTGCGGGACAGTGCGCTGATGGGCAGGACAAGGGTACGTACATATCTATCATGGCCGGAATGGACGCCAGTTTGCACTGATGTTCTACAACTGAATCGATTTGCTCGTTCAGCTAGCTGATCGATCTCCGTACGTCGACTATGTCACTCGATCAGTCTTGCAACGCTTATTGAAAGTAACGGTCCGACGCCAAGATAACGTACAATGGTAATGGCAATACTCACTAACATGTGGGTTGCGCAGGTGATGGGGATGAGCCAGACCGCAGCCATCCTTCACATCGTGGTGTTCGTCTGTACGTCAGGGACGTCCCTTCCGATCAACCTGGCGTTCTGCATTTGGCATCGCCATCGCTACAGCAAGGTCAAGAAGGAGCGCAAAATGATCCGCCAGATTCTCGGCACTCGGAACGTGGCGTATCAGGGGCGCGGCCACTGGGTGAACGTAAACCCAAACCCTCACGCAGCGCACCACTGGAACGCGACCCCAACCGGAGCCCAGTGGGTGCACAACTCCGCACCAGGAGCCCAGTGGGTGCACAACTCCACACCAGGAGCCGAGTGGGTGTTCAACAATCCGAGGGCAGGTCACTGGGTGCAGGGGACCCCGACTGCAGGACACTGGGTGCACACGACCCCCAGCGGAGGGCACTGGGTGCAGCCGACTCCAGGCTTAGGGCAGACAATGCACGCAACTCCGACGCCACACGCCGACAACGGCTTCCAGATGCAGGACGTTGTACAGGCCGCTAGCGCTGTGAGCGACCTGCAGCAAGATTTTGGCAACAACATCGACCTCGGTCAAGCTATCGATGCCTTCGACCAGAGCATCAACAACTGTTAGCTAGCTAGAACGGTTCTAGTCACGCTAGGTCACGTATTGCACGAATCTCTCTCAACCCCGGGCGGGATCTGTCTCCGCATGTAGGTTGATCGACTGGAACTTTGGGGGGATAGAACGGTGACCATCGGCTCCACTTTGGTTCAATCGGTTCCACTGCACGAATATATACATCAAGTTCTCTCGATCGACCCAGGCAAGGCAAGTCTCTTGATCTCTAGATTGATTGGAACCTTGTGGATTGACTAGAACGGTGGTCATCGGTTCTAGCGAGTTGCGATAGGTCACGCACTGCACGATTTGAATCGAGGTCTCTCGACCCAGGCAAGTGTCTCTCTAGATTGATTGGAACCGTTGGAGGCAAAGTGTCGTCCATGTACATATTGTCATGCATCGATCTACATTGCAATGTATCTGATCGGAATCCTTCACTGGGAGATAATCGACATCCCGATTCACAGGGATGCCATAGAGGAAATTGTGCCATTTATTTTTCCTGCACGGTTCGCTGCTTTTTGTTGCATTGTACCTTGAACATATTCCGTGAAGATAAGCACCGTGATTGATCAGCAACTTTAGATCTTGAGCAATTCCACATCACTTTAGAATGACTTGCCCTCAGAATGTCAATCATCTAAATGGCGCAAAAGACTCCATTGCAACTTTATGGTGGATTTCGCTAAAATGGCGGTATTCCATTAGTTTGACACTTTTGACAGTTCAGACTGCGCAGTTTGAAATGTAAAACTGTCATAGATTTTTGAAATCTATATGTGTCATAAATGTTTGAAATCTATACTAGTTGAAGATATTTCAATCCACATGGTTTGAAATCGAAATTTGTCATAGATTTTGAAAATCTATATGTGCCTTAGATTTCAAAAATCTATATACGTCCTAAATTTTAGTTTCAAGAATACTGCCATTTTAACGAAATTTGCCATCTTTGAAATGAGTCAAATGACTACATATATAATAACTTTTGACTTGATTGTCTATGTCAAAATGTCTAATTCTAAATTTTGAATAGGTTTATCATAACTTCAAATGACTTGTATATGATCGATCGTGTGGTTGTTCACGTGAGATTTACAATGGGTTTAGGTAAATGAATTGAAAGGTTAGTAACAGAGTACTATTTTGCATTATACTTGGAATGATGGAGTTGTCATTGACTATAATTTTTAAAGTATACTAGATGAATTTGAAATTTTGATTGGAGATGTGTAATATGACAACAATCAAATTCTTCATTTTTCATAAATTTTTCAAAAAAATTTCAAAAATAACTTTATAATTGAATTTCAATTCAGCTCATTTATCACACTTTGCAATTTAGAGGTTTAAATTAGTATATGGGAGTATCTAGAATTAATGATTTAAATCTGAAATTTTTGTGGTCTATTCTCATACTTGGTAAGTATGTTTTAAACCAAGAAAAAATTTTAAATCATTATTTTCTATCGTCTACATGTATGCTAAAGTGCTAGAAGGCCTTCCTTGCACCTGCACTTTTGAACATTTAAAACGGTTTTGGGATCATTCTTTGGTAAAATCTCTTCATCATAAAGTTCTCACAAATTGTCAATTTTGTAGTCTTTTTAAAAAAAAATCTCTATTTATTACAAATTAAAATGCCAAAGTACCTATTTTCAAGAAATTTTGCTCTTTTCTAATTCTCCTACTTAATGATTTTTTTCTACATTTTTCCTTCCTAGAATACCTTGACTCCTTTCTTCTTAAAGATATATACATTAAACATTTTTTGTTTTTGAAAACTATTTTTGTAATTATATAATACACTTGAAAAAATCATGATACTATAGCAAATGCTACAAAAAATCACATAGTATTTTATACATTTATTCTTTTGTAGTAACTTCAGAATGACTATAAAATGATTGACTACATGGAATGTCTACATCAAATTCTTAATGGATGTATGGGACTTTGTGCTTTCTACATGGCGACTCCATAGTCATTTCCTTTTAAAAGCTAAACTTTCTTTAGCACTAAGATAACCACTGAATTTTTCATCCATTTTCACATCCAACTACAAAATAGATGGTGATAATATACAAGCAATCATTTGTAGCTATAACTTATCCATTATGACTCTAAAATCTCCAAATCATTTCTAAGTTGAATGTGTTTGAAATGACTATTCTACAATCATTCTTTCAAGTCACTTACATGCTAAATCTTTTATAGTAGTTGCAAGTAGAGACTCTTCACCAATTTTGTGTGGAAAGAAAGATTTATCACTTCTTAACCTTTTTTATTTTGTTATTTTTAAATTTTGATTTTTTAATGTTAATTATTTAGTATTGTTATTTTAATGATATGAATATTAGATTTTTTGCAATACTGAAATTGAAGATGGTTTTGAAGTTTGAACAAATTTCTAGAGATGAATTTAATTTTAGAGAAACTCAAATATTTTCTTTAGTTTTTCTTTAAGGAACTTCTACTTGTTTTATTAAAGAAACTTTTCATATACAAAAAGGTACACTTAAGTATTTTTCCCTCTAATTGTTTTTTGTCAATATTCAATTCATTCACATTTACCCTTCATTTGTAACATTGTACTCAATGGATTTGCAACACTTCAATTTTGAGACACTATAACTTTTGAACTATGAATTAAATGCAAAAACTAAAATATTTTCTTTTTGATATATTAATCTTATTTGTATTCCTTTTTAAAAATTAAAAATTAAAAATATATTTATATTTAAAAGTCAATTTTGCTAATTTGTAACACTTTGACATTTAGTAGGTCATTGCAAGAAACATCAACCACTTTGCATAGCATTTTTCAAAATTGATTTTGGAAAATGCTATAACTTTTAAATGTTGAATCTAATGCAAAAAATTTAAAAATCAATTTCTAAATGTTTTGATTGTAATTCTATCTATTATTTTTCAAAAAATTCAAAAAATCATTTTAAATTTAAAAATCAATTTTGTTAATTTATCATACATTTAGATTTGGAGTTTTTGACTACAAAGTGTGATCTAAATTAATGATTTTTAAATGAAATCTTCGTAAAATCTTTGTATAGTACTATATTAGGTAGACATATATTTGTCAAAGGTCATTTAAAAATATATTACTTTATGTCCTTCACAAGTTTACATCCATACAAGTAGGCTTCCCTTGTATGTGCAATTCCAATTAATAATAATGGTTTTGACCCCGATTTTTTTGGTCAAATCTCATCAACATCAAGTCCTTACAAATGAATTTTTAAGGGAGGCCTACTTGTAATATTTAATTTCTTAATTTCACTATTTTTGATTTATTATAATTAAAACCTCAAAATACCCCTTTTCTATCGAATCTTCTAGTCCAAGAATAAGTCATAGAAAATACATTCTTTGACAATTTAATTTTCAAAAATTAGGAAAAAATATTTTTAAGTAAATTTAAAATTGTCCACTTGTGAAGACATAACGTTGATGAGATTTGACCAAAAAAATTAGGTCTATAACATTTCTATTGTTAGAAAGCATGTACACAAAGGAGGTCTACTACTCTACTTGCATGAATATGGAAGACAAAGAATAATTTTTTTTTAATGACTTTTGATAATAACGTGTATACCTACTATAGAAATATACTTTTAAAAAATTTAGCTAAAAATAATTCATTTAGGTTACTTTTCATAGTCAAAAATCCTAAATCCTAAATTGTGACAAATTAATAAAATTGACTTTTAAATATAAAAACATTTTAAGAATAAAAATAAAAACAAAAACAAAAATCAATATATCCAGAAATAGATTTTTTTGTTTTTTTCATTAGATTTATTATTTAAAATTTGTGGAAGATAACAAGAGAGCCACTCTCATTCACTTATTGTGATGGAAAAACAATAAGTGTTTCTTGGAATGACCATAGGGATTTTTCTTACTATTTAGTGGTTTTAAATTAATGATTTTGAGCTGAAATTTTTGTGTTATATTTTCTTAGTAGGCACACGTGTTCCTACCAAAGAAAATAAGGCATAAGGCTATAATTTCAGGCATCAAATTTTGGCCCAAAAAATACATACTTTGATGTTTTAATTTGTAGAAAATAGAAAGATCAGTTTTCAAAAAATTAAAAATTGTCCATTTGGAAAGACTTCTTAGTGATGACATTTGACCTAAAAAATGAGGTCAAAACCATCTAGCTAATGTTTAGAAGTATGTGTGCAAGGGAGGGCCTATTTGCACAAATGTTTAGGGTATTAAATAATGTATTCTTAGAATATTTTTGGTAGAAATATGTGTGACTACTAGGAATATATAACACAAAAATTTCAGCTCAAAACCATTAATTTAAACCACTCAATAGTATGAAAAATCCCTATGTGTCAAAAGGTGACAAATGAACAAAATTGACTTTTAAATATAAAAATGTTTTTAAGTTTTTTGAAAAATAAGGGATACAATTAAAATCAAGATACCTAGAAATATATATTTTTTTGGTTTTGGCATTTAATTCATAGTTCAAAAGTTATAGTGTTCCAAATATGAAGCATAACCAAACTGGTAACTGTTTCTTGCAATCACCCATTACTATTGCTCGATTCAAAAATGACTTGTATAGTTGTATATCCTTTTATGAGCTAGATTGAGACTCTGTATACAAAAGATGGGCAAGGTTACCAAAATAGTTTGCTAATATGGACAACAATCATGCTTGTATTTGCAAGATGCATCTATGCATTAATACTGTACAATTCCAAAATGACTTAAGTGTTTCTTTCTAAACTAGGCTAAGATTTTATATACAAAAGATGGACATGGTAGTTTGCTAAAAGGGACTTCAATCATTCTTAGGTGATTGTAATAATGTGATGTGATTGCCAAAGATAGAAAAAAAGTAGTGGGGCCTTGTAAGTACTAGGTGTCACTTGCCATCAATGTAATCCAAATCCACCTACACTTGCACATACCTTCCAGGTCCATCTTGCTTTAATTTTTGGGTGTACCACAAGAAAAAATTGGGGGTATGAATGATTTCAAAGAATGGCTACATGTTCAATTTTCACTAAACAATGATTAACACTTTTATAATTCCATTAACTCTGTTCTTTTTACAATATGCAAGTCATTTTGAAATCATTAATGCAATTCACAGATGAATATGTGATACAATGTAAGATTCATCTATGGTTAAGGACTCCTATGCACCTATTGCCAAAAATGCTAGGATACTTTGAGTATCATTTTAGATTGTATTATTTACAATTATCCTACTTGTGGACTAACATATGATTGTACCAAATCAAGAAACACTTGGTAACTACAACAACACATACAACTTACAACAATTGCAAGAAACACCAATTCTATTCTCCATCATAATTGAAGTGAAGTTATTTATATGTTATAATTTTTGATTCCAAAGGTCTAAGAATATGAAACAATTAGTGGACCTGTCTAAATTGATGGTTCTCACGTTTTACATCCTTCATTTTTTAGAAATGAACAAATATCAATTTATATTCAAAATTTCTTTTTGTCATACACTAAGTGAGATTTGAGGGTATTCAATACATGATGAGTCTCCAAATTTAATAATCTAAAGTTGAAACTTTTCCTACCAAAAAGAATTTAGAAACATATTATTTTATGTCCTCTACATGAGTGCAAACAACACTCCCATTATACACAATTTTTGAACATTGATGGTAGTTCTAATATTATTTTTTCTGTAAAATCTCATCACCATCAATTTTTTCCAAATGAAGTTTTTTAAGATTTTAGTAAACTTTTTATTCGTTTTTACAAATTAAAGTGTCAATATACCCATTTTCATCAAATTTTGCACTTTTCTATTTCTTCTACTTAGAGAATTTTTCTAAGTTTCTCTTTTATAAGGTACCTTCTTTTTTAAGGTGTATACATTGCAAATTTGCAATATTGCACATATATTTCAAATCTGTTTAAAATTACTCTTAAAATTAAATAATTTATCTAAGAAAAAAGTATCCAGTGCCAAAATGCTACAAAATACATGGTGCTTCTTGCAATGACCCTTTAAGACTTTTCAACACTCACACTCTAATATCCTTCTTAACCCCTAAAGGTTTTTGACTATGTTTTTACCAAAACTACTCCAAAACTGTCATTTCTAAGACAACTACCAAATTTTAGAAAAAAACATTTTTGGAATAATGTAAATGTTGGATCTTGTAGTGAATTAGTTTGAAAAGATGTAGAAGAAATTTCAGAAAGTTTTGCTGTGTAGATTGTAGATTGTAAGATATTAGTGTTTGAAGTTACAAAAATCTTTTTTTACCATTGCAAAAATCCGGGAAGCTTTACTTCAGAAGGCCACGTTTGTATGAAAAAATGTTCAAAATGGTTGTTACTCTTTGGATTAATTTTTCAATGCAAGTTGGCTATATTCTTGAAATTTTTTAAATCATTTGGAATTGTACAACATGTACAAAAAAAATAGTAAGTAGAAAAAAGTAGAGAATAATTCAAAATACTAAATTGTTAACAATTTATTTATTGAATTGAAAAATGCCAATCCCAATAGTTCAAATGTTGTTATAAACAATCTATAGCCAATGTTTTTATATTTTTTCAAAAATATTGAAAATTGAGTAAAATAAAGGACTTCAAAGTTTATTTTAGAATACAGATTCCATAACTACCCGCAAACTAAAATCTTTCATAACTTTTGACTCATTAATCCAAATTATGAGAGCATTAGTTACTTTAGTGGTAGAGCAAGACCATTTGACCAAGTAGTTAGATATGCAAATTGTAAATGCCATGTGTGATCTTTAGACCAATCGACTTAAGGTGAGAATTTGTAGGGTGAAAAATGACATGACTATTTGACTTCGATATAATTTCAGAGTAATAAATCTTCACTCTTTGTAAATTTTTTGTACTAGTTTAATAAACAAATTGATTGTGAATTTATGTTCTTGTATTCAAAGCAATTAGGCTAGTAAACATAGTTACTAGACCAATTGACAAATCATTAAAATTGAAGAGGTAATTAAAGACTTTATAAAGGTGTATCTTCACACCATTATATATATAAATTGTGGGTTTGATTAAGTCGAAAGAATAGGAGCCATGACTATTTGACACACCCTAAACAATTTGATATAGAATTCTAGTTTAAGATTGGGACAACATGTTGTGAGTTTGCATTCATGGGAATTGGATTGATACTAGAATAGGCTAAATAAATCTTTACACGTCCCTTGAAAAGCATTTATAGAATTAAGATTTATGTTTTATTATCAAAATTGAGTGATAATCCTATATAAAAGTGACTTTAGATACAAAACAATAGGCTATTTGACTTTTTCTAATTGAAAGAACCACCACTAGGGGATTTTTTCGGTGTTGTTTCCCAAGTAATCCTACACTACATACTTGCTTTTGAATGATTTTTGCTTAAAGGCACTTTGTGGTTGGAAGAACTTTGTCATTGGAAGACCTCTTTGTTTCAAGGGCTTTACATTTCAAGGTTTTCTTTTTTCTTAAAAACTTTAGACTAGTTTCAATTTGGAAGTTTGCTTTTGTATAAAGTATTTTTTTTGGTATGCTTTGTGTTTTAAAGAAATTAATGGTTAAAATGGCTCTATGTTTCTCAAAACTTTGTGTTTGATTTGGTTTGGTTTCAAACTAGTTCTTACTTCACAATAGTTTGTGTTAAGGAGGAGGATTTTCTTGAATGTACTTTGTATGGCAAGTGCTTCATGTTCACAACTAGATTATGAATTTCACTTGTCTTGTTTAGTATGTCTTTTTTTGAATGTGACATTTTTTGCAATGAATTTCATTGTGCTCACATTTGGTGTACAAAAAAAATGTTGTTGTTATGTATTTATATCAAACATAGATATATAAAATCATCACAAAAGAAATTATTACATGAAGTATAGGGCACTTGAAATTATCAAAATTTTAAAATTTAGATAAATGTAGCCCGTAAAGAAATCCCAAACATTTACCTACATAGCTCCTATGGAATGGGGGCTTGAATGCAAGGTACCCAAGAATATCCTATATAGTACATTGCCCAAGGTTAGACTACTAATGTTGCAAAGTTCCTATAATTTTGATGGTCTAGAAACTTCTACTCTAGGCTTCTAATGCCATCAAATCCCTTCTAATGAGTTTAGCTTATTCCAAATCATCTTGGAATGCAAAAAAGAGAAGTGAAATCACAATACATTATTAATTTTGGGATGACATTCTTGTGCAATGTGAAAATTTTGTATTTGAAATCTAAAAGATAAAATTTTAGATACAAACATCTAAAATATGTAGGAAAAAAATTAAAGATCTTTGCCTTTAGAGATTGCAAGGTAGTAGGCCACTTCAAATTGGTAATTAGAAAAGTTTTTTTTTGAAATTTCCCTAATATAGCTAACAAAATTTGAATCCTCTTAGATTGTAGTTTAAAAACTAATATTTTTATTTTTTGGGACAAATTTATGTCATATTTTATTAGTTATATACATGCCAAATTTCAAAAGTTGATGAGGTTTATAGCAAAAGATGCCCAAAAGATGCTTTGAAAATGTCCAAATGTCCAAATGATTTTAGAAAATAGAACTCTTGCATATAGACATGTGACAAAGAAAAAAATACATTCCTTCTAAAGAAATACATGTTCACATCTTATGTCAAAAATTTGTGAACATCCAACCAAAATTTACTTCATAGGAATCTACCTAAGATTTTTTGTGTACATTGATTAAGCATTTGGTTCTTTAGGGATTAGGATTTATGTAGATTTCCATGCACCTAATGAGACTAATAGTCTTGATGTAATGTAAAACAAAATTGTTTTATATATATGTTAGATATGGTTCAAAGAGATAAAGGATACACTACAAATTCATATATTACTTTATTTGATTTAAAAGCGTACAATGGCATGCTTTAGTTTTTGATAATATTCTAATGATACAAAGATCTACATTGAATAGGGCTGTTGAGGGGGCTTATACTAATTAATCAACATTTTGCACTATATAAATATTTACTTGTATTGTACATCAATAGTTATTGAAGTCTCCAAGGTTTTTACATTTTGTTTAAAACATCTACAATTTCTACAATAAGTCCCTTTAATTTTTGGTTCATTTAATCTCCCTACATAGTGTAAATTTTATTCTTCAAAAATCGGAGTTTAAATTTAGGAAATACATGATTGATTCAAAGACTTATTCTTCTATTTATTTCCTACATTTAGAGATGTAATTTATACACGATGAAAAGTCATATCTCAATTAGCATGTGTCCAAATTTTGTAAATAAAAGTGCTCTTGGATTGAGATGTCATCCAATTTCTCTATCCATGAAGTTTGTAAAAAATTGTTACAATAAACCCATTTCCTTAGAAGTGTTGATTTTCACTGTTAAACTCAATCCTTTTTTGTACAATTAGGATAAAATCCAGACTCTTTCCATGTACTCCTTGTAAAAATCTTGTAGTATCTATAAATTCTAACCTCCTTAAAAAGATTGGCAATTCCACCTACAATAGCAAGAATCATTATAATGGTTCCAAGTATAACACAAGCCTGTAGAAAAGGCCACCATGTAATACATTAGATACAATGAAGGTTCTACAAGGCTACAATCCCTTTAACCCCTAAAAAATCAAATTTTAATGTTCAAAAAATGTCAAATTTGATTATATTGTGAAAATTTAATTTCATGTAGGCCAAATTTTAAATCATTAGAAAATTAAAAAATATATAAATAAAACCTAAGATCATAGCAAAAGTCTCCACAAGACCTACTCATATGTGCAAAGAAATTTGCAAGACTTAATGATAAATCTTACCATTGTAGATTTTCTTTTCCTTTTTCAAAGACATAGATTAAATATAAATACTAATGTACTATAATCAATGATAGAGTGGAAAATTCATATTCTCTTGAATGTTTCAAATATGATTCTAATTAACTTAGATTAAATCAAATTAAAATGCCACCAAGTTAATTTGGATGTACTTTAGAGATCAATTCAAAGTACATTCATGCCAAGGGGGCTAACAAGAAAATTTAATCAAGCTAATGAACTCACCCAATTAATGTAATGAGCTCTTGTCCACCTTCTTGAATTCCCTTTTATACACAACCATAGTATAGAAGGGAGCTACAAACAACATAATAGACCAACGTCACTAATAGAGACTCTATATGATATAATTGTAAAACAATTCATCATAATTTTCATTAGCTAGTTTTCAAGTTCATTTGAGCATAATGTCTTGTAATAATAAATCCAAAAAAATAAAGAATAATAAAGAATATGACGTACAATGTACGTTGTTGGAGCAATTACAAATCCGCCAAAGAATCCGAGAAGTGGAGAGAAGAATGGAAAAATTATTGCAAGTAATGTTGTAGTAACTGCAATTCCCACAAAAGCATCATTCAAAAATAATCAAAGTTACTAATGTTGTATAAGATTTGAATAAGAAATCAAGCTACAACCTAGAAAGTTGTTTATAAAAAATTATGAAACTAAAAATCATGATGTGTATCATACTTACCTATGTAAATTGTTCGAACAACGTATGAAGGATAATTTGTAACAACCTCTAAAACCTTGAATACAGGAATGGCAAAAATCTGCAAGTGCAAATGACATATATCTTGATTTGATTAAACCATTTTTACAAAAGCATCTTTGCCTAAGTATGTGATTTACAAAAATCATTATATACAATGATTTAAATTGGTTAAAATCCAATGCCCAAGTCATACAATTCATTTTAGTTTAGCGATAATGATAATGAAAACTTTATTGTTCTAAATAAATTAATGCCAAGAGCCTTGACTTGTAATATTTCAATGCATTACACACCTGATAATTCTAACATCCAATATTAATGCCAAATTTACAATTATGATAGAAAATCATCTATCTTATAAATGAAACATTGTCAAAGTAACGGTCAATTTTAAATTGATTAGTCCATGAGAAGCATTTTGCTATTGTAATTTTTGTTCATAAACAATAAGTTCCATCTAAAATGTGTTCAGTATATTTGATAAATGGTCACAATATAGATGTTCATTAACTTGTGCAAAACAATGTAATTCATAAGTGAATGCTTCTAAATGACAAGAACAAATAAAAAACAATTGAGTTATTAGTAAAGTCCCCCCCACTTTGAGCATGACTTTTTTTGAAGTTGAGAAGGCAACTATAGTTGAAGCGTCAAACTTTTTTGCAAGATACTTATGTCGCACGACTTCAAAAGTGGGGACCAAACTTTTTTAGGCACCATTTTGATGGAAAAATAAGTTTCATACCCACTTTTATTTCAACTTTTTTAACTCAACCAACTTTTTCACAAAACTCATGGGTTTTAATCCCCGTTTAGGGTACTTTACAAATAACTCAAATATAGGAAGCAAAACTTTCACAAATTCTAGTGGAGTGAGGTTACCTGATAACTTCCAATAAGACGAATGATCAACATGATGTTGGTTGCAATTACCCATCCTCGTGGGACTTTACCCATCATGAAACCTAAAGCATTGCTGCTCACTTCGTTCCCATACACACTATAGACCGCAATGGCCATGGGGAAGTAGCAAAGGGTTATCACCAGATACGCGAACTTCACTCCCTTCATCATCGTCTTCTCCGAAGGAGATGGTAACTCGGTTTGAATGTCCAAAACAACATTGTGAGCAGCATATGCAAACGCAATAACTCCAATTGCGTTGAAGGCTTGAAACACACGATCAGCTTCATTTAATTCCGCACTCTTCAAATCAGCACCTAAATTGCCTGCTGGCAGACTCTTAGGTCGATGAAAGCTAGCATCACCACGATGCTTGAAACCGCTAGACACAAGCGAGATCCACGCAATTGTTGAATAGCTGTCAACCAAGAAGATGAAGTTGTGAGCATTGCAACAACTGAAATCAAAATGAAAGTGACAAAATGGATTTGATACATAGTAACCTGTACTGCTCAAATCTTTTTGGAATGTCTAAATATGTAATACTACATCTTTGAACAACATATTGCTTACCCCAATTTCATAAACCTGGTCATAAAGAAAGGTAGCTTTCTGAAGATTCAAGCATGATATTTGGATAAATGAGACATCGTTTGGACAAAACGTCATCCAATTTAAGCACAATGTGCATCATCCAGAATATGGATTTTAGGATGTTTAGGGCTTCAAGCAACATTGAACATTGATGCAGAGCATATTGGAACAAACCTAAGTTTTGTGCACCCAGAATCGCCACCTAAAATCATGGTCAAATTCATCCTGTTACAGTGGATGGAAACATGGCTAATAAAAGCTTACCAAGTTGACATGACTGCTGCAACCACTGCAATCCATTTGATGGAGTTATAATTTGGTAACACACATGAGAGGGCAACTTGGAGGGCACCGAATGCTACAAACCAAATATATATGGGCACTTGTTGTCCCCCATGGTGATGGCAATTTCCCAGTATACGGATCATAGCCTCTCCTACAGCAACGGTGAAGAGCACGTCCAGACTAACCTCAACAACCATTTGCATCGGCAGAACAATCCGGCGACCTAAAGGAGTGCCGAACGCTCGATCCCCAAGATCTTGGTACGTCATGTACCGTTTCCCAGGGTCTACTTCATGGAGTTCCACCAGTTGCTTCAAGGTGAAGTAGGTGATGAAGGATGCGACAGCCATTACCACCAGTCCACCCCTGGAACGACACACAAAATTCTGAGTTCAAGCATACGCTCCGCATAGACGTACCACATTGGAAGAACTGCACGAGCATTATGGATTTCAGGACGATAGTGGGTGGGAGCCTCTCTTAGCTTGAACAAGATTAAGCTAGGAATCCATCAAAGGAGAATTGCAACTGCAATATGGAATACGTGAGGAACCCAAAAGCAAAGATCACACACGGCGTTTGAATTCTTTCCACCATGGAACAAGAGAAAGAAGCAAATTCGACAACACAACGGAAAGATGTTGACTCAAGCACTCCGTGAGTCTGTTGCAACAAGACGAATTGCAACAGAATTATAATTATAAGGACTCTCACTATTTGAATCAGTGTGCGTCAAATTAGAGAACACAAAGGAAAGATGCTGATTCAAGCACTCCGTGAGTATGTTACAACAACTTTTCCCTTTCACCCACGTTTCCCCTTGCACCAACTTAATATTGCTTAATGCTTCTGCGTATTGATCTAACTGGTCACCTAACCAAAATAATTGCTTGTGAAACCAACCGCTGCAAAGATTCTTGCCTAGAGTTTACGCCTCGCAAGCATGAGAACCAAGGATAAAACTTATATGGTTTATGTAGAGGGATCTATTACAAACTGATGCCCCATCGGCAATTAATAGGGTACTGTATTTTCAATCAAGGTTGGAAGGGATTTCCATTTTCTCCTTGGAATGTATGTTTTTGTACTTTAATTTCTCAAGGTTTGAATCAATAAACTAATGAAAAATAAGTGACCAAGAAAGTAGGAAACAATGAGTGAGAAAGTAGTTCTTAAATGATCAGAATTGGATGACTCTAAATGATGGTCATGGGTGAAGTCCAACTTCTACCTTTCAAAATTCTTAGTAATTTCAATTCAAGAGATAAAATTACCAATTTTTTTGTAATACCCATCATTTCTATCACCACACCTCTAAAAATATTTGCTTTACATTGCACTATCCTTGATCATCTCTAAATGTGCTTATTTGACCAACTATAGGTTCCTCTACTATAGTCACAAGATGTCCAAAAAAATACTTGCTACAAGTATTTATAAATTTCTTTCATTTGCTGGCAAAAAACTATGACAATTTCATGATGTGAACCACACTTATTCAAACACTAGTAGGTATGGTCACGTTAAGCATCACTTTAGTAGGGGCACTCTTCAATATATAACAGATGATTCTTGCCAAGATAAATTTTTTTTTTAACATAATTACTTTTTTCATGCAGATAGATAATATTCCTTAAATTAGTTCAATTTCAAGCCTATTTCTTAACCCCCCTATGCATTGCATAGTCTATTCCAAGGATGACAAACAAAGTGAAGTTTTGCTCAAATAAAGCCTCATTCTTCCAAAGTCTCATTCGTGCTTAAATCTCTAGAACCAATTTGCTGAAACTGACAAAGTAACATATTCATACAAGAATATAAGGAGAAACAAGCGGACATTTCAGAGAAAGATTTGAGGCGCAGATGAATTCAAACCAGGAGAGGAACACCATAGCATGCGGCAGACCAAGCACCCCAAGGCCAATGATGGCGGTAATGTTGAAGGCAGCCGCCGTCCACCAATTGGACGTCCTTTTAATGCCGCCATCCTCGGGCACACGATTAATGATGCGGATTCGGCGATCGGAAGCAGCTTCACCAGCAACTCTATTCTGCAGCGGCATCACACAGGCGACAATTTCGGTGAAATTCGCAGTTTCACTACTTTGACATTTTCAGGACGTGCTACCTGAAATGTTAATCTATATTATTGGTAGTCTTGAGAGCATTTGTGTTGCATCGCGTAGACATTCCATTAAGTGAGCATACACCAAAATACATTCAGTGCGCTACCCTAAAATGAAATATGCTCGGTCATTGGCATCCTTCCTGTAGATGTATGTCACAATTTTTGGCGCTGGAATCAAACTAATTTAATGATATTGACAATAGGGCATCTGATCACTTGGATAACAAAAATAGCATTAAAGCACTTCTTGATTGCGTTGTGGGGATTACTTACTTCACACACTTGGCTGGGCTTCAGCATCAACATTATGATTCATTTTGGTATACAAAGATCGGAAAATCTACACTGGCCCAACATTCTAGCAGACCCATGAACTCCATCCGTGTCCATATACCGACAACAATGTTACGGGCAAGGTTTCAAGAGAGTAGAGCCAGAGCTGACGTGGGATGCTGTTCCTGGTCCGATGTTTTACATGCACAGTATACGACTATCTAATCACACGTTTACAAAAGAAGACACCATAATACTAGAGAGGGAAAAGATACAAAGACACAACTATGCACTTTGTGCTCAATGCTTCCATGTTAGCCTACCTTTACTGAAATGGGCCTTAATTTGAGATTACAAATTGGAAAATGATCAAGAGCTAGCCAGGAGGCTCAAGAGCGTTATCAAACATAGTGCCCAAGTTGTTCAACTCGATTGAATCAGAAAATGAACTTCGGGATTTTGTCGCCTTTCAACTGGAGAATGCGATAGTTTCATGGTAGCCTTGTACATTGGACTTGGCATCGTGCCCTAGGTATGCACATTGAAATACGATGTAAGTGTCATCCTCAACTACTGAATTCAATTTCGCTACAACGGTGGAATTCATAGCCCCCAAATCGTGACACCCAGATGTAAAAATCTTCAAACACTAAGACAGAACTCATAACTTCAATTCATAGCCCCAAAATTGTAGCACTTGTTTGCACAAAAGTTTTCAACCTAAACTACGACTGGGATAGGTTCAGGTTCTCCAGTGCGCGCGCCCACCTTGAAAGTGCAAAATTCGTGAATCTCCCCCAAATTACCGACATCGACGTTTTAGTATAGCTAACACCTATTTTCACTTTCCTCAAACTAAAACTATAATTACTCTAGGACCACTTTGGCGTCAACCGGAGCAAGCAGAAATCTCTTCACAAAACAGAAGGAAATTCACGGTGAGAATACAAAATAATACTACGACACTGATGGAAAGAATGACTTTACTGTACTACGGGGTAATTCAGAACGTCACAGACATCCCATGTTGCATAAATACGTAGAGCAGCTTCCAACTGAGAATTCAAACCCTTGACACATCTTACAGGTGACCGAGATTGTCCGCAAGAGCTACGTACCTGTGCTGTGAACTCCGCCATCCCTCACCGGCAATCAAATCTTCCCCCGCACCAATCGTCTAGCTACTCAATACGCTTTGCGCTGAGACGCCCACTTCCAGTTGCCGGCAAACACGAATGAGCACTTGTCAGTACCACGCGAACAAATCCGCCCACCTTGTCAAAGGCGAAACCAGGCCGGCAGCAGGTCACATTTGCGCATTACTGCGAAATGACAAAAGAATACGGGCACATCCGACTCACACTTCCTGGATTCGAAAGTCGAACTGCGCCGGGCCTACAGGACGACGGTGCCTGTCTGCCTGAGCTCCAACTCACTCCAGCGTTGTGATTGAGACCTTGTAGGCATTGAGGTTTGTGGTGGAGGGGAGACATCTAGGGATATCCGAGTATACTGGGGGGGTCGCCGATACTACATTCTACCCGTGGCGGAGCAGCAACTCGGTCGTGTGTGGGGCGAAAAAAGGTGCTTGCCGAAGCTTCCTCGACCTACAGGTCCCTTCTGGATGCTCTTGGCAGTCCCGTGCACGGCTTCTGCTACTTTCTGTAAAGAACGTCGTCATCCTATCGTCACAGCAACCCTCCTGTTCGTCGAGATGATCGACACCCCGACGAAATCTCCTAGAAACATAGATCTGTCCCAGGCAAGGGAGGCTACAACACCAACGATGGCGAAGACGAACATTGACCTAATTTCGGGAGCTTCGGGAGCGCAGAAGACCTCCGGGAGAACACCGAAGTTTCCTGTCGTCAGGGGAGGTCCCACAAAAAAATCACCTAATTTATCAATTAATTATGTCAACTTTTGAAGTACAAGAAAATTTATGAGTGCCACTTTAGTCTTTAAAAATATCTGGCAATCGGCATCTCCACCTCGCTCAGCCCTGATTCCTGTTGACTTTCTCATCTTTCTTGCCGACTGAAGTACGTGTTCTAATCATTTAAGCACGCAAGTTGCTCTATCTCCTTGCGTTGTAACATGTATTGATTTGTAACATTTCTCCGACTGAACGTCACTATCGGCTCCGTCCAAGTTGCAAAGAAAGATTCTTCACGTACAAGCTGGAGAACTGATCATAACCTGCAGAGACTCGAATCTCGGTGATGTGTCGCGCTTCCATTGGCTTCCCGTAACGAAGTTCTGCACCATAATTATCGACCGATGCATTCAACGGATTTTCGTATCCGACGTGTTCCAACCTACCCGGTTGACAGGTCAGCTCGGACAGGACTTCTTGCCAGCGGGGCACTTGTTCGTTGACAGAAACTCGTAATGAGCCCCTTCATCGACAGAATGTTGGTGAAGTTTGTCTTCGTTAACGAAGAGAATCATCGCGAGTGTTGTGGCACTCATTGCAACTCCCATTGCAAACTGCCATTCAATGCGAAGTGAAGGGAGTGCGCAGTATAAAGTTGAATGGGCCACATCGGGTATCTATAACCCGATACGAACAAGTTGAGACTCAACAGCATTGTTGTCAAATACGCAAATCCATTCAACCAATTAAGCACCGGTGTGCAGTTACCGGATTGATCGATATAGGAACTTTAATTAGTACTTCAATCCAGCAGCTGAATCGTTTTGGTAACCGTTTTAACACGTCCTATCAATATCTTAGTAATTTGTAATTGTTCAAAGGTTGTTTCCAAGATTTGAGAAGCAACATTGTAATATAAAACAAAAAACAAAAAACATCAAAATGTAAACAAGAACTAAGATTGATTTGGAACCGGGGGTGGTTGATTCATCGAAGGTCATGATCAATTGTGGGATCGATCTACAAACATGGTGGAAAACCTTAACGCCAGTAGACGATACCCGGGAAGATGGAAGGTAGGTAGGCGGGTACATGAGAGGTTGGTAGGTCGTTAAGTCACCTCGATTCGAGTCTCTGCAGGTTATGTCCAATAACCTGCCTCCTCTCGGAGGTTATATAGTCCTTAAAACAATCTGGCAAAACAAAAAAACAGAGTCCGTGTAGCCTTGACATGGGTGTCGGTCAACCTCACTCGGTTTTCAGACCGCGTCTTCTACTATACGAATGGCCCTCCTTCGGCACAACTAATATAAGCTGAGAGCTCCTCCCCTTTCGTTTTTGTCACTCAATTAGGGTTGCAGCTACGATCGTTTAGATGGCCATGGCCTGGTCTCAGACATCGTAGAACTATTTGCGGCCCTTCTTCTTGCAAGTGCGAAATTAAGATCGTTCAATTTTCTCTGCGGTAAACCGTAGCTTGTCCACTGGGCGCTTCGATAATCGTTATAGAGTCTCCATAGGAGGTAGAATTGACTCTTGTAGTATCCTCAATCGAACAAACCTTTCGACTTTAGATATATCAGCAGACCCGATTTCACCCTGAACTCTGCACACTTATACGTGCATTCTCTTTCCTAGATTGAAAAACTAATCGATGCATGCGCCGACTGCTAAGTCGGTTTACTAGTTTGTATTTGTAACTGTCAAGGTTCATCTGGACAGCCTGGTAGTGAGTTTCCTCCGTTTCTCCGTTTGTTCTATTTAACTAGTTCATTGATCGAATCAGGCACTATAAATGGACCTGTCTGTGTTCTTGATCCTTCTCTTCGTCACCTTGCAATTCGTTGCGGAGTACTATAATTGGAGTCAGTACAGAGTGAAGTTGGGCATATTCATCGCCACTCTCATCATCACCTTGCCAAACATCACATTCATGGTCATTGATTGGTGGCAGTCCCCGCACTCCAAGATCTCCTTGTTGGTTTTGAACACGTTCCAGCCGATACTTCGAGGAGAAACGTATAAATTGTTCAGGTGGTTGAAAAGTGTGGGAATGGGTTTAACTTCTGACGAGCTCAATTACCTGCCCATTTCAAACCCCAGTAACAATTCTGATTTCTTCATGACCAGAGAATGCTTTGACCAAGCTTCAAGAAGTGTAGGGTTAAAGGTCATACCAGAAGATGACGACGTGCCCGAACTTCCATTCCCTTTTTTGGACTGTACCGGATACTGGCTTTACAATGGACTATAGAAATGAGACTGTCATTGTTCAAGAGTTAAGGTTCAGTAGGAAATTAATGGATTTTACGAGGAAGTTGGGCTATGAAGATTTGATAAGTCATCGTTCGTTTAAGTCCAGTTTGATAACAAATAAAATTTACAGAAATGTGGATGTCCCGAAGGCAAATCGGATGAAGAGTCGATTGGTCAAAATATGTTACTCTAAATTGCCTATCCTAGCGGAATTTGAAAGGAGACGGGAGTGGAATTATTTTCATGCAGCTTCCACTCTTGACTACCTCGACAAAGACCTCGTGCTCATACAGGCTCAAGGAGAACCCCTTGCAGTGGGGTAGTTTGTCCTTATTCCAACATCATTGTGGTCGGGTTTGAAGGCCATGCTGAACAGAAGATGCGGAATGCGTCAAATTGTTGGAATCAAATTGCAAGTAGCTGAACAAGGTGATGGATG
The DNA here is from genome assembly GCA_947034885.2 of Thuidium tamariscinum. Classification (NCBI taxonomy): domain Eukaryota; kingdom Viridiplantae; phylum Streptophyta; class Bryopsida; order Hypnales; family Thuidiaceae; genus Thuidium; species Thuidium tamariscinum. The sequence goes on from OX344751.2 coordinate 13,264,989, forward strand.
ATGCTCCGAGAACCAGTGTCTAAATGACGAATTTTATTAAAATGGCGGTATTTCATATGGCATTTGTCAGACCGTACGGTCTGAACTGATAACTGACATCTAGATAGGTAAAGATTTTCTTAACATCTAGGACTTATATAGATTTCAAAAATCTATATCAGATTTAGACCTCAGACTGTTTGTTTTGAAACATCTTGGACACATAGATTTTAGTCATCTACAACCCATATAGATTTAAAAATCTGTAATGGATTTAGATTTCAGACTGTGTGGTCTAAACTGTAAAAAGTATCAAAGTAATGGATGAAATTTCACCATTTAAATGAAAGTTGCCATCTAAATATTTCCTTACATATCTCTGCTTTTGATTCAATTCCTTCATCTTCAGGAATCAAATTCATGGGGCCTTGAACAAGATGCCGACATTCTCGCTTGGTCTTGATTGAGTGACATTAAACCTGTTGCTGAGGGTGGGTAATCCACACAAGGTCGACTAAGTTAGGAGCTTAGGTTTATGAAGAATTCATTTGGATGGTTACTATGGGAGATGTAAACTTTTTTAGGATTTAATCCAGGCTGTGCGGATTACGTGCAGAGTTTGTGTTCTTACTTGAAGTCGTGTAGAAAATATGTAGCCTGGATTTAACTTTCTTTGTTCAATCTGTAATTATCGATGGTGTGCGCTTATTATGGAATACAAGTTTCTGAAGCAGAGTTCCATGCAAACAAAAACTGCATGATGTCATTTCCTGCGAGCAATGTAGTTCCCCTTCAGTTGCTTGCTATACTCAGAAATGTACCGCTGAGCACTTCAACTTGATTTGATGCGTAACGTTAAGGAATTGCTCTTTCAAGGAGAGTAAATGGTTCCCTTGGAGGTTTTCTGTCCGTTACTTCTCCTACCGTTACGATTGGGGGTGGGTTAAGACGTGATGAAAGTGCTCTCATTATCGAATTTGTTGATGGTTTTGGTCATCACGATTGTGAAGGAAGCATTTGAATCCACATGTAACGCGAAGAGCGAATACCTGCTTGGCAGTTCTGTCTAGCTTATTATTTTCCACCTGATCGAAATGTATCACTAGAGTCCTGCGGTCAGATGCACAGAGTATGATCGAGTACGTCCCATTGAATGGGCGGTTGCATCCAGCTCCAATAGTATCTATATATTTTGTTCCCTCAAAGATTCAGCCGTTCAACCCGGCCCGCTTTCAACCATATTCTGAGGACCATAACGCGTGCGTTCAATTGCGGCAGTACGTGAATCTCTAGCTCGTCCATGTTAGATATATAAAGCTTATGGCAGTACGTGTCTATGTTGTTTTCTCAAAGATTCAGCCGTTCAACCTGGCCCGCTTTCAACCATATTCTGAGGACGATAACGCACAGGTTTAATTGCTGCAGTGAATTCCTAGCTCCTCCATGTTAGATATATAAGGTGAGTCTGATGGCAGTACGTCTTCTCCGAGCTGTTTGCAAAGCACGGGAGGGTTCGATCGATCTGGAGTCTCATTGAGAAATTTCGAAGGCGACTTTGAAGTGGGCACAAGGGGAGCTCCTGAACGTCAATTTCGATGTTATTAAAATACTAACTGTAGTTCTCTGAAATCGTAAAGTACTACCACTCCTAGCTAGCTAGATTTCGACGTTGTGGGCAAATTTGTCACAATTTTAATTCGGAGCTGGAATCATGTCAATTCAATGAAATTCGATCAGTGCCATTCCTCGTTATAAACTTAATTAGCTCGTCCCTGTTTCTGGATCTGTGTTTTCCGCATTCTGCACTGATTGCAGCATCTGTTGCATTAATTGTCACTGGCTGAGTTCCTGTACTCGCAAGTGCTTCTCTATCTTCCCCTTCCCTGGAATTTAGCGTCCACGGAGGTTCAATCTGCGTCCGTGGGGAGTTCCTCACCGGGAGATACGGATTGCTAAGACACACTTTGTTGTCAACCTGGAGAGACTGGTGGAGCCTCCAGATTGTTGGGTTCCTTTACTTCATGGCAAATTTCGTTAAAACGGCGGTATTCCATTAAATGGAGCAGGTTCTAAAACCAATCAGGCTCTAGAGGTACATTTTTCACTTTCCAATGTACAAGTGGTGTGCATTTGAGGAGGTGGGCGGTTTTAGAGCCCACAAAAATGCACTTTTCTGCAACTTCAGAAATTCATAACTAATTCTACAAAGATTCAAAAAATATGAAACAACTTGGGTTAGATGCCAATTTCTCTTGCCTTTCAAGGAAAATTTACTGAAAAATATTTTAAGTTCTACCTCCCCAAAAGTCAGCTTCACCTCTTAGATGAGCGGTTTATGAACCTCCTACCTTAGTTTGATACTTTTGACAGTATAGAGTTTAGACCACATGGTCTAAAATATAAAACTATCATAGATTTTTGAAATCTATATGTGTTGTAGATGTCTGAAATCTATACCTATCCAAGATATTTTAGACTAAACTGTCTAAAATCTAAATTTATCATAGATTTTAAAAATCTACATCATGTGTCTTAGATTTTTCAGAATCTATACCTATCCTAGATGTCAATTTCAGTTTAGACTGCACGGTCTGAAAAATGGCATTTGGAATACCGCCATTTTAACAAAATTCGCCATACTTCACATTAGACGACTGAAGGCTTTGGATAGTGTGTTTGCCACTGCTGCTCGAGTCGCTTCCGTATACGAGTGTGACTTTGATCATGTGAGCGTTCTGTGACAGTTTTGTGCACCTTTGATGCTCTCGAGATGGTTCGAGAGTTTTAACCTCGAAATAGACGAGACGGCCTTAGAACCAAGGTACTTTGCTAAAAATAATATAGAGTACAATTTTTTAACCTACAAGTGCATTCTTCATATCTATTAGTTGTAACCTTGAAAGTCATCCATTGGCCATTTTGGGGTCTTTGTTTCCTTGCAGAGGTTCTCTTTCTCCTCGGGAGGCCATTGATTATGTTCCACTTGTTTTAGAGGTAACTCAACTTATAACACATAAATTTTAACACCATTATAAAAGAAACTCATTTATATTTGTGGGTGATTGCATGAAACACTAGTCCTATTTTCCATCACTCCAATTTTTCATCACAATTGGAATGATGTTCTTTTCTATTATAACTTTTGAATTAAAAGATTTAAGAATATGAAATAATTAGCGAACTTCTCTAACTTGATGGTTTTCACATCCCTTATTTTTCAGAAATTTAAAAAAATTGTTTTATATTTAAAATTCGTTTTTGTTAATTTGTCACAAATTGAAGTTTAGGGTTTTTTACTACTACTACAAGAGTCCCCAAATTTAATGATCTAAAGCTGAAATTTTCATGGTACATTTGCATAGTAGGAAAGTATATTTCTACCAAAGGAAATCTAAAAATATATTATTTTATGTTCTCCACATATGTGCAAACAACACTTCCATTGCACGCAATTATTGAACATTGATGATGGATTGATGGTGCTAAGATTATTTTTTTGGTGAAATCTCATCACCATCAACTCTTCCCAAATTGAAAATTTTTAGATTTAAGAAAAATAATTTTTCCTATTTTTTACAAATTAAAATATAAATATGCTGATTTTCATGAGATTTTGCACTTTTCTAGTTCTCCTACTTAGAGAATTTTCCTAAGCTTTTCTTTCATAGAGTACCTTCTTCTTTAAGGTGTATGCATTGGACATACTTTTCATATTTTCTTAAAATTGTTTTCCTAATTAAATAATATTTCCAAAGAAAAAAGTGTCCAATTCCAAAATGCTACAAAAAAAATGGATAGGGTTTCTTGCAATGACCCTTGTGCCTAAAAAAACATTTATATCCTATCTTAAGTAGGATTGCTAAAAATCAAGTGTATTTGTATTCTAATAAATACTAGTAGATGCTCATTTTACAATGTTCAATGTTTATAAAAATGTTAAAATTAAACCACATATTTAGAATACCTACTTATTGGATTTGACGTCTTCTAACTTTTGCATTCAATACTTAAAGGTTATTCTTGAAATTCAATTAGGTGTAGTAGTAACTTATTTACATGTTGCAAGAAATTAGACTTCATTAATGCACAACCATGGCTATCAATTTAATTCAATTTTGAGTTGATATCCAACATAATTCTTAAAAGATAAGAGTGTTTTTCAAGAGAAATTGTTAGAAATTGCCATTTTTTAGTACATTGACTAAAATTGCCAAAAAATTTATTTTTTGAACTTTAACTATACAAAAAGGTATTAGAATATTCAATATTATATATGGTGAATTTTGTTGAAATGGAAATATTCTAAATGCCATTTTCAGACCACTCGATTTGAATTGAAACTGACATCTAAGACTGGTATAGATTTTCAGACATCTTGGACATATATAGATTTCCAAAATCTACGATAGATCTACATTTCAGACCACATAGTCTAAAACGTCTTGGACACATGTAGATTTTAGACATGGGTGATTGCAAGAAACACTTGTCCTTTTTTTTGTCCCTTCACCTTTAGGAGGTAGTTGTTTGCTGATAACTTTTTCATATCTTGTTCATTTGAATTGAAACTTGAAATGAAGGTGCCCACAAAAGTTTTCAATTTTTTTAATATTTTTAATTTTTTCAAAATTATTTTACTATTTTTAAACTGCCCCCAATTGGGTGTCTACTTTGGCCATTTTGGGGGGTTTTAGTCCGCCTATTTTTGACCCAAAAATGCAAATTTTGAGCTGAAAATTCGCATGCAAGGACCTCACCTAAAGTTACACAAGACATGAAGAGATTTTTTGAAAATATCATATTGTTCAACCTCCACATGTCATCAAAGTGGCTGACTTTGCGCAAGTGTAGAGAATAGAATTTATTTTTTCCAAAGATGAAATTAGTTGGAAAAGAAAGACCCTTACTTGGAAAAAAAACGGATTTTTTATTTTCATTTTTTGAATTTCTTTACTATTTTTACCAAATTAGTGGAAAAAAAAGAGCTATTTTCATTGTATTTTCTATTGTCTATAACATTTAAAGAAAAAATTTCTTAGGTCTGAATTTCAAGGGACAAAATATTCTCATTTCTCTTCAATTTATCCATATTTTTTTCAACTTAAAAAAAATTTATTCCAAAAGTCACAGGACTCATAGGACTCATTGATTTTGAGCCATTTTGAGCCAAAACCAATAAGTGTTTCTTGCAACAACCCACATATACAATACCTATAGATTTCAAAAATCTATGACTAGTTTAGATTTTAGACTGCACGGTTTGAATTGTCAAAAGTGTCAAACTAATGGAATGCTGCCATTTTAACAAAATTTGCCATACATGAATTTGTGAAAAAAAATGTGAACCATTTACCCAGGTGAATTGAAGGATTATGATATTTGGAGTCTGAAAAAAAATTCTATTAAATTCATGTAAGAGGCAAGGTCAACAAACTTTAAGTCCTCTAAGAACACAATTTTTGTTTTTTTATGAAAGAGCATCTTTTTACTATTGAAATCTAAATCTTGTTAAGTTTTCTTATACAAAATTTTAAAAGCAAATATGGATTCTAACTTATTGCAAATCATTGTATGATTAAAGAAAGTTAAGTGGTTTGGTTGTACATACTAGTCATTTTTTCAATGATTTTGCGAAGTGATGGATTCTTTTAATTTGAAATCCAAATGATAAAAACTTACAAAGAAACATTAGGAATATGAGGGAAGATTTCAAAATAATAGCCTTCAAAGTTAGAAGAAAATGTTTTTTCTCAAATGGCTTGTTTAGAAGGATTAGTACAATTTGGCTTCTCTTAAAAAAATTTGTACTAAATGTAGGTTTTATTACAATTACATACTATATCATCTTAGTTACCTACATGTCAAATTTCAAAATAGATGAGGAATTTTGTATAGGATTTCAAAATTACTCCAAAGTACTCAAATTTTTTGGGTAGTGCAAATTTTTATTCAAACATCTAATTGCAATTTTTAAAATTCCTATGAAGGAGTTGAATGTTTCCATCTTATATCAAATTATAAGAGCATTTGTTAAAAATTGACTTTATATGGTCTTACTAAAGTTTTCAAGTGATTTTTGAACAAGCACTTGGTCTTTTAGAATTTTAACTTAGAGCAAGGTCTTCACTAGAAGTGGTGGAGCTCCTCTTCCTTCCAATTCACATATCCTACATGCATTGTAAATCCTACTACTATCCTACTTGTATGAAGAGCTTCTTGTCACAACTCCATGCTTGCCAAATGTCAATAAATGAGGTCATTTACACTGTCATCAAAAAAGTAATTTGGATGGTAGATGGTCACTAGACTATTTTAGGACATTGTATTTATTTTTCTAACAATTTGATTCAAATGCCTAAGCCACATTATGGAAAAGGAAATATAGTTCAATTTTAAAGTATTCAATAATTATGGTTAAGGTCCATTACAATACTTTAACCTTGATTATTTAATACCTTATACTTGGCTTTTGGGCGACTAACAAGCATCTGACATTGTAATTTACAATGAGCAAGAATAAGGGAAAAAAATTCCTTAAGCAAAAAAATTGCAAACTACAAGGTCTTCTAAGGATTGTGGACTATGGAGCAATCGTTTGAAGGCTTCAATCTTTTTTTAATGGTCATCATACCACCTAAAGCAACCACAACATTTTCTAACATGGCTACATGATTTCTCAACATGGCCATGATATGAAAGAATAAAAAAATAATTCTTAATAACAAATGGAAAATTTCATTAAAATGGCAAAATTCCATTACTTTCATAATTTTTATAGTTTAGACGGCGTAGTTTGAAAGCTTAATATGTTATAGATTTTTGAAATCTATATGTAGGTGATTGCACAAAACACCTGCTAATTTTGTTGCATTCTTACAATACTCATGCTTCTTTTTCAAGAATACTTTAAAACTAGGAAAGTAATTTCTTAAAATTTTATAAATTCTTGCTAATGTATACTTCCATAGGATGAAGGTAACCACCAAAAGAAAATCATAGAAAAATTTTCTAAGTAGGAGAAAAATGGGAAAGTGTCAGACCTCAAGAAAATAGATACTTTGATCTTTTCATTAATAAAAAATAGCTTGTTAAAAGCGCCAAAGCAGGTCTACTTTCAATACAACGGGAAACCTGAAGTTGAAGTTGACCACCATCAAGATTCTCTGGTTCTGTTCGAGAATTTCATGTTCATTGTTGTGCTTTCAGTTCGAAAGAGTAGAAAAGTTTAGAAATTAAAATTAAAATTTTCTATATGCAAAAACTTTAATTTTTGGATATGGTCATCTACCATAACAAACATCAAAATTATTTTTTACATATTTCAAAATGCAAGTAAAAAGAGGCTCACTTTGTAGACTTCTACACAATATATAATTATTTATTTTTAGAAATCCTTTAAGACATTCCTTAAAATATACTATAAGACCATCTCTTCCAAATTTCATCTCCAAATTTGTTCTCTTGGCTACTACTTTGTTAAAAAATTGGCAAGTGTGACATGTAGTCAAGGGCTATTTTTGGATAGTAGTTTTTGTTCATTTCAAAAAATTAGAAAAGGTGAGTAATTGTATATAAATAATAAATATCTTGTCTAGAAAGCCACTGACTTCCGTGGCCGGAGGCTCTTTTGCCAAGGAGCTCCTGAGCATTGAGGTCTAATTACTTGCTCCCCCTTTTTTCCCCAGTTCTATCAGTCTAGTTTGTTTGTCTTGTCTTTATTTTTCTCCTTTTCTTAATCTCTTTAGTTCCAAACTCACTCCGTTGAGGGAGGAAGGATGGGTTTTTATCTTTTTTTTATCTGTAGGTCCAAACCAACTCCATTTGGGGCGGACAGGGGTTTTCTCTACCTCTTTTTCTATCTCTCTCTTTAGTTCTGAACTCACTCCGTTGAAGGAGGAAGGATGGGTTTTTATCTTTTTTATCTATAGGTCCAAACCAACTCCGATTGGGGAGGACGGGGAAAAAACAAGAAAATTAAAAGATTAGAATAAATAGGAATGAACCAAGTCTAAATCGGTAGCGAGCTCTGTGGCTTTAAAGTGTCCACGTGAGGATGCATTCTAGTGTCACATGATGGTAGGTTACCCTGTCGGGTAGAGAGGAGTGCGCTAAGGGAACACACGGGGTATCTAGTGCGACTAGGTTTGGCTTGGCAAATTTTCATTAAAAACTCTCCCTATACAAAGTGCAATAATAATGACTATGCCAAAAAACCTTTCCAAAGTCTCGGTTCTCCCAAGTATATCAAGGGAAGAAGGAAGGAGCACTTTCACCTTATCTACCACCTAGTTAAGTGGAGTTTGACCACTATAAAGCCACATGGACTTGACTTCAACTATTAGTCTTCACTTTTCTCCCCCATAACCCTATCCTTATCTCCTACATGGACTTCTAGTCTTTTTTTTAAAAACTAAATGAAAAGTAAAACAAACTTCACCTTTCTTTTAAACAACTTTAAACTAAAACTAAAACCCTAAAATGACTTCAAATATTAAAAAAAATCAAATTAATGCCAAATAATTGTTTAATATCTAGAGGTAAAAAAGATAGAGTCCACTCCATGTGGATGGATTAGACTCTTCAAAAAACCCTCTACTTCAACAATAAACATAAAATTTCACATAGTGAACAAATTTACTACACGACAACACTCACATGATGGTACGTTCTGCCCACATGATGGCAATGACAACGTCGCATGATGGTGTACTTGATAAAGCAAGAGGGGGGTAACAATTTGGTGTCCCCCGAGGTACATACCGGTGTATCTGGCGGCTACTTCATTGCCACATCAAGGCCAAGCCGCCCACATGCATGAAGACCCGTGAGCTAGGCACACAACTGGATTATTCTCTTATCATCAGGGCAAAGAGGCCATTGCCTGATGACTATATTTTGTGACTCAGCCACTGATACCAGGTAGTAGACCAGCCAAGAGCTAGGTAGGTCAATAGAACATCTATAGTATCAGGGGTTTATGGTGTTGCATCACTTCCACATGACCGTAGAACTCTGCAAAATAGTCACCTTCCAGAGAGAATTTGACCGTGTGCCCTTGAGAGTAGACTGCAAGAGTGGGTCCTCCGTAGATGGCCGCCATATGTGAGCGCCCGATTCGTCACCGGGGACTCACTAGTTCTTTTTTCAGATTCCTATACAATCTAAGGCATAATTAGGCCCGTAAAACCTACAAAAGAGTATTAACCTGGTATTGGCATTACACATACTAATATGCCATTTGGTCATTAGAAGGGGTTTATGATAGTTTGCATCCAAAAAGGATCTTGTCTTGGCTAAATAGATGTTGAACTGATAGTGATGTGCAGGATTAGGGTAAGAAGCCTAAAAAGGCCCTAGCTAGATTAATAAGTCCTCATGGGAGAATCTAGGAAGAATCCCCCACTGCCCATAGCATTGAAGAGAATACGGGCGGAATACTAACTTTGAAATGCAGGTACCAGACGGTTTCCTAATTCTAAGAGCACGCAGTGGGGATGCAGGTTTGCATCCATGTGGGGGATCCCATGGGTGGTCCCTTCCAAATTTTGGAATTTTCCAAGATAGGTTGGATATTTTCCCAGACGGTCAACCGTAATAGTCTTTGGGTGGGAATTCGAAAGAATATCCCAAAGTGCGGTAAAATCCCACTAAAAATCCGGCGAGGCGGTCTCACACCAACGGAGCGCTTCCCTAAGTTTCAAGACAAATCGATAGGTGGAAGACCCTGAATCGGAGACATCCCTCCCCAAATGACAATTTAAACAACGTTATTTGTAGTTGACTGGCGTACCGGGGGCATACGACATTGTATCGGGGCCTAATTTGGGTCTATTCCTACCCCCCTCTACCTACTTAAGAGCTCGACGAAGTTTTGGGGTCCAACAAAGCCAAACTCCAAAAGTTGGGGATTTATCCTAACTTTGACCCCAGCTTATACTAAGATTCTTTAAGATTTAGGGCATAGTTTAAGGGGTGAAGGGTTCTTCACAAGCTAATTATGGCCTTCCGGATCCAATAGTGCAATCCGTTTGTCATTCGGAGCTAAACTCCAAAAGTTAGCCTTTTGGGGATAGCACATAGAGGAGAAAATGGGGTTTAAGGCTCCCCCAATGCCAATTTGGAGAGTTTGGGCCCCAATGGCCATGGGGAATGCGTGGGAAACTCCGGGCACATGTGGGAGCAAGTACCACCTCAAAAAGTTAGTGGAGGTGGCTCTAAGTGCTTGGTGTAAGTAATTTCAAATTTAAGTAGGTGGGAACATATGGGAACCACTCCCATGTGGGAATTTGTAGATTTTGGGGAAGGTAAATTAGGTGGATTTGCAAGTTCTTGTAAGGTTAGGTAAGATTTGAATTACTCAATTCAAATTACGTAGATCTTAAGTGGATAGTTAGATTTGGGATTGATAAACATATACGGACCGCCTAAATTTCCTTATCTAGATTTTCTTAGTAGATTAAAGGGGGGTTGCTCCCTTTTGAGTATAAAAGGGGTGGCATTCTCCTCTCATTCACTCTCTTTCTCACTCCTCACCACTTAAAAGAGGAAGCCTATTGGACCCGGGTTATGTCGGAATTCCTTTAGCTTGTTATGCTAAAGGAGCCTTTGATAGAGTTTTGGAGGTTGTTACACCTTTGGTACTTGTGGTTTGCATTTGGCAACTTGAGACCCCCCCAAGTTTAGTTGGAACTTATACAAATTGATGTTGGTCCACTTTTTGTATTGTGAAGCTATTGAAAGTTGCTGTGGGAGAGAATTTGAGAGGAACTGAGGGGTTACTAGTGAGGTGACTTTGAAAGTATGTTGCACTTTGTGTCCACCCTCTTCTCCTTCTTCTCTTGTTCACGGGGTTAAACTAGTCCCATAGGAGACGGCAGAGCTTTTATTATTAGTATTAAAAGAGTCATGTGTTCACCCTCTTCTCCCTCTTCTCTTGTTCACAAGATTAAATCAACCCCATGAGGGACGACGGAGCTATGGCCCCTCAACGTCCTTAGGAACTAGAATTCTTAGCCACGTGTCAAAACTCCTCACCCTCATGGCGAAGCTTTGAACCCCCAAGTCTTAGCGAGGTGTCAAATATCCTTCCCCTTGAGTTAGCATCAACGTTTAGTGTCCAACATGGTTGGTACTAAGTCAACGTTTAGCATCCAACAAGTAGTACTAGTAGGCCCTATGGGGGAAGCAACCATTGAGTTAACCTCTTAGGCAACCATTAACTCATTTCTAGACAACTCTTAGTTCCACTTGAGTGGCAAAACCAAATATTGCTCAAACTCCAGCACCAACCAGAGTACCCCAACGGCACTAGCCAGCGCTAGAGCCAGCCAGCTGGGGTCCGCAGTCAGCCGGGTACCGTGGCTGGGTACCACAGCTGGGACAGCTAGCTGGGTTCGCAGCCGGACCAGTAGCCAACAAGGGAACGGGGGCCTTAGAGTCGGGGGCCTTAGAGTCGGGGGCTTTGGGGTCGGGGGTCGTTGAAGGTCCAGGGGCCTTGGTGGTCGGGGGTCCTTGAGTCCTAAAATTGGTTTTGAAAATGGTGGGGTTAGAAAATAGTTTAGGAAATAGTAGAAGTATAAGATAGTCTAGGAAAGAAGCCTATTTGTAAACCATCCGGAAGGGGATAATTAAAAGAAGCGGAACCGGGGGCCAATCGAAGCCGAAGGATGGCTATGGTGGACATGGCATGGGGCGCGGCGGAACCAGAAGAGGCCGCCACGTACACGCTAGAGGTGGGCTTCTAAACCTTAACTCAAACCCTTCTCGCTTTGATGCAATTGTTAGAATAAGCAAGTGGTTAGAATTGAAGGCCACGAACCAATTACGATTAGGAACCCGTGATTAGCAAGTATGGAATGAAACAAAAGAATGATTATGAGTTAAAAGGGACAAGTGAAAGGGAATGCCATACGTAGAGTAGATTAATCCAATCCAAAATACGTAGAGTAGATTAGTCCAATCCAAATATGTAGAGTAGATAATCCAATCTCAAATACGTAGAGTAGATTAGTCCAATTCAAATACGTAGAGTAGATAATCCAATCCAAAATACGTAGAGTAGATTAATCCAATCCAAGTACGTAGAGTAAATTAATCCAATCCAAGTACGTAGAGTAGATTAATCCAATCCAAATATGTAGAGTAGATTAATCCAATCCAAAATACAAGGAAGCACATACCATACGTGGAATAGACTAAAAGGATATGATACGTAGGAATAAGAGTAACCCCGTACAACACGTAGAGGTAGACTAGACTCATATAGGACGTAGATTAGACTAATTGAACCCACAATGCATAAAGTAGCGTAGGAAAATACCACAAGTAGAGGTAGGAAAGCACAACATAGGAAGGGAATCAAGATCACTTGGGCAAGAAGGGAAGCACGCCTCAAGTAGGAACAAAAACATCCATTAGGATAGGTAGGTTAGTAAAGAAGATCCATTGCTTGGAAAGCACAATGGATTGACGCTTAGACACCCATAGGTAGTAGAATCATTAGGACCAGAGCCTGGTTGTGATCGCTTGATTCCAAAGGTGGGAATAAAGCGCCCACAGTCCCACACTAGGTAAGGTACAAGGCTCTTAAATGGAGCGGGTTCTAAAATGGTGACCTATCTTAAATGTATAGTATTTGTACATGTTTCTTTTTCTTAGCTTTCAGTAGTGTATTGACAATGTGCATTTTAGCTAGGGCACCATTTTAGAACCCTATACTGTCTTTCAGCTTCAAAATTTGATAATTAATTCAAAAAAGCTAAGAAAAATATGAAACCCTATACCGTCTTTCAACTTCAAAATTTAATAACTAATTCAAAAAAGCTAAGAAAAATATGAAACAGCTTGGATTAGATGTCAAGTCTACTTGTTTTTCAAGTAAATTTTACTGAAAAATATTTCTAGAAGTTTTGCCTATCTGAAATTCTATTTCAGCCCTTAGATGGTCCATTATAGGACCTCTTATCTCAGTGACAGTAATTGAAGAGGAGGTGTACGATAAATTGAAATTGAAGAAGAGAATAATTGGAAAAATGCACAGAAGAAGAAAACCTATGTGCACTAGCATGTAATGTTGGAACTAGGTTTCATCTTCACTGAGTGGCCAGTGGGGCACATTTCCTCGTAGAATGCATGCGGCAGGTGTAGTACTCTCTCGTGTCCTCGTCTGTGACGTCTCCTGCCTTTGTTGTCGCTTTTCCTCTGAATTTGGTTTTCTCTCCTCAAGAGGTGGCAAGGCAAAGACGGTGGGTGTGGGAGCTGAACTTTATCCGCTGATACAAGAAGATTGACAAGTTTTGAACTTCAGGAAGATTGTCCGTGGAGTCCTCTTAGCGACCAGTCTTGCTTACAATCTCACGGTTCTCTTCATTTCTATTGTTGCTTAATTTGGCAATTCAAATTCCGTGCTTGCTCAATTTGGAAGCGACTGTGACTGTATCATCCTTGTTCAATTGCAGTGACTGTGACTATATCAGAGAAGAGGCTTCTTCCGAAATGATAGTGGTACCTTAATTCACCGAGAGTTGTGTAAGGAACTAACACGAAGAACATGGTCGTATGACTTTCTCGGAGATCCCTGATGTGTGTTTCGTTCAGGATTCTTGATGGTATATGAATCTGTGAAAGCGAATCTTCTATTGAGTTTCAGGTAGTCCTTCAATTACACTGCTAGCGCGACTAACTCTTCAGCTGTCTGTGACGTTATTTTTTGAATTTCTTGAAGTTTAAAAGGTATTTGTCCTACAGAGAGGTCTTTTGAATGGGGTTATGTGGACTATTGAGAAGTGAAGTGAAAATTATCGGTACAAGTATCATATAATACTTAGCATACTCCGATTGAAAAAGTTGGTTAGAGTGCAGGTAGTGAATAGGTCTTGTGCAACACAAATCAAGCAGACCTTATAAGCAAATTACGTAGTACTTGTAGGTATAGTGGAAGGAAGTGTGCTTCAAGTTCCCAATGTAATGCAGGGATTCACTTACACTGTGCATGCAATAATGTGGGACTTTGCAAGAAGGTGGGAGCCACCTATCTCATAGACAACGCTGAGATTCTTGTTTGTGCAACTTCATATTTCACATTACATAATTTTCCTTCATGGGTTCGGTTGTTCAATTCTGATATGCACCCGCACACAGTTGTTATTTGATTTCAAGTCTCAATCATTTGCGTCTTCACTTCTTCAATTGATGTCAGTGTTAAATGAATGTGATCCATCAAATGCATGATACAAAGTGAGTGTTGACAGAAATCAGAGCTGGTACTGTGACCAGCGACTCCAAATTTCAAAAAGAAGGCGTAAAGTTTTTTGTTCTGAAAGAGCTTCGTGGCATATCTTCCACATATATTGCACTTTTTTTCCACGACTTTTACCAACTTCACAGATGCGTTCTCGTATGGAGTACGAACTGAGCACAGAGTTACTGAAACAAAAAAATTTGATCCTTGACTCCACATGAAAGCAATCCCACCTGCAATCACTGTAGCAAGGGAAGAGGCCGTTATTGCCATTGACGGGGGATGAGCGCTATAGAACGTATGATGTATGCATTCGTTGGATCGAGCGTCATCGTTTCCACTGTTGCCGCACTTGCGCAGGCCGGGCTTTACGACTAGAGCAATTCCCTGGACCTATTCAGTGTTCACAGTCCCGAAACAGTGCCTTTCACCCGCGGTCTTCGCGCAAGGGACACTATTCCCAGCCCGCATCTCCCCCACGGTCACACGCCCGTCGTTTAGGGGCTAAGCATATACCAGGACATTTTCATTAGGAATCAATCCTCATGTATAAGCTTCATCCATCCAAAATGAACAAATTCTCTTTTGGAGGCTTCTATTGTTATTGTGTTGTGGCTTTAAGATGGATTTTTTGAGTTTTTTTTTAAACAAATGAAATTCATTGCAAAGAAAAAAAAACAAAAAACAGCCAAGTCCCACGGGCTAAGCAAACAACCGACCACAAACCAGTACCTCTAAATGAATCAAGGGGCCTCGTTGACTTTATGATGGTTCCAAGCAATGAACGGGGAGTACTAGCATTTAGTTACAAGTCAATTGATTGAAATCCAAAATTTCCGAATGAATTTTAAAATTTTAGGAAAAGAATTGATCATTTTAGAGGGAAAAAAGAATATTCTTTATTTTCTTAAGGCGTGGCTGAGAGTATTCTCCAAGCAACTGGTTGGTGCAAAAAAATGAAGGATTTTAGCCAGTTAAGCTAAAATTTCTTTCTGGACTGTGGTTCCAAGCCTCCAGATCAATTGATCTCAAGATTGTGCTATAATTGGTACTTCAGACATTGAAGGTCAGGATTGATCCAACATTTAAGTTTTGTACATACTAGCTGGGTTTGTAATAAAAATTGACTGTAGATATTAAAACACAAACCAAGCTATGTGACAGTTGATAATAAAAGTGGGGGCTAAAGCACCCGTCTTTGTGACTTGGCATTGATTTTATTCATCAGATGCTAGTATTAAGTATAACATCTTAATTTTTATTTGTTAAAAAATTGTCCAATTTACACAGTAGTTTATTTTAATAGAATACAGCAGGTATAAAATAATTAGTCAAAATATTTAGGATTACATTATTTTATATCCTCCTCATGAATGGTGAATTTCATTAAAATCGTGAAATACCATTAATTTGGCAATTTTTATAGTTCAAACCACATAGTCCAAAATCTAAACTTGTCATAGATTTCTGAAATCTATATGAGTTGTAGATGTCTAAAATCTATACTTGTCCAAGATGTTTCAAATTATGTAGTCTAAAATCTAAATGCATCATAGATTTTGGAAATCTACATATGTCTTTGATGTTTAAAAATCTATACCTATCCTAGATGTTAGCTTTTAGTTTAGACTGCACGGTTTAAAAAATGGCATAGTGAATATTGCCATTTTATCAAAATTCCCCATACACTATCAGTATAAACAACATAGGAAACAACACTCCCATTGCCTACAATTTTTGAACATTGAAGAGGGTTCTTTAGATCATTCTTTTGGTAAAATCTCATCACCATTAATTCTTCCCAAATGGCCAGTTTTTAGTTTGTTCTTTTAATTTCTAATTTCTGTTAAATCTATAAATTAAAATGTAAAATTATAACAATAATAACTAAGTATTTTCATAAGATTTTGCACTTAATTTTCTAGTTCACCTACTTAGAGAAATTTTCTAAACTTTTCTTTCTTAGGGGACCTTCTTTTTAAAGATGTATACACGAAACATATTTTTCACTTTTAAAAAAAAAAAAAATTTCTAATTTTAAAGTAATGACAAAGAATAAAATGATTAAAAAATGCTACGCTTTTTGGACCCCCTTTCTTGCAATGACTCTACAACCCAAATTTTATTTGATCAAAATCCAAAAACTAAGTACCATAACTATCTTCCAATGGAAACACTTCATTTCTTTGAACTCCAACCCAAAGTTTTTTTTTGGTGTAAGCAAGTCCTTAGTTCAAACTTGATTCCTATTGACCTCAAGCTAGCATTCTTACCTTTCTTCCCGACTGCACTATTCTAATCATTTAAACCTTAAACGTTGAAGAAGACGTTTTGTGTCCGCTGAATGAGAGAGAATCAGCTATGGTCAATTTCGTTAAAATGGTGATACTCCAATAAAATGGCACAACATTCCGTTAAAATGGCACATTTTCTTCCTCTACCACTAAGCCTCTATGTTAAAATGGTACACAAAATATGTCAAAATGACACTTGAAATTTGTCAAAGTGGCACATGGAATATGTCAAAATAGCACTCGGAATACCGCCATTTTAACAAAATTGACCATATCTTCCCTTGTAGAATCTTCTGTAGGACTTTGACTTCTAATGAATATGATGTCACAGGGAATTAAAATGCATGATTTCCGCGGTTGCCAGTCTGTCGTTCATGGCAAAACAAAGAACAGAGTTTGACAACCTTGCTCGGTTTTCAGACCGCGTCTTTTACTGAGCTAGTGTGCGAATGGCCTTCCTTCGACACAACTAAAATGAGCTTAGAGATCCTCACCATTCGTTTCTGTCACTCGGTTAGTGTTGCAGCTTCGATCGTTTAAATGGCCATGGCTTGGTCTCAGTCATCGTAGAACTGTTTGCGGCCCTTCCAGATCGATCTTGCAAGCGCATGCGTGATGAAGATTGTTCAGATTTCTCTTTCTCTCGTACGCCATAGCTTGTGGAGGTTGAATTGACTCGTGTAGTATCCTAAGTCGACTTCAGATCTCTCGGGGTGGTTCTAGATCACGAGGCCTGCAGATCGATAGGTCTCACCGGGAACCCTGCATGTTTGAAGCTCATCCACTTCCAGATCAATAGTCTCCAAGGAACGTTGTTTGTTTCACTTGTGATAAGTCGAAATAATTTTCTCAGTCTTGTCTGTGTCAAGGTTCTCTATGGAGGCATTCCAGTGAGCTTTACCGATTTAAATTAGTCGCTATGGATCTGTCTGTGTTCTTGATCCTTCTCTTCATCACCTTGCAGTTCGTTGCGGAGTGCTATAATTGGAATCAGTACAGGGTGAAGTTGGGCATATTCATCGCCACTCTCATCATCACCTTGCCAAATATCGTATTCATGGTCATTGATTGGTGGCAGTCGCCTCACTCCAAGATCGCCTTGCTGGTTTTGAACACGTTCAGGCCGATACTTCGAGGAGAAACGTACAGGTTGTTCAGATGGTTGAAAAGTGTGGGAATAAGTTTAACTTCTGACGAGCTCAATTACCTGCCCATTTCAAACCCCAGTAACAGTGCCGATTTCTTCATGACCAGAAAATGCTTTGACCAAGCTTCAAGAAGGGTAGGGTTCAAGGTCATACCAGAAGATGACGACGTGCCTGAAGCTTCATTCCCTTTTATGGACTATACCAGATGTACTGGCTTTACGATGCACTATGAAAATGAGACTGTCATTGTTCATGAGTTTAGGTTTAGCAGGAAATTAATGGATCTTAGGAGGAAGTTGGGCTATGAAGATTTGATAAGTCATCGTTCGTTTAGGTCCAGTTTGATAGATCATCGAAATTATACAAATGTGGATGTCCCAACGGCAAATCGGATGAAGAGTCGTTTGGTCAAAATATGTAACTCTAAATTGCCTATCCTAGCGGGATTTGAAAGGAGACGGGAGTGGGCATATTTCAATGCAGCTTCCACTCTTGACTACCTCGACAAAGACCTCGTGCTCATACAGGCTCAAGGAGGACCCCTTGCAGTGGGGTAGTTTGTCCTCATTCCAACATCATCGTGGTTGGGCCCAGCTGAAGGCCAGGCTGACTGACAAAAGATGGAATGCTTGGAATTGAAAGTAGCTGAACAAGGTGATCCATGATGCTCCCAGGACCAGTGTCTAGTAAGTATTTCCTTGTATATCTTCACTTTTGTTTCAACTCCTTCCTCTCTAGGAATCAAATTCATGGGGCCTAGAACAAGATGTACATTCTCGCTTGGTCTTGATTGGGCGACATTAAACCTTTTGCTGAGGGTGGGTAATCAACACAAGGTCGTATAGGAGCTTCTGAAGGTTTGTGAAGAATCCATGTGGATGGTTACTATGGGAGATGTAAACTTTTGTAGGATTAAATACAGGCTGTGTGGATTATGTGTAAACTTCATATTCTTATTTGAAGCTGTATTGAAAATCCGTAGCCTGAATTCAACTTTCTTTATTTTGTAATTATTGATGGTGTGCGCTTATTATGGAATACAAGTTTTTGAAGCAGAGTTCCATACAACACATGCAAACAAAAATTGCATAATGTCATCTCCTGCAAGCAATGTCGTTCCCCTTCAGTTGCTTGCTATACTCGGAAATGTACGGCTGAGCACTTCAATTTGATGCGTGACTTTAAGATATTGCTCTTTGAAGGAGAGTAAACACTAAATTGCGAGTGGTTCCCTTGGAGGTTTTCTGTGCGTTACTTTTCCTACCGTAAGTTACGATGGGGGGTGGGTTAAGATGTGATGGATGTGCTCTCAGTATGGAATTTGTTGGTGCTCTTGGTCATCACGATTGTGAAGGAATTGAAGCATTTGAATCGACATGCAACCGTTTCTAACCTCCGTTTCTACTTTCTAGTCGGTGTGGAGATCAAATTTTCATCAAGGATTGGGGAGCTCCTGGAGACACTTAGCCAACGTGAAAAGCGAATAACCGCATGGCAGTTCCAATGATTTTCCACTTGAAATGCGTCATGAGTCGAGTCTTGCGATCAGATGCACAGAGTATGATCAAGTACGTCCTATGACTGATCGAGCGGTTGCATCCAGCTTCAACAGTATCTGCAGTATACATTTTGTTCCCTCAAAGATTCAGCCGTTCAACGTACCCGGCCCGCTTTCAACCATATTCTGAGGACGATAACGCACAGGCTTAATTATGGCAGTACGTGAATTTCTAGCTTTTCCACGTTAGATATATAATTTAGCTTATGGCAGTACGTCTTCTCCGGCCAAGTTGTTCACAAAGGACGGGAGGGTTAAGTCGATCTGGAGTCTCATTGGGAAATAATAAAGGCGGCTTTGAACTAAAATTCATTAGGCACAAGGGAAGCTCTTGAATGGACATCAATTTCGATTGCATTCCAATACTTTAGTTCTGAATCGTAAATTACTACCAGTCCTTAGCTAGATTTTGACCGTTGTGTGCATATTTGTCACAATTTTTTGGAGCTGAAATCATGTCAAATTTTCTATGATGTTCGATCACCATAATTCCTTGTTGTAACTTAATTAGTTAAATTTTCCCTGTTTCTGGGTTCGCGTTTTCCGCATTCTGATTGCAGCATCTGTTGCATTGTCACTGGTTGAGTTCCTGTACTCGCAAGTGCTTCTCTATCTTCCCCTTCCCTGGAATTTAGCGTCCACGGAGGTTCAATCTGCATCCGTCGGGAGTTCCTCACCGGAAGATACGGACCACTTTGTTGTCAACCTGGAGAGACTGGTGGAGCCTCCAGTGTGTTGAGTTTCTTTACTTCATGGCAAATTTCGTTAAATGGCGGTATTCCATTAAATGAAGCAGGTTCTAAAACCAATCAGGCTCTAGAGGTACATTTTTCACTTTCCAATGTACAAGTGGTGTGCATTTGAGGAGGTGGGCAGTTTTAGAGCCCACAAAAATGCACTTTTCTGCAACTTCAGAAATTCATAACTAATTCTGCAAAGCTTCAAAAAATATGAAACAACTTGGGTTAGATGCCAATTTCTCTTGCCTTTCAAGGAAAATTTACTGAAAAGTATTTTAAGAAGTTCTACCTCCCCAAAAGTCAGCTTCAGCTCTTAGATGAGAGGTTTATGAACCTCCTACCTTAGTTTGACACTTTTGACAGTTTAGAGTTTAGACCACATGGTCTAAAATATAAAACTATCATAGATTTTTGAAATCTATACCTATCCAAGATTTTTCAGACTAAACTCAAGAGCTAGGAATGAATAAGTATACTTACAGGCTAGGAGGCTCAGAGGACGGCCACGAACCGTAAGCAAAAAGTTCACGACGAGAGTGGAAGAAGCCGAGCGAACAGAGTGCTTAAATACCAAAACACCAGCCCATCTACCAAGGCGTGGAAATCCTGCTTTATTGCTGATAGAATTAAATACAATCAAGAAGAGCAAGTTGCAAGAATGCAATTGTATTAATTATGATCAATTATATGTCCATTGAAGGTATTTATCTTAGAGATAAAACCAAGTGACACAATGATATGAACGGTTGTGTCTCTCTATGTACACTCTATATACTAGACGTATAAATACATTTATTCATTCTAATACTCCCACTTAGAGGGGACATCTAACTAGAACTCTTGAATACTACACTACTAATTGAGGTGGCCAATCTCAATTGATAATGTACATAATAAAGTTCTAATTATAACTTATAGAGTTTTCTACTCCAAGTATCTCAAGAAATTGTTGATGTTTGTCTTTTGTTAAACTTTTTGTAAAAATATCTACAACATTACTCGAGGTATGAATATATTCTAATTTGATTTGTTTATTTTCAACCACTTCTCTTATAAAGTGAAATTGAATTTCAATGTGCTTAGTACGGGCATGAAATTGAGGATTTTGTGTTAAAGCTATGGAGCTTTGATTATCGCAGTGTATGATTGTTGGTGAAGTTTGACAAAAACCAAAGTCATCTAATAATTGTCGTAACCATATGCCTTCTTTACAAGCTTCTGTCGTAGCTTTATACTCTGCTTTAGTACTTGATAAGGCAACAGTTTGTTTTCGCTTACTACTCCAACATACAACTCCATTTCCTAAAATAAATGCATATCCAGAAGTAGATTTTCGTCCATCAATGTCACCTGCCCAATCAACATCCGTATATCCTACTAATATTGAAGGATCATTAGAAGAATTGTGATGAGGACCATATGTGATTCCATGATTAATTGTACCTTTTAAATAACGAAATATTCTTTTAATAGCATTCCAATGAGGTTGCCCTGGATTGACACTATGTTGACTTATTTCTCCCACTGCATAGGTCAATGCAGGGCGAGTAGTAATACTAGCATAACCAAGAGCTCCCATTGCAGGAGCATAAGGAACATTTTTCATGTCCTCAATAGCTTCTTGAGTTTGAGGACGTTGATCTTTAGAAAGTTTGATGTTAACTTCAAGAGGGGTATTAATAGGATGGCAATTAAGCATATTAAAGCGTTTTAAAATATTCAAAATATATTTACTTTGGTGAATTTTGATAGTATGTTGAAATCGATTGCTTTCAACATGAATACCTAAAATATAATGAATAGGACCATGATCGGTCATTTCAAAAACTTCAAAAAGTTGATTTATGACTTTATTAAGTAATAATAAGTCATTTGAAATAAGGATAGCATCATCAACATAAAGCGCAATAATAATAAACGATGATACATCATGTTTGGTATAAACATTAGAATCAGCTTGAGTGACTTTGAAGCCAAGTGAAAAGAGATAGGTTTGAAATTTGTAATACCATACTCGCGGGGCTTGCTTTAAGCCATAAAGGCTTATCTTTAATTTACAAACTTTGTCTTCAGATCCACAAAGAACATAGCCTTCGGATTGATACGTATATATTTCTTCAAAGAGGGTGCCGTATAGGAAAGCGGTTTTGACGTCAAGTTGGTGAATCTCCCAATCATAAATAGCAGAGAGTACTAAAAGAACACGGATGGATGTAATCTTAACAACAGGTGAAAATGTATCACCATAATCAAGCCCAGGTACTTGGGAGTACCCCTTGGCAACTAAGCGGGCTTTAAATCGATCAAGGGAGCCATCTTCTTTATATTTTAATTTGAAAAGCCATTTACAATTAATAGCTTTCCTATTAGATGGTAAAGTGACAAGTTCCCAAGTACCATTCTTCATTAAGGAAGAATATTCACTATCAAGTGCTTCTTTCCAAGAATGAGCCTCTGGGCTATCTAAAGCTTCTGTTAAAGTTAAAGGTTCAACAATAGAATGATTGGCGTGGTGTGGAATGGTGTGACTATGAGCATATTTAGGATTAGGTTTGTAAGTACGACCAAAACGAGAAGAGGACCTAACATTGACAGAGGGATTCCAAGGCGTTGATTTAGAATGTTTAGAAACAGAAGGAGGAGATCGTAATCTGGGTGAAGTAATGGGTGAAGTAATAGCTGAAGTAGAGGAATCTGGGGTTAAAATATTGGAAGAAGTAGTGTTAATTAAGGGTTCCGTATTATGATGTGAATTAAAAGAATGATTTAAAGAAGATTCATTATTTGTGAGATTTGGTTGAATAATACTTGTTGATTGAGGAGAAGGCATAATTTCCCTATTTGGTTGATTGGGAAGTTGAGTCTATGGGTTAAACTCCTCTGGATGTCTATACTTTGTAAAATGAATAAATTCAAAATCGGAGGGAGGTACAGAAATTTGTGTGTAGGGTGTAGCAAATGAGTTAGGGAGTTGTTCATTAAAGACAACATCTTTGCTGATTAAAATTTGTTTAGTCAAAGGATTGTAGAGGCGATAGCCTTTAACAACTAAACTATATCCAACAAAAATACACTTGATACTTTTTGGGTCAAATTTCTTGCATTTAGTATGGGGTTGATGAACAAAGGCATCACAACCAAAGAACGAAAATATTGTATAGTGGGTTTTCAGCCACTCCATAATTCTAGTGGAGTTGTATTTATAAGTGCTTTAGTGGTTAAACAATTTTGAATATGACTGGCAGTCATAATGGCCTCACCCCAAAAGGAAGATGGTAAGTTGGCAGCTTGAAGCATACATTGAGCTGCTTCTACCAAAGTTCGATTTTTCCGTTGTACAACGCTATTTTGTTGTAGACTATATGTAGTTGTAAGCTGATGGAGAATACCATGATCTTGACACCACTGTTGAAAAACATAGGATGTAAACTCGGTGCCATTATTAGTGCAAAAAAGTTGAATAGATGATTTGTTTGATTTTCAACAAAAATGTGGTATTCCTTAAACTTAGTGATAGCTTCGGATTTTTGCTTCAATAAGTATAGAATTGAATATCTACTATAGTCTCATCAATAAAGGTAATAAAGTAGCGTGCACCTCCAATAGAATAACCAGGCATTGGGCCACAAATATCAGAGTGGACTAGTTCAAGGAGATCATAGGCTCTCAAGGCAAGTTTTGGGAATTTTTGTCGAGATTGTTTACCATACATACAACTTTCACAAAAATTTAAAGGTTATAAAGTTTGTTTAGGAAAACCATAAACAATCTCAAATTGTTGCATAGAAGATAATTTATTAAAATTAATATGCCTCAAACGATGATGCCATAATTTAGTGGAATCATTAACTTTAGAAGGGTAAGGTGAACTATATAAAGCCAATGGTGTAGTACTTGTATCAAAAAGAGAAAGTTTAGTATTACCCAATAGGTAAAGACCTTCTTGATGAGGTTGAACTAATGTAGTACGTAGACCATTAGAACTATGTTGTACTACATCATTTTCTGAAAAAGTAACTTTGCATCCAAATTGGGTTAGCTTTCTAACAGAAATTAAATTTTGGGTCAAGCCAGGAATATGATATACACTTGTAAGTGTCCGCTCTTCACCATTAACAAGGATAATGGTAATTGAGTCAAATTCATAGATTTCTTGCACAGTATTATCTCCAAGGTAGACAAATTCTCTTGGATAAAGTGGAGAATAATTTACAAACCACTCACCATGGTAGGTAAGATGGTGGGTTGCACCAGAATCAATATACCAATCATTTGTAAGTATTGGTTCTGTTAAAGGTGTAACTGTTGTACGAACAACTCCAACAAAGGCTGATTCTTTTGAAAATGGACGAGAAAAAATCTTACCTGACTGCAGATCAGCTAGATATTTTCGACAATCCCTTTTATAGTGACCAGGAATCTTACAATAATTACAAATACCTTTCTTTTTATATGTTTGTTGAAAATTTGGATGGATTAAATGTGAAGACGTACGTTGTTTAGAAGAATTGGGCATTGAGCCCATCAAAGAGGGATTACTCCCACTGAATCCTTGATTGGATCCATATTTTGAAATACCTTTATTGGTATTTGTACTTGCTTTGGAATAGCCATTATTACTGGAGTTAGAAAATCTTTGATTTGTAAAAGATTTCTTACCTGTCCACAATGCTTGTGGTACATCTCTGTGGCTAGTAGAAGTTCCACTCTTCTTCCGGTGCAATTCTTCATGTTTAATTTTTGAGATGACATCCTCCACCATTAATCCTGTTGTATTAGTTAAGGATTGTACTCTGGTTTCATAGGATTCTGGGAGACTAGCTAAGAATGTCTCCACTTTGTCTTCTTCTATGTAAGTTAATCCTACTGTTGCTAATTCTTCTAGCAACAATTTGAAAGAATGAATATGATTGGTAATATTTTCACCATCAACCATTTTAAAATTAACATATTTTCTTCGTAAATAACATTTATTCATAACATCTTTATTTTGAAAGATTTTTTCAAGTTCTAACCAATTATCTCTAGCAGATGTAGATGTGAGATGTCCTAAACATATATTTTTAACATTTTCAATTAAAAGAGAAGTAGCAGCTTCATCTTTGTCCTCCCACTCAGAAATTGATCCAGCACCTGTTTCAGATGGATTAGTAATTGTACCGTTAGCTCCAGTTGTAGAAGTAGGCTTCAATTCTTCACCTATAACAATTTTCCATAATTTTTCCTTTTTTAATAAATGGGTCATTCGAATTCTCCATGTGGTATAGTTGTCACCATTTAATTTTTCAATATTATTTGTTTTATTGAAATTCATTTATTTATTTATATAAAAATAATTTAATTGAAAAATATAGAGTTCATTAAATAAAGAAATTATTCATGATGAGTATTTGTGGCTTATCAATATGTTCCATTATTATTAAGTATCTTGTCTCAAAATGGCTTGAATTTCCAATTCAAGATTTAAATTCTGAACTTGAGTTATAGTTTCTCTTATTACATTTTCAATTGAAAAATCAGGATTAATTTCATTTAGATGAATTAATTCATTAATGAATGCTACGGGAGCATTTCCAAATCCATAGTTTTCATGTACTAACAACAAAGAATCTTCAACTTCTTCGGTAAGAGGAAATGAATTTTCATCTAAAGGAATTTGTGTAAATCCATTAACAATTTGTATTTTGAAGTTGAATCTCAACTTCATCTCGTTCATTGTCTTCAACTGATAAATCGAAGACATCCTCGCTCGAACAGTCAGCAACAGGTCTTACAGGAATACACATTTTGTCGCTTTGATACCATGATAGAATTAAATACAATCAAGAAGAGCAAGTTGCAAGAATGCAATTGTATTAATTATAATCAATTATGTGTCCATTGAAGGTATTTATCTTAGAGATAAAACCAAGTGACACAATGATATGAACGATTGTGTCTCTCTATGTACACTCTATATACTAGACGTATAAATACATTTATTTATTCTAATAATTGTGTGCATGCCACCCTCGAAAAACCAACTGTCGAGGCTTGAATTGAACGATTGATTGTCGCTCCACGCCATTGCATGCAACGCGGGCTAGACTAATGAGAAGTGATGCATGTTGAGAAACTTTCCTTGAAATGAGGAATTTCAGCACACGGTTGGTGACTTGTGCAAAGCTCCTCGATCTGCTTGCAAGTGTGCTTCTCGATCTTAACAACTCCTACAATCTGCCGTTACGTTTTTGCTGTATGATGCACTGTTCATGTTTTTGAAGACTAACTATATCGATTGGAAGAGAAAGGTTTGCTGTCGGTGAAGTTTTAGTTTGTTACGGGCCATCTATCTTGGGAATTGAAGAAGATGGTCAGGGAGAACGGTTGCTTTGCAGTGTGTCAATGTGTTACACTTCCGATAATCAAACTAAGGCAAGTTATTGAGAACATTTTTCTTGTGTGTGTGCAATTCTGCAATGACAGGTATGTCCACATTGCTCTCACTTTGAACATCAACTTCCTAACTGGGAACCGCATGCCTAAATTGGCTCCACGTGGATTGTTGATCTTCAATTCTCTTAGAAGGTTTTGAAGGTTGCTGGTCTAATCCAGGACTAAGGAATCTGCTGCGGTGTAGATGCTTTTCTTTTAGCCACACCATCCACTTTGAATATAGGAATATATATCATTTGTGACTCCAAGTTGTGAATTTTGCAGGCACAGATATCTTTGAAATCAAATTTTTATGATATCGATCTAGTTGCCCCTTCATTTCCAACGGAATGAACTCTTCGAGAGAGAATCACTGCAGGGGCCGAGTCAGCTTCAAACTTTCAATTGGTAGGTTGCTCACTTAGGGAGATTATCTCTGGCTCCCGGATTGCCATTCCGGGGGTAATGGTTTAGAGTCTAGGGTCCACACGTCTTGTTAATATTTACAAAGAGAATGATGGAGACATAGATTGCTCCAAGTACGGTAGAACGAAAGTGACAGAACCCTCTAAGAGTATTCTTGTTCAATACACTAGAAGAAAAACGCAGAAAAACAGGTTTATGTAAACAGAACACGTCAGGTAGATTATGTTGAAATTGCGTTGCTGAAACGCGGAAAAAACACAAAAAAACACAAAAAAAAAGCGTTTTCTGTGTTTTTTCTGCGTTTTTTCTGTTTTTTTTCAGCGTTTTCAGTGTCTTCCTGCGTTTTCAGCAACGGAGTTTCAACACAATCTACCTGACGTGTTCTGTTTACATAAACCTGTTTTTCTGCGTTTTTCTTCTAGTGGTAATTGCTAGCTTGCTCTATAGCTTCAAACATATTTAGAAGCAATATGCTAGCTAGAATATTTTCTTAGTCTCAGAATTCCATCTAGTAAACCCAAGAGGTCATCTCTGTGACATTGCCGGCCTCATCATCCTCATTCCAATAAAAATCAGAGGACTCCTCAACCTCTGTCAAGGCTTGTTCAAGTAAAAGGGGCTCGGGGATGTCATGGAATGCATCAGCATACGCCATGGTCGAGCGTTCACTAGACAAAGAATACTCTCAACCAGTGGATTGCCCAGATGCCACCATCAATATGGAATTCTTGCGGACCATTTCCATCTCCAAATCCATCTGGCGGCAGACGGCTGTAGCAGCTTCCGCATAGTTCATGCTGGAAACACCCACCGATGAATTATCTTGGCTCCAAGAACCAGAATCAAATGTAGTCGAACTGTCCACCACCAAAGTTCCGTACATGACTTCTAGTACATTTGTGGAGGTAGACTCGAAGACCATCTCGACCGATTGATTTGAGACCATATAAACATTAGGAGCCATTGCACTGGTCTTGATGATATTCATCAACTTTGCATCTTCGATGCTCCAAGTCGGAGGCAACATGTACTCACCATCCATGGTGGTCATAGGAGAGAAGACATCAGTATTGGGAGCCGAATCATTATTCTCCGGCTTTGTCAGAAATTCAGCCTCAACGAGGTCCCAATATGCAGCGGCCTCATCAGAAGGTGGAGGTAAGTAGTTTCCATCGTCCCCATTGGCAGTTGAGGAGAGGGGATCAACTTGAGTCTTTTCTTCGTCAGTCAATTCCATCTCAAGGAAATTTGCATATCCGGCATCTTCATCATTGATCTCCGGGAGCAAGCCGTTGTCAGTCTCAAGGGACATTAATGGATCAGCGTACACAGGCAAGAATGATCCGTCAAATGGATGGTAGCTTCCATTATTAGAGCTGTTGCAAACTGCATTTGGAAATGGCTCAAGCACCTTCTGGCAACGAGGGGCTCTTGTTGCTTGGCACGAGGTATGTACCAGGTGCCTTTCTTCGCCAATCCCCAAAAGTCGCATTTGAAATTGTTTTCCACAACTTAGGCACTTGAAACGTGGCTGGGAGAGATTGTGATTGTTATAATACTTAAACGGTGCGTTGTCAACTACGCCACAATGGCAACACTGCCTTGACAAGCACTTTATCTCTGGAGGGTCCTTGTTTCTCTTTTTGGCATACATCCTACCTTGCGGGCAACCGTGCCACCCAACTGTGAAATACTTTTGGCAATGGTGGCACTGATAGCGGGGCTGATCCAGCTTCTTATTATCAAAATACTTGAAGGTGCTGGACTCAGACCCACAGTGGTAACAACGGTAGACCTCCGGCACAAGGGTTTCTACGGACGCCATCATCTGTAACTAAGTATGCTGTAACGTGCGTTGCAAAGCTAATTCCAGAACAGAAGAACGAAAGAACGGAGTTGCCACTGCTAGCCAGGAAATGGCAAAAGGAAGTGCGGCATGATCACGAGAGCAAAGTATAACTGTAGCAAAATGGGATGGGAAGCTAACTTCAAAACGGAAAAACGAAAGAACGGAGTTGCCATTGCTAGCCAGGACACGGCAGAAGGAAGCGACAGCATGACCACGAGAGCAAGGTAGAACTATAGCAAAATGGGATGGGAGGCCCTGGTCTTTTATAGTGGGGGTGCGAGGTATGGATTGGAAGTCGGCTCTACTATGAGCCCATTGGTGCTTTATTGTGTCCTAGAGTGTTCTCGATCCCTCTTCCTAGTTGGTAGCTTGTTCAATACTCTACATGGTGCAT
Source organism: Thuidium tamariscinum (assembly GCA_947034885.2). Classification (NCBI taxonomy): domain Eukaryota; kingdom Viridiplantae; phylum Streptophyta; class Bryopsida; order Hypnales; family Thuidiaceae; genus Thuidium; species Thuidium tamariscinum. The sequence continues at coordinate 13,294,030 of OX344751.2, forward strand.
CTGACGGCTACATCACGGGCTCCGGGCTACAGCACTATGCTCTACATCTACCTCGCGGGCGTGGTGGTGACGTTCCTGGTCTCTATCCCTGACTGGCCGTTCTTCAATCGCCACAAGTTTACGTGGTTGGAGCCCATGTACGCCGAGAAGCCGAGCCAACGGGTGATCGCGAGCCAGCAAGCCGCGGGGAAGAAGGGCACCAAGTCGCAAAGCAAGCGATGAGCAATTGCGATGGAATTGGAGTGCGAACTGGCGATCTTGAAACTCTACGTGTTCCGTGATATCTCGTTCGTGGATATTAGTTAGGGTTTGGATGGGAATGGGCACCAAGTCGCAAAGCAAGCGATGAGCAATTGCGATGAAATTGGAGTTCGATTTGGCGACCCTGAGCTCTTTGTGAAGTGGAAACCCTGTGTGCTCCGCGATGTATTGTTCTGGGATACTCGTTAGGGTTTGGATGGAAATGGCCATTTTAGGGTTTAGTTTGGTGATACCAGAGCGATTAGGAGTTGTACAGGCATGAATTGTAATGAAAAGCCTCACGGCTGTACTGACAAAATTTGACGTCCTCATTGATGTTCTGTGAATGGTGGTGAATTTCTTGTTGGCATGGAGCGTCTGTTGTGATATGGAGTGAGGTTGTTTGCGTGGAAGAGATTTCTTTCAAAGTAATTGAGATTCGGGAGATTGTAACCCCATGTGTGCAGGTCTTAAATACTCCTTGGGGTTTGTTTGGGGAATTGCGTTTCGGATTTCGGGTTTTTGATATCAAAGCGATTGGGGAGTTGTTTGCGAGGTACATGCTTGAATTGATACTGTGAATAGTGATGAGTTTCTTCTTGGCATGAAGTGTTTTTTGTGATCTGGAATCATGTTGCTTTCATGAGAGAGGTTCATGTTTCATTCTAACTGACCTTATTAGTCATCTAAGGTGGCTACAATCACGAAAGAGGGGATGGTTTCTGTGACAGATCTTCAGACCGCCACCAATAGTTTTGCTCAAGAAAATTTGATTGGAGAAGGGTCTTTGGGTCGAGTATATCGAGGAGAATTTCCTGATGGCCAGGTGATTATTGATGATCTGAGTGATACATGGATGTTGACATTACTTCGTTAGGCTTTCATGATGGCAGAACAGATATTCGAGCGGAGCTTAGGACACATATAGCGTATCCTTCGCAAGTGTGAGATTCACTTTGGCTTTATTATCAACGTGACAATCTCAGCTTTCCTTTTGACTTCACCTGGCAAGACATTATCTTGCATTTTGAGTTCTGATTGGGCTGTGCTTTGTGATCAGGTATACGCAGTGAAGAAGCTGAATTCTTCATCACCTGTAGTTCAAAGTGAGAAAGACTTCCTTGGGGTATTGTCCGGTATGGCTAGATTACGTCATGGAAATATTACTGGGTTAGTTGGTTATTGTGCTGAGCATGGACAACGACTGCTGGTATATCAGTATGTAAACCGGGGAACGCTCAATGATATGCTTCATACCAACGATGAAAATACGAAACGACTGACGTGGTACGCACGAGTAAAGATTGCACTTGGAACTGCTCGTGCTCTCGAGTGAGTTTCGAAATTCTGCAATGAGTTGACGCTACTGTCTTGATTAAGCGGGGGCTTTCTAGTTGGAAACTAAATATGGTTTAATACTACATTTCAGGTAGAGGTGACGACGAAATCATTGATGCATTAGCTAATCGCACTTTGCAGCATGGTGCTAACACGGGTGCTGACTTCGGGTTCCCAGCATATGGGTTCCAACACCGATATCCATTATTTAATTTTTTGTGTGGAATGTACTGCAGATACCTGCACGAAGTATGTATTCCTGCTGTCGTCCACCGGAACTTCAAGTTTGCGAATGTGCTATTGGATGATGAGCTAAACCCTTTCCTCATAGTCTGCGGAATTGCAGCCCTCACGCCCCTCGGTTCTGATCGACAGGTTTGCATCCTCCTTAGTATCTGCTTGGGAGAAGTTACATTTTTTTGCAATTACATTAATTGTACTTTGAGTTCCCTTTAGAAAAGATTGTTTTCACGGATATGTAAATACGTTGCAGGACAAATTCCCCACGTCTAGCTAATGTTGAGCATGCTCAATACATACATTTCTTTGTGAAAATACTTTTCGCAATCAAAAGCTTACATTGCATACGTTTTGGCTCTAGTTCTATTACTAAAGGTTGAACGTTTCTGGTCAATCATGCAGGTGTCAACTCAAATGCTGGGATCGTTTGGATATAGCGCCCCTGAGTATGCGATGTCTGGCATCTACACTGTAAAGAGCGACGTGTACAGCTTTGGTGTGGCCATGCTCGAACTTTTGACTGGTCGCAAGCCATTGGACACGTAGATACTACGATTCTCTTATCTTCTCTCAATTTATTGTTAGTTGTGCATGAAATGACCCACTTCCTTCAAGTCAAAACGATAATGTCTAGCATTCATATGAGTGTTTCTGCGAATGTATGTATCTAGCTCAATGCTTAGGAATCACTGATTAATTAATTAATCAAGAACAATGTTGGCTTTCCTCCCTTCATGCAGTGCAAGGTTAAGAGCTGAGCAATCATTAGTACGATGGGCTACGCCACAACTACACGACATTGATGCATTGGCCAAGATGGTCGACCCTACATTGCGAGGAATGTATCCTGTGAAGTCCCTTTCCCGCTTTGCTGATGTCATCGCCCGGTGTGTACAGGTGATCTCAAATTCATTCCTCGGTTCATGCCCTTACTGACAATCTAATCACGTGCAGGGTTTGAGGTAAAAATGGATGCTGGATTCATGAACATGGGGTTGTCGTGTTGAGTCGAAGCTTAGAATCCAGTCATGATTAGAATCCCAACCACTAAATTGAAGAATCTAAGCTTTAATTGTAGGAAGCCGAAACTGCCCGAAAGCATCGCTAAGACTCTTAGCACTTGAATGATACAGCCGGAGCCTGAATTTCGTCCTGGAATGTCCGAAGTAGCGCAAGCTCTTGTACGATTCATGCATCGAGCGAGCCTAAACAAACGCAGATCCGGTGACTCCGACTTGGGAGCATCAACCGGGAGTTTGGGTGGGCATGATCCCTCGGACTCTTCAACTTGACATTTCTAAGCCTGAAGCATCGCTTGAACCAGACAAGCATGCCTTTTGGTGAAACTCCAACTCTCCAATTAAGGGTAAATTTTTTTAAATGATATTGTCATTGACCTTGAGATAGGATTTCTGGTACATTGCCCTTGTAAAATTTGTGTCCAATTTTTTCAAAGAGCGACCAGTATCTGTCAAGCACAGAAGTAGGCTGTCCACTAAATAGGTAGATCGTGGTTTGAAATTTTGCGTGTTCATAGCTTTTACTTCGAACAAGCGATCTGGTTTTATGTCCCATTTGAACGCACTTTGACTGTCTTGTGTATCACCATTGCCGAGGGGTACAAACACTCCAACATTTTTGAGTAGCATGGCACCTCAAGTGGGACTAAGTTAGTGCCAAGTAGAGTCAATCATGTCAAATCAGAGCAAATCATGAAAAATTAAAGCTCTGGTACACCCTCACTGTAAAAAAATGCCTCTTTGCCTTTGATCATGCTGAGTTCAAATCTGCAGGAGAAGGTGCAAGTGGCTCTTTTGTGTCCAGTCTGAGGAAGGGATCTAAACAATGTTATAAACTTAAAGAACTATGCACATAGTTCTTTAAGTTCAGTTTGTGCAGAAGCATGTGAATGATATTAATTATACCAATGAATGGACCTGTTTGCTGTAAGTCAAAATCATGTCCAATTTTGGACTAGTTTCAACCCAACCTCTATTAAACTGTTTGCCTTTAAACCATTATTTTCTGCCTGACTATTTTGTCCAAACAATACTTTTGTAAGAACATTTACTTCAGTGGGGGTATTTGCACTAAGAATGGCACCCCACACGACTTAATTCAATGCATAGTTGCTTTAAGCATCTTGACCCTTGAAGGATGGACTGGTGGCTGTGGAAATCATGCATTTTGATATATACATGGTATAGACTTTACTTGCACTACTTTACAATCCTTGCAAATTCTTAATAACTTATCAAAGGAGCCTGTAAAGGATTGACTCCCATTCACTAAACAAGGATGCTGTTCTGCAGAGATTGGTTGTGCTGACAACACACTGCGAAATTCATTTTCCTAATCAACGGCACAAGGATGGGGTTCTACTTTTTTGGTGACCAGGTCAACGGTGCAGGAATTTTGTGATTTTTGTGGGTGGCAGGCAGGGGCAGACCTGTTCGCCTCTTTTGGCCACATTGCCTTGCACATTGTAGAGGTGAATTTGTACTTTGAAGTAATATGTGAGATACTGTATAAGGATGTGTGAGTGAAGAATATGATTTCATTGCTGGTAAGGTAGAGGTACTCATAGTCAATCACTTAAGCGATTTTCAAGTAGATTGTGATATTAGGCAAGTGAAATTTTTGCATAGTAGGAAGATAGGAAATATGGGGACTATAAATTTTTAGAATTTTATTCTCAAAATTGAAATTACTGTGATTTTTGGAAGCCAAAAAGTTGTTTAGATTAATAGCCAATGTCTAAACTCTTCCAATTTCAATCATAGACTAAGTACTTTCCTACTCACTACTTCCTACTTTCTTGTTCATTACTTTGGGACATGTGTCATGATCTTATTGGGTTCAACCCTAAAGTAGAGGAAAAAACACATTCCAACGTTTGGTTGGAAACTTGTTCTAGCCTTGGTTGGAAATAGTTGCACCCTACAAGTTGGACATGGGTCCCTTGTCAAGAATAGGTGGTCCTACCTTAATATGAGGCATTCCTCAATCTACACTCTGAGCAGCAACTCCTCATTCGCAATAATTTCAATTTGGGGAATATATATACACTAGCATCACAATAATTTCAATTTTGGAAATAAAGTTTTGAAAAATTTACACTCCATGTATTCCCATCTTCCAACATGGCAAAAATTTTACTTGCTTCATATTGCTCATGATTTGCTTGAAAATTTCTTTAGTGATCGACTATGGATTCCTCTACCTTAACTACAAATAGTAGCTTTATGGCCCCAAAATTTTCATAACTTTTGACTACATGGTTTAAAAGTTATTGCATGATATGTGATTTTCTATATTAAGCAAGCATCCTGAGCAATTTAAAAAACTTCTTCAAAAATCATTTTTTTTAAAAATAAAAATTTGAAACTGGTTTTCTAGATTTACATAGACACGAGAAGCTTTGACTCATGCTATTTGAATTAATGAGATGAAAGTTATGAGGAGTTTTAGTTTGTGGGTAGTTTGTAGGAAGTTATAGAATGTCTAGTCTAAAATAAACTTTGAAGTCCTTTATTTAGTTCAATTTTTAATATCATTGAGACAGAATAAAAATATTGGATGAAGATTGTTTATTACAACATTAAAACCATTGGGATTGGCATTTTTCAATTCAATAAATAAGTTGTTAACAATTTAGTATTTTGAATCATTTTCTACTTCTTTCTACTTACAATTTCTTTTTACATGTGGAAATTTTCAAGCATGTAGCCAACTTGAATTGAAGAATGAATCTAAAGACTTACAATCATTCTGGACATTTTTTCATACAATGTGGCCTTTTGAAGTTTAGCTGCCCGGATTTCCGCAGTGGTAAAAAAAGGATTTTTGTAACTTCAAACACTAATGTCTTGCAATCTACATGGTGGAAATTTCTGAAATTTTTTCTACATATTGTCAAGCTAATTCACTAAAAGATTCTACAGTTACATTATTCTAAAAAGTTTTTTTTTCAAAAATTTGGTAGTTGTCCTAGAAATGATAGTTTTGAAATGGTTTTGGTAAAAATATATTCAAAAACCTTTGAGGGTTAACGAGACAGAGTGTCGATCTCAACCAAGTCAACAAAAATTAATCTATTTGCCAACTAGAGCAAATTAGCCCTCCGATACAACTCGTTAACAAACTCTCCAAGGTAGAAGGCTCTTAAATGGAGCAGGTTCTAAAATGGTGCCCTATTTTAAATGTACAATACTTGTACATGTTGCTTTTTCATAGCCTTCAGCAATGTATTGACAGTGTACATTTTAGCTAGGGCACCATTTTAGAGCCCTATGTCCTTTCAACTTTAAAATTTGATAACTAATTCAAAAAAGCTCAGAAAAATATGAAACGACTTGGGTTAAATGTCAATTCTACTTGTCTTTCAAGGAAATTTTACTGAAAAGTATTTCTAGAAGTTTTTTTACCTCCCTGAAATTCAGTTTCAGCCCTTAGATGGTCCATTATAGGACCTCTTACCTCATATGATATCAAGCCCAATTGGTGAACCAGGTTGGTGTGTATACTTTTCCATTTGCAATGAAATTCCATTTCATTTGTTTCAAAAAAGAAAACAACCCAATTGGTGTATATGCCAATGCTAGACAGATCAACTGGAAGGAGTTGATGGGTAGAATTGAATTGTAGGAAGAAAAAATTAATGATCTGAATCTCCTTGAGTAGCGTGAGATGCCTCAAAAACGATCTCCCTTCACTAAGAAACGTGGAGTCTTCCCTCCCTCCAATAGAAGATGAAACCGTAGTGTATACGTGCCATAACTTTGTCAAAATACCGAAGTATGTACAACATAATTTTAGATAACAAACATCACGCACACTCGTGACTCACAATTTGACCTCACATATGCACTAAATCACGAAGACCCCGTTTTTGATGATTTGCTAGTTGAATTTTGAATTGGATCCCTCTGAGGAGGGGAGGAGGGCTGCGCCTGCCAAGGAGGTAGTGCAAGACCAAGGCGACGCGCGCGGGGCCGGGCAGCAAGCTGCCGGGTGGCCCCGCTCCCGAGAAAAATTAGATTAATATCATGGGGACCGATGGCCCCCGTATCAGATATTAAACTGATAAGAACAGATACTACACTTGATCTTAGCCAAAAGGCCGAGAAAGGTATGCTTCTCCACTGTCAACCAGCCCTTCTTATACCCGCAATCTGTCTCCACCATCGCCACAACATATGGGACAAATTAACACCTGCGCTCCTCCTTTTACTTTTCTTCAGAGAAATTTCCCCATCGACTCATATTATGTCATAGATTCCCTGATTTTTTGTCAGTGTAATGCGAACTGCCTACAGAGGAGTGGAGTGGCGCATGCAACGGATTCAGAGATTCATCACATCAATATTAAAGCTTTAGAAGATGGAACGGTAACGGGACGAGGTTAGTGACCACCAAAGTTTCGAGCTCAAGAATCTACTTGAATCTGCCTCAAATCACCATCGTTTACGGTGACTGAATCTCAACGCCAAACGCACGCAACATAGTTTGGCATATATCAAGGCTTCAAATTTGGCGCATCTGGTGTTCCAACGCTTCAGTTGAAAGGTTCGTATCGTGAAAATGTCTCCTTCAAATTGCACGTAGTTTCTCCAGAATCAGGAGTTCAATTCTGGAGAGATCACCTAAACCTCTCGTTCCTCTGCTGTGCAACTCTGCTAGCTAGCTGAAATTCAGAGGGGCTTGATGTCCAGGTCTATGATGCAACACCTGCAAAGCGTCGATGAGCGCACAAATGTGCGGAATAGAGCTGAAGAAAGGATGATGTAAACTACAATCAACTAGCTCATCTAGATAAACCAGAGTTGAAGCCTGCATTGGTCATGGCTATGAACGTCATATCGAGCTACCTCAGTGTCCATATAAACCAGAATAAGTAGCATATACTGTTGAGGAACGCCGAAGTTAATAGATTATGCCGTGAAGCAGGATAGAACTGACTTCTACAGCCAAGAATGAAGGTTGAAGCAGCAGCTTGAACCGAGTCACTGGTCACAAGGCTTCATCCAAAACAGGATCGGGTAATCACTTACAGACAATTTGATTTCCACTCGGGCCGGCATAGATGTGATCCAATACATCAGCATCTAGTTTGTAAACTAATCCATTGTACAACCTCAACCCGCACACCTATCACTGTTTAGCTCTACTGCCCAAACCTTTCGCATCTTCTGACTAGGATTAGGATTCAGGAATGACGCCTGTGAGAAAGACTTCGTCAGCATTGGGTGAAAAGAAAGCGAATTTTAAAGCTGTATTGATTTGGTACATACTACGGTTTACAATTCATTGGTAAATAGTTATGAATGCCGGGTGAAGCAGATTCAGTTCCAAAGCAAAAAAAACTTTCCATTCTGCTTCAAGAGTAATAATGTTGTAATGAACTAAACCACAGTGATCTGAGCACAATCGTTTCCTTCTCAATTAAGAATGCTTTTTCCAAGCGTTGGCGCTAGGGCTGTATATGGAGTCCAGAGTGCTGACATCTTGACATGTCTGCGCGCAGGCCATGGATATGGCATTCATAACTGCAAGATGCGTAGTTGTTTCATAAGATGACGTAATGTTGCCAGAATAAATACCACGGGGAGCTTGTTGTCGTTTTTCACCAAGGCTTGTTCATTGACGGCAAAAGTCTTCTTCAATCCTGATCAAAACCCTCAATCTGATGTAGAAGGGACTTTCCGGCAACATCGTGAAATCAAGAAAGCCAAACCTGAACTCATGGCTTACTTGCATGGCGACAAGATCTAGGTCGGCTTTAAAGCATCGACGTGTGCAAGAGCAACGTTCTGCTGCAGGCCCATCTACAAGAAGCAAACAATCCACGAAGCACAAGTCAGAAACTCATTAGGATTGAAGGCAACTTTGAAGTGGGCACAAGGGGAGCTCCTGAACGTCAATTTCGATGTTATTAAAATACTAACTTTAGTTCTCTGAAATCGTAAAAGTACTACCACTCCTAGCTAGATTTCGACAGTTGTGTGCAAATTTGTCACAAGTTTCGGAGCTGGAATCATGTCAATTCAATGAAGTTCGATCAGTGCCATTCCTCGTTATAAACTTAATTAGCTCGTCCCTGTTTCTGGATCTGTGTTTACCGCATTCTGCACTGATTGCAGCATCTGTTGCATTAATTGTCACTGGTTGAGTTCCTGTACTCGCAAGTGCTTCTCTATCTTCCCCTTCCCTGGAATTTAGCTTCCACGGAGGTTCAATCTGCGTCCGTCGGGAGTTCCTCACCGGGAGATACGGATTGCTAAGACCCACTTTGTTGTCAACCTGGAGAGGCCGGTGGAGCCTCCAGATTGTTGGGTTTCTTTACTTCATATTCATTAGGCGACTGAAGGCTTTGGGTAGTGTGTTTGCCACTGCTGCTAGAGTCACTTCGTCTTTGCTACAAATGGCCAAATTTTTATTTTATTTTATTTTTTAAATTCTTTTTTTTTCCTAATTAAAACATCAAAATATGTGTTTTCTTGAGATTTGCCATGTTTTTAGTAATCCCACTTAGAGAATTTTTCTATACATTTCCTTTGGTGGTTGTTACCTTTGTCTTAAAGGTGTATACATTATTCTTTTTTTTTTAATTTAAAAATTATTTAAGAAAATTTAAAGTATTCCCAAAAAAATCATGAAAACACAACAAAATCAGCAGGTCATGTGACAGGAGTTTCTTGCAATCACCCTAAATTCTCATTTTACAATTTTCAATATTCACAAAAATGTTGAAATTAGGCCACATATTCAAGAAAACCTATTTATTGAATTTGAAGTCTCTTCATTTTTGCATTCAATACTTAAAGGTCATTTTTGAAATCCAATTGGATGTAGTAGTAATTTATTTATATGTGACATTGGTAGCAAGAAATTAGACTTCATTAAAGCACAACTGTCATGAACACACTAGTGTGTTCCTAACAAGTGACGGTTACCTAAACGGTTAGTTCCTTCATCTTCCTTAAATCCCACGGGAGGAGGGTTGTTCCTCACGCAACATTTCTATAATGATATGAAGTAATCTTGTTAACAATTGCATGGCTCTGTAGTAGTTTCTCACTGATTGGGTTCCTTAGTATTATGCATTTGTATTCATAAATGAGGAGTTAAGTAATTTGTGAACATCTCTCGGTAGTATTTGAAGCCAACCGAGTTTTGTGTTATGAGGGTTTTGTTTAGCAATTGACAAGGTTTGACAGTAGAAGCGAGAGGAGCGATGACCAAGGTCTGCAGATTCTGACAAAATGTTGCGTGCGGCCTGTCATGGCTCCTGGACCCCGCATCCGCCGACTGTCGCAAGAAACGGAGGAATTGAGAACGCGGCACCTGGGCGCCGATCCACGAGCTGTGGGCGCTGAACTCGGAGTCCGAGCCCGTCAGTGTTTGTGCAGGGACAGCAGGGTCGGAGAAGGGGAGGTCGGAGCGCGAGCTGCGGAGTGGCATCGACCCCGCGGACTGCACCGACCCCGCAGGCGCTGCGCCGACCGCAGGAGCCGCGCCGGCCCGAAGATGCCGCACTGACCCAGCAAAGGCCGCGCCCCACAAGAGACTCGCTGACCCCGCAGGAGCTGCGCCGAACGGGGGGAAACATCATCCAGAAGTACCGGAGGAGCTGCGCCGAATGGGGAGTTCGCCAGCGATGGAGGAATTTGCGACGGAGGAGCATCCCAGGTAGCCGGTGTTGATTTTGAAAATCCGGGCCAACATGGATCGGAGTGGGATTGCAGGGGAAGGATCCGGGCTTGCGGTGCCTGAGGGGGCTGGTCCCGATTTGGCAGCCTTTATACAACAGCAAATCCAAAATGTCTTCCAAGCGGCAATCCCGCATATCGTCCAACAGATCTCGGATCAGGCCGTTGTAGTGCCTCAGCAACCATCTCCCTCCGAAGGCGGTAGGCTGGACAACCAATCCCGAAGTGAAGAACGAGGAACCAGGGAGTTTGAATTGCGTGACAAGGAGTCCAAGGTGGCCGACCCCAAGAAGTTCTCAGGAAAAAAGGGAAATGAAATCTACCGCTGGTTTGCACAACTGAGACTCGTGTTTCGAGGTAAGCCATGAACATACAACTCGGATGCGGACAAAGTAGCTTACGCCCTTTCCTGTATGACTGGGGCTGCGCAAAATTGGGCCATGCCGTTACTCCAGGCCCTCGATGAAGAGTGCGAATACGAGTTATTAACCAACTATAGCGCTTTTAGAGAGTCCGTTATTTCCGTTTATGGAGATCTTGATCGGAGAGGCAACGCCGAAGATCGACTTGGATGGCTTCGACAAACAGGGTCTGTGGCCGCATACATATCGTCGTTTAATGAATACGCAGCTCAAATTGATTGGAACGAAGCCAGTTTGGTTGCCTGATTTAGAAGTGGCCTCAAAGACAAAATTTTAGACTCGGTAGCTACCACAGAGACGCAACCACAACAGCTTCATGATTGGATGGCTATGGCCTCTCGAATCGATGAGCGGTTGTGGGGCAGACGTCAAAATCGACGACAACAACCAGATTCTTTTGTGGTACGAGCTCCTGCTACCATCCCACGAGAAGTGGTGGGGAAATTCCAGCCCTCTTCAAGCACATCAGGACCGGTTCCGATGGAGTTTGGAGCATTACGGGTGACCACCGCTTTAGCGAAAACAGCAATCAAGCGTTCAGAGTATCAACGCCAAGGCCGCTGTTGGGGATGCGGAGAGGTGGGGCACGTGCGAGCTAAATGCCCCACCAACCCATCTAAACCTTTGTCACTCGCTGTTGTCAATGGACTAACCTCGGGAAAAGGGGGAGCCCGGGACTGAACCAATTACTTCAGTACCTGGGCACCTGTGAAAGTGCCGTGGCAACCATGCCAAAGGGAAAATTAATTGAAGGAGAATTTAGGGGAGAGCAAGGGGATTGTCATAGTTTTCAAGATGACACGACCAATTCCCAAGAGGGTAACTTACATGGAGGGAGTCCTACAACTCAATTGGGCCTACTTTATCTTCGTGCAACTGTTGACGCAGAGGCTCATTTGACATTGGAAGCTGAGGTGAATTCGGTAGCGGCTCTCATGCTTGTGGATTCGGGTGCCACCGGGGTCTTCATACATCCCGAATTTGCACAACTGCATAATGCCAAGATCAAACCGAAAAGGATTCCCCGAGAGGTACGCGTGATTAACGGTAGAGTTATCAACTCCGATCTCATCACTCAGGAGGCAACCATTGAAGTTAAAATTGGAGATCATTACGAGACGCTGGTAGCCGACATAACCAATACAGGTCGATATTCTTGTATCCTTGGGATTCCTTGGCTCAGTCACCATGATCCCATGATACGCTGGTCTCAACGTTGTGTGATTTTTGAGTCTCCATATTGCCAGCAGAATTGCAAGGGACCTGAGGGGACCAAGCAACCGGAACAGCAAAATAGTATGACTAACTTGGGCGAGTGCCGCCGAGCGAGGCAAAGCAAGCTCACGGCTACAAGTCCGGAGTAGGTTCCAACGACTGTGGCGCAGGCAGGGGCCTTCGACGCTGTAGGGACGGCACGGGGGGCAAGATTAGGGGCCTCCAACGTCGATGTCAAGAAGGTGCCCGCGGCGGGACCAACGAGCAGTGGAGTCACTCCATCTGAAGTAGCAGCCCCGCGTCATGCTTTCGTGTCAGCAGCGGCTTTCAGACTGTCTGCTAAAGATGCAGAAATTTATGCATTGGAAATATCTGAGCATATGGATACCAGGGAGACTTCATTGCCTCCGGAATACAACGATTTATGGGGAGCGTTTAGCGAGGAAGCCTCAAATGAATTACCTCTCCACAGCTCCTCAGACATGAAGATCGAATTCAAGGAGGGACAAGAACCTTAGAACACCGGTTTGAGACCCATGTTGCCAAAAGAATTGGAAGAATTACGGAAATATTTGGATGAGAATTTGGGTAAAGGATGGATTCGCCGATCCAAATCTCCAGTTTCTGCACCCATAGTTTTTGCTCGAAAAAAGGACGGTTCTATCAGAGTATGTATCGACTACCGTAATCTTAATAAAGTCACGGTACGAAATCGATATCCCTTGCCCCTTATCCCAGAGCTTACCGATAGATTGGTGGGGGCTAAAATTTTTACAAAACTTGATATACGACAAGCATATCACCGTGTACGCATGGCGTTGGGTCACGAATTTAAAACTGCTTTTAAAACTCGCTATGGCTTATTTGAATATTTGGTTATGCCGTTTGGATTAACAAACGCACCGGCCCAGTTTCAATTTCATATGCAGGATATTTTTGGTGATCTCCTCGACATTTCGGTAGTCATATACTTGGATGATATCCTCATCTTTTCAACAAATATAGAAGAGCATCGACAAGTCGTGAGGGATGTCCTCCAACGCTTACAAAAACATGGCTTATACGCTAAGGAGTCAAAGTGCCAATTTCATTGCGAATCGGTCGAGTTCTTAGGGATGATTGTTTCGGCCCAAGGACTGGCGATGTGTGAGGATAAGGTACAAACAATTAAAGACTGGCCTACTCCAAACACGGTAAAGGATATCCAAGCATTCCTTGGATTCTCTAATTTTTATCGCCGATTTATTCCTGATTATTCTAAAATTGTGGTGCCCCTTACAACCTTGACCAAAAAGGACAAAAAATTTGAATGGACATTATTAACGGACCAAGCATTTAAAGACTTGCGATCTAGATTTTCTAAAGCCCCGGTGCTCATTCATCCTAACTTTGACAGCCCGTTCATTGTGGAAACCGATGCCTCTGACTTTGCAACAGGTGCTATACTTTCACAACAAGGACATGATGGACTCTTGCACCCTTGTGCATACCGAAGCTCTAAGATGTCGCTGGCCGAACAAAACTACGACATATACGACAAGGAATTGTTAAGTGTGGTGCAAGCGTTTCAAGACTAGCGAGTTTATTTGGAAGGATCCCCTCACAAAGTAAGGGTAATCTCTGATCATAAAAATTTAGAGTACTTTCTCTCTACTAAACAACTAAACCGCTGGCAAGCTCGATGGTCGGAGTTCTTATCAGCATTCAATTTCGAGATCCAACATAGACCAGGATCACTCAATGGAAGGGCGGACGCTCTTTCAAGAAGAACAGATGTTACACAGGGACAAAATCAAGAAAATCGACCTTTCTTACGTTTGGCTGCACTAGAGTCCTCTGAACCGGTCTGGGCTGACTCTCGCATTATTGAAAATGTAAAGTCCGCCAGTATGGAAGATATCACCTTGCAACCTATAATGTCGTTTTTCAAAGGACATCATCATCAACAACCATTGGACATACGTCATCGACTTCAAGGATATACTCTAAGTGAAGGTATTCTCCGTTTCAATGATAAAATATATGTGCTAGATGATGCAGAACTTAAGCGGCAAATTTTACGATCCAGACACGATGCCCCTGCCGCTGGGCAAAGACATTGGATTTGGTATCGAGATCGTTCTATTGGCCTACTCTTCGTCGTTATGTCCACCATTATGTAGATGGCTGTGACTTATGTCAACGGTCAAAACCCATCCATCATGCAAAATATGGCCTTATGCAACCAATTCCGGCCGGTCATGCACCATGGAAACGAATATCTACAGATTTTATTGTTAAATTACCACGAAGCAATGATTGTGACTCCATTATGGTGGTGGTTGATCGAAACACCAAACTAGCTCACTTTATAGCCACGAGGGAAACCATAGACTCAAATGAAACAGCTTCATTGTATTTGCAGCATATATGGAAGCACCATGGCACCCCTGACCAAGTAATTTCAGACCGAGGACCAGTATTCGTATCTAAATTTATGCGACGGTTATCTCAACTACTTCGAATTCAACCATCTCCAACAACAGCTTTCCACCCTCAAAGAGACGGCCAAACGGAGAGGGTCAACCAGGTGTTGGAACAATTTCTACGAATGTTCACGACAAGACGCCAAGACGACTGGTTTGAACTTCTTCCCTTGGCCGAATTTTCATATAATAATGCGTGTCATTCTTCAACAGGATTCTCCCCATTTTACGCTACTTATGGGTACCACCCATCTCTATCATTTTCAACCCCGACAACGAGTACAGTTCCAGCAGCGGAGGACCGGGTTAGGCATCTACAAGAAGTCCATGAGGAGATAAAAGCAATGATCAAGCTCGCAGGAGCACAAGCAAAATACAACTACAACCGTGGAGTCAAACTTCAACCAACTTTTCAAGTGGGAGACAAGGTACTTCTTCGTCATGAAAACATTGCAACGACGGCCCCATCGAAAAAATTGTCTCCAAAATTTTTAGGGCCGTTCAAAGTATTAAATGAAATCTCTGATGTGGTTTACCGCTTACATCTCCCAACAACATTACGAATCCACAATGTGTTTCACATATCCCTACTGGAGAAATATCGCGAGGACACAATTCCAGGACGCCAATGTACACCAACTCCACCTATTGTTACTCCAAATGGCGATGTGGAATGGGAAGTACATCAAGTGCTAGACTCGCGTTTTTTCGGAAGATGGAAAAAACTTCAATACCTTGTGGCCTAGGAAGGCTACGGACCTAAAGAAAATTCTTGGGAACCTGCTGAACACTTGGAAAACGCGCCTGACGCCGTCGCAGAATTTCATATGCTCCATCCTAAGGCACCTATACTAGATCACCAACATGGATGTTAAAAGGGGGGTAATGTCATGAACACACTAGTGTGTTCCTAACAAGTGATGGTTACCTAAACGGTTAGTTCCTTTGTCTTCCTTAAATCCCACGGGAGGAGGGTTGTTCCTCACGCAACATTTCTATAATGATATGAAGTAATCTTGTTAACAATTGCATGGCTCTGTAGTAGTTTCTCACTGATTGGGTTCCTTGGTATTATGCATTTGTATCCATAAATGAGGAGTTAAGTAATTTGTGAACATCTCTTGGTAGTATTTGAAGCCAACCAAGTTTTGTGTTATGAGGGTTTTGTTTAGCAATTGACGAGGTTTGACAGTAGAAGCGAGAGGAGCGATGACCAAGGTCCGCAGATTCTGACAACAACCATGGCTATCAATTTTATTCAATTTTGAGCTGTCCAACCCCTAAAGGTTTTTGACTATATTTTCACCAAAAATGCTCCAAAACTACCATTTCTAATACAAGTGCAATTTTTTTAAACATAGTTTTGACTCATGTAACCATAGGATCTTGTAGTAAGGTGGTTTAAAAACATGTGGAAAAAATTTCAGAAATTTCCACCGCGTAGATTGCAAGATATAAGCATTTGAATTGACAAAAATTGTTTTTTTATCCCTGCGAAAATTTGGGCAGCTGCACTTCACAAGGTCACATTTGTGTTAAAAAAATTCAAAATGGTGGTTACTCTTTGAATTCATACTTCAATGCAAGTTGGCTACATTCTCAAAAAATCTCAAACCATTTGGAATTGTACAATATATAGGAAAAAATAAGTAAGTAGAAAGAAGTAAAAAATGAGCCAAAATACTAAATTGTGAATATTTTATTCATGGAATTGAAAATTTTCAATCCCAATGGTTAAAATGTTGTAATAAACAATCTACACCTTCTATTTTTAATTTTTTGCAAAAATATGAAAAATTGAATTAAATGAAGAATTTCAAACTTTTTTTGTACTGTAGAGATTCTGTAACTGGCCGCAAACTACCCCAAACTCAAAATCTTCATAACTTTTGACTCATTAATCGGAATGGATTGATTCACAGCTTTACATGTCTGTATAAACCTAAAGAACCAATTTGAAATTTCACTTTTTTTTTAAAAGTTTTTTTGAAGAAGTTTTTTCAGCTGCCCGGGATGCCCGCCGAGTAAAGAAAACAACATATCCTGCCATGACTTTTTATCCGTGAAGTCAAAAGTTATGAAAATTGTTGGGCCTTAAAGCTACTCCTCGAGCACACATTGTATTAAAATTTCAAAGAAAAAAAATAAAAACTCCATCCGTAGTGAGCTGCCCAAAAAATTTATAATCTCAAAAAACGTTGTTCAAGGCTTTAGGGGCTAACTTAATTCCTAAAAGGATGAGAGAGTTTTCAAGAGAAACTTGTCAAAAATTGCCGTTTTTTAGTATATTGCTCAAAATTGCAAAAATAAACTTATTTTTTGAACTTTAACTACACAAAAAGGTATTAGAATTTTATATGAATTTGTAGAAAAAAATGTCAATCATTCACTTAAATGAATTGAAAGATCATGATAATTGAAGGGGGGGGGGGAAATAATTTTTTAAATTCTTGCTAGACAATGTCAACAAACTTTAAGCTCTCTAAATGTAAATTTTTGTTTGTGATGAAACAACATCTCTACCATTGAAATCAAAATCTTGTAAGGTATTTTCAGGGTTTTCTTGTTGGACATATTTTTGGATTTTGGTGTCTTATACGATATTTGACGTCGTGTGTTGCACTAGACAACATGTCGCTACTCCATCACAACCCGTCGTATAATGGATTAAGGTTTCAAATTTTTTCGTCTATGGGCAGATGTAGAAAGCAAGTACCACGTCAGCTAGGGCAACTACGGTAAGGGCACATGCAGGTTAGCTTTGGACAATTGCGGATGAAAGGGTAACTACATGCAAGTGAAAAGGCGACTTTGGGGCAATGGGCAATCATGTGTAGTTGAAGAGGTGACCACATGTAGGTGAAAGGGCAACTTCAAGTGAAAGGAGACCGCAGGTAATGAGGAGTGACTGCGAGTGGATAAATAAGTGACCACAAATTTCAAACCCAATGTTCTTTATTAAAGCAAAAATCACAAAAATTAGGTGAATAAACGTAATTAGTACAACAATATCTTAAATTCTATGAACAAAGTTGGACCAACAAGATGGAGTTACTTCTTTGAAAACACATGAATTTTTTATTTTTTGAAAATTATTATTTTTTGAAAATTATGAATTCATATTTGCAATCAACAACCCTAAATCAACTAGAATTCCTAGACTCCTAGTAGAGCTCTTAAATATACCATAGATATACTAAAAAATAGAGAGCTTTTTTCACTTTTAACCCTAAAAATTCAAAATCCCCCCTATTTCTTTCTGCAATGAAATTATGTTTCATTTGTTTTAAAAGAAAAAAAAATCCACCCTACTAGGTTTACTTCATTGTTTGGATTTAACATCTTGCATTAGTATGATCCAACGGCCAACAATATACAAGGAAGTACTTACTTAGATCTTTGTCTTTTATTTATTTTTATTATAAGTATGAACGTGACAAATAATACAAGATTATAAGTAGTCTTTGAAAAGTGAAATTTTTTAAAAATAAAATCTTTATTTAAATCTTCATTTTTTATTTTTTATTTTTTCAAATGAAATAAGTAAATAAAAAATAATTGAAAAAACTATTGAAAATTTGTAGTAATTAAAAATTAAAATTTTTACTTGATTCTTCATTCTTTACTTTTAATCTTTTATTGAATCAATATGGAAAATAATATTTGAAGAGGACAAGTCATTGAAATTGCAAAAATTAAATAACAAGGTTCTAATTTGAATCTTTATCTATACTAGTAATCTTATTCATAGAATGATATTGATAAATAATCCATGATTAGAGTCAAAAAAATTAAAACAAGAAAGTAAAATAGTTCTTATTCAAATATCTATCCTTATTTTTTTTAATATTTAAATCATTGTAACAAATAATATGTAAAAAGTATCATATTTTGTGAATTGCAATATAGGTGAACACTTTTTTACTTCAATCCCCCCATATATATATATATATATATATATATATATATATATATATATATATTTTATACATATATTTATATATATATATATATATATTTTTTTTTATATATATTTTTATATATATTTTTTAAAGTGACAAATAACACTTGCATAAAATTATTCATTAACAATTAGAAAAAATAAATAGAAAATTCTCATTTAAATCTCCACTCTTAATTTTCTACTTTAAAAAAACAACTTACATGATAGGCTTTATAAAATTATTAGGGCTCTTTAAAAATTGCAAATATTACATGGAGTAGTTTTTAATGAATTTCAAAAAAATTATTTCAAATTTTAAATCAACATAATTAATAATACAGTAATGAAATGAATTTATGAAGATTTCAAAATTACATGGACAAGATTTTACATAAGATTTCCATCCTTTATTTTTACTTACAAAGACAAATTGACAAAAAATTCAATATTAGAAGGAATTTTGGATAATTGTCAAAAACAAATCAAAATACTTACTTAAGTGACCATCGTGTGATTTTATTGTAAGTTCAAATGAATGTGACAAATAATACATGATTGCAATGATTATTCGAAAATTACAAAACATATATAGATACATTCTTACTTCAATCTCCATCATTCATTTTTGTTTTTAGAATGGATATAATAAGCAATTCATGATTGGAAATTTTTGAAATTTAAATTTTTTTTTAAAAGAAGATCTTATTTAAATCATCGTCATTTACTTTTTACTTTGTAGTTATAAAATCAAAGTGATAAGTAATTTATGATTACAAGAAGCCTTGAAGAATTGCAAAAATAAATAAACAATAATTTCTTTTAGAAATGTATAATCTTTGTATTTTAGTTTTTAAGTCAAACAAATCATTCAAACATAGGACAAGTTTTGAAGAATTGCAAAAAATATATAGGGCTCACGTTCTTTCTTAAATCCCTACTCTTTGTTATATATTTATATTTCTAATACAAAAAATTATTTATTAGTATGAAGGGTCCCAAAAAATATTTTAAAATTAAAAGAAGAATTTCTTACATGAAAATTACCAATACGAAAGGAAGAAAGTCTTCTTTAAATTGCCACCCTCTATGTTTCATTTTTAGACACATTTCACAAATGATTAATTAGTATAATGATTCTTTGATAATTACAAAATCAAAATTGACTAGTTCTTATTAAATCTCTACCACAAATTTCAAAATTTTTAAATGAATATGACAAATGATTCATAATTAGCCAACTAGGACAACTCTTAGAGGATTCCCAAAAATTAAAAGGAAAATTTGTATTTAAATCTTGATGTAGTACTTTAAATTATTGAATGGAAACATGAGAAATCATACTTTGATAGTATAAATTATTGAGAATTGAAAAAAATAGAAAAAATCGTAATTGAATCTTCATCAATTATTTTTTATTTTTAGATCAACATAACAAACCATTCAAAGTTAGGAGGACCTTTTGAAGATTGCTAATTATAATGGTATGAGGAAGTTTGTAATTTTATCTCCACCTTTTACATTATTTATATAATCAAAATGACAAAGAATTCATAATTAATTAGGAAGTTGTGAAGAATTCTAAGAAATATATAGAGAAGTTTGTATTTAGATTTCCACCATTTGATTTCAATATTAACCCTTAAAGGTCTAGGCATCCAAAAAGTGGATGCACCTTGGTCAACCTCAATTGTAACTTTCAAAATAAGTATATTTTGAATCTGATGTAAGCTAAGAAAATGAAGCTTGCCAAGTTTTCTTTCCATTCCATCTAGAAATTTTGAAAAAGGTCCGAAATCAAAAAAGTTATTGCAATTGAAAGCTCAATGTGTTAAAATCCAAATAACTATGTATGGGTGTTTTTCATTTATATAATTTCTTTTTCAAATGAATTTTCAATTTGAACTATAAAACTATGATTTCCATTCTATCCCTCATTTATGGCAAATAATACAGACTATTCTAATATATATTATAATTGATATCATTTTATTTCCACCTTTAGTTTTAAAAAAACACTACAATTTGATTTTTACATCAAAATAATTGAAAAAATCAGCATAAATAGAAAATGCATTTTCCCACCACCAAAAAATATCAAACTTTTCTATGTCAATTAAACAGGAGGATAAATTTGGTTTGATAGTTGAATTTGACTTCAAGGTCTTTGTTGTGCTTGTTTTAGTTGTAAAAAATAAAATAACCAATTGGAAATTTTTCACACTAATCTTCATAGCTATTTACACCTCTTGAGAAAGTTTCAAATAATTTGGACTATTTCTTCTATTTTTACTTATTTATGTTCAATTTTTGCGACAAAAATGATAACAATTACAATTTTTCACAAAACAGATTGAAATTTCTTGTAGTGATATATGATTCATAGTTTTAAGTGATAAAAATGTAAGATTATTCTTTGAATGCAATTTAGATGACAATGTTGTGCTCAAATATGAAGTTTGACCATTTCACAATGGATCAAGACGTTGAAGGGTTAAAGATTCTAAAAGTAAATTATAGTGAGCTCTTATTTAAATCCTCACCCCTTACTTATTATTTATAGAATTTAAATAAAATATGATTTATAGTTACATGAACTAATGAAGACTTAGGTTATTTCAAAAAATAAATGGAAATGTTTTTACTTAAATTTCTAACCTTTGTGTTTTAGTATAAAAAACATTGTGCTAAATAGTATGTAGGTAGCATGAGTGGTTTATTTAGTTTGATGTAATTCAAATTTTCTCTCAATTGCTCTTCTAAAATTTGCATGAAATTTTTGTAAGAATAGATGTTGAGAATTATTAAAAAAAAAAAGGTATGCTCTTTATTTCTTTCTTTGTCTATTATTAATTTTTTTAAATCAATGTAAATGTGACAATTAATAAATATAAAGAATGGTTCTTTTAAAATCATAAAAATTAGATAGAGAAGTTTTATATCAATCTTGACCCTTTATATTTAGTTTTAGATGACATCAAAGACAAATAAGCTATGATTAGTACAACAAAGAAAAAATTGCAAAATTTACAAGAAAATTTCTTACCTAATTAACCACCCTTTTATATTTATACACTCATAGTAGCAAATCAAAATTTATGATTTGAAAGAATTTTTGAGAGATACAAAAATTAAATAGAAAAATTCTTAATTAAATTCGGATCCAATCTTTTGTTTTATAAAATTTATGGAACAAACAACATACAATTTGGATGATTATTTCAAAATTTCAAAATAAAACAAATCCTAATTTAAATCCTTATATACATTAATTTTGAAGTAGATTTGCCTTTTTATCTACTTTGGATTGCCCCTTATAGGAGAAAAAGGCCTTCAAAAGAATTATCTTCTTCTACTATTTGTAGTTCTTTTTTAGCGGATAAATGACCTACTAAGCACAAGTTCTTTTCTCCTATACATGGTTGCCTCCCACCATCCATAATCACTTCATCCACATGTGTCTTTTGAAAGAAAAAATAATCCTTCCAACACAAGTTTTTAATCTCACACATGTTCATTTACCACCTATGGTTTTTCATTTCTATATATCTTTATGGGAGAAAAAACATCCATCAAGCTCAAAGCTCATTTTTCCTACATGTGGTTGCCCCTTGAGAGTGAAACTTGTATTTATAAGCAATTAAGCTGAAACAACTTTCTATCACCCACAATCACCCTATACGAGGTCGCTTCACCCGCGGTTGCCCTGTGTATAGTGTACACAATTGCCCCTTGAAAGTAAAACTTGTGTTTTGAAGTGATCAAGTGGAAACCACTTTCCATCACCCGTGGTTGCCTTATTTGTAGTTGCTTTATCCGTAATCGCCCCACCCACGGTTGCCCTTTGAGAGTGAAACTTGTGTTTTGAAGCAATCAAGCATAAATGACTTTCCATTAACCGTAGTTGCCTTACACAAGGTCGCCCCTTTAGAGTGAAACTTGGCTTTTGAAGCAATCAAGCAAAAAGAACTTTCATCAGCTATGGTCGCCCTACATGCAGTTGCCCCACTCGCGGTCGTCCCTTAGAGTGAAACTTGTGTTTTTAAGCAATAAAGTGGTTTAGACTTTTGATCACATGTTGTTGCTTTACGTGAAGTCGCCCCACCCCAATCGCCTTTTGGCCAT
Organism: Thuidium tamariscinum; assembly: GCA_947034885.2. Lineage (NCBI taxonomy): Eukaryota > Viridiplantae > Streptophyta > Bryopsida > Hypnales > Thuidiaceae > Thuidium > Thuidium tamariscinum. The sequence continues at coordinate 13,316,726 of OX344751.2, forward strand.
CCAAACTCATTATTTATAAATTGGTTTTTGTGATGTTGTCTTAGCCAACCTGCGGTCGCCTCTTAAACATCTTGCAGTAGCCCTTAGACATGTGCGTGTGCCCCCTGGTCCATTTCAAGTTTCAATTTGGGATTCTCTTATCTATGCAGTTGCACTATTATTATAGCTCACAAAAAAAGCTTGACAATATGTCATTTAATTAGCATCACAAAATTAGATTTGGAAAGATTTTGCATCTTACAACAATGTTTAGTAATCTTGTATTAAATGCTACATGTGATTTAATAACAATAGTGTGTCAATTATAAATTAATAATTGGTGTGATTGAAAAGGTCTTTGCAAATCCTAAGCCCTACATACCCTAAACCCTACAAACTCTAAACCTTGAAATTCAAAAATCATACTTGTATGCAATACTAAAACTTACAAATTCTAAGGGGAAGTCTTTGGAAGATAATGTTTTATTTTAAGAGACATCCAAAAATATTAGATAATGACAATGTTCTTTAATAAAAAAAATTGAGAGGGGCATGCAAATGAAGGAAGTTTAGGGGTCATTGAAGGAAATTTAGGAATTTTTTTTTTTCCTTTTTTCTTAGAAATCTCTTTAGTCTAATAATTATCTTGGTCATATACACTTATATTCCATTTTGCTTGTTTGTTTCCAAACTAAATACAAGAATAAAGACATTGGTCTTAGAACTTCTTCTTCCCATTTTGTCAACTTTCAAGTAAAACCATTTTACCATGACTTAATTTAGGATGTAGAATAAAAAATGCACAAATTGTATCGTAAAAGAAAATTTACAAAACCCCTTTATTTTTTCTCTTTTGAAGATCCTTTTACTAACCATCTTGGTCATGCACTACATACATTTGGATTGGTGACTCTCATGAAGACAATGCCAATGTTGTCTGAAAACAATGCGAATTCAGTTGCTTTGATGTTCAAAGCCTTACCATTTCATAATTAGCATTGCAACAACAAAAGTTGTGACGTCATTAACTTAATGATGCAAAATCACTAACTACTGTAATGCATTCATATTGCATCTATGGACTTCACATATCTCATTTATTATGCAAATAGTACCAACTTAAAGACTATATTAGTAACAATTATACACTACATGGTTGCAATTGTCTTACATATTTCCATACTAATTTCTATAAAATTCAACAATGAAAACTTTCTTGATTCAAAACTAAACATTGCATTGCCTGTTCAAAGGATGTTACATTTGACTTCAAAGGTATCAATTCAAATCCATGGCCAATTGAAAAGCATAGCTAATTGAAAAGTTGTTTGAACAATTTGTATTCATACAAGTGATGTTTCAAAAAAATGGTAAACTATAGAATGTCTCACTATAGAATCTCTTATTATAGAGCAAAAAACCTTACAAACCTACATCGCTAGAGAGTCACTCGATCCACTACCATGACCTGGGGATGCTAAAGGAAGGCCTATGATTTTCACATGTTTCATGAATAGGGCACATTCTTGTAAATGGGCTTCAATTTTCAACATTTCAGCCTTGTGTTCACGAAAGTCCCCTTCTCTTAGATTTCGATTAGCCATTGCCAACTCCATCTAGAAATAAAAGAAACAACATATTAATCATTAAAGCCAATAAATTCATCAAATAGTACTAGACATTGCATTGTAAAACACTACAAAGTCTACTTTAGGCACAACATAGTAATAAGTTCACCAATTGTAAATGTTAAAATAGAAATGTAAATGCAAACATCAAGAATCAAGTCTACTTACCACATACACAAAGAAAGTTGCTTGGTTCATAAGGAATTCAACCTTTCCGTTTTGGGGATAGTTAGAACCTATCATTGCTTTCGAGATAGCTCCATAAATTACATTTGATCTATACGGATCCTCCAAATCTAAACTAGAATGCCATGAGTCCTTTGAAGTGATTACAATGTATAAATGTATTAGAAACATTCTTGTATAGATAACAAAAAAATAACACAAAACAATTTACAACAATACATATATAAATAGCAAATTTGTATTGAATCGACAACAATACATATATAATCTGTATTTAATCTAAAGACTCTTATTCAACTTCAGGGTGAATGCAAGAAACACTTAAAGCCTTTTGTCACACCCTAGTTTTTTTTTGTTTTTTTTGCCATAACTTTTGTGTTTTAGCTCCAAATGACTCAAAATTTATAGAGAAGATACTAATAGATATTATGTATCTATAATGAATTTTGGAGATTCTTCAAAATAATTTATTATTTTAAAATAGCCCCGAAAATTTCTCACAGTACCCAATTTAGGGGTTTTCAGCACCATTTATCTCCAAAAAAAAGAATTTTGACCTAAACTTTGGAGAAGATGGTCTCTTAGAAGACTTATACCTAATGTCTAAAGGAATTCTAAAAACACTTATTTTTTAGTGTTGTAGAAGTCCGCAAAGAGAGCTTCATTTTGCATTTTTTTCCAAAGGTATAAAACATTATTTTGGTGAGTTTTTTGGTCAAATCTCATCACCAAAAAGTTTTTTTCAATTTCTTATTTTTATGTATTTAAAAAAAAAATACAATTTTTTGCAAATTAAAATGTCACAAGTTGTATTTTCTTCACCGGAATTCAATGTGATGGCAATACGTCTGCTTCGGCTAAGTTGTTTGCAAAAGACAGGAGGGTTCGATCTGGAACCTCACTGGGGGATGACAAAGGCGAATTTAAAGTAAAAGTCATTGGGCACAAAGTCAACAATTTTAGGAACTGTTTTAGAAACAAACTCAAAATAGCCCTCCCAAAGCTTCAAATTCCATCTAATGTGATAGATTTTGAATATCTTTTTTGTGTAAATCTTTCAATTTTGAAATTTCGCACACATATTATTAACTTAGAGTTGATATTGTAAAAACAATTTCATGTTATAATACCAATTTTTAAACTCTCAAGAGGTTGTCAAAGTTAGTTATCTTGAAACAAATTTCACTATAAATTCAAAAATACCATTTTGATTGGTACCCCAATATACATGTTGATATGATGGATTTTCTTCTAATCTATTCTTCAACAAAATGGCTAGCATGCTTGGTTATTCAATGATCTATTGTTTTTGTGCAAGGTTTTGGATATATTCTTGTTAAGATGGAAATGAAAAGAAAATTTGCAAAAATAAAGTTTGACATAATTAGAACTAGGGTAATTGCAAGAAACACTTGTCTTTTTTTTGTCCCCTTGACCTACAACAGGTAGTTTTTTGCTCATAACTTTTGCATTTTCTATCTTTGGAGCTTGAAATTTAGAATAAAGGTGCACACAAAAGATTTATATGTTTAATAATTTTTTCAATTTAAAAAAAATCATTTTACTATTTTTAACTTGCCCCCAATCGGTCTCTACCTTGGCCATTTCGAAAAGTTTTAGTCCTATTTTTTAAAGCCACAAATTGGACAAGTTGGAGGTCTACTATTGTTACAAGGATTGACAATGATTTTTTGTGAAAATAGAAACATATCTATTGTACACATGGGGGCAAATTGACCTTCCTAGGGGCACAAGCTACAAAGAAGGAAAAAATTTCGTAGAGGAATTTTTTATTGCAATGTGAGCACAATATTGTCTAGAAAAATCGGTTTCTTAAAAATAATTTTTTGAATATTTTTTGAATTACTAAAAATGAAAAGGTTTGCAAACCTCTTATCTACTATTTTCTACTACTATTGGCCTCTATAGTACTTTGCAACAGTCTATAGTACTCCTAATAGTACTAACTGATGGTCCAGTTTTGTAGGCGCCGTGATCCAATGGTTAAGATTTGCAGACACAATGCTGGTTCATGCACTATATTGCTTATATCGTGCAATATCACTAGTCCTAGGCAAGAAAACTTATGAAATGCAATTTGATTAATCACAAAATAAGGGGCACATTTTTGTACCTATCTCCAAGGGGTGATTTTTTTTAAAAGACCCGCTCTCAATAATGTTTTGAGGACAAGGTCTACAATGAGCTAAAACCATCCTAGGTGAATAGGTGGTGGTCAACTAATAGGAGTTAAGATTGAATCTATAAGGTTACTAGTTCAATTTCCCAAGTTGACATTGCTTGCATCAAAGCTCTCCCTTTATTTGTGGTGGGAATACAAAAGGTATATAAATCCCAAGCTATTATGCTAGGGTGTGTTGGATGTTGTTTTGTGTTAGTCTAGTTGTGGCCCTCAAAGGTTGTATGTTCCAAAAAATGAATTTAGGACTACTAAAGAGTAGATGGTTGTAAGGTAATTAGGGTTGTATTGTAAAATGACTTGAAAGTACTCACAATGATCATTTAAGGATGTTGTGCATTCTACTGTAATTTTTTGAAATTTGAAATAAGACATGTGTTGTAGACATGCATTTATGGCTGGAAATGAACACCATGAGCACATTTGAACCACATTAGGACCCTTTACGCATTGACAAACTTATCAACCTATTCAACTCCAAGTTGCACATGCAAACCAACAATCTAAGATTCAAAGTGTATTGAGGTGGATTTGAGGTAGAATTATTGTCTTATACTACTTGCCAACTTGAGCATAGCTACTAGTAAGTAAGTAGAAGGAAATGAAGACTTGCTTACACATCATTAGCAAAAGCAAAGGAATTTCTGTTGTTTCCACTCATGCTTGGCATTCTTTATCATTTACATAATTTGATGATCTTTCTTACTCACACTCTTGTGACTCTCAAGATAAGTGATGATGTACATTAGCCAATTCATTTATTTTGTATTACAATTGCAAAATGATTGAGAAAACAAACAAACACAAATTTGAATGGTTTGACTATACTACTAAAACAACAATAAAATATAAATAATTGGAGAAATTTGAAAGATTTACAATTCTTTATTTTTGTCTTTGAAAAATAAAACCTAAAATGTGAAATAATTTCTCATTGACAAATTCAATATTATTTGTTGTTATAGAAATGCATAGATCTTTTTCTTTGATTATTTAATTATTAAAAAAGCAAACATCTATATAGAAAAAAATAATCCTCGTGGTTGAATCCAATTTGAAGCTTGAACATTATTTTTATAGCCATCATGTGCAACTGAAAACATAAAAGTTCTTCAAATCTAGTGCATGTCCTTTTTTCAAATCTTAAAAGTTTTAGATATTGAACATTTGACCATTATTGCACTCTCTACAATTGAATGATTCTATTAAACATACACAATCATTCAAAATGTATTACATCCAAAATGTTAGGCACATTTTATTTGACAAGAATATTTTCATAAATCATAATGTCCAAATTGTGCATGAGACATTCATTTTATTTTTAGCAAACAACTTTAGCACTGAAAAGGTAAATGTAACAATATCCATCCTTGGTAAATCCATCATTAATTCAATTCTTTGAGCATAATGTCATAAAAAAAGTAAAATTTCCATTCTGCTTTCCCCCCAAAAAAAATTAATGGAAAAAAATAAGAGAAAAAAAATACTTAGTGTATTACATAGTGTGGATTGAGCGCCAATATTCAATTGATACTATTTTCTAAGAAAACCGATTTCAATTCCACCATTATTATCAATTGTCTTGAATATATCACCATCATATTTCCTACCATTGTTATCAATTGGTTTGAACATATAACTATAATAATACATAGATGGATACACTTTTTAAAATACTACCACATTAAATTTATTTTTCATAGATTGTAAGTATATTAACATTCCATTCAATAATTCTTCATGGCAAATAAGCATCCATTACTAATTCAATGAGTGAATGCAATTAGTTCATGGTCATTGTATATATGACCACTGAGCACAATGAGTAAATTATTTTGGTTGTATCTATGATAAGTGAGCACAATCATAATCAACGGCCGTAAAGGACATTGAAGTCAAAAAGTGATCAATCAGTGATTTCATTGTTTACTATAGAAAATAGAAACAAACAATGCATCTATTGGTTCCATAATTAGAGGAGTTTTGGTGACTACCTTGGTCATAGGGGTCCACATCTTTCAAGAATGAAGTTAGTTTCATTGTGTACCAAACCTATGCTAAATACAAGTAAAGACACAACATGCAAAAAACAATGATTATTAGATAAGTGAAGGTAACATTGGGTGCTTTATTTGGTAAAGGCAAATTTAGGGATTACAAGGACTAAGTTTGGAATTCCTTATTCCTCTATACCAAATTAATTGGAAACTTCCATCCCTAAATATTAATAGATAAGAGGGGAGGGGGGGGGGGGTGTTTCCACCCTATCTAGATGAATTCATTTAGGTAGAAATAGGCCCCTAAGTAGTGGAGATGCTCTCTTCTTTTGTGGTATACTTCATGTACAAGGGGCCAAAGTTGAAAGTAGCAAATATCCAAGACTTGGTAAGACATTGTATATTCATATTTTATAAAGACTTGTCCAAAAAATTTCATTAATTTCATTAAAAAGTTTTAATATTTATTTGGTGTATACCATTTTTGGATATTTAAAATTGACAAGTTATTATGCAAATCAAATGCACTCTATAATGTAGACAAAAAGAAAAGGTATTTTATTTGCATCATTCTTCAACTCCAACTTGTTGCTCTTTGAAACTAAACCTCTAAAGGACCAAATGTTCCATTGGAGGGAACTACAAGGTTTGGGCAAGTCTGATTGATCTTTATTTTTGACATGATTTTTTGAACCTTTTTTTCAAAACAAAAAAATGCATTATTTTTTAGGGAATATAGTTTTTATATCAATTGGTGCCAAGGAGAAAATTTTGTTTTTCATAGAAAATACTTTGATTTATATGGAAAGTTTTGATTCATTCCATTTAAACTAGTGATGCAAAGTTGTAGAGTTTTCATTTCCAAAAAAGTAGAGAATCTTCTTCCAAAAAAATAACTTAGGGGATTCATTAATGACCTCAATTTTCATGTTTTTCAAGAAAAAAAGTTCCATAGAGTTTAGTTAGCTTGCTTGAACAATTTGACCATTGGAATTATTGCATTTCAATTCCATCTTTGAACCATTAACAATTTAGTTTTTCTTTTTCTTTTGTATCAACTTCTACATACTATTTTTTTTTATAAAAATGAAGATTAAGTTTGTTTTTATGAATTTTTTTTCAAAAAACTCATTCAATTCTTCAACAAAAAAAATAAAAACAAAAAATCTACAATGCAATATTTTTGAAGATTGAAAGCCAATGGAATCTAGTCTCCCAAGGTGTAAAAGATTTTTTTTTCCACTTCTAATGCTTATATCTTCTCAAAGTTACTAAATCTCTTCCATTCAATCTTTTTCTAGTTTTAATGCAAGATCCTATGATTCAATATGCCCCCAAAACTAAAAGTTATGCACTTAACAATAGAAATGGTAGTTTTGAATGTTTTTAGATTAAAAAAAATCCTTTGTCCTTCAGAGGTTAATGGTGTAACCACTGAACAACCTCATTGTTCTTGAAACATACTAGAATAGTTAGAGCAAATTTGAAACAACACCACACAAGAAAAAATGGGTATTAGGGAACCTCAATGTCTATGCAATCACCCTACAAGACCACTAAGAATGAAGAAAGGATGTGTTGTCCAACAATGAGAGAAGTAACTCTTGAGCATTAAAAATGTCAAATAATAGGAACCCATGGAACCAATGTCATGAGCATATACAATTGTATGTGCACTTCTAATTGGTGAAAATTACAACTAAATGTAATTACTATCAAATGGCAAAATTTGTTTCTTTATGGTCGAATTAGTAAATAAAAAGGGATTTCAACACTATCTATGATGCATTATTTAGACAACATAAAAATAAGTTATGACTTTTCTAAATGTTGGTGACAAATCTACAATAAATTGATAGAAGATTTTAATGTTTAAAGAATGTACATCTTTGAAATTGTTGTCTTCAATTTAGGCAATATTCTTAGTGTAACAACTTTCACTTAATCAATATCTTTGGAATAACAACTAAACCTTTTTTTTTTCTAATTTCATATTTTTGTTTACATATTTATAGGCATATTTGTATAAAAAACAATAAAAAGTCTATGCTTATTATTGGATGTTTGAGCACTAAGAGGTTAATGATGATTTTTGTTGTTTGTTCTTTACAAATAGAAAGTATTGTGCTAGTGTGAAGTCAATAAAAATTAAGAGTGGAATTCCTACTAAGATCAATTTAGGACCCTGAGGCAATAGAAGCCCTTTTAAAGGCAAGGCCCAATAAAACCTATAATTGCAATCCCTATCAAATATCAACCCCTTTTTAATTCTCACTTAAAATATATTTCCACTGATCATATTCTCTAGAAGATTTATTTTAGACCTTTGAAAGTTCATAGTTCATTCATACAAACATATAGTTGCCAAAGATAATTAAGAATATATTTTTGACAATTTCACAATTCAGGAATACTCTGCAAATGTTTGGATGCAATTAGATGTAGTTGCCTTCATGCTTTGCCAATGGTGGCAATCAAAACATTAGACATTCACTTCTACATGTGAGGAGAGGGTGAATCAAAATATAGAGTTACTGAGTTAGTATATTTATCTTGTCTATTTTTGACTTGGTAAAGAAGTCATTATTTTATTGAGACTCTTCATGTAACTAATGTAACTAATAATTGAAAATTAAGTAACTTGATTCAACTATCTTACAATTTTATCATTTCATCATTTCACCATGGATAACATTGGGGTACAAAATTGTCTTCATAGGGATTTTACATTCAATATTGATGTGAGATTTTGAACCTAAGAATTTGTTGCAATTAACCTTGCATGAAATCATTTTTATGGAAAAACTATTTTAGAAAAAAGGAATATTTTCTTAGTTTAAAATGTATACCTAACTGGAGCTTACGAATTTCAACAGCCAAACAAGTGCTTATCTATTTGGATAAGATTAATTGACATGCATTCTAAATTGTTTGCTCTCTCACAAGCCCGTGCAAATCCATCAACTGCTGGAAGACAGTTTCAATCAAGATTGCTAGCTTCCGCATTAAATGCGTTAAGTGAATTTAAGTTGTGCCAATGATTTCAAAAGGTTAGAAATTGAAGTGGCAAACTTGAATGATTTGTCCCCACAATTGTTTTGCTCCCTAATATATGGCCCTGTGAATTAAAGTAGGTTTCAAATGTAACGAGACACTTGCAAACACTTGCAACTGCTCGATGGCCCACTGCAAAGTGAATGCACGAAGCGAAATTGCAACTTGGTTAGGCTACAATAATGGTTGAGAGGAATTGCAAATGGAGCAAACTCCGGGATTATAACGCAAATGCGGTGTTCCCTGCTCCTCAATGTTCAGCCTGATTGGAGGTCACAGGTCTGAACATAATTCAGCAATAGTAAATTTCTATTCACTGCTATCAATGGTCAGGAGAGAATCCCTGAAGATTTTTGAATGGCACCCTATTAATACTAGCTCCTTGAAGCCATGATGCCGGTGTTTCTTCTCAAATTCACCTGCTTTGTTGAATTTTCAACATTTTATTAGCAAATGCAGAGTATTTGTAGACTGTGCCTCTTGCTTTCTATCAACAGGTGGCTCCTACCATTTATTGGTGAACAAGGATTCCCGATTCGTGTTGACATCGGGCTATCTGATCCTTCCGATCCTGCCGACTAGAAAATTATATGTAAAAGTTAATCATAAATCTAGCGCGATTCAAGAATCCCAACACTCAAATAGCTTTCTAATCTAGTGAACATAACTTAACGCGTTTTCCTGCCTCTAATATTAGTGAATTTATGATAAATATAATGTCCAACTGTTGATGCAGATGCAGCTCCAAGTTGCAAAGAACAAATAAAGTACTTACGGACGGGAGCACGTACTACAAAGACATTCGGCACAAATAAAGCTCTTCAATTGTTTCGTTCGTGTTGATCGGTCGGTTTAGTTCTTGTTGCGGCTTCTGTTAGGTGACCATGGCTTGTGGTTAAGCCCAAAGTTGTACTTCAGATCATTCTCTTCCCGAAATTATAGATCAACAGACCTGATTTCACCCGGAACTTTGCACAACTCTCTCTTGCTTTCTCTTTCCAGTCTCCGAGATTGAAAAACTGATCGATGCGTGCACTCGGACTGCTAAGTCAATGTATTAGTTAGTATCTCGATCTGTCAAGGTCTCTTTTGGACGGACAACTAGTAGCGAGTTTCCCCGATTTCTCCGTTCGTTCTAGTTCATTGATCGAATCGGGCATTATGGACGTGTCTGTATTCTTGCTCCTTCTCTTTGTCACCTTGAATTTCGTTGCAGAGTGCTACAGTTGGAATCAGTACAGGGTGAAGTTGGGCATTTTCATCGCCACTCTCATCATCACCTTGCCAAATATCGTATTCATGGTCATTGATTGGTGGCAATCCCCGCACTCCAAGATCGCCTTGTTGGTTTTGAACACGTTCAGGCCAATACTTCGAGGAGAAACGTACAGATTGTTCAGGTGGTTGAAAAGTGTGGGAATGGGTTTAACTTCTGACGAGCTCAATCACCTGCCCACTTCAAATCCCAACTACAGTCCTGATTTCTTCATGACCAGAGAATGCTTTGACCAAGCGTCAGAAAGGGCAGCGTGGAAGGCCATACCAGAAGATGACGACGTGCCCGAACTTCCATTCCCTTTTATGGGTGATACCGGATGTACTGGCTTTACGATGCACTATGAAAATGAGACTGTCATTGTTCATGAGTTCAGGTTCAGTAGGAAATTAATGGATCTTTTCATGAAGTTGAGCTATGAAGGTTTCATAAGTCATCGTTCGTTTAGGTCCAGTTTGATAGATCATCGACCTTATACAAGTGTGGATGTCCCAACGGCAAATCGGATGAAGAGTCGATTGGTCAAAATATGTAAAACTAAATTGCCTATCTTTGCAAAATTTGAAAGGATACGGGAGTGGGCATATTTTCATGCAGCTTCCACTCTTGACTACCTCGACAAAGACCTCGTGCTCATACAGGCTGAAGGAGAAGCCCTTGCAGTGGGGTAGTTTGTCCTCATTCGTCATCGGGCCTAGCTAAGGGCCATGCTAAACAGAAGATGGAATGCTTGGAATTGAAAGCAGCTGAACAAGGTGATCCATGATGCTCCCAGGACCAGTGCCTAGTAAGTATTTCCTTGTATATCTTCACTTTTATTTCAACTCCTTCCTCTCTAGGAATCAAATTCATGGGGCCTAGAACAAGATGTACATTCTCGCTTGGTCTTGATTAGGTGACATTAAACCTTTTGCTGAGGGTGAATAATCCACACAAGGTCGACTAGGAGCTTAAGTTTGTGAAGAATCCATTTGGATGGTTACTATAGGAGATGTAAACTTTTTCAGGATTAAATACAGGCTTTGTGGATTGCGTGCAGACTTTGTGTTCTTATTGAAGCTGTGTAGAAAACCCGTAGCCTGGATTGATGGTGTGCGCTTACTATGGAATACAAGTTTCTGAAGCAAAGTTCCACATAATACATGCAAACAAAAAGTGCATGATGTCATCTCCTGCGAGCAATGTTGTTCCCCTTCAGTTGCTTGCTATACTCGGGAATGTACCACTGAGCACTTCAGTTTGATGCGTAACGTTAAGGAATTGCTCTTTCAGGGAGAGAAAATACTAAATTGCGAGTGGTTCCCTGGGGTTTTTCTGTCCGTTACTTTTCCTACCGTTACGATTGGGGGTGAATTAAGATGTGATGGATGTGCTCTCAGTATGGAATTTGTTGATGCTTCTGGTCATCACGATTGTGAAGGAATTGAAGCATTTGAATCGACATGCAACCGTCTCTAACCTCCGTTTCTACTTTCTAGTGGGTTTGGAGATCAAATTTTCATCAAGGATTGGGGAGCTCCAGACACTTGGCCAACGTGAAGAGCGAATACCTGCTTGGCAGTTCCGTCTAGCTTATTATTTTCCACCTGAAATGTTTCACTAAAGTCCTGCGGTCAGGTGCACAGAGTATGATCGAGTACGTCCCATTGAATGGGCGGTTGCATCCAGCTTCAACAGTATCCATATATTTTGTTCCCTCAAAGATTCAGCCGTTCAACTCGGCCCACTTTCAACCATATTCTGAGGACGATAACACACAGTTTTAATTGTGGCAGTACGTGAATTTCTAGCTTTTCCGTGTTAGATATATAAAGCTTATGGCAGTACGTCTTCTCCGGCCAAGTTGTTCGCAAAGGACGGGAGAGTTTGGTCGATTTGAAGTCTTAGTGGGACATACCGAAGGCGACTTGGAACTAAAATTCATTAGGCACATGGTAAGCTCTTGAATGGACGTCAATTTCGATTTCAATCCAATACTTTAGTTCTGAATCGTAAATTGCTACCAGTCCTTAGCTAGATTTTGACCGTTGTGTGCATATATATTTGTCACAATTTTTTGGAGCTGGAATCGTGTCAATTCTAGCTGTGAAGTTCGATCAGTGCCATTCCTTGTTATAAACTTAATTTGTTCGTCCATGCACTGTTTCTGGGTTTTGTGTTTTCCGCATTCTGATTGCAGCATCTGTTGCATTAATTGTCACTGGTTGAGTTCCTGCACTCGCAAGTGCTTCTCTATCTTCCCCTTCCCTGGAATTTAGCTTCCACGGAGGTTCAATCTGCGTCCGTCGTGAGCTCCTCACCGGAAGATACGGATTGCTAAGACCCACTTTGTTGTCAACCTGGAGAGGCCGGTGGAGCCTCCAGATTGTTGGGTTTCTTTACTTCATATTAATTAGGCGATTGAAGGCTTTGGGTAGTATGTTTGCCACTGCTGCTCGAGTCGCCTCGTCTTCGAGCCTGGCTTTGATCATGAAAGACAGCAAGCGTCGTGAGTTTATGACAATGTTGTGCAACTTTGATGCTCTCGAGATGGTTCGAGAATTTTAGCCTCTAAAAAGACGAGACCTTAGAATCAAGGTACTTTGGTAAAAATGATATAGGGTACAATTTTTTTACTTATAAGCACATTCTTTTTGTTGCAACTTTGAAAGTCATCCACTGAACACTTTTTTGGTAATAGTATCCTTTTAGGCCTTAAGGGATTCTCTTGTTCTTTGGGAATTCATTGACTCATTGGTTAAGTTTCACTTGTTTTAGAGGTAACCTATCTTATAACATCTGAATTTTATCTTTGTTGCAAAAAAAATTCATTTACATTTGTGCCCCCAAAACACTGTTAATATCCTATTAAGTAGGATTGCTAAAAATCAAGTGTATTTATATTCAAATAAATACTAGTAGATCTGTAGATCTATGCTCATTTTAAGGTGATTGCAAGAAAAACCTGTCAATTTTGTTGTGGTTTCAACAGTACTCATGATTTTTTGGGAGTACTTTAAAATTAGAAACTAATTTTATTTTAATATAAAAAATATGAATTATGTGTACACCTTTAATACAAAGGTAACCATCAAAGGAAATTTACAAAAAAATTCTCTAAGTAGGAGAACTAGAAAAGTGCCAAATCTCAAAAAAATAGATAGTTGAATGTTTAAATTAGTTTAAAATATTAAAAAACTTGAATAGAGAAAATTTAAAATGTTCATTTGTAACAACTATATAGAGATGGTCATGCACCAAAAGAAACCACCAAAATCATATTTTATATGTTTGAAAATACAAGCAAAAAGAAGCTGTTTTTGTAGACATCCAAACCACACAAAATTAGTTATTTTTTAAAATCCTTCAGCCATTAGCTACAAGTCTATGCAAGGACCATCTCATGTAAATTTCACTTCAAAATTTGTTTCTTTGGATACTAAATAGTACTGAAAACCTCCAAATTGGCTAGTGTGTCATTTCTATTTTTGGATAGTAAACTATTTTTGAAAATTATAGAAAAAAGATGTGTATAATAGTTATAACTACCTCCTCTATAAATCTTGAGTCATTTGGAGCCAAAATATAAAAGTTATGGCTAAAAAGTAGATCAATATACATGGTGTGATGCAAAATAGTATAGGTGTTTTTTGCAATCACCCTTAACAATGTTTTATGTTGACAAAAATGTTGAAATTAGGGCACATATTTAGTAAACCTACTTATTGAATTTGGTCTCTTCTAACTTTTGCATTCAATATTTAAAGGTCATTCTTGATGTTCAATTCATTTGGGTTTAGTAGTAACTTATTTACATGATGTGGCAATTAATTAAACTTCATTAATGCACAACCATGGCTATTAATTTTATTCAATTTTAATCTATCCAACTTAACTCCTAGAAGATGAGAGTATTTTTCAAGAAAAATTGTCAAAAACTGCCATTTTTTAGCAAATTGATTAAAATTGCAAAAAAAAATTTAATCCTTGAACTTTAATTTATTATATAAAAAAATAATAGAACATTATATGGATTTGTGCAAAAAAAACAAAAAAAATATTTGCCCAAGTGAATTGAAAGATTATGATATTTGAAGTGAGAAAAGAAATTCTTATTATTCTTGCAAGACAAAGTCACTAATTTTTAAACCCTTTATTATAAGTGTAAAATTTTTGTTTTTAATGAAAATGCATCTATCTAGATTGAAATCTAAATCTTGTTAGATATACTCATACAATTTTAAAAAAAAATATGGATTCTAACTTATTGTAAATTACAATGTGATGCAACAAAATTAGGTGGATTGGCTATATATATATATATATATATTAGTCATTTTTTTGATGATTTCTTATGTAGTAAGGGATTTTTTTGATTTGAAATCCAAAAGATAAAAATTACAATCAAATATTAGGAATATGAGAGAAGATTTCAAGGTAATAGCCTTTGAAGTTTAGAGAAAATATTTTTTCTCGAACTTGTCTAGAAGGATTGGTACAATTTGGCTTCTATTAGAAAAAAAAATTTGTACTAAATGCAAGTTTTATTACAATTACATACTATATTATGTTAGTTACCTACATGTCAAATTTCAAAAGTAGATGAAGGATTTTGCATAGGATTTCAAATTATCCAAAGTGCTCAAATTTTTTAAGTAGCAGAATTTTTTATATGGACATCCAATTGGAATTTTCTTGATACCTATGTAGGAGTTGAGTGATACCATCTTATATCAAATTATGTGAACATGTGTTAAAAATTGACTTTGTATAATCTTACTTAAATTTTAAGTGTTCATTGAACAAGAACTTGGTCTTTTAGGATGTAACTTAGAGCGAGATTGATTTTAGAACACTTAATCTCCTACGAGCCTAAGCCTTGGCAAGTGTGTTTTTCTTATGGAAAAAGAGCATTGACTTCTAGTATTCTCCAATGAAGCAAATTTTTCTTTTTTCAAAATCAAACTATATAGATGTTTTAAGAGCTTGCTTATTAGTCTAGAAACCAATTTTGAGTGCAAAATTGCAAAGGAGTTGTGAGACTATACTAAGAGAAATGTGTGTGTTCTATTTTTAGTATATGGCATCTCTCTACAATATTTTAGAAATATGTATATTAAAGTTTTTTGGGATTAACAGTGATATGAACAAATACAAATAGTGTTAGCACATTAAAATGTACTTTCAAAAAACTTAATTTCACTTGGAAAGATATCATATTCATTACACAATCTACCTTGTAATTGTTGTAATACAAATTTTTTGCATAACTAAAATCACAAAAATCTACAAATCAATACTTGCATGTTGAAATTTTCAATGGTGAAAATCATGAAATACTTTACTCTTTCTATTGGGACCATTTTCAAAGCATTTGGATAAGTACAATTTTTTAAATCTCAAATCAAGTGAAATTGGCAAGTTGTGCGCTAAAGTGGAAAATGAAGTAAAATTGGCAAGCTTTACACTCCACTAATGTACATACATGCCTTTGAAGACCCTTCAATAATCAAATATTTACTTTTTTCTATGAAAAATAAATGTTTCCAATAGTTAACACTAAAAATTGCCCAAAACCAAGAAAAATTCAAAACAATCAAAGGAATTCAATTGCCCATTTAGATTTGAGCCTAAAATTTCTACGTGACCATATATGGTCGCGCAAGCAATTAGGGGTTATTATCTAGAAGTTACACCAATATTAAAACATCCTCAATGTTACTATACACATAGGTTTACATTCAAAACAATTGATGAAAAATATTTAACTCCTAAAAGCCCAAGGGTTTAGCACAAAACACAAATGTGTTATAAAATACAAGCTCTATAACTTTTTTGAAGTTAGCATCAAAAAAGATAATGTAAAGCACAAAATGTAAAAAACATCCGTATGGTCAAAATAAAAAAATTATTTTTAGATTCTTTTCAAATGAATTTTGAAGATATAACTTCAAAAATTCACTAAAAATATAATTTCGAAAAGTAGAAATTAGGATTAAATTTTTTTTTTGATTGGTCAAAATTATGATTTTCATTGATTTGTAAAAAAATGCAAACATTTAGTAATGAGAGCATCAATACTTTCTCCAAATAGTATATTTCTCAACACTAAGCAATATTAAACACTTTGTGCTATTTTTCTTATATTTTTTTCTTGACCATAGCGATCTTAGTTTTGAATATAAATGTTGAAAGGAAATTCAATATTTTTAAAATTTGAGAAAAAAAATTTTGAATTTTTTTTTCTGCCCGAAAATGCTGCCCGACTTTGGGCAACAACCAAAAAATGGTCGCTTGGGCGTTTAGGTGTTAAAATATTTAATTTTTATCGTGAAGTTCAAATTAACATTCACAATGAGTCTTTCAAACAACATGTGCCTAAGGGGTAGCTTTATGGCCTAATAATTTTCATAACATTTGACTACATCTTTAAAATTTATTACATGATATGTGATTTTCTTTGATTTTTGGGCAACCTGGGCAGATCAAGAAACTTCTTTAAAATCTCTTCAAAAAAAAGAAAAAAGATTGAAATTGATTTTAAAAAATTATATGTACTTGAGAAGCTTTGAATCATTCCATTTGGATAGATGAATTGAAGTTATGAGGAGTTATAGTTTGCAAATACTTAGTGGTATGGTTTTCAAAAACTCCATACCTACCTACAAGGTAAAACTCCTCAAAACTTTCACTTCATTTATCCAAATGAAATGATTCAAAGCTTCCCAAGTACATATAATCCTAAAGAATCAATTTTGATCTTTTATTTTTTCAAAAAGTGATTTTTAAGGAAGTTTTTTGAGCTGCCTGGGCATGCCAATTTTGAATTTGTGCAATTACAATTTTTTTTAAATTGATAAAGTTGATCAAAATGGTGGATATTTGTTCAATTTAGAGCAAATTCTAAAAAGCTTAAAAAAGGCCTTGGACATTTAGGATTTATACTCTAGTCTTAGGGCAAAGAATCCATTAAAAAAATGCATTACATAGCTCTAATGTATAAATTGAACACATTTTCCTTTTTAACAAATATTTCAACTACAAGGGCATTAAGATGTAACAATGCTTCATGTTGCAACCTATACACTCCATACAATCACTAATCATGTAATTCCATGCTCTCAATTTGAGGAAAAATTCAAATTTTGTGAGAACCAACACCATTTTCATGCTTGTCAATTTGTAAATATTTTAATCCTATTAAATTCAATTTTCTTCAATTTTTGTATACAAAAATCTAAAATGATGAATACCAACATGCTAAAGCACAAAAAGAAATTTAAGCCCTATGAAAAAATGACAAAATATAAAGTAGTTTCAAGTTATAATATATAGAACAAAGTTTTAACATGGCTAGCTTTGAAAATTAGTTGTCTTTCACATCACAACTAATTTTTCTTGAAACTTCTACAATAATGTATTTCATGTCACACACTCCATCTTTAACGTATCAACTCTTGGAATTTTCCCATTGTTGCTTTGTTTGAATGAAAAAATTCCAAATCCATGTTTATTTTTGTTTGTGAATGTACACAATTGGAGAATTGTTCTAGATAGACAATACTTTATTTTATTTTCTTTGTAGAAATTAAATTTTTGAAATTGTTTTTGGTTGCCAAATTCAATAGTATATATTGTTATAGAAATTAATCATATTTTTATTTTTAGTATCAAAGAAGCAAGCATCTATATAGAAAATGTTTGTTGATCGAATCTAATTTGAAACTTGAAGATGATTTTTGTAACCACAATTTGCAACTGAAAACATAAAAGTTTACATAACATTCAATAGCAAGGTTGGCATTGCCTTGGCTCTACAGTGATGGTGTGGAATATGCCACATCCAATAGTATTCTTCAGTAACTAATTGGTTGGGTGTGGAATATGCCTCACCATCAGTGTAGAGGCATGGCATGCTACTATGGTAGGATGCTCAGAAACCGTGCATATAACAGAAGAAGCTGCTTCTGAGAGAAAGTTGAAGATGTGAATTGAACGTGAGAGTCGTCGATGCAGTTGCCAGAGAGCGTGCTCAAATGGAGAAGGCAGATGAAATTTTTTGAATTGCCATATATTTATAGAGAAACATAACAAGTGTTGAGTCCGGTGATCACTGGCAGCGCTCATAGGGTGCATACTTTGCTACCTGCCTAGAGCTGTTACGCAGATCACAGAACACTTAATAACGGAACTAGGTACTATGAAACAATATATATTGCAGAGGAAAAATAGTTCCACGTCGTTCCTAAGTGCCGTGACATTGTTGTCGTGCTAGTCCGTTGCTTCCTGTAAGAAGTTCTAAATTCCGATTACTACCGCCAGTAATTACTGTGTACAGTGAATTTACTGCCTTCCAGATGCCGCCCGAAACTGCGCCCTCTATTTCCCCCCAAAAGCGCGGGCACTTTAAAAAAAAGCAGACGTCTCATCCGCATGACATGAACAGAGACGTCAGACTTGAGAAAACGTTTAATACGTGGGACTGCGGTCATCCGATCACCACCGCGCCGTTCCCTTGTACATCCACCATCGACATCTTCATGGAGTCCGCTTCCTGCGGCCGTTGCGTGGACCGTTTTCAAAATCAGATCATGCCTCGGATTCCCTAGTCCTCCCGCGTGCCATTTCAAAAGATCAGAAATGGCGCTGCACCTACATCATATTTGTCTCCTGCCCACTCCATTGTTGTGTGAGTCGTTTCAGTTATCCTTATTCCCACAGTGTCTCCAACAGGCGGACGCCATGATCGATCTGCGTCGGTCGACTGCATGGAGAGCTTGTTGAAGTCGACGTCGATGGCAACAAGCGCCTCCTCCATCGCTGAAGACTTCCACCATATTTACAGTACGTTTGTAAGCATCCTCCACCCTCTGCCTTGTTGCTAATTCTCTAGAACCGTACACCTCAGTTGCGAATGTCAACAACAGTGTTGTCATCGTTGTGCACCGCAGTGATGTTGTGGTTGTGCGTTGCTTGGTCCAAGGCCTGCTGAAGAGAAAGGTGGATGTTGGAAGCAGTGGGGGCCGTGGAACTGACCCCATGCACCGCTTGTGGGACACCAACGCGGTCTCACCTCTGTTGGAGGAGGCATGTGACTCGTGTCTTCACCCCTTCGCTTCGCTGCTCTACGCGCCATAGCTAGTTTTTGATTATCGCGGCACACTTGGGGCACACTTCCGCAATACAGAGCTACATAACCAACTACAGGCTTGTTCCTCTTTATAGCCGCATGCAGTTTCTCACCTGCTGCTCGAACATTCCTGACGCTCCATTCTTCGTTGTGCTTCTGTTTCGATTCTCTCATGACCGCCCTCACCTGCTTTGCTTGTAAGTCCAAACGACGTTGTTCTGCTCTAGCATCTTTCTCAGCATCTTTGATTGCTTGTCTCCTCTGTCTTTTTTCTGCTGCAACAGTCTTCTTGTTTGCAACGCTATCTAAATCGGGCATGTGATTCTCCTCTGTCAAAACAACCGAATTGTGGTAGTCAATATCTGGTTCCAATTACTGTCTTATAGTACGGGGTACGTAGACTCGCGGGAGCCATAGTAAGTCACAAAAGGTCTGGCTGGCGGTGCCGGCTACCGATCCTCCGACTGCAGTGTAAGTTGCCGCCGTCGCTTCACTTCCGCTCGGTTGCAATCCCGTCGGTCGTCGTTGGACCGGACTTGATCGTCGATCCAAGTCGGGGACGAACTGGTCCTCATCGTCATCGCTCTCTACATAGTACTCCTGGCAATGGGGAATGTCGATGGGCTCCTTGTCGAAAATTTCTTGGAGTTCCCATTGCGGAAGTTCATCCGCCACGACTGCTGTGTTTGTGTTCTCTTGCGCCTCCATATTGACGTCCGCTTCAGTTTCCTTGCTGTACACTTCGCTTGGTCCGATTTTAGAATTCACAACGTTGGTGTTTAGAGGAAACACACCTGTGGCTCTGAAGCCGCTTTGAATATTGCTTGTCGATAGAGCCCTCCTCAAAGCATTGGCGACCCACTGTGCAAGATCTTCCTTTTGGGGTACTTATGGTCAATTTTGTTAAAATGGCAGTATTCCAATAAAATGGCATGATATTCCGTTAAAATGGCACATTTTCTTCCTCTACTTCTAAGCCTCTATGTCAAAGTGGTACATGAAATATGTCAAAATGGCACTTGAAATTTGTCAAAGTGGCACATGGAATATGTCAAAATGGCATTGGAATTTGTCAAAATGGCACTTGGAATACCGCCATTTTAACAAAATTGACCATACTTTCCCTAAGTTCCCCAAGCTCCACTTGTCCCTGTAAGCTCAGAATGCTAGCTTGAAAGGCCTGAAACATGATACGTCCAGAGGTTGCAATGCATGCGATGTATGGGAAGGAATAGTTAGCAAGTCAAGACCACGGGACATGGCTAACTTGATGACCTCCATGGTGATGTGCGAACCGTGACCATCCAGAATGAATAAATGCCGGTTGGTTGGAGAAATGTCATGGCGTTTACTGACAATGCCAAGGAAATGAGTCATCCACTCTATGAATATATCATTAGTCATCCAGGCCTTTGCTTGCATTGCAAATGCAGCATCTCTCTCTCTCCTGTTCTATAAACAAAATTCCGTTATTTACGCTTTCCCTTGAATATGTAGAAATTGGGCAAGCTGTCTCCACAGGCATTGATGCATGACACGACGGAGATCCACTCCCACTGATCCGAAGTTACCTTCATGACACTTCTTCCTCCTCTCCTTGCAAATACGTAACTTCCATCATCTTTGCCAGCTTGTGCCCCAGACTCGTTGTAGTTCCAAATAGCTTCCGATCTGTAGTTGTGTTGATCGTACAGCATTTTCAAGTTCCCGTAGAACAAGGCTACAGTTTCTGCGCACAAATACTTCGCTCGATTTTGGTCCAATGACTGAGGCTTCCGAAGAGTCAATTCCTTATGCCTTCCACGGAAGCAATGTGCCCACCCCGCTCCAGGGACTCCGTTTTTGAACGGTGTGACCCGACTCTAAGTGAGCATACTAACTTTCTACTGCAGCTGCCCTATGGTAACCGAGTACCCTATGTCTTGCATTTTCAGAACATATTGCACTAACTGCTGCTCCTCCTCATCAGTGAGTACTCCTTTCCTACCCCTCTTCTTATTCAATACAATTCCATAAACATGCCCCCCCAAAGTGGAAGATGGTATGCTGAACTCTTTGGCGGCTGATCGCACAGGCATACCATCATCCACTGCTGCCAATGCTCGTTGCAAATCAATTTTACTCCACTTCCCATTAA
The DNA here is from genome assembly GCA_947034885.2 of Thuidium tamariscinum. NCBI lineage: Eukaryota > Viridiplantae > Streptophyta > Bryopsida > Hypnales > Thuidiaceae > Thuidium > Thuidium tamariscinum. The sequence goes on from OX344751.2 coordinate 13,338,295, forward strand.
CCCTCGTACGTCCTATGTTTGCAGTCAAAGGCGTGGAATGAAAAGGGGAGTTCCTCTGTGAACGAGTACCTCTGTCCGCAATTAAGTCGGGCGATGTGTAGGCTCTGTTAGTTACACACCGCGTCTTCATGCGTGTCCGGTGTTGCGAACCTTGGCTGCCACCGTCTGTTGGTTGCGAAGCCCCCCGTCCGCCGCTTATCGGTTCAACAGCGGCGGCAAGAACAACACGTCTTCGCGATCCGCTTCTACTGGAGGGATGCGTAGTTGACGGTGGGCTGCCTTCTTGAGGTACGACACGTGCTACCCGGGATCCGCCATGCGTTGCCAATGGGCCTGGAACAGGAGCACTACTCGATGTGCTAGCATATTCCATGAACAGTTCTCCAACTTGACGGGTTGCCTCCATCAGTGCATCCATGTGAATTGTGGCCTTGTCAGGCACATGTTGTGACGACGGTCCCATGCCTCTCAATCCAACGGCACACGAGGCGGCTGCTTGATTCAGCTCGACTACTGCTTGCAAGTTCTCCTATTCAACACTGAAGTCTACGAAATCATCGCAGTCGTCGTTGTCACTGGAGCAGTACTCCGTGTCACTGCTCCCCTCGCTTCCTCTTTCCCAAGTGCTGTTGCTGCTACCGTCATCAGAGATTCCGTCGAAATTCATTGATGCAAACTTGGGCGTGTACTCCCTCCAGTGAATACTATGATGACTACAAATTTCGATGTACTCACTTCTCTCAAAAAAAGATAATGATGAAGGTGGAATTGGAAAAAACAGAATTCTTGCAGCATATGCTCTTCAGTTCATTACAAAAGTGTAGAAGACCCATGTAGGACATCCTTGTTGTCTAGTAGGAAGAATTAAGGAGTGACAGTGGTACAATCGTCTGATTAATTACATGCATTGTATTGCAATTCCACTTAGTTATGGCATGGCAGAAGTTCACTGGAGAACTAAGGAGTGACGGCCACATTTTTAAAAATAATCACCCTTAATCTGAATTAGTGACAGCACTTCTTCAAACTTACCATGCACACTTTCTCTTCATAAATGAAAATCACTTCCGTATTGCACTCAATAATATATAAAAAAAGGTCTGCACAGGGTTCGATCTTATATATTCTTTGTTTACAAGTTCCTAATTAAGAATTGAAGGCCAAGGTGACAGTGGGCTTTGTTGTCACTCCAATCGTGTTGGGCATGTCTTTCTATGGTCCACGTACATTTCCACTGTCAGAGAAAACTGACGTCGACATATTTTACATCAATGTCTGCACTGTTCCTAGAACTACCTATTGGTCCCATTTACACAGCCGGTTGAGAATACGAGCATCCTACCATAAGTGTTATGAATGTGTATTGTTTTTCAAATCTTAAGAATCTATAGATATTGAACATTTGACTCTTCTTGCATTCTCTACGAGTGAGTGATTCTATTAACCCCTAAACCCCTAACGGCGTTTTCACCAAAAAAAAATGCTCCAAAATTGCCATTTCTAATACAAGAGCAATTTTTTTTTTAAAACACATTTTTGACTCATGTAACCGTAGGATCTTGTAGTAAGGTGGTTTGTAAACATGTGGAAAAAATTTCAGAAATTTCCACCATGTAGATTGCAAGATATATGCATTTGAATTGACAAAAACTGTTTTTTTATCCCTTCGAAAATTCGGGCAGCTGCACTTCACAAGGTCACATTTGTGTTAAAAAAATTCAAAATGGTGGTTACTCTTTGAATTCATACTTCAATGCAAGTTGGCTACATTCTCAAAAAATTTCAAACCATTTGGAGTTGTACAACATATAGGAAAAAATAAGTAAGTAGAAAGAAGTAAAAAATGAGCCAAAATACTAAATTGTGAACATTTTATTCATGGAATTGAAAATTTTCAATCCCAATGGTTAAATGTTGAAATAAACAATCTACACATTTTGTTTTTATTTTTTTCCAAAAATATGAAAAATTGAATTAAATGAAGAATTTCAAACTTTTTTTGTAGTGTGGAGATTCTGTAACTGGCCGCAAACTACCCCAAACTCAAAATCTTCATAACTTTTGACTCATTGATCGGAATGGATTGATTCAAAGCTTCACATGTCTGTATAAGCCTAAAGAACCAATTTGAAATTTCACTTTTCAAAAAAAAGTTTTTTTGAAAAAGTTTTTTCAGCTGCCCGGGATGCCCGCCGAGCAAACAAAGTGACATATCATGCCATAACTTTTTATCCACAGAGTCAAAAGTTATGAAAATTGTTGGGCCTTAAATCTACTCCTCGGACACACATTGTATCAAAAGTTCAAAGAAAAAAAATAAAAACTCCATCCGTAGTGAGCTGCCCAAAAAATCTATAATCTCAAAAAACGTTGTTAAGGGGTTTAGGGGTTAAACATATGTGTTCAAGATGCACTTCATCCAAAATGTTAGGCACATATTATTTTTAAATAACGTTTTTAGAAGATTATGATGTCCAAATTATGTATGATCAAGACATTCACCTCTTTTTTAGCAAAGACATTTAGCACTTGAAAGGGTAAATGGCGAATTTCGTTAAATTGGCAATTTTCCATTAGTTTGACACTTTTGACAGTTCAAACCATACGGTCTAAAATCTAAATTTGTCATAGATTTTTGAAATCTACATCTATCCAAGATGTTTCAAATCGTGAGGTCTGAAATGTAAAACTATCATAGATTTTGTAAATCTATATGTGTCCTAGATTTCTGAAAATCTATACCTGTTGCAGTTGTCAGTTTTCAATTTAGACCGCGCGGTCTGAAAAATGGCATTTGAAATACCGCCATTTTAACGAAATTTGCCATGTAAATGTAATAATATCCCTAATTAATAAATTCATAGGGCACAACGGAATGTCCCAACACACTTAAAATTTCCAATGTGCTTACCCCAAAAAGAGAATGGAAGGGAAAAATAAGAATAAAGAAGGTTGCTTGCGTGGAGAGCATCAGTACCCTGTTTCCCGAATTCAGTTCTCAGACGTTCTTTCTGATCCGGAGGCCCAGCAAGCTCTCTGAGAGCACGAGCAGGACATCGGTGGAGATACGTAGATTGGGTTTGAAAAGCATAGATTTCGGAATTTGGAGTTGAATCTGACGATAGACTGACGGTGATCCGATGGTGTTTTCGTTGATGCGGAGGGACTCATCTGAACAGCCATACCAATTGCGAAACACAGGTTTCTGTGAGCCCATCCCGGTCTGGGTGAACTGGCCCCCTCGCTCGGCCGCTCCCTGGGTGCAAGTAAAACAAAATGCCCCCTCTTTGGGGTTTGAAAAAATTGCCTCCTACACTTTTCCTAGCTAATTGGAGGTCTCTGATTGCAAATGTGAATTCAAAAATTACAAATTCTATCAGGAGAGAATTTTTTTTTAAATTAGGATTTTTCCGAGTGGCCAAGCAAGGGGGCAACGGTGCTAGTATGTGAGCATGAAAGTGTGAGCATGTGAGCCTTGAGCATATATATAAATATATATCATGCAACCATTGAAGGTGTTTATCACATAAACACCTATAATATAGGTACTTATAACATATATATACTATTAACATAGAAGGTTACTATAATATAAACACTTATATCATAAGTGTATAGTCTTCTAGGCTCATAGGCTTACACTTTTATGCTCACATAATAGCAACCCTCAGCAAGGGGGTCAATGCACTCTAGCCAGTTACTGTACGTGTAGGGTTGTTTCAACAAGTCAGGCTGAAATAGTTTACTTTTCCAAATTCAATAGTTCAACAAGGAGATTGGAATTTTTCTGTTTTGGGCATTTAACGAGTACACTCCTAATTTTGGATTAATTCTTTCTATTCATGAACAAATGTGTTTCTTTTTCTATTTTTTTCTCAAGAACAATTTTTTCAGATTTTTAGAAATAGTTGCAAATAATTTTTTAAATTTTAACATTTTCCAAATTTCCCAATTTATTTACAAAACTAACCTACACGTATAGTTTTCCCATGTGATGTTGGGGAGCAATTATGGGGATAGGGAATGAGTGTCCCTACCAATTCTTCCCTGGAACACCAAATTGAAAGTAATTACTACCATTGTTATCAATTCAATTGGTTAGAACATATCATTGTTGTAATGACTACCATTGTTATCAATTGGCTTGAACATATAACTACACAAAATAGTAAATTTATGTTGCCTTATTTCAAGAAAGTTACTTTATAAGCCATCAATGTCAACAAATATTTCTTCAACTGTTTTCATTTGTACACAATGAGGCTCATAAGTCCCAATTACAACAACACCTAATTCAAAAGTAGTGCATTCTAGTAGAGAAACAAAAAATGTTTTTAGTGTAGAGTAAATTTCAAGAAATTAGTAAGAGACAAATTAATTTCACTATTTTATGTAGTGCAAAGAAGGCTACAATTTCTAAAATATTATCACATTAAATTATTTTATTTATTATATATTGTAAAAAGGTTAAAATTTCATTTTAAAAATTCTTCTTGGCCAGTAAGTACCCATCACTAACTTAATAAGCAAACACAATCAATTCATTGTAGACATGACCACTGAGTACAATGGATAAGTTATTTTGATTGTATACATGATAAGTGAGCACAATCATTATTAACCCATGAAGGACAATGAGGTCAAAAAGTGTTTGATCAATGATTTCATTGTTCATTGTGGAAACAAAAAATGCACCTATTGGTCAAATAATTAGAATGCTTTTTGTGACTACCTTGGCCATAGGACCCTTGCCCTTGAAGGGTTCAACCAACTTTTTCCTTCAACCTCTATTGAATGCAAGCAATAAGACAATGTGCAAAAAACAATGACCATTGGATAAGTATGGAATAATAATGTGTGTTTTATTAAGTAAAGGCAAATACAGGGATTATAAAGGCCAAGTTTGTATCCCCTTGTCGATATTAAATTAAGAATCCTCCATCCCTAAATATTTATAGATCCTAATATGCTAGTGGAGGGGATCCATCCTATCTTAGAGATGGATTTTATCTAAATAGGGATAGGAAAGATCCCCTAGTGGAGATGTTTTCTTCTTCAATTTTGTGGCAAACTTCGTATACAAAGGACTTGCAAAATTAGCAAACATCAAAGAATTCGTAAGACATTGGATATTTGTATTGTATAAAGGTCTAGTCCATATTATTTCATTTTGAAACATTTTAATATTTGTTTGGTATATGCTATTTCAAGGGTATTCAAAATTGACACACTATTAACTGCTAACTATCCAATTGACCATATATGGTTGATTTGAAATTTCAGGCCCAATTCTGAATGGGCAGTTAAATTCCTATGACCTTTTAAAAAAAAATTCAGGCAGTTTTAAGGGTTAACTATTTTTCACTGAAAAAAGTACATATTTGATTATTGAGAGGTCTTCAAAGGCATACATGTACTATAAGTGAAGTGTAAAGCTTGCCAATTATACTTCATTTCATAGCTTTATGCAATTTCACTTAATTTGAGATCTAAAGAATTGTACATATCCATTTACTTTGAAAATGGTCCCAATGGAAATAGGAAAGTGTTTTCATGATATGCACTATTGAAAATTTAATCATACAACTATTGATTTGGAGTTATTTTCAGTTTCTACTTATAAAAATAATTGCATTTCAACCATTGCAAGGTGGATTATGCAATGAATTTAATAGCTTTTCATGTGAAATCAAGTTTTTTAGAAGTGCATTTTAGTTTGCTAACACTTTTTGTAGTTGTTTATGTCACCTCAAATCTCCAAAAAAATTTATATGCAAATTTGAAAAACGTTGTGGGAAAGGTAGCATACTAAATATAGAAAATGTACTTTTCTCTCCTTATAATCTCACAACTCCAATGTAGTTTTGTGCTCAAAATTTGTGTACTTACTAATAAACAAGCTCTTTAAACATCTATGTGGTTAGATTTTGGAAATAAATAAATTTGCTTCACTAGGGATGACTACAAGTCCATGCACTTTTTTCATAGTCAAAACACACTTGAAAAGGCTTGGGCATGTAGCGGTTAAGCAAAATCAAATGTTCTCTATATTGTAGACAAAAAAAGGTGTTTTGTTTGCATCCTTTTTCAACCTCAATCTATTACCCTCTCATAGTGAACAAGTATGCCATTAGAAGGCACTCTAGGTTTTGAGCAAATTCCATTGAGTCTTAATTGTTGACATAAATCTATCAACTTAGAAAGTTTTGATTTATTTCATTTAGACTAATCATGAGAAACTTGTGGAGAGTCTTGTTTTCCAAGAAATTAGAGCATCTTCTTCAAAAACTAATTTGTAGGTGTTTTTTTTTATGTCAATGTTCATGAAAAAAAAGTTCCTAGAAATTTAGTTAGCGTACTAGAACAATCTCACCATTGGATTTATTGTATTTCAATTACATCTTAGAATTATTCGCCTCTAAAATTCTTTGACTATATTTTCATAAAAAATGCTCCAAAATTGCCATTTCTAAAGCAAGACATTATTAATTTCTTCTTTTAAAAAAACATTTTTGGCACATATAACCTTAGAATCTTGAAGTATACTAGCTTGAAAAGATGTGGAAAAAAATTTCTGAATTTTTCACCACGTGGATTGCAAGATATTATTTAGAGTTTAAATTCACAAAAATCCTTTTTGGCCATGCAAAAATAGAGATGTTGCACTTCACAAGGTCACATTTGTATGAAAAATGGTTCATATTGTTGGTGCTTCTTCAGTTTAATTCTTCAAAAAAAGTTGGCTACATGCTTGAAAAATTTTAGATTACTTAGAATTGTACAATATAAAGGGAAAAAATAGAAAGTAGAAAGAACTGGGAAATGTTTAAATACTAATTCTATTTATAGAATTGAAAAATGTTGATCCCAATAGTTGTAGTATTGTTATAAAGTATCTAAATTCTATGATTTTATTTTTTCAAAAAATATTGAAAATTGAGTTAAATAAAGGACTTCAAAGGTTTATTTTAGACCAAAAAATTGATAAGTGCTCACAAACTAAAATCCCCCATAACTTTCATTTCATTAATTAAAATTTTGAAATCATGATTCAAATCTTTCCACATGTATATAAATCTAAAATATTTATTTATTTATTTATGAAAAAAGTGATTTTTTCTTATTTGCTTGGATTGCCTTATTTAAAAAAATCACATATCATACAATAATTTTTTAACCATGTAGTTAAAATTTATAAAAATATTGGGTCTAGAAAAACCTTGTCAATATATTATGTAGAAAAGTTCAATGAAAGGAAATAAATAAAAACTCTATTCATAATCAATTGCCTAAAATTGCTATGTTGCTAAAAACCGCAATTTGGTCTTTTAGGACTTAACAATTTGTTTTCTTTTGTCTTATTTTCTACCAACTTCTACATAATAACAATAGTAAAAATGAAAATTAAATTAAATTTTTAAATTTTTTAGTCACAAACTCAAATTGAGTTTTCAACATTAAAAAAATTTAATCCAAAGTCTATAGTGCAATTTTTTTTAAGTTAAGAAGATTCAAAGGCAACAAAATCTAGTCTCATGAGGTGCAAAACCTTTTTTTCCACTTTAAAATGTTTATATTGTGCAATCACGCACTCAATCTACAAGAGTATAGTTTCTAAATTTCTTCCTCACAATTTTTTGCTAGTCTATTGCAAGATCCAATAGTTAGATATGCCAAACAAATTAAAAGATATTAAATTTGATAATAGAATTGGCAATTTTGAATGTTTTTACACCAAAAAAGTCCTTGGTCCTTTTGGGGTTAATGGTATAACAACCAAATAACCTCATTTTTCTTTAAACATGTTAGACTAATTAAAAAAATTTGAAGGAACAACACTAGAGCAACGAAATATAATTATTAGACAACCTCAGTGCCCATGCATTCAATCTACAAACCCACTAAGAGAAGAAAAGAAATGGTGTACAACAATGGGAGAAGCAACTCTTGAGCATTAGAAATGTCAAATAATTAATAGGATCCTACAAAACCAATGTCATGAGCACATACAATTGTGTGTGTATGTCTCATTGCCACAAATTAAAACTAAATATAATTACTATTAAATTATACGATTAGTTTCTATCATGTCATATTGATAAAAAGAAAAGACCTGAAGGGATTCAAGCACTATTTATGATGCATTATATGGACAACAAAAGAATAAGTTATAACTTTTATAATTGCTAGTGGCAAGTTTACTTCAAGGTTCAAATGTTTACATAATGTACTTCCTCAAGATTAATTTTTTAATTCTAAAAGAGATTCTTGATATGACAACTTTCATTTAATCAATATCCCTTAGCATATAAATTTTTTCTTGAATTTTTAATATTTTTCCTTATACCTTTATAAACATATTATTTACATCAATTTAATCTAATTCATTATAAAAAAAATACTTGTAAAAAATTCAAAGCATTGATTTGAATTTTTTTTTTAATTCTATATTTATCCTTTAGATTTTGGATGTTAGATTGTTGAGGGATTAATGAAGATTTTTGGTCCACTGATCTTATAAGTAGAAGATATTGTCCTAGTAGAAACTTGGTAAAACTTTGTAGTGGTACTAAAGTTGATATTGGAGCATGGGGCAATAGAAGGCCCTCCAAAGATAGGGCCAAATAAAACTTAATCGCAACTCCTAAATATCAACTTCTTTTTTATAACAATTCCTATAGATTCTTATTTAAAATAGCCACTATTCATATTTTAAAAGCACCTACTTTTAGCCCTTTGAAAGTTCATAGTTCATTCATGTGAACACATAGTCACATAGTCTCCAAAAAATGTATAAGAAAATAATCTAAAATACTTTTTTGACTATCAACAAAATCCAACAAATTATTGACAATTTCAAAATACAAACAAGTTTCAATTGCCTACTTGGATGCAATTAGGTGTAGTTACCTTAATGCTTTTGCCAATCAAAACAATCAAAACAACAACCATTCACTTCTATATATGAGGAAAAGGTGGAACATATGATAGAGTCGGAACATTTGTCTTGTCTATTTTTTGACTTGGTAAGTAATCAATAATTTTGTTTAGATTCTCTTTGTAACTAATGTACTAATAATTGTAAACTAAATAACTTCATTCAATTACCTTGAAATTTTACCATTTCACTATCACTATGGATAATGTTGACTAAGATGTGAAATTGTCTTTGTATCATTTAAGTGATTTTATACTCAATATTAGAGATAGTCACACCTTCTTTATAATCCTAACTTCTCTAAATAATGGAGAAGTATTGAATGCAATTTATTGATTTCTAATTGGGGGTTGTTGAAAGAATATTTTTGCTTTGTAAAGTCTTCATTGTGTTTGTTCATCTGCTCTAGAGGTGAATAATGAATATGAAGAAATGATATGCAAGTGAAAGGTTTTATCTATCCACTCCATGGTTTCACCCACTAGTTACTAATTTCACGGCCATCCCCAATGGAACTTGCATTGTCTTTAGTGGTGTTAGCGTTGTCCTAATGTTTTCAGTGGAGCTTCCATTCAATTGGGTCCCCAAAACAACCAAAATTACCCCATCCAATTAGAAGATGAAATTCATTCTCCACATATTGAATCTCCATGCTTGTCCCCTCTCAAAGAAGTGTCACGCCTTCTCCACCTAGTACTATCTGACTCTGTTGGCTTTTATTTCCCAGATCACCTTTTTAGAGAAGTTTGGGGCTATGAAGAAGGTATAAGTACCCATATTGATGCAAAATTTTGAACCTAAGAATTTGTTGCAATGAACCTTGCATGAATTTATTCTCATAGAAAAATTATTTTTTTAAAATAAATTTTTAAAGTTTAAAATGTTTTACAAATTGGAGCTTCTGAATTTCAACATGCATGTCAAGTGAAACAAGTGCTTCTCCATAAGAATGAGTTTAACCCTTTAAGGATCAGTCAATCACTTTTTGGTTGATTTTTGCACTCTCGGTCTTCTATAGTGCAAAATACATTTGATTATAAATATCTCAAAAAGTAACGCAATTAGAGTGTCTTCATGCACTTCAAACAAAACCAATTTCAAGATAATTGAAGCATTAATGCATTAGCTATGAGGTTGCAAATTCAAATGGTCTGGACCCTCAAATGGAAAGTATTCAACAAAAATACAAAAAAATATCAACCAATTTGTGAGACTTTTTTGTATCGTGATGTCTTGACAAGGCATAAGTGTTGCTTTGTGATCTCATGAATGCCCAAGGTAAACTTATGCATTGAAATTTATGTAGCACAAATTCTAAAGGGTCATTCAAGTCATTGATTTTTGAGGATTAAGGAAAACAACTCAATTCCAACAAGGCTTTAAAAGCAAACATGATTTAGAGGTACATTTTGCTTTCTTCAATGTACCAAATCTACACATTTTAGAAGGATATTGCTTTTGATGAACATGGATGACTATTTTTTGTAAACTTCAAAAATTTGTAACTAATTTCAAAAAGCTTCAAAAAATATGAAACGACTTGATTTAGATGCCTATTCTACTTGCCTCTTAAGAAAAATTTACTGAAAAATATTTAAAGATGTTCCTCATCTTTAAAATTCAATTCTATCCCTTAAAAGGTTGATTTATGGACCTTTCTACCTTATTTATAGCAATTTGTATTGTTGGATGAGTTTGATTTTTGGTTAGGTTGAAGAATCTCCCTTATGGCAATACTTTATACGGTTTGATCTAAGATTACATCCTTAGAATGGCCACAAAATTCACTTTCTTGAAAAACTATGCCCACCCCCCCAAATCAACCACAATCCTTAAGAGATTAATTGATATGCATTCAAAATTGTTTGATCTCTCATAAGCACAACTCCGTCAACCGTATGGTGGCAACTGCTGGAATTGAAGACAGCTTCAATCAAGACTGTGCTTCCATTTCGTGTTCAACCAATTTCAATTGTGATAATGAATTGAATAGCCTAAAATTGAAGTGGAACTTCAACGATTCATCCCCCGCACACAGTATATAGCCCTATGAATTAAAATATGTTTCAAGTTTAATATGTGACTTTCAAACACTTACAATTGCTCAATGACCCACTGCAAAGCAAATGCACGAAGCGAAATAATGGCTGGGAGGAAATGCAAATGGAGCATTGATCTGCGGGATTATAATTTAGCGCAATTGGGTGTTCCCTGCTTCTCAATGCTCAAGATCGGAAGCCACAAGTATGAACATTATTCAGAAATGGCAAATTTTTATTTGAACACTACCAAGTATGGTCAAGAGATAACTTAACTACTGAAGATTTTTGAATGGCACCGACTAGCTCGTTGAAGCCGTGATCCCGGTGTTTCTACTCGAATTCACCCGTTTTGTTGGATTTTCAACATTAATTTTATTAGCAAATGCAGAGTATTTGTTGACTGTGCCTCTTGGTTTCTATAAACAGGTGGCTCCTACCATACAGTATATTGCTGAACGAGGATTCCCGATTCCTGTTGCCACTTCGGGCTATCTGATCCTCGCTACCGATGCTACCGACTGGATTATTCTAATCATATAATGAATCGAGCACGATTCAAGCATCCAAACACTCAAGTAGCTTTCTAATCTACTGTACTGTGATGAACATAACGCATTTTCCTGCCTCCAGTATCAGTTTATGGTACTTCGCAAATCGTGAATGTCCAACCGTAGACGCCGATGCAGATCGATCAATCGTCTCCAAGTTGCAAAGAAAGGATCTGAAGGGGAAGCTGAAGGGGAAGGCGGGTGAATTGTTGTAGACGACCATAGTCGAATTAATACTGTTATGCATTCAACTGCGGTCATGGTCAAATTCACTGAAACTACACAATTCAAATCGGCAACATGATTCTGTATTGTAGTGATCTAAAATTGCGAAATCGCTATTAAATCGCTACAATTGCACAATTGCTTGCCGTAGCCTCAGGTTTCCGACGTGATCGATTGAATGGTATCGTCCATCACTCTGCCTCGTCATTCCTGTTGACTTTCGGAAATCTGATCCCTCTGTACCGATCTTACCGACCAGTTGGAGTATTCTAATCAGAACTTTAAATGGCGAATTTTATTTAAATGGCGGTATTCCATACGCCATTTTTGAGACCGTGCAGTCTGAACTAAAAAATGACATTTAGGACAGGTATAGATTTTCAGACATTTAGGACTCATAGAGGTTTCCAAAATCTATAAACAATTTAGATTTCAGCCTACATAGTCTGAAACATCTTGGACAGGAATAAATTTCAGACATCTATGACTCGTGTAGATTTCAAAAATCTATGACAAATTCCAACTTCAAGATGTGTAGTCTGAACTATAAAAAGTGTCAAAGTAATGAAATTTCACCATTTTAATGAAATTTGCCATAGTAGCAGAATTCAAGCAGTTTCACACTCAATTTTAGCTCTCACTTTGCTCTATGTAGGATCGGTGGTAAAACCTTGACACACTCATCCCTGTTGTTGTGAGAAGAGGTGATTTATAAAATTGGAAGATTGGTGATTACTGGGAAGCATGTATTACTAACCCTATTTGTTCACATCTGTGACTTTACGTAGTTTCCAGATGTTTGAAAAAAGTGCCAGCAAGGAAAAAACGATATAATGGGCAGGAGAGAGGTTCACATTAGGAACCACTACACTTAACCCCTAAATGCCCAAGCCTTTTCAAATCTGTTTTGACTATGAAAAAAGTGCATGGATTTGTAGTCATCCCTAGTGAAGCAAATTAATTTTTTTCAAAAATCTAACCGCATAGATGTATAAAGAGCTTGTTTATTAGTAAGTACACAAATTTTGAGTACAAAACTGCATTGGAGTTGTGAGATTATAACGAGAGAAGAGTACATTTTCTATATTTAGTATGTTGCCTTTTCCCACAATGTTTCTCAAATTTGCATATAAATTTTTGGAGGGATTTGAGGTGACATGAACAACTACAAAAAGTGTTAGCAGACTGAAATGCACTTCTAAAAAACTTGATTTCACATGAAAAGCTATTAAACTCATTACACAATCCACCTTGCAATTGTTGAAATGCAATTATTTTTATAAGTAGAAATTGCAAATAACTCTGAATCAATAGTTATATGTTTAATTTTCAATGGTGAATATCATGAGAACACTTTCCTCTTTCCATTGGGACCATTTTCAAAGCAAATGGATATGTACAATTTTTTAGATATCAAATTAAGTGAAATTGCATAAAGCTATGAAATGAAGTAAAATTGGCAAGCTTTACACTTCACTTATGGTACATATATGCCTTTGAAGACCTCTCAATAATCAATTATGTACTTTCTTTTCAGTGAAAGATGAAAGTTTACAATAGTTAATCCTTCAAACTGCCCGAATTCTTTTTTACAACGGTCACAGAAATTTAACTGCCCATTCAAAAATGAACCTGAAATTTCAAATTGACCATATATGGTCAATTGGGCAGTTAGGGGTTAAGGAAGATTGCACATCCAAAAAAATTTACTTTTCTTAGTTCGACAATTTGGCACACAAATATAATTTTCTTTGTTTTCAGCACTTTATGAGGACACTCCTAATTTTAAATAGATTCTTTATATTCATGCATAAATGCGCTCCTTTTTCTAATTTTTTCAAGAACAATTTTTTTCCAATTTTTAGAAATAGTTGTGAATAATCTTTAAAATTTCCACATCTTCCAAATTTTCCTGAGTTATTTATAAAACTGACCTACAGTTACAGTTGTCACCTCCTCCACTGCACTTTCCCTTGATTACAGTGTCCTTCCCCCCTATTTCTCTAGAGGCTCATTACATGTAGCTCTTCCACAAATCGCCCCTATTTTTCCATGAGAGTTATTTAATAGCCAAATTTCAAGGCTATTAGGAAGCAAAAGAGAATTTCTAGGATTAATCTAAAAGGAAATTAAATATCTTCCTAAAGAAATGTCTTCCTCATATCTTCCTAAAGAAATTTCGTAAGAGCTTATTCTTGTGTAAGGACATCAAGAGAGTCTAAATAATTATAGAGGTGTAAAAAAACTTTTCTTCAGGAACACATGATACACAAAAATAAGAATCTAGTTTTTTGTTCCTACTAAAATCTAGAAAACAAGTTCCAATGTTGATTAAAACGAACCATACTAGTTTCTTCTTGACGTCCTGCCAGTACATTAACCCCTAAAGCCCTGACTATGTTTTCACCAAAAAATGCTCCGAAACTGCCATTTCTAATACAAGTGCAATTTTTTTTTAAAAACACATTTTTGACTCATGTAACCGTAGAATCTTGTAGTAAGGTGGTTTGTAAACATGTGGAAAAAATTTCAGAAATTTTCACCGTGTACATTGCAAGATATAAGCATTTGAATTGACAAAAACTGTTTTTTTATCCATGCGAAAATCCGGGCAGCTGCACTTCACAAGGTCACATGTGTGTGAAAAAAACTTCAAAATGGTGGTTACTCTTTGAATTCATACTTCAATGCAAGTTGGCTACATTCTCGAAAAATTTCAAACCATTTGGAATTGTACAACATATAGGAAAAAATAAGTAAGTAGAAAGAAGTAAAAAATGAGCCAAAATACTAAATTGTGAACATTTTATTCATGGAATTGAAAATTTTCAATCCCAATGGTTAAAATGTTGTAATAAACAATCTACACCTTATATTTTTATTTTTTTCCAAAAATATGAAAAATTGAATTAAATGAAGAATTTCAAACTTTTTTTGGACTGTAGAGATTCTGTAACTGGCCACAAACTACCCCAAACTCAAAATCTTCATAACTTTTGACTCATTGATCGGAATGGATTGATTCAAAGCTTCCCATGTCTGTATAAACCTAAAGAACCAATTTGAAATTTCACTTTTAAAAAAAAAGTTTTTTTGAAGAAGTTTTTTCAGCTGCCCGGGCTGCCCGCCGAGTAAAGGAAACGACATATCCTGCTATAACTTTTTAACCGTGAAGTCAAAAGTTATGAAACTTGTCAGGCCTTAAAGCTACTCCTCGGGCACACATTGTATCAAAAGTTCAAAGAAAAAAAATAAAAACTCCATCCGTAGTGAGCTGCCCAAAAAATTTATAATCTCAAAAAACGGGGTTCAAGGCTTTAGGGGTTAAAATTGGTAAATAGTGTTGGCAACACTAATTTGTTGAGATAATACTAATTGTGATCTGCAAGGTTAGTGTTAGAAGATTATTAATTCAATCGAACACTATTTTAGCTCTATAGTAAATTACAATTTTCTAGGAAAAGGATAGATTTTCGTGGCACAAGGCAAAAAATACAGTTTTCTAGGAAAGGGATAGATTTTCGGAGCGGGAGGCAAAAATTATAGTTTTCTTAGAAAGAAACAAATTTTAACGGCAGGAGGTAAAAATTACAATTTTGCAAGAAAGGGACAAATTTTTACGGTGGGGGACAAAAATTACAGTTTTATAGGGAAGGGACAGATTTTTTTATGACAGCAATTAAGTGCCCCAACACTATTTACACATAAGTTGAAAAATAATATTGGGGTAAAAAACAAGGAACAACACTAATTATCACCCAACACTATTTACCAATTTTAGTGTAGTTCTTTCGAGCTAGCCAAATCCAAAATTTCACCAACCATCTAGAATCTGCTCTTTTGTGGAGCTACGCACTAGAGATTAGAAAGCAGCGCAGCTAAAGTCACAAGATTTTCTAAAATCTTCATTTTGATAAGAAAGAAGTACTACGGAAAACCTGCTGTTGAAGCCGAAGTTTTCTCATGATGCTCAACAACTTTCCACCTAACAACGCTCTTACAACTTCTCCAGCAGGTACTCCACGTACGTTCGGTGGATAAAACTGGGCATTGCTGTGAACATGCACGGTTGTTCACATTACAACTATCGCTCTTACGAAATTCCTAAGGCCAAGTGAGAATGAGACTAACGCGTTTTCCTGCCGCCCAATATTAGAGTTCATGATAAATATAATGTCCAACTGTAGACGCTGATACAGTGAGATCAATCGCCTCCAAGTTGCTAAGAACAATTCTGGAAGGGAGCACAAACCACGAAGGCATTTGGCACAAGTAAAAGCTTCTCATTTGTTCGTCGCGGCTTAGACTGTTAGGTGGTCGATCAAGGTCTGTTGTCAAGTCTTTGGACTTCAGATCATTCTCATCTCGAACTTGTAGATCAGCACCCGAAATTCTTCACATATATTTGAAGTGCATTCTCTTCACAATCTCCGAGATAGGCTGATCGATACACGACTCCTAAGTCGATGTACTAGTTTGTCTCTCTGCCTGTCAAGGTTTTTTTGGGACAGCCTGGTAGTGAGTTTCCCCCGTTTCCCCGTTTGTTCTAACTAGTTCATTGATCGAAGCAGGCAATATAAATGGATTTGTCTGTGTTCTTGATCCTTCTCTTCGTCACCTTGAATTTCGTTGCCGAGTGCTACAATTGGAGTCAGTACAGGGTGAAGTTGGGCATATTCATCGCCACTCTCATCATCACCTTGCCAAATATCACATTCATGGTCATTGATTGGTGGCAATCCCCGCACTCCAAGATGGCCTTGTTGGTTTTGAACACGTTCCAGCCGATACTTCGAGGAGAAACGTACAGGTTGTTCAGGTGGTTGAAAAGTGGGGGAATGGGTTTAACTTCTGACGAACTCAATTACCTGCTCATTTCAAACCCCAGTAACAGTGCCGATTTCTTCATGACCAGAGAATGCTTCCTAGCTTCGAGAAGTGCAGGGTTCAAGGTCATAACAGAAGATGACGACGAGTTTGAAGTTTCATTCCCTTTTTTAGACTATAATAGATGTACTGGATTTACGATGCACTATGAAAATGAGACCACTTTTGTTCAAGAGTTTAGGTTTAGTAGGAAATTAAGGGATCTTTGGAGGAAGTTGGGCTATGAAGGTTTCGTAAGTCATCGTTTATTTAGGTCCAGTTTGATTAGAAATCGAACTTACACAAATGTGGATGTCCCAACAGCAAAGCGGTTAGCAATTCGGTTGATGAAAATATGTAACACTAAATTGCCTATCCTAGCAGAATTTGAATGTAGGCGGGAGTGGTTTTATTTTCATGCAGCTTCCACTCTTGACTACCTCGACAAAGACCTCGTGCTCATACACGCTCAAGGAGAAGCCATTGCAGTGGGCTAGTACTTCCTTGTTTTGACAATATTGTCAACGGACTTTGTTGAAGGCCAGCCAGAACAAAAGATGGAACGGTTCAAGTTGTTGGAATCGAAAGCAACTTAAAGGTGATCGATGTTGCTCCCAGGACCAGTGCCTAAGAATTTCCTTACAGACCTCTGCTTTTATTTCTATTTTTCATCTCTGGGAATCAAATCCTTGGCCTAGAACAAGATGCACATTCTGAACATTCAGTCTTGATTGGGCGACATTAAACCTGTTGTTGAGGCCAGGTAATTAACTCAAGGTCGACTGGTAGCTTAGGTTTATGAAGAATCCATTTGGATGGCTGTTGTGGGAGATGCAAACTTGTTTAGGGTTACATACAGGCTTTGCGGAGTATGTGCAGACTCTGTGCTCCTTCAAGCGATGTAACGTAGCTCCCCTTGCTGGCAATAAGTTGGAATATAGTGTTGCTCCAAACCCTAAAGTCGATGCATAGCAGGAAGGAGTTGCTCTTTGAGAGAGAATTCACTGTACCTTACATGGCCAATGGTTTCTTTCGGAGGTTATATGGGCTTTACGTTTCCTATCGTTGCGGTTGGAGGTGGGTTAAGATGTGATAACAATGCTCTCATGATGCAATTTGTAGATGCTTTTAACAGGTCATCACGATTGGGACGGAAGCATTTGAACCCACTTGCAACGGTCTCTAAGCAAGGAGACAAAAATTTCCACCAGGAGTTCCAAACACTTCGTCCAAAAATGTAGAGAGCGAACATCGTTTCGGTTCCGTCCAGCTGATTATTTTTCACCTGAGATGCGTCACTCGGGTCTTGCGGTTGAAGGCACAGAGTGCGGGTACCTCCCATGGACTGGGCGGCTGTCCCCAGCTTCAACGGTAGTTATTTTGTACCTTCAAAACTTCATCCTTTCAATCATATTCTGAAGACGGTAACGCACATGTTTCATTTGCGGCATTGACTTGGGTAATGTTGTGTCTGATGGCAATCTTCTGCAAATTATTTGCAAATCACGGAAAGGTTGGATCTGGACTTCTGGAGCCTCATTGTATATTGGAGGATTACGAAGGCAACCTCCAAGTCAAATTCACTCCGGGCACATGAGGAGCTTCTTAATTATTATAACTGAGTCCGCCCTTGGTTCTGAATTGGGTTTTCTGCTCTCTGGTTGCAGCATCTGTTGCTGTCGAGAGCTTTCTGCGAAAATCGTTAGTTGAATTCCTGCGCTTGCAAGTGCTTTTGTCGGTTCCCCTCCCCTGGCATTTAAACTTAGCTTGGAGGCTTAATCTGTTTCGACCGAGATTGCAGGCCCCACTTTGTTGATAACTGTTAAAGCCATCGGTTTGCTGTTTGTGATTACATTTTTAATTGTCCAAACTATTTTTGATGGAAAAGGATTCATTTGATGTCTCAAAATTGTATCAAGTGCATAAGAGTAATGAACAGGAGTTGAAGAGTCTTTTGAGTAATCAACAGTTGAAGCATTTTGAGCTTCAAGGTTAGAGGAGTCTAGTTGCATGATCTAAGCATCCTGTGTTTTCAGCTTTGAATGTTCTAAGAATATTGTGTGAATGCTAGAAAATTAAGAAATAAATTAGGTTGGTTTTCCCTTGTGGGGCTAACATTTTTTAGCCAAAAAATTGTCATTTCAATCAACAAGCTCTCCAAAGCAAAAACAACGGATGGTTTCAAGTGCATATCCCTTAAAAGACAAAGGCTTTAGAAGGTACATATGCATATGCCACTAAGATGGACGTACCCAACCAGTTTTCAATACTATATTTTGAACCAAGCTTGAAAATATATATAAATATAGAATGTCCAAAATGTACAATTTCCTTAAATGAATTCAAAAATTGGTCCAAGATATTTGAAATAGTTAAACTTCACAAATTTATAGTGTTTTCATACATACTCAAAAAGTTACCAATTTTTTTTGAAAATTCATGCTTTTCAATTGCTAATGTGTTAAAAATTATTTCATTTGTTTATTCCACTTCAAAATACCATAAGTGGGGATTATATTTAGCTATGAGCAACCATAATTGAATTTCTATATTAGATATTGATAAGTCCACATCACCTTGCACCAATCACTAGATGACATATGGGGTATTTTCTTACAAATATGAATTCATCTATGCTCAATTTGATCTCATGTAGGGTATGTGAAATTGCTTAAAATGATGTATACAGGTACCTTGGACACTTTAACCTCTTAAGACCCAAGTGACCATTTATTGGTCAAAGCCATTCTTTTCTAATCTTCCTATTTTCAAAATTTTGAATTTTTTTCAAAAAATAACTTCCAAGCAAATAGACTACATTATTAATCCAATAATAGTAGTTTTGTCAAATTCCAAGTTAATTTCCACATTGAAGAATTGTTTAACTTTAGTTGAGTGGTACATAGTGAATTTCGTATAATATATAATATCTCATGTTTTTACATTTAGTTTGGGCAAGTACTAAAAAGTTAGCCAACTAATGTAGGTCTTGCCCACCTAAAAAAACAACTCTAGATAACTCAAGGAGAAATCAAGCCTATTCCCATCTTTGTTTTCTTACAAATTGACTACTCTCATTTCAATGATAAGTGTGCATTGCAAACTTCACCAAAAATTGCAAAATGACTAGAATATTGTAAAATTTTAGATGAGAATTTTCAACTCTCTCCGTTGAGTGCAAAAGGCATTATTTCAAAATATTCTCATTGAAGTATGCTCCTTTCAAAAGTGTTGCCTTGTTTTTTTATTGACCTAAATAAAACTTCAAACTTCAAATATCTACTATTAAACTATACGGTCAAATAATCTTAAATTTTTTTAGGTGCTTACCTCAATGTGAATTACAAGATTGTACTATTGTATTATATTGAATCTCAAAAACAAATGAACAAAAAAATTTGCTTAAGTTTTTGGCAACTTTAGTCCATTTTGAAAGTAGACTCTCCTTGGATCTCGATATTTGGGCCTCAATTTCTATTATTTCACATTTTTGTAAAAGTTTCCTTATATATTGGACAAAACACAAAATTGTAAACATTTTGGCAAAGTCATAGAGAAAATTATGAGATCAAAAAATAAATTAAAAAAATAAAAGGATAAAAACTATGCCTTTACAAAGTACGTATTCTATGAGATTACAATGATTACATTGATTTTTTCTCCATACTTCTCTAACATGTGAAAATCTTAAGAAATATTGCAAGGGATGCTATGTACATACCTCAATCCTAATTTTTGGCCCTAGCAAACCAATTTTTCACAACCGAACACTACAGAAACGAGGCCCTAAATAGTATAAGATTAACTTATTTGTGTTGATTGAGACAAAATTGGAATTTTATGTGTTGATCCATTCACTTCATTTCTCAACAAAAATGTGTTGGTTGTGACAAAAACAAATTTTGCTTAATTGATTTGGCTATCCAATAAACATATTTTAAGTGAAATTTTAGACTTCATTTAGACATTATAGAATAATTTTTTTCAAAAAAATTTGTACAAAGAAGAAATGGGATATCAAACCGGAATTTATCTAGAAAAATCCATTTGTGATTTCAAGCCTCCAACCAAAGTAATGGGCAAATTTTAGAGAGGGGTTGTAAGGGACACATTTTAGGACAATTTAAATTTCTTCTTTAAAATTTGTACATAACTTTTGATTAAAGGCTAAACAAATTTTTCAAAATATACTTTATTTTGATTTTCCACCTTTTCTAAGTCCAAATTTTTTTGAAAAAAAGTTGAACTACTATGCTTAAATAAAGTCTAAAATTCTACTTAGAGTATGTTCTCTAGTCTTGACTTAACTTTGAATGATTGAACTCATACTCATCCTATTCAAATATAGCCCATGTGACTTATTCTTCCTACTATTATCCTTTTAATATAAAGAGCTTGCCTTTTCCTAACTTTCACTGCTAAAGTAAGTGGCACTTAAAGTTCAAATGTCATATATATATATATATATTTTATGAAATTTAGTGTAAATTAAACTTTAGTATACATTTAATTAAAATTTTAATATAAATTTAGTATTATCAAATTTTACTTTTATATTCCTATCCATGTGGAAAGTCTATTGACATGGCAACCTTGCCTACAAGGCAATTTCTCGGGGCAATTTTTGCATATATTGCAATCCACACGGAAATTTTTGAACAATAAAAATTTGACCAAACAAAAATCAAGATAGTTATGTTGATTATTATCTGAATCAAAATTATATTCTAATCAAATGTCCTACATTAGAAAAGACTTGAACCCAAAAGAGGGCGCTTTGTAATGCAAAAATTTGGGTGGGAAGAGCCTTCACAACTTACTAATTAGGCCAAGAATTCTATGATGAATTCAAAAATTAGTCATCATTACTCAATCCATCTCAATGATCTGAGGAATTAGTGGGTGGGAAGAGCCTTCTAAATTCACTAATTGGCCATGAATTGCATTATGAACTCAAAAATTCCTCATCATTACCCAATATAACTTCAAGATATCATAAATCTTTTGATGATTTCCTCATGAAGGATGGAACACATACCAAGTGGTGGGTGTAATGCCACGTATGATTGCTTTCATACTCATGTAATTACATGCAATTAGTACTAAAATTGGTAAGAAAACTCGAGGTCTCTTCTGGGTTCAATTCTTTTCTAATGGACAATAATTTTCATGTTAGTTTGAACATTGTTTTTTCTTGTATTGTAAATCTAGATTGTATATACTTAGAAGATGTAATGCATCTTAACTTAAGTTAAAGTAGACCAGGCTAATTCTGTCTGCAATCTATTTCCATCACCCTATATTTGACGGCAACTTGAACTGGGCTGGGCTCCTCATCATTCGTTACTGTAAGTTACTGTAAGTTAAGTTAGTGTCTTTGTTGCGTCGGCTCCATTGGCATGGCCATCTCCTCGTCTCTGCCATCTCAAGAATTTCAAGTGCATACTTGCACCAATACTAACTTCGGTGCCTTCTATTTCTCTACAGTTGACGGACTGGTGACCGTGGAAATCATGCATTTTGATTCCGTGTGACATCATCTACTTTAGAAAAGCCAAATATATTCATTGGAAGTCAAAACCCTGTAGAAGATTTCCCCTTTCCACCCCTAAAACCGAGGACCAATAATTGCACTTCCACTCTACAAGGGAAGATTCTCTCTCATTCTGCGGACGCAAAACGTCCTCTTCGACGTTTAAGGGTTAAGGTTGCTCAGTTTTCTCTCCTGTAGCCCGTAGCTGGTGCACTTGGCGCTTCGATAGTCTCCAATAACGAGATCGAAAGTTGAATCGACTCTTGTAATATCTTGGGTCGAACAACCTTAATTTGGACTTAGCTTCAGATCATTCTCTCCCCGAAGTTGTTGATCAGAAGACCCTATTTCTCCCGGAACTCTGCACACTAGCTTACAAGTGCTTTCTCTTTCCAGTCTCCGAGATTGTAAAACGGATCCATGCATGCGCCGACTGCGAAGTCGATGTACTAGTTTGTATCTCTGTCTGTCAAGGTTTCTTTCGGACAGCCTGGTAGTGAGTTTCCCCCGTTTCTCCGTTTATTCTAACTAGTTCATTGATCGAAACAGGCAATATAAATGGATTTGTCTGTGTTCTTGATCCTTCTCTTCGTCACCATGAATTTCGTTGCCGAGTGCTACAATTGGAGTCAGTACAGGGTGAAGTTGGGCATATTCATCGCCACTCTCATCATCACCTTGCCAAACATCGTATTCGTGGTCATTGATTGGTGGCAATCCCCGCACTCCAAGATGGCCTTGTTGGTTTTGAACACGTTCCAGCCGATACTTCGAGGAGAAACGTACAGGTTGTTCATGTGGTTGAAAAGTGTGGGAATGGGTTTAACTTCTGACGAGCTCAATTACCTGCCCACTTTAAACCCTTGCAACCGTTCTGATTTCTTCATGACCAGAGAATGCTTTGACCAAGCTTCAGAAAGTGCAGTGTGGAAGGCCATACCAGAAGATGACGACGTACCCGAACCTCCATTCCCTTCTTTGGATAATAACGGATTTATTGGCTTTCTAACGGACTATGAAAATGAGACTGTCTTTATTCATGAATTTAGGTTGAGTAGGAAACTATGGGATCTTTGGAACAAGTTGAGCTACTGTGAAGATTTAATGAGTCATCGTTTATTTAGGTCCAGTTTGATTAGAAGTCGAACTTACACAAATGTAGATGTGCCAACAGCAAAGCGGTTAGCAACGAGATTGGGTAAAATTTGTAGCTCAAGATTGCCCATAGTTGCGAAAGTTGAATGGAAACGGGAGTGGGCATATTTTCATGCTGCTTCCACTCTTGACTACCTCGACAAAGACCTCGTGCTCATACAGAGTGAAGGAGAAGGCCTTGCAGTGGGGTAGTAAGTTACATCCTTATTCCAACACCATTGTGGTCGGGCCCAGCTGAAGGCCATGCTGAACAGAAGATGGAATGCGTCAGATTGTTGGAATCGAAAGCAGCTAAACAAGGTGATCGATGATGCTCCCAGGACCAGTGCCAAAGTATTTCCTTACACATCTCTGCTTTTGTTTCAATCCCTTCATCTGCAAATCAAATTCATGGCATACAAGTATAGAACAAGAAGCACATTCACTGGTACGATCTTCATTAGGTGACAATCAAGCTGTTGTTGAGGCTAAGTAATCAACACAAGGTCGATTGGGAACTTAAGTCTATGAAGAATCCATTTGGATGGCTCTTGTGGGAGATGTAAACTTATGCATGATTAAATGCAGGCTTTGATGAGTATGTGCGGACTTTTTGTTCTTTATAGGGCTTTTCTTTTTTTTCTCATTTTTGTGAAGTGCCAATGTGGTGATACAAAATGTACTAGTGGTGCTCCAAATTTCAGTTTTCATCCACATATTGGATAGGAAATATCACATTAGCCCATATCACATGTCTATAGTTCTATTTTCGTCGACAATTTTGCGATTTCACCCAAGGTTGTTTTTTTAATTCAAAGTTTTTTGGTGAAAACTTCATGTTTTTTGCCATTTTGTAGCCAAGTTCTTTTTTTCTGGTGCAATCTGGCACCAGATGGCAAAAAAAAATGCCCTTGATTGAAGCTTTGTAGTAGATACAACTCTCTTTGTTGTGTAATTATTGTTGGTGTGTGCTTATTATGGAATAGAAGTTTCTTAGGTTGAGCTTTGATTTCTTCTCAAGCATGGATACAGGAAATGATGTCGTCCCCTTCAAGCGATGTAACGTAGCTCCCCTTGCTGGCTATAAGTTGGAATATAGTGTTGCTCGAAACCCTAAATTCGATGCATAGCAGGAAGGAGTTGCTCTTTGAGAGAGAATTCACTCTACCTTACATGGCCAATGGTTCCTCTCGGAGGTTTTCTGTGCTTTACGTTTCCTATCGTTGCGGTTGGAGGTGGGTTAAGACTTAAGATATGACAACAGTGCTCTCATGATGCATTTTGTAGATGCTTTAACAGGTCATCGTGAATGTGATGGAAGCATTTGAATCCACATGCAACGGTCTCTAAGCAAGGAGACAAAAATTTCCACCAGGAGTTCCAGACACTTCGTCCAAAAATGTAGAGAGCGAACATCGTTTCGGTTCCGTCCAGCTGATTATTTTTCACCTGCTATGCGTCACTCGGGTCTTGCGGTCGAAGGCACAGAGTTCGGGTACCTCCCATGGACTGCGTGGCTGTCCCCAGCTTCAACGGTAGTTATTTCGTACCTTCAAAACTTCATCCTTTCAATCATATTCTGAAGACGGTAACGCACATGTTTCATTTGCGGCATTGACTTGGGTAATGCTGTGTCTGATGGCATTCTTCTGCAAGTTATTTGCAAATCACGGAAGGGTGGGATCTGGACTTCTGGAGCCTCATTACATTACGAACTAAGGCATCGTCCAAGTCAAATTCACTCCGGGTACATGAGGAGCTTCTTAGTTATTATAACTGAGTCCGCTCTTGGTTCTGAATTGGTGCTTCTGTGTATTCCCCTCCCCTGGCATATAAGCTTAGCTTGGAGGCTTGATCTTTGTTGAGAATTGTGACACATTTCTAATTATTCCAACTATTTTCGATGGAAATGCATGGTTCACTTGATGTTTCAAAACTGCCTGAAGCAAGAGTAATCAACAGGAGTTGAAGAGATCTTTGAGGCACCAATGGGAGTTGAAGCATTTCTTGCTTTGAGGGTAGTTGTTTTAGGGGAGTCTATTGGCATGATTTAGGCCCCCCATATGTTCAACTTTTGAGTATTAAAAAAACAGTTCACGAGTATTAAAGAACAAGGAAACAACTTAGATTGGTCTTCTCTTGAGGAGGGTAAAATTCTTGAGTTTCAAGCAGTTCGACTGACTAGGACTGAGTTCACTCGCTCCTTCGATTCTCATGCTTGCAATGTGCTGGAATGGATATGTGCTCACTGCTCAATGTGATGAGTAACAAAAATGTGTTTTGGGGTTTGAGGGAGATTCAAACGCTTGATTGCCAGCGCTTGTTCGTAGCTTCAATGGTGTCTATCTAATTAGTGCCTTCAAAATTCCGCCCTTGTTTCAGAATTGGGTTTTCTGCTCTCCGTTTGCAGCATCTGCTGCTGTCGAGAGCTTGTTGCGTTGATTGTGAGTTGAATTCCTGCGCTTGCAAGTGCTTTTGTGGGTTCCCCTCCCCTGGCATTTAAGCTTAGCTTGGAGGTTTATGGCGAATTTCGTTAAAACGGCGATATGCCATTAGTTTGGCAGTTTTTATAGTTCGGACCGCGAAGTCCGAAATCTAAACCTGTCATACATTTTTAAAATCTATATGTGTTGTAGATGAATGAAATCTATACTAGTCCAAGATGTTTCAGACTGCAACGTCCAAACTTTAAAAATGTCGTAGATTTTGTAAATCTATACAAGTCTTAGATGTTTGAAATTCTATACCAGTCTTAGATGTTAGCTTTTAGCTTGGACCACGTGATCTGAAAAATGGCATAGTGAATATTGCCATTTTTTTAAAATTCGCCATGTTTGATCTTTGTTGTGAATTACTCTCCGGGATTGCAGGGCCCACTTTGTTGATAACCTGGAAATACTGACTGTTAAAGCCATTGGTTTGCTATTCACTGATTACGTTTTGAATTGTCCAAACTATTTTTGATGGAAAAGGATTCATTTGATGTTTCAAAATTGTATCAAGTGCTAAGAGTAATGAGCAAGAGTTGAAGAGTTTTTTGAAGCAATCAACAAGAGTTGAAGCATTTTGAGCTTGGAGGGTGGTTGTTTTAAGAAAGTCTAGTGGCATGATCCAAGCATCCTATGTTTTCAACTTTGAATGTTCTAAGAATATTGTGTGAATGCTAAAAAATTAGGAAATAAATTAGGTTGGTTTTCCCTTGTAGGGGCTAACATTTTTGAGCAAAAAATTGTCATTTCAATCAACAAGCTGACAAGCTCTCCAAAGCAAAAACAATAGATGGTTTCAACTGCATATCCCTTAAAAGGCAAAGGCTTTAGAAGGTACATATGCTTATGCCACTAAGATGGATGTGCCCAACCAATTTTTAACACTCTATTTTGTACCAAGCTTGAAAATATATAGATAGACAATGTCCAAAATGTACAACTTCCTTAAATGATTGCAAAAATTGGTCCAAGATATTCCATATAGTTGAAATTTACAAATTCATAGTGTATTCATACATACTCAAAAAGTTATCAATTTTTTTGAAAATTCATGCTTTTCAATTGCCAACATGTAAAAAATTATATCATTTGTTTATTCCTCTTCAAAGGACCATAAGTGGGGATTATATTTAGCTAAGAGCAACCATAACTGAATTTCCATATTAGATTTTGATAAGCTCAAATTACCTTGCACTAATCGCTAGGTAACATATGAGGCATTTTTTACAAATATGAATTCATCTATGCTAAATTTGACCTCACGTAAGATATGTGAGATTGCTTAAAGTGATGTGTTTAGGTGCCTTAGACACCTTAAACTCTAAAGACACAAGTGACCACTTATTGGTCAAAGCCACTCTTTTTTGAACTTTCTATTTTCAAATTTTGAATTGTTTTCAAAAGAATAACTTCTAAGCAAATAGACTACATTACTAATTCAATAATAGTAGTTTCATCAATAAAATACCAAGTTAAATTCCAAATTATAGAATTGTTTACAGTTGAATGGTATATAATAACGTTCATATATATTTTATGTTTTTACATTTTGTTTGGGCATGTATTGAAAAGTTAGCCAACCAATGCAATTCTTGCCTACCTAAAAAAGAACAAATCTAGAGAGTTCAAGGACAAGATAAGTATTCCCACCTTTGTTTTTCTTACAGACACTATTCTCATTTCAAGCACCACTATGCATTGTAAGCTTCACCAAAATTGCAAAATGACCAGAATGTTGTAAAATTTTAGATGAGCATTCTCAACTCTCTCCACTCAGTGCAAAAGGCATCATTTCAAAATATTCTCAGTAAGATATACTCTTTCAAAAAAAATATTTATTGACTCAAAAAATCCTTCAAACTTAAACATCTACTACTAATCTATATGGACAAATAATTTGAAATTTTTTGAGGTTCTTGCCACAGTGTGAGCTACAAGATTCTACAATCATATTATATTGAATCTCAAAAACAAATGAATAAACAAATTGCTCAAGTTTTCATCAACTTTAGTCCATTTGAAAGTACACTCTTTTTAGATCATAAGCTAGATCATAAGAGATTGACTTTCCAAAGATATGAGACCATATTTGGGCCTCAATTTATATTATTTTATAATTTTGTACAAGTTTCCTTATATTTGACAAAGTATAAAGTTCTATACATCTTGGCAAAGTTGTAGAGCAAATTATGAAATTAAAAAATTAATTAAAAAAATTAAAAGGGTAAAGTTATACCTTTACAAAAAACATATTCTATGACTTCACAATGAGTACATTGATTTTTTCTCCATACTTCTCTAAGTGCAAAAATCTTCCAAAAAATTGCAAAGCTTACCATGTACAGTGGGGTACCAATCAAAATGTTGTTTTCGAATTTACAGTGAGAAAAATTTCAGTATTGCCAACTTTGAAAGCCCCTCGAGAGCTCAAAAATTGGTGTTTTACCATGAAATTTTTACCACGGCATCATCTTTAAGTTAATTATATGTATGCCGAATTTCAAGGCCAAAAGATTCACCAAAAAGAAGTTATTTAAAATCTACCAACATGGGTAGTGGTGACAAACATTTCACTACTTTCAACTTTGACACCTTCCTAAGGATTGAGTTTTTTTTTCTTTTGCCATGAAATTTTTGTCATGAAACAATCTCTATGTTTT
This sequence comes from Thuidium tamariscinum, assembly GCA_947034885.2. Taxonomy (NCBI): domain Eukaryota; kingdom Viridiplantae; phylum Streptophyta; class Bryopsida; order Hypnales; family Thuidiaceae; genus Thuidium; species Thuidium tamariscinum. The sequence continues at coordinate 13,366,730 of OX344751.2, forward strand.
TAGTATGCATAAGAAATTTTAAGGTAAATTTTTTTTTTAAGAAGATATTTGAAATCTCCCAACATGTGTAGTTTTGAGAAAATTTTCACAATTGCCAACTTTGACACCCTCTTAAGGGCTGAAAAATTGGTTTCTTACCATGAATTTTTTGTGTGAAGTCATCTATATGTTGATAATATGTGCTACAAATTTCAAATTCAAATGAATTACCAAAAAAAAGATATACAAAATCTCCCAACATGTGTAGTTGTGAGAAATTTTTCACTATTGCCAACTTTGACACCCTCCCAAGGGCTGAAAATTTGTCTATTTAACATGAATTTTTTTGAATAAGATCAAATTTATGTTGATAATATATGCTCCAAATTTCAAGTTCAAAATACTTACCCAAAAAAAGATATTCAAAATCTCTCAACATGTGTAGTTGTAAGATTCAGTTTTTACATTCGTGTCAAACTTTGCTCCACAAAATAACACTATACTAAGGGCTCAAAAACTCCTCCTCACAACTACACATGTTAGGAGATTTTGTATATCTTTTTTATGGTAATTCATTTGAAATTGAAATTTGTAGCACATATTATCAACATATAGATGACTTCACACAAAAAATTCATGGTAAGAAACCAATTTTTCAGCCCTTAAGAGGGTGTCAAAGTTGGCAATTGTGAAAATTTTCTCAAAACTACACATGTTGGGAGATTTCAAATATCTTCTTAAAAAAAATTTTACCTTAAAATTTCTTATACATACTAAAAACATAGAGATTGTTTCATGACAAAAATTTCATGGCAAAAGAAAAAAAACTCAATCCTTAGAAAGGTGTCAAAGTTGAAAGTAGTGAAATGTTTGTCACTACTACCCATGTTGGTAGATTTTAAATGACTTTTTTTCGGTGAATCTTTTGGCCTTGAAATTCGGCATACATATAATTAACTTAAAGATGATGCTGTGGTAAAAATTTCGTGGTAAAATACTAATTTTTGAGCTCTCGAGGGGCTTTCAAAGTTGGCAATACTGAAATTTTTCTCACTGTGAATTCGAAAATGACATTTTGATTGGTACCCCACTGTGCATACCTCAATCCCAAATAATTTTTTGGCCCTAGCAAACCAATTTTTCATAACCTGACACTACAAAAAAGGGGACCTAATTAACATAAGATTAACTAATTTGTGTTGATTGTGACAAAATGGAATTTTTTTCATTAATCTAGCTACATCTCTTAACAAAAATATTAATCAACAAAAATGTATTGATTGTATCCAAAAAATAAATTTGCTTAATTGATTTGGCTATCCATTAAGTATATTTTAAGTGAAAATTTGGACCTCATTTGGGCATAGTAGAATAACTTTTTTCAAAAAAATTTGAACTAAGAAGAAGTGGGATGTCAAACCAAATTTCATCTTCAAAAATCCATTTGAGAATTCAAGCCTCCCATTAAAAGTTATGGGCAAATTCTAGAGAGGGTTTGGAAGGGACATTTTTTTGGACAATTTAAATTTCTTCTTTGAAATTTGTCCATAACTTTTGATTAGAAGCTTGAAATGTCAAATTAATTTTGGAGATAAAACTTGTTCTAATATCTCACCTTTTCTTAGTTTGAATTTTTTGAAAAAAGTTGAACTACTATTCTTAAATGAGGTCTAAAATTCACCTTAGACTATAATCACTAGTCTTGACTTAACTATGAGCAATTGAGCTCATACTCATCCTAATCAAATATATTCCATATGGCTTGTTCTACCTCCTACCATGCAACTAGTATAAAGGACTTGCCTTCTCCTTTCTTTTAGCATTGAAGTAAGGGTGATTGCAAGAAATACTTAAACCCCTTTGTCACACTCTAGTTTTTTACTTTTTTTTTTGCCATAAATTTGTTGTTTTAGCTCTAAATGACTCAAAATTTATAGGAAAGGTACTCATAGCTATTAAATATCTATAATGAATTTTAGAGATTTTTCAAAAATAATTTTGTATTTTTAAATAGCCCCAAAAATTTCTCACAATACTCAATTTAGGGGTTTATAGCACGATTTATCTTCCAAAAAACGAATTTTGACCTAAAATTTGGAGAGAATGGTCTCATAGTAGACTTATACCTATTATTAAAAGGAATTCAAAGAATACTTACTTTTTAAGTGTTGTAGAAGTCCACAAATAAAGCTTCATTTTGTATTTTTTTCCAAAGGTATAAGACATTATTTTGGTGAGTTTTTTGGTCAAATCTCATCACCAAAAAGTTTTTATAAGTTCTTTATTTTTATATATGTTTTGAAAAAAGAATACTATTTCTTACAAATAAAAACGTCACAAGTTGTATTTTCTTCACCGGAACTTTGGACATAGAATTCTCATAGAATTCCAGTGAAGAAAATACAACTTCTGACATTTTAATTTGTAAGAAATAATATTCTTTTTTCAAAACATATATAAAAATAAAAAACTTATAAAAACTTTTTGGTGATGAGATTTGACAAAAAAACTCACCAAAATAATGTCTTATACCTTTGGGAAAAAATGCAAAATGAAGCTCTCTTTGTGGACTTCTACAACACTTTAAAATAAATATTTTTTGAATTACTTTGGACAGTAGGTATAGGTTCACAAAGAAACCATCCTCTCTTAATTTTAGGTCAAAATTTGTTTTTTTGGAGATAAATGGTGCTAAAAACCCCTAATTGAGTACTATGAGAAATCTTTGGGGCTATTTAAAAATAAAAAATTATTTTTGAAAAATCTCTAAAATTAATTATAGGTGAAAAATAGCTATGAGTAGCTTCCCTATAAATTTTGAGTCATTTGGAGCTAAAACACAAAAGCTATGTCTAAAATAAAATAAAATAAACTAAGGTCTGAGGAATCGCAACAAATAGTACAAGTGTTTCTTGCAAATCACCCGTAAGTGACACTCAAAGTCCAAAGGTCAAATATGTATTTAATTACTTTGTATATACAGTAAACTTTTATGAAATTTAGTTTCAATTAAATTTAAGTTTCATTTCATTTCAATTTTAAAATTAAATTAAATTTTTAATGTAAATTTTAAAATATCAAAATTTAATTTTACAATCTTATTCATGTAGCAGGTCTATTGACATAGGAGCCTTGTCTATGTGCCAATTTTTACCTAAGTGATATTGTACATGGTTGATTTTTTAACAATAAAAATTTCACCAAACGAAAGTCAATATAGTTATATTGATTATAGTCTAAATCAAATTGTCCTAATCAATTGTTCTAAACAACAATTTTCATGTTGGTTTGGACACTCTTTTGTCTTGTAATGCAAATCTAGATTGCATATACATGACAGAATGCATCTACATTATATCTTGCTAGCCAACATACCAAAAGAATTAATTCCTCAAATGTTTGGTCTACTAGCCTTGCTTTGATCATGAAAGTCTTCTTATGTTCTATAACACTTTTGTTCAAGTATGATGAGCTTTGTGCAAATCAAACCTACAATACTCTTGTTATAATATATGAATTTTTGAGACCATTATTGTATTGGTACAATTTTTAGTGCAAAATTTGTAGCAGTGAACTATACTTGTTTGTCCTAAAGACTCAAAATATACAAATTTTCCTAAATTAGAGTATTTTTAAATTAGTAAAATTTTAGCTACAAGAAATATGTTAGCATTGTCTAAATTGATGGAGAGCACATTAATTGTGAATGTTAAGGATTAGTTATAGGACCCAATCAAGCAATTTGTTCATCTACTTGTGTTTTCCTCTATGATAGAAAATCTAGGGGAGGACACTTCCCATTTTTTAATAACCTACGTGCGGCGGAATATAGGGTACATTTAAATAATCTTAGGTAAAATTTATAAGAAATTTACATATAAAATAGGGGACATTAAAAAGGCAAAGTGTTTTAAAAATAAAATAGGGATGATAATATGGTTGATTTTTCCGCTTTATGGTAAAATAGGGACTCTTTTAATGTTGCCAAGTAATGATTACAAGTAATTGATAGCCCCCCTAAAAATACCCCACCGCCGCACGTGGATCCCCCCAATATACAAGAAGTGTCCTCCCCGGGTAGAAAATTTCTATATTAGCTATAGATTGGAAATCATTAGAGGAAATTTAGAGCATCCAAAAAATTGCTTTAGGGCCATTCTTTGAAAGCGCTTCTAATGTTGCCACCCAACCTTTGTTGATCAAAATTCTTGAATTTAAAAAAAAATTAAAATTTTATTACAAAAATTTCAAAAATTATTCAAAATTTAAAATTTAAAATTTATTAATCAATTTAATCAATTTATATTATTTGACATGGCAATCACCCAACTACATCAAATTGCTTATATGGAAGTGATCCTAGAATTCCTACAATCTAGGAATTTGCAATTTTTTGGATTCCATAAATTTTCCCTAATGTTTTTAGGCAAATTGAATTTTCGCAAGAAGTGCATTTCTTTGCTTTGTAAATTATAAAATGGTGTGGAAAATACTTGAAGGAAAGAGATTGAAATTGTATGACAAATTATTTTAATGTTTGGATAGTATATAAAGTTAGGACTAGACTGTAAAATAGCAACTTTTTGGATCCATTGATCATCAATTAAATTTTGATTTGCAAATGTGAAAGTAGCATAAATGTAATTTCTAATCAAATGGTAATCTTATTGATAGTATAGAATGATTGGTGTAGTTGCTTAAGAATGTTTCACAAATTTAAGTTTATAAAAGCATTGACTTAATGTAGAAAATCATATGATTGTGTGAAGTATGGATAATTGACTAAGCAAGTTGACATTAAATGCATATATTAATATTATAAACTAAAAATTGAACAAAATAAAATAAAATTCACATAACAAAACTAAGAATGAATCTTTTTAATTAAGATTTTAGAAAATAAAGTTGTATACTTAGTTTAAAAGACTAATTGACAATACAAGGTATCTCACATATCAATAAGCATTGTGCACATGCAAACTAATTGTAAATCACATCCATAGGATTTGTACAATCAACCTCAAGAAAAGTTTGCTTGGTCTTTAGATGTAAAGTGCCTTTGAAAATTTCAACTTTTTTCTCTGTTTTCTTTAGGTTTTATTGACTTGACTTGGCCTCTTGACATTATGGCCTTTACATATGGGAGAATTTATCTCTGTTAGAATCTTATGCTAATGAAGCTAGCCTTTAGCCCATAAAGGGCTAAAATTTTATATATTTGGCTTCAAAGAAAATTGGCTTAGCCTCTAGGTAGAAAGTGGCCGTTACTAAGCATAGCTACCATTGGTAGAGCCCAAACATTAGCATTTTTCAAAAAAATAAAAATAAGGTAGTTGATCCATTTCCAATGACATACACATTTCAAATCTATGCTTTGCTTTCTTTTTGTGAAGCTATGGTGTAGCTCCCGTAGCAATTGTAACACATTAAGGTTGGTTGTAAGGCTCTCATAAATGCAACCAACCCTTGAGTCAATTTTGCAATTAGCCTATGGTCACAAATACAAAAGGTCTATATCACCATTATAGGTGAAAGAGAATCTCCTAGTAAAAAATTCATAGTAATTATTTTTTTGTGTAATAAAATTTTAGAAAATATTCTAACCTTCCAAATTCTATTTTTAAACATGGAAAAAATTCTTCAATAAAAAATGGCAATCAAAATATGCCTAATCGCTTAACCTTTAAGTGTCGAGATTCATCTCTTGAATTGATGAGTTTGAGTTTTAGGTTCTATTGGCATATGATTAGATTCACCAATGCTATCACCAATATTTTCCTCTAAATTTTTGAAAGAAAAAATTCAAAATTCAATTACAAGCAAAATATTGTCATTTTTTGAGTAAATGTTGTTGAAAAGGATTTGAAATGAAGTTCTTGTGACATGGTGATTTTTTGGAGTTTTTACGTTCTTTGAATCTATAACCTCATTTTTGCAATTCTAAATTTGAACTAAAGTCAAACCAAGTCAACCACTTGATATACTTCCACATTTATAATTTCTTTAAAATAAGGGCTTTAGTAACACTAAATCCAACCTTTGGATAGGACCACAACTTCATAAAATATCTCTTAAAATTAGAATGACTTTCATCAAAACTATAATGAGAAAGAAATCTGGATTTCAATGTGTGTAAGTTGATTGTGTAGAAATTGAACGTCAGAGCGCTCCAAGGTTAAGTGATTGGAAATGGGTCGGCTACCTTCCCCATTTACAGTTCGTCAGTCCACCAACTCAAGCTTATTCATTTTCAACCTCACTCGAATTTGGTGGCCAGAAATCCCGAGGAAGCTATGATTTGCTTATTGACTGGGCAGCTCTTGCCACGCAGGACGTTAAATGATACCATTGAAAGTGGGCCCCGCGCAATAAATCTCATTTTACTGCGGGTTGACAAGGGTTTGGGGTTTATATTTGTGTTGGGTTTTTTGGTATGTTCAAGGTCTCCCTAGCTAATTTGGAGTTTCTGATTCTATATCTGAATTCAGAATTTGAAAAAAATAAAAAATAAAAAAATAAAAAATTTCAGCGGGGGTTCGATGGTGTCATTTAACGCGCTCCTCTTCCCACTTTCCAACTTCAAGTCCACTGGTAAGGTATTTAAGTTATGACTGTGCACCAATGATCTCATAACTATTTTTGGAATTTAGTGCAATATGCTACCTTTCAAGAGATACAAGCATCAACTTTGGCTATCTTGAGAGTAAGTAGTGGCAGAACAAAATAGAAAAGAAAGAATTTTGTAATTTGTGAAGGATTATTGGGGGTACTGTAAGATAAAACTAACTAAATATATGCTAATTCTACTATAAAGAAGTTGCAAATTGGCTATCAAATTTGATTGATTGTTGTAATTTTGACTAAAATGGCTCCATTAAAGGCCCTTTTTTACAATGTAATAGTAACACAAGGATTTTTTTGGAAGAAACGGAGCAAAATTTAGCCAGTTTTGAGAACGATGTTGTGTACCAACCTTCAATTTTAATTAAAATTATTAATTTTTTGCTAACAAATGAAACGCACCTTCAAATTCTTTTTTTTGACACGACTGAAACGAAATTTTATTTGCAAAGGAAGAATACAAAGCCACCACTCCCACCTTCAAATTTCCAACATTGGACAATAATGCACACACAGAACATTGCGGCATTGAATTTCTAGCTCTTGGTTCCATGTTTGATAATGGGTTAAGGTAGAGGTACCTATAATGGATGCAAGATGTTAAATCATACAATTGAAGGTGGGCATGGCAGGTGGATTTACCTCCGGGGAAAATGCAATTATGTTTTTATTTTTCTCAAATTCTGAATTCATATTTGCAATCAGAGACCCAAAAATAGTTTCTAGGGGTCTAAAACATACCTTAGACATGGCCCAAAATAGGGGGATTTTTTCACTTTAATTTATCTAATAACCCCATAATTTATCATGTTAGGCCCACCTTTGATGGTAGGATTTAACATCCAACATAATGGATAACTTAAGCATTTCAACATGGAAGATGTGGGAAATTCACTTTGAAATTCAACTTAGTGTGTGCAAATGTAAAGATGAGGAGGAACAATGCAAGAAAAAAGAATTTTTTTCCTTCAAAAATGAATATTTTATTCAATATGAACATAGTTTTTGCATTAGGATCCATTTTGATTTCATAGATTCGCCTATTATGGTTAATTTTTAGACTTCTCCCTAAGCAATAAAAGAAGAAAGATGATTGGATGAGAAGGTACAAATAGAGAATCTTTTTCAATGAATAGCACATCCAAGAGTTGTCCACACTAGGACATCCTATGAAGTCATTAAAGGAGGGTTGTTTAAAATAGGTACTTTTACCTTATCTATTGAAAATGATTCTATGTTTGTACCTTCTTGTCCAATCATCTTTCTTTCTTCATTGCTTAGGGAGAATTGTAAAAAGCTAACCATAATAGGTGAGTTTATGAAATCAAAATGAGTCCTAATGAAAAATCTACATTCATATTAAATAAAATATTTATTTTTGAAGAAGAATTTTTTTTTTTGGCATTGTTCCTCCTCATCCTTGTATTTGCACACACTAAATTAAATTTCACAAAAAATTTGCTATATCTTCCATGCTGAAATGCTTAAGTTATCCATAATTGGTACCTCTACCCTAGCACATCCAAGTGTTGTCCGCAATAGGATAGCCTATGAAGCCATTAAACGGGGGTTGTGCGAAATAAGTACTTCTACCTTGAGCTTGATTGCCTGGAGCTCCCCACAATAATATTAAGTTCAATGGTATTGTCAGACCTGCCGTGAGAAATTGATGATGCTCGGCGGGAACTTGAATTTGACTGAACTCCTCCTCGTTTGCTACTGTAAGTTAAGTGTCTTTGTAGCGTCGGCTCCATGGCCATGGCCATCCCCTCGTTTCAGTCATCTCAAGAATTTCAAGTGCATTCGTGCGCCAATACTTACTTCGGTGCCTTCTATTTCTCAACAGTTGACGGTGAAGTTGCATTGCAGGGTTAAGATTGCTCAGTTTTCTCTCCTGTAGACCGTAGCTGGTGCACTGGGCGCTTCAATAGTTTCCAATAGCTAGCTAGAAGGTTGAATCGACTCTTGTAATATATATCTTGGGTCGAACAAGCCTAGCTTTGGGCTTAGCTTCAGATCATTCTCTCCCCGAAGTTATTGGTCCGTAGACCCGATTTCTCCCGGAACTCTGCACACTAGCTTACAAGTGCTTTCTCTTTGCAGTCTCCGAGATTGTAAAACGGATCCATGCATGCGCCGACTGCGAAGTCGATGTCTTAGTTAGTATCTCTGGCTGCCAAGGTTTCTTCAGCTGGACGTACAGCTAGTAGTGAGTTTCCCCGATTTCTCCGTTCGCTCGTTCTAGTTCATTGATCGAATCGGGCACTATGGACCTGTCTGTATTCGTGCTCCTTCTCTTTGTCACCTTGAATTTCGTTGCAGAGTGCTACAGTTGGAGTCAGTACAGGGTGAAGTTGGGCATATTCATCGCCACTGTCATCATCACCTTGCCAAATATCACATTCATGTTCATTGATTGGTGGAAATCCCCGCATTCCAAGATCGCCTTGCTGGTTTTGAACACGTTCAGGCCAATACTTCGAGGAGAAACGTACAAATTGTTCAGGTGGTTGAAAAGTGTGGGAATAAGTTTAACTTCTGACGAGCTCAATTACCTGCCCATTTCAAACCCATTAACAGTTCTGATTTCTTCATGACCAGAGAATGCTTTTCAGACGCTTCGAGAAGTGCAGCGTGGAAGGTCATACCAGAAGATAATGACGACGTGCCTGGAGTTCGATTCCCTTTTATGAACTATACCAGATGTACTGGATTTGCGATGCACTATGAAAATGAGACTGTCATAGTTCATGAGTTGAGTAGGAAATTAGAAGATCTTTTCAAGGTGTTGGGCTATGAGGGTTTCATAAGTCATCGTTCGTTTAGGTCCAGTTTGATAGATCATCGAACTTATACAAATGTGGATGTCCGGAAGGCAAATCGGATGAAGAGTCGTTTGGTCAAAATATGTCACTCTGAATTGCCTATCCTAGCGAAATTTGAAATGAGACGGGAATGGGCATATTTTCATGCAGCTTCCACTCTTGACTACCTCGACAAAGACCTCGTGCTCATACAGGCTAAAGGAGGACCCCTTGCAGTGGGGTAGTTTGTCCTTATTCCAACATCATTGTGGTCGGGCCCAGCTGAAGGCCATGCTGAACAGAAGATGGAATGCGTCAGATTGTTGGAATCAGAAGCAGCTGAACAAGGTGATCGATGATGCTTCCAGGATCAGAGCCAAAGTATTTCCTTACATATCTCTGCTTTTGTTTCAATTCATAGCATAGGAGAATAGGACAAGGCGCACATTCTGGTATGATCTCGACTAGGTGGCAATCAAGCTGTTGTTGAGGCTAGGTAATCAACACAAGGTCGATTGGGAACTTAAGTCAATGAAGAATCCATTAGGATGGTTCTTATGGGAGATGTAAACTTATGCATGATTAAATGCAGGCTTTGCCGAGTATGTGCGAACTTTTTGTTCTTTATAGGGCTTTTCTTTTTTTTTCTCATTTTTTGTGAATGATTTTTTTGTATGTGGTGATACAAAATGTACTACAGTAGTGGTGCTCCAAATTTCAGTATTCATCCACATTAGATAGGAAATATCACATTAGTCCATATCACATGTCCATAGTTCTATTTTCATCCACAATTTGGCAATTTCATGCAAGATACATATTTCTAATTCAAAGTTTTTTCCTGAAACTTCATGGTTTTTGCCATTTGGGAGCCAAATTATTTATTTTTGGTGCAATCTGGCCCCAGAAAGCTAAAAAAAATGCCCTTGATTGAAGCTTTGTAGAAAATCTGTAGAGATACAACTCTCTTTGTTGTGTAATTATTGTTGGTGTGTGCTTATTATGGACTAGAAGTCTCCTAGGTTGAGCTTTGATTTCTTCTCAAGCATGGATACAGGAACTGATGTCGTCTCCTTCACGCGATGTAACGTAGCTCCCCTTGCTGGCTATAAGTTGGAATATAGTGTTGCTCGAAACCCTAAATTCGATGCATAACTGGAAGGAGTTGCTCTTTGAGAGAGAATTCACTCTACCTTACATGGCCAATGGTTCCTCTCGGAGGTTTTCTGTGCTTTACGTTTCCTATCGTTGCGGTTGGAGGTGGGTTAAGACTTAAGATTGACAACAGTGCTCTCATGATGCATTTTGTAGATGCTTTAACAGGTCATCGTGAATGTGATGGAAGCATTTGAATCCACATGCAACGGTCTCTAAGCAAGGAGACAAAAATTTCCACCAGGAGTTCCATACACTTCGTCCAAAAATGTAGAGAGCGAACATCGTTTCGGTTCCGTCCAGCTGATTATTTTTCACCTGAGATGCGTCACTCGGGTCTTGCGGTCGAAGGCACAGAGTTCGGGTACCTCCCATTGACTGCGCGGCTGTACTCAGCTTCAACGGTAGTTATTTCGTACCTTCAAGATTTCATCCTTTCAATCATATTCTGAAGACGGTAACGCACATGTTTCATTTGGGGCATTGACTTGGGTACTGCTGTGTCTGATGGCATTCTTCTGCAAGTTATTTGCAAATCACGGAAGGGTGGGATCTGGACTTCTGGAGCCTCATTATATATTGGAGGATTACGAACTAAAGCATCGTCCAAGTCAAATTCACTCCGGGCACATGAGGAGCTTCTTAATTATAATTAACTGAGTCCGCCCTTGGTTCTGAATTGGGTTTTCTGCTCTCTGGTTGCAGCATCTGTTGCTGTCGAGAGCTTGCTGCGAAAATTGTCAGTTGAATTCCCGTGCTTGCAAGTGCCGCTTTTGTGGGTTCCCCTCCCGTGGCATTTAAACTTAGCTTGGAGGCTTAATCTGTTTCGTGAATTACTCTCCGGGATTGCAGGCCCCTCTTTGTTGATAACTTGGAAATATTGACTGCTAAAGCCATCGGTTTGTTGTTTGCTGAATATGTTTTGAATTGTCCAAATTATTTTTGACGCAAAAGAATTCATTAGATTTCTCAAAAATGTATCAAGTGCATAAGAGTAATAACATGAGTTGAAGAGTTCTTTGAAGCAACCAACGAGAGTTGAAGCACTTTGAGCTTCAAGGGTGGTTGTTTTAGGGGAGTCTAGTGGAATGATCCACGCATCTTATGGTTTCAACTTTGAATATTCTAAGAATATTGTGTAAATGCTAGAAAATTAGGAAATACATAAGGTTGGTTTTATCTCTAGGGGGCTAACATTTTTGAACAAAAAATTGTCATTTCAATCACCAAGCTCTCCAAAGCAAAAATAGTAGATGGTTTTAGGTGCTTATACCTGAAAAGGTAAAGGCTTTAGAAGGTACATATGCTCATGCCACTAAGATGGATGTGCCCAATGAGTTTTCAACACTATATTTTGAACCAAGCTTGAAAATAAATATAAATATAGAATGTCCAAAATGTACAATTTTCTTATATGATTGCAAAAATTGATCTAGGATATTCCATAAATTTGAACTTCACAAATTCATAATGTATGCATACATACTCAAAAAGTTTCAACTTTTTTTGAAAATTCATGCTTTTCAATTGCCAATGTGTAAGAAACTATTTCATTTGTTTATTCTACTTCAAAGTACCATGAGAAGGGATTATATTTAGCTACTTAAGAAGAGCTATAGTTGAATTTCTATATTAGATTTTCACAAGTTCACATCACCTTGAACCAATCACTAGGTGACATACGGCACATTTTTTTACAAATATGAATTCATCTATGCTAAATTTGACCTCATGTACGTAGGATAAGTAAAATTGGTTGAAGGGATGCATATAGATACCTTGAACACCTTAACCTCTAATGACCCAAGTGACCATTTATTGGTCAAAGCCACTCTTTTTTAAACTTCTTGTATTCAAATTTCAAATTTTTTTCAAAAAAATAACTTCTAAGCAAATAGACTACATTATTTTTTCAATAATAGTAGTTTCATCAAATACCAAGTTAAATTCCACCTTGTAGAATTGTTTAAAGTTGAGTGGTACATAACAAAGTTCATATATATCTCATGTTTTATATTTAATTTTGGCATGTACTAAAAAGTTAGCCAACCAATGCAATTCTTATCCACCTAAAAAAGGACAAATCTAGAGAGCTCAAGGACAAGACAAGTGTTTCCATTAGAGACCATTTGAGGTCATTAGAAGGCCTTTGTGGGGCAGCCGCTTGTGGAGGAAAGGACGGTGTCACCTGTGCTGTCCACTCTGATACCAATGCTGCCATGCTGCCAAACAGGTCGAAAGTTCTGGGAGTGCGGCCAATGAAGAAGGTTTCGCCGCATCCTAGGTGGAATGCGTACTATTTGTGGTTTAATAAAAGTGGATTATTTTATGGAAGCACGGCAGTTGACAACGGCCTTGTGTTCGAGTTCCTTGTACGCATGCTCGAAGGATAAACACTTTTAAATTGAATAACTTCAATATAATATGCGTCTATGGCCGCACAGATGGGGATGTGTTGGCGCGGGAAAATTGCCACAAGGCGCCACATAGACAACAATTATGTTTTGGAAGCACAAACGGTGCGATCACTGAAGCAAAGGAGGCATTTTAGCTTCCTTCGCTTTTTTTGAAGCGTGTTTGATCGTTTGATAGGTTTGATCTTGGAATCACACGCGGAATCATGGTAGGCCAAGACAACCCAGCAACTGAGGTGCAATCCGTTGTGATTTACAACAACAAGGATGCTGCTGGAAGGTGGATTCCACTGCGGATTGAGATTGGCTCATGGGTTACGCTAAAGCCTGCAGCAACCGGTCCGTGGTCAAAGGATGCTCGTGTGCACGGTGAGGAATCCTTTGCGGGCGCATGGAAGGCGCAGATTATCAGCTTTAAGTTTTATGCCAGCAGCGTTGAAGGCAGGGATGTGCAGAAGTTGGTAGCAATCCGGGTGTGCCATGCTTACCAACGTCGTCAGTTGGAACTGGATCCAATGGCGTTAGCCAGCGAGCCCCGCGCTTGCAACTACTTGTATGCATCGTATTGGGATGATTTGGTGCCACCCTCATCAATTTTGGATGTCATTTTGGTGCTGCACCATGAAATTGGCGAACCAGGATGCAATGGGAGGATCCATCGACAGCTGCTACAGAATGGTACGTTCTTTTTGAGAGGAGTGTATGTACCTCGCTCTGGCAGTGAGTTGTATGGAAGTTTGGAGGCACTGCCGCTTCCAAAACTGACTGACGTGTTTTGGCCGATACCGGACATGCATACATCCGAGGCCTTTCGTTTGAAGATGTCCCATGACGTTGCGTCCGCAATGAAAGGGAGTACGGGAAGCAAGGTTGCGCATGTGCAGTGGTTCCTACCAGTGCACATAATGGCCGACTTGTTTGCGGTAGTAGACGACATGCGGCGCACTCCGACAATGTACGTCTTCTGATCTCCCTTTGCCTTGCTTTTGGCAAGCTTAATGGATCCTGGCTAGGATGAAAAGTGGCAGAGCGGGCAAGACATCATCAAATGCGTAGTCAGCCGAGGTAGTGTTGGATTTCGCTACCATCTAGCACGACAGATGCTATACATGAACTTCTGCTACGTGAGGTATAGGCGTAAAGGGCAGCAGTGGGTGGCGATGGATCAAATTGTGCTTCCAGACATGGTGAGGACAGAGGTCGTGTTCAGGGGCGAAGTATTGCCTACGTTCGAGGTTGGGAAGTCTTGGCATGTGTCCCAAATTCGAAATGAGATTGCTATTTTGTTGCCGCAAGATGTCATCCCCGACTACTACGACCTTGTTATCGAGCGACCTGGTCGACCGGACAGAAAGATATGCTGTTTTTACACATAGAATGAAAATTTGACATGCAGACTATGACATCAACTGCATTGTACCAATAAGTTTGTGAATTGGTGCCGTCACAGATAAATCATCGGCTGGAACGGTGCACTGAGATTCAAGCTATCATGCCACCGGGAGCGAGATTCAAGGTGGTGCTGCAGTAGCATGCTTCAGCAAGGCTTCAACGTAGTGTAGTATGAATCCCTAGGCGATTTGCAGATGGCTAACATGACATTGAGTTGTCTAGGATTTTGTAAAGGTGTAGTACGTGCCAGAAACGTCTTCCATATGCGTATATTTCTAAAGACTAGCGATGAGTTCAATTGACTTGTAACTCTCGATTTTGATGTCAGCTATAAAGTTGGATATTCAATCTAGTGCAGATTTGCAGTTCTAAACTTTGCGGTCATGTGGTTGTACAACACATTTGGCTCACTGGGCCATTTTTCTGAAGTTGGAAGCCTCATTTAGACTAGGTAGTAATGGTCGCAAATGATTTTATTGGATAGTGCATGAATTGTAGAATGCTTTAGCAACACAGTCACGAAATGAAAGTAAATGCCCCCAAAAATGACACTCAAGGATTGTGCACGGATTGTAGGAAGTGCGTCAATAGAGGAATGCTTCAGCAGCTTACAATAAGAGGATAAATTATATTTGCGTGCCATTTGTTTAATGATTCAGCAGCACTTTGCAAGACAGAAGATGGGAGAATGACAATCTGGGTTACACCGCTTTTGTAACAGGCAAATACCGAATCCACATACAAGAAGAAAAGGAGGATAGGATGACAATTTGACATACAACAATTTTCAGCAAATGATGTCCTTAACAAAAAGGTGCAATGCACATCAATACAAAAGCTATACTCCCTATGTCTCAAAACAACAAACACCCCCTCAGAATCAGTAGATTGTTCTGCCAACATTGTGCTAAATTTGAGGAGGTGCTTTTAATTTGGGATACACATTCTTACTACTGCATTGCTGGGATATACAGTATATAGTCTAATGCACTTACTACCGCTGTAGCAGCTGAATTAAGCGTACATTTTATTCCTATGGGTGAGCACCATTTGAGGGGAGTCCTACAACGTATGCTATACTAGAAGAACAAACTATTCTTCTACTCTATGCATGCCTGCAATGCCTGCATCTGTTGGTGCCTTACCATCGACACTGCTTGGCTTATTTGCTACCGGTCCGTCCATACTCCCTGCGGTTGATGTTGCTGCCATGTCCACACTCGTCGCCTCTGCTGCTGCCGCCTCATCCACACCACCTGCATTTGTTGCTGCTGCCCCGTCCACAGTGCTGCATTTTGCTGGTGTTGCTACCTTAACTTCCGCAAAGGCTGCAGTTGATACTGCCATCACTTTCTGTGATCCTGCTACTACCAATTCATTCGAACCTAAAGCACTCGGGCGTTCATTTTCAATGACAATCCCACGAGTACTTGAGGAACCACAATGTCGCTTCAACACTTCCCATGCTGCACGCTCCTCCAATCCTGCTCCACACGCAATATTCTCCCCCGATGTCACCTTGGTAGCTGCTTGTGCGACTTCAAAGCTTACCCTCATTGCATTTGAGGTTTTGGCAAATCCCCACTGCTCCATCCACACCCCGCTTGGAGATGCGGCACACCTTAGGCAAGAAGGAGGTCTTGACAGAGCCGTCTTGAACATGCAATGCGGGTGGAATAAGCATCCACAACTGAATGCTGCAAATGCGTTTTCAGCAAAGAATTTGCTGCAGCTAGCGCACGGTTGAGATGTTTGGATAATACCCATGCCAGTGGACTTGGATGGCATTAGCTCCAATAATGCTTGCGGGTGGATGGAGTTGTTTTCAACGATGAGGTTGTCAATTGACATGCTGAGCTCCCGAGTTTCAGCTCTTGCGTCCTTCAACTTCAATCGGATAGACGATGCTTCAGCCTTCAATTTAGTGACAACAGCTTCAAAAGCTTCAAGAGAAGCACTAACCTCGTTTGCTTCTCGAGATTTCGCTCTGACAACAATATTTAATACTGCCCGTTCTGCGGAGTGGTCCCCAACTAGTTGTGATCACTTCCGCAATTCCGCTTGCTCATCCCAGAGACGATTTTCTGCTTTAGCCAAGTCACTGCACTTCAATAGTGCATCAACCAACGCCTTTTCCACATTATCCTCTGTTTGCCGCAAGCCAGCAATGTTCTCATCCACAATCCGACGCTTCTCAAGAAGGACTTGCATTTTGGGGACATTCTGTTGCGTTCCAGCAAAAGAAGTAGGCACGTTCGGAGCCCTCGTCTGCACAGGAAGATTCACATCCGGAGGTGTCCGCTTACGCTTCTACAGAGGAGCCTGTGCGGGTATCGTTGTCGATGCAGGCATCGTTGCGGGTGCGGGCATCATTGTTGCCAGAGGAGCGGGGTTTAAAACTGGACGACGAGCAACTGGAACAACCTCACTGGGGCGGCCATTGCGACGAGGAGCTTCCTCAGAGTGTTGCCCAAAAACATTCAACATTGCTTGAATTTGCTCCCGCAAGCATGGAGGGGTGAGCTTCATCGGATTCTTACCAGGGGAATTCGCTCTTGCCTTTGCCAACGACGCTGCTTTATCTGCCCATTTGACATTCGTATTCTTCTGATAATACAATGCCAGTCCGTGGATGAAGCTCGTGCCAAATTCACCATTGTTAGGGTGCGTCCCACCATACACTCGTTGGAACATGTGCAGCGCGTCACGAGCAGTGGCCTTGTCTGCAATTAGCTTCAGTGGGTGTCGATTTCCCTTTCTGCTCACAGGATACGTACCTACAAGGTCCTCCAAAGGGAAGAGCTTGTCATCGGTCAACTTCTTAAACGGGATGCCCTCATTACAAAGCCCACCAATGTATTGGAAGAACGTAGCTGGGTAACGAGCACGATCGCTTCCCAAGAGAAATGGAGCTCGCTTAATCATCTCCAGCGACATGTTTTGGGGGAGCTTCCCAAGGTCAAACGGTTGTGACCAGATCGTGGTGAAATTCGCCTCAGTATCGCTGGTAGCTTCTTCCACATTTACATCTTCTTCCTCCCTTGTCGCATCATCCTCCGTCTCTACTGAATCATCACTTGAAGAATCAGGGTGAGACACAGAATACACGGATTGGCGCCTCGATGGTCCAACCGGAGCCATGCTCTGCGTACAAGAGTTCAACCTACAACGTAATGGAAAAAATTCTTGCCACTAAGCTGCTGTAAGCTACCTCGCAATAGAGCTTGTGGCTACAACACTCGACCAACACAAAATCTACCTCTCAAGGCGGCGTTCTTAGGTTCACAACAATTCAATGTCTATCGAACACGGCACCTGTGGTTGGAGCACGCTTAGTGGAGAAGAATTGAAGCAGGGATGCATTAGAGAAGCGGAATGCAAGTGCGTGCTGCAGCTTCTAGTAAGCTGGAGCATGAGGGAATTAAAGAATTTCATCATGGAAAAATAGGTCGTGCTGGAGGTGATGTCTTCAGTGTGACAACCGGCCAGTCAGCCACCTTGTGAAGCCAATCAGTCATCACCATTTGTAATTTTCATTATTAAGCTGAGTTGTGGACTATCAAATATACCATCATACATAAGACCGAGTACGACACCTTGTGCAATTGCTGATGTTTGCCCTTATGCCATTGCACTCATGCTTTAGCGGATTGTTATCCCAAAAGGTAGAATTGCACAACATTTGGAAAATGAAAATGAGGAATTTGCCCTCATGCCATTGCTGAAATTTTTCTTTGTGCTTCCACAAAAAGAAGTGCTTGAAATTGTATTTCTTTGACAAAGTATGAGTTCAAAATTAAATTCTGAAGTGTCATTAATGAATCCATTTTTGTCACTTGGGATATCAATTGTAGCCAATTACTGCATTCATACAACAAAAAAATTGACTCATTCCATTTCAAGTGAGGATTGGAAAAAAAGAGGAGAATCTTGTTTTAAGGGCACTTTAAGCATCTTCTGCAAAAAATAACATGTAGGCTTTGTGTTCAAATTGAATTTTTATAATTTTCTTAAAGTGAAAGATCAATTCCATTTGGTTTATTAAAATCCTATGGAATTACTGAATTTCAATTCCAATTTAGAGCTATTAATGAATTTAGAGTTTTTCATCAATTAAACATACTTCTATTCAAAAATGAAGCATATTTCAAAATTTTGTTTAGGGTCTCCTAATTCATTTCTTCAATATAAAAAGAATCCAAAATTCAATATCAATAGTGCAGAAATTTTAAACTATGATGATACAAAGCCCAAAAATATAGGAGACTAATGTGACTAAAAATTCTTTTTCTTTACTTTAAATGCAAAAAGTTTGCAATATACATGGTTAAAGTTTTTGAAATTTCTTCCCTACAGTTATACATTAGACTTGTGGTATATTATACAATTACATATAATAAAATAAGATAAAATAGGTATCTCAAATAAGGGCAACTATAATCATCAAGCAATTCCAATTGAATATAGTTCTCGGGGGGTGCACTAAGTATTACCTTAAGACATCACATGCGTGCAAGGCCCTATTGGGTTGGGGCTATGTAGGTACATTTGTTGAATTTAAATTGGGCTATCTTTAGGTAAATTTCAAAATCCATCTCATTTCAAGTACCCTACCTTTCATTTTAAAAGTTTTGCAATGTAAATTTAGAATACCCTATGTTCATTATAAGTAAGAAAAGATCTACACTTTTAGCCCCAACATTTGTAGGACCAAAATGAAAATGTTAAAGGTTTAGGAATTTTCTATATATGTGTATTGCAAAAAAGTCTTAAAAAACAATTTGGACACAACCGTTGCAATCCAACATATTTTAACTTAAAATAAGGTAAGCGACTCAAAAACCGCTCATTTTAAGGGTTGGTCTGCCTTTATCATTTATTTTTTTAGATGGTGATATTTCCACTCATTTTTCAGTGGAAGAAAAAAAAATGGGGAATCTAACTCAAGTTGTTTCATAATTTTTGAAGCATTTATGAATTACTTATGAAATTTCAAGCAAAATATGGCATATGTCCCTATTTGTGATTCATAGGCCTTGGAAACTCATACATGCTTAGTTTCTTAAAAAAATCTAGTTTTGTTCAAAAACTAGCATTGCAACATGTAAAAAGTAACAGAGATGGTTTCCAAATTCCCCCCTTTCTAAAACTGAAATGAATGCTTGAATCAATCGTTACTTCAAATTTTTTAGCATTTGTAAGAAGGTAGTTGGATTGCTATTTTTTATTTTGAATAAAATTAGTACACCTATCCACTCAGATAGAAAACCCCCATTGTGGCTCTTAAACCATCCATTGAAGAAGTATAAACCAAATCTTATTATGCTTTGATGTAATCAAGAGGCCATTTTTCCACAATCAAGTATCCATTTCAAAGCCTCCTACTGGATAGTTGAAAATGCTTGTACTGTTTTAGAGCCCTCTCCTATATATCGTAAACCATGGAGAAAAATAACAAAAAACAAAACCAATAAGATTTACAAACCCTAAACATATGTAATGCATTGAAATTGTAAATGTTTTCAAGAACATGGAAAAAAGTAACCTAAGGCTAAAACCATGAAGATATACAAAGTGTGCAAGTAGCCCACTCAAGCACTTCCCTTGAAGATTGTATTTGTTTTCTACTTGTAGAAAATTCCTAACAATGTAATTCAAAACTTTTTTTTTAAACAAATAAACAAGAATTCATTGCTAGAGAAACAAAATACAAACCAACCAACAAGTGGCATGGTGGAGACAGACAGGGCTAACGGACAAGCAATAAAACAATTCAAAACATTTGAATTACCTTCTTCACTGGCATTTTTTTTGACCCCTCACTGCATTCTTAGACAAAACCAAACCCTGGCTAACTAACTGAGACAAAGAAAAAGTTAAAAAGTTAAATTTAAGAAGAACTGATTGAATGTTGGATAGTCAGAATCATTTGCTTCCAACTCATTCATGACTTGACATGCACTGTCCCCAAACGCCACTTCATTAACAGTTAGACTTGTCTTTACAACTCAGCCCTTTGGATTCCCAAACCCAAACTTAGTATACTTCATAAAAGTTCAAATTTTTGGAGGAACTTTTTGGTAGGGCTACTTTAGAAAAAAAATAGGTAAAGTGGTATAATATCTCCTACCCTTCATTATTTATAATGAGGAATAACCTTTTCTAGTGATGCTACTTTAATTCTAAAAATTGTCTAAAATTTAGGACAATTTAATTAAAACTACTCTTCATTCGATTGCACGTTACAGTTAATGAAATTGGGAGTGCCCCCCCGAGACATACTGTTACCTCAATCAAATAGATATTACCTTTGTTTCAAATTTTACTAGCAAAAAAAAACATTTTGTTGTACTTTAGCATGAATTATTTAGATACTGTGTGAAGTAAGTTTTGAAGTTTTAAAACCAATTGCCTATAGTTATGAAAGAAACCAAATTTAGATACCATATAAATTGAAATTAAAGAAAAACAAAAAAAACATTCGCTTTTCGCTCTATCACATCTAGGCTTTAAGGCCATGTGAGTTCACTTTCCTTCCTTCTAAGGAAGAAAGGTTTATTAAAGAATTGGAAGTTCTAACGGCATGTGTCAAAATGACTCTTATCCAAGTCTAAAAAAAATCTAGAAAAAAGGTTTACTTCCAAACATCTTATAGAAATATTGAATATCATTAGAAGCTGCAATACCATCTTGGAGTGGAGGAGTGCTTTGCCCTCTTGTGAGCGCTCCTAACTCCACCCTCGAGCTAAGAGTTTTTCACACGGGTCCTGTGTCTAATTGAGTTTTCTTTCTAATTGGGTGAAAAAGAAAGCCTTCCAAGCAATGAACTCTTTTAGTCACGTCTTTTAAGTGTTTCTAATCTAATTTTGTGGTTATGATTCGATCTTTTTTAGTCTAAAATTCAACCAAGTGACCCTACTCTATTCTATAGTTTTGCCTAAATCTAATTCCAAGCGTTTGGTAAAAAAAAACTTAACAGTAAAACAATGAGAATGAAAATCAAATGTGAGCGGTTTACCTCCTCTGCGTAAATCTCCATGGTCCCGTCGTCAAACATCATCATGTGTAAATATTCCCCTACGACCTCGCCATCGAAATCATCCCGACTCTCCATCTAATCCATAGTAATTTCCCACAACTGTTGGTAAATTTTCTCCTAATTAAAAGAAACCACTGGAAGTTATGTAGGTTCAAGTTGATTGCACATTCTCTCTTCAATTCCTAATTTATTGGTAATTGGAAAATGTCACAATATTTTGAATCTACTAAATAGTTCAAATGATCAATGGAAATCCTATCTAATTGTTAGTATTATTATTCTTGGATTAATTGAATTAGCAAATTAATTGAATTACGAATTTTTCTTAAAATGAATTGATTAGCAACTTAATTGAATTACGAATTTAAGAATTAAATTTCACCTAATTTTGAAGTAATGAGTTGTTCTTTTGTTTTCTTTCTTTTGGCTTTCGTGAATTAGAATTGGAATATTATCACCAAACCTAATTAATTCAATTTCTTGGTAATTCCCAACGAAATTGGTTGTCAATTAGTTTGTCTTTTTAGAATTAATTTAAATAAAGAATTGCAACCGAATCTTTTATAATCCAATTAATTTTAATTTCTTTTAAATTCCTAAAGAAATTGGTTGTCAATTTGTCTTTTTTAATTTGGCTTATTAGGATTAATTTGAATAAAGAATTGCAACCAAATCTTTTATAATCCGATTAATTTTAATTTTCTTAAAATTCCTAAAGAAATTGGTTGTCAATTTGTTGTTTTCCTTTTGGCTTATTAGGCCTAATAAAAAAAAACTAACAAAATCCAAACCTTCTAAGAATCTAATAGCCAAAGAATGTAGAACATTCCAAAAGACCGAGAACAATTTCAATAGTGTTATTCCAAATAAATGGATTTTTTATTCCCAAAGGTCAACCCCCAAGAATAAAGAATCCCACTCTATAGTGTTATTCCAAAGAAATTAGTTTTTTAATCTAATTTGTCACGGTTAGGAATCTCACAACCTTAATCTCCCACCTAATTCTCTTTCTTTCTCATTCTTGTTGTGCAAAAGTTGTTGCAATTTTGAGAGTTAGAAGATGGCTATGGCGGTTGAGTTGTCAATGATTGAAGACCCTCTTTAGATGTTGCAAATTTTGAGTTTTTTGATGGAAAATTGAAGAGAGAGGTTGGGAATTTCCCTTCCAATTCCTTTTAATTTGGTCAAAAATTTCAATGTTTGCAATGTCAAAAAATATTTTGTAATAGTTGAACTTACTTGTAAAGTGTGAGTTGTGGTTTAGTTAAGTGACTTGAGCTCCTGGACTCCCCAGCTACCACCCTGGCAGGCCCCCGCTCTCCCCCGTACGCGTGGCGGCTGGTGGGTGGGCGGACCCCCTCCCCCTGCCCCGTCAGCTCCCGCCACGTGGCGCGGCGCGATTGGTGGGGGGGTCGTTTTCTCGTCAGTACTGGTGCTGGATTGCTCCTTCGGTGCTGGACTGGCTCCTTCGGTGTTGGACTGGCTCCTTCGGTGCTGGACTGGCTTGATAATTCACTCCTTTTGGGGGGATTTTTGGACTTAACTAATTTTTGGATAACTAAAACTAACTAATCACTCAATTTTCTTGGGATTTTTGGGCTAAAACTAACTCACTATCTTAATCAATTGAACTCTCTAGGATTTTTGGGCTAAACCAAATACGAGGAGGGTTTTGACACACCACTTAATGACTCATCATTTTGGTGATCCAATAACGTGTCACTCTAATAGAACAAGAGAAGTGGTTGAGGTTTCCACTGGAAATGCTAATAAAGGGTTGTGAGTGAGATACCAAGTCTTCCCTTATTCTTAGCATATACCCAACCTTCTACTATCTTTTCAACTTCAATTGTTTGATCGAAATTACTTGGTTGTCAAATTTCTTGTAAAAGGTTCAAGGCTCCGCCATTTAAGAAGGTTCCAATAATATTTTGAGTACTTTAATCGCAAAAAGAGGTGCACATGACAGTGCTTAACCAAACTTTCACTTTAAGTTTTCAAAATTTCTAGTATTTCAAGGTTTTGCAATCAAAGGAGGTATACATGACAGTGTTTAAACCGAACTTTAATGCTTCACACTTGAAATTTCCACTTCAAGTAGCCAACCAAAGATTGAAGATTATCCTTAAATGCAAACTAAAAGTCACTTGAAGGGGCCCTAAGCCTTCAAATTCCAACAAAATACATAAAACTTGGCCAAACTGTTGGTCCAAGTAGTGCTCCAGCCACGCCGGTAGCACTTAAGTGAAATAACAAAGTGTCAGTGCGAGAAATAAGGGTACTGGCAACCTCGAGGGGGGCCCTTATATACCCGTGGCCGGGCCCCTCTCGGTAGTTGCCGGTGAAAACACTTTGTTACTTCTTACCCTAAACTACCCTAATGTAATTCCAAAATATTAGTTGTTTAATGGTGGAAATTTCTAAAAACATCCCCATTTGGTCAAAGAAATCTTGGCCAAATCAAATCCAAGATCTTAACCCAAAATATTTTGAAATTAACCCTAATTTACATAGATATTTTGCAAATTAACCAAAAGTCATTTCGAAAATTGTCTTTCTTTAGCTCAAAGATGGCTTTTTACGCAAGAAAGAGATCTTGACCAAATCCAATCTTTGATTTTCCAAGAGATATTCCCAAAATCACTTCTAATTAACCGCAATTAACGATTAAAAAGTCAAACTAAGAGCTGACCCTCTCTATCTTTTAGGGAACAACTCGAAACGGAAAACCGTCTGCGCCATTGTCTTCAGAAGACCCCAATTAGCCTAAGGGACCCCTTACCCCTCACTCCTAGGCCATTTGCGTGCCCAAATTGGAATTACGGTAACTCCAATTAAAAGTCAAAAATCTAACTTTTAGGATTTACGCAATTTGATGAATCTGTCAGGCTAGGGTTGTTAAGAATGTCCGTGAGAGTAAGGAATGACTCCTTATTTGCGACAATCGGACATCATTCACTCCTGATACGCCGGTCAACCCGCCGCCAATTTGTAACTTCCAGTGAATTTCGATGTCGATGCCGATTTTGGTAGTTGGGAATGTCGGAATGTCTTCAAACTTGACCGGGCGCTTATTAAGCACACAAAAAACTATCCTAATTTTTAGTGAGATTTTACCGCATCATATGTAATTTCTATGATTTTACGAACATTTCTATGTGCGGTTGACTTCCCATGGAGTCAACGTGGAATTTCGGAAAAATCCGAAATAAATTGGGTAACATCTAGGGCAATCCTAGATTCTTGGTGTAAGTTCCACGCAACCTTGCACATTTCTAATTTTAGCAATTTGGAATTACTTTGCCCAATTGGACAATTTAATTCCCGATGCCCGGGAATCTTGGACAATTGTTTGATTCTTGTTTGTTCCTGGCATGCTCCTACCCTTGGAACACCTCTCTGTAGTCTTCAATCTCCAATCCTCCATCTTTTGCCTCATGAAATTCGAATTCTCCAAATTCATTGTAGTGGTTTTACCTTTAAATCCAATTTATTCCAAAATTGAACTTAATCCTTGGTAACTCTTCTAGGCTCGTAGTAGACTCTTTTAGCTTAGTCAGTATGTCGTGTGCATTCTTAAAAGGCTGACTTTGCAAAGACATTCGCTAGGACTGACTAACTCTCTATTCCTTATTTCTCTTGGAATTACTAAATCTTTGCATAAACTTGCTTTGGAGACTTAGAATGATTCAAATTTCTAGGATTAGGAATTTTTTACCTTCTAAGTTGGTTTTCCACCATTTTGGCATAGACTGACACCAAAACTCCCTCAACACTCTTTTTATGTCTTTTTCTTGAATATTTTGACTAATTTTCGCTATTTAATCGCGAAAAATGGACCCAGAGTCCTAAGTGCCATCTCGAGGGCTTACACCTCCCAAGGAAAAAAAATGGAGAGTGTAGAAGAAATCTTGACTCCATCTAAATAAATTCCTAGGGAGTGGGATGGTACTTTGCTAATTGAAGGAAAAATTTACGAAGGCAACATTAAGTACACTTTTAATGAAGGATTTAGGATTATGTAGGAAAGACAAAAGTGAAATTATAATCAAATTCTACAATAGGGCATATCATTGGATATAGTCTTCTTTAACCTTAAAGCGCTTTGACATTCAATTTTTGGAAGAAAGAAAAATTGAAAATTAGTTTTCATTGTTATTAGTTGATAATCTACATGATTACAATCACTTCATTTCAAAATTGGATTAGCAAAAATGAGGTCTTAGATTTTCACATTACTTGTATTTGTACATCAGCTCCAAAATATTCTTCCAAATATTACTTTATAACAATTTTTTCCAAATGACCAATACTAGAGAAGGATCTAAATCTTGAGGGGCTAAAAAAGATTCTTAATTTTGTAGTTTATATCATCTTGTCTACTCACCTACCTTGCTTCTTTGATTAGAGATAAGCTTACCAAGTGGCTTGGCTGTAATTTAGTTTAAAATTCTATGAGATTTTAATATTCATCACCATCTTGAAAAAATAATTGCCTGTGTTCTACACTCTTCTTCACTTTTTTCTATTTCTGCATAAGAGGATTGTAATTTCTAAATGAATTCCCCACCAATTGACATGCTCAAATGCTTAAGTTATCCATTTTAGGGACTGGATCCTTACTGAAAGGGTTTAACCCCTAAGCGCTGCAACGTCCAATTTTTGGACGATGCATAGATTCCAAATCAGTTTTCAAGTTTCATCACCGCTTGGATGAAAGTCATCTAATTTGTGGTGATACTTCATAGAGTCTTTGTCCTATCTAATGGTTGGATTGGGTGTTATTGGAGTTCATATTTTTCTAAAATTACAAATGTGGAAGTTAGTCAAGCCAAAAATTGCATTCATTTTAGTTCAAATCCGGATTTGCAAAAATGAGTTAATAGATTTTAAGAACACAAAAATTTCAAAAAATCACCATATAAAGACAACCTCATTTCAAATTCATTCCAACAAGTTTTACTCAAAAAATGATAATATTTTGTTTGTGATTGAATTTAGAAGAAATTATGAATTTTCCCTTTCAAAATTTATAAATAAATATTGGTGATAGCATTGAGGAATCTAAATATATGGATGGAATCTAAAATTCAAAGTCTACAACTTTTACTTGTATGTCAAGTTCAAAATATTCTTCCAAATTGTATTTTTTAATGATTTTCCCAAAGTAGTCAATTTTGGAGATGGATCAGGACGTTTAGGGGTTAAACTTTTTAATTGCTTATAAAAAATGTGATTAGGTTAGATTAAATTACCTTTGATTTGAAATGCTAGTCCTTCAAAAAGTCATCATCGTCATCTGTCCTCATCTCTCCTATCTGCTAGTCCTTCAAAGTGACTTCATTAAAATCTCGTAAGCTGGCTATGATTTGGATTTGCTGCATCACCAACGTATCTCAGTGAATCATAGTCGGAAATCAATTAAGCTCATTGTGAAGTTATGAAGTAATCATGCTTCAGATGAATTGCTTAAGGTTAAGCTTTAGCCATCGGCACCCGAGTTTACCCAGCAGTCCAAGCTTGACGGCGGACTTAGTACGTCTAAGGTCAGACGAACTAATGTGTTAAGCTTTTGGCACGCTTGCAGCATCATTCAGTGCTATGTGTCATCATCTTCAGCTGCGGCTTAAGAAGTAACCTTGGCAACTGAAGAAGTAAAGTTGGTAGTTAGTAAGCTCATGTGTGCTTGTTTGAGAGTGTTGCAGGTTGTGTTAGGTGAGTGTTTGCTGCTTTTGAGGTGGAACGCACTGCCGCACCTTCAACACCTGCCGAGCCGAGTTGTGTTGTAACTATATGTTGTGGAATTGAACGTTGATTGTACTGGAAGTGTGATTTGCTTAGTGGTTTCCAAACGCTAGCAGTGTTGTAATCGTAGCCTGCTTAGTTGTATAGTTTGCTGCCGCAGGGCTGAAATTTTTTGCTGCTGCCAAGTTCACTGAGTTTTTGTGCCTTTCATGTTTCTGAATTCCGTTGACATTGTCAGGTACCCTTCAACCGCTACAATGTCAGAGGGCGGAAAAGACTCAAAGGAGAAGAGGAGCCCACCTGGAACCAAGCAGTCTCCTCCAAAGAAGATGCGTCGCACATTGAAGCCCAGTTTTGAAGATGAAGTCTTGGATGATGCTGCCGCAGCGTAGGGGGTTCACGGAATCACCCATTATGAATTTTCGGAACCCTTCAACCTTGAACATATCTCCGATTCTTTAAAGGAGTAGATGGTAAAGTTAGCTCCCGTTCTTCTTGGCCGCAGCGCAGCGTACAATGAGAGTTTTTTTGTGGACGTGGCGGGACTTTGCCCCCGAGGATTGAGCCTCAACAAGTTGCCAGTCACCCACGACAGTGACATCCTGGCAAAATGGCCTCCCAAGTGTGGGCGGTACGAGATAGCCGACTGTTTAGACCCCGCTGAAGCAACTCTATTTTGCAGTCAGTGGTTTAAGGTCTATGGTGAGACTCCAGACAATAATTACTTTTCCTTGAAGTTCTTGCGAGGGTGCTACTATACATTTGTACTGAAGAACTAGGTGGAAGAGGCCTTAGACTGGCGTCGCTTGCGGGAAGGCCATGTTTCCCGTAATCCAGAAAAGCTTGGAGCGGTTGCGTTGCGGCAGCAGATTCAAGCACTGTGCGACCTCATCCGAGACGTTGAAGTAGACGATGGCGAAGGTAGCCCACCTCTAAAAGCCGCAAAATCTCGCTTGCGGAAATACGAAGCGCAAGAGCAGAAAGTCCTCAAGAAAGAACGCACTTTGGTTTCCAAACTCGAATCTGCCAAAGAAAAATTGGAAGATTTCGATCCAGATTCAGATGAGGAAGACTTGACTACTCGCTTCAGCAAGGCATCTAAGGAGGCCAAATCACTACAGCGTCAGGGGAAGGTTGGTGATGTGCAGGCCAAGAAAGCAGAGGCTGCAGCTTTGCTTGTTCAAATAAACGAGGCGAGTGAGAAGACTGAGGAGTTGGAAGATGCCATACGGGAGCTGGAGGAGGCTTTGCTGCCGCAAGCAAGAGTGGAACTCAAAACCACCCGTCAATCTTTGGTCGAGGCTAAGGAGAAAGTCAGTCTACTATCGCTTTGTCCAGGTATTGTTTCCAAAATCATTTGTTACTCTCATTCATTGGTGTAATCGTATATCGTAGGTCAGCTGGAGTTGTTAAGAAAAAAATTGTGATGCCAGGTGTTCAAATACTTTGCTTCCAAAGTAGATGAAATGATTTGCCACTTGTGCTTGTACTAGACTAGTGGGTTCAAGTATTCATGACCCTATCTATGGTTTGTCCTTAGTAGAATCAATGTCAGTGTCCAACAAGTTGATGGGGGTACTTTGACTTCGTTTTTGTACATACTTGGAGCCTCAATAATGTGCTGCTATGCCTGATTCAGGGTGCTAGAAGTCCAAGCTTGGAGCAGTACCAAAACACGCAGATGTAGGCGGCAGCAGCGAATGAAGGTGTGTTGTGGATGATGCCACTGTACTTTTTGTAGAAACAGGCAGGTTAAGGCGGCAACAACGAATGACTGCTTGTTTTGTGGGATGATGCCACTGTACTTTTTGTAGTTAGCGGATTGTAGCAGTTCTGAACTATAGTGCCAAGTAAATTTACAGAACACTTACTGCTTCAAATTTTGTATGCTACAGGGATATAGCTTGATGCTTCACCTGGAACACTTGCTAATGTCCAGATTATAGTATCTCGTATTGTATAAAGTTGTGCTACTGCCATTGTCTACTTGTGCTTGTCTGCTTGTTTGGTTGTTGCTTGTGCTTGTTCTAATGTTCTTGTTCTTGTCATAGGTTCATTCATGGGATTGGGTGGTCTTAGGTAGTACTTTGCTGCAGCTCATGTCTTGAGTGCTTCGGCTTTTGCAAAATTGGGTACAGAACAATGCCCTCTAGAAAGTAACATTGCCTGTATTTGGTTTAAGGTCTATGGTCAGCCTCTGTTAGAATTTGACCTTTATAGGGCGTGTCTTTCAAAATAGTAACCTGTTAGTGTACAAACAACCCTAAACCTATTTAATTTATACTTTTAGGCAATCTTAATCTACATGCCAAATTTCCAAATTGTAATTATATAAATTTTAAAGCTTGGTTAATCCAACCAGAGGATCTAGAGTACTAGTCTGTTACTTCACTACATAGAGGCTTTGAGAGGTAGACCATTGGAATTGCTCAAAATTCATGCCCTTTTAAAGAATTTGAATAGAAGTGAAGAAGCCTTGTAGTGATGATAGCTACACTAATTTGTTCTATTAGTGAAGGGGGGAAAGTAGCATCATCCATAGTACTACAATAGTTAACCCAAAGATTAATCTTTTAGAATTAATCCTTTTAAATTCAAATTACATTTTTAAATTTGGTACAATTTCTATTGCTAATATCATTGTAGTATATATGGATATAATTATGTTAGTTACTTAAATTACATCCAATCATAAGGTAAGTGGATATTTCTTAGAGAATCTAGAGTACTTCCTCTAAAAAGGCATAGGTTTGAAAGCACTTTGTTTATCATTTAGAATATGAATGTAAGATGACTTTAGAATTAAGTTTATTTTTATTACTATGTCATTGGAGTCATCACAATGGTGCATTCAGGCAATATAAGGATCCAACTTTGGTATTATCAATGATAAATTTTGGGAATTAAAGTACCTTTACAAATCATTATGCCATTGAATGAATCAACTAGTAAACTATTTTCCTTTAATTCTTGTATTGACCTAATTTTTAAAGTATAAATTCTAATTCTTTTTAATTTTTTACTCTAAATAGACAATTTATAGCTTTTTCCATAGTCAACTATTTTGAAATTCCATATTAAAATCTATTTAATGTAGTGCACCCTAATATCCAAAAACTACTTCAGTAGTTACTTTAAGTCTTTGGTCTTTTTTATGTGACTATTGTGTTTTTATTTCATGTGTTGATGTTTTGTCTCTAATCTTTGTATTTTTTTTTCTGCCGCTTATTTATTTTTCTTATGCTAATAAAATAAGGGTCTTAAAATTTTGTAGACATTGTTGTATTTAAGGCCCATGATTTATAAATTCATGAAAGTTTAGGGCCATGTGGTGAAAAAAAATATAATTGTATAAATTACAAATTATCTCCTAATTGTGTGTATTTACCACCCTAGTCTTAATAATTTTTTGGAATAAAACAAAGGTGAATGCTAAATTTTCCTAGACTGCTATATTTAAGGCCCACGATGAAGAAACCCATGAAAGTTTCTAATATGTGGTGAAAAAAAATATTGAATAAGTTTAAAATTACCACCTAATAGTGTCATAAGAGGATTTTTAGCTACTTTGGAAGACTGTGAGTTATCAGGCCATGGGAACTCTCTGAACGCTACCACTGAGGTGATCTGATGTGGCCAAGAGGCTGCCACATCAGATAATCATATTTAATTAATATTTTAATATTATTTTTTGAAAAAACAAACAAACATTATTATTATTATTTTTTTATCTGACGCGTTCGCAGACAGGGGAACAAGGCTGAAACGGTCTCCTGAAGCCCTGAAAAATCCTCTTATGGTTCTTCTTCTTCCTTTTTTATATTCTTCTTCTATTTCTATGTAAATGTTGTGTTTTTATTTCATGTATTGTGGTCTTATCTCCAATCTTTGCATTTTTATTTTTTTCTAGATTTATTTATTTTTCTTATGTTCACAAAATAAGGGGCTTATTGTAAGTAATTGTATTTAGGGGCATTAAAAAGTAATTGATTTAGACAGCTTCTATTTTTCTGGGGACTGCAATATGTTTAGTATATTGTAGTGTTCATTTTTGCTCTTTTAGGCTCAATTTTATGTTAATGTTATACTCGCCAATGTTGAAATGAATAGTCTCTACTTTCTAGTAGGAAACATGCAGGTGTAGTATTGATTTATTTAGAAGACAAAAGAAATATAGGGTATCATCCATGTTGTATTTATTTAATTATTTTTATCACTCTATTTATTAAAATATTATATCTCTAATTAATACATTAATGAAAACAGAATAAAATTTAGCTTGTTTTCTCAATGTAGTTGGAAATTTTAAATGGTTTAAGTTATTTTTGTAACTAATAGGTTTATAGCATAAGACATCTTACATTTCATGGTCAAATTGGATTGGGTGTTTTTATGTCTTACCATAGTGTTTGGTTTTTGGCATATCACAAACAACTTTTTGGAATTTACCCCAC
Organism: Thuidium tamariscinum; assembly: GCA_947034885.2. Lineage (NCBI taxonomy): Eukaryota > Viridiplantae > Streptophyta > Bryopsida > Hypnales > Thuidiaceae > Thuidium > Thuidium tamariscinum. Next base: position 13,398,333 of record OX344751.2, read on the forward strand.
AATTTTTGGAAGCATGTGGAAGTGTTCACCCCCTATTTTAAATTGCTTGAATGCACTCCATTGTCTTTTGGTAAATAGTCTCCAAGACTTTTTGTTCAACATTACAATGCTAGATAGCTCAAGAAAAAAATAATGGAATTTAAAAATGGAATAGTTTGTTAAATTTTTTGCTATAGATCACAATTTGATTATAAGAAAGTCTTGAGGTAAGATGACAAATTGTGGACAAAAATATACTTATGAACATGTGATATATACTAGTGTGATATTTTCTATTCAGTCACATGGATTAATGTTGAAATTTGGAGCACCACTTTAACATTTTATATTCCAGCTTTAGATAGACATAAAAAATGAAACAAAACGAGTGGTGCACACATATTCACTTGAATTCTCTCATGCGCCAATGTTATTTCTTGTGCTGCCGCAAGAAGTGCTTGAATTTTCACAAAGTTCAGGAAGTATACACTTCAGCAGTTCAGCACATATATCCCTCCGTGCACACCACCATGTCGGGATACGTTGGCTTGCTGCAGCTCTAGGATTTGATGGTCCATGCCATATGGTATCATACTTCAATGTGTATATAATTGGCTCATCCGTGCTGGTGTACACTTCAGTGGCTATTTGGGGATTTTAATGTCCATCTTCAGTGTTGAAATATGTACATCATTTAGTTTGGATTCCTTTATGATATGCTAAGCACATTAGTCAATACAGTGCTAAAATTGCATGCTCACATAGTGTAATATATAGAATTGACACAAATGAAATTAAAAAGGATTCCGTGAGCTGAAGCATACTAGATTTTATCAATACAGCAATTGGAGCGTCCGGCAATCCATCAGCAGATGTCACTGGTGATGTACACATGCTGTACATAATCATTTCCTTGCATGCTGCTGCTGGTGGTTGTGTCTTTCAAAGTACGGTTACTATTTTTAATTCTAGAATCCAGCTCGCCTTGGTCCTCTACAGTACAACATCGTGTATCCCCACTAACTTCTTATGAGATTCGTTGGCGGCCGCAAGCAGCTCATCTCTTACCTACCAGTATTCGCCGCTTGCTTCACTTTTCAAAATTGATTCAAATTGTAGGCCCTCCTCCATTACGTCTCCTTTTACTCGAATCGTTCACCTTGGACTCGGCGCGTGACAACAAGATGATGGGGGTGCTTCGTGAGTCTAGTGTTGAGGTCTCTAGTGGATTTGTTGGAACCGGGGACTCGTGCGGCAGCGGGGACCAAGACGAGCTGACATCGACCAACCTCACTGTCTGGAGAGAAGCTTTTAACTTTAGGAGCTTTCTACCGTAGATATGCAAAGAAATGAAGCGTCATGCCCCATTTCTCATGGGAAGCGAGCAGGCACAATATACTCGCTCGTTTTTTGCGGATGTAGGAGGCCTATGCAACGAAGGGATTCCATTTAGACAATTGAAAAACGACCATGGAATCACCCTCGAGGAGCTCTCCCGCAAATATCCGCTCAATCGTAGGAGGAACCGACACCCAATGAGGCTTATGGAGAACATCGTCGACGTCTAGAATGTGCAACGTATGCATCAGAAGGTGTATGGCGGATGCGGTCCAGATAATGGCGAGTATGGGACGGCTTTTCTTCGTGGAGTGGAGCTAGAGTTGCGACACAAGAAGAAGGTCAATTGGGCTGAAGGGGCTGCATAGCTCGCTTTGCAGCGTATGAAAAATTCAGGACAGAATCCACAGAAGATGACTCCACCATGCATACGCCAACAGATTCAAGGGTTGCTTGACCTTTTCGAGCATCTTCTTGGTCGTGCGCGGCAGTCGCACAACTACGGGGAGCGAAGGTGATCGTCAGCCAGGAAGCATAGATGGATCGGGAGTTCAGTGGGGTTCTTCGTACCCATCAAGCACCGATGCAATTGCCTATGGCGAATCCTAAATTATTAGCTGGAGCGATGGTTGACGTCCCCTTGCAGCAAATTACAACACCACGGCAAGCCAGGTCTAAGAAAGCAGCCGTAGTAGGTTAGCAGAGGGAGGGATCTAAGGTAGCAAGCCTGCTACGCCAAAAAACTGTAGCCGAGCTAGAGCACAGTAAGGTTATCATCGCCTTGGAGCATGCCCAGGTGGACTTGCGTATGAAGCAAGAGCTGAGGCACGAATTTGCATCAGCAGAGGAGGCTCTTTGGGACGAATTTGCATCGCTCCAATCCGTGAAGAAGGAAGTGTATCATGATGCTGCCGCAAGAGTGGTGCTAGACAACAAGGTGCGTGTGTTGATGCTCGCGTGCGGGACGGCCAGCGAAGCTGTCGAGAAGAACCAGGCGGCATTAATAGAGAAGACTCAAGAAGTGGAGGCGCTACACCAGAAGGTTAGTACCTTAAGAGCTCAGATTCAGGACATGGATTGCCAAATCGATATCATCATCATTGAAGAGAGTTGCATTCAACCGCAGCAGTTCTTCACATCTTTCCCCACTGTGCCAACCTCCATGACTTCGCTAAAAGCAGAACTTCCCTGTGGGCTGTGCGGCCGCTTTTGGGCAGAGATGGCGTTGGTAAATCTCCCTTATGGCTGCTTATTTCACCCTTGTTGTATGTTTAAAATTATACTTGGGAAGAATCCTCGTTGTCCTAGTTGTGATCACGTTCCAGGAGGCGTTTGGATGGGGCAATGGGGCCTAGTCACAAACACCGCGACTATGCAGGCCAGTATTGAAGCACACCGGGCAGCTATGGACGCTGATGAAGGATGTGCACCTCCACTCTCTCGGGAGGATGCAAAAGTGAGAATTCAAGAAATTGCCATACTTGCTACCACACACTCTGAGACCAAATGGTCTATGCGGAAGCGTTCTTCTGTAGATAATGAGTGCGAGCCAAGAGGTGACCCTGCAAAACTTGCGCGCGCCAATGGGACCAATTCTCCGACAATTCCCGCAGACAAGATGGAGGTTCGGAATGAAGCACTTGATGTCTCTGAGAAGCTGGTAGAGCATTGGGACGTCGGCATCCTCCTACTTGCCGCTGTGGATGACGAGGCCACGGCAAGCTTACGCTTGGATCCACACTCATCTCTGAGCAGCACTGGATTAGCAATTGCAATGAACTCGGAAGGTGTGCACAATGAACTTGACATGGAGCTCATACAGATCGCTAAAGATGCGGCCGCAGAGGTGGAGGTGTTGCAGGCAGGTGAGGAGCAGGAACATAATTCCCACAAGCCTGCTAACGCAACTGAGATGGTTGTGGACTATGCTCTCGCATTTGCTGTTGACGCCACTGATGCTGGTGCACGTAAGGGTAGCCACGAACGGGATTAGAAAATGCTAAGCATGAGGTTTATCTAGTTGTCCCAATTTTGAGTAATGAGTGCCTAGAATTTATAAATTCCGCTTTTGGGATGAAGTAAAGGATATATTTCATAGGCTTCTATGAAATTGATTAATTAACCCCATTTTTGCCCCCAGGTTTGTTACAATAGTATGATTGAATGCGTAATAGGATGTTTGATTGTACGATGGAATGCAGCAGCACGCCTATGAAGTACAGTCTGAGATGTGGTTGACTTCCAACACAAGCTCACTTGTAAGTCGTTTGGCTGGTGTCCTAAGTCAATGAAATTCAACACGTATCCAACCCTGTTAAACTATCTATACCTATGCGCCGTCACCATAAGGTTGTGTCACAGCATGTGCTATTGAAAGCAATACAGACTCCTTCACGCCATGCTTACAAAATTTGTAAAGCAAAGACTTAACGTATCTTCAAGCAACCAATCAACATAACATTCTGCAACCAGTGTGCACGAAATTTAGAGAACATAATGCACTTATGTAAATAGGATTTGTGTTACAATTATAGACTGAATCGTATAAAATGCATGTCCAGTAACATTGGAGACTGCCACAAGTACATAGCATCCATGTTGGGCACTCGTCCTAAAGCACGTTTGCTTTTATCTAGCCTATGTTATTCTAAAGAAAACCTATGTGATATCCGTGAAAAAGTTATCCGATTGAATATAATCTTGTGTACCCTGTGGACTTAGCGAACTTGGCGTTGGCTCATCGTCGCCGTTGCGGCTGTTGCTAGAACCTGGTGAAGGCTCTTCGTTTGCCGAGTCTTGCTGTTGTCTGACGTATCGCCTACCTTCTCGACAGCGCCCTGCTCGCCATGCCTGACAAGCAGCAGCTGCGTTAGAAGCATGCCAAGCGTCCCGCCGTCGTGATCCTGCCACCAAAACCTCTGGATCGGGAAGGCCACGCTCTGCATCCGCAATTCTCTTCTTCAACTTTGCATCATACCGGTGTTGGATGTTCCGATACCAAAATTCATACTGCTGCACAACAACACTAGTGCAGTTCTTTGTCCCTCCGTGTTGAGAATGAGCCTGACTCAATGATTTGGCGACATGATGGGATTTCTCCACACCTTGGTAGCTCCACACCGACAGGCTTCCATACTTTTCAACAAACCACGGCCCATGCTTTATGAGAGCATGCTACAGAGGGACACTTCACGCTTCAGCATCATACACGACAAACAGCAAAGCCAGAAGCAAAAGAAATCATCGCTGCTATCGCTTCAGTGTAAGATGCCATAGTAGCCTATGGAGTGTTCAAGCTCGCAATATTCAATGCATTTGTGGAGCTTAATTTACGATATAATGGGTGACATGACCCTCTCCAAATGCAGCGATAAATGCTGCCCCAAAGCATCCATGTGAACTCTGCAGTCGCGTCTCTGGTCCTCTGATAGAACTAGACCAGTGAAGTATGGTACCAGCTCCTCTAATGTCTCCCACACTCGTTGCCGCTTAATCTTTGCCTGGCCATTCTCGAGGTTGTTCATCTCAGACATATTTACCTCCTTCCACACTCTGGTATGATTCGACCAAGAACTCGGACGAAATAGCTTTATGGCCACTCCGCCGCGCAAGCTTGGTTTCATGACAACGTTACCGGACTTCCCAGACTTCTTCACGTCTTGCTTCAGCACACAATTTCCTGCTTCAACTCCAATAGCGGAAAGCGTTTTCTCCATCAGGTCTATCGCTTTTGCCTTCCTAGCGGTGTCTTGCATGTTCCAAATGAACATGAAGCTCATGTGGAGAATTTTCTCACAAATGCGAACTAGTGCATGGAGAGTGCACATATGCGTTCGTGATAGGGGAATAGGCAGCACCTGTTTCCATCGTGGATGCGTGGCTGCATTCTCTGGTTCTGCTCGAATCCTGGACGCAAACAAGCCACCCTGCTACTCGCCCTTCCCTCTCGTCATGGCAATGCGTTCCGCATCCGCACCAGTGACTGTTTTTGCTCTCTCGTGCTTCTGCTCACAGTAGATGCAATTCATTTTACACGAGGGACCCTGTTGAAGTCCGTTCATACACTTAATAGTTTTCATGTCTGCGCTCATGTGCCACTCGATGCTGAAGCTGCCACGACCCGATACCTCCAACTGTTGCCCTTCGTTCTAAGCCTTAATGACCTCAAGAAATTTCGTCTGCTCAAATACCCAATTCAGAATTTCGTAAGACTCCTTGCCCACCTGGAAGCAGCCTATAGGCCAAATTTCTTGTTCAGATTGCACTAAAAAATATCGTTCATCATTCCGCTGAATCTCTGGATCCAACACACGATTCATTAACGTTAAACTCACTCGCTCAAACTTTTTCTCCCGCAAAACCTCCACTTCGTCCAATTTCAATACAAAGACAAGTGGTCTGCCGTTGCATTCTGCACATAGAAGTTTTATGTTAAGAAACGCCTTACCTATAAGAGTCTACAACAGGTTGAAGAACTACTAGAGCGATCAGTCTAAGGATGAGATCCCCAGTGACTTCTAAAGGTGTGCTTCAGCAGTCTGTAAACTAGGTGCATGCTGCAAAGTCGCTCTTGAACTTCCGTTTGGAATATAATGAAAACCATTCTCTCATGCATACTTCAAGGTCCACCCAATCACCCAATGTTGTATCCATTACCGCTTGTGCTTCATAAAGCCAACCAATGCTTCATCCAATTCTGATCGTGGTGAAATTTATGATTTAATGTTGCCTTCCACGAATTAACTAAGTCTTTTATTTCCTAGCCAAGCACATAAACGAGTTGAGATCAGAAATGATACCTTCAATGGTCATATCGTAGAACAAAACCATGGAACGCTGGACAACTTCGAGCTGAGCAAAAAGATTATTTTTGCTATCAAGAATGACTTCTTTGCCCCTCTACTAATCTTCCTCCCAACTCTGACTTCAGGAATTATTCGGCGACCTTCAATGTGGTAATAGTCTCCTATAAATTGAGGAAGTTTCTCGTTCATCTGCTTGCGCAACTGCGCCAGACGATTCCTTGATGGCAGAAGACCCCCCTTCAATTCCGGAGCCACCAACTGAACCCGATACTTCACTGCATTGCACATTGCCACATAGCCTCTGTTGCTCACCCCGGATGCATCACAAGTCTCCAACATCACCTCTTCCGTTAATGTCTTCTGCAGTTTTTTGAACATGCACACTGCGGCCGCAGTGGTCGCCTCACTCATTCTTGGTTGTTCAGCGAGCTTGCGGGCCTCGCCAGCAGACAGTAAACACGCTAGAACCGCAGCCATTTTGTTGTGTGAAATTCCTTCACCCCCCAACCTCTTCTTCCTCCCTTGTCGCCTGTTGAACTTTTGCACAGTCTGCACCGTCGATGGCTGAATCTGCCATCTCAAGGCTGTCCTCCTTCGCTTTGCATGGCCAGAGCTAGGTGCAAGCTCATCCAAGCTTTTCATTTTCCGAACTTGCTCCCTGTAGCCTAGAGGCGTTTCCACCATTTTCTTCATCTTCTCCTGCAGCTTCTCGTACGCCTCTCTGCATCTTATCAATTCGACCTCTAGTGCACCAACCCGCTCCTCGCGTTCCTCAAATTCAACCCTCATGATGTCATGGTGCGACAGAAGCTCCCTCAACCTTGCGCATGTGATCTCTAAAGCAATCACGTCAGCCTTTAACTGCAGCCGATCCTCTCTGTGTTGTGCTTCAGCATGAGCCATGCTGCTCGTTCTGACATGCAATTCATCACACTCTGCCCGTAGCTGCACAATGCAACGCTCTTGACTGGTGACTTCCGCTTGAAGTCGACTCACGCAATCCTCCATTCGCTCTTCACCATGCTTCTCAATGCGGCCATCAATGTTAACATTAGAAGACCTCAAGCGCTTTGTATACCCAAGCATACCGTTCTCTCCCTCACAAAGATACTCCATGTACTGCTTGGTGGTTCGAAAACTTGGTGGTCTTGCAGTTGCAGGGTCTGAAGGATACAATCTACCATCAGTCCAAAGGTCAATGTTAGTACCGCTGTTCGCTCTCCTCTGCGCAAAGCTGTCAGGACTAGGCTGATCTTCTAATTTCTGTCCTCTCCAAATAGGCGGAGCATACTTGGGGTCCAACTTGATCTGAGGCACATAGTAGCTGCCCGAAGTATTTGTCACGTCCCTTAATGCCATGTTGTCGCATACCAATTGTTACTGTATCACTCTCATCAACGGGGTACTCTTACAAAATCAGTCCACGCTCAGCCTTCCCAGAGATTACTTGCACGACCAATCCCGCCAAAACAACTTGTGCTGGCAAGCTGACTTTTAATTTGGCGCTAAATTCACCGTGCGCTGGCAGCAGACTTCTAGATTGGCGCCACTTTAATGTTTTTGGAAATGAATATTTTAACCACCTTTATTAATATTTTAACCAGCGAAGAGAGTACAACTTGGAAGAACGTGCGGCCAATTCACTCGGTGCAAGCAGTGGATGTGACTGCAGTTTTGGCAGCATATGTGCCACCTTGGCAGTGATTTGGCAATGGTTTGGTACCAACAGCAAGGTGATAGTGATGTCTGAATGGCTGCCCAACTGTAGCTGGAAGCTTGCCCGCCTCAAAAATCAAGTGATTTATCTTGCCCGAGGGCGGTCTATAAGGCCTTCCAATGACCTCAAAAGTTCTCTAATGCATCTTTGTTTTTTTATACAAACACTACTCTCATGTCAAAAACCCTTGTGCATTGTAACAACTTCACTAATGGACATTAATACATTAGTGCAATTCTAAATGCCAAACTTGTAGCATTCAACTACATTTATTTGTCCTAAAGACTCATGTAATACAAATTTGCCTAATGCACAATATTTTTGAACTAGTAAATTGTTTTCGCTATAAAAAAAATGTTAGCATTGTCTAAATTGATGGAGAGAACTTTAATTGTGAATGTTAAGGATTAGTATTTAGCCACAACCAAGCAATTTGTTTGTCTAATTGTGTTTTTTTCTATGATAAAATTTCCATATTAGCTATGGATTGGCAATCATTAGAGGAGATTTGGGTTCTCCAAAAGATTGTTTCAAGGCTATTCCGTGAAAGTGCTCCTAATATTGCCAACCAACCATTGTTGATCAGAACTTTTGAATTCAAAAAAAAATTTAGGTTTTATTTCAAATATTTAAAAAAGTATTAAATTTTTAAATTTTTAAAATTAAATACAATTTTTAATCAATTAATATTATCTAACATATCAATCACCCAACCACATCAAATCACTTACATAGAAGCATTCCTAGCATTTCCACAATCTAGGAATTGTAGTCTTCTAGATTCCTCAAATCTCCCTAATTTTTTGAGGCAAATTGAATTCTTTCAAGAAGTGCATTTCCGTGCTTTGTAAATTATAAAATGATGTGGAATATACTTGAAGAAAAGAGATTGAAATTGTATAACAAATTGTTTTAAAATTTGAGTTGTACGTGAAGTTAATTAGGACTAGACTATAAAATAGCAACTTTTTGGATTAATTGATCATCATTTAAATTTGAATTTGCAAATGTGAAAGTAGTACAAATATAACTTCTAATCAAATGATCATCTTATTGATAGTGTAGGACAATTGATGTAGCTACTTAACCTCTAAAAGCCCATTGTCCCCTTGAAGGACAATTTGGAGTTCAAGCAGGTTCCATAGAGACCTCAATTCTTAATGTATCTTCTTGAAACTTTCTCATAAGATAGGAAAACTGATAAGCTTTGTGGGAATATAATTTTTATTTCAATTGGTGCCTGGAAGCAAAAGTTATACCACAAAAATCACGGATTTTAACTCGGCAGGCAAAAAAATAAATCCACAAAAATTGAAATTAACTTAAATTTTTTTTAATCTTATAGATTATATATTTTTTCTATGTGTCAAGCTTTGATTCATTCCATTTGGAATAGTTATGTGAAAGTTATAAACAATCTTGTTTTCGGGCAATTTTTGAATTAAAAACTTATAGAATTTATTTCTGAATGCAATTTTTACATTTTTTCAAAAAAAATTGCTTGAAAAGGTTCAATTTTCTTGCTAGAACAATCCCACCTTTGAGATTATTGTGTTTCAATTTCATCTAAGAGCTATCAACAATTTAATTTTTCTTTCAATCTTAGACCTACCTCTACTTAATAATTTTTAAGGAATGAAAATCAAGCATTTTTTTTTTGAAGTTTTTTTCCTAGACCTTCAATGCAGTTCTTAAACGCAAATTTTTTTTAATTCAAAGTCCATAGTGTAAGAAAATTCAACAAATGGCAATTAAAGTCATCTGAAATTGCAGGACAGTGTTTTAAAATACTTTGTTTTCCAACTTTGAATGCTCATATCTTTCAATCTATACAGTCAAACTTCATGAAATTTTTACCACATGATTTCAGAAAAATAAAGTAGAAGATCTTATGGTTAGATTCTATAAAAAAAACAATTCTTTTTGTTCTTTTGGATGAACGTAGCAAAAATGGCAGTTTTGAGTGGTTTTTGATAGAAAAATGGCCTTGGGCCTTTAGGGGTTAAGAATGTTTCACAAATTTAACTTTATAAAAACATTAACTTAATGTAGAAAATTATCTATGAGAAGCATGGAAATTTGACTAAGCAAGTTCACATCACATGCATATATTAATGTTATGAACAAGAAAGTGAACAAAATTAAACAAAATTCACATAACAAAATTAAAAATAAATATTTCTAGTTAAGATTTTAGAAATAAAGTTGACTGTATGCTTAGCTTAGAAGACTAATTGACAAAACAAGGTATCTCACATATCAATAAGCATTGTGCACATGTAAACTAGTTGTAAATCCCATCCATAGGATTTGTGCAATCAACCTCAAAAAAAAGTTTGCGTGGTTTTTAGATGTAAAGTACCCTTGAAAATTTCAATTTTTTTCTCTCTTTTCTTTAGGTTTTATGGACTTGACTTGGCCTCTTGGCATTATGGCCTTTACATATGGGAGAATCGCCCCCCGTTATAATCTTATGTTAATGATTAGTTGAGGCTAGTTTTTAGCCTATAAAAGGCTGAAATTTTATGTACTTAGCCTCAAAGAAAATTGGCCTAGCCCCTAGGTGTAAAGTGTCCCCTTTTTTTTTGAACAACTGGGAAAATCCATTGCATCAAAAAGAAACCCGAAGAAAACAATTGCCAAGCCCAAGGTTGGCGCTAAAGAAAGAATGAGCAATAAAAACCAACAGAAAGAAAACAAACGACTATATAAAAAGGCACTGAGGAAGACCCTTATCACTCTATAAGACTAAGGTACCTTGCCTACAAGCAAGAATGGGAGATTGAAGCCAAACGTCATCAAATCTCTACTAGGTCTTATTAGCTAGTTGAAGGTGCTGACGTGAAGAATGCTAAGCTTTAATAAAGGTGGCTCTACTATAATCTAGTAATGCACTCCACAAAGTTTGTTGGATCATAGCTAATGGCCATCTATGTTGGGAAAAGACTAAACTATTCCGTGAAATCCAAATAATCCAAAGTGAAGACCCTCTAAGAAGCAACCAGATAGTTCAAGACGATGGAATCGACGGGGTGTGGTGGTACCAAAAATGCATTGGGTGGCGTCAAATTTGGTGTGAGGTCCCAATACTGGTGGAGTCCCTAACATATGAAGCAAGATGGATTGAGAATACTCCCAAGTTTTTTGTGCATGATGGCATTTGTAAAAGCAGTGAAGAGGACTTTCTACAAGACTTAAATTGCAGCAATTGCATCGAGTGTCGATATCTGGAGCAATGCGGGCTCTCCAAGAATGTACTGCTATTACCTTATGCCAAACTGACCATATAAAAGCTAATTCTTTTGGGGATCTCGCCATGTGCTACATATTTTTCCATTGAAGCACAAATGAAGGAGGAAGGATATCACTCCATTTTGGCTGAATTATAGTTTTAGGTTGTTGATTCATGGTGAGAAGCGACTGTCCGGCCTCTGTACTATATCCCATCAATGATCAACCATTGCTCTACTACCACCGTGATGGATCAAATTGTAAATCTGCAGTAGAGCTATAAAATATGAGAACGGGGCAACGAGTTGTTGATTTTTGCGTCGGCATGATTTGAATCTTACGACAATATCCATAATGTATTACCTCTTCCACATTGTTAGGCATAAAAGAGAGCCACCTTGAACTAGTGCCCACTGTAGCTCTGGGAGTCCCACCCGGGAACATAATGGACTAGGGTTGGTGACTAGAGAGGTTGTAATGCAAACCTTGAATTTGCCATACTAAAGATGGAATACTAGTCTCATGGCTTTCTAAAATTCCAATCCATTTTCCTTTTGTTCCTCGATAGGGATATGAGGTAAGAAAATTAATCCAATGCCGAGGAATTTGTGAAAGCAAGTAGAACCAATGGTGACGTTCAATCTCAAAAAGAGGAAAAGTGGTTGAAACATCCTCCCATGTTTTAAATACTTGAAGATCGGAATTCCATAAATTGCCAATAGTTTTTAACCATGTTGAGCTAAAAGTCTTGCTCTAGATGCCGGGAATTGGAAATTAGCCCCAATATAACTAGTAGACTACCATATGCTAGTATTAAAAACCTCATCAGTTGTACTTGGTGGGACGAGGTTAACAAATTTAACTAGCCGCTTCCATGCTCATGTAATGATGTTTCACATTTAGGAGCCTCATGAGTTAGACGGTTGATGAACTAATAACCACAAAGTAGATGGAAACAAATATCCAAAAGATGGGTGAGGCTTCATTTTATGAATCCTAAAGTGAAGAAGAATCTTTAACCCTTAAAGGACGGGCCTATGACCACTAGTTGGAAGCCCCCTTGCTAGTCACTCAATTTGATACCGTTTAGGAACCAATCAAGTATGAAATTTTTATTTTTATTTTCAGAGATGGAAGTACATATCCTCTGCACTTCACAGAAATCTCAGATTCTTTTGAGGAAAATTGATTTTTATGAGATTTTTTGAAGAAAAAATGAAGAAAAAATCATAGAAAATATAAAATTATCTCAAAAAATCTGAAAATTTCACGATGTGTGTAAATTGTAGTGACAAACATCATGGTGTAAACCCAACTTCCATGTACACCTATTCATAGGCTGCAGTGGACATTAAAAATGCAACCAAAATTCAAATTGAATTAAAAGATTCAATTTTACAAATTTTTCCAAAATTCAAATTGGGGTAGAAACTAGAAGAAAAGACCTTCATTTCATTAGTTTCTCTCAAACTCAAAAAATGTCATTTTCAAGGAGAAATTTCAAATTCAATCAATTTCTCAAAATACACTGAAATGGCAAATTTTGCCATCCGTTTTTCTCTAATTACTTCTCAACTATATGAAAATAAATAGTAGTTAGACTAAAAACTCAATTGGAGACTCTTTACAACTGAACATGAAAGGCCATTAAAAAAAAGTGGATGAAAAAACTATTGTTCTAGTCTTATGTTGTCCTTGCGAAGTCATCCAAACACCAAAAAATGGCGTCGGGTGTCGCTTAGGGGTTAAATTAGATAAACTTGGTTCAATTGCAAAAGGAACCCACTTGGCAAGGAGTGCAGTGAGAGAAACCTCAAGATCTAAAAGTTTCAAACCACCTGCCATTTTGGGAAGACAACAATCATCCCAACATACATGAGCTCTAGTTGCATGTTTAGTACCACTTCAAAAGTAATTCTGCACTGAGCTACAGTGTCCCTGGTTTAGCATAGTGTCCCTTATTTAGCATAGCTAGGATTAGTAGAGCCCAAACATTGGCATTTTTCAAAGAAAAAATAAGGTAGCCAATCAATTTCTGATCACACAAACACATACACATTTCCAATCTATTGTTTGTTTTCTTTTTGTGAAGTTGTAGTGTAGCTCCCGGAGCAATTGTGGCACATTCATTAAGATTGGTTGTAAGGCTTTCATAAATGCAACCAACCCTTGGGTTGATTTTGCAATTAGCCTATGGTTACAAATAGAAAGGTCTATATCACCATTATAGATGAAATAGAATATCCTATTAAAATATTCATAGTAATTGTATTTTGTGTAATAAAATTTTAGAAAAATATACTATCCTCCAAACTCTATTTCTATACATGGGAAAAATTTTGCAATAAAAAAACTGCACTCGAAATATGCGTAAGATAGGAGGCTCAAAAATTGCTGATCTAAGGGTTGGTTTTCTTTTTTCAAATATATACTTAGATGAAATTATTTTCATCTCATTTTTCAATCAAAGAAAAATAGATGAGGAATCTAACACAAGTGGTTTCATATTTTTTTGGAACATTATTGAATTAGTTATAAATTTTCAGATGAGTTGTACGATAGGCCCCTATTTGTGACCATAGGTCTCTCATAAATTGTTCACTTGCAACTTTTACAAAAGATGAAGTAAGCAAAGAAAATGAGATGCTCTTGCAAGTAATAATGCTTTTTTCCTTAATTCATTCAATGATTTTAGAGGCCAATTTAAAAACCATCTCATGTCCATTTCATAGCCATATATAGGGGCAGTTCATAATGCCCATGCAATTTAAGAGATTCCTACCTTAATTGCTTAAGTGATTGGAAATGCATGACTTTAAATCCTACCATTGAAGGTGGTCCCAGCTAGCGGACTTACCTCGAGGGGAAACGCTATAATTTTTCAAATTTTGCATTTTTTTTTTCAAATTTGCAATTATAGACCCCAAAATAGCTTGGAGGAGTCTAGAACATACCCTAGACACAGCCCAAAACAGGGGACTTTTTTTTCACTTCTACCGGGAGAACCCAAAATTTATCCTACTGGGCCCACCTTCTATTGTAGGATTTAACGTGGTGCCCCATTTCCAATGGGCAGGGAGAACTGACCCCCTCGCTCGGCCACTTGGGTAAAATGCTGTAATTTTTTATTTTTCCCACAAATTTTTTTTGCACATTTTGAATTCATATTTGTGATCAGAGACCCCAAATTAGCTAGGGGGTGAAGAAAGTAGGGGTGATCACGGCCCAAACTAGGGGGCTTGTTGTTATGATTGCACCTCTGGTAAAACATGGTAAGGCCGAGTGAGGGGGCCAATCCACCCAGATCACTTCCAATGCACAATGTAGGATTTAACGCCGGCTAGGCGGCTACCTTCCCCATTTGCAGTTCGTCAGTCTACCGACTGAAGCTTATTTATTTTCAACCTGACTCGAATCTGGCGGCCAGAAATCCCAGCGTACGAGGAAGCTACCCAGCGTACGAGGAAGCCGTATCATTTCCTATTGACTGGGCAGCTCTTCCCAGTTCCCACTTCCCAGCTTCAAGTTCAGTGGTAAGGTATTTAAGTTATGACTGTGCACCAACCCACTTCAATTTTAATTTTAATTAAATTATTAATTTCTTGCTAACAAATGAAACGCACCTTCAAATTTCCATCCTTGCAACCTGGTCTACTCTTTCAAACATGTGTTCTGACATTGGACAACAATGCACACAAAACATTGCGGCACTGAATTTCTAGCTCTCGGCTCCATGTTTGATAATGGGTTAAGGTAGAGGTACCTAAGGGAGGAGGTCCATAAACCGACCATCTAAGGGCTGGAACAGAATTTTGGGCAGGTGAAACATCTTAAAATGTTTTTCTGTGAACTTTTCTAGAAAGACAGCTTGAATAGTCATCTAACCCAAGTCGTTTCATATTTTTTGAAGCTCTGTAGAGTTAGTTATGAATTTCTGAAGTCAATATGGCATAGGGCTCCAAAACCGTCCACCCCTTCAAATGTTCATTGTTTTTACATTACTGTAAAGATCAAAAAGCATCATGTATCATAAATATACATTTCAAAAGGTGAGCAGTTTTGGAGCCTCAGCGGTTTTCGAGCCTCTTCCCTTATAACGTACTAGAGAATGTTCCACATCTATCGGATTCTGCATTGTGGTGAAGCCTCGGGCAAGCCCAAAGGGCGAGCCAACTTGCTGAACCATAATGCACAATCCGCCAAATGCAGAACATTCCCTAAAGTTAACCCCTAAAGGCCCAAGGCCGTTTTTTTGTCAAAAATCATTCAAACTTGTCATTTTTGTTGCGTTCATCCAAAAGAACAAAAAAAAGTGTTTTTATAGAATCTAACTGTAAAATCTTCTACTTTGTTTGTGTGAGATCATGTGGTAAAAATTTCATGAAGTTTGACTATATAGATTGGAAGATATGAGCATTCAAAGTTTGAAAACATAGTTTTTTTAAACACTGTCCTACATTTTCAAATGACCATAACATTTAGTAGCAAGGCTGGCATTGCCTTGGCTCTATAGTGATGGTGTGGAATATGCCACACCCAGCAATGTTCATAAGTAACTAATTGGTTGGGAGTGGAATATGCCACACCATCACTGTAGAGGCATGGCATGCTACTGAATGTTATGACTTTGATTGCCATTTGTTGATTTTTTTTACACTATGGACCTTGAATTAAAAAAAATTGTGTTTAAAAATTGAGTTGACAATCTAGGAATTTTTTTTAAATGATTGATTTTCATTCCTTAAAAAAAATTAAGTAGAGGTAGGTCCAACATTAAAAGAAAAATTAAATTGTTAATAGCTCTAAAATGGAATTGAAACACAATAATCCCAATGGTGAGATTGTTCTAGCAAGCAAATATAACCTTGATAAGCATTTTTTTTGAAAAATTGTCGAAATTGCATTCAGAAATGAATCCTATAAGTTATTTTTTCAAAAACTGCCCAAAAACAAGATTGTTCATAACTTTCACATAACTAATCCAAATGGAATGAATCAAAGCTTCACATGTAGACAAAAATATAATCTATAAGATAAAAAAATAAAAATAAAAAATTTCAAATTTTTGTGGATTTATTTTTCTGCCCGCCAAGTTAAAATCCGCGCTTTTTGTGGTATAACTTTTGCTTCCGGGCACCAATTGAAATAAAAATTATATTCCTACAAAGCTAATCAATTTTATTATCTTATAAGAAAGTTTCAAGAAGATTCATTTAAAATTGAGGTCTATGGACTTGCCCAAACTCAAAATTGTCCCCCGAGGAGACAATGGGCTTTTAGGGGTTAAGAGTCGAGGGAACAATGTGGGAACACATTAAGAACTTCAAATTTGGCCATCATTGTTGATTTTGTCGTAGACTCGGCCACCTTCCTCACACATTGCATTCGGCTTCTTAGTAGAGCCTTCAAATGTGCTGAATCAAACATTGAGGCTCTTAACAGATAACTTAAGCATTTCAATATGAAAGATGTGGGAAATTCATTGTGAAGTTTAGTTTAGTGTGTGCAAAGATAAGGATGAGGAACAATGCAAAAAAAAGAATGTTTTTTCCTCAAAGATGAATATTTTATTCTATATGAATGTAAATTTTTTATCAAGATCTATTCTGGTTTCATAAACTCACCTATTATGGTTAGCTTTTATACTTAGGTGAGTTTATGAAATTAGAATGGATTCTTATGAAAAATCTACATTCATATTGAATAAAAATTTGCTTTTGAAGAAAAATTTATTTTTTCTTAAATTTTTCCTCTTCATCCTTATGTTTTCATACACTATGTTAAATTTCAGAGTAAATTTTCTACATCTTCCATGTTGAAATGCTTAAGTTATCCATTATTGGTACCTCAGCCTTACTACATCTAAGTGTTGTCCACAATAGAACATCCTCTAAAGCCATTAAAGGAGATTTTCAAAAATAGGTACTTCTACCTCAAGTTAAGGAAGATGTTAAATCCATTTCACGAAGTGAGACCAACACGATAAAACTTGATTACCTAGGGATAAAAGTAAAATAGCCCCATATTGTGTCTCATGTTTTTGGGTATAATGTAGACCTTTGCAACTAATTTGGGATCTCTGATTACAAATATGAAAAAAAAATTTGAAAAAGAAATTGTGCAAAAATTAAAAAATTCCAACGTTTACCCTCTTAGGGTAAATCCAGGCCCTTAGTTCTACTTTGTCGGACGGGTTTAACCCCAAAATGACCTTGGAATTTCCTGAGCTTCTAGAAATTTGCTCTAAATTAAACAAAAAGTCAACATTTTGATAAGTTGTATCAATTTTTTTTGAATTGTAACCGTATGAAATCAAACTAGACATGTTAGAGATCACATTAGAAAAGAAAACACAACAATATCTCTTACAGATTGAAAGATTATAATGTTTGATCATGAGGGTGTTAAAATTGTGAAAGTGATTTGAAGTCTTTTAATCCTTTTTTCACATGTTGAATCGAAAAAGTTGGTCACCAAAAATTATGATGTTAAAGATCCTAACATGCATAACCCCAATCAATTCATAGCTTCTCAAAATCTTCTCTACATTTTTTTTAAATGAGTTTCTAATAAGATTTTTTCTCAAAGATCTAGTGTATTTGAGGCTCATTCTCAAGAGCCCTCAACACTACAAAAGTCAAGATTGCACTAGACACCGGTGCACAAAATCTTAAATAGAAAAATCAAATTTGCACATTTTCAAAATCAGATTTTTGAAGCTAAAACTTAACTTCAAAAATATTTTTTCAAAAATATACACTACTAAAAATAATAATTTCATAAGATTTTATTTAACTTCAAAAATTGGCCGAGGACACATTATGTCCTCAGGGTCACTTTGGGGTTAATGGCCTTTTAGCTTACTTGCTCAAGTGCTTAGCTAATCTACTAGAGGGTCAGGGTGAACTGGCCTCCTCACTCAGCCACTCTAAGTAATTCTATCGGTGCAAGTAAAACAAAAAGTCCCCTATTTTGTGCCTATTTAATTTACCTTAAGCACTCTTTCTAGCTTATTTGGGGCCTTTGATTGCAAATATAAATTCAGAATTTGCAAAAAAAATGATTTGCAAAAATTAAAAAATTCCAACTTTTTTCCAAGTACTTGAGCGAGGGGGTTAGTTCACCCTAGCCTACTAGAGTAACCAGATGTCTAGACTTACCTGATTGATCTCATTAATTGGTAAGGTAAGGGGTTGTAATTGCAAACCTGTCTCTAAAAGAGATCTAGTAGATTTTGCCTTTAACATGTACCACAAGTATACATTTCAGGAAGGGGGCGCTTTTAGAAACCACTGTGTTTTCACCTTCAAAAATTCATAATTAATTCCATGAAGGTCCAAAAAATATGAAACAACTTGGGATAGATGCCAATTCCATTTTTCTTACCACAAAAATTTACTAAAAATTGTTTTAAGGAGTTTAGCTTCTCCAAAATGCAAATCATTTGGTAAAGGGTCGCTTTTATAGCCCCCTACTTTAGTGGATTCTAATCCTTCAACCTCCATTGAGTAGGCTTCCATAGTGGTGCCTTAGCATGTAAGGTAAGAGGCTGAGAACCCGCTCATTTAAGGGCTGGTCCGCTTTTATCATGTATTTTATTAGAGGGTGATATTTTTTGCTCATTTTTCAATAAAGAAAAATAAGAGAGAAATCTAACACAAGCTGTTCATAATTTTTGGAGCTTTTGAGAATTACTTATGAATTTTCAAATGAAATCTGGCATAGGGCTCTATTTGTGATTTGTAGGCCTTGGAAACTCACACAAGCTTAGTTCCAAAAAAAATATGGTTTTATTCAAAAACTAGTATTGCAACATGTAAACAATAATAGAGATGGTTTCTAAATGCAACCCTTTCTGAAATTGAAATGAATCCTTGAATAAATCATTATTTTAAATTTTTTAACATTTCTAAGAAGGTAGATGGACCATTAATTCTTATTTTGAATAAAATTAGTAGATACCTATCCACTTAGTTAGGAAAGAATTCATTGTGGCTCTTAAATGATCCATTGAAGAAGTAAAAACCAAATCTTATCATGCTTTGATGTAATCAAGAGTCCATTTTTCTACAATCAAGTATCTATTTCACAACCTCCTACTAGACAATTGTACATGCCCGTATTATTTTTGAGCCTTCTCCTATATCAACATCATGAAAAAGGGAATAAACTCATGTTTGATTCTTATGAATGGTGGCTTTTGTCACTCCTCTCTCCTTTTTTTGCTCATCATGTTTTGATTTTTGTAAATGTGAATGTTGTGGACATGTCATATTAACTAGCCTCCTGAAAATGCATAGACCTTCTTTTGGATTGGTGCATTTTTGGAACGCTGAATCCTTGGCCTAAATTGGTAGGGGCAATGCTAGGTTCAAATCTTGCCAAGGATAATGCTTATGAACACTTTTTAAGCAAAATAAAGCCATTTCAAAAATCAAGAAGAAAACCAAAAAGAATTACAACCGGCCAGATTTTCACCCTTAAGGAAAATTTCTGAGTGGACAATGGCAACAATGCCATCGGGAGAAAAAAATATTCTACAAAATTGACTGGCAAATTTTGGAACCTCTTGGCACACTTCCGAACAAATTAAAAAAAATCTGGGGTGGATGAAATTTTGACAGAAATCCATTGTTTGGTCCATAGAACTCCGCAACGGACTGTGTAATGGTCTCCTTAAGTTAATTCTTGCCTAGAGCTCCCCACAATAATATTAAATTCACTGGTATTGTGTAACATGTCTTTTGAGTGGATAGTGGATAGTAGATATTGGTGGTCTGTATTTAGAGTGGATAGTGAGGAACCATGTCAAAAACAATTAAAACCATACATGATTTATAGAAAAGATACATGTGTCAATTTTCCATTGGTTGTAAAAATTTTATACATATTTTAAAAGGGATACAATATCCATTTTTCTATTGAACGTAAAACTTTTACAGTCAATCTAAAACCCTAATTTCTTCAACAACTTTGTCTTCAATCTCATGTCTCATTCTCCTTAGTTGTGCCTTCACGCTCCTATATTGTCTCAAATGACAAAGAAAGCATCATAAATACAAAAACATTTGAATAAAAAAGCATTAACAACAAGAATAATATACACAATCAAATAATAATAATAATAATACAACTATCATAAAATGTCAACATTCAAAATTTCAAACATACTCTAATACTAAATTCCTTATTCAAAATTCACAAGCACTTCATTCTACCACAATTCAATTGAAAAGAATCAACATGCTTACAAATTGAGATACAACTTGCCAAACCCTAAATCTTCTAATTCACCTCCAAATCCTACACATAGTGATGCAAATTGCTGAACATGACATTGTAGTGCAAAATCTTTTTCTACATGCATCAAGTTGGTTTTGTACATTCGAAAATGATATCAAAATTATTGAATTTCAAGCAAATACAAAACAATAGGTAGTTGGCTCTTCCAAAAGAATATAATAGCTAACAACTTAGTGAAACACTGAAGGTCCTATGTTTCATCTTTGGCCCGCTTTTTAAATTTTGGTTTGCTTTGTCTCCTTCTATAAAGAGCTTATTGTTGTTGGCTTATCGCACAATAAGAAAAAATAAGAATTCATAGGTCTTAGCATGTTCCGTTAAAAATAGCTTTCAAAAATTAAAAACTTCAAATAGTACTTGCAAATATTGCTTGTTCAGAGGATCATTGCCATGACATTTGAACTCTCTTTAATGATTACAAAGAAGAATATATTCATCACTCAAATGTACTCTACATTAAGTAGCAAGAACAACAATAATTGAAGCAAGAGCAATGATCATGTACTAATAGGGAAGAAGATGTTAAAAAAGATTTGAATAGTCAAGTAATCTTAAGGAAAGACTGTACATCCTTTGAACATTAAATCATATATTTGTAAAACCTTTGATTAGTATATTTTCATCGGTAAGAGGGCTCCAATGCACCGTGGATGGTAACCATCAATGGCCACCAAAATCTTTTCTTACTTTGCAAGGAGGAGGGGAAGACACGGTTTGTAAACACCATAGATAGTGAGGCATGATGCCTCACTACCCACCCAAAAGAAATTATTAATTCACCCTCCACCCCCCTCCCAAATAAACAAAACAAAAATTTAATTTAAAATTTTTTTGATTTAAATTTCTTTTAAATTTTTAAATTTTGAATTTGCATCCTCCACTTCTTGTAATTCTCAAAAGCCAATGTGATTGACAATCCATATGGGATTTTACCTGTATCCTTATTTAGTATATATATTCAATATTGTATACATATTCAATATTATATATGTATTGAGTACTATATCCATATCCATATCTAATATTTTGGGTACTATATATATATTAAATACTATATATGTATCTGCATTTAATATTTCAATACTATATACGTATTCAATATTTGTACCTGTATTTTGTATCCATATCCATATTTGGATGGCTGAGATTAAATCTCACAAGATCAACAACTTGTGATTTTTTGAGAAATCGACGGTTATTTCGAAGGTCACCATTTAAAAAAACAAAAACTATCAATGGCCTATAAATTTTTGGAGAGGGAGGGGAGGGGAGGGGGCAGGGGCAAATGCAAACCAGGGTGGGTCGCATCTTTTCAGAGGATAGTTTTCAGATGATAGTCAGAGGAGAAATTGAGCGGCAACTTCAATTGGGCTGAACTCCTCGTACGTTACTGTTAGTTAGTGCTTTGCTGCGTCGGCTCCATGGCCATGGCCATCCCCTCGTTTCAGTCGTCTCAAGAATTTCAACTGCAGACTTGCACCAATACTCACTTTGGTGCATTCTATTTCTCTACAATTGACAGTGAAGATGCATTGCAGGGTACGTTGAGGTTGCTCAGTTTTCTCTCCTGTAGACCGTAGCTTGTGCGCTGGGCTTCGATAGTCTCCAATAGCTTGATCGAAGGTTGAATCGACTCTAACTTGTAATATCTTGGGTCGAACAAACCTTCGTACTTAGCTTCAGATCATTCTCTCCCTGAAGTTGTTGATCAGTAGACCCGATTTCTCCCGGAACTCTGCACACTAGCTAACAAATGCTTTCTCGTTCCAGTCTCCGAGATTGAAAAACGGATTGCTGCATGCGCCGACTGCGAAGTCGGTGTACTAGTTTGTATCTCTGCCTGTCAAGGTTTCTTTGGGACAGCCTGGTAGTGAGTTTCCCCAATTTCTTTGTTCGTTCTAGTTCATTGATCGAATCGGGCATTATGGACGTGTCTGTATTCTTACTCCTTCTTTTTGTCACCTTGAATTTCGTTGCAGAGTGCTACGGTTGGAATCAGTACAGGGTGAAGTTGGGCGTATTCATCGCCACTCTCATCATCACCTTGCCAAATATCACATTCATGGTCATTGATTGGTGGCAATCCCCGCACTCCAAGATCGCCCTGTTGGTTTTGAATACGTTCACGCCAATACTTCGAGGAGAAACGTATAGATTGTTCAGATGGTTGAAAAATGTTGGAATAAGTTTAACTTCTGACGAACTCAATTACCTGCCCATTTCTATTCCCAATAACAATTCTGATTTCTTTGTCACCAGAGAATGCTTTGGCCAGACACTAGGATTGTTTCGGATGCAGGGGGCTATACCAGAAGATGATGAAACGAACCACACATATATAGATTGTATGCATTATAACAAATGTCATGGCTTCATCGTTCATTACGAAAATGAGAGATTGGTTGTTCATCAATTCCAATTTAGTAGGAAATTACTGGATCTTTATATCAATTTGGGATATGAAGATTTCTTAGGTCATCGTTTGTTTAAGTCCAGTTTGATTAGAAGTCGAGCTTACACAAATGTGGATGTCCCAACAGCAAAGCGGTTAGGTATGCGATTGGCTAAAATATGTAGCACTGAAATGCCTATCCTTGAAAATTTTGAATTTAGACGGGAGTGGTTTTATTTTCATGCAGCTTCCACCCTTGACTTCCTCAACGAAGACCTCGTCCTCATACAGGGTCGAGGAGAAGCCATTGCAGTGGGGTAGTAAGTTCCATCCTTATTCCAACATCATTGTCATTGGGCTTTGCTTGAGGTCATGCTGATCAGAAGATGGAATGCTTCTGATTGTTGGAATCAAAAGCGACTGAACAAGGTGATCGATGATGCTCCCGGGACCAGTGTCCAAGTATTTCCTTTTTATATCTCTACTTTCTTTCAATTTCTTCATCTCTGGGAATCAAATTCATGGTATAGAATAAGATGCACATTCTCCTTCGGTCTTGATTAGGCGGCATTAAGCCTGATGCTGAGTATAGGAAATCAACACAAGGTAGACTAGGAGCTTAGATTTATCAAGAATCCATTTGGATGGCTATCACGGGAGATGTCGACCTTTTGAGGATTAAATACAAACTATGTGGAGTAAGCTCACACTTTGTATTTTTAATTGAAGTTGTATAGAAAATCTGTGGAGTCAACTTTCTTTGTTGTGTAATTATTGTTGGTGTGTATTATAAAATACAAGTTTCCTATGCAGAGTTCAATAGAACACATGTTTAGGTCGGATAATTACTTCTCCAGGCCAGCCGACAAAAACTGATGTCATTTCCTGCGAGCAATGTAGCTCCCCTTGCTTGCAATGTGTTGGAATGTACATGTGCTCCAAACCTCAAGTTCGATGAGTAACAAAAAGGTTTTAATGTTTGAAAGAGATTCGAACACTTGATTGCCTGCAATTCCCCTGCAACACTTGTACCTTATTGTTACGATTCGGGAAGGTTAAGATGTAATTTCTCCGTTTGTTCTAGTTCATTGATCGAATCGGGCATTATGGACCTGTCTGACATATTCTTGCTCCTTCTCTTCGTCACCTTGAATTTCGTTGCAGAGTGCTACAGTTGGAATCAGTACAGGGTGAAGTTGGGCATATTCATCGCCACTCTCATCATCACCTTGCCAAATATCACATTCATGGTCATTGATTGGTGGCATCTCCGCACTCCAAGATCGCCTTGCTGGTTTTGAACACGTTCAGGCCGATACTTCGAGGAGAAACATATAAATTGTTCAGGTGGTTGAAAAGTGTGGGAATAAGTTTAACTTCTGACGAGCTCAATTACCTGCTCACTTCAAATCCTTGCAACAGTTCTGATTTCTTCATGACCAGAGAATGCTTTGACCAAGCTTCAGAAAGTGCAGTGTGGAAGGCCATACCAGAAGAAGTTGATGAGTTTAAATTCGGTATACGTCGCATGTCGATCAGCAAATGTACATGCTTTGCATATAAATATGAAAACGATACCTTCCTTGTTCATCAGTTAAAGCATAGTAGAAAATTAAATGAACTTTGGGCTAGGACTGAGTTCACTTGTCCTTCGAGCGATGTAGCTCTCATGCTTGCAATGTGCTGGAATGGACATGTGCTCAGTGCGATGAGTAGCAAAAATGTTTTGAGGTTTTGAGGGAGATTCAAACACTTGGTTGCCAGCGGTTGTTCGTAGCTTCAATGGTGTCTATCTAATTAGTGCATTCAAAATTCCATCTTTTGAATCATATTCTGAGTACGGTAACGCAAATATTTACTTGCGGCAATGATTTCAAGGATAATGTTGTGTTTGCTGGCAATCTTCAGCAACTAATTTGCAAAGCACGGGAGGGGTTGGATGTGGAGCTTAAATATAAATTGGAGGATTACAAAGGCAACCTCCAAGTCAAATTCACTCCGGGCACATGGGGAGCTTCTAATTGAGTCCGCCCTTGTTTCTGAATTGGGTTTTCTGCTCTCCGGTTGCAGCATCTGCTGATGTCGAGAGCTTGTTGCGTTAAGGCCATGCTGGACTAAAGGTGGTTTCAAATGCATCAGAGGGTTGGAAAACAACGAAATAGGGTCGACTCTCAAACTCACACAAGACGTTTTTTCATGTAGTGGCTAGTATAGAGGGTTTAGTGTGCAACACCACCGTTGGAGTTGCCTCTACCCAAAACAACTTGGCACATGTCACGAAAGACTGGAGCTTCCATCATCATCCAATCTCAACCCCTAACTTCTACATGTTTAACCCTTCATTGCCTAAAGGGACAAAAAATGTCCTCAGTGCAATTCAAAGTGTTGTTACTTTTTTAACTTCCAATGTCCAAATTCAATAAAAACTTGTTGGGAAAGTTGTACATACTAGTCTAGTTTGCGTGGAAAAATTTCTAGATCAATTCAAGATGTAATGATTTTTTGGGAGCCAATCAAAATTCATAGGTTCAATTTGAATTCACCAAATTGCAGCTGATGGCTGCAACTTTGGGGGCTTGTATCTCTTCATCCAATTTTTGTTTTCAATAAAATTTGTTGAGTTATGTTCTTCTAAAATTATTGTTATTGTAGTCAAATTTTCATGGCAATACAAGTTGTTTTGAATGTTTGGGAAAAATTAAAAGTTCAAAAACTACATTTTTGAATTACAATGAACTTTGATGGCCGCTCTTTCTTCTTCATATAGTGTTCATTTCTAATAATGGTGACTGGAAAGCATTTTAGTAGAAGGAGGTGCAATCATAGATGTGATTTTTGAACTTTTTTTGCACTTTTTTGACATTTCAAAGTCATTTTGCACACAATTCAAAGCATTTGATTGAAATTTTATTTCACCAATGTGTCTGTATGTTGATTTTGAATCATTTTATAGTTCAATTTTTTAAAAATTTGAGTAGGTTTAGAATCAAATTTCACCTTCAAATGTGTTTTTAGGAAAATTCAACATCTTTATCAACACTAAAATATTATGATCTTGCAATCTATATAGCCAAATGATCCCAAATTTGACCTTCGTCATCTACAAAATGCAAACTACAAGACTGTGTGTATGTCTTTTGAGTAGATAGTGACGAGCATGTTCCACCCACCCAAAAGACCCTGTGCTAAGAAAACATTTGCATATTAAAATTCCCTAGAAAATTCCCCAACATCCCCCTCAGATCTATTAACTAATTAAAATTTTACATTTTAAATTCAATACATCCCATCCCCTCTTTATAATTTTGACATGCAATTGATAAGACAAACAATATGGGACAATATTTGCTCTTGTCTTCGTATTTGATCTTGTATTTGTAATCATATTTGGTATTGTATATTAATACTATATCTATTTCTGTGTTCATATTTGATCCCATATTTGTAACTGTATTTGGTGTTCTGTATTCATATTGTATCCATGTCCGTACTTTATTCCTTTAGATCAACGATTGTGGACATTGACCACCTACTGCATCAACAACCCTCCATTTTTCTTGTTGGAAAGATCAATGGTAGGGAAGGGATTTCTTCCTAATCGATGGCTATGCTTATTCAAAGAGGGGGGGGGGGGGTGGGTTTGGGCCAAGACTGCCTGCATCTTTTGCAAGGATTGTAAGGTTGAGATTTTTATAGCCTAGTGAAATTTAGACTTATTAGGTTTGAAAAACAATGATGCTTTTAGTCATATTTGGACTTTAGGTGATGAAGGATTAAAACACCAAATTTTGGTATTGATAATACTTTGAAGTTAAATAAAACCCTCGATAAAACCTAGGGGAGGACACTTCCCGTTTTTTAATAACCTACGTGCGGCGGAATTTAGGGTACATTTAAATAATCTCAGGTAATATTTATAAAATATTTACATATAAATTAGGGGACATTAAAAGTGGCATGTCCTTTATAAGTAATATAGGGTTTAGGAAAATATGGTTCATTAGAATTTAGGTAGATATAAATTAGGGGCAAAAGAATGGGATCCTAGGAAAAAAATTTAATAGGTTCAATTAATATTTATAATACTAATCATATACAGCTATAGTGTATCCACACTAGTATCCACAGCTCATCAAGTATTGTAGATATTCTACAGCCCATCTACAACATATTCTTTTAATTCATATCTTTCTAGCATATCTTTCTAGCATATCATTCTAGTATAACGACTAGTAGAAACTGTCAGTCCGTGCGTTTTTTTCCAGCAACACCAGGGGTTCAATGTGCTACTTCTGGATGTGTGCATGCCAGACATGGATGACTCGCTATTGTATTGTGCTGCTGTTTTGAGATCAGAGACGGTTATGACGATGGATTGTATTTTCAAGAATGGAGCACTGAAGAATTGACCTTGTTGGTTGGAAGCCAGTATGGGTCATTCACAAGTAAGCTGCGTGCTCTTTTTTGTCCATCTTTGGATCGTTTGTCTCGAAGGTTTAAACCCTAATTTGGAACTCGTGCTTTTGCAGCAGGTTTGAGTAGGTCAGATGGAGAGCTTCTTTTGTCCAATTTTGTTCTGTTTTTGACTAATACATCAAATGTTCTTTATGGACTTTGGTGATATAGAATTGGATTACAAATGAATTCAATTGTATTCACAGTATGATCCTTTGAATTGGTCGTTTTAGACCATGAATTTCTGGTCCAGCAGGAGTTAGGGTTTTCAGCCATGGATTTTCCCATTTCTGATGAGATTTTGTTGTGGATGATAGGCTGCAGCTTGTTGACAATGATTTCAAAATCATTTTGAATCCCAATCTGACACCCCCAATTCTTCGGCGAACCTGGCCACTGAGGTGATCTCCCAAGCCCACACTTTAGACAATTCTTGCAACAATTGCTCGGCAATCTCGGTCGGTTTCTTTCAGGCCAGAATTGGAGTGCTTTCATGGGTCAAAATTTCCATCTGTGGGGTTCCTGGCTACGTGTTTCATAATCGGGTTGTGATTCTCGTATGTCTTTGCAATTGGTGGAGAATTCCTGGAGGGTTTTGATGAAGTACGAGTGGTGAATTGGGCACTACACTAGCTTGGTAGCGTACTAATCACGAAGTGGCTACTTAGCGTTGTGGAGACGCTATGTACAATCTGTTTGACGATACTAGGTCTTGGAATGATTTCTTACTCGCTATTGTATTGTGCTGCTGTTTTGAGATCAGAGACGGTTATGACGATGGATTGTATTTTCAGGAATGGAGCACTGAAGAATTGACCTTGTTGGTTGGAGGCTAGTATGGGTCATTCACAAGTAAGCTGCGTACTCTCTTTTGTCCATCTTTGGATCATTTGTCTCGAAGGTTTAAATCCTAATTTGGGACTCGTGCTTTTGCAGCAGGTTTGAGTAGGTGATACGAAGTCGTAGTTCAAATTCAGCAAAGATTAGACGGTGATTTGGTAGATATCTTGCTGCTGCTTGGGGCTGGTGGGACTTGGGAGTGGAGATACTTGTAGTTTAGGGTTGAGGGATCTGGGTGCCGGGGTTTAGCCGCGGTTCGCTCACTGATGTTTTAGGGTTCCAATATCTCAGTATCTGGCGTTTGTTTCAACTAAGTATTACGTGAACTCATTTGCGTGTTTAGGGTTTAGGTTAGGGAGAGGAACGTAGGAGTGCAAGCTGCTCCAGTGTACAAGATCTCAAAACTAAACTCGCAACCGCGTGTTCCAAGCGTGTTCGTGAGGTCCTTAGGGTTTAAGGGTTGGGATAGGGTTTAGGGAAGTCAGTCATGGCCACTACGATTAAAATGTGGACAATGGAGGAGGATTTCGGAGAACCAATTTTCTACAGCAAGGTCAAGGTCTCCCAAGACGAAACCTATGCATCACTGAGGCTGCATTTAGAGGAGAAATCAGCGCTGGATTGGCCATTCCACTTCTGGAACAAGGAGGAGGGCAGCAGAGTTCCGCAGAGAATGGAATCCTTCAGCGACATGCCTGTGGATGTTTTTGTTTTGCCGTTGGAGAATGCGATTTCAGGAGAAGCCTCCAAATGCCGTCGCCTGGACGATGCAGGTACACAAAGTGAGGCCATGCAGGTACCCAAAATGCAGGTACCCGAAGATGGAAATTGTTCCCTCGATTGTGAAGCAGGTGCAGTCCCCGATCTAGTGAACTCTAGGATTAGTGGGACATCGAGAGTCATCGATTTTTTAGAACATGAATGTCATTCCACTTTGATTTTGGAGCAGATCTGGGACCGCTACCTTGAACATGCCGAGAAGCTGAAGAGGGAATTGCACTGTGCCTCGTTAAAAGACAATCGGTGGATGCTGAAGACTGCCGACATCAATGGACAAGGGGTAGTGAAAATTTTCTGTGTGGAATGCTGCAAGGAGGTTGGGGGGGCAGTGGTAAGCACGAGAGGAGCAGCATTGGAAATCTCTTCAACAATTTCAGATGGAAGCACTTGGTCAGCAACACCCACGTGAAGAATTGGTGTGCTCATAATGGAATGGAATACGCTGATCACCCGCAATCTGTTGCTCCTAAGGGTAGGAATGTTCCATTGACTCCAGAGATGCACGAGAGATTGATACAAGAAGGCATTGAAGTCATGGAAGCAGTGAACGCTAGTTTGGGAGATTTGCAGAAGCCTTTCACCGTGTTCCAGCCGCTCAAAGAAGGCAAACGAAAGAGTTTCTGGATGAAGGTGCGTTGTTTCTATTGTCGAGAGATGCACAACCTGTGCCCGCCCAAGAAGAATTTGGAATCTAATTTGGAGCAGCACTTGGTGTCTACTAAGCACTTATAGGCCGTAGAGAAGGCAAAGACGAGGAAGAAACACGGCGCCCCACTCTTGTCTGGACGAAGAGGCCGGCCTGCCCTCTCCTCTGCAGTCAGTGTACACTCAAATCAACCGAATCTTGGAAGATGGTGGAGGGCCGAATCTGGAGTTCGTGAGGATGCTACTGCCCACGACGCTGGTTCCCTACCTCAGGCCGACCACGCTGGTTCTTTGCCTCAATTTCAATTAGGTGAGTGTTCAGAATCCCGCATGAATGCATTGTTGGGTTCCTTGTGTTGGGGTTTTCAAGGTCCACATTGCATTTACGGTGGTTTGTCTTATTCTGTTTCTGAGTTGCTGAATGACCTTTATGTCGGTTCAGTTTGGTATCCCGAACCTCATTTGACTGCGAGTTTCACTAGAGGGTCAAAAGTTATAAAAATCAGCGGTACGTTTAGGCATACATCCTGTATTAGGGTTGATAAATCTGGTAAGGGATCCCCGCATTTCTCTTGTAGAATGTGCTCTTCTATCCCACAAGAAAATGACTTTTATAAACGAGTTGTAAGGGAAGGATTTAGCGTAGAAAAACGGGGATCGAGAAGCACAGGAGCCGGAAGGCGACTTGCTTACCTGTCCATTTTGGAACTTGCTAGGCATGGTCGGAAACTCAGGAAGGAACTTAAGAGTCCGAAACTGTTGCATAGGTCCGCTCAGGCTAGGATTGTTCAGCTCAAGGTCAAGCATCCAAGTTTGAGTGATTTAGCTAGAGAGACTTCTTGTGGGAACAATGTTCTGAAATTTTGTCAAAATATAATCAACGCCCACAGGTCCGGTGCTTTAGGTGGAAAGCCTGTGCTGTGGAATTTCCTCCGCGATGTGGCGCAGAATCTCAACCGTGATCGTAGAGGAAAGCGGTACAGTAAGAACACGAAGTGCTTAGGGGAAGTTATGAAGGTTTACGGTGGTCGTAGGATGGTCGATCTATTTTCTTTGAACTACTTAGGTGTAAGTTACCGTCAAGTGAAACGAGAGGGAGGGAAAGGGGTCCAATTTTTACCCGGTGAACACCCACAAATTTTTGCAGCTGTGGCGCAGATTTATAGGGATGCTAAGCTGGCTCATAACATTCTAGGTCCAGTACCAGTAATTCTTGCTGAGGATGAAACAAAAGTTAAAGGGAGAGTGGCTTGGGAAAGTAAGTGGGATACTCTTGCTGGGTTTTGTGGTCCTTCTGAGAACCATGTCTGTGTGTCTGGTTTCAGGTCAATTGTTGGGAGTAGTGAGGAGGGGTATCGAAAAATGTTAGAATCATTTTCCAACAACAGGAAAGGGAGTTTTGCTCGAGTAGTTGTTGTAAATCCTTTGCATGAACTACTTCCTCAAATTGTGCTAGTTGTTTGCTGCACTTGCAACTGCTTCAATTCCGATTGGGTTAGAGGTTAGTGGGACAGTATTGACAAGTTGTGGGAACAAGAATGCCTTGCAACAGTAGGCCCGATTGTGGGACACGCTAGTGACGGTGACTCTCGTAGGAGGCAACTGATGCTGGCAGACTACCAGAGGAACGATGGAATCCGCTTGGATGTAGGGTGGGAGGGTTGGGTGTTCACTGCTTCTTTAGATTCGTGTGGGAATGCTAAGGGTCTTCATGACCAAGATTATCTCTATAATGGGAAAAAACTAATTAATCCGTTGCTTTCAGCCGCTAGAACTTTGCAATTAGGAGGAGATTTGTATCTCCATGGTCACATAGAGCAAGTATTTCAGCAGTTTACGGTTGAAGAACATGGTTTGACAGGAGAAGATGTAGAAAGAAGGGATCGGCAGAATTGGGCTGCGGCTTAGAGGTTGTGTCAGTCAAAAGTCAGGACATGTTTGGCTCGCAAGCGTGCTCCAGATTATCCTCATCGTGAAAGAACCCTTGGAACGGAATTTTACTTGGATATATGTGCTTCCTATATTGACATTTTCTGTTCTCCTGTTTTGGATTTACGTTCTAGGATAGTATTGTGTGGCAAGGTCTCATTTTTCTTACGACTTTGGAGATTGTGGTTGCAGCACGGAGATCATAGTGTATTGGGGAATTCACAAAAATCTGTGCAGGCAAAGAACTTTGTAAGCCTACAATGTTTTATTGATATTCAATTATTATGTCATTTTGTTGTTCTTCTAATTTGTCATTTCAGAGACAAGTTCCCCAACTTAGTTGTGCCGTTGCATTTGACTGGGAGTGATTCCTGCGAAATCTTCTTCTCAAGAATTGGTGGCATGAATGGCCAAGAACGTGCCTATGACTTCCACCAATTGGTGAACATTGCAAATACATTGAACCACATTTCAGCTGTTGACACTAGAAGAAATCCCTGTTAATTTCAGCGCAGCATGTCAGGGAGATTGTGTTGAGGCCGCGTTGCTGAAAACGCGGAAAAAACACAAAAAAACGTGTTTTCTGTGTTTTTCAGCGTTTTTGACTTTTTTCAGCTTTTTTTCAGCGTTTTCAGGGTTTTCTTGCGTTTTCAGCAACGCAGTCTCAACACAATCTACCTGACGTACTGCGTTGAAATTAACAGGGATTTCAGTGTTTTTCTTCTAGTGTGAGTATAGGAAGAATGGTTTAGTCTTCAAGAAACAACACAACAAGATGGACCTTATCTGGGAATCATTGCACAAGCTGCAACCTGGGGAGCAGCGCTGCAATTTGGGTGACTACAACCTCATTCCAACAAACGCAGAGGTAATATCAACGCTGCAGGAGGGACTGAAACAAGCCCAAGGCATGTTGAGGTCTTTGAATATGGCTCCAAGTTCACAATGCCAGCTACGACGGAGAATTTGGTATGACAGGCCATGGCTGGTGGAGAGAGAAGACCCTAAATGCTTCCATTACAAACCAGGTGCTAGACCGACAGCTGGGGAGGATGGGGACTCCGAGGTCTTGCGGGATCGCTTACAAAACGAACCTTCAACACTTGAACTTGCAACACCTCACATGAGGGACAACCTAGAGGAAAACACTGCAGAGGATTGCTTACCCGACCATTTAACAAGTCTTCAAGATGAAGCCCGAGATGTAGTGACTGATTTGCTTAATGGTGCCGAGGTTCAAGTTTCACAGCCGGCAAGCAGTCAACTAATTGAAGCAACTGTCAACGTGGACAGCCATTGCATTTACAAGTCCACTCTCGTTTCGCAGCTGAATGGCAGTACCTTTCTTTCCAAGGATCGATTGGCTAGAGTAAAGCATAGCATTCAGTTTAATAACCATGACAATTGTATACATGCGGGCTTGTCATCAGGGTCAGGTTTGCTATCTATTGGGTCTGATTGTGTTGTTCATTTTGTCCAGCGAAGCACTACTCGGTTGTCTTCTACTGTGATATCTGCTGCAAAGTGTAAACGAGGTCGTCCATCCAATATTTCAAGGTTAACTCCTACTAATGTTTTACATGCTATAGATGAGGGTGTTTACTGGTTGGGTAGAGTCCAAGCTATGAGGCGGCGCAATGGAAAGCAGTTCGGTGTGCTGCGGCAGCTTGTGGACTTGCTTGCGAGATTGGAGGAAAATGGGAAGCGAAAAGCTCAGAATCTGTATATTGAGGTCATGTTGCAGTATTACCGCAAATATATTGGATGAGACAAATTCAAGTATGATCATACTGACAGCAAATGGATCGACATTGATTTCATTATATGTACCGTGACCTTGGCGTATAACCCTGCAAATGAGGTCTACTCTCTAGATCACAATGATGCAGAGCATTTGCGCGAGTTCGTGACCAATAAAAATGCAAGATGATTTTAGGTATGGACTACCCAATTTATGAAGCTATTGTGACTCGTGACTATGTTTTGCACTTCGTAATTATACACCTGTAATGGGAAACTTGGTACTGGACCCAAGTGAAACTCTATCCAAGTAAATTGTTTCTGCACGATTTCTTCTTATAGTGCATTAACCAAAGTTTTACGGTTGCAGTTGGAGCAGTTGAAGCATCAACAGGCTTCAAAAGTTGGAGGACAACCTTACGGCTGAAGATTCTCAAGGGTTTGTCCTAACATTGGGGGATCTGGGTTATGCACAAGAACTTGGCAATTATGCTGAATATAGCGGAGCTCCAAACGAGGAAGAGACCTTGCAGTATGCACGTGCCTTGATTGACGTAAGTTTTTCTTCCCGTCAGTTTTTAGCCGTACTTACTATAATTCCTTCAGTTCATTCTTCTTCCAGACAATGGTGGACCTAGTTTCAATCTAATTCTCTCCTGAGCTCGCTTGTGATTGTCTAATCCTTCTACTGCATGGAACCTTTATGACCACTTTACAAAGCTAAGTTCTATGGTTCATACAGGTTTTGATTCTTACCTCGCTTTCAAAAGTATTGGAGGGAGAATCAATGTAGATTCTAACACAGTTCTTGATCGTGTCAGTGTGCAACCGCAAACCCTGATGGCCGCAAGAGAGCATTGGTAGTTGGAGGCTCAAGCATTGCTAATTTCACTGATGTGGCAACCACTTTCAATGGTATCATTCGTACCATGCGTGAGAAGGTAAGCTTCCTTCCCCCTCAAGATTCAACACACATTCGTCTTGTGTACCAGGTTTTAACCAAATTTCCCTTGACATTTTGTTATTTGTCAACTCATCATTTGTTGTCTGTTGCCAGCAATCTGATCTCAAAGCAGCAAGGGTGAACATTTTTGTGCGACAAGGAGGCCCAAACTACTTGAAGGGCCTGGCAAACATGCGCGCTCTAAGTGAAGAAACTGGAGTTTCAATTGAGGTAATTAGTGAATTCACTCCCAATGAAAATTGCCAACAAGGATGATGTTATTCACAACCGCTTATTTTGTTTTTTCAATGCAAGGTATTTGCCAATGATATTCTCAGCATCATCCTCAGCGCTGTCAAGTT
Source organism: Thuidium tamariscinum (assembly GCA_947034885.2). Taxonomy (NCBI): domain Eukaryota; kingdom Viridiplantae; phylum Streptophyta; class Bryopsida; order Hypnales; family Thuidiaceae; genus Thuidium; species Thuidium tamariscinum. The sequence continues at coordinate 13,432,792 of OX344751.2, forward strand.
CTTTATTCCATTTGCATTGATTAATATGTAGCTGAAGTGTCTATCTGATGGATATCAATCCAGTTTTATAAAAGAAGTCATCATTCAGTATTAACTTGTCATACGTTTTGTTTCAAAATCTCTGTTTTAGCATAGGTAGACTGTTGAGTTCCTGCCGAGATTGCTTGCTTGATGCTATATTCTTGTTTGTTTCTTCAGATTTGGAGTAAGACAAAGAGATGCGGTATTGCCTTCTCGGGCACCAGATGACACTGGAGCTGCAGGTGCAGTCAATTCTGGGGAGAAACTTCGGTTTAGGCCACTGAGAAGTCAAAAGAAAAAGGTACTATATTGCTAGTTCAATGTAAGGGTGTAACTTCGGTGTTCGTTTTTCTCCAAATACTCGGTAGTTTTGTTCTTTGCTTCAACTCTCCACCATTAGGCAAGACTGGGTTGAGATCTGACATCTTTTTGCTGCAGGTGTTATAGACTGAGTTCGAATTCACAATGCGATGGTGTGCAACACTTCACGCAAGGACTTGGAATTGTGAATAGAAAAGCAGACAAAGATCAGTTAGTGACAGGCTCTGGCAAAAGTGGAAGTGATGGAAAGTCGGGTGCTGAAATGCTTTTTGGGGAGGTTTAGAGTTTAGAGTTCAGTTCAATTCAGTTTGCATTTAGATCTTTGAGGATGAGTTTGTGCGCTTCAATCCAGTTGCTATTAATTTTTGAGTTTAGTATTCTACACTACATCATGGAGTATATTCTTGCTTGTAAAGAATAAACCATTCTACCATTTGTGTTGACAGCAATTGACTTGTCCTTATAATGATTTTGAAGTATTGTGGATGAAATAGCAGATTTAATGATCTAACTCCATTGATGTTTGCAATTTGGTTGGGTGCAGGAGTTAAAACGGCGTATTTATGATGTATTTTTTTGTGTTGCGGCATATATTTGTAGTCATAGTTTACAGATGAACTTCACGTTTGTGTTTTTAAACACATTTTTGTCCTTAAAATCTCTTCAATATTTTTTCAACCTTAATGTTTTGCTTTTCATGCATGTATTTGTGTTGTATTTGTATTCATGCATTGTTATAATTTGAATCTATTTTTCTATAAGGTATTTGTTAGTCACTTGTATTCTCATTATTTTTTTGTTAGTTTTAACCCTTACAAAGAAAATAGCCTCTAATATATTCCTTTTGCCTACATATTATAAGTAATGATAGATATGATAGTATGGGTAATTTTTTGGCTTTATGTAATAATAGGGGTCCTTTAAATGCTTTCTAGGAAGTAAATAGGCCCCCTAAAAATACCCCACCGCCGCACGTGGGTCCCCCAAAAGTACTAGAAGTGTCCTCCCCGGGGATAAAACCTAATCAAGTACCATTTTAAGTAAATCATATTTTAAAATTTTATTTTTGAAGTCTAGTTTTGGCATCACAAATCTGATTTTGAAAATGAATGATTATGATTTTTTTATTTAAGATTTTGTAGAAGGGTGTCCATTGCAAACCTTGTTGTTAAAATTTTAAAATTAAATTTAAAAAAAAAAATTTATTGTTGAGATTTCTTGCAAATGAACCTCAAATACACTAGATATTAGAGAAAAAGTCACGTTAAAAATTTATCTTAAATAATTATAGAATAAATTTTGTAAAGACATAAATTGATTGGATTTATGCATGTTATGCCCTTTAACCTCATATTTTTTTAGTGACTAATTTTTTAGATTTGACATGTGAAAAGATGATCAAAAGATTTAAATCACTTTCACAATTTTAACACCCTTGTGATCAAACATTATAATCTTACAATCTATAAGTGATATAATTATGTTTTCTTTTCTCATGAAATGAAATTTCTTACATATCTAGTTTGAATTTGTATAGTCCCAACTTGAAAAAATTGATCAAAATGTTGACTTTTTGTTCAATTTAGAGCAAATTCCAAGAAGCTCCAAAAAGCCCGTGGGCTTTCACGGGTTAAGCTTGTCTACCCACCGAGTTCATGTTTGGTGATGGTAGGTTCAGTTAATTGCAGAATATCTGAATTAGCGGACATCGCTCTTAAGCTTTACTGGTCTAACGCCCCACTAGCGAAGCTTGGCGGGGGTTTTGGTGAAGTGCAGGGCAATGCAGATGAGCCTGAGAGAGAGAGAGAGAGTTGATGGAGCGACGATGATGGCAGGCAGGGTTTAGGGTTTCGATGTTGCAAGCTGTGGCCAGCGCGCGGGCAGGAGCTGCAGCCATGGCGTCGCGCCATGCCGTGGAGTATGCAAAGTCGGAACGATCGGAGTGCAAGTTGTGCGGCAAGAAAATCGCCAAAGGAGTGGTGCGCCTCGGATTCACCATCCGAGTGAAAGGCTACGACACCACCAAGTGGTATGGCCTTTTATGGATAGTGTCCATCCTCTGGCTCTCTTGATGCTCTGTATTTCTGAATTGCGCTTTGAATTGCATTGGTATTGTTGGATACTATCTCCCTGAAGGCAACCACACCTGCTTGCACTGGGCAGAGTTGATATCATTAAAATGGTCAGATTTTAAGTAATATTGTGAGCAAATTCCAACTCAAGAGAGAATGAATAATTTTGGATACGGTATACTAAAGGTTTGAGGTTACAAAGATTTGTTGGTAGACGACCTTAAACCTACTGCAAGAGTTCTGTTCTGATGCTGAGGTGGTGTACATTCTCAAAATCAATATTTACGTATTAGGGATGATTGGGCAAGAATTGCGAGCATTGCATTTAGGTAGGTGGCGCAATTAGGTGTGGTGAAGTTACTACCGTAACGAGATGATGCTAATAGATGAGCCCTTGACAGAAGCTCTATTTTTATATTATTGTTTTCGCGATTGAACCAAGCATGCCAATCTCACGCCTTCGCTGGACTGTAATCAAGAAATTAAAGTGCGTGAATTGCTCGGATCTTTCCAATTTGAAAATTCGTAATCTTCACTTATGCCATTCTTGCGTTTTTGATCTGCTATATGTGGTTAGTTGTTAGCTGGTGTTTGAGAAAATGGCTTAGACAGAGCTTGAAATGGTGAGTGGTTGGATGAAAATTCCAAAATGTGGAAACAGTACTTCTTGGTTTTAATTATGTTGAGTTGATTAGAAGGGAGATTACTTTTCTATCGAGGCTGCTCTAGTTTGGGGCATTTCATAAACCTTTGAAGTTGTTTCTTCGATGTAAGGATTTGATTTGGAATGTCTTTGCGGGTGCAGGCATCATACTGATTGTTATCTGACTACGGATAGCAATGCTGCAGCAGTAGCATTGGCTGTGGATGCTAACAAATTAGAAGGATTTCCGACTCTGAAAGTGAGTAAGCCCGGTTTTCCTCGCTTCGAGGAGGAATAAATTAGTTTGGTGGCCTTGTCGTTTAGGGTTGTGAAGTTGCACTTGTCGGGTGTCCGGCACGCCAAGTGCCCTAAGCAAGACAACGTTTGATTACTAAGCACAAATGTTGAATGCAGGCCTCAGATCAAGCCGCGTTGAAAGCTTTGACATCACGTACCAATGTAGAAGAATCCCTTAATGGAGAAACATCTGATATCAGAAGCACGAAGAACTTGAAAGATTCGTTAGGTTTTGCTTTGGCAGTGGCCCAGCAAGGAACAACATCTCAGGTAATCTTTATTTTATTTTTTCCGGCATTATCGGAAAACTCATCCTGTGGAGGTGTTCTAGAAAACCTAACCGCATTACAATTAGCAGGGTTTGCATTAGAAACTGTCGTACATGGCGTTACAATTGACCAGGTTTGATACTTTTTAGGTTTCTAGTATACATCTTGGGCATTTCTATTTAGTGTGGATTATTTTAGAAGTATCCAAAGTTTTCTACAAAGAATAGCATAGTTTTGCCCTGTTTAGTAGATTTTTATCGAGTGGCGTCGAACATTGGCATTTTGGCCTTAAATGTGTGAGCTGATATTTGAACGTTTCTTGAAGAATGTCTGGCTTTTCAATGATTATCGGGACAGAACAGCGAATGTAACTGGTAGCTATGATCGAGGTTAAAATTTTTCGATCGGCCCAATTTAAGGCTAGATACATTTGATCAAGATTGCTGAATACATTTTTTTCACATGATCTATGTCAGGCCCTTATCGGGAGCCCTGACAGGAAGAGGAAAGCGACCTCAGGTATTTTTGCAAAATTGAACCAAGATGAAAAGGAGCAGGTACTGGCGTGGTCTGAGCAGGAGCTCAGTTTCAGTTTGCTATAATTGTTGAATGGAAAATTGTTGAAAATCAGAGGGTGGATTCCTTCCCTAGTCACAACATTAAGCTTGATGAAGACCAATATCGCCCTTGTTTTTCTGCGCAGATGTTTTTTTCCTAAGCTGCCTACGTAATCTAAGAACAGTATTTCAATACCGAGAAGCAGCTGCAATTGCAATTGCTCTTATTCAGAAACGTTTACTCCGGTAAACAATTTTTCTCACTTTCCATTGGTCGTGGTGTTGCTCAGATACTGCGCTATGATCCAGAGTTGTGGGAGACGACTCTTAAAGCATTTAGTTCTCCTCTTCTTGCAAATCTTTACAAGGTAAGGTCCGACGATGTGATTTCGCGTCATCGAACAGTCTTGGTTACTGGAGGTACTCCACAGCGTTTAGCTTGTAGACAATCACTGGTTCTTTTGTCATCAAATATCGCCAGATTTTAATGATTTCTTGGTGCAGTTACAATTCTATCGGAAATTTGAAAAACAATAAACGAGATTAATAACTCTGATACTGATTTTCTTAGAATATCTTGACGGAGTATTATTCATCCATTTTACTACGCTCTCAGACATATCTTGCCCCTCCATGACATGCTACACTGATTTGTCCTATAAGTCACCAATTTATCAGAGCCACACTATTTTGAATTAGCACAGGTTGAAATATTTCTATAGTGTTCCAATTTCTACAAAAATAAAGTTTGTAAAGACACTAACTTCGTAGGTGGTACTAAGTAGTACAAATCAGTGTAGTTATATTAACTTATCTTTGGATTGGGCTTAACATCCTGCAGGGTGCAAGGTTACCTCATGGTTGGAAGGCCTTCTCTTCTGTTATTTTCAACGAGGTGAGCTATTTCTTGAACCAAGTTTAGTGATCTTTGCACCACTTGGAGGTAGATAGCGTATGAATGGATCTGTTAGGGCGTCTAACTCGTGTACAAATGTAGGATGTTGTCTTCACCTCTTCCTCCATATTTAGTTTACACACTGCTTCTCAAACTGGTTTTGTTAATATGAATTTCATCTCTTAAGACGTTACCTGTCCTCCTTCATTTATTTGAACATTGGGGGTGGAATGCCAGGCAGACGATGTGCATCCGTCTGAGAAGATAGCGGCTTTCGACTTTGATGGCTGCCTTGCCAACACAGATGTTCGCAGGTACATCTCACTGTCATTACTGGGTTGATGCATCAATTTCTTTGTTGTGAAGCTGCAGATGGATTATTAGCCTTCAAAAGGGAGGGAAATATCTCAGCTTGTGGGATATGGCGTTCAGTATAGCAGAACCTGACTAATGTAAGGCATTTTAGTTTCCCTTTAGTCATGCTTCATCCATCATATAGAAATTTAAAAGTCACTGTATCATTAGCCTCAGCATTGCATTGCTCTTATTATATGTGTGCCCACCATCTTCTTTTCCTAGCTACTGTCTGTAATGTTCTTAACCCGTAAGGACGCTGAGGGCAAACAGTGTCCGATGCATGACTTTCAAGGAAAATGTAAAAATGAAGAATGTGATAAGGTTTGGCGGATTACCTTCGTGATACTTGGTGATAGGGCAGCGTCCTTCCAGGGTTAAGGTAGAATTGTTCCGTGTAGATTACTTCATTTGTAATGGAGCACCTTTCGACTAAAAATTAAATATTATTCTAATGGTCTATGCAGACCAGGAGCTGAGGCTTGGTCACTTATGTACCCTTCAATACCGAAGAAACTTCAGGACTACCATCAGGAGGGCTTTAAACTGGTCTGTACTGAAACCCTGCCCTCACTTCTTGTGTCAAAGGGTATCGTATCGGGGGAAATCTACCGTGTTTCAATTATGAAGGGGTGTCTTTTATATGTCGCAAATCATTCCTTTCCCCCCCCCCCCCCCCTCAATTCTTCACGTATGTACTTTTGGCAGGTTATTTTTTCAAATGAGTCTAACATTGAGCGGTGGACGAAGTCACGACAGAAAGCTGTCGACTCCAAACTAGGTCGTGTGGAAGCTTTCATTAAAGTAGTGAAGGTGCCCATGCAGGTGAGACTTTTCTAAGATGTGTGCACTTTGTTCTCTGTTCTCTGTTGGTCTTTACTCCCGACGTCTGTTGAAATTTGACTAGGAATAGATCGTTTCTGGGAATCAAGATGTGTATTTAGTAATCAGTTGGCTTCGGAAATGGCTTACCAACGAGTTGGTCAGAAAATAATTTGTGCCAAAAGTTGCTATAGAACTCATTTCAGCTCTTTTCGCGACAGTATGCTAGGAATCCAAATTACACGGAGTAGATTCCTGCAATCAACAATCGTCTTTAGATGTCTTTTCGAAGTATGCGGGGACAATTATCAGATGAAAGGATATTTTGTCCTTGAATTTCAGGCTTTTATATCGTGCGGCAAGGAGGGAAGTGGGGACGCCTGCCGAAAGCCTTCACCAGGCATGTGGCACCTTCTGGAACGTCACCTGAACGGTGGAGTACCAATTGATAAAGAAAGGTGTGCGTTGTTTTCAATGCAATCACCTCCAACTTCATCAATCACAACTTCGTTCTACCTGTAGCATCGCATTTCTTCTTTACTGATGTATTGTGTTGTGCACTGTATCAGGTCCTTTTATGTTGGAGATGCCGCAGGACGGAAAGGCGATCACAGCGCTGCTGACATTGGTTTTGCCCAGGTTGGCTTTCGTGTGGCCATACTACTTTCAGATGCTTTTTTTGGTAAAGGAAGGATGCTAAGACTTTGTGATGTGGTGGTCGTTACTCATGCTTTACATTCAACTTGTACCTTGTAGCTAGCTAGCACATGCATAGCATTCTTGAACTTCAAGGTGGGGGACCCTTCGCTTTCCATGAATCAAGGCCCCTTTCACTGTAAACATCTTGAATGAAAAGCTTGCCCATGTATTGTGGGCCCCTGTAACATGAATATATTCTTGTTACAGTGCTACTGTAGAAGGACACCCTTGCTTCAAGAATGTTATGTTTTAAACAAGGTTGTTATTCAACCCACTCCCTGTTTGTGATTTAAAACTTCAGTTGAGCCCTCAATTATTGACTGCCACGTCATCTAGTAACAGTTTCCTGAACTACACTGTTCTGTATGACTGACACTGTAGTGTTTGTGAATGCAGGCAGTGGGTTTAAATTTTTTCGTACCAGAGGATGTATTCAAGTGAGTTTCTAGTTGCTTTCAGAAGGTTCTGTGGCTGCTGATCTGACATCAAAAAAGTGATCAAACTTGATGTTGAAAACATCTCTCTTTTGAGTTCTTCAGCACTGTCATATTTCTCATTCGACTGCTGACGCGGGCGCTCCTTGAGCGGGCTGTGTGCCATCACGGTCTCGTTCTCAGCATCCTCCTCCAGGTCTTCCAGCCTCATCCTTTTCTTCCTCCGAATCTCCTCGTCTACAACCCCTCGTCGCCTCCACCCTTTCCAGGATCATCTCCCTCACCACCTTCGGAGGTAGCTGCTTCCCCATCCTCCGCATCGCTGCTGTCGGACTGAACAACACCATGCCTCACATCCTTCCAGGGCTTGGCAACGAAGCCAGCTTCATCCAGAGACTGTCCTTCCCTACCTGCAGTTGCACCTTGACCCTTTCAGCAGTGCTTCATGTCAAGCCCGAGGTTCAGCCGCCTTCACCTTCTTCTGCTGGCGATACAAGCTATGACGGATGTCCATGGTCACTCCCTTCCTTGACGCTCCCTCTCCCGGTGCCGATGTGGAAGTCCTCTTTGTCCTCGGCTGACTAGTTTCCTTCTCCGTTGTTGAAGGGGTCGTTTCTCCCTGGGGTTCCGCTGGAGTCTCGAGCGTCCTCGACGCCGATGGGGTTGAAGACGGTCTATCCGTCGGTGCAGGGGTCTTCCTCTATGGCGGCGGCCGGGCCTTCGAGTGCCCACCTGTCCCACTCTTCCGCCTGCAAGAAGACGCCGACGCTAGCTGGGTGCACCACACATCCTAAGGGGTTCCGGTCTCCTCTTCCTCCACCGCCGGCACCAACCGGTTCGTGTTGAACTATGGCGAGTCTGAGTGCCCAAGAACGCATGGAGTTGGGTCGCCGTGGGTACAGCAGCCTATCTTGCAACACTTCCTCTCGATAGCAGTTGAGGCTTCTTGGAGCCCCTCCTTTTAGCCCACCTTGTAGCTTTAGCACATTCAGTATCTGCAACCCAAGAGCAATTCAATTAGCGTGAATGCAGTTCAAATCCTCGGAATGTGTCATCATGTGTCACACATTTGTATGTTGCAATTTAATTCAAGAGAACCCATCTGTATCCCCCGTGCTTCTGCCATGTGTTTCACAGGGCTCTCAGACCGGATGTTTGGACCCTTAGCTTTGAGTGGTATTCTTTGTCGGGACCATGAACTCTAATTCGCCCCTCTGATCAAACACTGCCCGGGGAGGAATGAGGTCAGTGAGGACAGTTTTGATTATCTAATTGACACTTGCATTGCCGGACAAACTAACTCCCGATTGAAACATCCATCATGCGAGGGTCTGAACATCCATCATTTTTGTAGCCCAAGTGCTCTGTAAGATGACTGAGCCGAAAACTTAGAGCAGGGTAGGTGAACACCACTTAGGCTTGCACTTAAAAGATGCAATGTATACAATTTGTCTCCCTTGCCGTTCAATGACTAGAACTTCCGACTTCCAGATTTGTTGCTTTGGGAATTCGGCTGCTGAACAACTGGGATGGTCAACGGTGAAGGGGTCCGGGACGAAGGACTCAGTCGGTGTCCCAAATGCAGCAGGGGCTTTTAACTAATCCTCTCACGCGTTGTTTGTTTTTGCGGTTCTATGAAATTTCAGGTTTCAGATTTCAGAAATGGGCACTCAGATGATAGTGGCAGGCAAGCAGATTTAGGCCACATGTATAATCTATGCATGTTGGTCCAAATCATGACATCATTATCGGATTTTGAACTTAGTAATCCTTTGCTACGGGCCTTGGCATGGCTTTATCGAACTGCTGTGCTCTTCACTCTCTTGGAAACTCAGGTGTTTTCAACTCCTTTGTGTAATTCTAAATTCTTAGTAAGAGCAGCTCCAATCCACGAGTGAGAAAGAGGACGGCAAGTGTACTTCCGCGTTTAGGATGGCGGACCACGTTCTGGACTGGGCCTCTTTCTTGCCTGCCAATACCCCCAATGCGGCGCCGCCAGCAGAAGTCCTATTTTGAGGTACACAAACACTTTTTTGAGAATTTTGGGTGGAATCTGAAGCTTCTTCTGACGCGGTGTGGGTGATCGAGTTCTCTCAGCTGCTTGTGCTGTTGGGAGCGTTGATGAGAAGTGGTGGAGGGAGCTTGAAGAAGCTCTTCCAGGACTTCGAGAATCATCTTCAGATGGCGAAGTTGAGGAAGGGCTTGTCCAAAATTTGTTCTCCCAAGCGCTGGAGGAGGCTTCAGCTGGGGAGAAGTCGAGAAGGAATGTTTCGGGAGAGGGAAGCTTGCCACGACCGCTTGTTTCGATGAAATTGCACCAGATTGTACTTTGGATGCAGTCAAACTCAAACATCATTTGTGCATGAGGAGAGTTCTTTTTGCACATTGTGCAAGAGGTTTTGCACTTCTGACCTTGGGTTTGTTGAGAAGTGTGATGGCTTGGGGCGGTTAGGATTGTCTTCCATGCAGAAATGCAATGCAGCTATACGGATGGGATTGCGGTAAATGTCATGGATGAGTATTGCTATATGGGAGAAAACATTGCAAATGTAGCCATGAAATGTTCCTCACATGCATCATTCACAGTTGTTTCAGGCTTAATTTTTTGAGGCAACCCATGGTGGATGATTTGTATAGGCAAATAGATATCAATATTGCTCATGGGGTCTCATGTTTGTTTGGGAGTTTAGATTGCATGCATTGGACTTGGAAGAATTGCATATTGACTTGACAAAGACAATTCCACGACAAAAATGTGCTTTGTATCACTATTCTAAAAGTCATAGGAGACCAATCCCTCTAGATTTGGTACACTTTCTTTTGGGTTGCAAGGGGATAGCAACAACCTCAATGTCCTAAACCATACATTTCATAAAATTTACTTGGCAAGGAAATTTAGTATGAAAATGTTTTGTGAAAGGCTATTTATCATTGAACTAATACACTCACCTTAGATTTACAAGAATTTTCATTCTATTTGGGTGTCCTATGCATTTTCAAGGTGAACCATTAAAAGACATTTTATATTCCCATTAGGTCAAACTTCATTGGATTTTGTATTAAAACACACCTTTCAAATTTTGATAAATATATATACACACATAGATAGATACAAAAGTTAACTTCAATCTTTCATAATGAAAAGCATTATATTGAATTTTGTATAATTTTCTTAAATAATTTTGCTATAAAAATCATAGTGATTACAAAAATGCTAAAAAGAATTTGAATTTTTTTGTAGTAGTGAATATCGTAGTGATAAACATTGTAGTGTAATTGGTGAACTCTTTGAGTTAACAAATAGAGAAATTGATAGAAAAGTACAAAAGTGGTGTATTTTTAGCTTTCAAGATGGCTACCTATAAAATGTAACAAAAAGGATTTTAAAAAAAAGGATAATAAGTAGTAGATTACTAAAACTTTTCATTTTCTCAACTAAGCTTTTAGACATTTAAAATCAAAGACTATACAAAATTCACATTTTATCCTATAACCATGCTCCATGGCAAATTTATCCATTAAGATCAATTAACCTCTAAATGCCCAAAGCACCAAAATCTAGTGTTTGCAAAACTTTGAAGTTAAATAAATGCTAACCAAGTTGTTATTTTTAGTTATTTATGTTTTTTGAAAGTTTAAAAAAAAATTAGTTTTAGCATCAAAAATCCAATCTTAAAAATGATTCATTATGATTTTTCTATTTAAGATTTTGTACAAGGTGTTCTATTGCAATCTTGGCTTTCTATAGTGTTGAAGGCTTTTTGAAATGAGCCTCAAATACACTAGATCTCGGAAGAAAAAACACATTAGAAATTCATTTTAAAAAATCGTAGAGGAGATTTTCAAGAAGCCATAAATTGATTGGAGTTATGCATGCTAGGTCCTTTAACCTCATACTTTTTTGGTAATCAACTTTTTAGATTTGACATGTCAAAAGAGGATCAAAAGACTTCAACTTGCTTTTGCAATTTTGACACCTTCATGATCAAACATTATAATCTTTCAATCCATAAGTGATATTGGTGTGTTTTCTTTTCCTAAGTGATTTCTAACATGTCTAGTTTGAATTGGTATAGTTACATTTTGAAAAAAATTAATAAAGCATATCAAAATGTTGGCTTTTTGTTCAATTTAGAGAAAATTCTTAGAAGCTCAAAAAGGACCTTGAGCATGTAGGGGTTAATTAACATTTACTACTCCTAACTACAACACATCTACATGGTCAATTTCGTTAAAATGGCCGTATTCCAAGCACTAGAAGAATCCCTTGTTTATCTAGACATGGGTTGTCTAACTTGACGCTGTTTACCTAGACGTTCAATGTAGAAACCTCATGTTTTTTTGTCATTGAAGATGTTACAGTGGACGTCAATGGATGTCAATGTTGACAAAAAAACATGAAGTTACTACATTGAACGTCTAGGTAAACAGCGTCAAGTTAGACAACCCATGTCTAGATAAACAAGGGATTCTACTAGTGAAGTGCCATTTTGACATATTCCGTGTGCCATTTTGACAAATTTCAAGTGCCATTTTGACATAGAGGCCTAGAGGTAGAGGAAGAAAATGTGCCATTTTAACAAAATGTTGTGCCATTTTAACGAAATTGACCATCTACATGCCTCAGTTACTTTGGTTACTTAACCCTTAAACAACACGGGAGTCACCCAGAAATCATCTTTTTTGAAACAGTGGGAATCATTGGTATTAAAAAATCCAAAAGTGCACATTTGAAATCAAAGTACTATAGAAAATCTTCCTTTTCCACCCCTAATTTTGAGAATGAATACTTACAATTATGTCAAAAACTGCAAAATTCTCTCTTGTTCATTGACCAGAAAATGGCTCTAGCTTTGTTTATGGGTTAATGATTAGTACATTTTTCAAATCTAAAAAAAACAATGTTTGGTTCAGGACATTCTTTCTACCTTGCTAAGTTCTGGAACTCAACTGGAATGCAACATTCTCATGATCCGTGACAGAAAGCAAAGTGCTTCTTCACTTCTGTAAAGTGGGAGCATTGTTGCTGCTTGCCACACGCAACTCAAAGAATGTGTCAAACTGGATTATGCGATTGGCATGATTGTAATCCCCCTATGAAGATAGGTTGTTTGTTTGTTTGTTTGGATGTTTGTTACGTTGAGATCTCCCGGACCATGAGTCCCCCGGGTGTGTGTTTGGTACCGTCGGAAAGCCCTCGGCGAGGAGGGGTGCACGGACTTTGATTCATGGTGTTCCAACCTACGGCATGAAAGTTATTGAATTTTGAAGTTTCTATACATTAAAAAAATTAGACCGTGGCAACGGCACGGGCCACCCTAGTAAAATAATTAAGAGAGCAGTAATCACCGGGAGATGTTAACCCTAAAGCGCTTCGACATCCATATTCTAGATGATGAACAGAGGGCTTCAAGGCACTGTTTTATCCACCTAACTTCTCATTTATCAAATGTAATACTTAAATCTAGAAAAGACAACCTTCCTTAATGACCGAATTCATTAAAATATGGTAAATGATATATCTGTACAAAGCTATAAGCAAAAATGTGCAAAAATTCAAAAAAGGATTGAGGCGTTTAGGGGTTAAACACCCCCTCGAGCTTTTTGCATAGCCTGGGCTCCACCCCATCCCAGCTTCGTCGCTGCCCAGAGAAAACTTCTTTTGCCTGTCATTGTGGTTAATAACCAGCTCTGCCCCTTCCCTGCCATCCGCCTTCCTCAAGCAAAGTTTGTTTCTCCGACTTGCCACGATTTGTTCCATCTTTTGAAATGCAAACTTGAGGGGAGTGCTGATCTTATCCATCTAATAATCATGTAGAGGATCGGCCATCAATAATGGCAAGAACCGGTTGATCTCATCGATCAAAGTATTATTTGTAAATGTTGTGAGGCTTGATGTGTGCGCAGAGTGAAGAAAAGTCCTTCAAAGAGCTTTTTTCATGAATTTTAGGAAAGGAAGGTCAACAAGGAACACCTGATTTGAAGGTGCATGTGGCATCTAGCTATTTCTGCATCAAACTAGCTTGATTGAGCGTCCGAGGCAAAGAGAACTTAGAGCGGATTTGATTACGAGACACACTCTGTATGTGTTGTAATAGAGTGATAAAGTCGTGTGGTCACGACGATCCTTGATCGTGGAGAGTATGTTGCCCATCTTGCATGCAAATGTGGCTATTGTACTGCACGGATTTATTATTGACTCTTACACAAACGAAAGAAATTTCATTGCAAGAATGAAATGAGTTACAACCACTAAATCCCAAGCAAAGCACGGCCTTGATCGAGAGGCTAGCAAGGTAAAACAAAGAACATAAATCTAAGTTAGGGAGTTTAATGCACAATGCCATCACTTCATCTTCTCCCATCCAAAGTTTGTTTCTCCAACTTGCCGAAGTGTGTTGTCAGTCCATCTATCAATACTCATATTGAGGATTGTATGTATTTGTAAGCGGACAATGCTTCAAGGGTGTAAAAAACCTAAACTTAAGAGAAACCACTTTGGGACACTTGTATTCATTTGTTAAGATTTTTGGAATTTCCAAACCATACCCTACTGCATGGACCAACGTGATCAGCAGTGGGTCTAAGTACTCTAAGAGTAGAGTAAGTTTAGAATCAGAGAATTGATGTACAAGCCGACGATGAAAGCTGAGCAAAAAGTTTGGTTCCTGGTTGGTTCATTCGTATCATTGTAATGGCAGTTGATGCACAAACGTAAGACACTGCATTCCACGATAATTTGATGCACGATTCCCGTCAATGCTCTGCATGCAAGAAAAAATATGGAGATGTTCCAGCCTGCTAAATTGTTCTCAATGTTGGTGGTGCAATTCCATGCTTTAAAAATGGATTGCAGGACATCCACTAGCAAGCAACACACATACCTACACGAAAACAGTTAGAATCAGATTGCCCAATATTTTAGTTTCTGTCGAGGTTGATTTTGCAGCAATACCACACAGCTCGGAGGTTCTGCAAAAATTCTTTCATAGCCGTGCCGGTCGTGAGAGGGCGATTGAAGAAACAGACTCTGCTTGGGGAAGGCGGGAAGATGCCGTGATCGCAGGGCAGGGAAGGGGCAGAGCCGGGTATGAAGTATGAACCACAACGACAGGTAAGGTGGGTACACCCAAAAGCGCCCTGTTCCTAAAAGCGCCATCTACACTGCACATACATTTCCGAAATCAGCCATGTTCACAGACTGTAGATGGCGCTTTCAGAAACAGACTTTGACTGTTAATAACTTTTGCATACGGTATCCAAATCCTACGTTTTTTGGTGCGTTGGAACATGCTTTCACTTGCCAACAAGACTACATAAAAATTTAAACTAATTAATAGCAGGAACTAGGCTCAGTATGAATAAGTGGCGCTTTTGGGTGTACCTACCTTAAAAGAAATTTTTTCTGGGCAGTGATGAAGTTGGAATGGGGTGGGGCCCAAGCTATGCGAAAAAAGCTCAAGGGTGTGTGTTTAACATCTCCCGTAATCACCCCAAAAAATCCCAAGAATACACATTAGAGGTGTTTAAACTAGCATGCAAGACCTCCCCTTTTTCACACAAAAATGTGAAATATCTACACTTTTGTCATCCATTGGACACTTGGGTTGGTTGGGGCTGGCTTATGTGTAAAGCCCAATAGGCAAAAAAAATATTAACCCTTGAAAGATAGACTGTTGACTGTGGAAATCATGCATTTTGATATCACGTGACATCATCTACTTTGAAAAAGCCAAAAATATTCATTGGAAGTCAAAGTATTGTGGAAGATCTTTCCTTTCCACCCCTAATACCGAGGATGAAAAGTTGCAATTATGTCTTACAAGGAAAGATTCTTTCTCATTCAAAGGATGCCAAATGTCCACATTGGCATTTAAAGGTTAACCCCTAAAGGCCCAAGAGTCCCCTCGGGGGACTTTAAGAATTCGAGCAGGTATTTGTGACTTCAATTTTTAATGAATTTTCTTGAAATTTTTACATAAGATAGAAAAACCGATTAGCTCTATGGGAATATTATTTTTTTTTCAATTGGTGACCGGGAGCAAAAGTTATGCCATCTTAAACATAATTTTCATGTCGCCGGGCAGAAAAAAAAATCTACAAAAACTTCAAAATTAAAAAATTAATTTTTTTTTTCTTATAGATTTTATTTTTGTCTACAAGTGAAGCTTTGATTCATTCCATTTGGATTAGTAATGTGAAAGTTATGAACAATCTTGTTTTTCGGGCAATCTAAGCATCTTCTTGAAAAAATAACTTATAGGATTCATTTGTGAATGCAATTTTCACAATTTTTCAAAAAAAATTGTTGGACAAGGTTGATTTTGTTTGTTAGAACAATCTCACCATTGGGATTATTGTGTTTTGATTCCATCTATGAGATATTTGCAATTTAGTTTTTCTTTCAATCTTGGACCTACATCTACTTGACAATTTTTTAAAGAATGAAAAAAAAGTCTTTATTTTGTGAATTTTTTTTCCTAATCTCTTAGCTCAATTTCTCAATAGAAAAAAATTTAAATTCAAGGTCTGCAGTGCAAAAAAATTACATAAATGGAGGACAAAGTCATTTGAAGTTGCAAACTAGAGTTTAAAAAAACTTTGTTTTCCAACTTTGAATGCTCATATCTTCCTATCTATACGGTCAAACTTCATGAAATTTTCACCACATGATCTTAGTTAAGTAAAGTACAAGATCCTATGGTTAGATTCTAAAATTTTAGTTTTTTTGTTCTTCATGGATGAATGGAGCAGAAATGGCAGTTTTGAGTGGTTTTGGGTTGAAAAACGGCCGTGGGCCTTTAGGGGTTAAAAGACAAAAATAGTTCTACTATTCATTGATGAGTGTGGAAGAAGAACAATGAGTTTCCCTGATATTGATGCATTTCTCTCTATAGAAGAAAACATAAAAGTGCTTTCTATATTCCGATATGGTGAATGCATCTACTACCAATATATAAGGAGACCCTTTAGTATCTATGGCATTCTTTTAGGTTTTAAAATATTGATCAAATATTCATATTTGATATACATAGAGAGAGAATAAATCTACCATTCACTATACAAATCCAAGAACCCTATTACCACATAGGACGCACACTCAAAATTTCATGTCATCGCACAATGACTAACTTACACATTTTGCAATAAAGAGTTGCAAGAAAGTTTTAAGTGAATTTCAGCCTCATTGCCTTGGAGTTGCAATAAAATTTGTTTGAAGAAACCTATATGAACTCTGTTTTTAAGGTGAATCTTAACATGGCATTGAATAACCGTGTTGCCAAGTTTGAGATTGCAAGTTTCTATTTTCTTTTGGAGAGGGATTTGAAATTCCTCTGCACAGTGATTGGCAATTTTACTGTAGTATATTTCCCATATACTTTGAGAGAGAAAATCATTTTCTGAAGCAGGCAAGCTGTGGCCCACAGGTGTGAGCATACTGTTAAATTTGGGATAGAACAGGCCGTTTAACTGAACATCATTTACTTCTCAGTCTCCTGTGTTTATATATACTGGACACTAAATCCTCCAAATGAAGTGGTCCTAGCGGAGTAAGTTTTGGGTTTTCCAGGGTAAAAGTAAAAAAAAACAAAAAACTATTTGTGTGCTGTGTCTAGGGTGTATTTTTGGATTTCTTCCATAAAAATTTGGGGTCTACAGTGGAAACATCCAAAACCATCAAAATAAGGAATTCAGCATAGTTGGAGGCAGAAATTTCTAAAAATGATATTTTCCAAGTATTAGTGAGTAAATTCATGAATATTAAAAAAAAAATAGATTTTTCAGCTACAGTACGTAATTTCTACAAATTTTCAAAGTGTTGGCTCCCTGGACCTATGAAACTATCCTATAGGTGCCCCCAAAACTGAACCCTGCGAAAATGAGCACTCAGTCAACCAGATTTTTCTATGTGTCCTTCAATTGCGTCAACAAATTACAATCACACATGTGGCGAACAAATTAAGGGAACTCTAATGACACATTTAAGTGAATCTACTGTCCATTGCAAGGAACAGGCTCAGGAATGGGTGGTTTTGCCCTTAGCTCTGATTGCAAATCTGAATTCAGAATTTGCAAAACAAAATTATGTGCAAAAAATTAAAAAAATTCCATCCTGTGTTTTCCCTCAAGGTAAATCCACCCTGTTGGACCCACTTCATATGGAGGATTTAGCGTCCTCAGATTTCTACATTATGTATTCTGCATGTACCTGTGGATATGTATATAATCCCCAGTTATCATTTCATTCCATGTAGGCCCTTTACGGGGCCAAGGGAGGGAGGGAGGGCCACCTACAGTAGATGTCTGAAATGCAAAACATGTGAGCAGGAGGCTTCGCTTCAAAGGCCCCTCCGGGCTGCTTCTACAAGGACCTCCAGCACCGAGTTTACTGCAGTCAGTCACTCAGGGACTCAGTTCAGTTGGTACAGCCACCACAGACCTAGAGAGGCTCAAGACAACATCAAAGATCCCCTTGGGAAAAGAAACCGAACATTTGCATTAAAATAAAACAAAATGAAGTAAAATAAAATAACCCCTCGAAACAAGACAAACTTCATAACATTCAGTAGCATTAGTTGGCACTGCCTTTGGAGGGTGTGGAATATTCGACTCCCCAACAGTGTTTCATCAATAACTACTAAAGGAAGTGGACAGGTGGGGGATGGAGAGGCTAGTGGGGTGTGGAATATGTTACATTCTTCACTGTAAAAGAAAGGCAGTGCCACAACATGGTATAGAATGTTATGTTCTTTCTTGGGGGCATATTGTCTGCTAGAGAATGATACCTACCCTTCTCTGTGCATCCAATGGATGAAATTATGAAATTGCAACAACTAAAAATCTCAGGTATGATGTCAATGTGACAATCAGGGTGTTTTTTTGGCTTTTTGGTGTCAGATTGCACTAGAAAAAATAATCTAGCTAAAAAACACCCAAAAAATGTCAAAAAACTTGAATGAAATCACCTGGCAACTTTGAAATTAAAAAAAAATTAAATGAAACCACCTAATTGTGGATGAAAACCTTACTATACTATACATCCAATAAGTGGATGAATGTTGCAATTTGGAGCATCATTGTAACATTTTATATTGCCACTATGGCACTTCTTCAAAAATGAAAAAAAAAAAACCAAAAATACTAGTAGCCAGTAGGGGGGGGGGGGGGGCACGGCACTCCCAAAGTCCTCAGAATTCTTCAAGAAAGAGTACATGGTGCACCGGGAGCGAAAGGTGGACGTGAAATTCTTAAAGAAAACGGAGTGCCGTTTCTTCTTCTCCGCGGGTGAAGAAACAGCGTTTTTGAAAATTTTCTTCTAGAATTTCTTTGAAGCCCTCGACTTGGCACAAGTATTGGAGCTCCCAACCCAGCTATGCAAGCCAGAAATTCTTGCGAAATCGTTGCAAACGGCAGAAAGGGGTGTCACGGCTCCTCCACTCTACGGCTATTTTCATTGGCTCCCAAAAAATCTCACCAACTTGGGTTTCCCTGAGAAATTGAGTTTCTCTGAGGAGCCGTGACACCCCCTAGTGTTCGATTGTCAGATGAATAAATTGATGAATTTCCATCCATTGTTGTTCAGTTCCATGTTTTCATGCATGCTCCTGGATATTAATAGCAGCCAGCTTCATCACTTCCAATCAATCAGTTGGTCGCTTTTGACATAGCCATCATACACGAAATGCAAATAACTTACTGCGTTGAAATTTTATTATTTTTTTAAATGCAAATCCTCAGGGGTTCAGACAGTTGTCTGATGGATATTTGACAAAGACGGGGACACTTTTGCACATCTAAGGTAGGGTCATGGACTCATGGTGTTGTCAACTTCTGTTAGATTCATCAGGACTCGTTTCTGACAAGGTGGGTGTGGCCGTGGGAAATCATTGATGAGCCCCATCAGCAGGGCGGCTTTTGGGTGTTTTTTTGTTTTTTTTATTAAAATTTTTGAACAGATGGGACAAGCTTTGGGTTCAATTTTTTAATGGGACCCCGCTCCGGTCTCCAGTGGCTGCAGAGGCAGTGCAGATGGACACGTATGATATGCATTGCGGACTTGGGGAAATGGGCACAGCCGTACAGTCCCTCCAAGGAAGTCTTTTTTTAAACCTTGATGAGGAGGATAAAACAGCATCAGTGCGGGAATGGATGGTCTTTAGTTAAACAGCAGCATCTGACGAGCTGGCTGGAGGATGCTGGAGGGTGACGAGGGAAGTACATACTGTACTTTCTTTCAAAACTTTCTTTCAGAAGTCTTCTATTAGATGCTTGCTGCGACTACTAGCTTTGAAATGTCTAAAAGCCAGCTTCTATGTGAGCCGGGCCGGTGGAGGTATTTTGGGCTTCTGCCCACACCCGGTAAGGTAGGTACACCCAAAAGCGTCACTTATTCATACTGTGCCTAGTTCCTGTTATTAGCTAGTTCAGATTTTTATGCTGTCTTGTTGGCAAGTGAAAGCATGTTCCAACGCACCAAAGAACGCAGGATTTGGATATCGTATGCAGAAGTTATTAATGGTCAAAGTTTGTTTGTGAAAGCGCCATCTACAGCCTCTGAACATGACTGGTTTTGAAAATGTATGTGCACTGTAGATGGTGCTTTTAGGAATAGGGCACTTTTGGGTGTACCTACCTTAAGCTGCTCATCCAAACTCCATCGATTAAATGATTAGGGTCCTGCCATGTGTGAAGGGGTGCGGCACTTTACAACTTGCCTTCCAATTCTAGCAAGTTACCCAATCGAATAAGTTACACCCTTCTCTCTTCAAATAGTCAAATGACCTTCTCCCGGAGGTTATAAAGTAGAATCGTGACCTTCCTTCTTAGATCAAGGGACTACCGATTGATCGGTTGAACTCAAGATGCACATTTCTCGTTCCCCGACGTCGGGCAACAGAGGCTTCACCGACCCTAATCCTAAACCAGCTTCCATGCAGAAGAGCCGGGGAACAGTTTGTCTAGTAGAACTTTTTCTACCGGCCCGACCTGCATCGCTAAGAGCATCTTGTACAACCTTTGAAATATCAACCTCTTCAATTCAAATCTGTCTAATTTAGAGGGGATGGCCACTTGGACTTGCAGTAGGACAACTCATTAAAATGTACTTCCAATCAATCACAAGTCACATAACTTGTACAAGCGAAAAGTAATTTATCATTTATTATGACGACTTGCTAATCCTAAAAGAAAATATCGCTCATAGAAGGATTAGTGACCCCTTCAAATACTTCTAATTTTGTTAGGCCAAAGTAAAGGTAGAGGCTCACAGATGCTAAAATTAATTGCTTATCATCCAAAAATTAGAGAGTTTGGGGTATTTTGAGAGTTGTAGGAGATGTTCAAAGGAAACATAAGGTAGGCAAACGCAATACCAACTATTGATCTAATACGTGATCTACTTGTAAGACCCTCATTGATTTCAAGGAATTCTTTGATTGTGAAAATAACAATAGAATAAAAATCAACCAATGAATGATTGATTTGAATGCAAATCCAATTCTTGTGTTTATATTTTTGCGTAAATATGTTAGAATTCATTTTAGAGAGAGACCATAATCAAATGTTGTTACTTTATACTTGCTTGTTGTAGAATTCAAATTGTGTATAATTATTGAAGGCGACTTTAAGATAATTGTAATATTTCATTTAATTGTAGACCTTTTCTAAAATCAACACAACTATGGATCCTTGCATAAAATGAATGGCCTTTTAATCATGAAAGTCTAGGATCGTATCTTTAGCACTTTGAAAATTCACATGTATCCATAAAAGAATTAAAGAAAGAATCTAGAAAATCATCTTTCAACTTCTAACAAGAAACCCTCCAAAACTAAACAATTTAACATTAGAAGACGTTGAGGCCCAAAATGATCACATACTAATAACTTTCAAGATTCGTGCAAAAACGGAAAATGTTCCTATCCCCCTATGAAGATATGTTGTTTGTTTGTTTGTTTGTTTGTTTGGATGTTTGTTTGTTTGTTACGTTGAGATCTTCCGGACCGTGAGTCCCCCGGGTGCATGTTTGGTACCGTCGGAAAGCCCTCGGCGAGGAGGGGTGTACAGGCTTTGATTCATGGTGTTCCAACCTACAGCATGAAAGTTATTGAATTTTGAAGCTTCTATACATTAAAAAAATTAGACCGTGGCAACGGCATGGGCCACCCTAGTTGATATGTAAATTAGATGATTCATGACAAAGTACATTAGGATGATGTATCTTTTCTATTGAGGGGTTAACAATGCTCCATTGCTTCATCGAACGGAATTAGGTACAGACTGCCCTTCGTCCATCAACGCTCCGTCCGTCGTCCTCGAAAAGGGCTCGAAGTGACGGAACAGCTCTTTTGAAGCAGCTGCCAAATCACCGGCCCAATCCTCGCCACACTCCAATGCGTGCGAAATAGAACGGGCCCATCCCCCCCGTACGGAAAGAACAGGGCTTCCACGTGCCAAACCCTCACAGGCCATCCCGTCCTGACACTCCGATGAGAATCCGGGCGATGAACGTGGCCACCGGCCACCTTCCGTCGTCCATTGTCCGTCCGCCCGTCCCTCTCACGCCGCCTTCTCTTCTCTCTTCTCCTCTACGCTCCTCTCCCTCTCCCTCGATTACGTGTCTCGAGTCCTCCGCCCCTGGACCCTTACATAACATGAGTCTGCGCGCAGCTCTGTTGCATTTTCAAATTCCATCGCCGTTTCACGTACAAGTCACGGCACTTGAAGGATCGAGATCCATGTACAGGCAGTCCGGATTTCCGGAAGTACGCTAGCTTCTTCTTCTTCTTCTTTTCTCTCTCTCTCGGTGAGTCCATTCGCGCCAATTTTTACATACTACTGTTTAGTAGCTCATGGTTGCTGCAACCGACAGGGTTAACGTACCGCAATTCCCCGGACACTTGTGCGTGTTCGCTTGCGAATTGGCAAAAGTTTCGTCGTCGGTCTCTGTTTCAGTTGGTTGTTCTCTCTGTGGAGTTTCAGGTGGAGATTTCTTGTTTTCTTGCTGCGCGGAAACAGGGGATGGTAGCTGTTTTCTTTTTGCGCTCCTAATTTTTTTTGGACGTGTCGTCGCGAATGATGGTTTCGAGTCGGTCTACGATGTGGATGGAACATGGATTTTTAGGTGTAGGATTTTTGATAAACATGTAGTTTCTGGTAATTGGAGAGTTATTAGGTTCGTGTTGAAGTGGTAGATTGGCTGTCGTACGGTAGTGATCTTGTTTACGTTATTTCGTTATGCGTTTGGAGAATTACTCACGAGACTGTAGCTCTTCAAGTTTTTTTTAAATTTTCGGGAGGTTGATGTTTTTGGCTATTGGATCTGCTGCAATTAGGAGTTGGTGCTTAGGACATCGGTTGACATTGACGAGGTGTTTCGTTAATTTCGATCAATTCGGAGGAATTGTGTTGGCAATTGTTCCTGCCAGTGATTTAATTTTGTGACTGAGGACTTATATATTATCGTCAGGGATTCGGGTTTTTACTTCCTGGCTCAGATGTGTTAAGTGAGGTGCGCGTCCGGGTCTGCTCTTGTTGGTGCGGTTACTTTGGCATAGGCTATATGGAAAATATAAGATTTAGAGTCGTAGGTGGAAAAAATATGTGCGCTTTCTTGGTAGCGCGAATCTTGTTGTAGATTCGGGCGAAGTTTTATCCCTTGGGCTCCTCAGCGATGATTTGGAGCGTCGGCCAAATGGACTTGGAGGAGTTAAGGGATAAGTATATATGCTCGCGAGAATACGATTGCGTGAGTATTGATTCTAATATCTGAGTACTGTTGTCTCAACCTCATACAGGTGTTGAAGAATGAGATTTTCTGGAGCGACATTTTTCGTGCATACATCATTGAGAAGGCTTGATTAATGTTCGCTGACTAGCACAGGGATTGGAGGTAATGCCGAGCGATTGTGAGGTCGGCTTTGCAGAGGAGTGGACCTGATCTCGGGTAGCCACCAAGGTTGAAAATCCAGACTTGAAATTGGAGACTCAATGTCGGCGTATCTTCGTGACAGGGTGATGGATGATTTGCAGGTGTTATCCCTGCTCGAGATGAAGCCTGATACTGAAGAGTTCTTCTCTTTATACCAGATTGTTTTTAAAGGGTTATTAAGGAAGAAAGTGATTATTTGATGCGCCATAATTTTCAATCGACTTTAGCATCAGGATACGAAGTGCTACTGTGACAGAAGGAGCCAGCAGTACAATTTTGTTGGCATCTAGACTTGGCTTACTTGTCAATCTGAAGAGTAGGGTGAGTGCGTGGGAACAATCTAGCACAATTTGCCTCGGAAGCTGTTACAAGTGGAGCGTGAAGAAAGATGGGACACGAAGAGCCAGGAACGCCGACGTTTTACTTGTACATTGTGATCGTAATTGGATTGGTTCTATTTGCCGGCTTGATGTCAGGTCTTACACTGGGTCTGATGTCGCTCAGTTTGGTTGACCTTGAGGTTCTGCATAAGTCTGGAAAGCCAGCTGACCAGAAGCATGCTGGTATGTACTATGCCAAATTTAATTTCTTAACTCATTCTTGCTCTCCTCTAGACTTCGTGGCTAAACAGTTATTTTTTCTCCAGGCATGTACGCCTGTAAATATTCAGCTTGGGTGATCCCTTGTGGCGGTGTTTACTATGATCAAGGGGTGGTTAATTGATTTCTTATTAAATTGTGATTTGGATTCGCTAACTCTTTAACTATATTGAGAATCTTTGTGGATTTTCTCGTCAGGGAAAATTCTTCCGGTGGTGAAAAGACAGCATCTTTTGCTCTGTACTCTTTTGATTGGAAATGCACTGGCCATGGAGGTACGCTGTAGCGAGTGGCATGGGCACTTGTTGAAAATAAGCTAATTAGCTGATCTGTGAAAGGGGACCATGTATTCTTTCAGGATTGTGTACGTCGTAGGTCTTGTTTCTGTATTTGTGGTAATTTGATTATGAGGTTACTCAATTTACGACGTCTGCAGCAAGGATCTGGTCGTTGCACTGCCTGGTCATCTCACAGCTTCTTGAATATATTCGATCTGCAGGCACTCCCGATTTTCCTCGATTCATTGGTCCAGGCGTGGGCTGCCATTCTCATCTCTGTGACCTTGATTCTTCTATTTGGCGAGGTAAGTCAGCACATATAGTCTCCCTCGTGCCTGTCCTAAGTTCTCATCATATTACGAGGCCATTTTATTCACTCAGGGCTCTCACACCTAAATCTTGCACATTTACTTGAGCTTAAATTTGAATATCAAATGCAGTATCAACCAAAGTGGACTACTTTTTTAAATATTCCATAATCATATTGAATAAAACATTTCATTTTACCAACTTTTAGCGCATCTTCGTCGGGATTTGTGAAGTGTGAATAGGAAAGTCGGAGGGTTCAGGTGAGTCCGGT
Organism: Thuidium tamariscinum; assembly: GCA_947034885.2. NCBI lineage: Eukaryota > Viridiplantae > Streptophyta > Bryopsida > Hypnales > Thuidiaceae > Thuidium > Thuidium tamariscinum. Next base: position 13,457,564 of record OX344751.2, read on the forward strand.
CGTTTAAGCGGCCGCCAACTTTAAGGGCAAGGTGAAGGGTGCTTGATGACCTTGCCATTAGACTGATGTGCTCGCAATGCATAGCATCCGGTTAATGCGCTGTGGTCGATATCCTGTGTTTGACTTCAGATAATACCTCAAGCGGTTTGCTCTCGATATGGATTGGCCGTTGGATCCGCTATGTCTCCAGTAGTGCGCATACTTCTTGTGGTTTTCTTCCCAGTCTCATATCCAATCAGCAAGGTACGCTCGGACGGCTAGTCTAGAATCGTGCGTTTGCGTCCAGCAGTCGCCAGCTGTCTTTGTTAAATACTACGGCTGTTTGCAGCTGCGGATCCTAGACACCGGCATTTGGGATCAAGAAAGCTGAATTTTAAATGAAAGAGATCAGCATGCACACTTATAATTGATACTGATTTTCATAGAGTGTATATCTTTTTCTTTGTGCTTGTTAATGTTCTGATATCGATTGTTGTTGATTGTTCAGCTGCTTGATGCTATACTCGGAAAAAAGCATGGATCTCTCTTTAGGCGTTCCGAGTTGAAGACACTCGTGGATTTTCATGGTGGCGAGGTAATTCGTCTTTTCAATGTTTCCATGCAACTAGGGGTGGTAGAATCAGGCCGTGCGTGAAATTAGGTTTGTTTACTTCCATACACAAGCAGTTGTTTTTGAAAATGACATTGGAATCAGATAGTGCACTTGATTTTCCTATTATTCGAAGCTTGGTGCGGATCATCTACATCATGATCGTGAATATGGTGAATGAACCTCCTCACAGTTTTCATTTGTCATGTGTTTTCCTCTACCCTCACGCACCCCTCATCATGGGAAATGTTTTTAAGTTTTCTCGTACGTGACATCGATGTCGCCGGATGCATTGAGTTTTGCTACTGAGGTCAAGAGAGATAGTTGTGCGTTAGAATTAAACTAGGGTAGTGAGGAGTTCTTCAGAATATGTATGTTTTTCTCCGAGAGCAGGTTGTGATGGTTTGAAGTCGCGTTGTTTGATCTCAAGTCTGTATGCTCATTAAGCTTACCTGTCCCCGTTCTTGAGACGATGCTCATTGCTGTGAACACTAAGGCACTCTTACTATGTTGACGTGGTGTTGTGAGTGGACTAATGAGTTCAATTTCTCGCGAGTTATTCAGGCTGGAAAAGGTGGAGAGTTAACTCATGACGAAACAACAATCATTGGTGGAGCTCTTCAGTTGACAGAGATGACTGCTAAGCACTCAATGACACCGATTGAGGATGTTTTCGCATTGGATGTGAACGAAAAACTTACCATGTAAGCTATCACCAGATCAGCTTTTCTACTTCTTGAGAAGCATTTTTAGACGACTCAAATTCATTATTTCTAGTTTCCAGGCTGCTATTCTATAAGTAGTAGGTCGTGGAGATTGAGAAAATGATTTCCAGATAGTGCCTATCCCTCTTTTTTTAAGAATAATCTTTCATTATTAACTTGCGCTCTTCGTGGTGATGTAGGGAGACGATGAGGAATATCATGGCAAGAGGGCACAGCAGAATTCCTGTATTCGCTGGTGAAAAAAACAATATCATTGGCCTACTACTTGTACGGAAAATGCATCAGAACCAGTTCACTAGCATTACTATTTAGCAATTAATTGTCCATTTGTCCCGTCTCTACTGTAAATTGTAAAATGCAAGTATAGATTATATATATTCCCTGATATATTTTGTCCACGGGACGTTTTTTAGTAGATACTTTATCCTCGACATGGTGATCATTCGAGTTTCTATGTGTAGGTCAAGAACCTGTTAACCCTGCATCCTCAGGACGAGACTCCGGTGCGAAGCTGCACTATCAGGAAAATCCCCAGGTACTTCAACTTTCTCTGATTTTTGGTATCCCAGACACCGGTAGCGAGTAGCGCCGTGTTTTATCTAGAACGATGCGTTCAAGTTCGACGTTAAGCAAAATCAAATTGCTATCTAGTAGGGTACATGATCATGTTTTGTAGACAGTTGCCAGCGCGTGAGGAATTCAGTAAAGTTTATTCCCTCAAATAGAGTCTGTGAGGTTTTTTCCTATTTTCGCAGATACTGGATTGTACATCGGATCTGACTTCTTAAACTTGGGATTTGTTAGGGTGGCCGAAGATGAGCCATTGTACGATATTCTGAATGATTTTCAGAAAGGCCATAGTCATATGGCTGTAGTTGTTAAGTACAATGGGGAGAAGACCGAATCTTTACAAGACTTCCGTAACAGGCAACTCAGAAGTTTGCGCAGCGCAAAATTCGCACTTGAAACCTCTTCTTCACGACGTAAGTACTGATTTGATGCAGAAATGTGAGACGTTTTACATTGCGGGGTGCTATCCTGTGATACATAACCTACTTCTGGCAGTTGGAGCTTCCCATGTCGATCATATTTGCAATGTCGCTGAGGTTAAACGTTAGTTATTTGATACGAAGTGTTTTGCAGCCGCAGGTGTGGTCAAAGTTGAGAAATCAGATGATGTTTCTATTGGGATTGGGGAAGGCTCTACGAACAAAAAATTTGTACAAAAGAGGATTGTTGAGAATGGACATGGAGATGAGGTGAGGGTGCCCATTTTAAAACTGAACGACGAAGTTACACGGGGCCAGTTGCTTCCACAACGGACATCCAAAAAATGGGTGAATTCTGTGGACAGAGATGTTTTACAAATCGGTGATGGATCTCTGCCAAGCTATGCAAATGACGAGGAGGTTGTGGGCATCATTACTATGGAAGATCTCATAGAAGAACTCTTACAGGTTGAGTCTTAGCACAGTCTCATTCACTCCTGTTTCTCATTTCGCATTAGCATTCTCAGCATAGTTATATGATTCTCATGACCGAATGAAGTACGCATTGTAGATTATTTTGAGGAGTTTACTCCTACAGTATAATATTTGTTTGGATGCCTTAAAAGTACTTGCTTTGAGAGCTCATTGCAGTTCCAGGAGTGAGGGTAGGTTTGCTTGGTTCCGTGTGTTTGGGGTACTGACTGAATCGGCGTCGTGAAATTTCTCAGGAGGAGATTTTAGATGAAACGGATGAGTACGTGGACATTCACAACAAGTAAGTCTTTGCTTGTTGCTCACTTCTCTCTTCGTCTGTCTTCAGTTTATTTTCAAGCTCTGAAATGAGTCCTTCACGTACCGTTGTGTAGACACTGCTATTGATTAATGGGCGAGAGAATTTTTAGTCATCTGCTATTTTAGGGGGTCTGAGCTGTCTACCAACTGCAACCTCGAGCGAGCTTGTTTCTTCTCTGGATTAATTTCTTTTGCGTGCTTGCAGGATCCGGGTCAACATGCTTCCACCAGGAGTAAAGAGTCCCGAGCCCCAATCACCAGTCTCAGCAGCAATGGTCTCGCCCGAATTGGGAAGCACGCTCAGGAACATTCCTACTTCACCGGCGTCTACTGCACCAAATACTCACAATGTGACACCTGCCAACTCCGTTTCTCCCTGGACATCACCGTCTGTGTCACCGCTGTCAGTTTCCATAGCCCCGAGCTCCAAATCTGACAGTCACCGACATTTAGGTTCTTAGAAAGTACGATCTTTGACTCTCATTGAATGTGCTCATTAGATGAGTGATATGACAATGCAGACAATCTGAATTCTTGTAGACTGAATTTTGATGCAAAGCTCAGTGCATGTGTATCGTGCTGAGCACAGATGGAGTTGAAGATTCGTAGTCTTTTGTGTTTAATGTTTTGTGCGTTTAGTTTGTGTTTGTTTTACATGTGTTACGCAATAACTGAAGACTGCTACCTTGGCCTCGAGGATGTTTATGTGTAAGCTCTTATGATCACGATAGTAGAGTTTGAGGATTGAATTAAGTCCCTCGCCTGGACTTCTATATCCGGGGTGATATATTCTTACTGTGAAATATCCGAGCTTTTGATTTACAAAGATTTCCTTCATGTGCGAAGGATTGTAAACAATTGTAGTGTATCGACAGATTTTACTTCAATATTGTGTTTCCTTGTCATTAGTTTTGAAGATTTTGTGATGTTTGATTGAACCTTTTGTTGGTGAGCTTAATCCCTAAAAGCCCAAAGGTTTTTTGGGTAAAAGACACCATTGCTTTTTAAGTGTTATGAATCTAAATGTCATTAATGTATAAAATTTTTAACCATACAACCTTGTAGTGCATTGTTGGATTGGCAGTTACTGCTACTTTTTGGTACATTGTACATTTAAATTTGGGTTTACTACACTTGGCATGTTTTTACAGGTCAAAGAATTAAAAATTAAAATAAATAAAATAAAATTTGGGTGCACGATCACTATGCACCCAAAAATTAATTAATTAATTAATTAATTTAAATCTTCATTTGCCTCCCCCTCCCCCTCTCCTCTTGTAATTTTTTGAAACCAACTGATTGATAAACATTATGGGACAAGTTATCATGTATTTGTATTCATATTTGCATTCGTATGTGGACCATATTTGGTATGTATCCATATACATCGTATAATATATATAAAGTATCCATATCCATATCTGAACGGTTCAGATTAAATCTTACATGATCAATGGCTTGGGAATTTTTGAGAAATCAACGGTGATTATAAAGGTAAGCTTTTTTTTTTAATCAATGGCTTGTAAATTTTTTGAGAGAAGAAGGGGGGGAAAATTAATTGACCTAGGTGGTATGCTACTTTTTGTCACATTGTCACATTGTATATATTGTAGATGAGATGAATCAAATTTAAAATCATTTGACTATATAGGTTGAAAGATCATAATGTTTAGTGTTGAAAAAGAATGTTGAATTTTTTTTAGAAACACACTTAGAGGTCAAATTTGATTTTGAAACCTATTCAAATGAGAAAGTTGAAACTATAAAATGATTCAAAAGCACCAAATAATTACATTGGTGAAAGAAAATATCATTCAATTAACTCATTATGTTAGTGTAATGTTTTTGAAATGTCAAAAAATAGCAAGAAAAGTTTCAAAAACATATTTGAGATTGAACCTCCTACTAAAGTGTTTTTATCACTCATAACTTCTTGGAATGATATGAAATTTTAGCCACACAAACTAGACTAGTATATGCAACTTTTCTTCAAAAAAAAATTAGAAACAAATATTTTATAAGAAATAATACATAATTTCTTGGAATGATATGAAATTTTAGCCTCACAAATTAGACTAGTATGCACAACTTTTCCTCAAAAAAAAATGAACATTGTATATATAAGAAAAAATAAGCTACAGAAGTTTAGTATTATAGGCCAAAAATGTCAAGATTTGAACTTCGAATAGTTCCCAATCATTCAAAATAACTTGGATTGACATGAAAATTGATCTCAAATAACTTAATCCAACAAATTTTATTGAAAACAAATAGTAGATGAAGGAGATACAAGCCCGTGAAGTTGCAACCATCAAATGTAGTTTGAAAAACTCAAATTGAACCTATGAATTTTGATTGGCTTCTTAAAAATCAATACATCTTGGATTGATCTAAAAATTTTACCACAAGCTAGAAGAGAGAGTACAAATTTACCAATAAGTTTTATTGAATTTGGATATTGGATGCAAAAGTTACAACACTATAAATTAAACTTGAAACTATATGATGACACTTTTGGTCTCCTAGAGTGTTTAGGGATTAACTCTATGAAGAAACATTGATTACTACAGAAATCATACTTGTGATACATTGTGAATCACCAAATGGTTGAACAATACAGATTGAATCAATGAATAAGGGATCAAGTGACTAGTATAAAATTAATGCATTGGAGTGAAATTTGTAAATTACTGACTTGATTTCAATGTTTTTGGATGTAAAACCAAACAAAAAAACTAGGAGCATAGAAAATGAACTACTTTTAAAAAAAGAAACAATAGCTTTTCATCCTCTTTCCATCATGAACAAGTGAATTTTCACTATCACATACAAGCTCTTGCCAAATCCTAGCTTAGTGGCACGAGCAGCTCAAGGGTACCAATTTGAACCAATTCTTGTATCTAGAATTTGGTATCAACCCTTAACTGCTCAATTGACTATGTGTGGTCAATTTGAAACTTCAGGTCTCGTATCCAAAATTTGATATCAACACTTAATTGCCCAACTAACTACACTGACTCTCAAAACTAAGTACAAAATTGAAATGTTTTCATTCAAACAATCATACCATGAGCATCAATGGATAAAGTCCAAAAAAGTATACACAAAAGTTATAGTGTGTGATATACACTACATTACGATGCAAGTTTGATAAAAAAAACTTAATTGTGATTTGAAAGAAATTAGTTTCAAAGTTAGCCAGGTTTAAAACTTGGTTTTGATTACCTTGATTTGGAATTACTTTATTTTTTGTCAATTTTTTTTTAAGAAACCCAAAATACTTTTCTTGCCTTGGCATATTGGTATATATCATCTCAAATTGTTTTACACAAAAATTGAAGGAAATCCGCATGTACAAAATATAAGAGATGGGTGATTGCAAGAAAGACCGGTACTATTTTGCGTCACACTTTGAATGTCAAAGTTGTTATTGATTATAACTTTTAAATTATGAACCATGCTAACTTGAAATTTTGACTAAAGATTTCTGATATGACAACAATCAAATTCTTTATTTTTCAGAAATTTTCAAAAATCATTTTATAATTAAATTTCAATTAAGCTAATTTGTCACACTTTGCGGTTTAGGGGTTTTTAGTACTGGGGAGCATCCAAAATTAATGATCTAAAGCTGAAATTTATGTGGCCTATTCCCATACTAGATAGGCATGTTTCTACTAAAGGAATTCTCAAAAATCATTATTCTCTTTCCTCTACATGTGCGTGAACAAGCTTCCTTTGCGCGCATACTTTTGAACATTTAAGATGGTTTTGAGATCATTCTTTTGGTGAAATCTCTTCATCATAAAGTTATCCCCAATTTCCAATTTTTAGTTTTTTTTTAATTCTTTTTCCTATTTTTTACAAATTAATTTGTCAAAGTACCTATTTTCATGAAAATTTGCACTTTTCTAGTTCTCCTACTTAGAGAATTTTTCTACACTTTTCCTTCCTATAGTACCTTCTTCTTAGAGGTATATACATAAAACATATTTTTTACATTTAAAAAAAATTGTTCTTCTAATTATACAGTACTCCCAAAAATTTCAGCAGTAGTGTGGAAAACGCTACATAAATCAGTCGGTCTTTCTTGCAATGACCCAGATCAACAATTTGACAAACATGCAAATGATGTTGGTTCTTATAATATTTGAATTTTTTTTCTGAATTGAGAGCATGAGATTGCATTAACCATTGCATAGCAAGTATAGGTTGCAATATAGACCATTTTTATATCTTAAACCCTTAGCGCCAAGGGAGCCATTTTGTGGTGTTTGGATGGCCTGAGGGGTCTCTGGAGAGAGAGAAAACGTTTTTTCATCCATTTTTTGCTTGTCAAATTGTTGATCTCAATAGATATTTTACAATCATATAATGTAATTTTAGGTTCAAATTCTTTGTACAAACACTAGTGTTCATGCTACACATATTTGATTTTAAAAAACCCAAAAAGATTTGAACCATCATAAGAAAAATCATAAAAAGAAAACCTCCCAATTTTCTACATGTTGGTGTGATTTTTGGCAATTTTGAATTTTTTGATGATTTTCCTTATGATGGTTTAAATTTTTTTGTATTTTTTTGATCAATTATGTGTTGCACGAATTCTAGTGTTTGTACAAAGAAGTTGAACCTAGAATTGCATTATATGATTGTAAAATATGTATTGAATTCATTTCCCAATTCAACAAATCTTTCAAATGCAAAAGCATTAAGATATAAAAATGGTCCATATTGTAACCTATACTCTCTCTCTCTCTACAATGGCTAATGCAATCTCATGCTCTCAATTCAAAAAAAAATTCAAATATTATAAGAACCAACATCATTTGTATGTTTGTCAAATTGTTGATCTTTTAAATTTTGTAAATGTGAATTTCCTTCACTTTTTGTACACAACAATTTGAAATGATGTATCCCAACATGACAAGGCAAAAAAAGTATTTTTGGAGATTTTTAAAAAAATTGACAAAAAAAAGTACTTTTAAATCAAGGTAATCAAAGTCAAGTTTTAGACATGGCTAACTTTGAAACTAAATTTCTTCCAAATCACAACTAATTTTTTTGTCAAACTTGCATGTTAATGTGGAGTATGTTGCATACTACAACTTTCATGTGTACGCTTTCAGACTTTGTCCATTGATACTCATTGTAGGGTTGTTTGAATGAAAACGTTTTAGTCTCATACTCAGTTTGGGTGATTAATGTATATATTAGATGTTTTGCAAATTGTTATTGGATCTTCCAATCATATTTTTTGCCTTAACATTCTAAAGATTAGATTTGTAAATCTATTATATTAAGTACAAATGGTCACAACCCCTATCACGACCAAATGTCACAAAAACAATCACATTTTCATCCAAAACATTTTTCATCCAATCCATTTTCTCCTGAGTTCAATCAATGTTACACTGCAAGAGGTCTGTGCTAGTTACAATTGAATCCTAGTCTTAGAAAAAGATCGTTGTCAGACTTTGCAAGAATGCGCTCTTCATGAGAGTACTTCCAATGCATGTCGTTCAATTTTTAACTGGAGTCATCATACTCTCGCAAATCAGCACAGAATCTTGAATCCAAATTGAGACCTGACAAGGATAAGACAAACACAGGACAATGCTCCACAGGAATGTCACAACAATTATCAGATGAACCACACCAATATCAGTTCAAGTAAAAATAATTTCTCTCATGTCAAAAGAGGAGCTGCAAATAATTCACCGGAAAGCTTATAATATCCCAAGATTTTGCATCAATTGAAATAGAGGCAGATAATGCCTTCATTCACAATTCTGGATTGGACACACTTGGGATCACAACGCATTTCGGCATGATCCATGTATGAAAAAATAATAAATATATACGGTCGGACCTCATTACGGAGCCCCCAAATTGGGATCTCTCAAAATGCCTATTGAAGTGTGTCTACAAAACAAGGCGAAAACTGTTGAACCTACAAAACAATCACCAATGGAACTTCGCCAAGAATGAAAAACCAATTGCCTGAAGCTACACACCACGCTTACGCTTACGCTCCTATACAAGGAGAAAAACAAACCCGAAAAAACAATTGAAAGGTTCACATTCAAAACCTTGGTACTCAGGAAAAGAGAAATAAGCTTCCTACAATTGCAGCAACAAAAACCCACAACAAGATTCTCAACTGGGCACGCACCCCCGCACTCCCACCCCCTTTGGCAGGAGATGACGACCCAGGCGGCGAGAGGTTTGAGCTCGCGACTGGCATGACCCCTATAATGAAATTACACGTCCCTACAGAAGGGTCTGTGGTGACCACCTGAGCTAATCCTTGGAAATCACAGGCGACGGGGAGCTGGTTGTTGAATTGGTAGTACGTGTTGAAGGCGTAGGAAGCGTTTTGTTGTAGCGTTAAGCCACCGCAGGAGCCTCCCGAGTACAACGGGGTGCAATCTGCGCGCGAACAAGCGTAATCTAAGTTCGCTGGTAACGTAGACAAGTCTGTGGCGCTAGGGTTTAAGATGCACCATTGCTTGGGGTAGTAGGGCACGTTTTGAGCTGCCACGAGCTTGGTCTGCGCGCCATTCGGACTTGCACCACCTGTGCAGAGCAAGGGAAGAAAATCAAATGAGATATGAGAGATCAATGAACAAAAATAAGACGAGAATTGTAATTGAAATTGCCACCATGATCTCTTCCAAGAGAAGAAAAGAAAAGAAGACGTGGGTCCAAAAGAAGCACTCGCTATCTGTGTTTCGTGTGGCCTAGTAAGTAGAACTTCTTATCCAACAGGGTCTTCTTTATCTGAGTCCTCGGTACATATGCACGGTAGGGGTATCCAAAAGGAAGATGACTGAGAACTTCATCAACCTTCAATGTAAGCTAGAAACTTAAGAAACATAACAATGATTAAATCCTCGCTTAGGTCAAGAACAATAGAGGGGACAGAATAAAAAGCAAAAAAAATAGCTGTGAATTGTACCATGAACCCTGTGAACCTAAGTGGACAAAAGTGGTCACTTCCGTATCTATTGAAACAAATCATGAGAAAGATTCTACCAAAAGAAAGCAGAAAATATGCTTCGAGAGTAACCTATAACTCCATTCAACATGACCTCCTTCCTACCGACGTTCTCAAATATCACTCACTTATCATGCATTCAAACTACGTCACAGTCGCATTCTGGGAATCGCGTGACGTCAAAATAAAGATCCCAAGGCATATAAACTTCCAAAGGACACTCTCTCTTCTTAGTTCACCCACACAAGAACTAAACCAATGAATTTCATCCACCTAAAGTTTCAACCTAAAAATTCAATCTTTTTTCCGCACACAAACGCCACAGCTAAACCCTCACAACTTAAACAGATACAACAAAATTTGAAAGAGAGCACCCGTATCGGACTCTCTCTTCAATGACAATTTGGAAAGCACTGCACACTTGCCGCACTATCAATCCCTGGAACACGCTTGTCTCCCATGCAAACTATTCAACATGTAATAGGACTGTCTGCCAAGATTCTCCCTAGAAGTCCCATCTTTTGTAAATACACGTACAAACCCTCACAACTTAAATAGAAAAAACACAATTCAAAAAGAGAGTACAATCCACCCCTTTTAAGGTAACCGTCTCTTCAACGACATTCTGCAACACATTACACACTTCCCACACAAACATCGCCTGCACCACACTAGTCTACCGTGCAAACCATTTGACATGTAATATGAAAGAATCCCAAGCAGTCAACCTTAATGGGGTTAAAGATTGCATACTACTCGTGTCCCCTGCTTGACAGCAATCACAAGAAACGCACTCGAATCAAATACACGGTACCAAAAACCCTAGATTCTCTAAACCGCTAAAACCCTCGCACCTTACACATCAAACAACACGCACTGCAATAAGAGAGTGTACATGCCATACCTGTCAGGTCCAGCGAATATTTCACCGATCCATCAAAGTTGAACACCCCCCAATGCCTTTCAAAGTTTCCGGGCAACGTGCTCTTCGCATTCTCATCCAACAAACTAAACAAATACGCCTCCAGCTTCCCCGGTCTCAACGGCGTCCCCACCCCATTCTCCAAGTGATTCACCAGCTGCTGATTGAACATCTGCGCCAGCGTCACATTCGCGTACTGCGCCCCATCCGTCGGCCACCCAATTTCTCCCACACTGATCTTCATGTTAGGGTACCCAGCACTCGTCAACGCACTTACCAACCCATCGTAACTCGCATCGAACACGTTGTAATAAGTTCTGGTACCATCTGTAATAGGGTTCGCGTACTGTGGATTGAAGAAGGCGTACTCGATGGGGAAGCCCGTGGAGAGCACGAGGGAAAGAAATGGGTAGAAGTTGATGACAAAAGGGGAACCCGTGCTGTCGAGAGCGGCGACGATTTGGAGCATGAGAGGGGCGAGGTCAGAGCGGAAGGTCTGTTGGGAGGGGAGGGCGGAGTTGCTGAGGATGTCGGCGTTGCAAGGGATGACGGCTTTGACGGTGGTGGCGAGACCGGCGGAGGCGAGAGCGGATTGGACGTTCTTGAGCGCGGGGAGAGTGACGTCGATGAATTGGCCGTTGTAGCCGTTGAGGAAGGGCTCGTTGCCCACGGCGACGTATCTGGGGAAGGGATGCAGGATTGTTAGTTGAAGAAAAGATGGGTGGAAGCTTGGAATTAGAATGTTCGAGAGAAGAGGTTGGGTTAAGTGGGGTGTCGGGAGACAAAAAATGATGTAAGTGATAGGTTGTGAAGGTAAGGTTGGCGGAAGAGGAAAGAGGTGCATCTGGTGGGATGAAATTTAAAAATTAGGGCTCAAAATTAGGAGCTAGGAAAAAAAAACTAGTGCAAATGAATGGGAAGCAGAATTCTCGAACGAGATATGACTAGGCTAGCTGAAAGAGGAAATCAACGTATCAATTGGAAATTAGAAGCCCTGAAAGAAGATTCGTTGCAATAGGTAGCCATACGTCTCTTAAAAAAATATTAACCCTGGGCAAGACATATCAAGGCTGCCTCAAGAGATAATCGATGCAATCTGTCGAAAATTAGGACCTCTGAATAAAAGGTTTAGTGCAACTCTCAAAAGAAAAACGAACACCAAAATATGACAAAACCTGACTAACGACGAAACCAATGCATCAATATAGACCCAATCAAAACCTAAACCTCACAATCAGAACCCCCGAAAGAAAATTTAGTCCAATTGGTCGCCATCAATCTCACAACCAAGACACAACAACCAAGGCTGCCGAAACACAAAATCAATGCAACGAAAGGTTCAGGTAAACACCACCTTTACTTAAAACTAGTGCAAATTATGCGCAATTGAGATTCTGAAACAGCATGACAAAGGGGAGGCATCCAACATATAAGTACTCCTATACGTACGTGATATTGACTCCGCCGCTGCCGAGATGCGCCGTGACGTTCTGCTTCACCCACGCAGCGGCGGTGTCGACAGAACCGGCCATGGCCGCGAGCTCGTCATTGGTGATCCCCACCATCACTTCCAGATTGGTGCCCCGCATGGAGCTGATCACGTCGGAGTTCGCGTCGAACAGCTTCACTTTGACGAAGTTGTTGTCCTTGAGCAACTGCACCACGATGCTGTTGGGCAGCGGGTCGCTGGAAATCGTCCCCCAGTTCACGCCCACCTCCGCCACGGCCTGACCCAGGCAAAACAGCACCATCACCACCACCATCGCTCCGACTGCCATAGCCATGTCACTAGACGACTCCTACTAACTACGATTCAATAGCAAACGCAGCTGGATCGATCACACGGGCCACATGTATGCTGCTGCTCCAATTAATCCAAGCTCATCACCCCCAAGTCGAGGACCTCACGTCCTCGCTCATTGCGGAGTTCCTCGTCGTCAATCCAACTAAGCTCACCACCCCACGGGGCCTCAAGGATGATCAGTGTGAACAAACTTCGTTGGCGATGGGCCTGGACTCAAAAGTTACGAGCTCAGTTTGTAGCCCCCCAGCCCTGCCTTGCCTGACGAACTCTGCATAAGTATCTGTACCCAATTCGCCCCAGTCTGAGTTGCTGCGAACGAGCTCCGCCTTGGTTGAAGGAAGGTGGAGCTTCAACCTTGTGGCGGAGCTCTGTAGGAAGCCAATGCCAGTGAGGAGCACGGAAGCCCTTCAATTGGGATCCTGGGAGGAGGGGACGGAGCGCTGGAGGAGAAGAAAAGCTGGAGGAGGGACGTTTGCGTTGCGTTGCCTGGCCGGGCCGGGCCTGCAGACTAGATGGAAGAGCCGAGAGCCTCTTTTTCGGCTACCCCTTTGGCAGGATGCGAGCTGCCTCACTCTGTCCGCTTCTGCTGCTTGCTTGCCAGGTCGGTACCTTCCCCAGTTCCCCAGGGCCTCCAGTTCCCCAGTTCCCCAGACTGCGGATTTGCCGGTCTTCCTGCCAGCGTGCCAGTTCCATGTTCTCGATTACCCTGGCTGCAGGGGTTCCCGGACAACCCCCAAATGGGATCTACGACCCCCTTCCAGGTCACGACCTTCGCCACATGGCGCAGGGAGATTGGGAAGAGGGAGGGTGGTTGAACGGGGTACCATCCTCAATTCCTCAGCATCCTCCGTTCATCACTTTTGGAGTGATCTTTTTGTCAATCAAGGCTTGGAGGAAGGAAGGGAGAATTTATCATGTCCAAGAATCCACTTCATCGTACATGGGTCAACTAATTATTTAGTTTATGATTCGGTCAAATCACAAGAAAGGATTGTTCACTATAATAGACATGGTAGTGTTTGGGCATTGATTGAAGACAAGTGTCAAAGCTCGGTGCTCAAAGTCCATATTGACATCAATCTCATGCCAGCATAGACCTTGGACAATATGCTCTGACATTATTCATTCGTATTCAAAGATGAGTTTACTATTAGTGGTTGAATGTCTTAAACTTTTAAATTTGTGAGTACAGTACATCCTAAGTCCTAACCCTCATAAGAATATACTTTAGTGGGCTTGGACGAGGTTGTTTAGAAATGGTAGGTGGTAAGTCCTCACCGAGTCTTGGCATGATGGTATGGAGTTGAGCAAAACTTAATAACTTTGGTGACATCAACTTTAGATACTTTGAATTAAATAGTATTTATGTTCGCCAATTTAACGAGTAGATACGGCTTCTATGTCTGTTGTTGGAGTTTCCATGATATAAAATGAAGACTTTTTTAGAAATAGGTTGTGTTCTCCACACTCCTTTTGTCTTTTTTTAATTCTAAGTATTAGAATTTGTGTCTTCTTACTTTTTTGAATTAGGAGGAGTCTTATTAACATTAGAAGTTGCATTTTCAAGATCTTTTAGTATATTACAATGAATGTGGACTTAGTAAAAAATGTCTTTCTCTATCTATGTTCAAAGTTTAAATGTCAATACAAAACCAACAACATAACTAAATATCAATCAAGTCAATACAAAAATCCTTTTACATTTCATGGAAATCTTAGGCTTCTTAAAGACCTCAAATCGTTCATAATATTTCCAAGTTGGAATCAATCATCTTGGATTGGAAAGGACTCTTGTTCATTTATCTTTCTAGCCTGATACATATGAATTGATGATTGAAACTACATAATTTGGTAAGCTTAAGAATATGGCCCCTCAAATGCATCAAATGCCTAAAAGTCCCACAGTGGTCAAGACCATGCCAAGTCATTAAAAAAATTGAACTTTTTTCATATTTCAAGATCCAAATTTATTTATTTACTTTGCGTAATTCCTAGCTGACAACAACTAGCAGTTCCCTACATAGTTTCAGGAACAGTCCCTGAAACGGCCCTCGGGAGCCTTCAAATCCCTCCTAATGCTTTTGTACATTGAAATCTCTTGTCACTTGATAACAAGAAGATATAAAATTTTATAGTTCACTTGTAGAAATGGTCCAAAGTAGAAAAATTATCATTTTCAAGTGTACCTACCCACCATTCCACTTGTTTGAAGAACTTGTCCTCTCTTTTTCTCAAGCACAAATCTAAATGACTTTCATTAGTTACAAAATGACTTTTTCTAAGATGCAATTAATAGTTACATTTACTCTTTTGCAAATTGAGGTAGGTGAAGTATTTAATGTGGCCATTTGACCATCATGTACTTGTAGATTCAGTTTGTAGTACAAAAATGGGCTAATAAGATTGAGGTGTTCCCTCAATTTTAGGGAGAAGAAGAATCCTATGGCCCCAAGTCCATTTGGAAGGCCCGCCAAGGTTTCATCTCCATTTTTGTCCCGGCCATGACGTCCCCATCCTAGCGTCCACGCCTCAACGTTTATATGTAGCGTCCCCGCCTTGTTGTAGACTCCTTGCATAGTGAATCTTGGCAATAGATTTGATTTCCAATTTGCGATTGAAGTTTTGAGAATTAGAAGGCGTGTAATATACCATTAGAAAGGTATTCAAAACACCTTTCCAATGGTACATTACACGCCTCCAAATTCTCAAAACTTCAACCGCTAAACAAGAAAGTAGTTGACGTCCCCACCCTAGGTTTGCACCCCAGCGTCCCTACCCTATCATAGACTCCTTGCGTGGTGGATCTTGGCAGCAAATTTGTTTTCCAATTTGTGATTGGAGTTTTGAAAATTAGGAGGTGTGTAATATACCATTGAAAAGGTATTTTGAACGTTGCTAAACTAGAATGAAGTTGACGTCCTCGCCCGTACTTTTAAGGTCCACACCTAGCATCCAACCCCTATTGAATTGCGTCCACGTCCAAGGTCTCTAAGTGGCATGAATGTAAATCCACGTGTATTTTTTTACCTTTCCCAAAAGTCAACTATGTGTTGACCACATCAAACGGGTGAGAACTGTACTGAAAGGGTGAATTGGATGCACAAGCATGCAGGCGGTCCATCCATAATGACAACCCTAGTACCATATAGGTTGGCTTTCCTCCCACCATTCCACTTGTTTGAAGAACTTGTCTTCTCTTTCTCTCAAGCACAAATCTAAATGACTTTCATTAGTTACAAAATGACTTTTTCTAAAATGCAATTAATAGTTACATTCACTTCTTTTACACTTGAAAAGACATACGATCGAATCATTTGATAAAAAATTGCAGTAAGAATATGTTGCCAAATCCTTATAAAAATTATTACCAAAAAGAAGGTCAATATTACAAAATTATATGCATACTTCTTGTCAACCATTACATGCCCCTCAAAGATAATCACATACTATTTACCACATGTGAGAGATACAATCTTGGGAAAATTTAGAGTATTGTACCAACACAATGGTCATGCAATGTAATTTTAGACCTTCATTGCAATAAATCAACAAAACAAGTCACACATTGGGTAAGATTAGTTACCAAAACAAATTCTACATCTATAACATAATCATAGGATGTGATTCTAATTAGTATACTAAGACCAAGTCTACTACAAAATTATTCCAAAATTCACATAAACTATTTTATTCTAGCCAACCACAAAAAAATACTAATTAATTCACCATAAACCAAGCAAACTTTAAAGACCATCAAATCATAAATGCATTGAATGAAGGGCCTTCAAATACTATGCATAAATCACTAACTACATCTTATTTGAACCATTGCTTTAGTATTTAATCCAATATCAATTCTAACACAACTACAAATAAAAGACGTACCCACACACATGTCAGCAAACCACCTTACATACTTCTCAACACAAATACACAATGGAATAATAAACTCCCATTTTCATCATCATACAAAACACAAATCATCCCTTACTACTCTCCCTCTCTCAAATACACTGTATACCAAATACCCTACATAAAATGTTACTATGACCACTGATGGCTCATTCCTTTGAATATGAGAACATTTTCTACAATTAAGGAACTAAGCAACAAAATATTATATGCTACACGAAATTCATCATCATAACAAAAACATTGACATTTCAATAAGATTCCCAAAAATACTTCAAGATTAACTAATTAACAACTATACATGTTCTATTTAAAATTCTACAAAATCAATACCCAAATAAACTAGTAGACATATTATTTCATGGATAATATAAGTTCTATCAACCTTATTATCAATCATACTAAGCCTCACACATCATAAAAAAACTACCCTTATAAGACCTTATTCATTGCCATATGGACAATTGCTAAAATACATGCACAATCATTTTGACTATGCAAAAAGTCAAAGTATATACAAATATACAAAGCAATGAAGTAGCTAATAAACTAGCTATAGCAAATTTCAACAAATTCTACCATCTACTCCAACATGTTAATAAACTCACACATCTTGTACCATTCTATTTTTAAAAAGACTTATGGCCACTCTAGAAAACTTCCTACAAACAAACCATCAAATTTCTTAACACTTATCTATCACAAATAAAAATATCAACCACTTCACCCTTCTTCAACAATAGTTTTCAAACATTAATAAATGAACTAACAATGCTAATATAGATGACAAATTGTTCAATAATTTCTCATACAACCTCCAAATAATAGAAATCCAAATTAGTAGACCACACAAGGTTTCAAACTTTAAACCTCACCAATACCAAGATAATAGTTTTGATCAATATTTTGTTTGTTAACCCCTAAAGGTTTTTGACTATGTTTTCACCAAAATTGCTCCAAAATTGTCATTTTTAGGATAACTATCAAATTTTAGAAAAAAAATATTTTTAGAATAATGTAACCATAGGATCTTAGAGTACACTAGTTTGAGAGCATGTACAAAAAATTTCATAAAATTCCGCCATGTAGATTGTAAAATAATAGTGTTTGAAGTTACAAAAATCCCTTTTTTATCACTGCGGAAATCCGGGCAGCTGCACTTCAAAAGGCCACATTTGTATGAAAAATTATTCAAAATGGTTGTTACTCTTTGGATTCATTCTTCAATTCAAGTTGGATACATGCTCAAAAAATTTCAAATCATTTCGAATTGTACAACATGTACAAAAAAAATAGTAAATAGAGAGAAGTAGAGAATGATTCAAAACACTAAATGTTTAACAATTTATTTATTGAATTGAAAAATGCCAATCTCAATGGTTCAAATGTTGTAATAAACATTCTACACCCAATATTTTTTGTTTTTTTCAAAAATATTGAAAATTGAGTAAAATAAAGGACTTCAAAGTTTATTTCAGAGCAGAGAATCCATAACTACCCGCAAACTAAAATTCTTCATAACTTTTGACTCATTAATCCAAATGGAATGATTCAAAGATTTTCACATATGTATAAATCTATAAAACTAATTTCAAATTTTGGTTTCCAAAAAAAGTGATTTTTTCTGATCTGCCCAAATTGCCCGAGTTGAGAAACAAACAACATATTATGCAATAACTTTTCAACCATGTAGTCAAAAGTCATGAAAATTGTTGGGCTTGAAAGATACTCCTCGTCCACACCTTCTATTAAATTTTGGTTCCAAAATATAGAAATCTCTAGTCACATGTACCTGCCCAAAATCGCTATGTTGCCAAAAAAGCACTTTGGTCCTTTAGGGGTTAACCTCAATTCTACCAAAGCAACCTTCTATCTGAACTTAGACATCAAATATTCAATTGCAAATATGCACTTTCCTTCCAATATTAACAAAATAAACCATCACTCTACAACAATATCATACATATTTTATATATAAATGGATGTAGAACTAAGAAAATACACTCAACACAAATATAGATCATCCACACAAATTTACCTAGCTAGTTGCAAATATTTTCTAAAAAAATATCTTAGGATCTTTCCTTTAAACAAGGTTTGTGGTCTCAATGTACAATTAATACAATCTTTCGAATATATTGCAAGACCCTAGATGAACACTCTTTATTTATATCAATCTCAATGAAACTTTGTTCGTTCAATCTCTCTCTTGTACTACAATTTAAAAAGATAAGTATTAAAATAAACCAGCTTGTGATAGGCAAACCATCTATGATATACCCAGAGGGAAATGATCCATTATAGTCTCTCATAAATCCATGACAGTTTTTTCAATACATGATATTTACGCTACATAAGGTTGAGGCAATGGTCACATCAAATATCATGAATGATTGTGATGGAATAAATATCCATTGCAATAGGAACTTCTATCCAAGTTTTGGTGTAAATTCATCACAAGAAGTGACTTTGGAGGGCCTATACTATATTGTAGCCATGTCGGAAAATATTATGATTGTCTTAGGTGAGTAAGGTGACGACTTTTTTTTGGTTTAACCCCTAAAGTACCAAATTGCGGTTTTTTTGGCAACATAGCAATTTTGGGTAGCTCACTACAAATGGAGTTTGTTTTTTTCTTTGAAATTTTCACAGAACATATGTCCAAGGAGTAGCTTTAAGGCCCAATAATTTTCATAACTTTTGACTACATAGTGAAAAAGTTATTATATAATATGTAATATTCTCTACTCAACGGTGTCAGGATACTCAGATCCTTGCCGTCCATGCCCCAATCAAACCCATTCTCAAGGATTTAAAATGGCGTAAATGACCCCAAGTATCCTAGACTGAATTATAGCAGACCATTGCAATGATGCAGTGAAACCATGCACACAAAAAGTCATACAAACATACTTGTATACATTGAAAATGTCACGTGAGAGACAATCCCTCTCCTGCGATTCTTATGGAAGGTGGAGACTAACCGTCCTAACCGCAACTATCCCTAGCTGTTAGGAACTAGTTCATAACAAACGGGTAGCCCAGGAAGCAAAAAAAACTTCTTCAAAAATCACTTTTTTTGAATTTTCAAATTTGTTCCTTAGATTTTTATCTACTTGGAAAGCTTTGAATCATTCCATCTTGATTAATGAGATGAAAGTTATAGGAGTTTTAGTTTGTGGGTAGTTTATTGGTACTTATGGAATCTCTACACTAAAATAAACTTTGAAGTCCTTTATTTTACTCAATTTTTAATATTTTTGAATAAAAACAAAAACATTGGGTGTATATTGTTTATTACAACATTACAACCATTGGGATTGGCATTTTTCAATCCCATAAGAAAATAGTTAACAATTTAGTATTTTGGATCATTTTCTACTTCTTTCTACTTCTTTATTTTTTCCTACATCTTGTACAATTCCAAATTATTTGAAAATTTTCAAGCATGTAGTCAACTTGAATTGAAGAATGAATTCAAAGAGTTACAAACATTTTGGATATTTTTTCATATAAATGTGAGCTACTGCAGCTACCCAGATTTTTGTAGGGTCAAAAAATGGTTCTTTGACAATTCAAACACTAATGTCTTGCAATCTACACGGTGGAAATTTCTGAAATTTTTTCCACATCTTCTTGAACTACAGTAGTGTAAGACAAGATCCTATAGTTACAAATGTTCAAAGATGTGTTTTTTTTCTGAAATTTTGTACTTGCTTTAGAAATGGCAGTTTTGGAGCGTTTTTGGTGAAAACATAGTCAAAAACCTTTAGGGGTTAAAGAGAGTCTGGAAATTCTTTCATGTAAAAAAACTTCAAAATTTCATGAAAAACTAAAATTTCAATTGCTCTCCCCATTTTGCACAGTTATCTGAAGAAGAGAATTTTTTTTTGAAAATTCAAAGAATGCCAAGAGGGCAAACCAGTCATTGCACCTGTCATAAGTTAGCCTGGTTTACTTTAGCAGGGAGTATTTTGAGAAACGTCTCTGCAGTCTGCACTCAATTGGGACTCCATGACCCATTCATTACCAGACACAGATCTTGGATGATTTCATAAGGCTGCCATGCGAATTCCTCACGTGCGAGACATCCTACTGGAGACTGCCACGATTTGATCCATTTAATGCCGCTGTACCACACCGAAACCTCTTTAATATCACCACTTTGAATCTCCAATATCACCCTCTCCACTAAGGTAGACGAACCTATTACCACCCTGATTTGCAATCTGACTATTTTGGGGCCAATTCCAACGGGGGTTCAGATTTTTCTAAGGTAGACCAACCTATTACCACCTTGATTTGCAATCTGACTATTTTGGGGCCAATTCCAAGAGGGATACAGATTTTTCAGAGGTGTGCGCATGTTTCATGAATCAAACCCAAGTGGAATTATAATTTTCTAATCAAAATTATAATTCTTGTGAATTTTTGAAGTGTGCAGCCCTAAATTACAAAAGTGTCCAAGACTAGGATCATGAACACCCTAATAACATCCCATAACCACCTTTTTATGTCCCTATAAGCATCTAGGTATTCACCAATCACTTATAGCCACGTTGCCCTAAATGAAATACCCTAATCTTGTCAGATTTCTAGAAAGAATTGGTTCATTTTTGGACAAATTTGCATGGTGGCATGAGTGGAAAAGGGACCAAATATAGGGTGATGGAAATGGGTTGCAAACAGAATTAGGCTAGTCTACCATACTAGACACAAAAAAATGACATTAGGTTGCCCCACACTAATTTCTCAACATTTGACATTAGTCTATATAAATATTTTTAGTTATTGTACAAGAATGCATATTATTTTTGAATTAGGTGTAAGTTATTCTAATTAGGACTCATAAACTTTCATGTGCACGCGACATAGAATATATATTAGAAATACTAGCTTGTTGATTTTTTCTTCTTTTTTTGAAACAAATGAAACGATACTTGTTGATTTTGACGACTTGTTGAAAGTAACTTTCTTGACATAAGGCAATCTAATTGTTAAGGCGTACAATCTCATTTTCCTATTTTGTGAAGCATACTTCATATTCTTGAAGTACAAAGCACTTGGGATTTAAAAGCGTCCAATCTTAAAATGTGTTTTTTTCTTGCGATGTACAATATAATTGGTATATTTTTTTGGTAAGTAGAATTATCAATGCATCATAGTTTATACAATGAAGCTTACCAAATTTCAATTTCAAAAAATTAAAATTCCATGTTCATAATATTCCAAATTATTTTATTGAGAATAGTTGGTGAATGATGAGTTTTTTTAAAATTTGATTCCATAGAAATGTAGGGAACATCCATATGCACCTCTTCCCTTTAACAAGCATTTCTAGAAACATTTTACAATTCCTTTTGTAGAGATTTTCATTTGAAGTGTCATATGACCAAAATTTTATAAAATAGATATCTTTTGCCCAATCAAAGTTAGGGGTTAGTGTTAGGGTTTTAGGATTTTAGGGTTTAGGGTACATTCTTCCATTGAAAGGTTGCTATTATCTAAGCATAGGTCTAGAATTATGAGCCACAAGCCTAAAGACTATCATCTATGTTGTAGATGTCTATATGTATATAGGAAATTTATTTGATTATAATGTCACTATTAATAAACTACATTAATCTATGTTGTTGTAAAGTAAACTATAGTAGGCTCTTCCTCCAAATCACTCATGATTTAAAACCACCATCTTTAGACTTTAAATATTTCCAAAATCAATTATGTACCTAGGTGGAAAAAACACTTTTAAAACCCAATTTTCACCCTTAAAAACTTTTGCATGTTGTATCCAACTGAATGTCGCATTCTTTGGTGCATTGAAACTTCTTTTCACTTGCCAACAAGACAACATGAAAATTTGATCAAATTAATAATAGTAGTTAGACACAATTCCAATTTGTGGTGGTTTTGCATATACCCACTTTACCCTATTCCAAACCAAATGGGAATGAGTCCATTATGGGCTAAATTACGTTAGTGGTGTACGTTCAAGTTCTAAAATGTACACTTCTAAGAGCTCGCATTGCCACCAATTTTATTTAAAGTTCTTGGCAATGGCATATAGTGCTTAATGTGCTTATTTCTTCAAAAGGGTCTATATATTTACCATATTATGGCACAATTTTTTTATTCCTCTACTCATATTTACTTTTGCTTGTCAAAAGAGGGATTTTCTAAAGATTAATATTACCTTCATGCTAAGTTTGTCAACATAGATTGTGGCCAAAGTGGATGTTGATGTGAATGTGATGGAGGGCTCTTGGGGATGAGAAAAAAGAGTATACTAATTTGAAGCTAGAGAGAAGCAGTTATGTTGTACTTTTTTGTACATACACTTTTTCTATTCATCACATTGATCAAGCAACTAAATATAAAAGACAAACTCTATTTCATTTTGGAAGATACAATTGTTACATGCCCATAACAAGTTTTAAAATATGTTTTGAATTTTTTTTAATTACAAAGAATTTTTGAAGAAAAATAATAATTAAAATTAAAATCAAAAGTCAAAAACCTCTTCTTAATGTATAACCTCCAAGTATGTGATGACACTTTGGAACCAATTGTTCACAATGCACACCTTATACTTTTAATGGAAAAATAAAGTCCTACACAAATAATAGTGAAAAGAAAACCTTATTCTAATCTATAACTTCCAAGTATGTTGTGATGCTTTTGAATCAATTGGACTCAATGCATGCCTCATATTCTTGTAAAATAAAAATAAAAATCCTATAAATATTAATACATGCATGTATATGTAATAGACATATATAATATACGAGATAAATCTTTTACTTTGAATCTCTTAATAATGTATTCATGTGGGCCCTAAATTGATTCAAAACTCATCACAAAGCACCATGATGGCATTTCTATGTGACTTGGTGTCTCAATCGTGATTGACAAATGATAGTCAATCTAATTTTAGTGGGTTGTTGGTGAAGAGAGGTAGGTGGCTATGGCACCACCTCATTTAACAAGGCATAATCTTACATGCGACTTATTGGTGCCATGGTCATTTAGGAAGCAATTGGTAACAATGCTCTAAAATAGCTTAAAACATCATTACTCTTGGATCTTCAAGTAGGGGCACTAAAGGGATTTTGGTATAGGATATTTGTGCATCCTAGCTTATGCGGCCCTACATTGCCCTATGCCAAGCACAACTTACCCCCAAAATTAGACCTACACCTCAATGACTAGTTCTCTTTTATAAGGGCAAGTTGGAGAGATATTATAGGGTGCTTGCTTCACGACGCACGGCTGCTAGTATATGAGTATAGAAGTGTGAGCTTATAAGCCTCAAAGATGATGCATTTATAGTATAGGTGCTTATACTATAGAAACCTTTTATGATAATAGTATATTTATAATATAGGTACCTATATTATAGGTATTTTTACTATAAACACCTTCAAAGGTGGTAGTATATCTACTTATGTACATATTAGAAGCTCACATGCTTGCATATTCATGCTCACACACTAGCATCATTGCTTCATGATGTTGCCTAAGGGATATTTACTTTCCTTTTTTGAGTTGTCAGAATGTGGTTCATACCTCGAAAATGGACAAAAGGACATATAGACCATATAGAACGACACACTAGTTCCTAGTGCTCTCTTCAAAATTTGAAGTGGATAGGCATTTTTAAGATGCTTAGTAAGTTTGCTAGGCGACAACAGATTTCCCCTAATATGCTAAATCAATGTAAATGTGTCCTGTTGAAGTGTAGGCGTGGGGATGCTCCTAAGGGAGGAGGTCCATAAAGTGTTCATCTAAGAGCTAAAATTGAATTTTGGAAAGGCGGAACTTCTTGAATATTTTTTAGTAAATTTTCCTTCAAAAACAAGTGGGATAGGCATCTAATCCAAGTTGTTTCATATTTTTTTGGAACTCTGTAGAATTAGTTAAGAAATTTTGAAGTCAAAATCGCATAAGGCTCTAAAATCGCCCACCTCCTCAAATGTATACTGCTTGTGCATTCTTGTAAAGATGAAAAAACAACATGCACAAACAATGTACATTTGAGATGGTGGATGGTTTTCAGAATATAATAGTTTTCAAACCTCCTTCCTTTAGTTAAGGTAAAAAGCTTTTAAATGGAGTGGGTTCTAAAATGGTGCCCTACCTTAAATGCACAATATTTGTACATGTTGCTTTTTCATAGCCTTTAGCAATGTATTGATAGTGTACATTTTAGCTAAGGCACCATTTTAGAGCCCTATGCTCTTTCAACTTAAAAATGTGATAACTAATTTCATAGAGCTCCCAAAAATACAAAATGACTTGGGTATGATGTCAATTCCACTGGTCTTTCAAGGAAAAAATACTGAAAAATATTTCAAGATGTTTCACCTCCCCAAAATTCAGTTTCAGCCCTTAGATGAGCGATTACTAAGCCTTCTACCTTCAACCAATATAGGCTTGCTCCCATTTGGTCTGGAATGAGATACTTTACCTTGTATCGTTGCGTGAGTGTTACCTTAGATATGCTTAGATTTTGTTTTTTAAAATTAAAAAAAAGATGAAACAACTTTAAGGGCAAAACACCCATTCCCCCACTTGTTCCTTCCAGTGGACTATAGATTCACCCAAATGCGTCAGTAGACTTCCCTTAATGTGTTCACCACATGTATGACTGTAATTTGCTGACACAACTGAAGGACACATAGGAAAATTTGGTTGACTGAGTGCTGATTTTTGCAGGGTTCAGTTTTGGGGGCACCTACAAGACGGTTCCACAAGTCTAGGGAGCCAACACTTTGAAAATTTGTAGAAATTACATACTGTATCCAAAAAAATCTATTTTTTTTTAATATTCATGATTTTCACTCGCTAGTACTAGAAAAATATCATTTTTAGAAAACGTTGCCTCCAACTATGCTGAATTCCTTATTTGGACGGTTTTGGGTGTTTCTACTGTAGCTTTGGTTTTGGATGATGAATCACTCCTGTTGCGGAATTCTTCTCCTCCCGGTTGGTCGTGATTCTTCGCTGGTCTTTGACGTGCGCCAGAGCGACATCAATGCCCCCTCCCTCCAGGTGACAAACTGGATCGGCTACTGTAGCAGTTCATGACTTCACTCGCGCAGGACCGAGATACGGAGTACTCAAAAGCAAGTAAGTTCCTGTATTGCAGCATTGCACCAACCAATTTTTATACAGAGGAATTTGCTCTTTCCTGCAGTAAAGGCCTCCTTTATTTGTGTCAAAAATAAAGAAAATAAAGAAAAAAATAAATAAAAATAAATAAAAAAGAGAGAGGAAGTACTAGTGTGCCCTATGCCTTTGCCACAATCATTGGCATGTCCGACACCATGGTTAAGCCTTCCTTAATTACCATATATAAAAGTAATTTTCTAATTTTTGGGATTCCTATACCTTTGAAATTCAATAACCTTCAAAATCATACATTCAAATAACTTGAAAACAAAGCCCATGCACTCTATCCTTGCCTAGGGCTTTCTCATGGTCCAAGAGATCCCAGCATATGAAACAATCAAAACAAAATAAACCACCTATCTTAGGTGAAGTATGGATTAGTTTTTGAAGAGAATATTCCATTCACTCTTGAGCTTTCATTTCATTTCATTTTATAGTAGTCTAAACTCTAGAGTAGCGTGAACTACCCCCATTACAAAAAAATGGGAGCAGACTCATTGTGGGTCAGATTTAAGTAGTGGTGTACATTCAAGTTTTTAAATGTACACCACCAGTACAATTTGACCCACAATGGGTCTGCTCCCATTTGATCTGTAATGGGATGATTTACCTTAGTTTTCTTTTGGAGCTCTTCACATATGAATCGTGAACCTTCATGAGCCGGCTCTAAATTAAGGTAGGTACACCCAAAATGGCACCTGACCTTAAAGTGCCCTCTACAACGTGCATACATTTTCAAAATCAGTCATGTACCCAGACTGTAGATGGTGCTTTCAGAAACACACTTTGACTGTTAATAACTTTTGCATACGGTATCCAAATCCACTGTTCTTTGGTGCGTTGGAACATGCTTTCACTCACCAACAAGACTGTAAAAAAGTTCTGAACAACATAACAACAGGAACTAGGCTCAGTATGAAAAACTGGCGCTTTTGGGTGTACCTAAGGTAGGTACACCCAAAATGGCTCCTGACCTTAAAGCGCTCTGTACAACGTGCATAAATTTTCAAAAACAGTCATGTACCCAGACTGTAGATGGCGCTTTCAGAAACACACTTTAACTGTTAATAACTTTTGCATACGGTATCCAAATCCACTGTTCTTTGGTGCGTTGGAACATGCTTTCACTCACCAACAAGACTGTAAAAAAATTTGAACAACATAATAACAGGAACTAGGCACAGTAGAGAAACTGGCGCTTTTGGGTGTACCTACCTTACCTTGTTTGGTGATGAAACTGGCTCATCAAGGCTGCCTGCCTTCAGTTGTACTTTTTTCTCTGCAATGAAATTTCGTTTTTCATTTGTTTACAACAACAACTGGCTCATCAATGTGGATGTGAGTTTGGCTCATTCCATTCAGTTGGGGGAGGTAAAGTAGGTACACCCAAAAGCGCCACTTATTCATACTGTGCCTCGTTGCTGTTATTATCTAGTTCAGATTTTTATGCAGTCTTGTTGGCAAGTGAAAGCATGTTCCAACGCACCAAAGACGCAGGATTTGGATACCGTATGCAGAAGTTATTAACGGTCAAAGTCTGTTTGTGAAAGCGCCATCTACAGCCTGTGAACATGACTGATTTTGAAAATGTATGTGCACTGTAGATGGTGCTTTTAGGAACAGGGCGCTTTTGGGTGTACCTACCTTACTATCTTTAAACTTATAGTGCAAAAGGTCTGTTGACCAGGGATTTATCCATGCATTGGATAGAAAATAAAACATTTGTACATATCACATGCTCATAATTTTATTTTCATCCACAATCTAGCGAATTCATCCAAGTTTTTTACAAGTGATACAGGCATGCTTTTATGATGTTTTCTATCCAATATGTGGATGAATATCGCCACTTCCATTGGGCACTTCGTTGATTAAAAAAAAATGCAGTATTTTCCATCTGCATGGGGGAATGCAGAATGATTCCCAGCCCGAGGAAATATCTGGAGGTGGACTGACAGTTGGCTGCACACTGGCACCCTTGCCTCTTCTTCAAAGCTGTAGCTAAGGGAGAAGGTCCTATAATGGACCATCTAAGGGCTGAAACTGAATTTTAGGGAGGTAAAACTTCTAGAAATATTTTTCAGCAAATTTTCCTTGAAAGACAAGTAGAATTGACATCTAATACAATTTGTTTCATATTTTTTGGAGCTTTACGGAATTAGTTATCAAATTTTGAAGTTGAAGTGGCATAGGGTCCTAAAATGGAGCATTGCTTAAAATGTACACAGTTTTTACACCACTGAAGACTATGAAAAATAAACATGTACAAACTATCTTCATTTAAGATAGGGCTCCATTTTAATGCCCGCTCCATTTAACCCCTAAAGCCCTGAACAACGTTTTTTGAGATTATAAATTTTTTGGGCATCTCACTACGGATGGAGTTTTTATTTTTTTTCTTTGAAATTTTGACACAATGTGTGCCCAAGGAGTAGCTTTAAGGCCCGATAATTTTCATAACTTTTGACTTCACGGTTAAAAAGTTATGGCACGATATGTTGTTTTCTTTACTCGGTGGGCATCCCGGGCAGCTGAAAAAACTTCTTCAAAAAAACTTCTTTTTCAAAAGTGAAATTTCAAATTGGTTCTTTCGGTTTATATAGACGTGGGAAGATTTGAATCAATCCATTCCAATCAATGAGTCAAAAGTTATGAAGATTTTGAATTTGGGGTAGTTTGCAGCCAGTTACAGAATCTCTACAGTACAAAAAAAGTTTGAAATTCTTCATTTAATTCAATTTTTCATATTTTTGAAAAAAAATAAAAACAAAAGGTGTAGATTGTTTATTACAACATTTTAACCATTGGGATTGAAAATTTTCAATTCCATAAATAAAATGTTCACAATTTAGTATTTTGGCTCATTTTTTACTTCTTTCTACTTACTTATTTTTTCCTATATGTTGTACAATTCCAAATGGTTTGAAATTTTTTGAGAATGTAGCCAACTTGCATTGAAGTATGAATTCAAAGAGTAACCACCATGTTGAATTTTTTTCCACACAAATGTGCCCTTGTGAAGTGCAGTTGCCCAAATTTTTGCAAGGATAAAAAAACAATTTTTGTCAATTCAAATGCCGCTTAATATATCTTGCAATCTACACTGTGAAAATTTCTAAAAAAATTTCCGCATGCTCACAAACCACCTTACTACAAGATCCTATGGTTACATGAGTCAAAAATCTGTTTTAAAAAAAGAAATTGCACTTGTATTAGAAATGGTAGTTTTGGAGCATTTTTGGTGAAAACATAGTCAAAAGCCTTTAGGGGTTAAGGACCTCCTACCTTAAGGCAAGCTAAGCTTAACCCTAGTCATCAGTCCAGTGTGGTGTTCATCACCGAGGTTTTCATCAAAACTTGGGTGCCCTATAGGATAAAGGGTTGATGAAATTTTTTTGGAGAGATTTTTTTGAGAAAGAGAAGTGAAGAGTGATTCTGAGGCAGGTGAAATCATAGTTTTTTTACTCTTATAGAATTAGTTATGATTTTTTGAACATGGAGCACCATAGATTGCCAAACTTGCTTATAGACTAGGTTTGTGATGAATTCTATTCAACTTGTGAATAAAGCATGTGAGTTGAAAATCTAATTACAAACATGGTGGGAATGATGCTCCATAAGTCTTCAATGTGTGCATTGTGTTCTTATAATGGAGGAAAATGGTAGTAAAAAGAGTGCATTCATATTTATTTGTAAAAAAAAGACCACAATACCAATTTGCTCTTACTAAAGACTAACACGTTTTCTAAGCTAAGTGTTAGAACTCTGGAATCTTTCTATTTTATGACATTTGAATAATATAAAACTATACATCTTCATCCTAATAAGTAATTACTCTAAAAAAGAGTTCTAAACACCTCCATTAAGTGCACTTGACTATGCAATAAACTTCAATTAAGGTTGATTTTACACACTTTCTAGTCACCTATTTCACCTCCTAACTATTCAAAAACCATGTATGAAGGACAATACTTTCTTTGAAGAAATTTTTTTATTTTTAGAAGTACAAGAAAACTAAAAATTGATTTAAAAAAAATTAAAATTAGTAAAATATAATGTAGTAGTCTTTTAACCATGTCAAATTGTGTACACAGTAGTGTTCCCAAAGTTCCTACAATCTGCAGTCTTTTAAATGCCCCCAAAACATCTTATGGTGTTTTTGTAATTGATTTTTGTTGAAAACAAGTATATTTCTTTGACATTATCTGGTACAAAATTCACAAAGTGTGATCATATAGATTGAAAGATACTAGCATTCAAAGTTGAAAAATAAAGCTTTTTAAAATGTTGGCTTGCAATTTTAGATGACTTCAACTATCATTTGTCAAAAAAATTTGCACTAATGAATTTATATTTAATTCTTCTTATGTTGAAGAATCAAGTCAAGAGTCTGGAATTTTTTTTCAAAAAACACTCACTTGATTTTCAATTTTTGAAAAATTGTTAAGAAGAAGTAGGTCCAAGATTGAACAAAAAACAAAATCATTAATAATTCTAAGTTGGTATTGAAATCCAAAAATCCCAATAGTGAGATTGTTCTAGCAAGCATACTTAACCTTGTCCAACATTTTTTTAAAATATGAAAAATGCATTCAAAAATGAAATCTATAAGTTATTTTCAAGAAGATGCTCCAACTACCTGAAAAATAGGATTGTCCATGACTTTCACATAACAAATCCAAATGGAATGAATTAAAGCTTCCTATGTGTATAAAATTACAATCTACAAGAATTTATTTTTTTTAGATTTTTGAATTTTTTTTAGGTGAAGAAGTTTCTACTTGCTTTACAAGAAAAAAGGACTTTTGTGCCATAACTTTTGCTCTCAGGTCTTCATTGAAATAAAAATTATATTCCCACAAAGCTTATATGTTTCTCTATCTTTACAAAAAATTAAAAAAAATCTTGATAAATATTGGGGCCGAAAGGGCTTGCTTGAAATCCATTTTGTCCCTTGAAGGCACAATGGGACTTTAGGGGTTATTATTAAAATATTTCAACTTTTATAGGATCTTGTTAGCAATTGAAAGAGGATTTTAATTATTCTATTTAGCATGTATTAATGGACCACGAATGAATTATCTATGAATTTTTAAATTGTTGAAACAAGTGTACCAAATCAACTCCAAATTTAAGTTCATGTTCATGGATGTACATGTTTTAAGCAAGAATTCATGGGTGCTCGCTTTGCAACCAAGTTATAACTCCATAAGGTAGGAGGTCCTTAAATGGAGCATGTAAGGATTGGAACTAAAATTTGGGGGATTAATTCATCTTAAAAAAAATTTCAATAAATTTTCCTTCAAAGACATGTGGAATTGACATCTAATCTAAATCGTTTCATATTTTTGGAAGCTTTATGAAATTAGTTATAAAATTTTGAAGTTGAAGTGGCAAGAGAGCTCTAAAATGAAGCACCTACTAAAATATACACATTTTATACAGTGTTAAAGCTATGAAAAAAAAACATGTACAAATAACATACATTGAAGGAGGTGCTCGCTTTTAGAACCTGCTCGCTTTTTAGAACCTCCTACTTTATACATACTATTGAAAATGGAGAGATGAGAATTTGAGAATTATCACTTAGGTTTGACATCGTGTTCTTTGTTGAAATTTGGAATGAATAGATCCAAGGATTTTCTTGGATTTTAGGGTTTAGGAATCGAGAGAATGACCGACTCTCTTTCAAGAAGCAAATCTGCAACTTTCATCAAAATGGTGTACGTCAACTTCTACTGGCACTGAAATTACGTTCGGGAATTTGAGGTCCTGATTGCGGTGGAAGCATGATTGCAATGAAAATCAATTAGGGTTTCGAAGACGTAAACCTCTGTTATTCAATTCCGCACGAACACATAGGGATTCATAGAGTGCACGGACTAAATGTTTGGCGAAGGCGTGAGGATTTGAATTCTTATCTGAGTCGGAACTGTATTCTCTCTTCCTTCCCTCAACAGTCTGACGTTGTTGAACCGTAGGTAAGGATTAATTGTTAGGTGAACTTCAGTCAGAAAATGGCCTTTCATTTTCATTTCCAGCGCGGATTATTTTCCATATTCTCCGGAAGTCCGTCGTAACTCGTAAGTAAAAGAATAATAGATTATGGGTTTCTCACTTGCTAGGGCAGATGATCTGCAACAACACTTGCTCAATTGTCATTTGCTTCTCCATTTCCCGTTGGTGATTTGCATCCGGCAATCCACTTTCTTATCGGGATTTATGGCAAAAAAAAATGTCCCTCCTTGTTGGGGTGCGTCCTCCTCGTCGGACCATCTTAGCTCTGCCGCGGGTATTGCCCTACGCGGAATAGTCTACTTGCAGAAATCCGTCACCGCAACTCAGATATGCAAGATGTAGCATATCGCCTCTTACCCTTTTGGTCGTCGGCATTCTGCTTCAGGAATCTATGGTCAGTGTAGGGATTGACACAGTTGAAATTAATTTGAACCGAAGTAGGCCAATGCGAGCTCCACACATGGGTACGAGTGTGAAGTTTTCTTCTTGTCATTATCGGTGTCACGGACTTGGATCACGATCCTTCCTCTTCTTATCTTCTGGAAGAATCCTTCCTAACTTACTCTTATTCCAGCCGTAGGTATGGAAGGACATCTAAATGGAAAGCGCAAGTCTATAACCGTATGAATTTTGAAGCGCGCACTCGGAACTCTTTTGATTTTCGGTGTGGGTATGGTGGTCACAGTAATGTCGTCTGCCAGAGCTCATTCGCCATGTTCGGCGTACTGTGTAAATAGCATAAGGAATCCCCCACCCGTAGCAATTCGTTCTCGTCGTTCACAGCAGCAATATCGCACGAGAATAATTTCACCCTCGACACTCGGCTCTTCTCTCCGCGGCACCTTAGTTCGAGCCAATAGGATTGTGCTGAGTCACAGAAGATTACGAGGATTTGAGTTCTACATTGCACGAGCTGGGATTAAGGAGAAAAGTGAGGAGCCCGTGGGCGAATTAGAGGTGAGATTGAACGATGACAAGAAGCCACTCTCGCAATTGACAGTGTCACTGCCGCTTGGACTGGCGTCTTTTGAAGGTCTGTTTCTTGTAGGCTGGATAGCGAGCTTGCGAGGACTCATCCCTGGTTCCCTTCCTTACTTTGGCGTCGCGGATCTTGTCCTCTCGGGTATCATGATAGCGAATTGCGTGGGTGGGTGGTATGCCTTGGAGCAAAGCCAGAGCGAAGTAAACGCATTGAAGCTCTCTCGGCTGAAAGCCGCCGCGCCTGGGTGGCTGGACGTGGGATTCTCTCTCGCCGTTAGTTTTATCCCCTTCGCCAATTTCTTTCTGTGGTTGAGGTTCGCCAGTAAGCAGAAGAATCTGCCGGGCGAAGCGACAGCCGCGCTCGTCGCGAACGCGCTTATCTACGAAGTTCCGCGTCTGCTCGCACTGCTTTTCTTGTTTAGTGGAGGGCTGTCTGTTTTCCTGCAAATTGGAGTCGTAAACAGCCTCGCGTTTCTTCTCAGTGCCGTCCACCGGCCATTGGCGGAGGCGAGGGTGAAGAATGAGGAAGTGCTGATGGAAGTGGTGAGAGCGGAGAAGATAAAGGCGCAAGCTCAAAAACCTAAAGAGATTATTAGTCTGGAGGAGAAGGAACGCATTGCGAGGCTTAAGGAGTTGGAGGAATTCGACATGCTTCTGGCTCAAAGCTCTTCTTCCCCCGGCACTGTGGTCTTGCCTGGTGAGCTCTCTCACTCTCTTCAGAATATTTCACAATTCCTAGAAACGTGCCATCAAGTCACAAGATTAGGGTTTACGGTTGCAAAAAATTGATGCAGTTGTCGGTCATAACATTCGTGAAGGAGATGCGAATTCGCTTAGTCCAACTGTTACTTCTAGGACGAATCATGGTCTTCAAGATGCTCTGAATTCTATATCGTCTTTGGCACAGATTGTCTTACAGATCGAATTCGAGAATGAAAACCTTGACCCTAAGCAAACAAATGTAGGCAAGAGTATTATTGCCAATTATGGGGCAGCTACAGGAATAAAGAGGGTGGGCAAACAACACTGCTCTAGAATGTTATGTTTTGTTGCGAGGTTACATTTCTGTGAAAGCCAATGAGGCTGGGCGGGGCGCGAGGCCCCTTGAATACCAACACAAGCAAATTACAATAAGAGTTCAGGAAAGTTAAAGTTCCACATGTGAACTCCAGGGTGACAGAACACGGGGGCCCAGAGGGCCTCGAGGTTACATTTCTGGCTATAAATTTCTTGCAATTAGGGTGTCACAGTTCATGAAGTTCAGCGACGCTGCTCTTTTTTTTTTTTCCAAATCTAATTATCTTCGATTTAAGCCCCAATTTATCGTCTTAAACTACGAGGTTCCTCGTAGAAACTTGAAATTGTATAGGTCCACATTGCTTCCGCACTCGAGCATAAAGTCTTTTAACCTGTACACTCCTAACAGGGGTGTCACTGTTCATAGTTTCAGCCACTCGAATATGGCGTTTCAGTCTAAATCCTGCCCCATGCGTTTATGAGCCGGTGGTTGACCCTTAAAATGTTATTGCCCAAATCTTGCCCCATGCGTTTATGAGCCGGTGGTTGACCCTTAAAATGTTATTGCCCAAATCTTGCCCCATGCGTTTATGAGCCGGTGGTTGACCTTTAAAATGTTATTGCCCAAATCTCGCCCCATGCGTTTATGAGCCTCTGGTTGACTTTTTAAATTACATTGCCCAAATAGTCAACATTCTTGGAGTTTGAATCTTGAGCTCCGTCACCCTTAACTTTCATGCGGTGTTGTCTCTTCATTGTTGCTTGGGACCCATTTCTTGTTGATTGAGTAGGGGTTGCCAGAGTGCGTGACTCCAACTGTAAGTCTCTTCCTTCTATATCTTAACTTTTGAGCCCTGCGTGATTCTGAGGCCCTCTTGTAAACATACTAGCATTTTGAGTTTCAAGTCTCGTTTCGAGAATGACCTCGTATTGCAAAATGCAAGTTTCGGACTAATGTGGGATTTAAAACCCTTAATCCATTGCAGCGAAGCCGAAGGACTGGTCCGTAGGGGAGACGATGGAGTGGCTGGGACAGCAAGGACTTGCACGGTACGCGGCCACATTTGCAGACAATAACATTGACGGAGAGCTGCTTCTGCAGCTGACGAACAATGACCTTCGTGATGAGCTTCAGATCCTGAGTTTTGGCGATCGAAGGAAGCTGGAGTTGTTGATCCAGCAATTGAAGGGTGGGTGATGAACATGCGTGCGGGTGTTGAATCTAGCAGGGAATTGATTGGGGTGAGCCACCTTTTCCTTTACTGTACATATCAGGTCATTGACTTCGGAAGTTTGGAATTTTGTTGCCAATGGCTGTGAGTTGAAGCTCTCATTGCAAATCTCTCTTTCTTTACATCGAACTATGTGCTGCCTGTGTAGTTGAGTGCTGTAGAGATGACATGTTGATCGACCAAGAAAGGTTGAATTTTTACAAGTTTAGGGAGTCCTGAGTTCATTACAGTAGTTGTTTCACGGTACACAATTTCAACCATGCAAATCTCTCTCGTCTTCAAGTCCGGTCACCCGTGATTGTCAGATCTGAGTATTAGGCCCCTCATAAGAACTTGAAATTGTGTTGCCCTAATTGCCTCCTTTGAACATAAATCCTGGGCCTTATATCCCAATGAGGGGTCTCAAACCGCTCGACCTCTTGTGCGAGATGTACCAATCTCTTTCCATTATTGACATCGAATGATTCTAGCTTTGGAAATTTGTCCCATAAAAGTAGTGTTTTCAAATCACATTTGAGAGTGAAGAGAGAAGTAACTCCAACCACTCCAAGGTTGGCATACATGAAGAGTCTGTTTGTTCGTTTAGGGTCCCACATTGGGCTCCCCAAAACTGGTTTGAGTGACACCTAGACTGTGTACCTTCACAAGAAGCACAAGAAGCCAGAGACTCTATACTAACTTATTAATTTTGTGTTGGAGTGTGTTGGAGTATGGGATTAGGTAGAAAGGAAGGTTAGTGTATGGGAACTTGATTGTTATTAGTGTTTTAAGGTAAGTTGTATAGATTAGGAAGTGTTTATTTGTTTTCAAGTTTTTGTTTGTAGAGTAGGATGTATGTACTTGTTGTGGAACAAAATTGTTTCACTTTGACAAATCCCGTATTGATGGGATTACTTGTGGATATGGGACTTGTGCTTTGCACGATCATTTCAATTTTAATTTATGGTTAGTGTTTGAAGCCCTTATGCTTGGCAAATCTTGAGTATAAAATGGACAATCAAATCTTTTGCTTAGTATGGGCTTAAGAGTTTGTTGTTTGCTCATGTTTGCTCCTAGTATTGCCCCATTAGGCAATAGTCAATGTGGATCACCAAAGTGAACCATTATATAAGTGAATAAAGAAGCCATAATAGGAAAAAAATATTGTACATGAAGAATTTTATTTATGAAGGAATTCTGAAAGAATATTAGCAAATATATAATACAAAGCATGAATGCTTGATCTTTCTAAAAGAATTTCCTTTTGGTACTACGGTGCTAATTATAATCTTCACATATAGTAGTGTACGAATTTTAACCCCTAAAAGCCCAAGGGGTTAGGACAAAACACAAATGTGTTATAAAATATAAGCATTACAACTTTTTTGAAGTTAGTATCAAAGAAGATAATGTAAAGCACAAAAAGTAGAAAGTATCCATAGAATCAAAGTAAAAAAAATATTTTTAGATTATTTTTAAATGAATTTTGAAGATATAACTTCAAAAATTCACCAAAAATACAATTTCTATTTTTAGGATTTGAAATTTTTTTTTATTGGTCAAAATTGTGTTTTTTATTGATTTATAAAAAAATGAAAAATATTCAACCTCTAAAAGCCCAAGGGATTAAGACAAAATACAAATGTGTTATAAAATATAAGCTTTACAACTTTTTTTAAGTTAGCATCAAAGAAGATAATGTAAAGCACAAAAAGTAGAAAGTATCTGTATGATCAAAATTAAAAAAATATTTATAGATTCTCTTCAAATGAATTTTGAAGATATAACTTCAAAAATTCACCAAAAATACAATTTCTATTTTTAGGATTTGAAATTTTTTTTGATTGGACAAAATTGTGTTTTTTATTTATTTGTTAAAAAATAAAAAATATTTATTAATGAGAGCATCAATACTTCCCCCAAATAGTAAGTTTTTCAACACTAAGCAATTTTAGACACTTTGTACTATTTCTCCTTTTTTTTGCTATAACTTTTTTTTGACCGTATAGGTCTTAGTTTTGAATGCAAATGTTGAAACACAATCCAATATTTTGAGATTTTGAAAAAAAAAAATTTGAAAAAAGTTTTTTTCTTGCCTGAAAATGCTGCCCGAAGTTGGGCAGCGACCATAAAATGGTCGTTTGAGCGCTTAGGGGTTAAGAACTTCCATTTGCAAATATTGTATAGTTTGAAGAAAATAATTACATTTTTTGAAAAATCGACTTTTTATTGTAGGTCAAAAATTAACTCCTCAAAAATGACTTAAATGAATAAGTAATATGAGAATCTTTAAAAATCTACAATTGCTTCAATAAAGATCAAACTTTGTTCTCTTCAAATGAATGAAGTAAGAAATCTTGTTCATATGACTCCAAATTAGTGTTTGCAAATTTTTTTTTATTAATTGTTAAGGACAAAGTTGGTCAACAAGTCATGATTTCAAATGATAAATTCAAGGATTGAAATTGTCTTAAAACTAATCTAGATGTTAAAATAGGCAAGGTAATGGGCTTAGCTTGTTGAATATGTATGAGCTCTTTATGTGTATGATTCAATTTCTACGTGTGATCATGTAATAATATACTTCATGAGGAATTGTCAAGGCAAGAAATCAACATTGTTTGATTTAGTTAAATTGCAACCTAGCAACAACTTTAAAAGTGCTAACTATTTTTGCCCTTCATTTGTTTCATTTTAGTATCTTTCATCTATGAAACAATGGTCGTATGCTAGTTTTTTTGTGTATTGTGTGTAAAATTGAAGGCCACAATAATTTAGAATAACATAACATTGTTAATTGGCTCAGTTCACCCCATTGTCCATTGTAATGAAGGTATAATGCAATCATAAATGCCAAGGAATGAGTATTTGTGAAGAGTAGGTACAGTGCTTGAAGAGTTTAATAAGTGGTTTATTTTTAATACATATAGTTAAATCAATGATACCTTGGAAAATTTCAATGCAAGATGGCTCCCCCTAATATAGGGATAGAAGGGATCCCTCAAATACTAGTTAACAATGTTATGATTGCATTGAATTGGTACACAATGTAATATATATTTCTTTACAAGAATCACAACTAATTTAAAAAAATCAAAATCAGAAAAGAACCCTTGCATAGCATATAGTGTATTTGATTTAGTTAGATTAATTTCACTTGGCTACAATTCATGCTATATTTGATAATTATTTACTTATTCAAATTTATAAAACTTACAAAGTATAACATTAGAATAATTTCTTCTTATATTATTTTAGAAACTACTAGAATAGTTGGTTGTTTAAAAAGGCCATTTGATTATATATATAAATATAACTATTTTATATCACTCTCATATGTTTATTACTAGTTAAAAAAATGTTGTAAGAACTCATTCAAAATTTGAAGATATACATTTATTATAAGATGATTTAGCTTTGTAAGGATGTAGAGGTTTGAAAGTATTTGACATATGACTTTAAAGGGAACTACAAATACATTTATAAATATTAGTAGCTATACTTCATTTTCCAAGTTCTGTCCACTACCTCTTCTTGTTTAAGATAATTGAATTGACATCTTATACTTCTCTAAATGTAGAATTCATTGTGAAATGAATAATTTTCAATATGCCTTCTTTATGCAAATTTGTAATGTGCAATTGTGCAATAGAAAATTTTAATTTTATAGTTAGAATTAGTATACTATAATTTACACTATTTTCATACTGTTTCTCAAATTTCTTAAACACTGTATAGATTTTCACAATTATTTGCTAGGTGAAAAGTATGGAGTTTATTCTCCACTTGTTAAAAAAGAAAAGAAAAAGAAAAGTATGGAGTTTTTGCACCCCACAAAACTCAAGACCCCAGCCTATGCCCCAATTAGGGTTTACTGAAACGAAGGGAGCTCCGTCGAGTAATCGGATGTCTGTTATCCGCAAATTGGCGATCGATCAGATTGCGGTCCAAATTTGCACCAACTTTATCACGAAGAAACAAAAGGCAAATAGGCGAATAGGCGCACGAAATTTGGGTAATTTCGAATCCCCAAGACCCACGAAATTTGGGTCCGGAATTTAGGACCTGCCGGCATTTGGCAGTGGATGGCAACGGAGCGGAAACAAAACACGAAATTTGGGTTTGCAAATGGATAGATATGGTGGTCCCAGATCACAATTGCACGACGGAGGTGGCGTACAGTATGCCCAACGGGAGAGATTCATCAGCCTTGTCAATCTGCGACGTGAACCCGAAGGCATCAAGCGAGGGAGGCGATGAAGCGGTTTTGCAGGATCCCAAGTTGATCCGACGAGCATCCGTTCGTGTGCTTTCAGTTTGTGATCCTTGTCCAACTGAAATCAAACCTCGACGTGGCTGTCAGAGGAGCCATGAGGAAAACTCGCATCCCACCGTAAGCAAGCGCTAGCGCACACAGGTGACACAGGCACAATCTCGGTGGGGCCACACGCACTCTTTCACCTTTTGTCTGACTTGGAAATCGACTGCTGGAGCTCCATCATGTCTTGGCTGCAGACGTTCGAGAACGACATTGCAGCGGTTATCACAGTCGACGGAGAAGCTCACTTGCAGCTTCGCTTCTCGTGGTCGCCTCAATGACCATGGATTGACCACGTATACCAGCAATCGCGTCTCAGGAGCTTGTCTCGCAACCGCCTCACAACATTTGATGCCAATGCGGCAGTGTATTTGAGAGGATTGTGAAGGCGGGCGTGTACAGTGGAAGGGATAAGGCTCTGTTTGAGACGCTGAGTTTTGGAGCCTGTCTGTGATTACGGAATCGGGTCCTACTGAGAGGCTTTCTTGATTTTAGTCTGCTGTTGTGAACTTTCGTTTTGGAGGGATTGGTTGACGCGAGTTTTTAGAGATTGAATTTGAATTAGGTGTTGGTTGAGAGCTGGTGGCTATGTCGGCTCTTTCTTGTACCGGTTTGCCTTTGGCTTCGTCATTATCCGTCGACTCCACGAGCACTTGCCCTAGAGATGGAAAGTCTAGTAATGGCGCAAGCAGGGCGGCTATGGAACCAACTTGTGTTGGATGCTGTATGCAAATCATTCGGTCGCCAATTAGAAATTCATTAGGACTGAACAGGGCAACAGGATTGAGTGATGGGCAGTCTATGAAGATTTCGAGTTACCGAAACGAGGACGACATCAGCAGTAGACGACGGCTGGAGACTGTGCAGCAGGCTGCCCCGTCGACGTTGAGTTTTCCAGAGCGCAACTCGTTGATGAACTTGGAGTCTGGCGCTGTCCTTGACGTGTCTGGTAACTAACAAATCCTTTTTTGATAATCTTTCGCTGGCTCCTGCATCATATCATTGCAAGTAGATCTGAATATTTAGCTGTGTCAGAAGGTTTGGTGTGTGCAATTTCCTGTGCAGTGGATGATCGAGACTGTGAATGCTGGTTGGTTGAATTAAGCTTGTTGAGGCAAAAATGGTGTTGTGGAATTAGAATCTTTTAATTGGTTTTGAATTTTGCCAACTTTGGGAGTAAGGAACGGTGGAGATTTACTGGAATGATGAATGAGTGCAGAATTGGGTATTTCTTCGGGACGATTGAATGGTGGGGCGTTCTCTTTGCCTACACCAGAGAAAGCGGAAGGAAAGGCGAAACTAAGCCTAGCAAATTTAGTGGCTCCTGTTTCGGACGACTTGCTTCTCTTGAATGATAACTTGCAAAAGGTTTGTACTCTATCGCTCTGGAGATTTAAGGTTGAGGATACTGCTTGCGTCACTGTATTCTTTATGCAGGCGTTTGCGTTCATTGGGAGATCACTATGGAGCTATGGAGAGAGCACTTTAGGTTTTAGAGAAAATCCTGTTGAGATTTTTTTTTTAAACATGATCATGCCTATTCTCACACTGGGAGGTTGTAGACAATTATTTTATTGACGAGAGAGTAAACGACCTCATTTCCATTCGAAGACGAGTGGCCATAGACATTTACCCAAGTCATGCTTATACACAACTTGCTAGCTGAATATCAACCGAGTGTATGAATAGATGAGTTGCAGGGGTCAGAATTGAAGACTGAATGAGGTCCCTAATAGCTAGTATCCTGTAAATTGATAGTTTACTTGTTTAGCTTGGAAATATTGCCGGAAGCGCGGTGTTGAATTTCTCGTTACGTGCTATTTGCTTTCCACGAATTCTTAGTGCTTGTATGTCAAAGATTTTGACATGTAACAGTGGATTGCAGATAGTGGGTGCCGACAACCCTACGCTCATGGCAGCAGCGAAGCAAATATTTGGTGCTGGTGGCAAGCGAATGAGGCCTGCCCTAGTCTTTCTCGTCTCCAGAGCAACTTGTCAACTCTCTAACATTCGGTTCGTCAAAGTGTCCTTATTCTCATGTTTTGCTGCCTGTTTTTACGTTTTGCGTCGTTTTTTCCTGCTCATTCTATCGGAAGGACGAACAATTTGAAGAATGGACTAAGCATTGTTATTTTTTAATGTACAGAGATCTGCTGCCACAGCACAGACGACTTGCCGAAATTACAGAAATGATCCACACTGCCAGTTTGATCCACGACGATGTTTTAGACGAGAGTGACACCAGGCGAGGTATGCTATTTCAGTCTGTGAACCGACAGCTGCTTTTATTTAAGTTGAAAGGTGTGAATGGGTTGTTTGAATGACTGCAAGCTAGAGGATACTTGAGGGTGATCACACTCGACCTTAGATTTTGGTCAAATAGTGTGGGTGGCTTGAAGGTGCTCTTTAGACTGCAATGAATTGTTAGCTGTTAGTAGACTGGAAGGACTCCTCGTTTGAATCTTCGTTGAAATCCAACCTTGTCCAGGCAAAGAAGCTGTGCACCAAACATATGGGACACGTGTTGCGGTACTTGCTGGTGACTTCATGTTTGCGCAGTCTTCTTGGTATTTGGCCAACCTCGACAACTTGGAGGTCATCAAACTTATTAGTCAGGTTAGTAGTGTCTCCTAGATATTGCTGTTTCTGTTTCAAGGTTTTCACATCGTTTACCATGTACTCTTGCTGAGCATGGGTCAATTAGAACCTTTTTGTTGAATCTACGACAGCTTATCATTCCGTCTCACAGATTTCCTCTCGTAGGCTTTTTTGACTCCTCACCAGAGGGTGTAATTTAGAAATAGTTATGTCTTTGATCCATTTTTGAGAATCCACCCCTTTCACATCGATTATCATCCCAAGCTTTAGGTTGTTTGTTTTGAAGAGGCATTTGACAATCATGTGGCCTTGCAATGCCTAACTTCGACTGACCTTTCGCATCCTGTCATGGCATGCAGGTGATTCGAGACTTCGCCAGTGGAGAAATCAAGCAAGCTCAAAGTTTGTTTGACACGGAGGTGACGCTGCAAGATTACTTGGACAAGAGTTATTACAAGACTGCATCGTTGATAGCCTCCAGTACGAAGTCGGCTGCCATATTTAGCGGCTGCAGCCCGAGTGTCTCCAAGCAAATGTTCGAGTATGGGATGTATCTCGGCCTGGCCTTCCAAGTGGTGGACGACATCTTGGACTTCACCCAAACCTCCGAGCAGCTTGGGAAGCCAGCGGGGAGCGACCTGTCCAAGGGGAATCTCACCGCGCCAGTTTTGTTTGCATTGGAGAAGGAGCCCGAGCTTCGGGAGCTCATAGACGCCGAGTTCACAGAACTGGGGTCCTTGGAATCGGCTATTGGGCTTGTGCACCGCGGGGGTGGCATAGACAGAGCCCGGGCGTTGGCCCAAGAGAAGGGCGACATGGCGAAAAGAGCATTGGCGTGCTTGCCTCCAGGGGATACGAGGAATTCGTTAGAGAAGATGGTGGACTACGTGCTGGAACGTATACACTGATTGCTGGTGTGGAGAGCTCCTCTGGCTAGGTGCCGTATGTAACAATAGATTGGAACAAATTTTTCCCCCCTTTTTGTGTTTGTGTAATTTAAATTCATTTTGCCAAAAGGCAGCGTTATTACCAATATGAGCATTTGGCCTGATCACAAGAGGTTTACCGTTTACATCTTTGGGAGTGGCAAGCTTGATAGATTCATCTTCTACCAGTTTGTCAGAAATTGGAGAGTACCTGTTAAAATATTGCAGGCAATTGTTGCATACAGTAATGAAAAATGTTGCTGATTTGTAATGTCTGGTACTCCAAAGCATGCTGCAGGGGTGCTGGAATATGTCTTTCATCGTTCATGTACCCCACTTTTACCCGTATAGTAATTGAAGTCAGATCCGTGGAATTCAGACAGCTAAAAGAATATATGAAACAGTATGCTTTCTGAGTGTAGCACAATCTGAGTTGGTCAAAGAGATACGATATAAACAAAAAACCATACCATTTTCAAGAGCAAACCAACAGAACAAAATGGAAAGCGCTGATTTGACAAATATGGAGAACAATTTGCCGTAACGACCACTAAAAAGTCACCATAAAGAGCTTCGATATATACGTTAACGCACAACCATTTATTCCTAAAAAGGACACTCTTGGTTGGCCACCAACTAGCAACTTGACTGTAATCAACCAATGCCGCAAACAACTTAACTGAATAGGTCCAAGGCCACTAACCTGAATGAAAATCACAGAGCTCGGTTCTAGAAAATCTTCAATTGTGATCTACAAATCTCCCAATATTCGCCTAATTGCAAAATAAATAATACTACATGGGAGGTAAAATCAATTTATCAAACAGGGTTCTTCACGAAGTGATGTGTCCACGAGACTATCCCCCAATGGGTGCACACTTCACATGCTCCCCGGTGAGAATGCAGAAAGTCAATTTTCTACCTTCATAATCAATGGCTACTCAACTTCAGGGCAGGGCTCTTTTTCATTTAGCTTTCTGGTGCCAGATTGCACCCAAAAAAAAATTGGCTAAAAAATGGCAATTTTTTTGAGGTTTATCACCAAAAAACTTCAAATTATAGAAAAAACTCGGATGAAATCGCCAGATTGTGAATGATAACAAAATTATAAACATGGAAAACTTACAAATGCGATATTTTCTATCCAATATGTAGATGAATGTTGAAATTTGAAGCACCACCATAACATTTTATAGCGCCACTTCGGCGCTTCATAAAAAATGAAAAAAAAACAGCCCTGCTTTAGACTCACTAAGCTGGCATGTCCACTTGGCGTCGCCTTCGGGAGCTCATCAATTGCTCAGGAGACCTGCTGCCGTCCTCGATCCATAAGCACCAGTGATGAATCCTTTCGTCAATGACTGCTTCCTTCCCCTTCTCTGTACTGAATTCAGGTTCCAA
This sequence comes from Thuidium tamariscinum, assembly GCA_947034885.2. Taxonomy (NCBI): domain Eukaryota; kingdom Viridiplantae; phylum Streptophyta; class Bryopsida; order Hypnales; family Thuidiaceae; genus Thuidium; species Thuidium tamariscinum. The sequence continues at coordinate 13,501,938 of OX344751.2, forward strand.
GGGTGGCCAATTATGTGAATTTTCTCTACGATTAGGATCCATATTTACATCTATCAACGCTTCAACTACCCTGTCACCCCTGCTGTTCGTCTGGTTTTCCTCCCTATCAGCCTGCCGAGCTGGGGGGTCCGCCGACGGATTCGCGGATGCTGCCATAAAAAATGAAAAAAAAACAGCCCTGCTTTAGACTCACTAAGCTGGCATGTCCACTTGGCGTCGCCTTCGGGAGCTCATCAATTGCTCAGGAGACCTGCTGCCGTCCTCGATCCATAAGCACCAGTGATGAATCCTTTCGTCAATGACTGCTTCCTTCCCCTTCTCTGTACTGAATTCAGGTTCCACGGGTGGCCAATTATGTGAATTTTCTCTACGATTAGGATCCATATTTACATCTATCAACGCTTCAACCACCCTGTCACCCCTGCTGTTCGTCTGGTTTTCCTCCCTATCAGCCTGCCGAGCCGGGGGGTCCGCCGACGGATTCGCGGATGCTGCCAACGGATCCTCCTGCGCCATGGCCTCCTTCCTGCGATCCAAACGACATTGCGTGCGGACCCCGACGTAGACCCCAGTTTTGATCTTCACGAGTTCTATTAAAAACAAAACCAGAAAAGAGGCCACTCCAGCCTTGATCCATGTCCAATTGCTGAGATTTAAAAAACACAAACACACCTCCACATGTCAGATGGGTAGAAGCTACATGATCTTGCTGAATTGGTTAAATGCCACTACCCTTTCAATTGAAATAAGATTGTCTACTTTATACCCTCTCACTCTGATGGCGCAAGAAATCATTGAATACATTAAGTGATATTTTTTTGGATCTAAGCAGATTGGTCTTTGCGTATCCAAAGGGATCTCTGAATGGAATCACACTCTTACAAGTTAGCTAAACCCCTTCAAGTGACACAAATACTACCCTCTACCTTAACCTTATTCCCTTAACATCCTCTTGCATTTTGAATCTCAAAACAAACCCTCTTCCCCGGAACACCTGAATATGAATCAACAAATAGTTAGTAGACCCTACTGGATCATCACCTGCTTAGAGCACTTGCTATCTCTTTTAAAACGGCCACCTCGTCAGTTGATGAATACTCCTGCACAGCTGAAGAAGAACTCGACGGTGGTACGGTCGCCAGCATCCGAGCGGTCACTGTCGTTGGCTTTAGCAAAAGGCAGAAGAACACAAGGGTGAAGCATGACAGCGCCTACGCAGAAATAAACACAAAACTCAGGACATGTGTCTACAATGCTGCAGTGAGAAACCTAACCCCAATCTCCAAAACCAAGAAAAATTCTCAAAGTTCTGCATGCAGAGCATCACCGCGAAATTTATGAAGATCCGGGATGGACTGACGGTTGACTGCTTAAATGGAATGCATGCCTATGATAATCCGCTAACGTTAAACCCTAAATGGTCCATATTTCCAGCGAACCAAAAGCATCTCTTTGTCGATAGACTCCCCCGCTTACTCAATAAGCGTACCAACTCTCGATTAAGCTGAGAATCCATTTCCGAAACCCATCAATAAATCTTCGTCAACTCGTAACCATTGCACACAGTAACCAAATAATACGTCCTCTAAAGCGGTGGATTCCTTTTTTCATTCGCAAACAAGAACAGGAATGGTCATCTGACCACTCTACTAGCAAATGCGCAAGTAGTAAGCAAAGTTGGTGATCTGAGGAACCCGCGAGCTTACCTTGCTACACAATTTGCGTCTACCACCCCCGCCCCCGAGAAGATGCTCCATATCAGCCCCACGTCGCCTCACCGAAGAAGAAAGAGCTCGCCGTCTACGCACAAGCGCACTCGCAATCCCCGTTAAGAGGTGATGGAACTACGGATTGGGTCGGCCACACCTGCCGAGTGGTGACTTGGCCACCGAGTCGGCCACAATACTCCATGTGGCACATTGTGCGCAGCGTCCGGGAAAGTCAAGGCAAAAACAGGTTAGAGGACTTGCAACGTGTCCGCTGGAAACAACACGGAAACCTGTCAAGCCTGGGTCTGTTGTAGGGAGTACCAAAAGGGCCATGAACTGTCGCTCGGGGTCACCTGCGCTACAGCTCGGGCTACCTGCGGTGACTGAAGCCCGGGGTCTTCCCCACTTCAGTTGCGCACTCCGATTTCTCATCCATCTCATTCTCATCCGATTGTAGCCTTTGAACTTGCCGCCGGCCGCCGGTACTGTGCGGCTTGTGACCGCGACGGGTGCTTTCTTTTCCTTGACGAATTGATTTGATCGTGTCTCATGGTCTTCTACTAATCCTTTCAAGGAAGAAAGCTGCGAAGTAGCGAGCTTCAACCTGCGAAGAAGCAAGCTCTTACCTCGAAGGAGCGAGCTTCAACCGGCAAAGGAGTGCGTGATGGCTTGATATAGCTTGATACTCTTCCCATTCTACAGATTTTGAGATCGTGGGATGGTTGGAAAACTCTAATATTTGAAAGATCAGTATCTGAAATTAAGATCAGTGTAAATGAAGACCACTACCTAAGCACACAAATGTCCACAAACGAATATGTACTCACAAAATGAATCCAGGCTTCTCAGAACGATTCATTCTAAAGTCCTTCTTTTCAACGAATTTCGCATGGCGATCGCAACCTCAATTGCACTCACGTGAAAATATTAATTTGAGTATTTTGGTTCAGTCGATCGTTTGTGTGGTCGGTGAAGATTGCTTGGTAGTCCTGGCCAATATGAACTGTATATGAAGGCTGGGTGTGCTCATCGATTGTAGCTAGGAATTGTCAGGATATACGTTTTACCTACTGCTATACACATGCAGAAGACGACTATCGATCCTCGAGCAAGCGAATAGGATCCTGCTAGCTTCTTGAACAGATTGAATCTATGTACTTGTGTCTCTGGCAGGAGGCATCCAGCATATAATTATGCAGAAACTAAGTGGTAATTGAATTAGCCGCAGAATATTGTATGCACGCCGGCCATCAATGATAAATTTGCAGAACTTAACCTGTTGATCAAGTGTGTGCAGTTGGATTTGATCGATACGGCAGAGGACTTCTTGGTGGAGCTGTTCAGTATCAATTCCGCAACCAACCGGTTTAGTCAAATTCGTTCGCTTACTTCGTTCTTCCTTGGGAGTTGTTACTGAACTTTCTCATTTTTAATCTCTGGTCGATCTCAGGCGAGGAGAAAACTAAGGATTGCAAGACTTACAGCAAGCAAGGAGGAGAAGGGAGGGCGGGAAGAATACAGTATGTTCAAACTACGTGGGGCACTGGAATTGGGGCAGCCCGGATGGCGGATTTACAAAGTGATGGGGCCCAGCCTGCGAGAATAGCTCGATGGGCTGTCTCTCCAGTAACCCTAGAACGTGTGGATCCCTCTCCAGAATTGGCTATTTGGGAAAAATCATTATAAAGTACTATTTTTTGGAATATTTAGGACTTGGTGTACAAATAAAAGTTGTAGGTTATGAATTTCAGATTCAATCTGTGCGGTTAGATTCACCAAAGCTATTATCAATATTTTTTTATAAATTTTGAAAAGAAAAATTCAGAATATCTTCTAAAATCAATTACAAGCAAAATATTGTCATTTTTGAGTGAAACTTGTTGGAATGGATTTGAAATGAGGTTCTCTTCATATCGTGATCTTTTGAAATTTTTGTGTTTTTAAAATCTATGACCTCATTTTTGCAAACCCAATTCTGAACTAAAATCATTGCAATTTTTGGTTTGACAAACTTCCACATTTGTAATTTTAGAAAAATATGAACTCTAGTAACACCAAATCCAACCATTTGATAGGACAACAACTTGATGAACAAATTAGATGACTTTAATCCAAGTTGTAATGAGAAAGAAAACTGGCTTTCATTCCGTACATTGTTCAAAAAAAGGACGTTGGAGCGCTTAGGGGTTAACCCCGGATCCATCTCCAAAATTGACAACTTTGGAAAAAACACCATAAAGTAATATTTGGAATACTATATTGGAATTGATATACAATTGAATGTTGCAGATTTTCAGTTCTAAATTCCATTTGTACAATTAGATTCACCAATACCACACCAATATTTATTTATAAATTTTGAAATGAAAAATTTCAAATTCTTTCAAAATTCAATTACAAGAAAAATATTGTCATTTTTTGAGTAACACTTGCTCAAATGGATTTGAAATGAGGTTCTCTTCATATGGTGTGTTTTTGAAACTTTTGTGTTCCTTGCATCTATGACATCATTTTTGCAAATCCAATTTTGAACTAAAGTCAATGCAATTTTTCACTTGACAAACTTCCACATTCATAATTTTAGGAAAAATATGAACTCCAATAACACCCAATCCAACCATTAGATAGGACAAAAACTTAATAAAATATTTTCACACATTAAGATGACTTTCATCTAAGCAAGAGTGAGGATGGAATTTGAACTCCAACGTCTCCATTGTCTAAAAATTGGATGTTGAAACTGAATGCCAATACTATGGTGGTATATGTACCTACATCACAAGCTTTGGCGTTGCAATTGCCTACATTTGGAACACCTATACAAGAAGTCCCTTCCATTGACTTGTCTCCAATGGAGACACCTATGCGGCAGATGCCCCTATTTGACTCACCTTCATCACACTTGCCTATATTTCCACAGTCTTCATCGCAAGCACTTACATTTGAGACCCCTCCGCCACCTATACATGAGCCCTTGTTTGAGACGCCTCCATCACAATTGTCTGCATGTAACATGCCATCGTCATCATCAGTGGTAGACTTGACATTGCCAACTTTCCAGGGCTTTGGGTCTTCAGAAGAAAATGACCTTGACTTTTTGTTAGAGGAATGGATTCGCCTTCAAGAGGCTTATTTTGTAGCTTTAGAAAGGAAAAACAAGAAAATGAGTGATTCTACTATAGAAGATGTAGAAGACATGCAGAAGAGTTGTTCATTTTGGAAGTGTTTTGACGAACTAGAGAAAGAGGTACTTGAAGATGCAAATTCTTCAATTAAGCATATTGTCTTTGACTTGGTTCAATGGAAGAATCTTAAAAGAGGCCTCAATTGCAATGACTCAAACATCAGCAAAGTAACTTCACATATTGCCATGCAAATGTTTACTCCAGCTGATTTGAAATTGGAGTTTGAGAAGAATGCTAGGCTTTTTTGGAGGGAATGGGACTCTTTTGATGAACTCATTAAAAAAGCCCCAAAGTATGCCCCATATCTTGAGTTGGCCCAGACTTTGCTTCATTCACATGGCAAAGAGGGGGCTCAAAGATTGAATGAATTGGAAGAATTATTCCAATTTTGTACCAACAAGAATATGTCCCTCAAATTGCTTGAATTGATGTGCAAATCAAATACTATACCAAAAGATATGGAAGAAGAAGAATTATTGCATAGAAGAAAAGAAGTGGAGATGGTTTTATTGGAATTCCAGAAGTATTTTCTTGAGCAAAAGGTCTTTTATTAATACACGTGTTTTTCTGACACTTCAAGGTTGGTTCCTACAAATCACATTAAAGTTATTCAAGGCAGAGAGTTCCAAGCATTTTGCGATCAATGGAGGGAAGTGTTACTTACACAAAATGCATGTTACAAAGTGAAAGTGGAGTTTGTCCACAGTTCAGGTATTCAAGAAACAAACACTTGACAAAGACGGCCTCCGAAATTCATGGCTAACAAATTGTTGGAAGCAATTCATATCTATGCCATTTGTAAGTCTAGCCATGACCTTGCATTTCAAATCCGTGTAATAAAGTTTAGAGGAACTAAGATTCAAATAGAGTTCTATTTGTGACTTTGTGATTCTTTCATATTCTAATTGATTGGTTTGTTTTTTCTAGGTCTACAATTCTATTCTTGAATATCCAAACAATAGACAAGGAGCCATACTACATCCAATGAAAGACATGGACATTGTACGACCTGACATTCAACTTGACATGGTATGTGTAAAGTACATAAAAACATAGTATTCTAAACCTTGAACATAATTACCTAATGACCTTGCACATTTGTTTTAGTAATCAAATAGCACTCATTCCTTTGAAATTGGAATTTTAAATTATTAAGATTTAATATTATTTGCTTCTTAGTTTCATGTGGTATTTTTCAGGGGCACATGATTGGTCACTTGATATGGGAGATTGATTCAAAAAAATTGGAGGTGAATAGGCCATTTACATATTCAACATTATTGATGATATGTGACCAAGTTCCTAAATCAGAGGATCTCACTCGGGGTGTTGATCTCTAGCTCCAATCAAACTTAGAGAGGGACTTTCGATTGTACTTTCCATCTAAATGGAGCATTTTGAATCAACTCCGACAATCATTTTTGCATGCTACAATGCTAGTTTCTCAACTAGCTGAAGAAGAAATCAATGAAGATTTGGGGTGGTCTTTTGTTAACTTCGAATTACAAGAAAACAATTGGGTTGAAGAAGTAGGGAAGAAATTGGGAAGTATCATTTGGTCTCACCTATTCAAAGGTAGACAATTGGTTGGAAAGGCATTAAGAGATGGATTTCTTCAAGCAATAGATACAGCACCCATTTCAATGAGCAACAAAGAGTTGTATAGAAGTGAAGTCTCTCAACTTACTGGAGAGTGCTTGAAAATAGCCTTTTCTGGATCTTGCTGCATTGAACTACAACAATTCATGAAATCAGTGAAGTTTGAAGACCCAATCAGTATAGATCAGAGAAACTGGTTTACCAGAGCCATTCATGAGATGACACATTCAAAGAGAATGAGGCTTGTTGTGTTTATATTCAACTTTTCAAATTGATCAATGAAAATAAGGTTTAAATTTTTTGCATTAAACAAATTTAAATATTATTTCACTTTTAAAAAACAATACTAAAAAATTTGCATTTCTTTGTTGAATTTGTGTAAATATTTAAATATGAATGAAAAAATTTACTTTTTCAATTACATATTCTATACATTTGAATCATACATGATTTATAGTGACAGTTGGGTAAAAATGTCCAAAATAGTGGGTACTCTTTGAATTCTTTATTCAAGTCAAATTGGCTGAATGTAAACCATATTAGCTCATTTGGAATTGTAAAACATATAAGTGAAGTAATAGTAAATAGAAAGAAGTAGAGAATGATTCAAAATATTGAGTTGGTAACAATTTATTTATAAAATTGCATAACAACAATTCCAATGTTTTTAAGGTTGTAATAAAATATCTACATTGAATTTTTTAATTTTTTCCACAAAATTGGAAAAGGAGTTAAATAAATGATTTCAAAGTTTATATTAGAATAGAAATTCAATAATGATTCCCAAACTCCCACTAACTAAAACTCTTCATAAATTTATTAATAGCACCCTAAACCAATAACTATCAATGAATGGCCAAAAAAGACGTTGAATTTTAAAGTAGCAAGAAAATGAGCTCCATAGTAGCTATGAGGAATTATCCATACTTTTTTCATCACTAGTTCAAATGTAAAGCCTATATTCCAATTTATGGAAAAGAGCAACAGATTATATTCAACTAAGGGTGACCATCATTATAAATGAAATGAACATGAAAGGTACACCATACACAAGTAATTTTGCCATTCGAAGTACACCATCAGCAAAATGTCAATGAAATTAGCTAAGACAAACCATTGTTATAAATGAAATCAAAATAAAAGGTAATATACATGAAATATCAAAATTAAAATATTATTCATATTCATATATATGTATATATATATAATCAAATGTAAATTGGAATATTCATAATTTTAGTATGAATTATTATTTGTTATTAGGACATTACACTAACAAATCGATGAATGTATATATTTGAACTCATATTCTATTGAATTGTGTAGATTTCACAAATTGTAAAGGTATACTATTTAATGCAATTAAGAATAAGAATTTAATAATGAATCTCAAATAGTAATTGTAAAAATTGAATTTATAGATCATAAGCATGTATTTAGATCAACTGATACACTGCCAATATTTTTTAAATTATAATTAGAAGTAAGAAATTGACTATGAACAATAGTAGATTGAAGACTTAAGAATTGAACAATGGATAATTGCAAGAAATACCTATACTATTTGTTTTATTGTATTAGCATTGCAATGATTTGTTCAAATAGTAAAAAATACTTTGATTCCTTTAATTAAAATGAAGAAGCAACATTTACAAACTTTAGAAGATTGTATTTTAGATATTTTGAAGATTATGTATAATAATTTGGAAAGTAGGAGAATTACAAATTTACTAAATTTATAGAAAGTAGATATTTTGAGTTGCAAATATTTTTAATCAAGGTAGTAATAGGTTGGTTTACCTTAACTCTAGAGCACTCCAACATCAAATTTTTAGACAATGGAGGCGTTGAAGTTCAACTTTCATCCTCACTCCTGCTTGGATGAAAGACATCTTAATGTGTGAAAATATTTTATAAGGTTTTTGTCCTACCTAATGGTTGCATTTGTTGTTACTAGAGTTCATATTTTTCCTAAAATTAAAAGTGTGGAAGTTTATCAAGTGAAAAATTGCATTGACTTTAGTTCAAAATTGGATTGCCAAAAATGATATCATAGATGTAAAGAACACAGAATTTTCAAATAATCACCGCATGAAGAGAACCTCATTTCAAATCCATTCCAACAAGTGACTAAAAAATGATAGTATTTTTTTTGAAATTGAATTTTGAAAGAATTTAAAATTCTTCCATTCAAAATTTATAAACAAATATTGGTGATGGCATTGGTGAATCTAACCGTACAAATGGAATTTAGAACTGAAAATCTGCAACTTTCATTTGTATATCAATATGAAAAAAATATTCCAAATATTACTTTATAATCCCTGCATGCCCAAATCGTGAATTCTGGAGATGTTTCCGGGCGTGTAGGGTTACTGTAATGGCTAAAGTCCAATCGAGCTATTCTTGCAGGCTGCCCCAATACTTTCTAAATCCGCCATTTGTAGATAGCTAGAAGGGGCTTGCTTGAGGGATTTGTTCTTGCTTTGGTGAACAATTCCTCGTTGTGGCTGGTGGCGGGCGTGGTATTTTGCCGTAGTTAATTGAGAAGGGAATGAGAAAAGCTTTGCTGCGTCCCAGGAATTGGACATGCAGGGATTGAGATCTCGAGCATTGGGGTCGTGGGTGTGTCAAAATTTTGCATGGGGGTGGTGGGTTGGGTTCTACAGATTCAGGATTCGGCCATTGATCAAAACAGTCTGTTCTGTCTAATTTTACGGGTGTGTGGTTTTTCGAAGTAGATGCTTGCTGATCTCCTTGTGTAGAATGCGGGGTGTTCTTCATGTAGAACGCCAGGGAGAATAGCTAGAAGCCGCGAGGTATGGGATCCGAGTGAGTCAAAATGCAAGTTTGTTAGAAGAGCGAGGCTTACATCACGCCATGGCTGTGTTGTTTCCTTGTGCTTGAAAACAAATAGAGTTCTCCGCATAACATCGTGGACATCACCATTGTGGCTTCAAAAACACAATTCCAACCACGACAGCAACAAAAGGAAGCATGATTCAATCTAGACTCAAGAATTCAGCTCCTGCTAGCACGTAGATACAAATGCAGATCGAAACTCACAACAACTTCGATCAATCGTGTCGATCAACACGGCAATTTCGTGTCAACAAGTGTACCCACATCACGATCGCAAACTACGCACACACAGAAAAAACCCAAATGTGACCCTCTTGCGGATTGCAGTCGTAGTCAAGAAAAAACAAGGAGAAGTCGTGGTCACAAGCCGCAAGGTGCCGCCGGCGACAAGTTGAAGCGTACAATCGGATGAGCAATGGATGAATGAAAAATCGGTGTGGGCAAGTTGGAAAACCCCTGGGCTTGGACAAACCGCAGGTGACCCGAGCTGGAGCGCAGGTGACCTACGCATAACCACGGGTGACCTGCCCAAAAGCATGGGTGGCCTGTGCTTATACTTCCCTAACACTTCATGGCCCTTTTGGTACACCCTACTGTTGCTGATGCAGGGGCCCGGCCACACTTGTTCAGCAACATGCTTCCGACCGCCCCCAATCACGGTTGTCATACTGGACGCGCGGAGGTGATCGGATGGGATGGACGGACGGTCCGGGCAGCTTTCATATCCTAGGCCATGGAAATTTTAAAAGGCAAATAGAAGTTAATATGATTTACCTCCACTACGTGACCTGTCATTCCACGTTGGATCTAGGGTGCGGATGGTAATGGTGAGCATAAACGCAAATGTGCAGACCGGGATGGGCATGGACGGAAATGTTATAAACCTAATGGGAATGTCTTCTAGCTGGACGCATACGCTCGGGTGGGCGTGAACGTCAACGCGGGTGCGCGATAAGACAAGGACGCTAGGGCGTAGACCTTAAAAAGAACGGGCACAGACGTCAACTTCTTTCTACTTTTGCTCTTGGAGTTTTGAGAATTTGGAGAAACTTAATATACCATTGGAAAGGTATTCAAAATACCTTTCCAATGGTTTATTACACACCTCCAAACTCTCAAAACTCCAATTGCAAATTGGAAAACAAATCTACTGCCAAAATCCACTATGCAGAGAGTCCACAAGTGGGCGTGGACGCAAGGCCGGGTGGGGATGCAACAACAGACACGGACGCTAGGGCGTAGACGTCAACTTCTTTCTGCTTTTGCGATTGGAGTTTTGGGAATCTGGGGGCATATAATATACCATTGGAAAGGTATTCAAAATTCCTTTCCAATGGTACAGTACACGCCCCCAGATTCTCAAAACTCTAATCACAAATTGAAAATCAAATCTACTACCAACATCCACAACGTAGGAAATCCAAGGCCGGGCGGGGACGTTAGGGGGCGGATAACAGACTGTGTGGGTGTTTTCAAATGGCCTTGGCCTTGGGATTCCTCCTCTTCACCAAACCCGCCCCCCCAAAGGCCACATTCAATTATTGGCAACTCATTTGTGCACGGTTGACTAGATCTCCAAGTACATGGAAGTCAAATGGGCACATTAAGAACTCCACCTACCAACTACAACTTGCACAAGGGTGGAGGCCTTTGAGAGTTAAGTGCATTTCTCTCTCTTGTGGCCTAACTCCTGAAATCTTCTTTCTCACAAGACCTTGGATTCTTCATTCTTGAATTGAATCTTTGGGAGCTTGGAGGATAAAATAGTTCTTTTGTTTGTATTTTTCTTCCTCAATTTGATTGTTGAAGGCTTTGGATGGGGTTATTAGAGAGTGACATAGCCCTTTCTATTTCTTTATACTAAAGCTTGGATATGTAGGTTATTTTCTCACTTTCTCTTATAGTAGTTTCACTTAATTATTTATTGTGTAAATTCTAAAGAAGGGATTTAGTGAAGGGCATGTCTTTCCCCATTTTTTAAAGTAATTTGGATGAATGATTTTTTTCCCTTACTATTTCTTCATTTACTTTAGAAAGTGTGAAGAATGAATTAATAATAGTGGAGGCCCTCGTTCTTCATTTATTTTAGGGCAGTGTACAATTAAGTTCCCCTAAGGATTATTCATTTAGTTATTGAATGCATGAAGGAGGGATTTGGAAGGGAGGAGGAGGTGACTTTGTTGTATTTCTTAGAATCTTGAAGTAGAGTTTTTACTTCTTGAAGAATTTTTTTTTTTTTGATGAATGTCTTAAAAAATGATACAATGGAGGCCAAGGACATTTCCTTTCCATTTTTTTTCCCATGTAGCATTCATATTGTTGAAGGGAATTTATAATTTAATTTTTGAAGTCGGGGGGGGACACTTCTTGTGTATTTTAGGGACCCACGTGCGGCGGTGGGGTATTTTTTGGGGGACTATTTACCTCCTAGAAAGCATTTTAAGGACCCCTATTATTACATAAAGCAAAAAAATTACCCATAGTATCATATCTATCATTACTTATAATATGTAGGCCAAAGGAATATATGAGAGGCTATTTTCTTTGTAAGGAAAAAAATCAACAAAAAATATAATGAAAATACAAGTGACTAACAAATACCTTATAGAAAAAAAGATTCAAGTTATAACAATGCATGAATACAAATACAACACAAATACATGCATGAAAAGCAAGACATTAGGGTTGAAGAAGTATTGAAGAGATTTTAGGGACAAAAATGTGTTTAAAAACACAAACATGAAGTTCATCTGTGAACTATGACCACAAATATATGCCTCATATAAAAAAATTACATCAGAAATATGTTGTTCTAATGCCCTCCATCACATGTGAAAAAACAAAATCAAGCTCTATGACATGGTGCTCCCAAACTTCAGAGAGGTCGTTCAAAGCACGAACTCCTGTACCCAACCAGATAACAAACATCAATGGAGTTAGATATGACTTAAAGATATGCCATAGATGAGCTGTAGATATACCACAGTACCTGATGAGTTGTAGATACACTATAGTACCTGTATCTTGAGCTATATCTGACTAGTACTATAAGTATTAATTGAGCCTACCAAATTTTTTTCTTAGGATCCCATTCTTTTGCCCCTAATTTATATCTACTTAAATTCTAATGGACCATATTTTCTAGTTCCCTATATTACTTATAAAGGACATGCCACTTTTAATGTCCTCTAATTTATATGTAAATTCCTTATAAATTTTACCTAAGATTATTTAAATGTACCCTATATTCCGTCGCACGTAGGTTATTAAAAAACGGAAAGTGTCCTCCCCGGGTTTTTGAATGATTGAATGAAGGGTTAATTACACAATCTTATTATCTCAATCCTTAAAGGTTGCAGTGGATATAATTTTTTTTTCCAAATTTTCAAAGGAAAGTCTTAGATACTCTGAAATGAAATTCAATACTTCAATTCTTTCTTCTCAATAAAATTCAATTAAATGTTGAACCTAGCTTGAACAAAAAACAACCTTTCTCACAATTGCAATAAAAAAGACCAAACTTAAGTAAATCTAATATTTTCCATTTTAACTTATTCACACAACTAATTGTATAGTTATCTTGAACATGAAATAACCTTGATTTCTATTATACAAAAAAATAAATTTAAATGAACAAAATGCCTCCACTTTAGTTCCATCCTTTTTATACTCACAATTAGATGTTGAACCAAGCTTAGGCAACACATAACCTTTCTCTCCATTCAAAAGAAATTTAAATGAATTCAATTCGTCTACTTCTTTTCCATTCCCACTCTTAACCCCTCACCGCCCCAACAGCCAAAAAATGGCCCCTCTCGATTTGCAAACCTTAGGTTCTCACAGCACACGCAATCGATGGAGGTGGTGTAAAAAGCAAAACTGGATCGCTGAGGGAGGTCGATCGTGTGGGGTCTGCAGATGGGCGAACGATGACCTCCGCGAAGTGCATTCTCCGATTGAATTCAGACCCCCAGAAAACGGACATGGCAGTTTGCGCCATTTGTCCGATTGATGACCTGCTAGGGCCGGTCACAGACCGTTGGGCATTGGATTCCACCCAGACTATTTGCAGGACGAACTCCCTGTCTGCATTGCGTCTGTGGAGGTGTGGAGCTTCTGTGCGAGGTGGAGAAGAAACTTCAATGGTCGGCTTTAGAGTCTGCTTTCCACCTTATCGTTTTCATGAGAGAGAGTCGGAGCGACCTCTTGCAGTTGCACGAGATTGGAGTTTTGATATTACACATTTTAGAACCAGGACTTCTGATTATAAACTCCTGCGGAACTTTGAAATTACTATATATGTACGGGTTGTTGGCAATATATTTTCAGTTCATGGATATGATCGTTGCAAGTGTTTTTCTCAGCTGGACGACCTTTGAACTTCATCTGTGCATGCGATGATTCTGATCCCACATTAATTTCTGGACAAGGAAGTGTGACTTCCTATTACCCATCCGCCTCGCACTTGAAGCTGGTCAGTGCCGGTGAATGCTTGTCTTGGCCACAAATGTCAGACCAGTTTTCGGCCCCACCAATGCTTGTCGACCCTTGTAATTTGGCATGGTTCTTGAGGAACCACATCTCTCCACTTGCTAAAAGCGGGACCTAGTTCCCTGATTCGAGTTGCTTACAGCTTTGATGCAAACCTCGGAAGATGTGGGCCGCGACACCATTTTCCGGCAAAGTTGGTCTCATCAAACATTATAATGTCCGAGCATTCAGCATCATTTTCAGATCGGACTTGGATTACCAGTCCACAGCAGAGCTATCTACAGTAATCAACGGTGAAATCTCAAACACATCATTCGATTTTCCACTAGGTCAAAACATTTGTGGGTCGCTCAGGAAACCTACTTGTGCCTGTGTTCTGCTTGGGGCCGTGAGGGGTTAATTGTTAAACCAAACTTTGGCAAGAACAACCTTGACTTCTATTGTAGAAAAATAAAATAAAATAATTCAAGTGCCTCCCCTCTTATTCCTTCTACTAAAGATCTATGGCAAATTTAGATTTCAACCTATGTAGTTTGAAACATCTTTGACATGCTAAGATTTCAGCCTAATTATGCGGTTTGAAACATCTTTGGAAAATTAAAATTTCAAACATCTATGATACATATACTAACAACATGTCAAGAATCTATGATGAGTTTAGATTCCAAACGAACGGACTCAAGTGTAAAAAGTGTCAATGTAGTGGAATGTTGCCAATTTAATGAAATTTGCCATATTTTTAAAACATTTTTTTATTAAATTAGTTTTGAAAATTCACTTATTTTTTCTAAACTTATTGCAAAATAAATGGTATTTATTCCTCAAATACCAAAAGTCAATTGAGACCAAACCTACATATGCTATTAATAGTATCTAACATTGTACAACCTTTTTGCATTCTTATTTTGTTTCTTGTTCAAATTTATGATTAGAAAATATTCTACATCAAGCTTCTAATATCTTTAATGACTATTAGTCTTTGTCAAATCAGTTTAAAAACACACAACTTTTAAGTACAATTTTTATTTCATTGTTTGAATGAAAGTTTGTTGTGATTGGCAAAACTCATGAATTACACATACATATGAAACAAATATTTTCAATAGATAATTGACAATAAAACATCACTATTTAGATTCTCATAAAATAATTACGCCTACATGTAACTGAATATGCAATTACACATTGTTTGTATAAAGAAACTACTGAACTCTGGTAGGATTTTAGTAGAAGTCAATAGAATACTCTAAAATCTCCTAAAATGCTCTTTTTAAACAACATCTGAATAAATTATGAATTATCACAATGCTAAACAATTAGTGTTCCTACAACAACACTGTACATATTAGATGGGAATTTGTAAAGACTATCACCACAAGAAAGGAATCACAAAAAGGTTCACTTATTCAAATAGAAAATTTTCCACTGCTAGGATTGTATAATTTTCAACACTTTCAATTTTATTCACAAAAATGAAGTAATTTGAGATGTAACTGAAAGTGCAAGAATTGTGCCCAAAGTTGAATTCCAAACTTCATTTGGACATAGTATAATAGCTTCCTTCCCAAAAAATTGAACTAGAAGCGTCATGCAAGAGTTATAGACAAATTCCAAAGGGGAGGTGGAAGGGACATTTTTTGGGACATTTTCAAACACCTTCTCTAAAATTTGTCCATAACTTTTAAGCAAAGTATTGAAATCTCAAACGGATTTTTGGACATGAAATTTTACTTGATTCCCCAACTTTTCTTAGTTTTAATTTTTTTTGAAAAAATATAGTCTACTATATCTAAATGAGGTCTGAAATTTGACTTTTATCACAATTCCTGCGTTTCCACTTAACCATGAGTGGAGGAGTTCTTTTTTGTCCTAATTCATATATCCCACATAGTTTGTTTCAACCACCACTACCCCACTAGTATAAAGAGCTTCTCTTCTCCTATTTCTAGTCAAGATTGGCTAAGAGGCTTGAATGAGATTGAGTCACAAAAATGAATTATGTGGTACAAAAGCCACGTCATTGGTTGAACTTTTTCATAGAAAGTCTTGTGTACCATTTTATTTTGATGGAATAATCAAATTTAAACTAAACTGAAACCAAACTGGAAGGTCCTTGGAGGCTGTGGAGCAACCCTCTAAAGACGAGCAATTTTTTGTAATCTACCCACATCCCAGCCTTGCCCCCGAAAAAAGCTCAGTGGCATATTGTGCTAATCCACGCCCCCTGTAATGACACCAAAATTAACTTTAGCAACGGGTGGGATTGTGGGAATGGACCTTTATTTCACAAACGACACATCTCTCAATTCCAACACAGACAAGTTTCCAGAATATAAAAGAATACAAAAATTATGGTGTGATTGAACCAAGTTATTTATCCCCTTGTCATGTTCCAAATGATGAAGGTAATAGTATCAAGATGGAAGCCCCCATAACTGGAGAGGATACTTTTACAAATGAATGGGGGGGCCTACTTATTAGAGTTTGTTTAGAGAATATGCTTTGAGTGCGAGAAGAATATATTTGAAGCATGGCAATTTGGTGGGGTTATTTCTAAGTGGTATGAAAATTCATCTATATTGATAGAAGATTTTGGTAGAAGATCTTCGTTATTGGAGCATATACTACAATTTGTTAAAGAAGCTTTTGAAGCAGAGTTTCATTAGAATTAATAATGTCCTAACATTTAGTTGGAAATCTTAGATGTACTCATGTAATATTTTTGTATAAGATTAGTATTAAAGACATGAATTGTTTGTAATTCCTAAGTGGTTATTCTAAATAAATTTAAACTTTTCATCAAACAATCGAATCAAAAGCCAATTTTATAGCCCAAAGTAGATAGTTCCAAAGTTCTTTTTATACAACTAAAGCATAGAGGTTTAGTCCTAAATGCCTAAGCCTTTCTAAGTGTATTTTTCCTATGAAAAAGAGCATGGGCTTGCAATTATCCTCCAATGAAGCAAATTTTCTTAATATCAAAATTTGACTATATATATGTTTAAAGAAATTGTTTGTTAGTATGCATACTAATTTTGGGTGTGAAACTGCATAGGGGTTGTAACATTGTAATAAGAAAATTGTGTGTATTTTATTTTAAGTATGTTGCCCATCCCTACAATGTTTGACAAATTTGCATATAAGACATTTTTGGGATTAGAAGTTGCATGAACAACTAAGAATTGTGTTAGCAAACTAAAATGTGCTTTTATAGACCTTAAATTCAAATGAAGACCTATCAAACTCATTACAAAATCATCCTTGCAATTGTTGAAATGCAATTTTTTTGTTAATAGAGATAAAAGAAAAATACTCCAAATCAACACTTGCATGATAAAAATTATAACATTAAAAATCATGAAAACACATCATTCTTTTTAGTGAGACCATTTTAAAAGCAAATAGATAAGTTGAATATTTTAGAACCCAAATCAAAGTGAAATTGGTAAGCTTTGCTTAAAGTTGAGAAATCAAGTAAAATTCATAAGCTTCACTCTTTTGCTAATGGTACATATATGCTTTTGAGGACCTTTCAAAAATCAAATATTTACTTGTTTCAATGAATAATAAAAGCTTCAAATAGTCAACTTTCTATATTGCCTGTAAGGATGAGTGCAAGAAAGACTTGTACTATTTTGTGTCACACTTTCAGTGACGTAGTTGTCACGTGCTATAACTTTTGAAGCATTAACTCTTTGAACTTGAAATTTTTATTGGAGATGGCTAACTAGAACCTTTATTTTTTAGAAATTTTAATTTAGCTAATTTATTACACTTTGCAATTTATGGTTTTTTAGTATTGAGAAGTACTTAAAATTAATTATCTAGATCTGAGATTTATATAGTCTATTTTCCACACTAGGCAGGCATGTGCCTACTAAAAAACACTTAAGAAAACATTATTCTATGTCCTCTATTTTTATGCAAACAAAGCTCCCTCACGCACCCAATTTTAAACATTGAAAATGATTTCAAGATCATTATTTTGGTGAAATCTCTTCACCATGAAGTCTTCCTAAGTGGCATATTTTATTGTTTTTTAAAATTGTTTTTTCTATTTTTTACAAATTAAAATGTGAAACTATAGTAAAAATTACAATTTTCATGAAATTTTGCACTTATCTAGTTCTCCTACTTAAAGGATATTTCTATGCTTTTCCTTCCTAGGGTACCTTCTTCTTGAAGGTATATACATCAAACATATTTTTCACTTTAAAAGAAAATTGATTTACTAATTATACAATACTCCCCAAAAAAATGAGTACAATGCAAAACACTATGCTTTTTGGTAGGTCTTTCTTGCAATGACCTGTAAAAAGTTTATAAATGGTCAAAGGAATTTAACTATCGACACCAAAATAAACTTGGAATTTTGGACTAATCATATGTGATTAGTTAGGCATATAGGGATTCAGTATTCAACTTGATCGCTTTTGATAGAGGCATTTATAAATATATCTTTAGTCTTTGTTTTAAGAATGTGTACAAATTGTAACTTTTTTATGAACATTTTAATTCCTAAATAAAGATACATACAGTTTTGCTAATCTCAAGCTTATTGTGACTATTGCATATTTTAAGAGTTGAATTGATTTCTTATTTGGATTGGTGAAATTAATTAACCATGCACTACCATTGTAACTATCAAAAAGATACACATAGAAGTTGAATATCCAGCCAAGCACAAGCCTTACAATATATATTTGAAGACAAACAGGTGAATATGCATGGAAATTGTACCAACATTGGCATCAAAATTTTGACTTATGGAAAAATATAAAAAAGAGAAGATTGCTACCTCAAATTTGCATTTCTAAATGAAATACTTAATTTGATATTTTTACTACCAATTTGCAACATGTTTTCCAATGCCAATTAAATATCCATACAACATTTGAAGCACAATAGTGTTTTCTTTTTGTAATATATCATTTGAAAGGAGGGTATTAATGAGTATATCACTAGAAATTCAACATGACATGTTAAATTCCAACAGTATTTATACTTGGGATAAGTTTCTTCATTTCCCCCTCTTTTCTTGGTCCTTGAATGTGTTGGGATGGAAGGCAATTAAATCGTGCACATTGGTAGGGCAATCTTTAAGGAATTGCATACATATTAGAGTAGGCTAAATTATTGTTGCATCAATTTTCACCGGACTAATATATTGTCACAATCCTAATTTTGTAGGTGAAGTTAGCTTTTCACCCTAACTAATAGTACAATTGAAATTTGTGTATTACCTAGTTGTAAACCAAATCCTCTAAATTATTGTATATAACACATATATTTTTTTAAACATATGGTGTTCAAAGGCAAGAGCTAGATTGACATCAGACAACATGGAAGGCAACCCATAAAAGCTACTGGGAATTACACACCTTGTGTATCCTTGTTAGGAACAATTGGAGTACCAAACCCCCTTCCATGTGAATAATGTCATCATAGAGAGTTGAACCAAGAACCTTATGGATTCCATCATAAATCCTACTACTTAGTTGTCGCTTGAGGTAGTTTTAGATCATTTTGAACTACATAAATTTTCTTTTAATAAAAAACTACAATTGATTTTAGATATTTCTAATCTATAAATGTAAAAATCTATGCCTAATTTTGGAATAAAAATTAAATTAATATTACATTTTAGTGGAAATACTATAATTCACAATAAATCTAAGTAGGGTTTTATTATGGATTTTTTTTTACATAAAAATGGACTACGAATTGATTTATCTTGTAAAAACTTATCTTCTATTCTAAACCATTTCACATTTTCTTGTAGGGACTTTTAGAATTATCTAAATACTGCAATGTGGTATTGTACATTGTGCCAAAATATTGGTAAAAAATAGGTTAAGATCTTAAAGTACATAGTAGGTTAATTTAAAAATATAGATTTTCTAAAATATACAAATGTCGACCAAGAAATATTTCTAATTCAAATGTTTATGAAGTAAGACTAATTATTTTGGAATTAAAGTTTCTCACACTTTTTTGGTAAGTTAGATAAGAACTAGATCTTCAAATTTTGAACAATGAACAAATGCAAACACATTACAAGTAGACTAAGATGCATTTTTTCATCAATTAATTTTTGAAAGATTCTTCATACTAGTTCTTTAAGAATTGCGTTGTATGGATTTTGAAAACTTTGCTCTCAAAATATTCTATCATTGAAAAGGCATCCTAAAAAAAACCCTTTCAAATTAAAAAAATGAGTCCCCTATAAAACCAACAAAATATAAAAGCAATATAAAAATCTTTAAAAATCATTAGAATTAGAATTTAACATTTTAAACCTCAAGGAAAAAAATTCTTGTAAAAATACAAATATTCAATCTAGACTTGATTTTTGAAAGAACTTTTATTTTTGGCTTTGAATTTTATTAAAAGAATATTGGTTTTTATACTACTTGATTTAACCATATGGATATGATCTATAATTATATTTTACAATTATTATTTGAAGGTCATCATTAAATTGTTATTTTGAATTGCATTTTATAGTATATCTTCATGACTTTAGAAATCTGGATTGTTCTTTCATCTTTAAGAAATGAAGTTAATATAGATTCATTGAAAAGATGTAGTTTTCAAAAAAAAATCTTTAAAAAAATTATTATGATTATTCTATAAAAATAATTAATAATCTCAATATTCTAAAGAAATTATAGCATTTTGA
Source organism: Thuidium tamariscinum (assembly GCA_947034885.2). NCBI lineage: Eukaryota > Viridiplantae > Streptophyta > Bryopsida > Hypnales > Thuidiaceae > Thuidium > Thuidium tamariscinum. The sequence continues at coordinate 13,522,466 of OX344751.2, forward strand.
ATTTTGAATTTTCTTTATGTCTATTCTACGACAAATCAACTTGCTTCTTTGCACTTAAAGGAACAAAAAATTTAAGAAAATAACTAATTTGGATAAGAGAATTTAAAAAAAAAAAAAGATGAGTTTTTTCTTAAGTGCATCTTTCATGTGAATTCAAATTTTTTTTAATAAAAGAGCTCTTTCATTTGCACATGGTCAAATAGAGTTTGTGAATTTAGAATATTTGTTTATATTAGTTTCAATCTTATATTTTTCTTACCCAAGATTTTCATTTTCATTTCTATCTCTAACAATATGATATTACACATGCTATAACTTGTGACTCAACTCCAAGATATAAAAAAGAATTATTTTTTGAAAAAAAGTTTGAAAAGTCAAATAATCTAATCCTTCAATGTGCATAAGAAACTTATTTTCTTCACTTTAAACAAAGCAATGCAATTATTTTGTGATTGTTTTACAACATACATATAATAATGGAGTATAGAATTTAGCAACTATTTAATTTTCTTAAATCCAAAACTTCTTTAGCAATTACCTAAAAGATGAAGTACTACTATATCAAGTTAAAGTTAGTCTTTCTATAATTGATTGATAAAATTATGTTAATTTTCAGATTTGAAATATATAGGTATTGATTTTTCTAAAAATTGTAATAATAATTGAAATTATTTAGATGTTTTAAAATATAATGAATAAATTAAATTATATTTCTCTCTCTCTAAGAATTATCTGAGGGATATCTAGGATTAAGTTATGTATACAAGAAGTTTTCATGCCATTGCAATAATTCATTAAAATTAGGATATTTTCAAAATTTTCAAATAGTGTAGAAACAAAAAATTTAGTAGACTTCCTAATGTTAATTTAGTAATGGATTTTTGAACATTATAATCAATTTTGATCATAATTTTCCAAATTTTAAATTCTAGGTTCTTTAGGAGTTAAATGAAGATGATGGTTCTTTTAACAAGTTTGATCATGACCCATCTAAATTGTGAATGCCAAAAAAAATGGAACAAATGAACGCATCTAAAATGTTCCAAGTACCAACATTTAATATTGTATCAAAATATCTAGATTCAATGTTGAATAAAATAGTGGTAAGATCTTGAGCTACAATTGAGATAAAAAATTTATTTGTTTTCCTTCATTGAGTTGAAAAATTAATTAATTTCAGTCAACTATATATACTTCCACTTGCCATTCAAAAAAAATTCTATTAGTGGACTTATGTGATTAAATAGACTTATGCAATCTAGTAGACTTATGTGATTGATGATTTAATATTTTTGACAACGGGATGAAAGCTTGACTTAGATCTAACCCAATGTATGTTAAAATACCAATGGTTTGGTTAGAAACACTCAACCCTAGTTGGAAAAATTGCTTTTCAAATGTTATATGGGATGGCAACCCATAACTGGTTGTCGACGTTTCAATGCTAATGTGGCATTGTCCCATTGGCAACTTGTCACTATTGCCATGACAAGTTGTAGTTCCTAACCTTCTTTTATTCCAACTTGCTTCCTACCCCCTTGGACCATGAAGATCAAAGGTTGTGATTGAAAAATGTACAATTTGGTTATGTCCCATAAACTCTTTGCCGCTAGCTTAGTTCATTGGTTATCTAATACATTTCTAATAACTCATGCATTTGGGCATATTTGCCAGCTGAGTGTATTTAAGAAAAAGATGTCTTTGTGTAGAGAAATCGAATTTATTTAACCCCTAAAGTTTTTTGACTATTTTTTCACCCTAAACGCTCTAAAACTGCGATTTCTAATACAAGTGCAAAATCATAGAAAAAAAACATTTTTTGACACACATAACCATAGGATCTTGTAGTCAGCTAGTTTAAGAAGATAAAAAAGAAATTTCAAAGATTTCCATTCTCTAGATTGCAAGTTATTAGCATTTGATTTGACAAAAACCTTTTTTTTTATCCTTGCAAAAATCTAGGTAGGTGCACTTCACAAGGTCACATGTACATGAGAAAATGTTCAAAATGGTAGTTATACTTTATATTCATTCTTCAATATCATTTGAAATTGTATAACATATAGGAAAAAAATAGTAAGTAGAAAGAAGTAGAGAATGATTCAAAAAACTAAATTGTGAACAATTTATTTATGGAAATACGAAATGTCAATTCCAATGGTTGTAATATTATAATAAACAATATTCATCTAATGTTTTAATTTTTTTCAAAAACATTAAAAATTGAATTAAATAAAGGATTTCAAACTTTTTTGTAGAGTAGAGATTCTATAACTACTTGCAAACTACCCCCCAAAACTCCTCACAACTTCATCTCATTAAATTCAAAATAGAACAATTCAAAGCTTTTTACTTGGATACAAGTTTGTTAAACTGATTTCAATTTTTCAATTCTTAAAAAAGTGATTTTTAAAGATGTTTTTTTAGCTATCCGAGTTGCTAGCTGAGCAATGAATACTACATATCATGCTATAACTTTTTAACTATGTAGTCAAAAGTTATGAAAATTGTTGGGCCTCAAGGTACTCCTTGAAAAAATGTTGTGTGAAAATTTCAATATGAAAACCCCCTCCATTTATATGGAGCTACCGAAAATTGCTATGTTGCCAAAAAAAACGAATTTAGGGCTTTAGGAACTAAAGAAGATATGAAGTTTTTTTACATTTATTTCATCGAAAGTGAAATTTTTATAAATCTTTTCTTGAAGATTTTGTAACTTATTATGCAGGTTATTATGTCTTTAGAAGGGATTTGAAGACGTTAGAAGATTGCAAGTTATCTTGAGTTTCCAAATTGTAGGAACTTGCCACATTAGTAGTTTGACATAATTGAAAGAGTGTTGTGTCAAAAAAAATTAATTTCTCAAATTAATTTTTTTTTTTTAATTTAAAATTTTTTAAATACTAAAAAAATTAAATTTTTTTAAAGAAAAAATATTAAAATTCTAGCATTAAAGATTTGTTCATAGTTTTTTGGATAGTATCTGGAACAAATGAGGAGAACAACCATGAAATGGACCTTTCTTGCTCTCAAATGTCTTCTAATATATGTAGGTCATTCTATTTCCAATCATAGACTAGTTACAAAATTGTTGAAAGTAATAATTGTGGATTTCAATGTACACTAAATAGAAGTATTAAGGAGACCAAAAATTTATAGTACACAGAAGTACGCATTACTAACAAGCACCCCATCAACAATAAATACGATACCTTATTTCCAACCAAAATTGGAATGGATTTCTGTTTTTTCCTTGGAATGTGCGTATTTGTACTTTTTTCAAGGTTGGGACCAATAAGTTAATGACATATAAGTGAGCACAAAAGTAGGAAGTAATTAGTGGGAAAATAGTTCTTGCCTTTCAATTTTCATAGTAATTTCAATTCAAAAAATAAATTTACCAAATTTTTTGCAATCTCCATATTTTTTGGTCAATATACCCCTTAAAAATATTTGCTTGCCTTGCACTACTCTAAATCATTTTCAAATGTATTTATTTTATGGATTAAGGGTACCTCTACCATAAAAGGACTTGTCATGGAAAGCTATAGATGTTTGAAATATGATATAAACCCCTAGACACTTTAATAACTATTGATGTACAACAAACATAGATATTTATGTAGTGTGAAATGTCGATTAATTAATATCTGCCCTTTTAATACTACTATTTACTATACATGTTGTGATCATTCTATGGTATCAATGCCCGTATCAATGTACACTTGGACATTTATCTTGCTCCAACTTGTCTAATTCTATGTAAGTTGTAATATAAACCACAACTTATTGGAAATAGAGTAGCCTATACTATGGAAATGGGGTGGTGGTCAAGATTGTGTTGCCTACTATAAGACTAAATGTCACTAAGGTATGGAATTCTCAACCATATAATCTTGTAGTATGCATATTGTAGATGACGTGAATCAAATTTAGAATCATTTACCTACATAGATTGGAAGACTATAATGTTTTAGTGCTAAAAAAGATTTAGAAATATTCTTAGAAACATGTGTGGAGGTGAAATTTGCTGATTTCTAAATCTACACAAATGAAAAAAAATTTAAACTATAAAGTGATTTAGAGCATGCAAACAAACACATTGGTAAAGAAAAATATTATATAATTGATTCACTATGTATACAAAATTGTTTTGAAATGTCAAAAAAAAAATTGCAACTGAACCTCCTTCTACTAAAATGCTTCTCAAGTACTCATAACTTCTTTGATTGATGTGAAATTTTAATTACACAAACTAGACTAGTATGTGCAATTTTTTCAATTTTTTTCAATTTTAAATTGATAGTGTGTGGAAAAAAAATATGCCATTGAAAATCATTGTAATCCAAAAATGTTTGGATTTTGAACTTTAAATTGCACCCAAACATTTTTTTCAACTTGGATTGGCATTCAAATTTTACCACAACAAGTAGGCTATAAGGTCAACATAATTCAATAATATTTATTAAAAACAAATGCTGGATGAAAAAGATACAAGCCCCCCAAAATGTAGCCATCAAAATACACTTTTTGTTAACTCAAATTCAACCTCTGCACTTCAAATGGCATTCAAAAAATCACTACATCTTGAATTGATCTAAAAAATTTAACATATGAACTAGAAGAAAGAGAGCAGATTTTCCAACAAGTTTTATTAAATTTGGACACTCAATGCAAAAGTTACAACAATCTAAATTGGTCTACCATATTATATGTAGACATTTTTGGTCCCTTTCGATGGTGAGGGTTAACCCCTATATGCCCAATTAAAGGCTTTCAATTTTGATCTTCTTAGGATTTACTCTAGGTTGAACAAAAATCCAACATTTTGATAAATTTTATCATTTAAGAAAATTGTAACTATACAAATCCCAACTAGAGATGTAAGAGATTACATGGACAAAAAAACCCTACCATTATCACTCATGGATTGAAAGATTATAATGTTTGATTATAAAGGTGTAAAAATTGCAAAAGTGATTTGAGGTCTTTCAATCCTCTTTTCATACGTCAAATTTTGAAAATTGATCACCAAAAAGATATGAAGTTAAAATTAGGGCATAAATATGCACAACCCTATTCAAACTCAAGAGGTGCAATCCCTTTTTGAAATTAAAGACACACAATCAAATGAAGGGTTATTATAATTACCTTGATTCTAAATTTTAGACATGGCTTGGTAGTAAATTAGCATCATTATAATGGGTTTAGAATCTTTATAAACAATGAAAGGTAGGGGATAACAATGAATTTTATATTTTTTTAAGTTTTTGCAATAGCCTTCTTCACCCCCCCCCCCAAACTAAACTTTGCAAAAGTACTTCTACTATGTAATAAATATGGTGTTTACTACATAAGCTTGTAACTAGTATCTCATACAATATCCAATGTCTATTCTATGTGAATATTGTGATTAGTGTACAAAAATAATTAGTATATATAATGTAATTGTTGGAATATGAAGGACAAAAATTGCAATGGATTAGGAATTGGGTGACAACATATATATACCTTGGATGACAACACTTGTAATTTGTGGCTTTGACATTTGCTAAGTTATTCAATTTAGGATTGCATTTGCTTGCACTGAACTTGGCTGTGAGCTATAAATGTTGTAGGTGTGTGAACAAGGTTAGGAGTTTGTTCTTTCAAGAGGAAGCATTAGATGTTTTTTAGCCCTACAAGAGATTATTTTGGGGTTGTTTCCCAAAACTATTCTTTATACAGTGAACCATTGATTGCTAGTTTGAATTTTTGAAAAAATAAAATAAAAAATGAAAAAATTCAGAAAGTATATAAAAATTGAAAACTGATTTTTTTAAATCAAAAAAATTATTTTAAAATTAAATTTAAAAAAAATTAATTAGTAGTATCTAACATCGCAATTTCTTGACCATGTCAAACTACTTACGTAGCAACGTTTCCAGAGTTTGCACAATTTGGGAACCCACAATCTTCTAAAGGCCCCCAAAACATCAAATGGGTACATTTTAGGATTTGGAGTAAGGCAAAAGATTTGAGGTATTGTCAATGCTTTATTCCCACCTTTGGAATGAAGCGTACACAATTGGGCTTTAAGTATTTTTAAGTCCTATGGTTGTCTAAGCGTCAATCCATTGTGCCTTCAAAAGAATGAATCTCTTTCCTACCTATCTAATTTGCCAATGGATTGGGCAAGCAATCCTTACCTCATTCCATCCAACTACTTGGATTTGCTTTCTAACTTCCAATCAACTTAAATGACTTCCCCCAAATCAAACCACCTCCTTAGGTGGACTTCCACTTTATAGTCCTATCCTAACTTACCCTACTTGCCTTGCAAATGTAATTCACCTTCTAATTGATTTTATAATCCTAGCCTTGCTATTTTACCTTTTAATTTTAAATTGATTTAAGAATCCTACTTGCCTTGCTAATTTAACTCACCTTCTAAGTCTAATTCAATTTGTTAATTCAACCTCCGAAAGTTATTGCAAAAGAAGAGGGACTAGGGGCCTACCTCCTCCGTATTTGTGGTTGGGGCTTCCATTCCAAGGTGTTCCCATACTATGTCGATTTTTTTGCAATCAATTGTAGGGTTAGAGGTTCCCCCCCTTGGTCTCGCTTGTCGCTCTTGCCTTGAATTGCCCCTTCTTCTAACTATTCTAATTTTCTCCTCCTTCTAACTATTTTAATTTTTTTGTACTTCTAAGTATTCTAATTTTTTTCTAAGTCTACTCTATTTCCACTAAGCGGTAGTTTGTTTGCTGGACCTCCAAGCTCTAGACCCATAAAATTTGGATCCCATCCGAGACCCTGATATCTTGCGATTGTCGGTCCCCATGGTGCACCAAAAGAGGGCTCTCAAGCCTCCAAGGGAAGAAACACACAACACAAGGGTTTTATAAAAAAAACAAAAAGACCATCAAAGGTTTCTTGGATTGAAATGCCAAAAATTCCAATGTAAATTGGATTAGGAATGAGCCCCAATGGTTCGACACAATGAAAATGTAGAAAGAAAGAGAAAAAGAGAGAGTTTGACAGGAAAATAAGCGCCCTTTTATACTTGGATGTGACACTCTCCCCCGACCACATTTTCTAACTAAAAAACTTAGATGCAAAATTAGGCCTTGGCTAAACATGAACCTCACCTAAATCTAAGTTCCGGCCTAAAATCTACGTATTTTGAACTAAATTTGAAATCTACTTAATTTACTTACACATTCTAATAAGCCACTTACATTTGCCTCTTTGAGATCTACTACATACATAAGTTTCCCACTTGTTCTCGTGCACTTACCTACCTTGGGGCTAACAACTAGTTCAAATTCAAATTACTTATACCTAAATGACTTGAAACTTACGTCATCTTGGTTCTCGTAATGTCCTTGTGTTCCCAAGCCATTCCTATGGTTCCCCCATGGGTTCCCCACGGATTTTGGGGTCCCTTTCTCCTATTTCCCAACTAGGGACTCTCAAAGCTATATTTCTACTCCATATGCTCGTCTGTTTTTGTAACTTTTGGAGGATGACTTCAAATTGCAAACAAATTGCGCCATTATATCTAGAAGGCTATTTTTGCCTCCAAATCTTATGTCCCCTTTTTCTATGTCCAAAATCTCAACAAAACCTAGCGTAGGCTAGTTGTCAACTTGGATCAAAAACCCAACTTTTAGAATTCAATATTTTTGCCAAAAATAAATTCATTAGGTCCAAAGTAGATGTAGGGGGTTAAAAAAAGACCTAACATTGGAGTCATTCCATCTTCATACACTCCTAATACGCCGATCAATCCTGTCACAACTTTTGAATGCATAAGTTGCCAGAGAATCTTACCGGTTCAAGTTCTTTAGACTATTGAAATGTCTTGAAACTAATAGGGGTGCTTTATTAACCCCAAAAATATATCCTAATTTTTAGTAGAATTTTACTGCACCCCGAGAATTTCCTAAGAATTTTTGTCCAAGGAAATCTGCGGTTGATTATCCGAAAAGGCACCTTCAGACTATCAAAAAATTCCAAGACTTCTAGGGGACCTCCCATGGTATCCTCCAAAGTAAGGGTAGGTTCATGTCATCAACCTACACTTTTGAAAAAGGAGGATCAAAATCCCGATCCTTTCAACTGAGCCCAATAAATTGGGAAATCTTCTTTGCCAAAAGAATCTTAGGGAATTGATCTTGCCATCGGGTTTGTGTGCTCTTTTACTCTAGGATTGCTAGATTAGGTGACTGGATGTCTTCCATTGGCTTATCTTTCGTGGGCAACAACTACATACCAACAATCGAGATTTCATACTTCATCGATATTATAGAAAAATTGAAATCTCTCTGTAGGTCCCTATCCTAAATTCAATCTAGGGATCTCAAGGACAAAATAGCCAAGTTTAGCCACATGCAGGGCTTATTTGCATTTTTCCTATCTTTCTCTCTAACTCTTGGCTTCCAACCTATTTAGAGTGGTTGTGAGGTTGTGACTATGTATAGATACTATTCTAGACCAAATATTATATCGGCATGTATCATACCTATTTTTGTATATAGTTGTATAAATTGTTTTGAATTTGGAGTTACTTTGTAAGTGGTTTGTAATTCAAACTAATTTATGTTTGTGATCCCCACTTCTTATTTTGTATACCATTTTTTGTATGTGTAGTTATCAAAATGGAATTTCCCAATGACCTTACTAAGTGTTTGAAAAAAACTTGTTTTTGTTTAGAATTCATTATGAAATTGGAGTACACAAAATTAGTGAAAAAAATATTTAAATGAAATATACGGAATATATATAAAACAAGACAATATTAGAGATTGAAAGAAAATTATGTGCTACCAAAATTCAAAAAATTTAACTATATAGCCCCTCCATGTAATAATTACAGGCATTACAAGGGATTTGAAGGCTCCGGAAGACTACAAGTTCATGCACTCTGAGAATGTAGAAATTGTCCTGAGAACCCCAAAATGCATGATTCCAGCATGGTCAAAACCATGCCATGTCATTAAAATTTATTTATTTATTTTCTTAAAACTTATTTTCACATTTTAGGTCCCCCCAATTTTTTATTTTTTAATGATAATTGCTGGCTAACTGCAGCGAGTAGTTCTCCAAACAATTTTGGGAATAGACCTTGAAACGGCCCTTGAGAGCCCTCAAATCCTTCCTACTGGGCTTGTTTGCTTTGTACCAACAAGTACCCTATGTAGTGCATCCCATGATCAACCTTAGTCAATTTACAACTTCTCAAAATCTATTATACAATTTTTTAAATGAATATCTAATGTGATTTTTCTTCAAGGTTCTAGTGCATTTCATGCTCATTTCCTAAAGCCTTCAACACTAAAAAATCAAGATTTTCAATGAACACCTTTTTTATAAAATCTTGAATAGAAAAATCACAATCATTCATTTTCAAAATTAAATTTTCAGTGCTAGAATTAGACTTCAAAAAGAATCATTCAAAAATATATATTACGATTAAGACTAACTTAATTAAAGTTTTATTTAACTTCCAAGTATAGTCAATACTAAAATTTGGTGCTTTGGGCATTTAGGGATTAATAGTAATAAAACCATAGATACATTTTAACAATCCAAGTTGAAAAATTGAAATCCAATCTAAAATTTGTTTGAGGAGACAATATATATATATATATATATATATATATATATATATATATATATATATATACAGGGTTGCAACTAAATGTATCCAAATAGATCACCAGGAATACACGTAAAGAACATTCTATCAAGTAGAATAATGTCAATATTCTCAAGCTATAAGCTAATTGTACAATTTTGCCACCCCCCCTAAAAAGCCACAAAAGTGAAGATTCTCCCAAATTAAATCTTTTTCTTTATTATTTATAACTTTTTATTTTTCTCCACATTGGAACATTATAGTTGCTTTGTCTTTACAACTATTCTTCAACTTTGAATTTGGCTTGACTTACGTAGAAGTTTGGCTTGATTTCCACTATAAGAACATTTAGAATTTAAACAACCAAATTGGTTAGGACATTTTTAGCAGCATAGCTTAACTTTGCGTAGTCTTGGTAGCAATAAAATTTGCAACTTGTAAGCAACAATTTAGAACTCATTTTTTCTTAAAATAAATGTCTCTCATTCTTAAATTTGTCTTCTCTCAATAAGTAATTGTACTACAACTTCACACACACTTAGAGTCACTCAATTATTTAATTTATGTCACCCACTCAAGTAGAATCAAATTGGGACTATTAAAAGAGAACATTCAGACTTTATACTTTCCAACTTGGAATCTTTATCTCAATTCATACATCCACTTCAAACATTAACTCAATTCGTTCAATATTCTTCATTTCTTTGAACCATAAGAGGTTTTTTCAGGGGTCTGAGAGACTGTTTCAGCCCTTTTTCCCAGTTTGTGAACCAGTCAGATTGAATAATAATAATAAAAAATATATATTTTTTAAATTGTTAAAAAATATTTTAAAAAGTATTAAAAAGTATTAAATATATTAAATAAATAAATATATTAAATAAATATTAATATCTGATGTGGCAATCTCTTGGCCACATTAGATCGCCTCTGTAGCAGCTTTCAGCGAGTTCCCACAGTCTGGGAACTCGTGGTCTTCTACACAAGCTGAAAAACCTCTTATGACCCTTTCACTTTGTAGTCATATAATTTTTTTTTTGAAAAAAGAAAGCAACCATTAAAAGGAAAGAGAAAAACAATCAGTTAGGCTTGTATGGATGAGGGATCCTCCACTTTGCTCTCATATTACACTTTCAAGAATTAACTCTTAGACATCCATTGTGCACAAGTTCAATCAAACATTAAAAATTGCGAAATTGGCAAGGTTACAAGCTTGGATTGCAAGGAGTCTTAAGACTAACACTACCTTTAGATAAGATAAACTTTCATTGAATACAATATTTTAGCTTACAAATTAACAACAAATGCAACATTGGTTGTATTTCAAAAATCACTTGGGCCCACATATAGAACTAATCCATTTGATAGACAATTCTCCTAACACACATCCAAATTGTCAATGCTCATATAGATCAAGTTCAATATAACAATTTTAATCTAACTTCAGATACACTAAACAAATATAAACAACTTTTAATTTTCAAGTTAAATCTATAGCTTGCACTTGTTCAAACTTCCTTTAATTGAACCTAGCACATATAACACACAAACTTCCAACTTAGATTTACAATCTATAACTTGTAGGCTCTACAAAATTCAACTTGACTCATTCATTGCACAAATACTAAGACCAATTAAACACACAAACATCTTTCTAGGTATTTCACAACTCCAATTATGCTCACATGTACAATCATCCATCCATCACACATGATTATACTAATTAGGCTTAAATCTCATTGTACTAATTCCAATGGCAAATACATTAACAATTAACAATTTCAAAGTTTTAGACAACTTACTCCTTCATTCATTCATTTCTATCAACTTGTAATCTCTACATTCACTATTCAATTCTCTCATAGTCATCTCATAATTCCAATAAAAAAATACACATCTTACTTGCGTTAAGATGCTCACTCAACTCTCTTGTAGTGGATGAAACTAAAAAGAACCTACCACCAACCTAATATAAACCAAACCAACAATCATTGTGAATTCCAAATTGATAACCTAACTATATGGGTAACTACCAACTTGGCACAACAAACACTAACTTTGCCAATTGACTTCCAATTTGGAAACATTAATCACCTTTGAATCCCTATAGGTTGACTAGGGATCCAACTTGGTAAAAACTCATTTCCTACTTGGCAAAGTTGCAAGCTAATTCCCTCCATTTTGAATCCCATTAGCAAATTAGTCTACCAAATAAGAAAAATAAACAATAACAATAAAGATTATCATTCAAAAACAAAATGTTAGGAACTTCACAAACACCTTCATCCATAATGCTTGATTTATCTATTAATACACGTAACTCTAATTTACCAAAGGCAAACTATTTTATATTACCAAAAACAAGAATATCAATATGTTGTACTAACTTTAATAATTTTTGTATTTGTTTTATATATTTTCTTACATTTGATACTAAAGGCCTTTTGCTACTAGAAGAAAAAAAGCTCTCGAAAGTATTTTTTCATCAAATGAAAGCTCAAAAATTGAAGAACTAAAGAATGTAACTTTATTAAAAACTTTATTGACTCAAAATTGTCACTCTAGAGGAAAAAAGGTCATAGACAACATTTATGTCCACCATGGCTATAAAAGTGAACAATTTTCAAGTCTCTTAGAATTTTCTTGAATTCATAACATTGTTTAGATTATGGCAATGATTAAAAAAGCTAGACCAAACGTCCAAATCGTCTTGGGGAAGAACATGTTTTTCTAGATATTTAGCCCCTCTTCAATTTAATAGGAAGCCTTCTATATTTCAATCCATTTAGAAATGGATATGGTCTAAATTTTTAGGATCTTTTGGCTAAAATTATACTCATCATCAATCATCTCAAGAGAATTTATATAATGATAAGGCCCTACAAGAAAGGGGCCCCTAATCAACAAAAGATGAAGTACTTTGTGTTGATTGTGAAAAAAATGGAATTTTGCATATTAATCCGGAAATATGTCAAACATACTCTACGCATAATTTCATACCTCATTTAGTTGTAGTAGAATAACTTTTTTTTTTTTAAACTTTGAACTATGAAAAGGTGGGAAATCAAATCAAGTTTTATGTTTGAAAATCCATTTGACATTTTGAGTCTCCAATCAAAAGTTCTAAGAAAAATTCTGAGAGGGATTGAAAGGGACATTTTTTTTAATAATTAAAAACTTCTTCTCTAAAATTTGTCTACAACTTTTGATTGGAGACTCAAAATGTCAAACAAATTTTTAGAAATGAGACTTAGTTTGGTTTTCCACCTTTTTTTATAGTTCAATGTTTTTTGAAAAAAATTATTCTACTATGACTAAATGAGGTCTAAAACTCTACTTATAACACAATTCTTAATCATAACTTAGCTACAAGCGTTTGAGCTCCTACTCATCCTAATTTATGCATTCCATATGGTTTGTTCTACCTCCTACCATACTGCTTGTATAAAGAGATTGTCATCTCCCGTCTCCTAGCACCAATCCATGTGACACCCAAAGCTGAATTGTTCACTATCCATTGATCTACTCTAATTATAGTGCTAAGTTTTATAAAATCACATTATAGTTAAAACTTTTAATTTAAATTTATCATGTTATTAAAGTAATGTTTTTGCCTAAGTGGTAGTTATTCTATAAATTTGAATTTTTGAATATTAAAAATTTGATTAAATCTTGAAAGACAATCAATACAATTGTCTTGATTATTTGTTCAAATCACAATGTCCTAACCAGTAAACATAATCAAAATATATCAATTCATTTTCGTATTGTTCTGGACAATGATTTTCTTGTAGTCAAGGTTACATAATGATAAGGGTTACATGAGCCTAGAATCATGAGCTCATGAGTTTAGAAGACTATAAGCCTATGTTTTAGGTGTCTATATTATAGAAATCTCTTATGATTGTAGTATAACTATGCTATAGATACTTATATTATAGGTGTTTATGATGTAAACACCTTCAATGGTTGTACAATGGGGTACCAATCAAAATGTCGTTTTCAAATTCGCAGTGAAAAAAAATTCAATATTGCCAACTTTGAAGGCCTCCTGAGAACTCAAAAATTGGTATTTTATCACGAAATTTTTAACACAGCATCATCTTTAAGTTAATTATATGTATGCCAAATTTCAAGGCCAAAAAGATTCACCGAAACAAAGTTATTCAAAATCAACCAACATGGGTAGCGGTGAGAAACATTTCACTACTTTCAACTTTGACACCTTCCTAAGGATTGAGTTTTTTTTTCCATGAAATTTTTGTCATGAAACAATCTCTATGTTTTCAATATTTATAAAAAATTTCAAAGTAAAAACTTTTTTTTAAGAAGATATTTGAAATCTCCCAATAGGTGTAGTTTTGAGAAAATTTTCACAATTGCCAACTTTGACACCTTCCCCAGGGATGAAAATTTGGTTTCTTACCATGAATGTTTTTTTGTGAAGTAATCTCTATGTTGATAATATGTTCTCCAAATTTCAAGTTCAAATGAATTACCAAAAAAAAGATATACAAAATCTCCCAACATGTATAGTTGTGAGAAAATTTTCACTATTGCCGACTTTGACACCCTCCCAAGGGCTGAAAATTTGTCTATTTAACATGAATTTTTTTGAATAAGATCAACTTTATGTTGATAATATGTGTTCTAAATTTCAAGTTCAAAACACTTCCCCAAAAAAAGATATTCAGAATCTCTCAACATGTGTAGTTGTGAGGTTGAGTTTTTACATTCATGTCAAACTTTGCTCCACAAAATAACACTATACTAAGAGCTCAAAAACTCCTCCTCACAACTACACATGTTGGGAGATTTTGTATATCTTTTTTTTGGTAATTCATTTGAACTTGAAATTTGGAGAACATATTATCAACATAGAGATTACTTCACAAAAAACATTCATGGTAAGAAACCAAATTTTCATCCCTGGGGAGGGTGTCAAAGTTGGCAATTGTGAAAATTTTCTCAAAACTACACCTGTTGGGAGATTTCAAATATCTTCTTAAAAAAAAGTTTTTACTTTGAAATTTTTTATAAATATTGAAAACATAGAGATTGTTTCATGACAAAAATTTCATGGAAAAAAAAACTCAATCCTTAGGAAGGTGTCAAAGTTGAAAGTAGTGAAATGTTTCTCACCGCTACCCATGTTGGTAGATTTTAAATAACTTTGTTTTGGTGAATCTTTTGGCCTTGAAATTTGGCATACATATAATTAACTTAAAGATGATGCTGTGTTAAAAATTTCGTGATAAAATACCAATTTTTGAGTTCTCAGGAGGCCTTCAAAGTTGGCAATACTGAATTTTTTCTCATTGCGAATTCGAAAACGACATTTTGATTGGTACCCCACTGTACAATATCCACTTATATATATGCTCAAGGCTCACATGCTTGCATTTTAAGTTCACACACTAGCATTGCTACTATAGTGATAGTCAATTTTAAGAATGTGTATAAAAACAAGCTCTAGAAACTTGAAAGAAGAAGCAAATCTATGTTGCACAATGTCCAAAGGAAAGGCACTCAAATCATGAATCTAGAAAGTTTGCCAATTCCATTCAAACCTTGATAGAAGAACTTTGCATATAAAATCAATTTTTCGTTTTTGAACTTCAACTAAGTTTAGTACCTATATATATATATATATGAGTGACTAAAAAAATCCAACCAATTCACCTAAAAGTCATTGACACAAGACAAATTTATTTGGTTATAGAAAAATCTACTTTATCCCTAAAAAAAGATACACTTAGGAAATAGAACAATAGTTTCTATTTATATTCTATTTTATCTTCAATGACAAATGGTAACTTTTTAGAAAAGAAAAAAAGAGAAATGCAATCAAATAGATTTTTAAAAGTTATATATATATATATATATATATGCATCTTTTTCATTTTAGGATATTCAACAGAAAACTTTATACTTTTGAGCAATTAGATTTTTCTTTATTTGATGTATGATTTTTGTTTTATAAATTATTGAACAAGGTTTATATGATTTTGTGTTATTTATACTTGTTTGAAAAGAGAATAAAACTAAGAATTTCTAAACACCCTTTCAAAACAAATCATGAACCTTGAGAGGTTTTCTCTAAGGAATCTCAATTGAAGTATAAAGTAGGCCTAATATTTACGTAAAGGAATCTAGAATGTACTAAGTGCTTTGAAGTCCTTCATAAAGAGATGTTAATAGTATGTATAAGTCTTACATCAATATCTACCTATTGTTGAAGAAACAATTTTAGAATATCTACCAAATTTTTTTGGCCCCTCATAATTTTTGTATAATATATCCAAATGATATATTCTTTGGTGCATTGACATCTCTTTTCATTTATCCATATTACAATATTTTTTTGAATTCCAACAAAATCAAACAATAAAAGCAATTGCTTATTTAAATGCATTTAGGTGTAATTAGTTGACTGACTCAACATTGTCCTTACATCCATTTTTGACAGGTAGACTTTGATTGAAAGTATATCCAAAAATACTAATAAACCATTTCCTTAATTGTGATTGATTGATTATTGATTATCTAAACTTTGATATTATCGCTAAGTTGAGAGATGGTTTTGAAGGCTTACAATAGGAAGCTTCAACTCATGGTAATTACAATTATATTACACATCTTATCCAAAAATTCTTTTTCTCTAAATTCATAATTTTAAATTTCTAATACGACAATTAAAAAAAAAAATTGTCTTCTTCTTGAGCAAGGTGTCGCTGAATTGCTCACTTTGACATTTTTGGGTGTTTTCACCTTAAAGTGCTTGGGACTTTCTTAATGGAAAGCGTGCGTGTGACACGAGGTCGCCATCGCCGTCTCCTCGGTTACTTTCCTCATAGTCTGTGACAGAGAAACGTCTTTGCTGTCCCTCTCCTCTTTCTCCTGCTTCTCTCGTTTGCCGGCTTGAGTACTCTTCTCCGAAAAGAGCTGTGAGGTCAGTCACTGCTGCGCCGTCACCGTCACACGATTCCAAGGACCCACCATTTTTCTTCACCATTTCCGCAGGAACCGTTTTGGGTGCGATTTCCTTTCAACTTTAGACGAAGCATTTGATCCTGGTTGTTACTGTTGCGTTGCTCCGTACTCATGATGCACACCTCGGGGACGGTTTAGAAATCCGGCCATCGTGTTTGGAGTTATTTCCGTTGATGAGATTGTTGAGATTGTTGATATTGTTGAGAGTGGTGGATTGTTGCGTTATGGTTCTGGGTTTCTGGAATCGCGAGATATTGCGTTCCCTGTCTCTGGGTTTAGGGGTTGCTTCTGTTGTGGGAGGTACGTGACAGAAATTTGGGTGAAGAGATTTTGATGGTGAGTTGCACGATTAGGATCACTGATCGAACTGAGGAAGTAGGTGACTGTACCGGGATTTTACTGTACGCGATTAGAAGATTAATACTGGTTGTTCGTGAAGGATTGTCTCTAACACAGGGAACTTCAATATTATTAGGGATGGTTTGCTATGTGTAGCAGCAATTGAGTGAAGAGAATTGGAAATCTAAGCGGGAGTTGAGTCACGGAGTATTCTTGAGTTGAGAAATTGAGGTAGTAGCCGACTGTACTTGATTCAACTGTACATGATTATAATAATTGTACTATTTTAGGGTTTTCAGTAATTCCTTGAATTACGGACGAGATCTCGGCTAATTTCTCCTTATCGATTTAGGAATGGATTGCCTATGCATGTGCCTCAACTAATATTACTAATCATTCCTGAGTTGAGAAATTGAGGAAGTAGCCGACTGTTCCTTGATTTTAGTGTACACGATGACTGTTTATTGGTGGTTTAGGGTTTTCACCAATATTCCGAACTGTGCACGATATTTCGTCTAGATTTCCCACATGGAGTTAGGAATAGCTTGCTTACTCTACTTCTCACTTTCCTTTCATGTCTGCTTCCTGCGATTCCTGAAGTTCTTGGCAGAATGGGCTCAGCCGGATCATCTGTTGGCTTTTCATGTTTTGCTGTTGTTCTTTCATTTATTGCAGGCGAGAAAAAGCAATGAGGTAGTGCGGTTATCAAATCGGAGGAGGTAGTGGTGGAGACTGACTTGCGACATTTGAATCCGGTGCAATGGGGGCGGGGAGGCAAACCCAAACGTTCCTCACTCCTGCAAGCGCTGGGCCGAGTGGAGGTGCAGCTCTGGGCCCCCCACCGCAGCGGATGTTGGGGAAATCGGAACTGGGAGGTGTCATCTTTGGGTGCACTCATGTCACCATGAACGAATGCTTGACCAAGAGTCTCTTCGGTAACCCTTGCTCTTACCTCTAGGGTTTAAGATTTCTACAAGAACTAGTAGTGGGCAACGTAATGGCTGGAACAGTGTTGTGGCTTGGGTTAGTTTCGACTGGTTTGAGAGTTCTGTGCTTTGTAAACATCGTAACGGTCCTTAATGCTTGACCTGTTTTAGGTCGGGTTAGGATCATTATGATGATCCTAAACCCGCCCAATTTGAGTTGCTCATTTGGGTTGAGGGACTGTCTTTAGTCTAATTTTGAATATTGTTGACCGTCATGTGCAATGTTCTTTGCTGATTACGCAGATAGAAAAAATACCCCATCTGAAACTATATTTTTTTCTTAATGTAACCAATTGCATTGGTCTTTTTATTATCATGAATGTTTGGTTCTTTAGGGGTTTAAATGTACTTAGTTTTGGACTATTTTGAGGGTTCTGTGCTTCTGTAACCTCGTAATGATCCTTAATTGTTAGCCTGTTCTATTTTCCTAAGCAATTGTTCGTTTCTTAGAAATGACAATTTAGCTCCTAAAGAGCCATGAGGCGCAATTGTTTTGTTTTTGTTTTTGAGCAGGTCTGAGTAGGCTTTATAGGGACTATCTTTATGTTTTAGTCTGGAGTTTTAATGCAATGACTATCATATGCAACGTTCTTTGCTGATTCTGCTGATAGAAAATTATCCCATTCTGAAATGTTATTTTTCATAATGTAACTAATTGCATTGGTCGTTTATTATCACGAATCTTTTGTGCTTTAGGGGTTAACATGTAGTTAGTTTTAGACTGTTTTGAGAGTTCTTTGCTTATGTCGGTTCTGATAACTCATGAATACGTGACTTCCTCTAGAATTGTCTGTCTATTGAATTAATTAGAGGTTATGATTAAAATCTGCTTAGGTGTTTATCGTACTTTCGTTTGCAGGGTTGCCTATGCAGCATATTAAGTATGTGCAACATATTCGACCCGGAATGTGCTTATTTTTGTTCAATTACTCTGGGCGCTTACTTCATGGAATCTATGAGGCGGCTGGAGAGGGTGCTCTCAATATAGATCCCAGTGCCTGGACTGAGGGTAAAGGCAAAACCAATTTTCCAGCTCAGGTGATTGTTTCTTCTAACTTTTTTTACTGTGATGTGTATTGTAGGAGATTTAGTGGTGATTGATTTGAAAGGTATCCGCTACCCTCTTCAGCTCAAATGTTTCATGTCGAGATCATAGTTTGTAGTTATTTCGACGTTTTGTTGCGACAAACGTGGCCTCTTCAAGTTGCTACTGAACCTTAAGCATATTAATTAATATGTGATGTACCTTTTTTATTTTCATAATAATCTTTGTAGTGTTTGTAACTGTGAGAGTGCTCCAGGAGCTTTTCGATTATACAAGTGACCACCTTCATTTCCTGATGGCAGGTTAAATTCAAGATTCGACAAAGTTGTAGTCCACTTCCAGAATCAGTTTTCAAAGAAGCTATTTTGGATAATTACTTTGCTGAGGTGAAGTTTACTTTTGAGTTGACAATCTCTCAGAAAGATCATTTGGTAGCACTTTTCACGAAAAATATGCAAGGCCCTAGTAAGTCTCTCTCAATTAACGCTGTCTCTTACCAACAACAACAAAAAGCTGGAGTTTCAGTGAAAGGATGGAAGAAAGCTAGTGAGAGTGAGGGGGAGGCTTGGGGAAAGCCTAAGACATTTACTCCAGCTATAGGTAATGCTTGGCAAAAGGTTGGATCTGTAGACACAAGGAAAGGAACTGCGGATGATGTGAAATCTATTAGTTTCCATCTTACTGGTAAAGCCAAGCAGGAAACGTTTGTAAATAGCCCTGAAAATCTGTTGAATGCTTCAAAACAGGTTTCTGACGGACCGAGTGACAATAGTGAATACCCAGAACTTATAGTTAGTCAAGAGGCAGACTTTCCCGCTATTGGGGCCACAACAGGCACCCAAGGCCAAACGTCTGATGTAAAGAATAATGAATCTGGTAACGTTTACTCCAGTGATAGGCAAGAATTGGATAAAGCTGACCGGAAGCGCCAAGTTTTAGAGAAGTTGCAGAGGCTTGCCCCTTCTCGGGCTGAAGCGCAGCAGGAACAGTCCTCCTTGGTGTTAGATAAATTTCAAGGACTCGATATCTCTAGTGTTGATTCTCAGCCGAGAGATACTTCGCAAGGTGGATTTCAGCACAATCCTCAGAATGACGTTGAATCTAGCAGTGGAGTGACTGTGGCTCTTACCTCTATGAGATTGCCTGCTGCTGATTGGGAGCGCCAAGCCAAAGAAAGCGCCACCAGGGAGCAAGCCTTGCTTAAAGAAGACCGTGAGAGGCTTTGGGTCACAACTAGTGCAGTAGATATGAATACAGCTACAGCTTTCAAGCGAAATTTGGAAGCCTCCGCTGGTACCATTGCTCAGGTAGAGCTGTTTCTTACTTCTGGTAGCGGTTGATTCAGCACGTAAGTGCCCAAGTTAAACGTAGAGAAATTCACTTTGAAAGCTACACTGATTTGTCCTATAATAGTGCGTGTTACGAAATCAGAGGAGTATTTCTGTCAGTGATATTTGTGAAGGCTCTTCTGACATATGTAGTTTAAAGTTTGTTATCCTTTTATATGGTTGAAGCACCTGCATATTTATGAGTATCCTTTTATGACATGTCTGTTCCATTTCGTAGTTCTTTTCCTTGGATCAATATTACTCATTCGGAATGATCTTGTTGCTGGACAGATGCGACAAGAATCCATTGACTTACACAAGTTAATGCTCGAGTTGCGGGCACGCACTGATCAGCAACTTGAACAACAGAAGATTGTTGAGAAGCTACAAACCACCAATGCACTGCTAGAACAATCACAAGTAGGTGTTTTGGATTTCCATATTATAGAGTTTTTATCAGTTTTTGCTTACGCAGTGGTGCTTCTTGAAGAGCTTTTAGTATTCTTAGCTGTACCGTAGTATCCTTGTTATTACTTGGAGAGTATTTTATTGCGCCGACATTGCTGTTTTCATATATTCTAGCTGGAGCACGGGTATGGTGAAGGTAAATTGTGTGTGAATCACTGGTTCTCATCAGGGAATGGTGCTAACATTCATTGCACTGCTTCTCACTTGTGGCTGGGTGATTTGGTTTAGCTGGACATGGCTGCCGAACTTTCGAAATTGAAATCGGAGATGAGTGAATTAAGACTGCAAGTTAACACACTAAATTCGCAAGGACAGGAGCACAGCAACAAGCTGTTGTACCTTTCAACTTCAGGGCCGTATGCAGACAAGTACCCCGTCTCAACAGCGCAACGGGTTCCGCAACCTCAAGAATTGTTCATATTAGGTGGTTTGGCTGATGTTTGGCTTGATACCGTTGTGGCATATTCGCCACTGTCAAATCAATTAAGAAATGTTGCACCTTTACTTGGATGTCGAGCCTACGCAGCCACAAGTATCTGCCATGGCTGTATTTACTTATATGGTGGTGGGGATGGTACATCCTGGTCTGATTGTGGTGGGTATCTTCACTTTCTGACTTCATGGAGTGTCTGACACGCTGGCATGATTCGTTGATTTTGTATCCGTTAACATGACAAGGTCTACCCAAAATCTGCGCCTCATTTGGAACTCTTGAATGTATTTGCAGTTGAGCGTTATAATACCGTGAGTGATAAGTGGGAGACATGTCCAAGCATGGCTATAAAGCGTGGGAGCTTAGGAGGGGCAACTGTTCGTGACAAGATTTATGCCCTTGGAGGGGGAAATGGTTCCACATCTTTTAATGATACAGAATGCTTGGATCCGATTGCTGGTACTTGGACTGCCTCAACAAAGATGCTGGAAAGAGTACTTTTCTTACCCATACCGGTGTTATCTCTTACTAGAGAACGGTTTCTCTTTTTGAACTAGAGCAAATCACCTCAGATGTTCTTGAACTGTCTTTTGGAGATGAATCATTTTACATGTTACGATTTGCTAGAGCACTAATGCCATTGTTGAACAGGTTTTGTAGGCATTCATTCATTAATGATCTTTTGGATATGCTTGATTGAACTGAACTGCATAGGAACTTATACCTCGAAGTTTGTTTGAAGCAGATGTTCGATTACATTACTTACCTCTATCGCTATTGCTAAGTTTTGACTCTTGCTCTTGCTCCTCCTTTTGGATCAGCGTTTTTGTGTCGCGGCAACAGAGCTCAATGGGGCCATCTATGCACTCGGTGGTTTCGATGGAGTAAATTATCTGGCGTATGTTTATGACCTTTTCAACCCTGCGTAATCCCTAGTCTATCTCGTTGAAAGCTGTATATATATCCTAAGATGACCACATAGTTGCCCTTTTGCATACCCATCTTGTATTCATCTTCGGGGTTTGTATTTACGTGTTTTGCATTGTAAATGCAGGAGTGCGGAAAGGTTTGATCCTAGAGAAGGTATTTGGACAGCAATTGCGCCAATGAGCGTTCGCCGAGGAAGTTTGACAGCAGCTTGCCTCAGTGACAATCTGTAAGACTGAGAAATCATCTATGTTTTAGTCTAATATGCCTAGAGGGCTTTTCCTACCAGAATCTCTCTAATGCTACTGGACAATATTATATAAATTATATGCAATATACTTGTGTATGAAAAGGTGTGAACATCGTTGCACAGGTATGCGCTTGGAGGCTTTGATGGCGGTTTAGGTTTCCTGAACTCGGTAGAAGTCTACGATCCACGTGCTAATAGGTGGATGCCGGTAAGATCCGCAACAGAAGTACTCAGATAGTAGCCTTGTAGCACAAATAGGTGATTTCTGCAAATGAAAATATTGATTCATTTCTTGATTAGACATTAACCCCTTATGCCCAACTCCACTTGGGATGCTAATAGTCGATTAAAAGAAGACACATGTCATTAGATAATTTATGATTTCTTCTTTCTATTGGTACATTTTTTACCTTCCTTGAAGCTTCCTACACACTAAAAAAACTCATATTTAAGTTGTCATATTTTTTTGGACCTTCAATGTAACAACTTGTGTTTTTCTATAAACAATCACATCCAAAACATTATGAAGATGTTGTATTGGATGTAATTGTTCAAAAAACATGAGTTGTTATGTTGAATGTCAAGAAAAAGCCGTCAACTTAAACATGAGTTTCTTATAGTGCTAAATGATTTATTTGAACTCCCATGAATGTGGAAGCCTTTGTTTTTGGCCATTTGGGCAGTTACAGTTGGTTGTAGCTCCATCACAACACAGCTTTAGAGGATTTGTCTTATTATTTCTGAAGCATGGATCAACTATAGAAAATGTTATGATTCAGCTTCCAGTTACTGAGACTTGTTTTGTGACCATTCAGGGACCTCCTATGATTAGTGCTCGTGCTTATGGGGCATCTGTGAGTTTTGGTGATGCAATCTACACGTTGGGTGGAATGGAATTTATGAATCAATCTTTCCAAACAAGTAAAATGCAGGTATACTCTTATGGAGTTCTTTCTTCTTTATTCAATCATTTCCATTGAACCTCTTAACCCGTACATGTCC
Organism: Thuidium tamariscinum; assembly: GCA_947034885.2. NCBI lineage: Eukaryota > Viridiplantae > Streptophyta > Bryopsida > Hypnales > Thuidiaceae > Thuidium > Thuidium tamariscinum. Next base: position 13,545,859 of record OX344751.2, read on the forward strand.
TAGCTAACAATAGAGAGTTCACTTTGAAAGGGAAGAGCTCATTATTGTAATTCATTTTAATGATCATAATTACAGGTTATGCTTTTTTTCTTTCTTTTGGCACATTTTTTTATTGCTTCCCTGAGGCATCCTAAATGATGAATTGCAACTCCTACATGGTAGGGGTTGCAATTCTCAAATGGCATCCAATTGGTGCCTCGTGCCCCAAACACCACTTAATCAGATGATGACAGTGAGTACATCTCCTAAACCAATACGTATTCTTGAAGAAACGAATTTAGAACATCTACAATACCAAAAAAAACCTCTTGACCTTTCATAACCGGATCCAAATGATGCATTCTTTGGTGCATTGAAATCTGGCTCCTAATGCTTCCCAACCAGAAAATATAATATCTTCACCAATCTAAAATAATTAAAAAACTGTTCACAGTAGAGAAAGGGGTGATTTTAGGCTCTCCGTACTTAGATAGGTATGCAAGCGGCCTTTTTTGTCCATTTGGACAGTTACAGGTGAATTTTATACAGTTTCAATTTGAGTAAACCATTTTCAGCTTTATAATGCGTTATGTATTTACTGTGATGTTTCATTAATCCACGGGTTTCATGGGTGTTTGGTTGTTTGATCTCACTGGCAGATGGAGGCTTTCAGTGAAGCAACAGGATGGCTATCTATACCAATGGGCAACATGATCAACAGAAACTTTGTTGCGGCTGCAGTTATATAAACTGATGATCATCAGTAACCTTGGGTTCATGTTATCTCCTCCGATCGCATGTTCTGAAGTTCGTTGGTCATTGTTTCCCATTGACCATTAAAACAGATGATTTTACTACCTCCTTGGGCCACTTGGTGCGAGTGTTCTTTGCACTTCTAGAGTATTATAGGCTTTATGCATCAGCTTGATAAACATTTGACAAGCATCGTATGAAGTAGCAATGTAGCTTGAAATACACTATTGCATGCAAGTCTTCTGTGCTGGTTGGGTTCCACGGGGAGATCATATTACTTTCTTTTGTTGGAATCCTCATTATATTAGTATTACTGGCCGCAATTTGTTACAGTATTTATTCAATGAGGTGTTCTTTGAAGCACCAATACTTATTCTAGTCTTTGTGTTTATTGTCCTTCACTTTTCGTCCTTGATTTGCCAACCAGTGATAGAAACTGCAGATTTTTTACAATCTTCAATTTGATTGTAGCCGCCTAGTCAGCACTATGATTAAAAGTTATCCATTATGAATGTGCATACGGTTTTGAAATCTCGGCTTCCTTCTCAGAGTACATGATGTTGGGCTTCAATAAACACATCTTTCGTGGCTTCAGACCAAAGGAGAGGAGACAATGGTTGAATACTTCAGAACAATTGAGTTCAAATAGTCTAGTGCTTTAAGAAAATTAAGATGTTTTTCTACATGATTGAGTGGATTTTTTCCTCTTGATGAGGTTAGTTGTTTTGAAGAAGAAATTGAAAGTCACAATAGTATTTTGTTTTTTGTTTATTGTGAGGTTGATGTTTATTGGTTTTGGATTGAAGAGGAGATTGCCTTGCATTGAATGAAGCTACATGTGAGGAAATTTGAATAGGATTGCAACAAGTGAACTAGTGCTCTACAAGTAAAGCATTTGGTAGTGTTGCTACTTATTTATTTAATTGTAGATATATGAAGTTTATCAACATTGTCATTTACAGTGGTGTTGTTTAGTTTAATAATAGGGTTCAAAACTTTAGAAGCTTGCAATCATCTATATTGTACATGAATTAAATTGAAATGATTTTATTGTATTAATTGAAAGAGTAATAAAAGGGCCACATTCCATGTCTAATTCAATTTTTTTTTTACTTGAAAATCCACTTAAATTGTATCTTTGAGGTTCCTTTAAAATCCAAATCCAAGTACCTTGACCAATTCTTTTCTTGGTTTTGATGCATGTTTAGGTATTCTAGAAACTAAGTCGTAAAAATCTATCACGAGTATCAATTTAATTTCATTGTTTGAATTGTTTTAAAGGTATGCATATAATGAATTTTTTGAATAATTTAATGTGAAAGTTAGTCATCCTTTCTTATTTAGAATTTTCAAATTTACTACATTAGTTTTCAAGGATTCAATAATTAAAATAAGGTTCTTTTATCTTTGTATGTAAAAAACAATTTGGTGCAACATGAGACTATCAATGTAGAAGTCTTACTTAAATCCAAAATTATCCCCCTCTCCCTCTTTCCTAATTTTTGTGACATAAGAATTTTTTGAAGTACAAGTGATATGACCTTAATGTGGTACAACAAGGATTTAAATTAATAAAACCTTTAATTATTCATTCATGCAATACTTTTACATCTTGACTTTAGAAATTCACAAGTATCACAAACATTCTTCAAAAAAATAATATTCATTCATTTTTAAGACACTTCATGTGTGGGCAATAAAATTCCTTTGACCATATCAAAATGTTTATATGCACTATACTGAAGGATAATTATTTTTCACTTAAGAAAATAATATTTGATTTTTGAAAGGTTCTTAGATGCATATATGTACCATTAGAGGAGAGTAAAGCTTGCTAGTTTTATTTAGTTTCTTGGCTTTGAATAAAAATTTGCAAATTTCACTAAATTTGAGATTTAAAAAATTGTACCTATCCATTTGCTTCAAAAATAGTTCCAATGGAAAGAATAAAGTGTTTTCATGATTTTCACCATTATTGGAAATTCAAATATATAAGTGTTGATTTGGAGTTATTTGCAATTTCTACTTTAAAAAAATTACATTCCAACAATCACAAGGTGGATTTGTGTAATAAAGTTTATAGCTTTTCATATAAAATTAAGTTTTTGAAGGGCATTTTAGTGTGCTAACATTCTTTGTAGTTATTCATGACAACCCCTACCCCAAAAAAAATTTACATGCAAAAATTTTAAACATCATGGATACAAGCAACATCCAAAAAATACAAATGTATATTTTTCTTCTTAAAATCTTACAACTTCTATAAACTTTTATACTCACAATTGGTATGCCTATTAATAAGCAAGCTCTTTAAACATCTATATGGTTAAGTTTTGAAATTTTTTTTTGCTTCATTGGTGATAACTCTAACCTTAAAAGAATGGGTTGGTCTCTGTAGAAATCATCTTTTTTGCAACTATGCAAATCATCTACTTTAAAAATTTCAAAAGTATTCATTGGAGACCCATCTATTCTTCATGCCCTCACTCTTTTTGTATAAAATTCCAAGTTAACATTTGCACTTTTGTCTTAGATGCAAGAATTCTTCACCTCCATTGGATACTTAGTGTCCAAGATGACATTATCATGATAAGCTAATGTTTTTATTTCATAGTCATAACATCCTTGGAAAGGTTTGGGCATTTATAATAGAGATTTCCATTACTAATACACACACCATCAACAATAAATAGGATACCCTATCTCCAACTAAGATTGGAATGAATTTCCGTTTTCCCCTTAGAATGTATATGTGTTTGTACTTTTTTTAGGTTTTGACCAATAAGTTAATGACACATAAGTAAATATGAAAGTAAGAAGTAATTTGCAGGAAAGTAGTTCTTGAATGATTGGAATTGGATGACTCCAAATGTCAGTTGTGGGTCAAACCTAATTTTTGACTTTCAAAATTCATAGTAATTTCAGTGTAAGAAATAAAATTACCAATTTTTTTACAATCCCCATTATTTCTTTCAGTGCTCATCTAAAAATATTCACTTGCCTTGCACTACCCTAGATCATGTCCAAATGTACTTATTTTATTGGTTATCGGAACCTCTACCATAAGGGTTCAGTGAACCATTACATTCAGTAGCAGCCTGTCACACTGCCTCCTAGCGGATGAAATGGTGTGGAATATCCCACACCATTCCATCCAGCACCAATGGTATTCCACACCATTCAGTAACTAAAGTTGCAACTCCAAGAAATGTCAGATGAAATTAGGTGATGGGGACTTCACCAAGGGGAAGGCAGTCCTTCCATGAGCTACTGAATGTTATGCGGTTTTAGATCTTTCTCACTGCAGTTTCTACACAACTCCAACCTCAGAAACTCCTGGAAAGGCATTCATCGAACACTTCTTGTTCTGCACATTGTACATTGTTCAGTAATAATTAAGTCAAGCTTAGTGCAACATTAGAAGCTGAAATGAGGGAACAGAAGACACGAGGCAGAAGGACGACTTCAAGTCTATCTCAAGCTGGCACGTGTCACCATACCAGCATACCGAGAGTCAGACGCCAGCAAGTCCAATCCCTTTCATAAGCCCATCTCTCCCCGCCCATTCCACAGATTCACTTCCATTGCTTGTTTCTCCACTTCTCCTTCAATCTCAGTAAACGCAGTCATTCCTTCACAAGTACTCTTGTTTGCATTTGGTCTTGCATCCCTTTGCACGAGATCAGAGCACCATGGCCACAGGGGCGCCGCAGAATACAGGCACGGGCGATTACGTGAAAGCACCAGAGAATTACCAGGTGTGAGCTCGCCGTTACGAAACAGCTGCTGGGTTGAGTGTGGTTCCGTTCTCAGTTTGAATGGTGAAATATCTATGTGTTCTTGTCGGTAAATGAAACGAGGATTCGAATGTATGCAAGATTGGGTTATTTGGTACTAAATGTGGAAGTTATTAAGGTTCAAAGTGTGTTGTTGGTAAATGTTCTGGAGTCGCGTTTTTTGATTGAGGGATGGGTATGTTGGAGGCTGTTTGTTGTTCCTTGCTTGGCTATGGCGGTCGTGACCTAATTTTGTGGGGAATTCATTTTGGCAGCGGGAGATGCCGATCGGGGAGCAACTAGGGCACGTTAAAGAGGCGGCAAAGGGAAAGGTTGGTGAGTTCGTGAATCAAGCGAATGTCAACTTCGAGCAAGCTAAGAACGATCCTTCCAACAAGTGAGCCTCTGTCCAGACACAAAGACTATAATTCGTTTGTGGAGATTGTTTGGTTTCTCAACCCAGTGTTGGACAAGACTTTGGTGTGCTATAATTTGTGAACTTTTTGGAAGTTGCTTTCCTACGAGAAGATGATTGGGACGTAGTTGTCTGACATTTGTCAACCTTTGCAATCACCCTGAGTTTCCTTTGTCATGGGTAGGCATAAGTAGGCTTGATATTGAGTAAATGTAACTTACAATGCTCATACACCATTCAGTAATTTACAGTTTAACAGTATTTACCAGTAGTACCTGAAGAGTCGAGGTCTTCCCACAAGTTGACGCACTCAGTGCGTAAGACTGCAATAATTCAAAAGTTGTATGTATGATGTCCATATAATGTATTTTTTGATGCAGTATAAATCACCTTGAAACGGGGACGAGATCCGCCAAAGTTTAGACTCACGTGTTATAGTTGGATCCTAAACCGAACCCTCAGCGGCTGAAAAACCAAGCAAATTGTTCCCTACCTCAGGGTACAAGATTGACGTGAAATCATTCGATCTTGCAGGGCGTCTGATGAGAAGCTGAAGCAAGATGTGGACACGACGGCCAAAGACGCTGCCAGCAGCTACAACACAGCAGTGGACCAAGTAACCAACGTGGTGAACTCGGTGAAGGGAGCATTTACTTCCACCAAGAACTCAGGCACCACGAATGCAACGAGCGCACCAAACGTGTCAGATTCCGCTCCTGCCCAGCCAGCGCAGTCTGTTTCCCAGAGCATCGGTCAGACAGCTGCTGTCATCACGGATGCTGTCAAGAACGCTTTCGCTCCTCGGCAGACCGTTCCCGGGACACAGCCAGGATTGAACAACTTGAACACGGACCAGCCCCAGGACGTTCCCCGTAGAGCACCGGAGTAATTTTCAAGTGACACATTTTCAAGTAATTTATTTAGAGGTGTGAATCTTTTTTTCCTTGGGGATTGTAAAGACATAAGTTGCTGATTACCTTATCAGAGAAGCAGCATATTGGCTAGTATTCTGCACGTATGCGCTGGCTTGTCTTTTCTCCTGTTGAGGCCGTAAGCAATAATGTGTTCACTCCAATGAGAAACTTGCAACTTTATTATGTAGACTGTTCAGTTAGTTCTCTGTTTTACACATGTACACTTTGTAAACGAGCTTTGTGTAATGCAAATTCTTTGTTTTCTTGCACTTGCACGAAGTAAATTGTTCGGTTACACTTCGGATAAGGCACAGAATGCTGTTTCACCACCTTAAGCATTCATTTGTAACTCTGTTGAGGGACGATTTGGGAAGAACAGCAGTGAGTCGTTTAACTTATGTAGAGGTTACTTTGGAAACGAGATCCAAATCCGTTGTGGTTAAAATTTTATCATTATGCATGGATTCTTATGCAGGTTGTAGAAAACTCTGTTTCTACTGAAGCTTTGTGATCATAAACATTTAGCCAAACCATGCTTACACCTCTTGTTGTAACATTCATCTGAGCTTTTGTTTCCCAAGAGAACGGGATATGTAATTCTAAATCCAGGTGGTTGGAATTCTGTACCTGCCTTTCACACATTCTACGTCCTTGACTATTACCTGTGACTTACCGATGGTGCACAAAGTCCACCATTGTTCTTTTGCCTTGCTGCGCTCCCTTTGTGGACCAACTGAAGGCTCTTATTCTGCTATTGGAGGCAGCCCATTTCTGATTCCCCCCATTTTTGCAGTCGAGGATTCTGCCTGTGTGCCGTAGAGATGAGTACTGATTAATCATTATGGTGCAATTTCCAATGTAATTGTGGTTGCACTAGGATTGGCTGCAACTGGGAATACTTATTATTGTTAATTATAAGTCGTTTTTGTTTGACCTTATTGGAGACTAAAAGAAGTTTCAATTCATTGTAGCAAGAATTATTTGAGCACCAAATGGATAAGTTACAAATTTTTAAAGGATTGTCATTAGGTATACTAACATTAGATTCTCATTAGATTTTTATGTTTTGATTATGTACATCTTGTGTAAGAAATATCTAGTATTTTGTGATGCTTTTAGATCCAAATGTAGGTGTTGCAGTTTGAAAATGCTTGATTTTGGTTGGACATATCTTTTTTATTTTCAAATTGATGTGTTATAGAGCAATAATATTTCTAATATAATTGAATAACTTTTAGGAAACATTAGATTTAAAGGTGAGTTGGAAATTCAATCGAAGTGTGTTTCTAGATACATTTTTCTGGAACAAAGCAACTTGGAAATCAACTTCATTTTGTTGTCAATAATCTCCCCTAGAAAATAGAAGTCATAGTTTATAGTATAGTTGTGTCTCAATGGGACTTGGCATTGTCAATTTCTATATTCCATGTTACTTAAGTGTGAATGGACAATACTTATCACTAAAGTAGTGAAGATAATATAATTCCAATTTTGAACAAACCAATAGTGGCATTCTTCAATTCTATTGTAACCTTGAGACTTATCCATTAGGAATAATCACACCTTCATTTCTAGCACATCCTTTAAACAATGAGGATGTGGTGGTTTAGTATTGACTTTCCATTGGCTCTTGGCAAAAGAATATACTTGTCCTATGGAAGCTTCTCTGTGTCTATTATTTTATATTTCCTTAGGAACTGAATAATGGATGTGAAGGAACCATTAGATGTTTTTTAGCCTTGGAGGAGACTATTTTGGGGTTGTTCTCCAAAACTGTTCCTTGTGTTGTATACCAACAACTATTAGTCTAAATTTTTATTTTAATTCTTTCAAAAATTTTAGAAAATATATAAAAATTGAAAATTGATTAAAATTTTTATTTTAAATTTATTAAATAATTTATTTTAAAATTAGAAGAGGGTGATTGCAAGAAACACTTGTCGTATTTGTTTCATTTTTTGTTGCATTTTACTATAGTACTTGTGACTTTTTCTAGAGTACTTTAAAATGAGAAAATTAATTTGAAAAATATTTGAAAAATATGAATAATATATACACCTCTAAGATGAAGGTTTTCACCAAAGGAAATTGATAGAAAAATTCTCTAAGTAGGAGAACTTAAAAAGCACCAAACCTCAAGAAAATACATACCTTCATGTTTTAATTCAAGAAAATTAGTAAAAATAAGTAAATACAAAAAATAAAAAGTGTCCATTTGCAACAACTCTATGGAGATGGTCATTCATAAAAAAATCACTAAAATAATACTTTATATGTTTAAAAATGCAACTAGAAGGAAGCTCACTTTGTGGACTTCTACACGACATAAAAATAATTTTTTTCAAAATCCCTCACTTGGAAAGCTGTAAGTCTATTAGAAGACCATCTCATCAAAATTTCATCTCAAAATCATTAACAAAAGGTACTCCTTAGTGACTAAAAACCCCTAAACTGCCAAGTGTGACATTCAATCACTAGTACTATTTTGAAATCCAACTATTTTTTAAAATTATGAAAAAATTAGAGAATGTGTATGGTACCTATGAATATCTTCCAGGCTGTAAATCTTGAGTCATTTAGAGCCAAAACATAGAAGTTATGGACAAAAAACAAATCAGCACACTAGGTGTGACAAAAAATAGGACAAGTGTTTCTTGCAATTGCCCAAGATAGCAAAATTTATCTTGGCAACATTCCCAGAGTTTCTATAGTTTAGGAACCCACAATCTTCTAAATGCCCAAAAAACATCTAATGAGTTTTGAAGAACAAGTGTACTTAACTCTACTTTTTCTCATTGGTTCCTTTTGCTATGTTGCTATTACTTTTTAGTGTCTACAAGTTCAATGTGCAAATTGAAAGCATACTCATGAATTGCATGATCTATTCTCTACTCATGAGAAAGTGTAATTATTGGAAAGTCTCCTATTTTTCCTCATTCTTCGTAGAATTTTTATACTATGAAGAAGGTGTGATTACCCTTACAAACAACATTTTGGTCCTAGTAAAACCCTACATGCTTGAGGCACCAAATTCTAGTGTCAACAAAAATTTTAAGTTAAATAAAATTTTACTGAATTAGTATTTTTACTTCATTTGTTATTGAATAATGTCCATGTTTTAAGAAATGTACGAACTTAAAGCTAATTATAAAACCTGTGCAATTGTGGCATATTTTTTAGAGAACTAATGCACTTTCTAGAGAATCAACATACTTTTCAAAGATGTAACATGCTTGTGTGATGAACCTACAAAACATTATCAATGGTTGGCTACAAAAACCTTTAGTATGACAAAATGATATTAGTGTAGCAATTGCAATAGATGTTGGTGTTTCATCATGGCTCAACCATTCAACATTAATAAAATTCTTGAACACTAGATCATTTGCTTAAAATTCGACCTATGATAGTTCTAAAGACCAATTGTTTGATCCTCCAATCCTATCATTATTGGCTACCTCTTTAGAATCAAGATTTGTCATTTACAATAACAACATGATTATGCAATGATGCCAATAGAAGAACATGGTGTTTATTGTCCCTCCTAATTCATCATTCAATGTCTAGATTTTTGGAAGAACCCCAAATCTAGGTTTTAATTTGAAATTAAGAAAAAATGCTGAAATTCCTTTTATTCAAGATTTTGTGCAAGGGTGTCCATTGCCAATCTTGACTTTCTAGTGTTGAGAACTCTTGGATGAGCTTCAAATATACTAGATCTTGGACGAAAAGTCACATTAGAAATTTGTTCAAAAAAAAATTTTAGAATAGATTTTGAGATTGTAAATTCATTGGAGTTGTGTGTATGTTATATACTTTAACCATGTAAGGACATTGCCGATTGGAATGGTCGAATGGATGACAAAGAATTCTTGCATGTAAGAAAGAACTACAATTGTTCATCCCTGGAGTTTTGTGCAAAAAGAGGAGACCATGAACAATAGTTTGGTCTCCAATAAATATTTTTGAATTATTAAGGTAGATGATTTGCCTTGTTTTCAAATAAGATGATTTCCATAGAAATGGGCCTTTCTTTGCAAGGTCACCTTCTTATTCTTTTGGAGATATCAATTTTTAATTTGACATGTGAAAAGGGATTGAAAGACTTCAAATCATTTTCACAATTTTAATACCTTCATTATCAAACATTATAATCTTTCAATCCATAAGTGATAAATTTGTGTTATCTTTTTTCAAATGATCTCTCTAATAGGTCTAGTTTGAGGATGTACAATTACAATTAAAAAAAATTGATGGTACTTGTCAATTCTTTTTTTCTTTTTTTCAATGTAGAGCAAATTCCAAGAAGCTCAAAAAACACCTTAAAGGACGCAACCCCCCAGTGACCAAGGTGGTCACCAGAATACTCCAGTTATTGGAGCAAGAGGAGCATTCATTGTCATTCATCAGACCTATAGAGTGCGGATCCGTAAAGGGTTAAAATTTGATGAGACATGAAATTAGCCCAAACCTGATTGAAAAATAGACAAGCCATTAGCAGGCTCAGAAATTTCAAGATTAAAAGACAACACAAAGCCGAGGGAAAAAAAAATATCGGTCATACGAGTGCATCTTTTCAAGCAGATCATAACTGTTACAAAAAATTCCTGAGCAAGGCACACAGGTTACATACTAGATAAATAATCTGATAGTACAAGCCATTCTAATCTATTCTGTGCACATCTAACTAGGCACTTGATGAAAAACACCCAACAGATAGTAGGCAATCTCTAACACTCTTTTTAACAAGACTTTGGTCGGCAAACAAAACCCTGATCAATGCTGGTTACCTAGTGTACAATTCAATTGTCGGCAAAAAGTTCAGGGTGATCAATCACAAGAATTTAATGGAAAACTATAGTTCACGACTGTGGGGTTGAGTGAACCCCCCGGCATATCACATGCCTTCCTGGGCAGCATCATCGCTTCTGCACAAGATACGATAAAAAAGGAAAATTAATCATGAGAACAGGAGAATGAAGTCTCGCAGAGAAGAAGAAAAATCAATTCTGTCCAGGAATGAATTCGGTACAGCGTTTTGATGTCATACCGATATGTTACCGCAGACTTCGAGAACTTCTTCCAAAGGAGCCCAGTCACCGAAGTTCCTCTCAACGAACTGGTATGCAACCCCACCATTCCCAGGTCTCATAATGAAGAGTCCTCCCTTGATGGTTCCCTCTCCAGCGTAGTTACCCTCGACGCCAGTGGCCCTGGCTCGCTTGAGATTCGCCCTCGCAGTAGCGTTGAGGAGAAACCCTGTAACAAATCCTTCTTTGGGAAGCTCTCCCTGCCCAAGCGCCTTGAAAAACTCCCGCTGCTCGTCCACCACCACAATGCCACCCCAGTAGCGAGGCCAGAAAGCCCTCACCTCCGCATCGATGTGTTCGTTAATGACGGCGACCAGCTGAATGCCCATCGCATCAAAAATGGGTTTCCTGCTGTATAGTTGATGTGCTTCGGCGCGACACATCACACATCTGGAAAAAGCAACAAGTCAATTAAGTACACGAACATCGTAACATATTATGTGTGAATTGGCTCTTAATCTCTCACAGTCTGCTTCGTCCAAACGTTACTCATGTAGAGTTATTTCACAGTAAATTTTAGAAATTTTTGTACTCGCAAGTTTGAATCAAAGAAAAAAGTATTATAAACCAAACGTCACAATGATCCTACTCCCTCTTAGTTCACTTCGTAATATTTCAAGCTAGATGAATATCGTTTCAATACAGAGAACATAGAATAAAGGAGCCCACAGACGACAAGCATCATTTGCTTGTCGAGATTAACGACTTAAGAAGTGCCTTTCAAATTACAGCTTCAAGAAAGAAGACAGAAAAGTAGAAATTCCGAACTTCATGTATCTCCACCCTTCTCCACCATGACATTCATTCAAAAATTCTATTAACGTTATCATAGTTTCACCATCCCAGCCTCTCTAAATGTTTAAATGTTATTTCACTATAAACATTAGGATCTTGTTACTCCCGAGTTGTAACACATAGAGAGGGTACAGTGCATTCATATGGGTTTAGGGTAGAAGAGGAGCTAGGCACTTACCCTGGACGGCGAAGGCACAAAACGAGGGTCGGCTTGTCGGACCACAAGTCAGCAGCCCTTGATGGAGGGGGCAAGTGGATGGGTTCATTGCTGGCAAACGGGTTGACACCCTTGCTATGTTGCGGCGCAAGCTTTTGAATCATGATGTTCTCTAGAATGCCAAGAGACGACACCTCCTCTTTTAAACCTCCTGGTTTAACCAATCCGCACAGGCGGGGTGTCACAGAGGGAGCAGAGAAAATTCCTTTGCTGGACGGAGGAGGATTAGTGCTGGTGGGTTGCAGCACCACCGGAGGTTTCGAATCTTCGAGCATGGTCATCAACTCCGGGGTAGGACTTTGTTTCGGTGGAGACACGGGGCGCGCCCTTGGTGGGGACAAGGGAGTGCCGCCATGGTGGGCTGCCGTGACCTTCCGAGCGGGGAGAACAAGATCCTTGGGTAACTGGACGGCGCAAGCGCTGCCTCGGTCCAAGAACCTCGCCACATGGCCTCTCTTCATCTTGTACTCCCGGGTGAGCTCGGCGGGACTGGTGCTCAGAAGCTCAGACAATGTCTTCCCTGAGGCTTCGAGCGTGTCAGCGTACTCCATGAGAAGATGGTCATGAAGATAAGATCGGATTTCTAAAGCGTCCTGCACGCAACCATCCGTATGGGTCAGCATGGGTGTCGGATTAGGTTAAGGGCAGAGAGGGCCTGTCATTACAATTTGAATCTCAGTTCGTAGGGGATCGCTGAGGACTGAATAATAGTTCTCCACAATCACACAAGTAACGCCATATCATTGCAGAGAACTCGAAGTAAAAAAAAGCTGCAGAAATCAAGTGCGGAAATACTCTCAAAAGCTAAGAATCCAAATTCATTCGTTGAGACTCTTCTTTGCTTGCTTTCCACGAGAATCAAGAGCCTCTCTTTGCTACAAGATACCCGCAACTCGATTAACTAAACACAAATTTTCAGATTTACTCTAAAACCACACTGCCGTGCCTCAAATTTCTTTATCCACAAACAAGACAAATATTGACGAAATTAAGGGAATTGTTCTAGGGGTCTCTCAAAGCGATAAGGCCGAGTGTCTATCTTCGAACAACACAGATGAAACTCAATAATTAGCAGACGGAGGACTCGTGAAAACAGGGTGCACATACCCGCTGTAGCTGACTGAGCTGAAGAGTGTCCATATCCTCTTTGGTCATCATCTTAAGAGTGGGCACATCGTCCCACCCATCCGCCATCAAACTCTCCATCTGGTCCCGGAGCACCCCATTGCCCACGAAATCCTCCAAAGCAAACGACGACATCCTCACCACCCTGCTCTCACCAAGCAACCCCAACTTTCCAAATCGCCAAATCTCAAAACCCGCCCTCCGCGGTCTCCAATCACTTTCGAAACCTCCTCAAATCGAAACAATCTACAGAGCTCACACTTCCAGCAAACGAACCAGCACCTGCTCGTCGTCCAACCTGCAAGGATCAAATTCAAACAGCAAAAAGGTGTGCCTCAGATTTAATAGCAAATATGCGGGAGAAGAGCGCGGGCACCTTTAGGGTCCGTCAGGCAAATCCAAGGGAGGTTTTGAGTTTTTTAACCGCGTTTGCACCCGGTCGTAACTGAGATGCGGCCAGCTGGGTGCTTTCGCAAGGCGCGTGGGCATGGCAGCTAATCAGCAGAGCACATGAAAGTATGGAACCACGGAAGGACAAACTGAAAGCACATCCCTCGACCACCTTCTGACAAACTGATGAGGCGGCTTCCGTCCTGGCCGGAGCTTCCACGCTCAGAGACTGAGACTCTGAGACTCTGAGACTCTGAGACTCTGAGACTCTGAGTGCGGTAAATGGCGCGGGGTCCATTCTATATTTAACAATAGATTCGTTGGGTGAGGTTCTTCAGGGTGGGGTACACTTGGCATTCCAGATAGGACAGGTTCCTTGTAGCTCCATTCCCGTCGGAGCCGCCTCAGAGTTGCACACAGGGCCACAGGCACAGCTCGAAGCCAGGTGACGATCCTTCCATTAGCGGGCTAGTCCCTGCCTGCCAGCACCTGCCAAGCTGTTTCTACGAAGGGCAGAAAGGGTGCGATGTAAGTTAAAACAGCAGAACCGAGCCAGAGTTTTGTTTTTTGGGGTTTTTTTCGAGTTGTGCGCAATATGCACCAGAGTAACGGGTCCTGTCCAAACTCTTGGAACATAACTAGTAAAATCTTTAATAAAACCACCACCAAACTTCAAATTTAAAAAAATAAAAATTGGATGAAATTGTTAGATTGTGGATGAAAACAAAATTATGGATATTTATGATGTTGATGTGCTAATGTGATATTTTCCATCTGATGTGTGAGTGTTGTTTAAATTTGAAGCACCACTATAACTACTTTGGCACTTCATAAAAAATGGAAAAAAGATCCTAAACCAAACTACTAAAGTGCAACAAGAATCCTACAATGTACATAGCATTGGTAGAATTGGACTTGAGGGTTGTTGTATTAGAGTATACAAAAAGATCCATTCTTCATAGATTTGCTATTGTACATAGTCAATGCTTCACCAAATTTTACAACTAACTATATATATGATGAATGTCGTTAAAATGGTAGTATTCCTTATGCCATTTTTCAAATTGCATGGTCTGAACTGAAAAAACTGACATCTAGGAATGGTAGAGATTTCAAACATCTAGGACACATGTAGATTTTCAAAATCTATGATACATTTAGATTTCAGACAATGTGGTCTAAAACATCTTGGACAAGTGTAGATTTCAAAAATCTATAATAGTTTTAGATTTCAGACCGTGCAGTTTGAATTGTCAAAAGTGTCAAACTATTAGAATACCACCATTTTAATGAAATTCACCATATATTCTCTCGTATATTCTAAATGCTATGAAAAAGTCAAACAAAGCTATAAAATTTTGAGGCATACATATCAATCAAAGAGATGTAATAGTATAAAAACTTAGAAATAATATAATGAAACCATAGTTAGAAGGCTCAAGAATATGTTTTAAGTTCATTACTATAGCAATCAAACACAATATTAATACTAATTTGTTTTCAATTTACAAGACTCACTTGATTTGAAGTTTTAAAGAATAGTTTAGAGCCAAAACAATGTTGTCAAAATGAAGTACATTCCTTGTGAATTATAGGTGCAAATTTATGCTTGGTAGGGGTCTAAATGATGAAAAGGAGTTTCTTTTCAACTAAAATTTTCATACATTTTTTCTCCCTTTCTCAACTTTCATAATATATAATATATAGTTAGTTTCAAATTTGGTGGAGAATTGATTCAAAGGGGAAGGTCCACGTGAGGAATGGGCATTGTTGTCTACATCTCTATACAATATATACCTGCGGAAAGTTAGTTTGACCATGATGGCAGACGAAGGGGAAACAAACGCTTGCCAGAAAATTCCAGTTATGAGGATTCGGGGAATCCGGTAAGGATTGTAGCATAATCTAAGTTTCGTGTCTCTTCTAAAATAGGAGAATGTACGTGAAGAAATGGAGAAAATATCAAAGCTAGAGTGACTACAAAATGCAGCTGATTGTCTGAGAGCTTAATTCTGGCCCTTGAATTTAAGCATGATCATCAATTCAGAACGAGTCACGTAGCGGCTCTGAAGAGTGCGTTACAAACAGCTCATCACGGTTAAATTGTGATGCCTTCACGTCACGAACAATTAGATTTTAACGAAACTGGAAGCCATAGCAAGTGGCTAAGGTGGATCCTTCAATGGCCGAAGTAGGTTCAGTGAGGACCAGGCTAGCTGCCACACGCAATTGTGAAATGCAATTTCTGTTCTTTCAAAGGAATGAGAAGAGACTCTTGTATCCCATGAACTCTTGCTTGCCAGCTGGGGAAGGTTGCATTGTCGAAGATTCACCTAACTGTGCACTTGTCGGCCTGGGTTCATCAAGTTATCAAAGAGGGCGCGATGAGTTCAACGGAGAAACGCAGATGAAAGACTCAAGATGCATGAAAAGGAAAACAGAAAGCCGTTAAAGACAGCACTACCTAGATAGTTAGGGACGGAGTCTTTACTATTTGAGTAGTATTTGCTGGGAAAAGCTCGTAACACAAAATTCTTAAGACGGGCAACCTGAGAAGTTAAGATGATGGACAATCTGCGATGCCATTGAAATCTACCTGACTACAGGGGTTGCGTGATCAAATCTGTAGCAGTCAAGATCCTCTTTGAAAGAACCATGGTTTGACGTCTCTTCAATCGATTTGGTTCGACAATCGTCGGTTTTCAGCCTGCTAGAAATAGAACGACAATTAGACATGTTGGCATTATCAAAAACAGTATAGATATGTTTCAGTAGAACCTGCACCAGGCCACACTGAGCAGCCGAAGGTTGAATATTAAAAAGACAGTAATATATAACACAGATATAGCCTCGAAAGGTGATTCTTTCACAACCGTTTGGCTTCAGAAATAAAACTCCAGTTGTCATTGTTTGAATGGTCATGAGTAAGGGATATGTATCCCTCAGGGTCCTCCAACGCAGAATTCGAAATGCTGAAAAGATTTCATGGACCGAGTAAGTATCATATTAACCAGATCGTCATCGAATCGAAATGAGCGGCACGTGCACGGTGCTTAGGGTATTCCTACGAAAATTAAGGTCACCTGGAAACATTGGACGCAGATTTCCAAGCGAACCCGAAGTTTTTCAATTCCTCATGAGGAGATACTTGACTTGAGGGGTTAATCTGGGAGCTTGATGAGGTTTCCAATCTGCAGCTTCAGCAGTGTCAGAATGGTGACATCTCTCTGATTACAGTAAAAGAGATCAAAGCGTTGTAGATCTAGCTACCATTCATCTTGAAGAAACATATGTATTGAGTTTTCATAATGAGCTTTCTGGGTCAGATCGATTGCATATGCTAAGTTCATCTTCGTGAGGTCTCCATTAGCTCAGGTCGGAAGGTAAACAGTGTTTTGAATGAGATTGCTACTAATTAGGTTCCGCCCAGGGAACAGACTAGAGAGAACTTTACTTCTGAAATCATTTGATTGTGTACCAGATCATAGACAACGCGAGTCGAATTGTAGGAAATTAAACACAGTAGGCTTACCTGTTCATTATATCCGTATGCTCTCGAGTTGACCTGGCAGTCGTAACATGATTTGGACCTTGATGTAAAACTGAGTTTAGTGCAGCTCTTTCGCAGCTTCCTTGGTTCCAACACGGCATGGAATCGCTGTTGGAAGCGGTTATTAAAAGTGAATTGCATGAAAAAGACACAACAGAATAATTATGACCGAGAAAATTGAAAATTACCTATTAGTTTTGGCGGAAAATTTATTCTTTATGGAGCTCCACAACTTCTTCTGCTGGCATGGTTTAGGAGTGCTCTCCAGAATGACCGAGTCCGGTTCTTGAGTTAGGTTTTCATCAGTTCTGAGAAAAAAACAGTTGTTACACCGTGGACGCAGAATCAGTCAATTCCACTTCAAACATCAAAACTGGTATTTGTCAGATAGGTAAATGAACTCAAGTAAACCTCCTGATAATTTTCAATCTTTTCAAGCTAATATTCTCGTGTATCCATTTCAGTGAATGGCAATAAAGCTTCAGAACAGCACACTAACCTCCTCCCAGTGTACAAGGACTCGGAAGTTGTTTCCCTTAATTCAAGTTGATCGGGATCTTTTCTCATGGAAGGTTTCAGTGTATTTGCATTTGCGATACTGACAGACAACGTTGGAGAAGGTACTGAAACTCTTGAACCATGCAGAATATTCTGTTGTCCACCATTTTCGTCAGGGAGTAGAATTCGCTTATCAGAATTCTGCGTGATCCTATTCATCGTGCTTAATATATTTCCGTGAACATTGTCATCATCGGATTGAAAGCTCCGAATGCTTGAGAATCCAGTTCGTCGAATTTTCCTCCTCAAATCCGATGATAGAAGATCTGGTTTAGCTGGTTGGCTCGTTAAAGAGGATGCAGCTGGAATGGTAACAGATGGTCCTGAAAATTGGTCCTTGATGTTAAACACAGACGATGGCTGTAATTCAACATTGTCATGTTTCGTTACATGGCTCTCATCCAACAGTGTCGCCGACGATTCTCTTGAGTCCTCGCAGAATTTTGTGGAGCATAAGGTCGTATTTCTACCCGCATAATTTTCAGCAATACCTATGCAGTCACAGTAATTTCATAGCTTTCAGACTTCGATCCGTAAAGCCACTGCAGACGGCTGCCACTCTAGAACAACGTCATAATCGATTTTAATACAGTGATAGCATGAGGATCTGGCATAAAATGTTGACTTGCCTGCATTATTCGTAGAGAATGGCTCTTCAGTGCACGATGGAGAAACCTGAGAGACATCATCGATCAGTGATGAGGCCAGAGGAACTTGTCGTCCTTGATCGTTTATCAAGTTTAAATCGGTCTCCACCTGCGTTTCTTCATTGCTGGTACGTAATCTACGAAAAAGTCTCCTCGGTGGGAAACGAGGAAGCAGCAGTTCTGTCAGTGGAGTTACAGAGGGAGAACTGCACCCAGACGTCTCGATGGTGTTGGCTGGTACAATCGACGAGGTGCTAAGTGAAGTATCAACAATGCCACTCGAGTAGGAGCTGGTCACTGTTTCCGGGGAATCCGCATGATCGGACTTCTTGCTGGGAGAGGAATCAGAAAGGAGTATTGGTGAAGTTGCTAGTAATTCTATTTCAGATGTTCTATCTGGTTCCAGCCCAGTAGGATTTGGTGGAGTTTTCATTGGACGTGATTCTTTGATACCCGAACTGAGTTTGTTCAGAAAATATCTTGTAGCTGAGGTCACAGAACTGGTATCGAAACTCATTGTAGGATAACGATAGGGAGCTTCCAGAACGAGAGCATCGGATGCACCTGTTCGGCGTGTAGTTTTAAACTGGCAGGAACCGTCAGAATTTTTTTCAGAGATTTGATGCTCTTGGCATTCTTTGCCATCACTCAATCCCAGGATGCCACCCTTTGTTTCGCGGTTGATTGCTAAATTGCAAACTACGTCAACTCCAACTGCGACCCACTCTCCCAACCGTTACGAAGAAGGCATAAAATGGTACTCTCTGAATTACTTCATTCAGTATAGAGAGGGACCTTGAACTAGAAGAAACACTTACCATACTCCTCAGAAATAAGAGAAGCGACAACTAGAACATGTGTCTCGTTGAAAGCTGATCTGCAGGTAATCTTGACAGCATAAGGGCTGTACAATTCATTCTACGTCAGTATGAACAGCTTACAATCGATCACGTCAGAGAGTAGATATTACCAAATGATGGAGCAGTGCATAATAAGATACCACGAAAAAGAGTCAAAATGTGTTGATAAGACGGGAAGGGAGATTTGGACGTACCTGGCAAATTCGTCCATTCTGATGAACAAAAAAGAATTTTCATAAATGAGAATCCGCACACAACAGGAAGTAAATGATCGCTAGGGATTAGGAATATGATCACAAATATGCTCTAGGGATTAGGAATAAAGTAGTACCTGATTCTTTCACGAAAAAATAGAGTATTGTCCACCTTGTTTCCCACTACCTGCGGACGTCCATGAATATACTCCTCAAGGGCAACATATGTACTCAGTACTACACTTCTGATGGATGGTAAAACTCTGATACTCTTTCTATCTCAATCGATATATCTTCATTCTGATTCGAGAAGTAATCTCAGTTTCTCAATTTTACTAACTAATATATATCTCAAGCGCAAGTAATAATATTAGCGACGTATTTTGATACAAATCCAGATTCTTGCATATTGCAAGTCAGGAAAAGACTTGCAACTAATGAGGGTTGAAGATGAACTTACCAACTCAGCCAAATGAAAGTTCTTTCCTGGCAATTGCGGTTGTGAGACTCGGCGGAGTGTAAGTAGGCATTGATCATCTCCGCCATTTTCAAAGAGGTTCAATTCAACTTTTGGTGGAACATCATTTAATGATGTTTTGAGTTGATCTCCATATGGAAACTTTCGTCCAGTAATGGCTTCTAAGCGTCGAGGGTCAGCGCTCGCTAGCTTCTCGAAAGAATCAACACCACTGGTGACCAAAGCCTGCAAAATGAACGCCGATAATATGATTTACGAAGCAATTTGGCAAACTGAAACGATGAGTTTCGTAAGTGTCCTGAAGTTCCTCTGAATTCTCCTACTTTGAATTGTAAAAAATTTGCTATCTGTAGTGATCGACGAACGCTGTTATGCTCTTCAAGATCAGCTCAGTTTATCCAACTGCAGACTAACAAAGTTATACGAAAAATTGATCATGAACTTTAGCACAAACTGATTATGTTGATGTTTAGATTCCATTATAAATTAGACTGACGTATCAACCAGGAAGAGACCAGCGAAAATCAATTTCGTTCAGAGACAAATCTATTTTTATCACCTTTGCCGTCACCAAACCAACGCCAGCAATTTGCTTTATCTGAAATTTTGTGTTTTCCCAGAGCCGTTGCTTCAGGCATTTGGATAACACAAGCGCATTCCGAATCTCAGTGTATCTTTTCAAAAAGATGAAGTAGTCGCACATGCACCGACAGATACGAGTTCCGGTGCTACAAATTCCATTAATGTCCTGTGAAACCAGAAAACTGTAGCGGTAAAGAGACTGCTTAGGAAAGAAATTGCAAAAGCCGAAACAAAAGACACCGTGAAGCACTGGACCTGGGAAGCTCCCAATCAAAATAATTGCCATCGTCATACCTGGCTCATTGAGAAATCTAGAGCAGAAGGCTCTCCAGAAAGAGCATCATTCACTAGTACAAATATCTTCTCCGCGTCCGATTGTATCCTTTTCTTCAGTTTCCCATTAGGAGATTTTACATGAAATCTGATTCTGCCGCTCATGTCCCCATTGATAACATTCAATCTTTTCTTTTCATCCCGCCGCAGCTTGATACCTGTGACGAACCATCAGCATTCAAGAATATTTGAAGTAAATTCGCTGGTGGACGACTGGCGGAAAAAACACTAAATTTCTGTTGCAAAGTGAAGGAAAGTCTTCATGTACATGACAATTCTTCCGCATTTGTCAAAATGTGAAGAAGATCCTCCATTGTGCTTCTTCCGGGAGCTTTAGTGATAGCTTTCATTGTCTCAAACCGCAAATAGTATTTCTCCATTATTCGTCCAGGTTCTGCACGCCACAATAGGAATTCTCAATAGAAATATTGAGATCTTCTTTAGACAGAACGCTAGTCAAAAGGGATTGAAATAAAAGAACTCCCCCCGTCCCGAAATAAAAGTCCGCATTCGAAACTCGTGATTTCTTCACAGTTTTGAGGAGGTTGTATGGACCGATTTTTATTTAGATTGCAAAGAGCACATACAATGTTCTTCATTGCTTGTGGTGATATAAAATTTGAAACCTTTTGAATTATGCATTTTACAATATGATCAATGAATTGGTATTAAAAAAAATGAGGTTCCAATGTGGACACTTATTTCTGGATGGAGAGAGTAATATTTTCCGACGAGTGCAAAGAAATAGTACCGAGTGATGTCAAGACAAAGCCAAATTCGTCTGTCTTCACCAAACCATATTTTGCAAGTTCGTTCACATTCTGCACACAGATGTCTGCAGAAACACCTCATCAGTCTTGAAGATGCAATCGACGCTCAAGTTTTGGAGTAGAAGCAAGGTAATCGAAGCATTACCCTTCAAATTGTTTTCCAGTTGATCCAGTGAAACTCCTTTCTTGATATTGTAATGTTGTGGATTCTACACAGCAAGTCATACATACTGTCAGGTCATGAAAAACATCTTTTCAAACGCATAAATCCTGGAAACAGAATGAAAGATAGTTTGAAGAGCATCATACCTTCTTGATGCGCACATACAGGTAGGAACATTTGAGCCAATCTATGGCCTGGCTACAATCAGTAACAGTCATGAGCACTATCTCAGCGTTCAAATGCTCCACAATAGATGGAAGTAGCCTGCGTGAAGGTGGCAAGTGTGCAATTAGTGAGATTCCAAAACGCCGACTTTGTGAAATTCCAGAAGCAATTCAAACCTCCAAGATGCAAAATGTCTATCAAAATACTTACTGAGACTCCACTGGTTCCGATCCAGAGAGCAGATTTTGATATAAATGTACCTGCCAAAAAAATTCAATTATGTCGTGAACCTCATATGTCAAATTTCTTTTCCGAGACCCTTCACTTTATCAGTAACAAGGAGTTCGAAAATTGTGCATTTTAGCCGATGTCGAATCCAGAAATTTCTCCCAGGAACCCATCACACTGCATAATCAATGTGAATTAGGAACCATATCATCAGCGTAACGACAGTTTTTGAATAATTAATTAAAAGGATACCTTGACCTGTATGCTTACACTATCATTTCTTGTCATTATAACGACGACGCCACTATCTTCAAATTGAGGTCTGCCAGCTCGTCCACTCATCTGGAGAATAAATTTGAGCGTCAGAACCCGGGTGTAAACGTACTCTGTCTTCAGAACAGTGTTGTAATGCTTAGCTAAGTGACCTACATTAAAGTACAAGGAGACTTGTGCCATAGATTACCTGCAATATTGCTGAACGCTCATACTCGACATAGCAGCTTTTGGTCTTATTACTGACAGACTAACAAAGGTATTAGCAGTATAACCAAGTTTCTCCAAGTTATCCAAGCTTAAAACTGTCAAGGAAGATAGATGCTCTGCATTAACATTTGGAATCGCACAGCAGGAATGGCTTCTAAATCGTACAAGTCCGCCAGAGAGCTAGAGGTGCATATGAAGAGTTTGTGCCTAATGAGAACGATTTTCGTTGATTGCCATTCGATTCGTCAGCAGATAATATTGCAAGATTAAGGATTAAATCTCCTCTCTTGGGGTCTTACTAATATTGAGTTGACTTGATGATGACTGCATGAGCTGGCAAGTTCACGCCCTGCGCTAGTGTACTTGTTGTGCAGAGCACGGAAAGATCACCCTTCAAAAATAGTTCCTCAACCAGACTTCTGTCCTGCATTGAAAGGCCGCCATTGTGATATCCGACTGCAACAAATTGGGAGGAAATGTTAGCAAATTCCACGGTTCACTTGGACCTGCAAGGTTCCGAGTTGAAGGTTCCTACCAGAGATTCGGATTAATGGTCGTTTCCAAATTTCAAAATAGTAAGCCTCCGTGATGGTGGTCATGGCCAACTACAAGACTAAATGCACATTAATGTGTGTCGCAAACATTTGTCCCATTTTAAGCAGATTCATTCCTATCACAAGGGCAACATACAATGCTCGAAACTTCAGATTATGGTTCAGAGTGGAAAACCTCCACAACGGATGCACTGCTGCATATGAACATCAGTCGTCCTCAGGGCTGCTAGTTGCAGTCGATCAAAGTGCTCCAAGTTCTTAACAAAAGGATTTTGATTCCCGTTTTGCGACACGGATGAAATAAGAGAGACTCCGGTCTCTTGCGCTCCTTTCCTGGTCGAGCAGAACACGAGCGATGGCCTCCCTCCTGAATGCTGCATCAATATATCTGCATTGTAGAGACTTTTATTTTGAGCCGCTGCAAGGGTTTACCTTTCAATGATGATATTAAGCAGGTTGGATAATCTTCATTGGTTTTGAACTCTGTATATGATAAGGTCAAACGCGTATAAACACGAACTGCTTCTCACCAAACAGGGGGTGCTGAAGTCTCTGTCAAACAGACATTCGCAGAAGAGTTCGAGTGAGAACCGTTCACGTCAAGCAGTAAGAGTTGGCTAAGCACACCGAAGAGTTGGCAAGAGCTTTGCGAAGCTTTATCCTAGAATCTCAGAGAAAATATTCAAAAATAGTACAAATAACGATGAGTTCTTTCTAAAACTTGGAGGTCTCGCTTTGGACTAAGTTCTTGAGGGTTCATGTTCTCACGGCTAATCACAAGAAACTAAGTGCATAAGTTCTGAATTCGACAAAGGCAGTCGTAACAATTTCGAAGTTAATTCTAACTTTGTCAACTTCTATCGAAAAGATAGTTACGCAGTAGATGTTACTACAACACCATGCCTCACCAGTAGATGCACATTATTCAATCAAACATCCTCGAAAAGTTAGAAGGATTCACATAGAGATGATCGTTAAGTGTCATCACAATACCCTTTCAAACAAGAAATCGTTCTTCGCAGGTGGGAACCCTGCAAAGACAGAAGGATTTAAGTCTCCGTGTGTCTAATTGGAGGAGGAATCACCGAGCATACCTAAAGTGTAACATAATTACTGATAAGTGGTGTATTTGGCCATTGAAGGTCAGATTGAGCATAATAAATTACAAAAGATGCACTTGAAATATATTCAAGAAGTTTTCTTAAAGCAGACCGGTCGAATATAAACGGGTTGAAGGAGAAAGGATAACGTACCGAGTACAATTGTTGCAAGCTTCACAGGTCGATATTCTTCTCCAAATCTACACACAAACAAACACGAAGGTCAGATCTGCAGTTAAACAATTTGATCTGAAGTGCGCTCTTTTAAGGTAATGTAATCACAAAACTCAGAAATTTCGAGACAACTAATACACATGAAGAGTTTCGCTGAAATTTAAGGAATTAAAGGATGTTATATGTGTTTCACATCAACCTTTTGATCCCGTTCTTGGGAGCACGCAGCCATTCCGCTGAGATGTCATAACATGTACACAAGTAGAGCACATTAAACATGAACAGGTTTTCACCATAGATCATATAAATCAATATAATCCTAATCGGTTTCTTGCATTTCAGAGGTCTTCCGGAGGACAGAAAAGCAAAAATCGATATTCCATCGAATATGAGCAGCACGACTAGTAATTTGTGCAGTTGTTTCGGTGCAACACCTCAATCACCAGCCTTCGATGCTGATAATGCACACTGCTCATGACACCAGACTTTCTGTTTCTGAGTTTCTACCTACTATCAAATTGTTTCAGCGAAACTTGAAATTTCTCGAAGTACACTGATATTAAAGTAAGCAGTCACCTAAATCCTCAATGTTTGGAACTGTCGCCGAAACTGCAACAAAGCGAATAGCTGACAGAGGACACCCCTTAACTTCAGGGAAACGAGCCAGCATCTTTAGCCTGCTTACTACTGCTTCAAGGGCTGCGCCACGAGTTTCACTAAGAAGGTGGACTTCGTCAATCAATAGAAGGGCAATATCTCCGAAAAGACTCATTCCTCCACGGTCGCGATGCCGTCGAGTAATGATGTCAAATTTCTGCGTTGAAAAAACAGAGAACGCACTGAACAAAAAGAGCACTATTCCGAAGGAGTGTGGAGACGCGTTTCGAAGATTATTAGCATTCCTCTTTAAAGTACCGTATACTTCCACGTTGCCTCGGGCATTAGTGCATTTATTCTCTCTCGTCCTCGTAACGTGGAAAACGTAAGATTGTTAGAAATAGTACCAAATCAGAAAGATCAAATATATGTATACGGTATTACCTCAGGAGTGGTCAGTATAATATCTGTGTCGAGCAAATCTTGAACGTTTATTGGCCCAGAGTCACTGGTTAACTCCTGGCATTTTACTCCCAAAGAGCTGAACCTCTGTTCCCATTCACGGTATTTGTCTTGTACAAGAGCCTTCATTGGTGCAATGTATACCTGCCGCAAGGAAAGAGCAAACATCAGATGTGAAAGGTCCACAGGGACGAACCATCGGATAGTTCACATTTTTCGAATTAAATGGAATTGCAAAGCTTTAGACATAAAGTTAATCAAGGAATTCACATGCAACAGCCGAGGGAAGATATGAGCATGGAGCTCTTTGAAAATACTACTAATGACTATTGCAAGGTCTCAACCCTGAATCGGCTGAAGACCAGACACAGTGGTGCAGTTTAATTTGTTGCTTGAAAATTCATGTATCAGCTTACAGTTTTTCGAGCACCGGCAGCATGACTAAAGTCACCTTCAGCCGTCAAGGACTTTACTAGAAGCCTGAGAATACAGAGCTCGAAGAGCACTGTCTTGCCGCTACCAGTAGGAGCAGAGATCACCAAGTTGTCGTCGGAGAGGAAAACTTCAGCGAAACTTTCACTCTGAACAGCATTGAAGTATCTGTACGACATACAAACGTTTTTCAAATTTCAACGGTGCCTCTTTTGATTTACAAAACCAGAACAGCGTAAGCTTTGGCAATCATCGTAAGAGGAACATTTCCTTCCGGTCGAACAATGAGGATCCTGAGAATATATTAATTCACTAAAAGTACTCCACCGTGAGGTCAGGAAGCACACCTAAATGGAAAGACACATTGAAAAGCAGCTGGCAAGAGAGAAACGGGCTTCAAGAAGTCTGGATCAAGACTTGGATCCATAGCCAACCTGCGCAAATTGCAATACATAAACGAAGAATCTATATTATAAGCACGAGTGTACGAAAAGAATTTAAGCAGTATACAATCTTGCTCATACTGGTCTAAGAGATTGATAAAAAAAAAATCAAAAGCAGAACGCGAAGAGGAACAAAAACGAAAATACTCCTTCCATGTCCATACCTTTCGATGAGATCGGCTACACTTCAGCACAATTCCATTTCAAACCAGCAGGAAGAGTCTAGGAAATTATCATCCTTAACTGAACAAGAGTGATGATTTGAAATTAACGAAGGCATTGCAATCCAGAGGAGTTTTCACAGAAGAAAGCCCGTGTCGAAATGTTCTGGTTGACAGACAGATGAAGCAGGGAGCAATGTCGTACTTGATTCTGATGAGTTACGCCAAACTGATCTAGTGTCAATGGACTGCACGATCCTCGAGCAAGTGAAAGTAAATTTGATTTTCAAAGATTCTGCAAGAAAAGAGACAATTCCCGAAAAGCATGTTAAAAATTTGTGCCGCAGGTCCTCTGCGCTGTCATTTACCCGCCGTCATTATGTCCAAGAACATTCGTGACCATCTCCTTCCCGCTCTGGCTCATGTGAGATATGAATGCTGGACGTATATCAATTCGACCTAAGAAAGATTGACGAGAACGGAGAAACCTGTCGTTCCTCCTTCTCGCCGTACTCTCGAACAGAGGGAAGCACACATTCAATAAACCATTTTGTCTACCATTTCCTCGACGATCGTCACCTCCTTACACAGAATTCCTCACATAAGGAGCACTGACGATTAACGATGCGCAATTGCGCAAGGTTCCATAGCAGCACACTGGCACCGGCAGCATTTCCCCTAGAATACCGGTAAGTTACGATACATCAATTCGACAGAGAGGAATACTGTAACTGTAACTCTTGATTCTAAATTGAAGCTAGCGGAAATTAACCCCTACATGCCCAAGGCCTATTTTGAGCTTCTTAGAATTTGCTCTTAGTAGAACAAAATGCCAATATTTTGATAAGTTGTATCACTTTCTTTTAAATTGTGACCGTACAAATTCAAACTAGACATGTTAGAGATTGCAAAGGAAAAGAAAACATAACAATATCACTTATGGAATGAAAGATTATAATGTTTGATGATGAGGATGTTAAAACTACAAAAGTAATGTGAAGTCTTTCTATCCTCTTTTTGCAAGTCAAATCTGAAAAGTTGGTGACCAAAAAAATATGATGTTAAAGGGCCTAACATGCAAAACTCCAATCAATTTATGGCTTCTCAAAATCTACTCTACAATTTTTGTAAATGAATTTTAAATGTGATTTTTTCTCCAAGATCTAGTGTATTTGAGGCTCATTTTCAAGAGCTCCCAACACTATGGATAGTCAAGATTGAAACGGGTATCCTTGTACAAAATCTTGAATAGAAAAATCACCATCATTCATTTTCCAGATCAGATTTTTGACACTAAAACTAGACTTCTAAAAGAACTATCCAAAAATACAAACTACTAAAAACAAAAACTTGGTTAGGTTTTATCTAACTTCAAAGGTGCCTTCGGCATTTAGGGGTTAAGAATCAATTGTTCATCTTAGGTCCCACTTTTAGTTTAGGCTTTGAGATCGCTAGAAACATGTTTTTGTATTTTTTTTTAATTAATTTTTTGTACAAATGGCATAAACCACTCAAATAAGATGATTTTCGTCTATTACTTTTTAGTTGATTCAATTTTAGATGTTGCTATAACATTCTTTAACACTTGTAATGTCATAAGGTGACTACCATTAAATATCAAGTATAGGTTCTTTTGTTTAGTTGACCAATTTTCTTTCTATTTATGTATTCAATTACAATTAGAATTTAATGCTAAGTTGTAATATCTTATTATTTTGTATAAAGGAGGTAAAAGTTACGAGGGTTGAAAGTTTTTTGGAAGATCACTTAAAACATATACAAGTTCTTAAGCTAATTTTGTATACATTTTCAAATTCAGCATGTATTCTTCATCAAGATTGTTTTAGAGTTCATTAAAAGTTGTGCTTGAATGAAGTATATATAAATGTCATACTCTATAGTTGAAATTGAAATGGGTTTATATTTTGATATTACTAGCGATGCATGAGTAGGTTTTCTCAACTTTAAATTATCAAGCATTCTTCTATTACTACATAACTCTTGTTTTTCCTTAATCCTTGAACAATATATCTTGACCTAGCAAGTAGTTCAAGACAAACTCAAAATCTCCTTGAAGCAAGGTACAGATCTTACTCTATACCAAAGGTTTAAGCTTATAAATTGACCAATGAACAAAGTTTTGATTTTGAAATGTAAATGCAATCTAGCAAGCCTCATCCACTATTGAAGTACTTAGTGCAATAGGTTGGAACATTTCAAAAAAATCCTAAAACTACATTTTGTCAATGATTCATTTGAAAAAAATTCCCCAGGGAGATTACTCGCGATTTTTAGAAAACTACGTGAGTTAAAAGATAGGGTCTATTTAATTCAAAGGGGATAAATTTTATATATATGTGAAACTACTATAGGGTTCTTGAAATGTCACATATCCTATTATATATAAATTAGGCTATATATAAACAACATTTAGTAGGAATTTTTATTAATAAATTAGCCTTTACAAATAGGGTTCATATAAAAAGTTTGTAGTACAATGAGTATAGATGTAAACAAACTTTTTTAATTGAATGATAAAACTTACACAATTTAGTAAATCTAAGGATATTTTTCAAGAGATTTGTTGTTATCATCAAATAATTCTAACCTATACATACAAATCTTTCTTTAAGTATACCAATTATGTAACAACATGTAAACAACTACTATTCCAAGACAAAAAAATTGAGTTGTAAATTTACAATGAGGTTGTACTATGGAGATTTGTGTTCACACAAAGTACCCATTAAGAAATTGGTGTAGAGTGTGCAACATTTGCAAGGAATCTTTTCTATACTTTGACACTACAAACTCTAGATTTGCCTCAACTACTTGAACATATACTTGTAAATGTTTAGAATCATCTTTTTTTTACTAGTGTTTAATGAACACTCTTTTATTTTTTGATTCTAAATTCAAAACCATTGTAAATGCATATGTAAAAATAAAATATATAGTCTCTATATTACAGTAGAGGTCATATTCTTGGGTTAATCTACAATGTTTTTAGAGTGTCAATTTCTCATGTTGTTCATGTTATATTGCTAGTATTGGCATTTTTCTTAATTTTAGTATCATAACTATATTTAATGTTTCTATGATGTTTATTATTCACCATATTAGGTTGTTTAGAATATATGGCATAGAATTTAGAATATTTAAAACTATTGTTGCATTTTACATTTTTATTTGTCATTTGAAATTATACTACAATACAAGTAGTGCATATATTAAAAAAATAGTGTATATGTAAGACACTACTTTTATAGTGTGTTATAAATGGATATGAAAAAATTAGAGATATAAATTTTGTATATAAGATAGCCTAACTATAAAAACCAAATGATTGAATTTATATGTAAAAATATGGTCATTTTAATTACTAAAATGAAGGTAAATAGCCCTATGTTAAATACCCTCTTAACTCAGGTGTATGCTTAAAATTACAAGGAGTGATCTCCCCAGGAAAAATTCCAAAGGGGCTTCTTATTGTTTCATAGTTATCAAATTGAATAATGGCATTACAAGAATTCCATATATGAAAGATAATCAAACATTTGATATTATTGAAACAATTAATCTTGGATGCTCTTACATAAAAGGGCTTTTGAAAAATCTCATGAATTTAGTGATTTCAATAACATAATTGAATTTATTGATAATCATAGACATCTCATATCCCATATCTTATGTCTACCTTTTTCTAAAAAAATTGGGAGATTTGGAAAGTTTCAAAGTTTCAAAAGATATAAAGTAAGACATGGAACATATGTTTGACAATTTGGGTTGCATAATAAGGAGGATTTGAAGGATTTGAGTTTTTATTTGAATCACTATAATCTAAAGAAATCTAAAATGTTGCAACATAAGAAGAATTGAGCAAATAAGCAATAATACCTCGAATTAGAATTGGAAGCTCAAACTCAATTCCATAATAATGGATGCTCTACATTACAAAATTGTAGGAAGGAAATGAGTAACTTAGAAAATTTCCAACTTACAAAAATAATTACTATTGTATAGTATATCAACAACATTGCAAACTAATACATTAGCACTACAAATATTTTCATTTCTAAAGCTATTGAAACTACATTAACCTAGTTTTGTTACATATTGCTTCATTTTGAAATTAAAAATTTATTTCTATATGCAATCAAAATTTCATAGTTAATTTAAACTATTGTAAATGTAAATCAACAAGTTTTTAAAGTAAACAAATCCAATGTAGATATGAATAAAAGCTAATATGAAAGCAATATTATTGTGAGCAAAATTACAATGATTGTATGCATTTTAGGTTCAAAAATGTACACTATAGCATCAATATGTTCCTATACATGACACTAATTAATCAAAGTTGTACTATTTTGTAGTGCAAGTTGAAACATTATACTAATAGTGGAACAATTCCTATAAAATAAGATATTAAATATAATATGAGGGATGTAAAATGATTCAATATATATTTGTAAAATTTTTATTTTTTAATGTTTAAAATGTATATATTGTTTCACATTTTTTTAGTTTACAATAATTATTTTTATATTTGAAATGTACATATGTTACCAAAAAAACAACACTATGTTGTTAATAAAAAGAAGCAATTTGATTCCATTCTTCCTTAATCCCAATTCTATAGTTTCTAAAATTATTGTTGTAATGACCCAAATTCTTTGTTCAAAGAAACTTGCTTAAAAGATTAAAATTAAATAAATTGAAATCAACAACATAGCAAGATAACCTCAATCTTCATTTGCCCAATTTGCATAACTACTAAGGTAGACAATACAAAATGGTGAATTTTAGAACAAAAAGAGAGGCAACTGCCAAGCTCTAAGGTGACAACATCAACAAAACACTACAAATTGAATGTAATGATACAAAAAGGAATGCATGCCTATAATTGCCACATATTACAAATCATAACTAATGGTATAGTTACTACTAGTAATAGGATAAAATTATTTTTATTGAATCATATTAACAAGTGATAGGGATTCCAATCTATTATACAATGCATTATTTGAACATTGTATGAATAAGTTATGAATATTCAAAGTTCCAATGAAAGGTGTACTATTAATTAACATTAAGTTCTAATGTTTACTTACCTTATAAGTACATGCATAAAATATTGTGCTAGTGTGAAAGCAATGAATTTCCATTGAAATTGCTATTAAAGTTAGTTTTGAATTTAAAGGCAATAATTTTTTGTTTTGTTGTTTATTTGTTTACTTATTGCTTGTTTGTTTATTGTTAAAGCAACTTCTACCTTGGAATGTACACATGCAAGTGAAGAAAAAAATATATAGATGCATCCATATATCTATATTCATCCATAAAATTAGCTATTGTCAATACAAAATAACTCTCATTCAAATATTGATAAATGTATTATTTTTCTGAGAAGGTTTTGAGGATTTCATCCATTTACTCAAGCCATTTTTTGGTATGTTAATACTAAATTAAATAAGATTTTGGAAAAGATTTGCCAAGAAAAATTTGACTACCCTTGGAATAATACATGTCTTGTTAAAATTTTGTAGTAGTGATACTAATTTTGAATGCAACACCATCCATTAATCTCCCCGATACAAATTATTTAATGTAGTGGAATATGGAGTACAATTTTAGACAACCACCCTCTATATCTACAACAACATTCCTAAAATGGGCTAAATTTTGCTTAATTCCTACCAAAAAAAACCTTGTACTACTAGTACATTGTTGAAAAGGCTCGAGTGGATCACTCATTATATGTTTGGGTACCTACCTTGCGGCAAGGGGGTATTTTTTAGGGGACTATTTACCTCCCTTGAAGAAATAAAAAGGCCCCTATAATTATATAATTTGGAGAAATTGCCTATATTGTAGCACTATATATTACTTATACAGAAGAGGTGGTTCTAATTTTTTGCAATCTATTTTCCTTTTAAGGAAAAAGAAATTTGATAAGCAAAGTGAAAGTTGCTTCTTGGCAAAAAAAATGTACACATATATGTGAGTATTTTAACAATTAGAGTTTTTACTTTGCAAAAAATATACTTATCTTTTTCACACCCTAGGTTTTAGATGAAGTTACTTAGGGTTGTGAGTTTATTTATTTATTTATTTATTTCATTGGACAATTTGTTTGGGTTTACTACTAATCTGGGTTTTTTTTCCATTTCTACTCCCTATTTTTTTCTTTGGAGATTTTGTCTAAATTTAATGCTATTTCAGATATTGTTTTCATTTCTACTCCCTATTTTTTTTTCCTTGAAGACTTTATTTGGGTTTAATTCTATTTTGGGTATTGTTTTCATTTATACTCCCTATTTTTTTCTTGGAGACTTTGTTTGGATTTAATGCTATTTCATGTATTGTTTTCATTTACATTCCCTATTTTTTTTTCTTCAATGATTTCTTTGTATTCTGTGCTATATCGGGTTTTGGATTCATTTCTACTCCTTATTTTTTTTCTTTGACCAATTTTTTAGGATTAATTTGCAATTCTTTTTCAACTCCCTACTGTTTTTCAATATATTCTTTTATGGATTGATTTTCTTCTTATTTGACACCCAATCCAAAATGGAGTTTTCTATTTTCCATTCCTACTTTAATTAAGGCTTGAGGAAAAAACATAGAGTCACAAACATTCCAATGAGAATTGCAAACACCAAATTCAATTTTATTTGTATAATTCCATGTTCAGTTTGACCTCATAACACTTGGTTCGTGGAGAAACAAAGAATAAGAATTCCAAGACTTGTTTCCTAGACAAATATCGCTAAAAGAATTCCACAACCCGGGGAGGACACTTCTTGTGTATTTGGGGGACCCACGTGCGGCGGTGGGGTATTTTTAGGGGGGCTATCAATTACTTGTAATCATTACTTGGCAACATTAAAAGAGCCCCTATTTTACCATAAAGCGGAAAAATCAGCCATATTATCATCCCTATTTTATTTTTAAAACACTTTGCCTTTTTAATGTCCCCTAATTTATATGTAAATGTTTTATAAATTTTACCTGAGATTATTTAAATGTACCCTATATTCCGCCGCACGTAGGTTATTAAAAAATGGGAAGTGTCCTCCCCTAGTTCCACAAATACATGAAGACTACAAGGAAAACTAGCACTTCTTATTTTCTTGAATCAAAACACATTCTAACTTAACACACATTCACCTTCTCCAAGAGTAACATTTTGCAGAAACTTGTAAGAGGGTCGTTGCAAGAAACACTATCCATTTTCCGTAGCGTTTTGGAAATGGACTCTGTTTTCTTTGGAAGTACTATTTAATTAGAGAATCAATTTTTTAAAAATATGAAAAATATGTCTAATGTATAAAACTTAAAGAAGAAGGTATCCTATGAAGGAAAATTTTAGGAAAATTCTCCAAGTAGGAGAACTAGAAAAGTGGAAAATCTCATGAAAATGGGCGTATTTACATTTTAATTTGTAAAAAATAGGAAAAGTTATTTTTCTTGAATCTAAAAATTGGCCATTTGGAAAGAGTTGATGGTGATGATATTTCACCAAAAAAATAATCTCAACTTTAATATCAATGGTCAGAAATTGCGTGCAATGGGAGTGTTGTTTGCACACATGTGGAGGACATAAAATAATGTATTTTTAGATTCCCTTCCATAGGAATATGCTTTCCTACTATGAAAATGCACCATGAAAATTTCAACTTTAGATCATTAAATTTGGGTACTCCTAACGTAGTAAAAACCCCTAAACCTCAGTTTGTGACAAATTAACAAAAAATAATTTTAAATATAAAATGATTTTTTTTAATTTCTGAAAAATAAGGGATGTAAAAATCATCAAGTTAGAGAGTTCCAATAATTATTTTATATTCTCGAATATTTTAATTCAAAAGTTATAGCAGGAAAGAACAATGTCACTCCAATTGTGATAGAGAATAGGACCGGTGTTTCTTGCAACCACCCAAGAACTAATTGAAACCAATTTTGTTGAATCAAAACACATTCTAACTTAACACACATTCACCATCTCCAAGAAACTTGACATTTTGCAAAAACTTGGAAGAACTAATTGAAACCAAAGAAGATAGAGTCTATAAAGAATCACAAATGGGTGACTGAAAAATGTCATTCACAAGTTCTCAAAAAAATGGTATTGCAATATAGCTTGGCCCCTCATATATCTGATTAACTGTTGAGTTGGCTGTACAATTCAAACTATAGGGTACTACTGGCCACATGAATATATTACAGTACATAGATATTTAGAGATCTATATTCTCCTCTATATTATTTTAAAGAAAAATTAAAGAACCATATTTGTAGTGTACCTATATTATTTATAATAGATTCTTCACTTTGTATGTTCATTTAGTTGTAAATTTATTATAATTTTTTCCTTGAATGAATAATACCCTCTCTTTAATATGCCGCACATTGTTTCTAAAATGCACTAAGTGATCTACCAGGGAAAGAAGGAGCCTTTAATCCCTAAGTGTCTACACTCATCTCATCTCTTGAGTTGACAATTTTAGAATAATCATAAAGTATTGTCTACAAGAATATTTTGGAATTGAAATGCAAATAAAGATTGTAGAGTTTGAGTTTTTAGCTTCTATTCATACTATTAGATTTACCAATGCTATTACTAATATTTTTCTAGAAATTTTGAAAGAAAAAAAATTCTAAATTCCTTTTAAATTCAATTACAAGAAAAAAACTCTCATTTTTTAATAAATTTTGATGGAATGGATTTGAAATGAGGTTCTTTTGACACAATGGATTTTTTAGAATTTTTGGAATTTGGGGGTTTTTAGGACCACAATTTTGCAATCCTAGGTTTGAACTAGAGTCAATGCAATTTTGGATTGGTCAACTACACGACATACTTTGACATTTGTAATTTAAGAAAAAACATTGTACTCTAGTAACACCAAATCCAACCCTTGCATAGGATAAATTCATAAAGTATCTTTAAAAATTAGGATGAAATTCATCCAAGCTACAATGGAATTGATTTTCAATATGTACATTGACCAAAAATTGGATGTTAGAGTGCTAGAGGGTCAATAGAAACAATTTAGACAACACTACATAAACAGTAAAATTTGATAGCCAAATTTGCAACTTTCTCTACAATGGGACTAGCATCTATTTAATTAATTTTGTGTTATAGTACTTTTAATAATGCATCATGCATCTTGCAAAAGTCCTTTCTTTTCTCTTTTATTTTAAAATAAGAAGAGGCTCTTAAATGGAGTGGTCATTTTTGAATTGCCCCTATAAAGTGCCTTAATAGAGCGCACATGTTTTGCAAAATGGATAAGTCTTCTTGAACCCAAAAAAAATCTTTGAAAGTGAGTGGTTTCAAGATAGTCTTCAGTCAATGTAGACAACCATTATGTTTAATTAGTGTATGATTTAGTATTATGTAATTGAATGGCTTGAATGGAGATCTAGATGACATTCAAAGCAACATTAAAATGTGATTATTTGTCAAGTTTTGGCTAAATGAGTGGCACACATGTGTCTTTCTTGTTGTTTTGTTTTGTTTTTTAAATAAATGAAATAGAATTTCAATTGCTAAAGGAACTTGTTTGGTTTTTGATACTTTGTCAAAACACTCTCATCATCTTTGATCTAAATTGATTTTAGAACTTTCTTGCTCCATTTAGATCCATAACCCAGGTAATCATTATTACTCTCTAAGTACACAAATAGCACCCTACGTACCTTTGCCTTCTATAAATTGTATCTTATTCAATTGGGATAAAAAATTTACCAAAAAATTTGCTATACCTATGTTTTCTTTCCCTTCATCTACCAAAAAAAAATTCAAAATGTTTGGGCATATAGCTGGGGATGCTATTTTGTGAGCCTGCGAGCGTGAGCCTATGAGCCTGTGAGGTGTGTGAGCTTGTGAGCCTAGAATTTTTGGTGAAATTTTTAGTGATATTTTGGGCATGGACCTATTACCGTGCTTTAAGAATTTTAGATTCCCGGGGAGGACACTTCTTGTGTATTTTGGGGACCCACATGCGGCGGTGGGGGGCTATCAATTACTTGTAATCATTACTTGGCAACATTAAAAGAGACCCTATTTTACCATAAAGCGAAAAAATCAGCCATATTATCATCTCTATTTTATTTTTAAAACACTTTGCCTTTTTAATGCCCCCTATTTTATATATAAATTTCTTATAAATTTTACCTAAGATTATTTAAATATACCCTATCTTCCACTGCACGTAGGTTATTAAAAAAGGGGAAGTGTCCTCCCCTAGTTTGGATTTTTATATCTAGTATCCCCCTAATGGGATTTGAAATTTGTGACTTTCAAAATTTTTTTTAAAAAAAATTTTCAGTTTTTATATATATTTTTTTCAGTCCTTTTTTTTATTTTCAAATCTTTTTTGCAACTCCATCACCTTCCAAAGGGGTAGAGGGCTTTGGAGCTCTCAAAACTTTTTTTTTCATTTTTTTCAACTTTTTTTTTCCGACTATATTCCTAGTTCATTTTTTTGCGACTTTTCACCCTCAAAAACCTTCTCTCGGTACCGAGAGATCAATTTCAAGGTGAAAAAGTCGAAAAAAAAGAAAAAAGAAAAAAGAAAATATTTTTTTAAATTTTTTTTCCACAACTCCATCACCCTAGAAAATCCCTTGTTGGATTCTGGATTTTGAACCTCAAAAAAAAACTCAAAAATTCAAATTTTTCGTGGAAGGTATTAAGAGGCCCTTTAGAGATAGTAGGGTTTGAAATTTTAAAATTCATTAACCACATTTCCACGGTCATAGGTCCACGGTCATAAAGCTAAAATTTTACTATAAATAGATTTTTTTAAAATGACTTCACTTTTTTTTTTCTCTTGGCTTAAAAAATTCACAGCTTTTTTTGGTTAATTCTCTGGGCTCACAAAACCTACGCTCACGGCTTGCAAGCTCATGCTTTTAGGCTCACAAACTAGTGTCGTTGGGCATATAGCCTAACCCCTAAATGACCAAGGCACCAAAATGGCTAGTGTTTGCAAAACTTTGAAGTTAAATAAAGCCTAACCAAGTTACTATTTTTTGTAGTTTTTATTTTTGGAGAATTTTTTTTGAAGTCTACATTAACCCCTGAAGGTTTTTGACTTTGTTTTCACCAAAATTGCTCCAAAATTGTCATTTCTAGGACAACTACTAAATTTTAGAAAATTAACATCTCTCAAATAATGTAACCATAGGATCTTTTAGTGTACTAGTTTGAAAATATGTAGAAAACATTTCAAAAAGTTTTGCCATGTAAATTGCAAGATATTAGTGTTTGAAGTTACAAAAATCCTTTTTTTACCATTGCAAAAATCCTGGCAGTTGCACTTCATAAGGCCACATATGTATGAAAAATATTCAAAATGATTGTTATTCTTTGGATTCATTCTTCAATTCAAGTTGGCTACATGCTTGAAAATTTTCAAATCATTTGGAATTGTACAATATGTACAAAAAAAATAATAAGTGGAAAGAAGTAAAAAATGATTCAAAATACTAAATTGTTGACAATCTATTTATTGAATTGAAAAATGCCAATCTCAATGGTTCAAATGTTGTAATAAACAATCTACACCCGATGTTTTTTGTTTTTGTCAAAAATATTGAAAATTGAGTCAAATAAAGGACTTCAAAGTTTATTTTAGTGTAGAGAATCCATAACTACCCGCAAACTAAAATTCTTCATAACTTTTGACTCATTAATCCAAATGGAATGATTCAAAGTTTTCTACGTATATATAAATCTATAAAATCAATTTCAAATTTTGGTTTCCAAAAAAAATGATTTTTTTTAATTTGCCCGAATTGCCCGAGTTGAGAAACAATCAACATATTATACGATAACTTTTTCAATCATGTAGTCAAAAGTCACAAAAATTATTGGGCTTGAAAGATACTCCTCGTCCACACCTTCTATTAAATTTTGGTTCCAAAATATAGAAATCTCTAGTCACACATACCTGCCCAAATTTTTTCATGCCCTTTGTATAAATTTTAAAAAATCTTCCCAAAATGAACATTTGGCTAAAAACCCTGAATCTGTTATGAGTTATGAGATCACTGGTTGTAATTAATGTTATCTTTGAAAAATAGATTCCAAAAAATTTCAGTCCGATCAATCTTTCTTCTTAGATGATTGATTTGTGAACCACTTACCTTACTACTCACTCTCAAGGTAGCCAAAGTTGTTGGCTGTTTGTGTTGAACGGTAGCGTATGGAACAAAATTCCATAACCTAGGTAACATATTGCACTAAATTCCATAAACTAGTTCTGGGATCACTGGTCCCGCAATGTCTACATGAGGTTGCTTCAACGATAGAGTAGCAACAGTCGTACAATCCTAGAATCTCATGCTTCCATAAGCCTCACGAAGTATAGGTCTGCAGATTGATCGCATGGCGGCATCACTCCCAGGCTTCAGTTGATTCGCAACGTCGCTGAATCGCAAGAACCTTGTGACGGACGCAGACTCTAGATCAGAATGTGCTCCAAATTGTAGAAGAGCTTGAATTTGGCAAGGGGGAGGCTGAGAGAGCTAGCATTGCGAGATGGGCAAAGGGGTGGTGCTGCCGGGCGCAGGGTCGAGGGTTCCCTTGCCGGCATCCCTGACGGATTTCCGGGAAGAGAGCTACTGGGACGAATTTTTCAAGGCCAGCAAGGGACGCCCCTTCGAGTGGTATGGCGATTGGACATCCCTGCCCAAAGTGTTCTTGGAGTTTCTAGGATTGAGTCCTTCCCGCCAGCCGCCGCTGCAGATCCTGGTGCCTGGTTGTGGAAACTCCGCACTGTCGGCGACGATGTACGATGCTGGATTCCGCAACATCGTCAATGTGGATTTCAACAAGCGTGTCGTCATGGAGATGCTGCGGTTGCATGTCCGGGTCCGCCCTCTCATGAAATGGCAGGTCATGGATATCACCAAAATGCAGGTCCTGGCTTAAACCCTAAACCCTAGAGATGCCACTGACTTTTTCCTTCTTGTCGTTTGGCAATTCAGGTCGTCGTTGCAAATGTTGTCACTCTGATTGCGGGGGTGTGATGGAAAGGTTG
This sequence comes from Thuidium tamariscinum, assembly GCA_947034885.2. Classification (NCBI taxonomy): domain Eukaryota; kingdom Viridiplantae; phylum Streptophyta; class Bryopsida; order Hypnales; family Thuidiaceae; genus Thuidium; species Thuidium tamariscinum. Next base: position 13,585,308 of record OX344751.2, read on the forward strand.
GAATTTGGGAGCTAATTCTTAGAGTTCTATACTTCAGAATTTAGGGTTTCTTGAATTCGTTGTGCATTTTGATCGTGATCTTTGTGCATGTTTGGCTTCAAACCCTAGAGCTGCCACTGATTTTAATTGACTTTTGGCTTCTTGTTTCTTGATAATCTCTATCGCTATTGCAGGAGTCGTTACTCTGATGTCGGGGGGGGGGGGGGGGGGGGGACACCCTGGATAATTCTTTGTCTTTTATTGTTTTGAACTTGGGGCTTAGTGAACTTTGCACTTTGTAATAGTAATGTGTGTTTGGCTTCACAGTTTGCAGATTGGTCGTTCGACGTGGTGTTGGACAAGGGGAGTTTAGACGCACTGTCAGGAGAACCAGATGAACCTCAAGATGCAGCGAAAGGATTTCTTGCCGAGGTCTGGTTATTCCATCTTTGGGATCGAGAAACTGGCTTTGTTTTCTCGTGCCTTTGACTCTGCATTGGCTATGATGCTTTTTCTGTTTGTCTGTTTGTCTGTCACTAAGGTGTATTAGTAAGTTTGGAATGCCTCTTATGGCCACAATTAGTTAGTGATCTGACGCACGGTGGTATCAAGAGAAGACATGAACCATTTTTCTAACAATGATAAACGAAATGTAAGGGATGGAAGTGGAACCATGTTACTTGACTAAACTACTATTTTTTATGTATTTTTAAAGTGTGCTGTCCATAAGTGTTACTAGGTCAACCCAAATTCAGCAAGAAGTGTATTCATAATGGTCATCTCACTCTACTATTGTGACCTCAATATTTACTTAAAGCAACATAATGTCAAAGTCCTATCACGGCCACAGTTTTTGCAAGACTTTGTACCATCGCCCTACGTGAAAGGTTGAAGATCCCATTATGACCTCTAAGTTATGTCATTACTGTCACTGGAAACTTTGGTTTGCGCCACATTCACATCCTGTGTAGCAAAATCTCTTTCATTCAGGAGTGGCTGTTTTTCACCGAATGCATGGCCAAAATGCACTTTTCTGTTGTGCTCATCTTTTTTTATTTTTTGGTGAATCATCATTATGGTGTTTTGTGTTTTCTTGACTTCACCTAATTATGATTACTGAAGGTACTACTGATTTCAAGGAAGTGTCTTTCCACAATAGAAATATTAATGTATTCGAAAACATCTTTGTAATTTGAGGATTTTGCAACCCACAGTGTATTTGTGACTTACTAAATTTGAACCTACTGTAGTTTCAATATTTTGGTGTGGTCTTGTTTTTACCAGAAATAATGGTTCGCTTAGGTTATGAAATTTCTAGTTGGGGCCTCATTAAACTCAAAGCACATCATTGAGCGGGAGGTGGAGAATATTGATTGTGGCAAGGTTGATAAGCAACTTCTTCATACCTGATGGTGGTCAATTGTTATCTCATGGCAGGTGAGGCGAGTTCTGCGTGATGGCGGAAAATATGTTTGTGTTACACTTGCTCAAGATCATGTGCTAGGTGAGTGAAATCCCTGGCTACATTTCTTCTGATAATACTGTTTGGATTTCATAATTACGAACGAGTTATGAATCTTTCGCATGGCCTTTGATTGATGCTACGTGGCCCTGCAGGATTACTCTTCAGGCATTTCAGAAGTGGCTGGGACGTTGCCGTGTACCAAGTAAAAGGAGATACAACGGACATTGCAGCCTTGCAGCCTCTGCTCGTAGTGGCTACGAAGATTGTTTCTGTTGAGGTTTCTCCTGTGAAATCTTTCTTGGAAGGCATCAACCCAAAAGCAGCGAATGCAGAGCAGGTAAAGATTTTGTGCATCACTTGTAAGAAAATTAGAGAGGTGATTCCTCGTTTTCGCTATGCATGAATGAGATCTCGCCTGACAACCTTTCTCTCTGATTGTAGTGCCACTACTGGTTAAATGCCACACAACTGCATTGTCAAGCATACTGTGCAGAGTATGAAGTGATTGCAAGACTTAGGCCCCGCTTGCACCATCCAAGTAGTGGCTTTAGCTATCTGGAATCAGTTACGGGGTGCCCGCACAGCCAACGTATCATTAGCTTGTTAATTGACACTACTTGGTGCAGGTGGGGCCTCAGTGAAATTTACTTCATTAGAAATATCAACTCGTTAGCTTGATGCTCGCCTAGTTGATTCAGTCTGTCAAATTTAGTGACTTCGCATGTTTTGAGTGCTTTATCATTCTCTTTTGTGCAATTCAGATGAAAGGTGTAGTGACCGTGATTGAAGGAGAAAACGAAGAACGCAGAAGTGTTTCAAACTCCGTGACATTGAAGGATCAGTCAGTTGAAGCGAGCAATTTCGAAATATACGATGAATTAAGTCCAGGCGCTGTAAGGACGGTGAAGTTAGGAGGTCACTATCCTGCAGTGATCCTTGATGCCAAGCCCAATTCTGAACCTCACAAGTTTAAGGCGGCTGTTTTCTTAGTCCCAAGGGTAAGCTCATGATAATTTCTTCTCACTATTTATCATCGAATCTGGTTAGTTTGATTTGCAAATTGGTTAGTTCTTTTTCTACATGACATATTTATGCATATGTGCAGGGTCGAGCACATGAATGGCTCTTCTCCACTGAGGAAGGACAATGGGATATCGTTGAGGCTGCAAAAGCAGCGCGCCTTATAATGGTAATCTGGCTGCTCTGTATTTCCTAGTATGTTGCAAGATTAGAGTTCTGGACATTGTTATTCCAGTCGCCGGAGGCTTTCCAGTGAAAATACAATTCTGTTTCATCATAATGTGACAGTTTGAGTCTCTTAGTATCTGCTTATGTACAACGATTTGAACAACCAATTTCAAGATTACTCTCCGATGCTATTGATTACTGGTAGTTCATGAGTGCTTATTGAGAATTATCATATTGATTAGAGTTGGACATGGTCATTTACATGCAGGTCATGCTAGACACGCAGCAATACCCAGGAAGTTTAACTGCAGTTCAGGTTTTTCCAAGTTTCTATTTATTTTCATAGTATCATATGTTTATTTGTATGTCACTGAATGGTTGTGGGGTTCTTGCTGTGACTTTCTTGTCCTGAAAACCTTGATTTCTTCTTTCCGTCGCTTTGTATGCGCTTTTAGTTGTCTTTGTATGCTAGCTTTTACCTAGCCTTCTAAAACTCAATTGAAGTTTTAAGTCAATTCACAAATTAGAGTACTTTATTACATTTCCTAGTGTTGTATTCTTATTACTCATACCTGGGATTGGTCTGGCACAACGCAGGACGAACTGTCTCACGTAGTGAAGTATTTCCTGCCCCTTGACTGCAAGGATTCTAAAGATATTCCGTAAGTGCTCATAACAATTTTGCATTCTTCACCGAGTGTAACTTCTGCTTGACTAGGCTTAACCGACTGGCTTTTGCAAGTTGTTTGCTCAGTTCCGATACATTACTATCGTATAGGTTCAATATTTTGCGCATTTGTATGCAGAAGATTCTCTGTATCCAGAAAACAGCCGTTATGATTCTATTGAAATAAAGGGGCCTGACCCTATATAAGAAGATCGTTGTCAAAAGAATTTTATATCATTCTGCAGCTTTTTTTCATCTATGTGAGCATCAGTTCGTTGAAAAGTCTCTCCTTGGACAGATACATGACCACAGATGATGGTGTACACCGAAGAACTGTTCTTGAAGAGGTATGTGCCCACTAGTATATCATTTTGTAGTCTCTTAGTAACATTTTGAAACGTTTTTAAGTTTGACACATCTAGTAATGAATAAGTGATGCCTGTGTAGATATACTCGCCAGTTACGGGTACAATTAAGGTTGAAGACGTGGTACTTGAGTATAAGAGCAGCACTGAAGACGGTGTGTCAACCACAACACAGAGCTTCTATCGTCGGCTCATCTTTGGCAGGAATCAAAATCTTATTCAGTCTGATGCAATATTAGTACCTTACTCAGCCGTTTCTAAAGATGCACAACACCAAGCAAATAAGAAAAAAAAAAAAAGAAAGGGTAAAGTGAAGGAGCCATTGCAGGAAACCAAACAAGGTAAATCTCATACAAGCACCTCTTGTTTTCAATATTCTGAATCTGTTTCTCTCTTAGATCGTATGGTGTTATAATTATAGTAGAATTGATGTGTGGTTCTTATTATTTATAATTCGAATGTTTCAGACAACGACGACTATAATTACTTGTCATGTGCTTATCCCGCTGTCTGTATTTTGCTTATTGTTTTAAAGCTGTCCAACTGTAGGATTATTTTGCTAATTGCTCTCTATGTTACTAATTTTTTCGTTTGTGGTTACAGATGCGATGGAATACAGGGTAGACCATAGTCAGTTGGCTTGTAGCTATCATGCAGGGATCGTTGCAGGTCTCGCATTAATTACTCGCAACCTAGAGCAAAGTTGGACTATCCAAGTGCCTGTAAATATTCTACACTTAAGTTTTTCAAGTCTTTTTTACATAGCCTTTATGTGATTATGGTGTGCTAGTTTCAGAGGTGGATCACTTATCTGACAGAATCACTTTTGTTCTGATGATTTGTGTCTTTTCTAAGTTGCTTCTCTAGGCAGTTATTTTTATCTTATTTAAAAAATACCCCAGCCGTTGGTGGATACCCCGTCTTATTCTTGGGATCGAGTTTCATTATGGTATGGACCAAATTAAGAAAAGTCTGTCCTTGCAGGTAAGAGTGATGGTGGTGGGCCTCGGAGCTGGAATGTTACCTATGTTTCTGCATAACCACCTCCCATTTGATGAGATTGAGGTTGAATCTCTCAACCTGACTGGAGAAGAATATATCTAGTCGGTTCTTAAGTAACACGTAGGCAAGAAGAGAGTCTAGTTGCTTTCTCAATACTAGTATCGTTTGTGTAATTGCTATATCCTTTTTTTCTTCATGTAGTCATCTTATTTACTTGTGTTTCTTGGTTCAGGTGGTGGAGTTGGATGGAGTAATTGCACAATTAGCGGAGCGCCACTTTGGGTTTGTCCAGACTGACCGTATGAAGGTAATCCATCGTATATATCTTGGACCTGCATGAATGCCTGTCAAATCAGGGAGTTGATTGAGGATGATCACTGTGAACCACAGGCCCATGGATCATGAAGAAGATTCTGTTTATGATTTTGTCTATAAGCTCCTGAAATATTTCAATTTTACTTAAAATCCTGTTTAATAACTGAAATTCCTCAAGTAAAGAATGCATAGTATTTGATCTGCCTTAGTTTAGGCAAGATGCAGAAGTCTTACTTGGTGATCCTTCTTGGTCAAGAGCAGTAAGAATTTGGATCACCTGTTCATATCTTCAATCTCCATTGTGTCCAATACTGCAGCTACACATAGGAGATGGTATACAATTAGTGCGTGCAATTGCAAAGCAAAATCTCGAAGACCTCGCCGACTTTCTGGCTGCCAGTCATATTAGCGAAAGTTCGAGCCCAGTGAAGGACGAAAGGTTGAATGTTATTATTATTGATGCAGATGCTGGCGACTCAAGGTATGCTATCGCACCATGTGAATTCTTTCCAGGTATAATGAAGAAGATACTCGTTGCATCACTTCAAGCAGTTTAACCAATATGAAGGAGTGTGCTTTCATTGGGAATTCAATCGACATGATGATGAAGGGATAGCTTAGACAACCTCATTTCCATTCGAAGGTTTGTGGTCATAGACCAATTCAGTGAAGTCATTTGGACCATGGATTTATTACAAACAACGTGCTAATTGAAGGCTAACCAAGCGTATTGGAAGAATTGACTTGCGGTTGGTGACAAGAGTCTTCAGGACACTGTAGTTCTACTAGGTCTTCAGTATCTCTCTACCTTCGCAGGGATCATTTTTGTACATCTATGACGTGGATAACAACCACAATTGGGTCGGATTTAGTAATTTTGGGCGTGTGTGTGTGTGGAGATCAGCTTGGAAATGAGTTGTCCACCAGCAGAGTTTTTGGAAGAGCCCTTCCTTGTTGCAGCCAAGGCTGCTCTTGTTCCTGGGGGTATGCTGGTAGTCAATGTGGTGTCTCGAGCTGCAGCAGCACATTCTTCGGCAGCATCAAAGCTTCAGAAGGTGAACACTCGTCACCAATAATTCATTTTTGGTTTGTTTTTTCAATCCAAAGAGTAGTCATATTTATTTGAATGGAAAACTTCAATGTGAGGTTCAAGTGCTCAAAACTTTGAAAACGAGGACTCTCAAATGCTCTAAACCTCTCAATTCTTGGAGAAATAGATCTGATGTTCAGCTGGGCTCTCTGAGGTTTCAGTCGAGCGCCAATGTCGAGGGATTTCGCCAATGTAACGAATACAGAGTAATCATTATTGCGTAGACAAAGAATGGTATTGAAATTTCGTTTAGCCCAGAGTTTATGTCCTCATGTTTGTGAGCATCAATATTATTTGCTGCAGGTATTTGAAGAGGTTTACGAGCTGGTTCTCGATGAGGACGTGAATCGTGTTCTTTTCGCTCTTCCTCGTGAAAGTCCCATGGATAAGGAGAATCTAGCTCCCCACTTGCGAACCGCAACTTTGCAATTGCAAAAACTGGCTGCAGATTTTTCTCCTTTAAAAAATGGTCCAGATATAGAAGACTTTCAGGAAGGCAAGATCCGTTTAGTTCCCAGAATCTAGTTCAGGTTAAGTAGGTTTGTGAGGGAGGAACTTAGTATTTCTTGGGTGTTAGTATATTTGTTTGAAATGTACAGTACTGTATAAGCAGGCTGAAAGGTGAGGTCATGCCTATCATGACATGCAGGAAATTCAAATTACAGGTAACAAGACATTCGTGCATTGGTAAGCATTGATTCTGCTCTTTGGAAGTAATATCCGAACAGAAGATGTTAATCCTGTGAGGACCTGAGAGCCACAAACAGTTCACTCTTATATTGGAAAAGGGATGGTTTTCATCCAATTGACAAGACTGTATAAAAAACAATTTTGCATGGCACTTTCATTGGTGTTCACAAGTTAGTAGAGTTTAGAGATAAGGTAGGAATATCATAAACAGTTAAAATAAGCATTTCAACATGTAGAATATAGGGATTTCCTTAAGAGATTGAGTTCAATGTGTGTGGTATCAAGGATGAGTAAGAATGTAGGTAAAAAGGAATTTTCTTACTTTAGAAATGAATATATGATCCATTATAAATGTGGATTCTTCATCTAGACTTCTAGTTTTGTATTGTAGCTTCATCAAAAATGATAACCTATAGAACTTGTTTCTAATCAAGTGTGAGCCAATCAAATCTTTTTCAAATCAATAATAGTAGTTGCTATTGTCCACTTCAAGACACTTCATTAGAGGAATTTTTAGGTTCCAAGAAATTGTTTCAAGGACATTCCCCAAAACTATTCCCAATGTTGCAAACCAACCACTACTACTCTGGATTTTTTTAATTTAAAAAATAAATTAAATTTTCAAAATTTTCAAAATTTCTCGGAATGTGTTAAACAATGAAAAATCTATTTTTAAAAAGTTTTCAAATATTTTCTATTAAAAAATTGATAATTAATTAAAACAATTAATTATTAATATTATTTGATGTAGTAGTTTGCTAATGTAGCAATGTTTATAGTATCCCCACAACACTCCCAATGTTTGGAAATTTCTAATCTTCTAAAAGCTCAAATCTCTCCTAATGATTAGAGGGGGGTAATGGTATAGGTATTTCTACCATAAAGCTATGAATTTCTTTACCTTCTCTTCAATAATTCATGATATTTCCAAATCTTCCCAAAAAAATCTGAAAACCTTATGATTTAGAGTATGGAAGGTGTGTGATTTCATCTTTGAAAATTTTTAAATAAAAAGTTCATTTCATATGTAATGTTATACAATATCTAATCAATTTTTCAAAAAATGCCTACAAGTTTTTAAAATGTTCCAAAGGATTCATTCACACTATAGTATAATATCTTACCTTTTAAGACAAATAACATAATTACACTAAGATCAAGGATAAAAAAACACAGTTGTATGCATTTCCCATATCAATCTCCATTTCAATCTAGATTATCACTTCAGCTCTAAATAACCAAGACTAAGTTTTTAATAGGATCTTCTACTTTACTTATTTGGTAAAAATTTCATGAAGTTTGACTATAAAAATTGAGAAATAATACAATTCAAAGTTGGAAAAAAAATCTTCAACACTAGCCTAAAATTTCAAATGACTTTCACCACCATTTTTGGAATTTTTTTGCAATATAGACCTTTGAATTAAAAACTTTGTTTGTTAAATAATTGAGTTGAGACTTTAGGAAAAATAATTTTTTTTTTAAAAGTTAAAATTCATTGTTAAGAAAATCATTAGTTAAAAGTGGATACAAGATAGAGGAAAAGTTTAAATTGTTAATATCTCTAAAGGTGATTGTAATAAACACATATACTATTTTTTGTCACATTCAATGAGGCAAACTAATTTTGTACTATAACTTTTGAAGTTGGAACTCGACGAACTTCAAATTTTTATTGGAGATGGATAACTTGATTGTAATCAAATCCTTTATTTTTCAAAAAAATTGAAAAAAGAAATATTTAAAATTTAATTTTGCTAATTTGTGACACTTCAAAGTTTAAGGGTTCTTAGTAATCAGGAGGTTAATGCAAGAAACACTTGTATTATTTGTCACGTTTGCATGATTTTTTCAAGAGTACTTTAAAATTTTAAAAATAATTTAAAGTTTTAAAAATATATATGACTAATGTATATACCTTTAAGATGAAGAAAACTACCAAAAGAAATTTGTTAAAAAAATCTCTAAGTAGGAGAACTTGAAAAGTGCCAAACCTTAAGAAAACACTTACTTTGATGTTTTAATTAGGAAAAAATAGGAAAAAAATATTTATAAAAAAAAACGTCCACTTGCAAAAACTTTATAGAAATCATCATTCACCAAAATCATTTCTTACATGTTTCAAAATGCACTCAAAAAGAGGCTCTTTTTGTGGGCTTTTGCACCATACAAAAATTGTTATTTTTTAAATTCCTTCTTTAGAAAGCTAAAACTCTATTGGAAGACCATCTCATCCAAATTTGAGCTCAAAATTCATTTTTTTGGGTGCTAAATAGTACTAATACCCTCCAAGTTGGCATTTGTGGCATTCAATTGGGGTCTATTTTTAAATAATTAACTATTTTTTAAATTAAAAAATAAATTATTCAAGGTGTATAATAGTCGTGAGTACCTATAATATAGATCTTGAGTCATTTAGAGTCAAAACTCAAAAGTTATAGCCAAAAAATAGATCAACATATGTCATGAGACACAAAATAGTACAAGTATTTCTTGCATTCACCCTGGGATGTATCTATGCGCAATTGCGCACACCATTGTAAACATTGACCATGGTTTTCTAGTCATTTTTGTGGTGAAATGTGATGACCATTAAGTTGACACATATTGCCAAATTTTTTATTTTTTTAATATTGCTATGATTAAATTTTTTAAAAGGGGACTTATACCTTTCTGTGGAAATGTGGAATATTGGGGTACCACATTAATACTAGATACTATATAGCAATGCATAGTAACAAATGGACCCACCTTTGCAAAGTCATCTCCACATGTGTTAGATACATTATGGATTTCTACTTTACAATTGAACTATTAATTAAGTGATGGCTCTTCATGTAAGATTGATGACAAGCTTCCAATTCCCCAAAACTATGATACTATGGTGGCTTAGGATTCAAAGCATGGCACTTACAATTTAGAAAGACCACAGATATTTTGTCTCTTCTACTATTTTCTAACTTGTCTTGTGAAGTCCTTACCAGTGGTATTGAAAAGCATATATGTTACAACTCCTTAGAGGCAAAATACAAGTTTATGGAAAGTGCAAAGGTGCATTGGCATATTGAATGGCATAGACCTAAAAATCTAGTAGGTCTGTGGACAAGAATAGTAGAAAACAATACACACTTGTAAGAACACCATCGTTGAATTACAATATTAATAGTTGATCTTGGCAAAATTCATTGCCTAAGTCTAACAAAGATGGAGCATCAGTGGAAGCCGATAGTACAAAAGACAATGATGGCAATCTTGAGTGTATCATATATCGTATTATGGTGAATTGAAATGCAAATTGCATCTCTAGTAGCTTGATTGAGCAATTTTTGTACTTGGACAATGCAGGTCTACTTCCATGCTATTGTCATAGAAAGAGTGTTCAATAATGTCTATGTGTGGCCAACTACTCCATGCCTATTACCCAAGTCCCACAAATGCTAAAATTGAGCAAGAGGTTTTGGTGAACATTTATGCCAAATCACAACTAACAAAAATTCTACAGTCGATAGGTAAATTGTTTAGAAAAACAAGCAATATTGGAAGTAGTTAATTTTTAGATTGATGCAGACTTTAGTAGATTTTACAAAATCCTAGGTATACAAAAAATGAAAGTCAAAGGAGCTGTAGAACACTTGCATAGCACTTCTACAACAAAAGGTGTAAGATTCATTGTGCCTTGTCAAAAGAAAAGGGAAGTAAGTATTACAAATATTGTGAAGTTTGTTGTAACGACTTAGTAGATTGAAGAGACTTGGATAAACCCCAATCAAAAGGACATTGGATGGAAGCATCGAGGTCAAAATCTATACAACACACACTATGCACATCTTCTAATGGAGACTTAGGTTTGCTACTACAACTACTGCATACAACCACGGCATGGATTCTATTACAAGTATCCAATCATGAACATATTATTTTTTCCAATTTCAAACTCCATGCTTACATACTTTGCATAGCAATAGTTCCAAAATAGTTGCCTTTATTCTTTAGTTCTCAACACTATTTTCCTTAGGCTTTAGTACTACCAATGTTCTAAGAATTCATTAGGAGGGATTTGAAGGCTCTGGGAGCCTGTGAGTTCCCACAGCCCGAAATCACGAAAACAGCTACAGGAACGCAATTCTTCAGGAATCCGACGTGGTCGAGCGACTGCCACGTCATCGACTTTTTTTTTCAATTTTTTTTTTGGACTTTTTTTCATATTTCAAGACCCCAAAATTTATTTTTTTATTTTTTTATTTTTTGAAAATGCTGACCAGCGGCCAGCCGTTCTCAGACCCTGTTTCGGGAACAGTCCCGAAACGGCCCTTTGCAGCCCTCAAATCCCTCCTAATGCATTATTCTAGTGTATTACATGATCATATTATGTTCGTTATTTCATACACTTGTAATTCTCACTACTTATAACTAGATGTCTTAGCCAATATCTCATTTGATTTAGTAGTATTTTCACTTGTACATGCTACATTTGTTCAAGGAATGTATTTTGCGTCTTTTGTGTCCAATACTTGTTATCATGGTACTACGTGTCTTCTTCGATAATCCTATAATGTGTTTGTATAACATTTTATATTGTTTCTACAATTCCTCAATATTGTATTAACTGTACTCCCCTTATATCTTGACAATTTCAAGTGTTATGTAGAAAAACTTATTGTATACATCAAACTACAACTATTAGAAGAAAAACATGTTTGCCACAACCAATTGAAATACAACTATGTGTCCTACGCAACTACCCTGCAACTACAATTTTCTATATTTGCACCTACTTTGATAAAATTGCATTGTAGTTGTAAATAGTTGCAAAAACTTAGTTGCAGAATAAAGTTATGGTTACAAGAATGTAACAGAAGAGTTGATGTGAGGTATTTTACATCCAATATTCATCACAATTGTTAAAGTAAAAAACTTTACATTCTATAGAGTCCAATGTATATCTACAGTTGTATGTGTGTGTATATATATATAATTCAAGAGCAATTCAACTAAAAAGTAACTCCAGTGCAACTAGACTACAATTATAGTGCAACGACAATTCAATTAGATTTAACTAGAATAAAACTAGCGTGCAACTAGAAAATAGAAACTATTATTAAGTCTTTTATTAATTTTCCCATATCAATTGTCAAGAATACCATTATGTTAAATATATAAAAATTGTAAGTTATAACATTCTTGTATAATGAATTTTGATAATGAAATTTTAATATTTCTACATTTTATAGATTTTTACAATTTGTAGATTTCTATAATCTACAAAAATCTACAAATTTTTAGATTTTACAATTTAAAAATATATATTTGAAATTATAAATCTACAAATCTATAAGCTACGAACATGTTGTAAATAAGTTGCTAATCAATTGCACATTAGTCGCAAATTAGTTGTACAATAGTTGCTATCTAGTTGCACACAAATAACTTCCACATCAGCAATCATTTTAGAAGAGTTCATAGATGAACTTTCAAATACGTTGTTGGATGACAAATAACTTTGAAAATTTTTACAACTGCTTTGCAACTAGTGCAACTTATTCACTGCAACTACAGGCTCTAAATTGTCATTTAGTTGCAAACATCCCATGCAACTACAAAATTGGTTGCAATTAGCAATTGTATTCTAGTAAACACAATCTAGAGTAATTATGCAGATGTTGTTCAATATTGTTGTTTTGTATAAAGTACTTGCCAAACTATAGTAAAGGCATGTTATTTTTTATTTGATTTTATTGAAATAACATTATTAGAGTGTCCTTTGTGCTTCATGTATTACACAAGATTACATGTCTTTTATATTCTACACCTGCATATGGATTTCACTAGTACAAGTGCTAAATTTGCTTTTCATAATAGTAGAGGATCATATAATATTAGGGAGTATTGTATTGTAGTAATATATGAGTTCTAATAAGTACTCATAGTACAAACTATTATTATAGTAGTATTAAGTACTTATAATATTTACTAATATCCATAGTGGTATTAAATACTCATAGTACTCTGTAGGCATTAGATATACCTCAAAGTACTCAAGTGGTGCACTATCACTATAAGAAACTTGTGTTTTTGGTATTGTTTCTAAAAAATGTATCATATTTTCTGAGACACCAAGCAATGAACAGCTATAGGAATGTGAATTAGATGTCATGTTGTAGAAAATGTGCACAAGTTCAAGAACAAGTAGATGTCACCATGGACAAAGATGTTCATAAAGATATTTGGAAAACAAGTTCATATTTATGTGTAACATTCCAACTTTGGGAGTTCACTTAGTGTATCTATAATGGATTACATGCAAATAAGTGATTTTTTGCCCCCCTATATACTATTTAATAAACTATGATTTCAACCTATAGTTTTAAACTTTGTCCAATAATGACTATAGATTTCTATTACCAAAAATTTCCAACTCAAATAACATAAGAAATGATTTTAAAAATAGGTTGAAAAATGAACTAAGATGGTACAATTTTCAACTCAAATATTTATTAAGAATACATTTAGATCATGACCATTGCATCAATAATCAAGAAAAATGAACTTTCAATAGAGAGTTATTTTTAGAAACTTTTTGTTCATTTTTGAGACATTTATTCCTTATATAATGTAGGGGTGTGAAAGTTATTTTCAGCTCTACACCGAGCTCTACACTATATTTTTTTACTCCAAAAATTTGTAACAAACTATATTTTAAAGATAAAATATCAATAATTCAAAATATAAACTCTTAAAGTAGAAAAATCTATTCATATTTTTTTAATTCCTTTTATTTTTATTTTAAAACATAAAATAGGGGGTCTAAAATTTGATTGCATGTAACCTGTTATAGATACACTAAATGAACTCCCTAAGCATCTCAAAAAATATAGATTACTCTATCAATAAGAAGTTCATTTTGACTATGGATAAATTAGTAAAAATTTCTACATTCTATGATAAAATACTGACCATACGTGGAAAAAAATTATGGATAGGGCAACCATGTGGTATGCGTTGCAAAAAAAGGGGAATGGATGGATGGAAATGAATGTGTACCATGGATGAAAAGAATGGCCTTTATACAAGTGAGGTGGTAGGTAGAGAAACAATTGATCATGATGTCAAAAACAATGTCAACATGTACAATAGGATACCAATCAAAATGGAGTTTTTGAATTGGCAGGGAAAGAAATTTTACTACTACCAACTTTGACACCCTCTTGAAGGATAATAAATTGCTTTCTTACCATGAATTCTTCTTACAACATCACATCTATATCAATAATATGCATAAAAATTTGGAGGCCAAAAGATTTACACAAAAAAGAAGATATTCAAAAACTATCAACATCTGTAGCTATGAAAATAATTTCAGTGTTGCTAACTTTGACACCCTCCCAAGGATTGAAATTTTTTTTTCACTAAAGTTTTTGCCATGAGATCACATCTATATTGGTAATATACTAATATGCGTGCCCAAATTTCAAGGTAAAAATATTCACACGAAAAAAGAAATTTGAAATCTACCAGCATGAGCTGTAGTATGAGACAATTTAACTATTGTCAACTTTGACACCCTCCCAAGGACTTAAAAAATTGTTTTTTTACCATGAAATTTTGATTACAACATCATTTCTATATTAATAATATATGTGCCAAATTTCAAGTTCAAAAAATTAGCTTATAAAAAGATATTTGAAATCTATGAACATGGATAGTTGTAAAAATGACTTTTTCAACCCTTGGTATAGTGTCATTTTGTGGGTCAAAGTTTGACATGGATGTAAAAAATCATTCTCACAACTCCACATATTGGTAGATTTCAAATATCTTTCTTTGTGTGAACATTTTGAACTTGAAATTTGATACACATCTAACCAACATAGAGGTGATCTCATGACAAAAATTCCATAGAAAAAAAAATTCCAATACTTGGAAGGGTGTAAAAGTTGGCAACATTGAAATCATTCTCAAAGCTATACATTTTGATAGATTTTTAATATCTTTTTTTGTGTAAATCTTTTGGCCTTGAAACTTGTCATGTATGTTATTGACATAGAGGTGATGTAAAAAAATTTCACAATAAGAAACCAATACTTGAGCCCTTGAGAGGGTATCAAAGTTGGCACCACTAAAATTTCCTTTTCTACCAATTCAAAAATGCCATTTTGATTGGTACCCTACTAAATAATAGCCAAATTGCTATATTCTAACTATTTTGTATCTTTTGTTTCATTGTGGACACAGGATGGATATAAATATGACTTCCTTACCTTCTATCCTTACTAACTTTTAATGAAGTAAATCCTTCATTTCATCATAAAAAGTTCTCGTGATGGTAGATGGTAAGTTTTTTTAAATTCTTGTTGATTTCAACAATTTTTCTTGTTCTTTTTATCTTTTATTTTATTTTTAAAAATTTGTTGATCTTGCTTTAGGGATAAGATATGTACAAATCGATGTCTCCAAAATGTCTAATTTGACAACTTAAAAAGTAGCATTAAAATTTTCAAACAATATGAACGTATGTTCATTATGCATGCCACATCATTATTTTTTATCATCACTTCACTTTTCCCACCACCACATCATATACTAAATTACAAACCACATCAACAATCTAATTGATGAAAACAAGTCATACATGGCTCTGCCCACCAAATATGTGCTTATGTGGAGTTGATTTGTCTACCACATGGTACATTATGGAACCCTAAAACAACCACATTTTAAGGGATGTTACAAAAAAGCGTACAAATCAAGCATGTTTTTTAATTCTTTGTGACGTTTTTGGCCTATCCATTTGTAGTATAGGATTGCTTGGAAAACAAAACCCAAGGAATCCCTTAGTAGTGGTTCTTTCGTTTGGAGAAAATCAAATAGTCTATCATTTTGTATCTAAGGTCACTTTTATGTATGATTATCACTCGAGTTTAATAATAACATGTAAAACTTAATTTTATAAATTATTTTTAAAGGATATGTAGAGATTTCCTTAGCCTATTCTAGTATCAGTCCAATTCCTATGGATGTACACTTACAACATGATGTTCTAGTCTCAGATTAGAATTTTAATGTCAAATTGTCAAGGGTATATTAAATAAGCATCGCTCCTATTCTATCGACTTAATCAAGCCCACATATATAATAGTCACATACAAATTATAATTCCTCAATTACTTTTCCAATTTATTTCATTGTCAATTGGTCCAATGAATAAAACATACAAAAGTAAAGATTCATTATTCTTAAATTATATGCTAGTCAAATAGTCATGCCAACTTTCTTTTTGCAAATTCCAACATTACGTCAATTGATCCTAAGCCCATAGAGTACATTTACAATTTTGCATCATTCTACTTGGTTAATTGGTTTCACTAAACTAACTTAATATAATAACTAATTTTATCTATATATAATGAGTTTTCAATTATACAAGTTCTCACATAGAATCATATCAAAAGATATACAAAGATTATATCTACAACAAAGGGATTTGTTCCTTATTTTCTTGCATCAAATAATACTTCACAATGTCAATTCAATTATTTTAATGCCATTACAAACACAAGACAAATTGACTATATTTTTAATTTTATAACCAAACCAAATAATTTATCAAACTTAATGAATTACAATTTGATTTACTCTAATAAAATTAACTCTTCCATCACAAACTAATTGACTTCTTCCTTAAAACTAAAATCATGCTTCACCAATCATTTTAATTAATATTCTTACTCACAAAGGAACCTATCTACAACAACATTGACTGACACATACACATAGTCCATTAGACAAAATATTTCAATAACCAATGGTTGGTTTTCCATTGAATAACCAAAGAGACCGTAATCACAATTTGATTGTCTAAATATAAACAATTTGTATTAGACTAATGGACATGGCACCAAAAAAACTCAAAATCCATCAATGGCTTAATCAATTTAAACACAAATTTAAACATTTTGATCCAAGGTCTACAATAGACCTTCAAACCTTATTCACTACAAATTCATACTTCTATAGTATTGGTAAATTCGATAGAATATTCATGAACATAACATTCAATAGCACATTGTAGCTCTGCCTTTTTTCTACAGTGAAGGGTGTGGCATATTTTACACCCAATAGCCTCTTCATCCTCCACATGTCTACTTACTTTAGTAGTTACTAATGAAACACTGTTGGGAGGTCAAATATTCCACACTTTCCAGAAGGCAGAGCCGCCCAATGCTACTGAATGTTATAAACTCAATCTATTTCATAATTTAAAATCAAACTTTAATAATTTGACTCCTCCATGAACTAATTGAAATTAATCACAATAAAATTAACAATTGAATCCTAGACTATTAGACAAGCTCAAGAACAATGGCCCAAACCTAGCTAATTGATCCTAACATAAATTATTGCCAATTATAGGCTACTTAAAAAATTCCCATTTACTAACTAACTATCAAGATGAAACCATTGTATAAATTTAAAGAAAATAAATCTTTTGCAATTGGACAAATTGACAAAATGTTGAAACAATTACTACTTATAGATTACTTGGTTAACACAACTTAACATCCATTTGTCTCTCATTTGTAAATCCACAGCTCTACCATGATCATCATATTATTTTCCTTCTTGTCTTTAGCTCCTTCTTCAATTACTTGCCTTTGAACAACATCTTCTAACATAGACAACTGGACAACCTCTAAACTACAAAATAGCAAAAGATTAATAAGCCACTCCCTGGCTACTTCGTCACTTTGCAAGCTCTCATACAAGAAATTAGTATGTTGAGGGGAAATTTTTCCCATATATACAAATAGGTTTTAAGAGGATTCCATGTTATTCACAATTTTATTTCTCAAAAAAAAATTCCCATGAGTTTTTTAGTTACAAATTTTGTTCATTCCACTCTAATTATACAGGTCTTGTCATTTTTGACTAAGGGCTACTTCCAATATCGAGAGACTTGCTTGCAATCATAATGTGCCATAACTATATTGGAAACTTTGTTGTAATTAATTACTATTAATCTTTATTGCATGGAAAGAGAGTAGTCTAGAATGCAAGAATGATAAGTGATTATTAATGAATTGCCTCCCAAATGTCAAACACAAACATTATTTCTAAACAATTTCTATTTTAAAATAATTTATTACAGTAGTCTCTAAATGCAATTTCTTACCCTAGACATAGGAAGAATAAAGATGTTGAAGAAAATCTAAACCTTGAGCACAAGCTCATAAGCTCCACACAAAAAACCCTTGCAAACTTCATTGAATATGACCAACAATGCTAGTATGTGAGCATAGAAGTGTGAACCTATGAGCTTTGAGCCTAAATATAAGGAAGTATCCTACACTCATTGAAGGTGTTTACAAGATAAACACCTATAATATAGGTGTTTAGAATATAAATATACGGTAAACATCAAGGTGTCTATAATATAGACACCTATACTATAGGTGTATAGGCTTCAAGGCTCATAGGCTCACACTTTCTATGCTCACATACTAGCAACCATGGGATATATACTAAGGCTTATAATTTGACTTTATGATGTTAGATTGTACTAGGAAAAAATTATTTGGCTAAGAATTGGCAACAAATTGTAATGAAATGTTTTTTGACATAAAATTTTGAAATTCAAAAAATTATTAGATGAAATTGCCAAATTGTAAATGAAAACAAAATTATAGATATGTGATATGTGATATATATGAATGTGATATTTTCTATCCAATACATGTATGAATGTTGAAAGCACCAATATAACATTTTATTTTAGCACTTCATAAAAAATGAAATAACAAACCATGGTTTGTACTGACTTGCTGTAGAGCCTCTATAGGTAGCGTGCAGGAGTTGCAAGGGAGGAAGGTTGCAAGGAGATGTAAAACAAACCCAAGTTTACCAACCCAGCTTCCAACTGCCTCACATTGTTTTGCATCCACCACCAGTCCGCCAGGGCGGAGCATGGCATAAACCGCCGGTACCTGCCATATAAGGGCTGAAACTGAATTTTGGGGAGAAGAACATCTTGAAATACTTTTCAATATATTTTTCCTGAAAGACAAGTGGAATTGACATCTAACCCAAGTCGTTTCATATTTTTTGGAGTTTTGTGGAATTAGTTATCAAATTTTGAAGTTGAAAGGGCATAAGGCTCTAAAATGATGCCCTAACTAAAATGTACACTGTCAGTACACTACTGAAGGCTATGAAAAAGCAACATGTACAAACGCTGTACATTTAAGATAGGGCATCATTTTAGAACCCAGAGCCTTCAGGCATGTGCGCAGAAGGAGCAACGCACCCATTGCTGGGTTGAGAACCGGGAAAGGGCGGGCTTGTAGCCGAGTGGTAGGAGAGACAATTTTGGGGCAGCACGGTGGCGGGCAGCAGTGGTCGGGGACTTAGTGCTGGGGCAGGCGGGTTGCACAAGGTTCCAGGGTTTTAGCGCTGAGGGTTTAGGGTCTTTGATTTCTGAATTTCGTCTCGGTTCTACGTGTTTTTTCCAGGTCCTCGTTTTTTCTGATTGCGAATTAGGTGCACTCGCAATCGCTTGGAGCAATGGCGACGGAGGTGAAGCTCTCGGAGACCAAGGACCTGACCAAAATTGAGCGCATCGGTGCGCACTCGCACATCCGCGGCCTTGGCTTAGATGACGCCTTCGAGGCACGCGCCGTCTCTCAGGTACCATCCGTCCCCAGTTTTGTCTTTTTCTATGCTAGTGGTGTTTTGGGGGCGTTTAAGCTGACGCGAGGAGATGCTTGTTTATTTAGGGCATGGTCGGACAGACGGCTGCTAGGAGAGCAGCTGGAGTGATCTTGCAGATGATCAAGGACGGGAAAATTGCGGGACGGGCGGTGCTCCTGGCGGGTCAGCCCGGCACTGGAAAGACGGCTATTGCTATGGGAATGGCGAAGGCGCTGGGCGAGGAGACTCCGTTTGCCATGATGGCTGGGAGTGAAATCTTTTCTCTGGAAATGGGAAAGACGGAGGCTCTCAC
Organism: Thuidium tamariscinum; assembly: GCA_947034885.2. Classification (NCBI taxonomy): domain Eukaryota; kingdom Viridiplantae; phylum Streptophyta; class Bryopsida; order Hypnales; family Thuidiaceae; genus Thuidium; species Thuidium tamariscinum. The sequence goes on from OX344751.2 coordinate 13,605,066, forward strand.
TCAGGTATTCATCAGGATTCAGGGTTTAGGGTTAGCGGTATTTCTTCGCCATTCAGGTTATCGTCACCCTGAGACATCTTTTTTGAGACTTACGGTGATTGCATTTTGGTGGTGATTGCAACCGGACATATCTCATTGCTAGTGTTTTTATCTATTCATTTGCAGGCTTTCCGTAAAGCCATTGGAGTCAGAATTAAGGAAGAGACAGAGCTTATCGAGGGTGAAGTTGTAGAAATTCAGATCGACCGTCCGGCCTCGACGGGAGCGGCGTCGAAGACCGGAAAATTAACCCTAAAGACTACGGAGATGGAGACGGTATATGATCTTGGTACTAAGATGATTGAGGCCCTCGGGAAGGAGAAAGTAACCAGTGGAGATGTGATTGCCATTGACAAAGCTTCTGGGAAGATCACCAAATTAGGTCGTTCATTTGCAAGGTCACGTGATTATGATGCAATGGGACCACAAACGAAGTTTGTACAATGTCCTGATGGAGAACTTCAGAAAAGGAAGGAGGTAGTACACGTTGTGACATTGCATGAAATCGACGTTATCAACAGCCGGTAAATATTCTGGACACCTCTGAATTTTTTTTGCGAAGAACTGTTTACAACATTTAAATGGCCTTTCACTTATTTTGATTTGAATTCATCTTTATTATTCCATTGTGGTATGATATGGGATCAAAGCCTGAGGTATTGTAGAGATTCTAGCATTGTCTGTTTTGCTGTGGTTTCTCCTGTCTGGTGTTTTTTTCCTAATATTCTGTGTGATCTTTCAATTGACCTGGCTGCTGTAATCATACTTGTGGTATGTGATCTATCGATATTGACTGAAACCCTGTGATGTTTTGGAAATCATAGGACCCAAGGATTTCTTGCATTGTTCGCTGGAGACACTGGAGAGATCCGGTCTGAAGTTCGAGAACAGATAGATAGTAAGGTGGCGGAATGGAGAGAGGAAGGGAAAGCTGAAGTTGTACCAGGCGTCCTTTTCATTGACGAAGTGCACATGTTGGACATTGAATGCTTCTCATTTTTGAATCGGGCATTGGAGAATGAGATGGCGCCCATTTTAGTTGTTGCTACGAACAGAGGTATCACCCGAATTCGGGGAACAAACTACAAATCACCACACGGAATCCCAATAGACCTTTTGGACAGGCTTCTGATTATTTCTACCGTCCCATACACTGAGGATGAACTGCGGAAGATTCTTGACATTCGGAGCCAGGAAGAAGATGTCGAAATGTCGGAAGATGCTAAAGAGCTTCTGACCAAAATTGCGTAAGTACATGCATCCTATGAGAGAATTTTTTCCAATTAGGCGGATACCAACATATTTTCTGCCAGGTATCTTTGACATCATGTTATATTTATGTCTAGTATGGGCATGTCCAAGTTCATCTTAACAGACGTTTTCTCCTGCGTTTTCTTCTGCAGGAAAGAGACCTCACTGCGTTATGCAATGTGTTTAATTACGGCTTCATCTTTAGCATGTCAAAGACGTAAAGGAAAGGAGGTCGAGATCGAAGACATAACCCGGGTCTACCAACTATTTGTTGATGTCAAGCGCTCCACTCAGTATCTCATGGAATATCAGGAGCAATTTATGTTCAATGAATTCCCTGGGCAGGATGATGGTGATGAAGAAGCAACCATGGTGGAGGGTTGACTCTTTTAGGGTTTCTGCAGACTCTTAAAGAGTCTATACAGGATGTTGTAAAGCGCAAAGCACAGCTCCCATTTTTGACCGCACTTATATGGTTTCAACCTGCAGTGCTCGAGCGAAGACTTGATGCAGTGTTCAGATGCCCGCTTTCTCTGATCTTACCTACGGTAGCATGTTCTACGCGTCGCTGAGTTTGACGCCGACACTTCACCGGGTTGCCTGCTTGATATGGTCAACTGTTCCATGTGGGTGAGGAAATTATGAACATTGTATTTGCATTGTAGTTCAGCACTTGTTGCCCGGGAGACTTACTCCGAAGTTGGTTTCAAGCATGTACATGATATTCTCTTAGATTACATGGGTTCACATGAGGATTCTGGAGTCCATCTTGCAGTTCTCAAGATGAAGCTGAGATGCCTATTTCCTATATTTAAGTATCAATGCGTTTTTAACGAGGCATTGAATTCTTGTGGTTTCATAGATTACCTCTTTATTTCATCTGCAAGTTATTACTCTATTCTGGCAGCCCAGCCGTTTTCCTTGTGCTTTTGTATGTGGTGAAGTTTTGAATCAGAATTTCGGATAGGATAAGCCTCTGCTTGTTGATCTGAGATTAATTTAAGGCTGCGAGCCTATTACTTGAGGAATCTGATCAGCATCTGCACGAGCGTTTTAATTGCATTGTTGTTTGAAAAGTGCTACTGATTCGGAACATTATGCATTCCAAGTTCTCCTTGATGTGGCTGCATTAATTTCCATGGCACTCAACTGTTCGATTTTCTAGTTCGGACTGCTCTCGGCATTACTTTCTGCTTGACTGTCAACTCCAACACGGAATGCTCGGACACCCTTGTGACATCTAGATGGTCCTACTGCACTCATTACTTTCGAGAGCTTCAATTTCTAAACTGCAGCGGGAGAAATCAGAGAAAATATTGCTTACCAGTGACGATTACAACCAGATAAGGACTCCAGAAATTGAGTTACAGAGTGGTGCTTTACCAAGCATAACTTTGAAATACAAGCTCGATCACCGAACGTCCATTGCTTGCATTGGAAACTGAGTACAAGCCAAGGCTAGAATGCCCGCACACCGACTGCGATTTCCTCAAATTCTCTTAGTAATTTATGTTATTCCATCTTGTGGCGTGGCAGCAGTATAAATCAAAACTCAAACGGCTTGCACTTTTACACCCAAACCTGAGACTCAAACTGAAACGTTTATACAAGAGTTGCCTTACATTGGTGAAGCGGATCTCTCTCAATGGAGTGAATTACTCGACTCTTCTCACAAGTCGCAAGCTAGTTTGATATGAAGAACAATTACAACTTGCCTTTGCTACTGACCTGTGATCCCACATGTTTAAGCTTCCTGAGAGACTAAATCGATTGGCCACTTCTGTGCCAGGTTTGAACTGATTATGTTCACTGAACTAAATGATCAAGTTACTAAGTTCTATTCTTGTTGACAAGTTCAAGCATTAAGGTAAATGAGCCCACTGTGGACACGAATGGGAGCACGCTCATTGAGGACAAAACTGTAATGGTTGTGTACATTCAAGTTTTGATAAAATTTTGTTTATGATTGGCTTGCTCCCATTTGTTGTATGCACAAAGGGCTCACTTACCTACCTTAGTGGTCAGAGTCTCTTAAAACACAAAAAAGTCAGCCTGAGGGACTTGCTGTGTACATTTTCAAGTTGATGGGAACCATCCTCATTTTCATTGAATTTGTACCTGAAGCTCTTTTTGAGGATTGAGTGCAATTGGATTGAATTTGTAGCACAGTACTCTCGCTTCCTTGTGTTACAGTGACTGAGAGAGAAAAAATTCATTCAGAACCTGCACATCAGTATGTTTTTGGCTACGCAAATTTTAGTTGATGCTCAGCAATCCAAACATTGACAAAGTTATTCATGTCGGTAGTGCCCTCATATTTGACTACTTTGAAACCAAGTTAATAATGATAAATTGATTGGGATAGCCCAAGGTTTGAAATCAGCTGAACTCAAAGTAACTCCATTTGTGGTCTCTTTTGTTGAGGGCAAGAGTTTATTTGTTAAAGTTTAAGACTCTGTATTGAAGTCTGTATGACAATAGAGTTAATCATAAAGTGTGCAATGAGGGACTATAAGCCAAAGTTTGAGAAAAATATACAACAAAATTCCTTGAAGCACAAAAATTAAGTTTTGATGGAGTTTGGTGTTGTGTTTCTTTTATACTAGTTAAGCCATCCTCTAATACCCTTATTACAAATTTAAAAGACCTACACAATTAATTCTCATATTAAGAATTTAAGAAGTGTAGACCCTTTCTTAAAGGTAAGCTTAGTATGGCTTTGAAAAATCTAACATAAATTTGAGGGCCTTTCTTCAATGGCTCTAATACAGAGCATTGGCACCTCTGAACTAGGAGAGTCTCATCTACAACCAAAGTGGACAAAAAGTGTTGAAGACCATCTAAAATGTTATCTATCCTACTATATCAAGACTAGGCCAACAAATTCTAATATAAAAGTAATATTTTTCTCCTATTCCAATGCTAACTAGGATATTTTTTTCTGGCGATTTATCGCCAGCTTCCCGCTCTCGCTCACCAGTGTTCGTGGCTCCCTCCCAATATTGGCCTCTGGTGGGAGGCCATAGAGGGCTTTACTGTAGATGAACAATACAAAAAAAACACCATGATGTTAATTGGTCAAACCATTGTTTTTAAAACAATTATAGCATATAAAGGCTAGAAACAAGAAGTTAGAAGCCCCAAATATTGGAGTTCCAGACCTACAAGTCTTGCACATCTCTATAATGTCTGTTGTAAATAAGGTAGGGTGCTCTAAGAGCTCCCTTGCTCTAAAAGTGACTTCTAACATAGAGATACATTTTGCTTTCTTCAATGTACCAACAATTTACAATTAAGGAGAGGGGCACCTTGAAGGACCTTCAACTTCACAACTTCACAACTAATTCCACAAGGGTCCAAAAAATATAAAATGACTTGAGTTAGATATCAAATCCATTTTTCTTCCTACAAAAATTCACTAAAAATTCTTTCAAAGAGTTTAGCTTCCCCCAAATGTAATCAGCTCTCAGAAGGTCACTCTACGAGCAGACTACCTTATTAGTTATACTGATTCTGCCCCCACGTGTTGCATCCCATTAATGATGCTCTTATTATAAGTAACACAGGCTTTGAAAGGCTGATTACAGTTGAGCAAGTTGATGTTTTTCAATGAATGCACACATTAATTAACTGATTGCTGAGCAGTGCTTATCATAAACACTCATGGGATAATTTAATTAGAAATTCCTCAAGGCTCAAGCTCAAGAGTTTAAGGTCAGCATTCTGGTCAGCATATTTCAAGGGCTTCAATGATACCCCCATTGCAAGGTCGATTGGCTGTCCCTGGTTGTGTTAAGTGTTAACTTACAGTGGAAACACCCAAAAACGTCAAAATAAGGAATTCAGCATAGTTGGAGGCAGCATTTTCCAAAAATGATATTTTTCTAGTATTAGCGAGTGAAAATCATGAATATTAAAAAAAATATAGATTTTTCGGCTACAATATGTAATTTCTACAATTTTTCAAAGTGTTGGCTCCCTAGACCTGTGAGACCGTCCTATAGGTGCCCCCGAAACTGAATCCTGCGAAAATCAGCACTCAGCCAACCAGATTTTCCTATGTGTTCTTCAATTGTATCAGCAAATTACAATCACACATGTGACGAACACGTTAAGAGAACTCTACTGACACATTAGGTGAATCTACTGTCCATTGCAAGGAACAGGCACGAGAATGGATATTTTGCCCTTAATGTCTAGCATGATTTGAGGATGGACTTTTCTTACCGAAGGATGGGGTATTGGGGTTTGTAATAAGGTAAACCATCCCATTACGGACCAAATGGGAGCAAACCTAGTGCAGGTCAAATTGTACTAGTGGTGTACGTTTAAGAACTTGAATGTACACCACCACTAAAATCTGCTCCCATTTATTTTGTAATATGGTAGTTCACCCTAAGGCTGTGGGGAATGGGCATAAGAAGATGGGGAATGGGCTTAAGAAGGTGGGGAATGGGTTAATCCCTGATGGACCAGAAGAGCATTAGGTGGCTTCTGCAACACGGTTTTTTGCACCCCTAAGTCCTTTAGGGGTGGAGAATGAAGTTAACTGAAACTTGGGCCCAATCTTTTGCATCAAAAGATAGTTGTAGGTATATTGTTGATTGATTTACTTTTAAAGGAGTGATTCTCATGCACCAAGTGCATAGTGTGCTAGTTGTTTAGTAAGACACTAGATCTTCAAGACTAATCGATATTTTTTTAATTGTGTTTTTTAACCCCTAAAGTTCTAAGTTGGTTTTTTTGGCATTATAGCAATTTCAAGCAACTCACTACAAATAGAGTTTGCTTGTTTGTTTGTTTTTATGAAATTTTCACACAATATGTGCCCGAGGAGTAGCTTTAAGGCTCAACAATTTTCATAACTTTTATCTACTTGGCTAAAGAGTTATTGGATGTATAATATGTAGTTTTCATTATTTGACAAGCAAGCTAAGTAGGTCAAATAAATTATTTAAAAAATAAAATTTTGAAAAATAAAATTTTTAAATTGATTTTGTAGATTTATTTATGTGTTGAAAGCTTTGAATCATTCTATTTTGATTAGGGAGATGAAAGTTATGGGAGTTTTAGTTTGCCGTCATTTGGAGGTAGTTATCAAATGTCTACTTTGGGATAAACTTTGAAGTCATTTATTTAATTCAATTTTAAATATTTTTGGAAAAAAATAAAAACATTAGGTGTAGATTGTTTATAACAACATTACAACCATTGGAGTTGGCATTTTTCAATTCCATAACTAAATTTTTGATAATTTAGTATTTTTAACCATTCTCTATTTTTTTTTCTATTTACTATTTTTTCCTATATGTTGTACAATTCCAAATGATCTAATATTTTTCAAGCATGTAGTCAACTTGCCTTGAAAAATGAATCTAAAGAATTACCACCATTTTAGACATTTTTTCATATAAATGTGACTTTCTAAGGTACAATTACCCAATTTTTTTACAAGGTCAAAAAAGGAATTCTATCAATTCAAACACAAATATCTTATAGTCTATATAGCAAAAAAATTCAATAATTTTTTCATATATTTTCAAAACCAACATACTATAAGATCCTATAGTCACATGTGTCTAAAAATGTTTTTCTTTTCTAAAATTTGGTATTTGTCCTAGAAATGACAAATCTAAAGCATTTTTGGTGAAAATATAGTCAAAACCTTTAGGAGTTAAGCACTTTTCAATTACTCATAGGCACATGGACATTAAAAGTCTAACCTTTAGCTAAAAACTAGTAAACAATGTCCTTTAAGAAGAAAGGAACCATCCATGTATAGCTATTTCTTTTTGGAAGTGAATTTTATGTCATAGATCCAAGATTCTTTGAAACAAAATGATACATTATTGGCTTTAAATTAAAAGGGAGGATGTTTGATTGGCGAAACTTACAAGTAAGGAAGTAAGTTTGTAAAGGACCACATTCAAAAAGAAAGTCATTGGTGCCTCAAGGATACAAACTTTTGTAGTGTACTTGCTCATATATTCCTCTTCTTAATGAATTGTGTTACTATTAATATACTCATTGTAATGAATTTAGAGAAAAAAAACTAGTCATGTAAGCTTTCAAATTTCTTGTCAAATTTTTAAAAAATCAAAGAACACACCCAAAGAGACCAATCAAACTTTCCTATCATGCCATGGCTAGCACCTTGTTGGTAAAGAATGTATAGCCATTATAGAGCCTTGATCCAATTGTATCTCTATCTACAATTGTTCCACATTTCTACCCCCTTAGATAACACTTGCTATCAATTTCCATTGCTATACTAATTGTCAATATATTGGTTAAAACACACAATTGTGAGCCATATTTTTTGGACTAAATACATTTTTATTTTTATGCTATTTCAATTGGATCATTTACAATTTGCAACTATAGAAAATTAATTAGTTCTTGTGAAAAAATAATTGTCTTTTCATCAATATTCTAGATATTTATAAATGTATACACTTCATTATTCTAGTCTAAATTTCAATCAACTTTGAAGTTGAAATATTGACCAATAAAAATATTGTTTGTGAGTGTTTGGGGCCTTAGATAGTATGATATACTTTAGCAATGAATGTTGTCAATATTTCATTTGTCATTGAAGGAGATTAGAAATTGGAGTTTCCTTTACAATTTGCTCAAGGTCATCACTTAAATCATTGTTATATCACATTTGACAATATGATTGTTTTCATATTTCATTTCTCAAATATCAAGTAGAAAGTCCATAAAGTATTCAAACACTAAAAGCATCAACCTCTTAAAATGTACAATATTTGTGCATTTTGCCTCACATTGTTCCAACAAATTACATTTTAAGAGGCAAATGCTTTCAATGACTACTACATTTTAGCTTCAAAAATTCATAATTAATTTCACAAAGCTCCAAAAAAATATGAAACAACTCATATTAAATGACGGTTCTATTTGTCTTTCAAGAAAAAATTTGCAAAAAAATGTTTCAAAAAGCCTAACCTCCTACCTTATGCAATTGAAAACAAAAAGTCATTAACCTTGTGATGTGTTTGTAGAGGTTCAAGTTTATTGTACTCAAATATTTCAAAGAATTTGAGATTGATTAAACTTCTCATAAATCCATTCCAATATAGGCATCTTTATTCCTACTAGTAGATTTTTTAACTCATTTACCATACTAAGGTAGTGTGCTCATTAAGTGCCCCTTTGAGGGCCGGTTGGGCTAGTCAACCTTTATAATGGGCTTTGGATGTATGGAAGTATTTTCCTTATTTTTCACTTATAGACAAAGTAATGTAGAATCTGACACATGTAGTTGCATATTTTTTAGAGCATTTATGAATTATTTATGAATTATCAAAAAAATCTATTACATGAACCTATATTTGATCATAGCCTTTGCAAAACCTATACATGTACAAGTTGGAAAAAGATATGGCTTTACCAAAAATAAGAATTGAAGTATGAAAAAAGTAATGGAGAAGGTTCTAAAATGTGAATATTACTAAATTTGAATAGATTCTTGAATCAATCATTATTCCAATTTTTTTTGCATATGTAAAAAAGTAGTTATGCCAATTCTCATTTTGAAGAATTCAATGGACACCTATCCACTTGTTTAAAATGGACCAACTTTGGCTCTTATTCTATCCACTTGTGAAGTATAAACCAATAACTAACAAATCTTATTATACTCTCACATTATCATTAGTTCATTCAATGGCTACTACATATCCCACTCAAAGCTTCATGTAGGGATAGTTTGAAGAAGAGGATCACAATAAGAGCATACTACTATAATTCAAGGATAACTTTCATCATCTTCCATTTGAAATAAACTTATAATGTATTGTAGAAATTAATTCAATTAGTGTGAGAGTTTGAATATTGAATAGAGTGAAACTCTTCACATTATTCCGGATGAATTCTTATAATATCTATTTTCATGTAGTTCATTTTTCAATATACATTGGAAATGAAAACAAGATCTACAAAAATTTCAATACTCTAGTCGTAGAAAACACATAGTAACTCAAATTCAAGAAAATGAGCTCCCAGCCTATTAAGAGAAGCTTATTTTTAAATTGACACATTGCATAGTCTAGATTGTGTTTGGTATTCCTTTTGAAGGAATAGCAAAAGATTACTATCCATTCATGTAATAAATGAATGGATTAATAACCTCCATACCTCCATATTTTTTTGTTATATATACAAACATGCTAGCTTACAATTGATATGGAGGTTCACAACTACAACTATATTATGTACCCCTTGTCCCATATTTATATCCATATGTCATACCATATCAATATTTTATACATCATATCTATATGTATTTTGTATATATTGTATCATATATCATACTTGTATAAAAAAAACTATTGTTGATTTTGTAGGCAAATCAAGTGTTTCATTTTTTATTCACAAGGGCAATTAGTTGATTGATAGATCTACGTATGCACCTATATCTTGTAATCCATATCCATATTTGTATCCATATATTGTACCATATCAATATTCCATATATCATATCCATATGTATTCTATATATATTCTCCCATATATTATACTTGAGTAAAAAAATTGGTTTAGATTTTAGAAGGTGGGTAGAAAAATCATGTGTTTTATTTATTATTTATTTAATTTGCAGGGGTGATCAATTAACTAATAAGATTTGTGTATGTCCTTTTTGAGGAGATAGCAATGTAGATGTCGTAAACTCAAGTTATTACAGTAGAATCTCTCTAAGTCGTCCCTCTCTAAGCCAACAAACCTCTCTAAGCCAATAAATTAGACCAATCCTACACGAGGCTACATTACAAAGGTTACAACTACATGTAATCCCTTTTGAACCAATTAACCTATGGAAGTCAATGTTTCAAACTAGTTCACAACATATTGAGTTAGAGAGGTTCTACTATAATTGGTTGGTTATAAGTTAGGCTCCCTTGATTCTTCATTGCCTTCTAACTAGTATTTATTTTTTGACAATTTGTTGTCAATTTGCACCAAATTATTGAGGTTAGTACCAAGCCCTTAGAACGCTAGTAAAATTTTGGATGAAATCACCAAAAAACTTCAAATTAAAAAAGAAATTATAGATGAAATTGCCAAATTTTGGATGAAAACAAAATTATCAATATGTAAGGTAGGTACACCCAAAAGTGCACTTGACCTTAAATCACCGTCTACAACTTGTGTACATTTCCAAAATCAGCTATATACACAAATTATAAATGACACTTTTAGAAACAAACTTTGACCCTCAATAACTTTTGCATAAAGTATCCAAATGCTATGTTCTTTGATGCATTGGAACATACTTTCACTTGCCAACAAGACTATATGAAAATCTGAAGAGCCTAATAACAGTACCTATGCTCAATACCAATTTGTTGTACTGTACCCAACTTAGTGTGATATCTTCCATCCAATATGTGAATGGATGTTGAAATTAGGAGCATCACCACAAAATTTAAGGGGTGTTTCACACTATGGCTGTCCAAAGTCGAGAGGCCATAGTTTTCTCAAATCTGATTGGTGAAAATCATGGTTTCTCAAATCTGATTGGTGGAATCAATGGCCTCTCAACTTGGACGACCAAGTTGAGAGGCCCGTAATATCGCTGCTTTGGCACTCCCTCAAAAATGAAAAAACAACAACCTGCTTCTAACTTTCATGGAGTAGGGCCATAGGCAGGCAGGTCCAGTACTCCTAATCAATGAAATCGTCATGTTGGGTGAAGTAAACTTAAGCAAATCCCATTAGTCATGAGTGTTCCTGTTGTAATTCCATGGTCCTTCTCCTGACCAGGGCTCCTGGCAGGAGCCCCGTCGTCCTGGCCAAGCCGGTGTCCGGGTGTCCGTCCTCCTTCATTGAGTTCATTCATCTCCATGATCGAATGTACTGAGCAGCAGGCTGCCTGTTCCTCTGATGATGGCATGTTCAACCCCCTCCGAGTGATTTGATGGAAGTCCAAATTGAATGATGCTATGATTGGAAAAAACCCACTGCACATCGGAACTCATCGCTAAGGCCACTTTCGAGATAGACAGTGTGTACGGTTTCAAGTTTGTTTTTATGCGGTCCCTTCAACCTGACTTATGCAGTGCAGCAATCAGTTTAGCAATCACTTTACAGATGAGTTGTTGATGAGGCTCTTTCAATTAGCCCCAAAGTGCTCCGACATCCAAGTTCTGGATGATGATGATGATGAACAGATTAAAAATCGGTTTTCTTTCTCATTAGTGTGTTGGATGAAAGTCATCCTAATTTGTGGAAATATTTGGTGAAGTGGTTGTTCTATCTAAGGTCGGTACAAACAAAAGTGCCACTTTTTGGTACTGCGCCTAGTAACTATTATTAGTCTGATCAAATTTTCATATAGTCTTCTTGGCAAGTGAAAGCACGTTCCAATGCACCAAAAAATGCAGCATTTGGATACAGTATGCAAAAGTTATTAAGGTTCAAAGCCTGTTTCTAAAAGTGCTTCAGCCAAATAGGTACATAATGGAATTCAGAAATGTACAACAACTATAGATGGCACTTTTAGGTGAGGTGCAATTTTAGGTGTACCCACCTTAGTGGTGGGATTTGGTGTTAACCCCTAAAGGACTGAGGCATTTTCTGGCTTGAAAACCACTCAAAACTGCCATGTTTGCTACTTCCTCCCAAAAAAACAAAAAAAACAATTTTATTAGAATCTAACCGTAGGATCTTGTAAATTATTTGTCTGAGATCATATGGTAAAAATTTCATGAAGTTTGACCATACCGATTGGAAGATATTAGCATTCAAAGTTGGAAAAAAAAGCTTTTTTGAACTCTGACTTGCAATTTCAGATGACTTTGATTGCCATTTGTTGAATTTTTTTGCACTATGGACCATAAAGTTAAAATCTATTATGTTGAGCATTTGAGTTGGGAATTAGGGAAAAAAATTTCAAAAAACTACTACTTGATTTTCATTCATTAAAAAATTGTTAAGTAGAAGTAGGTCCAAGATTGAACAAAACACTAAGTTGTTAATAACTTTAAGATGGAATTGAAAAACCATGATCCCAACGGTGACCTTGTTCTTGCAAACATCTTAAACCCTATCAAAAAAGAAAATTTGAAAAATTTGAAAAATTGCATTCAAAAATGAATTCTGTAAGTTATTTTCTGAAGAAGGTGCTTAGATTGCCCGAAATTCAAGATTGTCCATAACTTTCTCATTATTAGTCCAAATAAAATGAAACAAAGCTTCAGATGTAGAAAAAAACAAAATCTTCAAGAAAAAAATAATAATAATAATAATAATTTTTTTTGTGTTTTTTTTTTTCTACCCAGCGAACTGCTTTTTGGACATAGAATGGCATAACTTTTGCTTCCAAGCACCAATTGAAATAAAAATTATATTTTTGGAAAGCTAATCTGATTTCCTATCTTCAAAAAAAATTTCAAAAAATAATATAAAAAATTCAAGTCACACAAGCCTGCCCAAAATTCCAAGTGTCCCCCGAGGGGACTTCAGTCCTTTAGGGGTTAAGGTAGGGGATATAGAAATGGACTATCTCAAGGTTGGAGCTGGATTTTGAAGAGGTGAAACATCTTGAAATGTTAACCCCTAAAGCCTTGAACTGCATTTTTTGGCAATATAGAAATTTCGGACACCTCACTACGAATGGAGTTTTTTTGTTTGTTTTTTTCTTTGAAATTTTTACAGAACATGTGTTCGAGGAGTAGCTTTAAGGCCCAACAATTTTCATAACTTTTGACTACACGGTTTTAAGGTTATGGCATGATTTGTTGTTTCCTTTGAATTGCGGGCAGCCTGGGCAGTAAAAAAAAACTTCTTTAAAAATTGTTTTTTTAAGAAATAAAAATTTGAAATAAGTTTATTAGATTTTTATCTATGTGGAAAGCTTTGAATCATTCCATTTCGATAAATGAGTCCAAAGCCATAAGGAATCTTAGTTTACTGTAGTTTGCGGGCAGTTACAGAATTTCTACTCTACAAAAAAGTTTGAAATTCTTTATTTAATTCAATATTAAATATTTTTGAAAAAAAACTAAAACATTGTGTGAATATTGTTTATTACAATATTTTAACCATTGAAATTGTCATTTTTCATTTTTATATATAAATTGTTCACAATTTAGTATTTTCAAGCATTTTCTACTTCTTTCTACTTACTATTTTTTTCCTATATGTTTTACAACTCCAAATGATTTGAATTTTTTTGACCATATAGCCAACTTGAATTGTAAAATGAATTCAAAGAGTAACCATCATTTTGAGTATTTTTTCATACAAATGTGACCTTGTTAAGTTCAACTGCCTGGATTTTCTCAAGGATAAAAAAAGGATTTTTGCTAGTTCAAATGTTAATATATCTTGCAATCTACACGGTGAAAGTTTCTGAAATTTTTTCCACATCTTTTCAAACCACCTAACTACAAGAACCTATGGTTAAATATGTCAAAAAATGTTTTTTTTCAATAAAAATTGCACTTGTACTAGAAATCACAGTTTTGTAGTGATTTTGGTGGAAGCATAGTCAAAAACCTTTAGGGTTTAATCAGTACATTGTCCTTGAAAGACAAGTGGAATTAGCATCTTATTTGTCATTTTATATTTTTTTGGAGCTTTGTGGAGTTAACCCTAGAAGGACACAAGGGGGCCTTGTGAAATTCATCATTTCTTAAATCGTGGGAATCATTGGTAATAAAATATTCAAAAAACTCATTTGAAGTCAAAGAACTATAGAAAATCTTCACTTATGAATGATTGCATTTATGTCCTACATAGGAGAATTCCTTGTCATTCTTTGGACCATTCTAGTCCGCGGCATCCTTATAGGGTTAATTATAAAATTTTGAAGTTGAAATGGCTTAGGGCTCTAAAATGGGCCACCTCCTAGAGTGTACATTGTTTGTACATTGTTGAATGCTATGAAAAAGCAACATATACACATAGTTTACATTTAAGGAGGTTGTTTATTTTAGAGCTTGAGTACTCTTAGATCCTCCTATTTTACCATAGTATATATTTTTCTAAAATTACAAATTAATGTGGAGGTATGTCAAGTGGCTAACCAAGCCAAAATTGCATTGAGCCTATTTCAAAATGGGATTTGCAAAAAGGAGATCATAGATTTAATGAGTACAAGAATTTCAAAAATTGCCATGTCAAGAGAGCTTAATTTCAAATCCATTCAACAAATTTAACTCAAAAAATGACAATGATTTTGCTTGTAATTGAATTTTGAAGGAATTAAAAAATTTTCCTTTCAAAATGTTTAGAAAAAGATTGGTATATCTAGGAGTATATGGAATCTAAAGATTGAACTCTACAACTTTCATTTCAATATGTATTCCTAAATATTCTTCCAAATAGTATTTTATAATGATTTTTCCCAAATCATCTATTTTAGAGAACACTGGCTAGGCACTTGGGAGAACTTAAATATTCTCCAAGGCACTTAAATATTTATTATTAATAGTATTGACACATTATCCCTTTGTTGGCATGAATGCACTCCTTTTCATTAAAAAATGAACAAATTTGAATGAGTTTTGTAGCAAAATTGGGGCCAAAACAAGGTGATGGAATTAAACTATTGGTGGAAATGAACTAGTCTACCTTAAGGTAAAATACCCTATAATAGACAAGACAAAATGAGAGATTAGTTTGCCAACGAGTTTGCCCTATTGGCATTTCTGAAAAATTTGAAACTATTTTTTTTAACATTATAGATGAAGGTGAGATATAGATAGAGCAATTGAAACTTTACTTTTTGGACAAAGAATGAATTTAAGAAAAATTATGTTGCCATATTGGCCTAGAAGAGTCACTTCCTAGATCAAGTACCCTAAAGCCAACAAAAGAAAGGATTCACCTTACTCACCTACAACAATATCAAATGATTTCATAGTGTAGGACCTAGAATATGAAGACCTAAAAAAATATACTTCTAGTGATGAATTTATACAAAGAAGGTGGAAGTTCCTCATCCAATCACTAATCACTCCATAATCATCATCCAAGACATTGATTTTGGTCACTAACTCAATCCAAATCTCATTTGTTGGAAAAAAATTTGTCATGCTTCGATGCAAGACTAATATGGATTATTTTCTTAGTATATGTGATGAATCTTTTGCCTTTTATAGGTTTTTATCTTATAAAGGTGGAGAAAATGTACACTAGGGTACCATTTAAAATGGTGCCCTTGCTTTTGCAAGAAAGGAAATTTCACATCTACCAACTTTGACAACCTTTCAAAGGATGAAAAATTGATCTTTGACCATGATGTTTTTGCCACGACATCAACTTTATTTTAATCATATGTGTGCCAAATTTCACAATCAATTGTTCTACACAAAAAAAGATGTTTGAAATCTACCAACATGTACAACCGTGAGAAAAATTTCACTATAATTGCCAACTTTGACAGTCTCCCCAAGGACTAAATTTTTTTTCTCTTCACATGAAATTTTTGGAACTAGATCATTTATATACTCATTACATGTTGAAAAAAATTCAAGTCCAAAAGATCCACACAAAAAAAGATATTGAAAATCTACCAACATGTATAGTTGTGAGAAACAATCAAGGAAATCATTTCACTATTGCCAACTTTGACCTCCTCTCTAGGGATGAAAAATTGCTAATTTACCATGAAACTTTTTGGCAAAGTACCACCTCTATGTTGATAACATTTGTGTCAAATTTTAAGGCCAAAAAAATCACCCAAAAAAAGATATTCAAAATATACCAACAAGTATAACTATGAGAAACAATTTTAAGGTTGTCAACTTCAATACCCCCCAAAGGCTGAATTATTTTTAAATTATGAAAATTTTGGCATAAGACCACCTCTATGTTGATAGAATGTGTGCCAAATTTCAAGGCCAAAAGATACCAAAAAAGAAATTTGGAATCTACCAGGGTATATATCCTCCATTAGCTTGAATCATTGTTTGTAACCTAGAGGGTATAGAATGACATAGTTCAAGCCTGAGCTTTGTACATCTAGTGGCTCTCCACTTTATTTCAAAAAGTACTCTTAACTCATGTAATTTTGTAGGGCATGCCTCCCCATGTTGCACAACATCTTTAGAAACTTCCTATTGTAAGGTTTTTGATTGAATTGAGATCCAAAGAGTTTGTAAACCATTTGAGCTTCTCCAAAAGGTGTGTTTGTTTTCAATCTTCACATAGTTTGCTACAATGAACAAGTGCACCATCTTTCAAAAGCAATCTTCTAGAACTTTACTCATAAAATGAAGCAATTCACCATCATAGATCATTTCTACAAAATCCTTAGCAAAATGTCAATTTTTAGGCATAAAGACAAGTTTTGACTTTTGCCCCCTAGCAAATGCATTCCAAATCATCAAAGAAGTTTGTCCTCTTTTAAAATTGGAAACTATACAACTTGATGAATAGCTCTCATATGTAATTATCCAAACATGAACTTGTCTAGAATTTTTTTTAATTTCAAAGGTAGATTCGTTTGTCCATAGAATACACTTATATTCTTTTGCATTCCATCTATATTACTCTTGAGCAAAAGTCAATTGTTGAAATATGTAATGAGGTGTCAAGAAAGTGTTTTTTTAATTGAAATTTGACTAAAACTGCCACTTCTATGTAAGGCTCTTCTAATAGTATTTCTATTGACTTCGATAGGACCTATATTGGCAATCTTAGAAAGCAACGAGGGACGATAAGTTTTTGAGTTTCGTACAATGGTATGAACATCTCCATTGGTAAGCTTCTTAGCATGACTTCCACCACAAGGTTTGCATTTGTAAGTTCCATCTTCTCTGAATCTCTTCACTAACCTTTGAATTGTTCTAACAAAGACTCTAGCAATGGCTACAATGTGAACTTCTGTAGTCCTTGCTTTATTCAAACTTATAATGCAAATGCACATATCATTTGAATTGCCATCATTGACTTTCTTTCACAATGCTAGTTAGATAAAAAAAATCTCAGTAACTACCTCTCATGCACTCACCCATCAACTAACACCCAACCAATCTTCATGCACTCACTCCTCACCCATCATCCATCACCCACCACCTCAAATAGTGATCACATTACATTCATTATCCAACCCTCACTCACTCAATCATCACTCAACCCTTACTCATGTTCAAAGACCTTTATCTTCCACTAAAAAAACATTCACTCCTCACTTGCACTTGCCCTTCATTTCATCACAAATCACACTCTCTATAATGCCCAATTCAATATGCAAGCATTGATATTCATAGGAGAAAGCTTCTTCATGCGTCTATGATACACAATTTATAAGCAAATACATTCTTTTAGATGAGACAATTGCACACATTTAGATTTAGATGTCACTGATTATTTTGAAAAGCTTTTATGTTTGAAGATTGCATTAGATGAATAATATCGATTTGGAAGCATGAAGTGTCAAAGATAATTCAACATTCCCAATATAACTTTAAAATTGTTTCTCATAATTACACTCATTGGTAGATTCCAATTTTTTTTTCTGTGCATCTTTTGGCCTTGAAATTTGGCACACATTCTATCAACATAGAGGTGGTCTTATGCCAAAATTTTCATAATTTAAAAATAATTCAGCCTTTGGGGGGTATTGAAGTTGACAACCTTAAAATTGTTTCTCATAGTTATACTTGTTGGTATATTTTGAATATCTTTTTTTGGGTGACTTTTTTGGCCTTAAAATTTGACACAAATGTTATCAACATAGAGGTGGTACTTTGCCAAAAAGTTTCATGGTAAACTAGCAATTTTTCATCCCTAGGGAGGAAGTCAAAGTTGGCAATAGTGAAATGATTTCCTTGATTGTTTCTCACAACTATACATGTTGGTAGATTTTCAATATCTTTTTCTGTGTGGATCTTTTGGACTTGAATTTTTTTCAACATGTAATGAGTATATAAATGATCTAGTTCCAAAAATTTCATGTGAAGAGAAAAAAAATTTAGTCCTTGGGGAGACTGTCAAAGTTGGCAATTGTGAAATTTTTCTCATGGTTGTACATGTTGGTAGATTTCAAACATCTTTTTTTGTGTAGAACAATTGATTGTGAAATTTGGCACACATATGATTAAAATAAAGTTGATGTTGTGGCAAAAACATCATGGTCAAAGATCAATTTTTCATCCCTCAAGAGGCTATCAAAGTTGGTAGATGTGAAATTTCCTTCCCTACAAAAGCAAGGGCACCACTTTTTGAATGGTATCCCATTGTACTATTGTGTATCACACCTTGCATAGTAATCTATTTTTTAGCTGTAACTTTTGTATTTTAGATCCAAATGACTTGAAATTAATACAGAGGCGGGTACAAAGGCTACTCATGACTATTATACATTTTATACAATTTTTTGGACTAAAAAATTTGTACTATGTAAAAAAACCAGCCCCCCATTTTATGTCACACTTGCCTATTTAGGAGTTTTTAGTACTATTGAGCATCCAAATAAATTAATATAAAGCTGAAATATGTAAGAGATGGTCTTCTAGTGTACCTCTAGGTACTCTATGAAGGATTTCTAGAAATAGTTAATTTTATATAATGTAGAAGTCCACAAAGTGAGCCTATTTCTATTTGCATTTCAAAACAAATAAGAATTTGTTTTAAGACTTTTTTTGATGAAAGTTCATGTCCATAATGTTGATACAAATGACCAAATTTATTTATTTTTACTTTAGCTTTTTTACTATTTTGTATTAATTAAAACATTGAAGTATTTATTTTCTTTTGATTTTGGCACTTTTCTAGTTCCCTTCCTTACAGAATTTTGAAAAATTAGTTTCCTAATTTTAGTACTCCAGAAAGATTCATGAATATTGTTGCAAAACACAATAAATAGTTCAAATGTTTCATACATTCACCCATAGTCAAAAAAAGTTTAGGGCTTAAAGGGCAACAATTGGCAGCTAATGAAGCCCATTGATCAATAATGTAATGGAAACCCATTTTTTTCCTAGAACTTCCTTTCCGTTTTTTGATCAGTGGGCTTCATTGGGCTTTGGCTGACTCTCCATAGAAGCCAGCCCTAAGTATGTTCCCACCTGCTACTAGAAAAGATTTAGGTGCATTTATAGGGGGCGTGGTTAGACAGAATGTCCCTATTGAGCCTCTTTCGGGGGTAGGGATGAAATGCGGGCAGATCAAGGGCTGCTCCCCATCTCTTTGAGCACCCATCAATCTATTTCTAATTTCGGTTTAAATTTGACTTTTTCAACAAAGTAGATGAGAATGCTATAGAACACAAGATTTTCAATAAGAAAATCAAGGCAATGATGTGGGTTTTGTGCAACATGTTCACTTGAGCCTCGTAGCCAACCTTGTGACAAAGTGGGAGAGGAGAAAAACTCTTTATACTAGTGGAGTAGTGGTGGGTGAAACAAACCATGTGGGATATGTGATTTAGGAGAAAAAAGAGCTCCTCCATTCATGGTTGTGGAAATGCAGGAATTGTGATAAAAGTTAAATTTCAGGCCTCATTTAAACATATTAGAATATATTTTTTCAAAAAACTCCAAACTAAAAAAAGTTGGGGAATCAAGTACACTTTTACCTCCAAAAATCCGTTTGAGATTTCAATATTCCACCTCAAAGTTATGGGCAAATTTCAGAGGAGGTGTTCAAAAGTGTCCCCAAAAAATGTCCTTTCCACACACACCTCTAGAATTCTTATAAGGTAGAAGGCTCAGAAACCGCTCATCTAAGGGCTGGTTCGCATTTTTACAGTATTTCTTTAGATGGGAACATTTTTAGCTCATTTTTCAGACCAAGAAAAATTGATGGAAAATCTAGCCCAAGTGGTTTCATATTTTTTGAAACATTATTGAATTACTTATGAATTTTCAAAGGAGATGTGTCCTAGGTCCCTATTTATGTTCCTAGGTCCTTCATATACTGTTCACTTGCAATTCTAAAGAAAAATGGGGAAAGCAAAGACAATGATTGGCTCTTACGATAAAGAATGTTTTTTCCTTCACTTCATTCAATGACTCGTGAGGTTAATTTATAAACTGCATCAAGTCCATTCTACAACCAGTTATAGGGGCGGTTCTTAATGCCCGAACTGTTTTCGAGCCCTCTACTTTATGAGGCTTCAAAATCTCAAGTGCATTTTTAGAGATAAATGTTAGCTTGCTTCTCCCACTTTTTTTAGTTCTATTTTTTCTTTGGAAGAAGCTATTATACAATGCCCAAATAAAGTCTAAAATTCAACTTCAAACACAATCCTTGCATTTTTAGTTACATCTCAAATTCTTAAGAACTTTAAATTAATATTTCACCATTATTGAAACAACATGACAAACACAAAGTAGACACTTAAAGTTGTCTTAACAATGTCACAAGTTATATTGAATCAATGTTGTGAATCAAAAGCTTTGTGCCAATAATTTGAATATGGTGATGTAGGAATACTGAATCCACAATTATTCAAAGGTATTGTAGCTACAATTTTTGATATGGTCTTGTAGAATATTGAATGAACAATTACTCAAAGGAATTGTTTCACATTTTCAATATGGTGGTGTAGAATATTGGATCAACAATTATTCATAGTTGAATTCTTGGAAATCATCTTCTACAAGGATTTCTCAAGACTTATAAAAAAAAGTGGTCACCTCATTCTGTGCTTGTGAGGGATTGTTTTATTTTAATCAATTCATGCTTTCAAGTTTAAATGTTTAAATTTTATTTCCAAAATGCTGTCGAATTTTAATTATTTTGCAATAAAATTGCTCTCAAAATTGTGACAGAGAGTGCTTTGGGGTTTTAATGAGGGAATAATACCCTTTTATAATTCATACCTTTCAATTGATGTTCATAGTCTACATCAACACAACATTCGAATTTTTGAAATGTTGGTGGATATCTTTTGCCAATTGTTCCCCCCTTATTTATTGCAAGCACTTGATGATAGATTAATGATGATGAAAGAAACTTGTCAATATCCAAAATTCCAATTACTTGAGAATGCAAAAGGAGACTATTTCATCTTTCAAGCTAATTAGA
This sequence comes from Thuidium tamariscinum, assembly GCA_947034885.2. Lineage (NCBI taxonomy): Eukaryota > Viridiplantae > Streptophyta > Bryopsida > Hypnales > Thuidiaceae > Thuidium > Thuidium tamariscinum. The sequence continues at coordinate 13,626,360 of OX344751.2, forward strand.
TTGGATTAGAATATTGTATTGTGATGCAAGTATTGATTTATTTATTTACTAGGTTTGTATAAGGAGGGTATTGTAGACACAATAACCCTGTTTGTTTAGTAGGATGTCAAAGTATGTCAAAGCTCTTATCACATAGACATAGAGGGTATCTTACAAGAGATGGAACTTCTTATGAGAAGGTATAAAATATGTATTAATTTCAAATTTAATTGTCTATTGATGACATGATGTTAAAACAATTTTACTTTTGTTATACACTTAATCATTAGGTAAACATGGTAAAATATTCCACTATTGTTTCAAATAACATTAGACTAATTTTTTATTTGTGAAAACATCTTTGAAAAAGTGTAATAATGCACCAAATGTTGAAACAACAATAAAACAAGGGGGAAGCAAAATTTGAGATGTAACTATGAATGGCTTCATTTTCTATAAACAAAATTGAGAAGTGTTGAATATGGTACAATGTTAGTGGTGGAGTATTATCAATTTAGACCACACCTACATGTGCTATTAATAATACGTAACATTGTACAACTTTTTTGACATTCTTTCTTTGTTTGATGTTCAAATTTATGATTAGAAAATATTCATATTAGGATTCTAATATCTTTAATGATTAGTATTTGTCAAATAAAATAAAAAACACATAACTTTCAAGTACTTGAAAAGTACAATTTTATTTCATTGCTTGAATGAAAGTTTGTTGTCACTGACAAAACTTATGCATTGCATATAGACATACTTCATATATATATAGAAAATAAATATTTACAATGGAGAGTTGAGGATAAAACCATCACTATTTAGATTTTCATTAAGCAACTATGCAAATATATGATTGAATATGCAATTGCACATTGTTTGTATAAAGAAACTACCAAATTCTTGTATGATTTTAGTGGAAGTTAGTCGGGTACTCAAAAATCTCCCAAAACGCATTTTTTTACACAACATATGAATAAATTATGAATTTTCACAATACTAAAAAATTAGTGTTCTTACAACAATATTGTACAAATTTGATAGGAATTTGTAAAGACCATCACCTTAAGAAAAGTATCACAATTGGGTTTACTTACTCAAATACAAAATTCTACACTTCTAAGATTGTACACTTTTCAACACTTTTCAATTTGTTTCAAGTAAGTTGTCTCCACCTGACATGAAAAGGGAACCACAACAATACATAGGAATGAAGCTGCTAATGGTTAAGCAAAAACACAAGAATTGTGTTTGAAGTTGAATTTTAGACTTTATTTGGGCATCGTATAATAGCTTCTTCCAAAGAAAAAATAGAACTAAAAAAAGTGGGAGAAGCAAGCTAACATTTATCTCTAAAAATGCACTTGAGATTTTGAAGCCTCATATAAGAGTTCTTGACAAATTCTAGAGGTGTGTGTGTGGAAAGGACATTTTTTGGGGACACTTTTGAACACCTCCTCTGAAATTTGCCCATAACTTTGAGGTGGAATATTGAAATCTCAAACGGATTTTTGGAGGTAAAAGTGTACTTGATTCCCCAACTTTTTTTAGTTTGGAGTTTTTTGAAAAAATATATTCTAATATGTTTAAATGAGGCCTGAAATTTAACTTTTATCACAATTCCTGCATTTCCACAACCATGAATGGAGGAGCTCTTTTTTCTCCTAAATCACATATCCCACATGGTTTGTTTCACCCACCACTACTCCACTAGTATAAAGAGTTTTTCTCCTCTCCCACTTTGACACAAGATTGGCTACGAGGCTCAAGTGAACATGTTGTACAAAACCCACATCATTGCCTTGATTTTCTTATTGAAAATCTTGTGTTCTATAGCATTCTCATCTACTTTGTTGAAAAAGTCAAATTTAAACCGAAATTAGAAATAGATTGATGGGTGCTCAAAGAGATGGGGAGCAGCCCTTGATCTGCCCGCATTTCATCCCTACCCCCGAAAGAGGCTCAATAGGGACATTCTGTCTAACCACGCCCCCTATAAATGCACCTAAATCTTTACTAGCAGCAGGTGGGAATGGGCCTTGAGGGCCCTAACTTAAAGCCTCCATGCATACTGGGCCCTTGGGTCACCCTCCATACTGCTGGGCCATTCCCCCTATGCTGCCAATAATTATTATAGTTTGATGACTCCTGAGAGGCAGCTTCTAGAGTTCTGGCAGATGCACAAAAGTTGAGAGACAAACTTGGCATACTTCAAATTCCTACAACTAGAGTGAGTGAGTACCTCCCCATCCTTAGATGGCCATCATCATCCATTTGTCATGATAAATTTGCAGGAAAAGGGCCAGGGAGATCGATATCTGTAGACACAAATATTGACCAACTCCATCATGCAACGAACTTACACGTGGTAGGTGGGGCTGCACACTAAATCCTCCATTCCAAGTGGGGCCCAGCAGGATAATTTTTGGATTTTCCAGGATAAAAGTAAAAACAAATAAACCCGATTTCGTGCTGTCTTTAGGGTTTATTGTTCTAAACCTCTCCTAGCTAATTTGGGGTCTTTGGTTGTAAATATGAATTCACAATTTTGCAAAAGAAATTATGAACAAAAATTAAAGAATTCCTTCATTTTTCCCCAAGGTAAAACCACCCTTCTAGGTCGACTTTGAATAGAGGATTCAAGACTAGGTTTAAACAAGGGTTCAAGACTAAGAAACTTTAGAATTCAAGCAATCCTATTGGTTGAGAGCATGGACCCTATTAATTGAGAGCATGGACCTTATTGATTGAGGGTAATCCTTTTGGTTGTGTGATTTTCTAGATGTGATTTTACACCTCAGTCTTTAGTTAGTGTCCTTTGTGCCCAAGAACTAACTTACTGTAAGTGAGTTCTAAGGTAGAACCACTTCTTTCCAATAAAGAATCCATACCCAACCTATAGGATACATCTATTTCCAACCAAGGTTAGAAGAAATTTGCAATCAAAATTTGGAATGTATTTTTTCTCCATTTTCAAGGTTGGAACTAATAAGCTCATGAGACATGTCCCAAAGTGTCGTAAAGTAAGTTATGTGGAAAGTACCAAGTAGGAAAATAGCCTTGGCTATGATCCGAATTAGAAGACTCTAGACATTGGCTATAGGTTCAATGCACTTTTTAGCTTCTTAAAATCACAGTGTTTTTAGTTTTGGGAATAAAATTACAAAAAATTTGCAATCCCCATATTTCCTATCTTTCTACATGAATTTTTTTTGCATAACTTCGTACTCTTCACAATTTGACAATTGCTTAACCCCTAAAGGACCAAGCCTTGTTTTCTGCCCCAAAACACTAAAAACTGCCAATTCTATAGCAAAGAGTAAAAGAAAATTTAATTAATTTTTTTTCACATCTAACTGTAGGATCTTATACCTCACTAGTCTAAGACAATGTGTTAAACATTTCAGAATTTTTGACCACATACATTGCAAGATACTTGCATTTAAAGTAGGAAAAAGAAGTTTTTCAGCACATTGTGGGATTGGATTTTTTGACTTTGAACATTTTTAACTTAAAAATTTTGCACTAAATATTTTTGAGCTTTAATTATTTATAGTGCAAAATTGAGTTGAGAATCTAGGGAAAAAAAAGAAATTCAAAAAAACTTAATTTTCATTCTTAAAAAAATTGTTAAGTAGAAGTAGGTACGAAATAGAAGAAAAATTTAAAATATTAATATCTTTTAGATGGAATTAAAATGCACTAATCCTAATGGTGAGATTGTTCTAGAAAGTAAACTAAACCTTGAAAAATTTGTTTTTTTGAAAAATTGCAAAAATTGCATCCAGAAATGAATCCTACAAGTTTCTTTTTTCAAGAAAATGCTCTAATTGCCCGAAAAACAAGAATGTCTATAACTTCTTCATAACAAATCCAAATAAAATGAATCAAAGCTTCCTAGATAGACAAAAATATTATCTATGAGAAAAAAAATTAATTTTAAAAGTTTCTTTGCTGCCCGAATTGCCCGCCGTCCCCTGTTTTGAACTTATTTGGGCATAACTTTTGTTCTTGGGCATCGATTGAAAAAGAAAATTATATCCCCATGAAGATATTCATTTTTTCTATCTCCAAAAAGAGTTTCAAAAATTTAGGACAAAAGTTCAGCCCATAGGTACTTGCCCCAAATTGCATTTGTCCCATGAAGGGACAATGGTCCTTTAGGAGTTAAGTGATCAAATATAGGTGGTTCTACCTTATATGTGTGTGTTCTGAGTCTCTCTACCATGAAATCTCATTCCAAAATCTCATTCCATGTAAGGGAGAAACACCCATTTCCATCCTTGTACCTATTCTTGGACCCTAGAGTACTACTAAATTTGTCCATAAGCATTCATTAAAGCATCCTACAAATGTTTAATTATAATTTGCTGACATAGTTGTAAGACACCTGTACAATTTTCATTCACTGACAACTGATTTCAACAGGTGTTTAGTTAAAGGTACACCTATAGGATGGTTCCAGTGGTGTAGGGAGCCAACACTTTGGAAATCTATAGAAATTACATACTAATTCCGAAAATTTTAATTTTTTTTTAATATTCATAATTTTCACTCACTAATAAGGGCAAAACATCCATTCCTGCACCTGTTCCTTGGAGTGGACTGTAGATTCACCCAAATGCGTCAGTAGACTTCCCTTAATGTGTTTGCCACATGTATGATTGTGATTTGCTGACACAACTAAAGAACACATAGGGAAATTTGGTTGGCTGAGTGCTGATTTTCGCAGGGTTCAGTTTTGGGGGCACCTACAGGATGGTTCCACAGGTCTAGGGAGCTAACACTTTGAAAATTTATAGAAATTACATACTGTATCCAAAAAATCTATTTTTTTTTTCAATATTCATGATTTTCACGCGCTAATACTAGAAAAATATCATTTTTAGAAAATGCTGCCTCCAACTATGCTGAATTCCTTATTTGGACGGTTTTGGGTGTTTCCACTGTAAGGTATTCCACACCATCTTATTTGGTTTGGCCCAATCCGTTCCTTGTGCCTAATTGGCTCGCAAGTGCTCCAATTTCCAAGTCTGTGGCTGATTGACCATATCATCATTTGTTCTGTTGTAGTACGAAGGCTCAATCTCCATGGATGGGATCCAAAATTCCAAATCCCCCCCAACTTTGGCCGGTGTGTCCTGTACAATCTCAAACCCCGGGGATTGACCGCACCTAACCTAGTCGGCCTTGGAGGTGTGGTTCGAAGACACCTGCCCACGACGGTTTGGGCGGGGCTGCAGGCAGATGATATCTTACTCTCGGCTTTATTGGAAAGACGCGTAATGTAGTGTACCCATGGTCTGCAAACTCAAGCAACCCCTAACTTTGTATGATAAAGTAAAAGAGAGGCACCCAATGGCGAACCTGTACCCAATGCTGTCCATTTCTACAACACACAATCATTTGAGGCTATAAATGTAGGTAGGCAATACATGGCTTATTTTTTTGACCTAAAACAATAAGCAGTCTACAATCCCACTACATTTCTGTTCTAGAATGAATGACTGACTTAGAAATGGACGGCAGTGGGTGCAAGTGCGCCATTGGGTGCCTCTCCCGTAAAGAAAGTCCGTCAAGAAGTGCCCTCTGGTTCTCTGTACTTGTTCCTTTTTCAATGGAATTGGTCCATATGTTTCCAAAAATTTGAAAAATGAAACATAAAAGGAAGGGTAGAAAGTTAACTGGATTGATATTTTTTCGTATCAGAAGTGGAAAAGAGGATAACATACCTTACCTTACAGACTCATTTTAACAAGCATGTTTGGGACACCCCTTGAATAAATTAGGGATTCATTGACTCCAGGTGTCGCCCCCTCAAGCTCCCTCTGTCTGAATGAATTATGGAGCCAGTGAAGTGAAAAATATCCCAGTGGGGTGCGGCCGCCTTGCCAATAAGGTGGGTGTCGGTGATGGGGTGGGGAGGGCCACTGGAATGAAGGGATTCTGAATTGGTGGTAACTGATTGGCTCAGTTGTAAGGTTGTCGTGGCACCTTCCTGGACAAAATTAACTGGCTTGGCTACAGTGGAAACACCCAAAACCGTCCAAATAAGGAATTCAGCATAGTTGGAGGCAACATTTTCTAAAAATGATATTTTTCTAGTATTAGCGAGTGAAAATCATGAATACTCAAAAAAAATTAAATTAAAATTTTTGGATACAATATGTAATTTCTACAAATTTTTAAAGTATTGGCTCCCTAGACTTGTGGAACCGTCCTGTAGGTGCCCCCAAAATTGAACCCTACGAAAATCAACACTAAGCCAACCAAATTTCCCTATGTGTTCTCTAGTTGTGTCAACAAATTACAATCATACATGTAATGAACACAGTAAAGGAAGTCTACTGATGCATTTGGATGAATCTACAGTCCACTGCAAGGAACAGGTGTGGGAATGGGTGTTTTACCCTTAGAACCTGCAATTTTTTTAGTCTAGAAAAAAATCCATTTTTGGTACCTCAGTGGAGGATCAAATCAAAAGGTTCAATTGAAAGGTTTGATGCTGCATCCCAATTGTTGTATGCAGAGTATTTTTCTTTCCATTTTTGGAAACAAATGAAGAACATTCTAGTGGTAGAAGGTATAGAAAATAGTGAAACTAGGTTGCCGTAATCCCTTAAGTTCCCTCCAGATGTTTTCACCTGAAACACCCACAAACTATCATTTTTAGTATATAAATCAGATTTTGAAAAAAAAAACATTTTTAGACCCATGTAACCATAAGATCTTGTAGCAAGTTGACTTGAAAACACTTGGAATTTTCTTTTAAAGTTTCTATCTTGTGGATTGCAAGATATGAGCATTTGAGTTCACAAAAATCTTTTTTTGGGGCATGCTAAGAACCAAGTGGTTGTACTTCGCAAGCTCGTAGTTGCATAAAAAAAAAGTTCAAAATGGTGGTGCTTCTTTATCTTCATTTGTCAAGGCGAGGTGGCTACATGCTTGAAAATTTTGACATCATTTGGAATTGTACAGTGGGGTACCATTCAAAATGGTGTGTTTGCATTTGCAAGGAATGAAATTTCACATTTGCCAACTTTGCCAACCTTTCGAGGGCTGAAAAATTAGTTTTTTTTTTACTATGAAATGTTTTCTATAGTATCACTTCTATGTTGATGGTCAATTTCGTTAAAATGGCGGTATTCCGAGTGCCATTTTTCCATATTCCAGTGCCACTTTTCCATATTCCATGTGCCACTTTGACAAATTTCAAGTGTCATTTTGACATATTTTGTGTACCATTTTGACATAGAGGCATAGTGGTAGAGGAAAAAAATGTGCCATTTTAACGGAATATCATGTCATTTTAATGGAATGTCATGCCATTTTAATGGACTATTGCCATTTTAACGAAATTGACCATGTTGATAACCTACATGCCAAATTTCAAGGCCAAGAAATTTACACAAAAAAAGATACTCAAAATCTACCAACGTGTGTAGTTGTGAAAAACTTAGGTGTTGCCAACTTTGCCACCCTCCCAAGGATTGAAAGAATTTTCTTTTTTCATGAAAATTTTGCCATGAAATCACCTCTATATTTGTAATATGTGTTCCAAATTTCAAGGTCACGATTCACACAAAAAAAGATATTTGAAATCTACCAACATGTGCAATTGTAAAAGACGAATTCAATACTACCAACTTTGACACCCTCTCAAGGGCTAAAAAATTGGATTTTTACGATTTTTTCAGCCTTTAGTATATTGCCATTTTGTGGGTCAAAGTTTGACACGGATGTAAAAAATCATTCTCACAACTACACATGTTGATAGATTTCAAATATCTTTTCTTCAGTGAACATTTTGATCTTGAAATTTGGCACTCATATTACCAACATACAAATGATCTCATTGCAAAAAATTTATGGTAAGTAAAAAAATTGAGCTCTTAGGAGGGTGTCAAAGTTGGCAATAGTGAAATCATTTTTACAACTATCCATGTTGATAGATTTCAGATATCTTTTTATAGGCTAATCTTTTGAATTTGAAATTTGGTACATATGGTATGTTATTAATATATAGATAATGTTGCAAACAAAATTTCATGGTAAAAAAATAATTTTCTAGCCCTTGGAAGGTTGTCAAAGTTGGCAAATTTTCTTCCTTGAAAATGCGAAAACACCATTTTGAATGGTACTCCACTGGACAACATGTAGGAAAAAAAATAGTAATTAGAAAGAAGTAGAGAATGATTCAAAATACTAAACTTTTAAGAATTAACTTTTATGAAATTAAAAAATACCAATCTCCAATTGTTGCAGTGTTGTGATAAACAGTCTATGCAACATCCTATGATTTCTTTCTTTCCAAAAAATAGTGAAAATTGTGGAAAATAAAGGACTTCAAAAGTTTATTTTAGATTAGAGAATCCATAATTGATTGCAAACAAAAACTCCTCATAACTTTTGACACATTGATCAAAATAGAATATTTCAAAGCTATCTTCACATATATTAATCCAAAAAAATAATTTCAAATTTTTGAAAAAAGTGATTTTTTCCAATCTATCCAATCTACCCACTTACAAAAAACAAAAACATATTAGGCAATAATTATTTATTCATATTTCCAAATATCCTAATTTTTAGTGCCCTTAAAAGATATTCCTTGTCTCCACCTATTGAATTTTGGGTTCAAAATATAGAAATTTCTAGTTACATGTACTTTTCTAAAATTACTATGTCCCTAAATTTAGCAAGATAGTCTTTTAGGGTTTAATAACTAGGTTGCCTTGCATCAAGGAAATTATTTTAGAAACCATCAAAGTCAACAAATATTTCTAAAAATATTTGCATATGTACACATCATGGAGGTTTATGATTTCCAAATACAACAAAACCTAATTCAAAAGTAGTACATTCTTATACAATAATTTAAAATACTTATATGATATCAAATGTAAAGAAATTTGTATGGTACAACCTATTTAATTTCACTATTTTGTGTAGTGTATAGGCACTCTTAGACTAAGGGTTCATGTTCCTACTCTATGGGTGGGATTTAGACTACCTAGTAGTATTGAGACCATTTGGATTGTCCTACTTGGAGGAGGTTGGTTAACTCCTAGAAGGATGCAATGGACACTAAGTGTTACAATGGATGATAGAGAATCCTTGTATGGAAGGCAAAAGTGCAAATGTTCACTTTTAGAATTTCATGTGGAAAGGGGAGGTTTTACATAATAGTTTGACCTCCAACAAGTGCTTTTGGTTGTTTATTAAATAGATGATTCACATTGTACCGAAAAGGATGATTTCCACAATAACTAACCTTTCCTTCTAAGATTAATGTTGGCATAAATGAATGTGGATGTTCATTTATGGTATGCTTTTGTGGATTTTTCCTATGGATTGAAAGAAATGATGCCTCTATACATTGAATTTGATGAATAAGTTGTAATTGCTTCAATAGATGGGTATCTTTTCAGGTAGTTTGATGACTTATTTACTGACAATCCTGTTACTATTGCAACTCATGCTATTATAAATCTTTGAAATGATGAGACCTATCACCAAGGTCCTTCGCCAAAAATGGTCTAATTTGTAGATAAATAGGTGCATTTTTCAGTTGTGTAATAAACTTGAATGTAATCTATTTGCCAATTTTGGGTCTCAATGTCCTTTCAAAACATACAATAATAGGAACATATTAGGGCCATCATTCTCAAGACTTCATTTTTTATTTCTGAGAAAATTATGACATTTGAATAATTAGGAGTACAATTGTTGCAAGAAACACTTGCCACTTTTACTCAAAATGGTCTATTTCAATGATCATTTTGACTTTTAGAATAAACTTTGTTGAAATAGAAAAAAATACAGATAATTTTTGAAGCATTAAAAATACTATGTCTCAAAAAAATGCAAACACAGAAAAATTTGTCTCCCAAAGTTATGTACAAAAAAGAACAATAGAAATTACCAAGAATATGGGCACTTTGAAGTTTTATTTTTAGAGAATAGTAAATTCATTCAAAAATTAAACTAAAGATTTTTCATAACTTGAAGATTTCTCTTTTATAAACATTTTCATCTTTGGGAAAAAAATTGTGTTCTTTGCACTTGCACAAAGGGAATACACTTTGAACACATGTGGAAGGTGGACAATTTCATATTTTTAGAAAAATCTTTGCAAACTTGTGCAACTTTAGTAGAAGTCCTCCTATCCCAACTTTGAGCTTCAAACTCACAATTCTAGGTCAAAAATTGTACTAAAACTCACCAACATGGCTTAGGTAGACATCCAATTGAAGGATGTTTGAAATATTTAAATAATTATTAAATGCATAATATTAGTTAGTGCCTAAAATTACATGTGCCTTCATTTTTTTATTTCATATCAAACTAACGTACAAAGCAAAAGTTATGACCAACAAACCACTTGTTTAAGGTCAAAAGGACCAAAAAAAATTATTTCTTGAAATCATCAAGCAATAATATTTCTAGGTTGTCATATGGGAATTTTAAATGAGAATCAAAAGGAAGATTGTATTATACATAATTTGAAAAGTGACTCACCAAAATAATCTATATTTATTTGGATATAAATACTTGCAATCAGACACTTGTTCTAAATACATTGAATACAAGTGAATCTTTGTATTCATACCTAGATGTAGAATTTATTTTTTTAGAATTTAATAATTTTATCATTATCCAAGAATTTTTTTTATACAAGAGTATAACTAGTTTCAAATTGAAGGGATCACATTGAAAGAAAGTGAGATTTAGCAAGGCCATAAGTGGGGCAATACCCATCTACTAGGTTGTCACTTTTGCTCTTCACTTGTGCCTTTGTATTTTACTTAGTCTTGTTGTCACCCACACCATTTTTGACTAGATGTTTGTATTTTTCCCCTTGTAGTATAGATTTCCCTTATCTGTATAAAAAAAAAGTGAGATTGTAAGAAATACATTTATTGTTCTTGTCATACGTCTTAAATAGTTATAGTTTTGGATATAATTTATGCATTGTAACTCAATCTAAAAGACTCAAGATTCATAAACAAGATATTTACAACTATTTTGATACACCTTTTATATTTGTATATATAGAAAAAATTGTGCTACTGATAACAATTTCCAATTGTATGTCATACTTGACAATTTTATGGTGTATTGTATTTCATTATTTACTCTTTCTTAATTCAAATTTAAAATAAAATTTATATTATAACATATAATATGGTTGCAATGCTCTATTTTGAAAAGCAATGCATTGCAATGTACCATAAAGTGCCTCTTGATAAAACTGTACATCCAAATTTATTGGTAATGAAACAACATTTAAATTTTTTTGAAGTCTAAGTGCAAATAGTGCCACTATTCTAACAAGTAAAGAATTTATTTTCCATTTGTTCAACCCATAAAGTCACAAGGCCTTTTGTCATCAAAAAACATTCAAAATCGCCTTTTCTATTGCAAAAAGTAAATGAGTTTAGAATTTTTTTTTCATACTTAACAATTTGGATTTTGTACTAGACTACTAAAAACATATTTTGAAATTTTAGCCCCTAAAGAACCAAACTTTGTTTTTTGGCAACATAACAATATTGAATAGCTTACTACAAATGGAATTTTTATTTTTATTTGAAACTTTACATGACATTTTTCCATTGAGTAGCTTTAATGCCAATAATTTTCATAACTTTTGACTACATGGTGAAAAAATATTGTAGGATATGTAATTTTAAGTATTTAGTGGGCAACTTAGGTAGTAAAAAAAAATCATGAAGAAACAATTTTTTTGAGAAATAAAAATTTGAAATTGGTTCTTAAGATTTATATATATGAAGAAAGATTTTAATCATTCCATTTTGATGCAAAAGCAAATTAAAGTTATAAGGAGTTTTAGTTTGTAGGCAATGTTTCAAAATTTTCCAATATAATTGAAAATTTTATGATTTAAATAAGGTATCTAATTTTATTTTTGGAAAATGGTAAAAGCATTTGCCATACATTATTTATAACAACATTCTAATCCTTGGAATTGACATTTTTCAATTCCATAAATAATTTAGTAACAATTTAGTATTTTGAATTGTTCTCTGTTTTTCTTGGCTAAATTTTTTTTCCCTGTATATTGTACAACTTCAAATGATTTAAAATGTTTCAAGTATGTATCCAACTTGCCTTGAAGAACGAATCCAAGGTGTTCAACCGTTTTGGAATTTTTTTGTATAAAAGTAAGCTTGTGAAATGCTGTCGGTTTTTTCAACATAAATTTTTTTTTTGCCAATTCAAGTGTTATTACCTTGCAATCTTGAGGTGGAAATTTTTGAAATTTTTTTCACATGTTTTTAAATCAAAACTGTAATCAGCCTCTATGGTTACATGTCCCAAAAAATGTTTTTCTTTCATGAAATTTTGTACATGTAAAAAGAATGGCAAGCTTATTAATTGTACCTTTCTAGACTTGATTTATTGGCTTTGAATCTTCTTTACTTAAAATTATTGTATTTTTAATTTTGATATTCTAATTTTTTATGTTAAGAAATTGACTTGAAAGTGAGGATATTCTTTTCATAAAAAACACACTTGATCTTCTTTCTTAAAAAAATTGTTAAGTAAAAGTAGGTACAAGATTGAGTAAAAAACTAAATGGTTAGTATGTCTATTATGGAATCTAATACAATAATTCCTTTGGTAAGGTTATTTCAACAAGATAAATTAACCATTTCTAACATTTATTTTTGAAAAATTGAAAAAAATGCATTCAAAATGAATTCTATTAGTTATTTTTTCAAGAAGTTGTTTAATTGCCTTCTAAATAAGATTTGCTATAACTTTCTCATCATTTAGGTAGTCCAAACAGACAAACATAATGAAACAAAGTTTTATATGTAAATGTACATAAAGTACTTTTTGGACTTAAGGTGGTATAACTTTTGCTCCTAAGTACTAATTGAAATAAAAATTATATTCTCAGCTTGATTCTCAAAAAGCTTGTGTGATTTCCTACCTATACAAAATTTGCCAAAAAACCATGTCAAAAATTGAAGTCAGACAAGCCTATTTAAAATCCCAAGAGTTGTCTTCAAGAACTTTGGGACTTCAAGACCTAATTATCCTTAGATAGGTTCATCTATTTATGAAGCCCTTGTTGCAAATCTTAATTCAATTTTGGAATAATTTTTAAATTCATTAAGAAAATTTTAAACTAGCTTTACAATTCTATGACTCATGATGTTTTTCTCAGAAAAGGTGGTTCTTCCAAATTTACCTTTGTTTTTATTTCCATTCCATTGCTCCTACTAGACTACTAGTACATATCTCATATATAATATTATCAAACATTCATTGCTTTTAGAATGTTTGATAATATTAAAATAGATGTGATTGTTTTTGCAATTAGTGGTGTTAGATTTGATAATTTGAGCACATTATAGGATATATCAAGCATAGGTGAGGATATGGAAGGTTTTTATTAGTGACTTTTCTTGTGATATTTTAAAAAGACTTTCTATATAATGTACTAAAAGTATATAAAATCCCCCTAAAAAGTCATTTCTAAATTTTTTTAATACTTGATTCCTTGAGGCCTACCAAACTTCTTTATAACATTAGTTAGCAATGAATCAATGCACTTTTAATTTCTTTTTCATATTGATGTGCTTGAATTATTAATTTACATTCATATGAATAAAAAATCACGGTTGCTAGTATGTGAGCATAGAAAGTGTGAGCCTATGAGCCTAAAATTCTATACACCTATAGTATAGGTGTCTATATTATAGACACCTCAATGGTTATAATGTATCTATGTTCTAAACCCCTATATTATAGGTGCTTATGTTGTAAAAACTTTCAATGAGTGTAAGATACTTACTTATGCTTAGGCTCAAGGTTCATTGGCTCACACTTCTATGCTCACATACTAGTGTCGTTGAATAAATTTTTGTCTATTTGGAATGCATAGAATAAACTTTAAAAAAAAAATTAACAATTAGATTTGTAGATGATGAAGATTTTTCATAATAATTTTCTTTTGAAAAGTGGTGTTATTTTTAAGGAGTATTTTTGAATTTGAAAAAAATGATTTAATAAAAAAAAATTAGAATTAGAATCTAGAGCCATTGTGTTCTTGTGATATTATTTAAAATGAAACAAAAATATCTCTGATATGACTACACAACTTCAAATATGTGCATATAAATACCCAAACTTAGTTGGCTGATTATGTCCTACAAATTATTCAAAAACATGTGTGTGGATATCATTTCTTGAAAGTCAATAGTAGTTGTAACCAATATAACTTTTCCAAAATCCTTGCTTATTTTTGAAATCAATCAATCCTATTTCATTTATGGATCTCTTAGATTGAATATATCAATTTGAATATTCTAGAGAGAAAGATATAAATTCATTCCTTCATCATGATCATTCTTTAATTGGTTTTAGTTTTATTGTAAAGTTGGAACAAGATACTAGCGCGACGTTAAATCCTGTAATCGAAAGTGGGCCCAGCCAAGCTGGCCGTTGTCATACCCATCATAGATCATGGGACTCGGCTGATCGCATAGCTGCGTAGGACAACGACTCCGTAGAACATTGTTTGTGTTGGGTCATCTTGCTGCAAGACATCAACTTCTTTTTTTAAAACTATGAACTAATTTACAAATCCCACATTGTTTGTCTTGCCTCCCACCACCCCGTGTGTATATATAGAGTTGTCTTTTCAATGCAAAATACAAATCACAAAACACAAAATACAAATTACAAAATAAAAAACACAAATCACAAAAAAATTGAAATAATTATTTTAAATTCTAATACAACAATGGCAAATTTCATTAAAATGACAACATTCACTACTAGAAAAACAGTGACCGAATTAACAAAACATCAACAATTTTTTGTTGAAGTGGATATTGCATTGTCTATTTTCACATTTTTTTGTTGATTCTAGTACACATTGTCAAAATCAACACTTTTTTTTGTTGATTTGGATATTGCAATTCAAAAGTAACAAAAAAATCAACACTTTTTTGTTCATTTTCACATATATGTGTCTCAAATTAGTTTTCTTCATTTGAAAAATGTTTGAATCACCATACTTAGTGTTCTATGCACAATACTTTTAAAAAAAAAATTCATCATTCACTATTCGGTATTGTGTAAAATCAGCATACTTCAAAGGTCATTTTGTCATAGAAAAAGAAGTTTTTTCAAAAAAATTTGAAATTAGAAAAGTTGGGGAATCAAACAATCTTTCATCTCCAGAAAATTGTTTGCAATTTGGAGTCTTCAATCAAAAGTTATGAATAAATTTCAGAGGCAGTGTGTTAAAATGTTAAGAAAATTTTGCTAGTTCTTGACCACATGCTGGTCTGCAAACTGAAGATTGAGTGAGCGACTGTAGCTACCGCCAGGAACAGCATGGGCGTTAGTTCTACTACGAGCCTGTTCATTTCAGTACTTGGGAAGCCATCTGGGTATATGTCAGAGGACGAGTAGAGAAGAGCTGTGTCCGTGGTTGTTCGTTTTCTTCGGATGCAATTTCCATCTGCAACAGTTCAAGTTGTCTTGCAGCTATGTGCCAAGCTGACAAAGTCAGCCGCTACTGCCTCTGCGTTCTTGGATTCAGGTGGATAACTCATAGATAGTTCAATTGAGCCTCTGAAAATTTGCGCTTGTATGTTAAGGTTTGTCTATGTTTGACGTCGCCATTAGTTTCTTGTGCAGTTTTTGCATTGCGTAGGAATATTTCTTAACGATCTTTGTTCTCAAGGATATTATTACAAAAGTGGTTGTGTATTCAGGTGGTGTGGCTGCCTTTTTGAGACTTCCATGGAGCTGCTTATTTCTTGGATTTGATATGGTAGGTGTTGCTATTATCCGGCATCTGCTTGAGGATCCAAAGACGTTACAAGAAGCAATGGAAACCGAAATTCGACATACGCTTACTACTACTCTGTCACGGCACAATGGTCGGGTTTCTCCATGGGCGTTCTTAACTGCAATGGCCCCAATCGTGTGTCGTGATCCTACCATATTCATGCAAGCGGATTCTCTTGTTTGCCATCTAGAGACCGTAGAGAGTCGCCCCACAATTGTCCTGGCCGAGGAAAAGAAAGAGGAATGGCAGGACAAATTTCTTGAGAAGTCGAGAAGTGTTGATTTGGATATGAGCACAAAAGTACATGAATCTGTGAAGGTTGCTAGGGGCCATCATCACAAGAAGGGCGTGCCCCACAGCTTCTCATCGGTCATTTACCAGTTGTTAGATGTTATTCTTCACTACCCCTCCGCTACTGCAGACCTTGTCCATAAGGAGGAAGACAATTTGTCACCAAAAGACAATGACATTCCCTTGGATGTAGATGGCACAACAATGAATGATAAAGGAAAGGGTAAGGTTGAGGCCTTTGGAAGATCAAAATCTGATTCAGATATGTCAAAAAATTCCGCAGCTTTTGACAAAATAACATTTATTCTTGGGCTTATGACCGGTATCATTCTAATGTACTCCTTGGCTGTGAGTGTGATTCTTCGAAGGGACGTAGAGAGCAGTCAAGGAAGAGGCCTATCACAGGGTGTAGAGGTTTTCAGTCACGGGGGTCTCCTATACCATATCCTTCACAGGCTACTTCTTTATCCTGGTGAGAATGCCAATGACAAAGTGAATGAGCAAGTATGGATAGAAAAGTTAACAAATAAGGCTGCCTATTTTGTGATGGCAGTTTGTATGAGATCAGGAGAAGGCAGATTAAAGGTTGTGGTAGAGATTGCACGCGCTCTCACAACTGCCTCGTTGACGTCATCAAGACTTGATTCGAATGGTTTAAAAGGTTTACAATCCCCAAGCAAAAAAGAGTGGGCATTTGTGGATTTTGTGAATTCTGTCATTTCCTCTCGTTCCCCTTCTAGAGGTGCTCGGAGTCATGGATTTTCAAAGGACATGGCAAAGTCCATGGTGAATGCGGGTATGGCCCAAGCACTCACTCGTACGCTTGAGGTAGTTCTCTTCGTCCAACTTTCATGTCTTATATTACAATTTTTACACTTTAATTTGTGTTTTCTATATTATAGGCAACACTGAACAATCTCCTATGCTGCCTAATTATCAGGCACAAGTTTCGCAGGAGACTTTCTATCGAAATTTTTTGATGTACCTTCCAACTTACCTGTTTAATCGCTTTTGGATGCAGGTCATGGATTTGGATCTTCCCGATGCGCCCAAGCTTCTAAACTCTATATTGACAGCTCTTGAAGTTCTTACAAGGTCTGTGCCTCAAGACTTGTCAATTCCAGGAGTAGGACATTTGCTTCTTGACGGCATCGAAATTGGGCGCGAGGAGCATGACGACGGACTTGAGAGAGATTCTTCAGAAGGGGTACATGTTAGTTGATTGTTGTGCAGACAACGAATTTACCTGAAAGCATCATGTGCAGATTTCTGACGTAGTGTTTGTTGTATGTTTGGCGTAATTGTTATTGTAAATCTTACATGTGCGTTGTTTTGTTTGTAAAGAGTTCTGAGTCACTTGATATTTCATGTTCATTGTCCGAGTATTGTTGCAAGTGACTCTAGATATTTTTGTACATGCCGGACATGTTGTGTGCTGCTTGCTGTTAACTAGAAAATTATATTTGTGTAGGCTTTCTTTGAAGCAGAAGTTGAGGATGCTGTAGTATATGTCTACTTGATGAAGATGTCCGTGCATAGACTTGATGATGGGATTGTGGATGAAGAGGACAAAGGCATGGATGGTGACGATGATGGCGTCACCAGCGCAATTCCGTGGAATAGCACCAGTAGTATCGTTCGGGACGTAGAGGCTATGCTTGGGGGAATTGAGGGAGCCTTGGATCTTACTGCCTTTTACCTTTATGACCTTCCCATTATCACTGAGCATACTGCAGATGGTCTTTTTGGAATGAGGGGACTCGGAGGTGCACCACCCCTTGCAGACAGGAATGCCGCATTAGCTACAGCCGTAGCACAAGCTATTGAGGAGCAATTTATTGAACAATTTCTTTTACTTGCTCCCAATACGGAACCAACGCCAGTCCGTGGGCCAGAATAGTTGGTTGCTGGTGAGTTACAGTCTTCGAGTAGAGTAGAGAGGGTAACCACTAGTTTTAGAAGATCAGAACAGGGATGTGACACTGGTGTTCCGCACTTCCACCTCAGCTTGAGTCGATTTTAAAACTTGAACTCTTCTTTTGATTTTCAAATCTTGTTCACAATGCATAAATCTCACACAGTCTCACACAAGTAAGTTCGAGTGGATAAATCCCCAGTCCCTTGAATAATGAAGTCAAGTCTTGCTCCGTTAGTGTACCCACACGCTCCGGCCAGAGTAAAATCAAGAGAATGTCAAGCTGGGGACTTAACCCCTAAATGCCCAAGCGACCAAGCAAATGGTCGACAAGCAGACCTGAAGTGACGGGACCCTCTTGGCTGATTCAAAATGAACTTTCAAGAGGTTGACCCAAAAAAGTAAACAAAAACAACTTACTAAGCTTGGCTACTGTAGCTCCTTAGCAGTCCCTCGTGCCGTTTTAGTACCTCTCCACATGAAAGACCTAACTTTGGATCGTACTGCTCAATGAATTACTAATGATCACAAGTCAGGTTGATAATTGGACTGCCGCCCAACGCGTAACTTACCTTTCACACTACACTAATGATGGTATTTAGTGTTATGGTACAAATAGTGTTACCTAATTTTTACCATACCCATTTAGAGTTTTACTTACCACTTTTTATGAGCTCATTTCTAATATGAAATTATCCTTTACACTAAATGAAGTCTTGTTAAAAATTTACATTCCAAAAAAATTCAAAAAGTTGTCAAATAGTGCCTATATTGACATTTAGTGTTGGTAACATAAGTGAAATTGTTGACATTTAGGCCTAACCCTGTATCTAGTTTGTAAATAGGATGTTATGGGGATATAGTTTTAATTACCAAATAGCACTCATGTGGGGTGTAGCAAAGGTCATGTTGTTAACCTCTAAAGTTTCAAGACTATGTTTTAATAGGAAATGCTCAAAAATTGTCATTTTTAGAACAAGTACCAAATTTTTGAAAAAAAACTTTTTTTGACACATGAAATTGTAGTATCTTATAGTATGCTAACTTGAAAACATGTGGTAAGAATTTTAGACATTTCCATTGCGTAGATTGAAAGATCTAATCATTCAAATTCACTAAATCATTTTTTGGGCTCTACAAAAAACAAGGCAGCTATACTTTGCAAGCTAACTTTTCTATGAAAAAATGTCCAAAATGGTGGTGCTTCTTTAGATTATTTTTCCTAGACAAGTTGGATACATGCTTGAAAAATTTTCACATCATTTGGAATTGTACAATATATAGGAAAAAAATAAGTAGACAGTAGTAGAGAATGATTAGAAATACAAAATTGTTAAGAATTTAATTATGGAATTGAAAAATGACAATCCCAATGGTTGCAATATTTTAATAAACAATCTACATCCTATGATTTTTTTATTTTTCAAAAAATATTGAAAATAAAATAAAATAAAATGAAGGACTTCAAAGTTTATTTCAATGTAAAGAATCCATAATTGTCCCCAAACAAAAAATCCTCATAACTTTTGACTCACTAATCAAAATGGAATGATTTAAATCTTTCCAAGTATATATAACTCAAAAAAAAAATTTCAAATTTTTTATTTAAAAAAAAGTGATTTGCCCAAACTGCCCAGTTACAAAAAGAAACACTTCTGACTCAAATTCCCAAATGTCATGAAACTTACTGCATATGAATGATATTCCTTGCCCCCACTTTCTATTAAAATTTGGGCCAAAAATATAGAAATCTCTAATCACATGTACCTACCTAAAATTTCTATATAGACAAAAACACATGTTGGTCGTTTAGGGGTTAAGCCTTGTAGTCGAAACTTGGTCTCCTTATATTTGGTCATGATTTATATTTGTAGTATTTGATTTACTATTCTTGGTAATCATGTAAATTTTGTTTAAATGTAAATTGTGCACATCCTATTTGACCTTTGCTTTGGTAAACAAATTTGGAACGTCATTAAATTCTTTTAAACTTTGTGCTTTTCAAAGGTATTCTTTTATAATTAGTAAATGACTTGTATGGAATCATTGATTTTTATAGAAGCCAACCATTACTTTGCTTGCAATCTCGTGTTGGTTCACATACATCAAGACTGTGGTGAGTCTTAGATAATCTTCAACCTTCTCTCCAAACACAACAAGGCGCTTTATTCTAGCCTTTAAAATAAAGCGAACACAATTGGGTCCTATATTGTGATTTGACTTCTATGGGTGTTTATATGTCAAATTTAAGAACACCTTCCACACAAAGGATCTTTAGAATGAATCTACTTTGAATGTTGAAAATCCCTAATTGAGAAGACTAATCCAATTCAAAACAAATTATAAAAATGGATTTGATCTTGAATTTAATCTCCAAAACTAAATCCTTATATGATTAATCAAACAAAAAGGAAAATAGGTCAAGTTGTAGGGATTCTAATGCTATTTTCAAAGTAGTAAAGATCTCTCAAATCCAACTTTCTTATGAAAAGATAATTGTGGATGAGGTTTGACTTCTAATCTAATGATTAAAACTTCATCCGTCACTTTCTCTTAATTCAACTATTGAAATAAACTTTTGTTTTTTGGATTATTTTCTAACTTAATACTTCTACCTAAATTTTAACCTTCCTAGGGGTTGGTCAACCGTGGTGGACTTCATCCAATTCTACTCTAATCTTTATTCAAAATTCATGCTACTCTAACTTCTTTAATATGATCATTTAGGTGAATTTTTAGTGAAGTTTGTTGAATGATTTATAGACTAATATTAGCAAAATTTAATTAAAGATAACTTCATGATATTTCTAGAAATATAAGATCTGTAGAAATTCAACATTCCTACAAAACATTACAATCGAATAAAGTTTGAATTGACAATCTGAACTTCATCCATCTTTTTTTACCAACCCCTTATTCCAAATCAACTTGAGACCCTTTCTACATTCTAAAAATAAATCTTTTATTTAAATCTTGAATTTGAAGTTGGCCACATGAAATCTACTCAAGTTGATCTATTCCTCTTTACAACTTCATTTTATAATATTTTCAAGGATATTGAACATCTTTTGAAGTTTGATTTAGTTTTGGACCTGTCTAATCTTATTTTATAAAACTCTAAACCTAACTTTCTTCCTTAATTAAAATCAAAATTTTTAATTTGACAACTATTTTTTTCTAAAGCACTAAATTACTTTTAGTTATTATTATTTTTAGACTTCTAAGACTTGTTCCTCAAAGATCTTGATCTTACATATCTAAAATGCTAAATCACATAAAGTTAAAATCTCCTACTGAAAGTTGTTGATGGATGAATTTGATTTCTATTTAGTACTTCAAACTTCATCTTCTAATTCTATTTGATTTCTAATTCAAAATTAACTTCAAAATTAATTTCTATGGTTTGGATTCTTACTACTAACTAAATTTCTAATTTTTTTCAGGTGAGATTAACTATTTTCATCTAATTTAACTCTTTAACTTCATCCACCTATATTTTACTTGTTTTATTTCTATTTTAAGTCTTTAATATATTCAAAAACCTTTAGACCTCTATTACAAGCTTTTAAAACTAAATTTGAAATAAAACCTAGTCCTAAAAGTTTGATTTGAATTTAAACTTGAGGCATAATCTAAATTTACTAATGAAGAGTTTTACATGAAAAAAGTGTCATTTAGGAACTTATCTTGGATTATGCTTTACCAATTAGGTGATCAAATACACCTTTGAACTCCTTTTTGTTTGCTATTTGGTTCTCCTTCAAATATTTACTTACTACTTAATTCCTAAAGGATCAAGCTGCATTTTTTGGACAAGTTTGGGCAAGTTTGTAGGAAGGTATGGTTTTTAAAGATTCTATACCTGCCCGCAAATTTGAATTCCTCATAACTTTCATCTCATTAATCATTTAGGAATGATTAAAAGCTTCCCATATATACATAAATTTATAGAATTAGTTTCAAATATTTATTTTCTTAAAAAATAATTTTTAAAGAAGTTTTTTGGCTTGCCCAGGTTGCTCAAAGATTTTTTTTAAAAAATCACACATCATACAATAACTTTTTAGCAATATTGTGAAAAGTTATAAAAGAATTTGGACCTTAAAGCTATTCTTTCAGCACATGTTGTGTAAAAGTTTCAAAGAAAAAAAATCCATTTGTAATGAACTCCTCAAAATTGCTATGTTGCCAAAAAATCCCATCTTGGTCTTTTAGGGTTTTAAAAAAAAATTTACTATAGAATTTTGATACATGCCTTTAAAGGTTTGAACTTTAGACTAATGTCTACTTCATTCCAAATTCTCATTGTTCCTCCCCCCCCCCTTTTTTTTTTCTTCTTCTAATACTCTTTTATTCAATAATTGCTAGTCTACTAATTGACTTGAGAATAGAATATTTGCTCATTGAACTTCAAGATAATAAATGACTACTTGCAATAATCACTAGAAGAGAAACGTGTCCTATACAACAAGCCATAGCAACTACAAATCATCCACAATGACTATTACTTGTCCACAATGACTACAAATGAGTCATTGTGGACAATTTGTAGTTGCAATGGCTTGTTGTATAGGACATATTTTTCTTCTAATGAATCTTGTTTCCTATCCAAACCAATTGATTTCTAATTTTCTTTCTAATGGTCAATGATGATTCCTTTGGATTTCTACCTAATTTTATTTCCTTGCTAAATCTTCTCATGTCTAAACCATCACTTCATTGTATCATTTCTAAAAGAGATTCAAGACCAAATGCAAAGGAGGATGTTGTGACTCTAGAAACTAGTAGTGATGTTGAGTCCAAGCAATCTTTGACTTAATTCCCGTATTACTTAACTAATTTGAGCCTTCAACTCTATTACTTCATACTACCATTCTAGCTCTTAGAACTTACTTAAATCTAGTCATTTCCTCCTAATTCAATTTATTCTTCCCCCCTCTCTCCTTGTTAATTTGTCCTATAGCACTCCTAATTAGGCTTTTTACTTCCCTTTTTCTAATAACCTCTAGCATATTGTCCCAATTTTAGACCTTGGACCACTTGTGCCTACAAAGCCTCCATAGGATACTATACCCCCAAGATTGGGCCTAATATCCTTCAACTAGGGTTGTTACTCAATATTGAAGCCTTTACCCTTGGGATTGGTGCTTGTAGTGTTGGAGTTAAAAGCTCTAGTCATTCAACCAAGTTCTAGATTCTTTGCTCTATTCCTTCAAGCCACTCTAGTTTCTTGATTTTTTTTCTCTTCTTCTATTACACAAAATAGTAGCTAATCTGGGAGTTAGGGAACTTTGGAGAATATACATGGACTTGTAAACATCAACCTTATAGCTCATTTAGCAATGGAATGAGGGTATAGAATTTGTAAATTAGGATATTAATTAAGTTATTGGAAATCAACTTTAGTATTTCAAACTTGCGATTGAAAAACTAAATGTTGGAAAATGACTATGGGGCTTGCATTTGAATACACTCATCTATTTTTTTGAAAGCTTTTGAGAGTTCTCTAAAACATGGGGGTTCAAAGCTTTGTTGTCTAAAGTATTTTGCAAATACTACCAATACTTTCTAAAACTTGGGAAATTAAACCTTAATTGTCTAGGGAATACAGAGGAAAATTCTACAAGGTTTCGACAAAACATAAGTATTACAACTTCAGCTAGTAGCAAATACAAGTTAATATAGAAACATGATTTTGTACAAACACCATTCAAAATCATCACTCTAAATAGCATTGCCAAAGCACAAAGGGGGATTACTCTCAAATTAGTACAAATTACAAATAAACCATTCAAAACACAACAAGTTTTGTAAAAAGAAATGCAAACGATGGCATACAAGAACATGCTTTGAAGCAACCTAGATTTCCACCAAATAATGCCTAAAAAACACCAACAATGAAGTCTAAGAGCTCTCCAAAACAACCATTTGGTGATTTGGCTAATTAAATAATAGCCAACATCCAACTAAATAGACCCAAGAAAGTTAATGTGCTAAAAAATGGCTATAAAAGGTGTTTTAAGAGGAGAATGAGGACCCTCATATATTTTATACAACAACACCCACCTCCTCTTATTTTCCTAGTAGTAACATTATCAACAAAAAAAATTCATTCTAATCTTCAATTTTAACTTTCTACATTGGTTTCAAATTCTAACTTTTAGAGAAAGACCTCAAATTACAAATGAATTGTGCCATTGGCATCAAAAGTGCATATTCAGCCAATTTTATTTCCTTCCACTTTTTCCATTGCAAAAAACTCATCTAAATCTAGTGCCAACTAAATTTTGAAAGAGATTAAAATCCAACTTTTAACCCTTAAAGGACCGCAACTATGTTTCCACCAAAACTGCTCCAAAACTGTCATTTCTAGGAGAGCTACCAAATTTCAGAAAAAAAAACATTTTTTGACACATGTAATTGTAAGATCTCTTAGTTCACTAGTTTGGGAAGATGTGGAAAAAAATTCAGAAATTTCCGCCATGTAGATTGCAAGATATTAGTGTTTGAAGTTACAAAAATCATTTTTTTTCCACTGCGAAAATCCGGGCAGCTGCACTTCAGAAGGTCATATTTGTATGCAAAAATGTCCAAAATGGTTGCAACTCTTTGGATTTATTCTCTAGTTCAAGTTGGATACATGCTTGAAAATTTTCATATCATTTGGAATTGTACAACATGTACAAAAAAATAGTAAGAAGAAAGAAGTAGAGAATGATTCAAAATACAAAAATGGTAACAATTTATTTATTGAATTGAAAAAAGCCAATCCCAATGGTTCAAATGTTGTAATAAACAATATACACCCAATTTTTTTATTTTTTTTCAAAAATATTGAAAATTGAGTAAAATAAAGGACTTCAAAGTTTATTTTAGAGAAGAGAATCCATAACTACCCGCAAACTAAAATCCTTCATAACTTTTGACTCATTAATCCAAATGGAATGATTCAAAGCTTTACATGTATATATAAATCTATAAAACCAATTTCAAATTTTTATTTCCAAAAAAAGTGATTTTTTCTAATCTGCCCAAACTGCCCGAGTTGAGAAACAAACAACGTTTTATGCAATAACTTTTCAACCATGTAGTCAAAAGTCACGAAAATTGTTGGGCTTTGAAGATACTCCTCGTCCACACCTTCTATTAAAGTTTGGTTCCAAAATATGTAAATCTGTAGCCACACGTACCTGCCCAAAATCGCTATGTTGCCAAAAAAGGCATGTTGGTCCTTTAGGGGTTAAAGGGTTTTTTTTATAAGAAAAGTAAGTAAGTAACTAGTCTAGGCTCTTTAGTAGGTACAAGGGGTTATGAAAAGGCCCATTTTGGCTTCATTCCAATTCCATATGCTCCCATGATGCCAGTCAACTTTGCAATAATTATTAAATTTGCCAAAATTTAAAAAATCATGTTGATTTGGGTACTTTTAGCTTTTGGATTGTCATGAAATTTGTTGGAGCATGATACTAGTATAAGAGAAGTTACTTTAAATTTTAGTGAAATTTTATTGCAATCAAAATAATTTCTTAAAAACTATCCATTATTGGTTTTTGTCATTGATTGTTTGAGAAGGATCTTCTAAGAATTCGAAAATTCTAAAACTTTTAATGGAAACTTTCATAAGATCCCATGAAAGTTGTATAGACTTATATTCTTACTCTATACATTGCATAAAGAAAAATAAAAGCCCTCTACCTTTTTTATTACCATTGTGTATGAAATCTTTCACATAAGAAAAATATTGGAA
Organism: Thuidium tamariscinum; assembly: GCA_947034885.2. Lineage (NCBI taxonomy): Eukaryota > Viridiplantae > Streptophyta > Bryopsida > Hypnales > Thuidiaceae > Thuidium > Thuidium tamariscinum. The sequence continues at coordinate 13,652,142 of OX344751.2, forward strand.
AACCAATTTTTCATAGAATTCCTACTGTACTTTGAACCCCATAATATTGTCTTTTGACCATAGATGCCCTCTACTAGTTCTACTTGAATTTGTTCCACCTACAAACTAATAATTGGAATTCCAACTAAATTTGGGAATTGATTTGAGAATTCAAACAAATCCTTAGAACTTGAATAAAGGTTCTCACTAGTTTCCCTTTAGACAAATTTTTTTAGGTTTTGTCCTATACATATTAGTTTAGGTAGTTTGGGCACTATTTCCTTAATATTTACAATTAATATAATTGAAGAATTTCTATCCTATTTACTTGTGGGATTGGAACTTATTATAGGCAAAATACTCTATTTTAGACCAAAATTTATAGAAATATGTAACATCCTTATTTTGATTTTATACTCTTTGTAGGGATTTTTCTTTAAATAACTAGATTGAAATGTGCAAAAAAAAAATTTTAATTTAAAATAATGAGTTACAAGTTACAAATTGAGAGTTCATACCTTCTTTTTGATCCCAATGACACTTAGGGTGTAACTTCAATGACAACATAGTGAATATACTTTTATTTTTTCTAGAATAATGATATCGCACTTGGTCTCTTTATTAAGCAGATGTTGTTACTTATTAGTAAGAAAATACATAAAATTCCTCTAATTTGCAATGATACTACTGTAATAAACAATGTCAATTTGACTTAAACAATAGTAACTCTAGAGGTGTTTTAGCTATCATTGAATGGACCCTAAAATAACTTTAAATCTTGATGAGTACTCCCTACCTCCCATTGTGGGCCCTTAACCCCTAACTATGTTTCCACCCAAATTGCTCCAAAACTATCATTACTAGGGCAGCTACCAAATTTTTTTTTTAAAACATTTTTTGACATTTATAACTGTAGGATATTTTAGTGCACTAGTTTGGAAAGATGTAGAAAAAATTTCAGAAATTTCCACCATGTAGATTGCAAGATATCAGTGTTTGAAGTTACAAAAATCATTTTTTTTTCACTGCGAAAATCCAGGCAGCTGCACTTCAGAAGGCCACATTTGTATGAAAAAATGTCCAAAATGGTTTCAACTCTTTGGATTCATTCTCCAATTCAAGTTGGATAAATTCTTGAAAATTTTCATTTGGAATTGTACAACATGTACAAAAAAAATAGTAAGTAGAAAGAAGTAGAGAATGATTCAAAATACAAATATGGTAACAATTTATTTATTGAATTGAAAAATGACAATCCCAATGGTTCAAATGTTGTTATAACCAACCTACACCCAATGTTTTGTTTTTTTTCAAAAATATTGAAAATTGAGTAAAATAAAAGACTTCAAAGTTTATTTTAGAGAAGAAAATCCATAACTACCCGCAAACTAAAATTCTTCATAACTTTTGACTCATTAATCCAAATGGAATGATTCAAAGCTTTCCATGTATATATAAATCTATAAAATCAATTTCAAATTTTTATTTCCAAAAAAAGTGATTTTTTCTGATCTGCCCAAAGTGCCCATGTTGAGAAACAAACAACATTTTATGCGATAACTTTTCAACCATGTAGTCAAAAGTCACGAAAATTGTTGTGCTTTGAAGATACTCCTTGTCCACACCTTTTATTAAAGTTTGGTTCCAAAATATGAAAATCTCTAGCCACACGTACCTGCCCAAAATCGCTATGTTGCCAAAAAAGGCATGTTGGTCCTTTAGGGGTTAAAGACTTAGACTATTGTTGGTTGCTTTTCTTGACTTGAATCCAAATTTAATCAACTCCCTTGTTCCTCATCAATGAAGGATCTCAATGTTGTTTTCCTCTAGAACAAATTTGGCATCAAATTGTTGTGAACTATCTATCACTAAACTAAACCTCAATTTACGGTTTTGCTCATAGTCTACGAAGTCATCACTATGGCCTCTTCTTGTAACTTAGAAAGACATGACAAATTCTTCTAAGTCTTACATATTTTTTCCAAACACCTAATCCTTGCATAGATCGCATGATTGAATCACGAGCAATTTGACCACCTAGTAGTTCTATGAAGTTTTTTTATCTTCACTAGTAGCCCTTCTTTCCTCTTATACCACAACAATGATATTTCTAATGTTTACACCAACTCATTCCTTTTAATTCCTAGGCATAATCCCCATTTAATTGTTTTTGGTTATTTTTTTAGTTGCACTTATTTTCTCAACTATAAACACTCTTAATCTACTAAAGTTGTTTCTAGTCTTATTGTCATGTAAAAGAAGTCTTAAATTCAAGACACACCACCTTCCTCTTGAAGGTAGTAGGGTCAAAACAAGGTAATAGGAGCCAAGTTTGACATGCTTATAGGTCCCTTTGGAGGTCCTTTTGAAATTTTCAAGGAATGTTTTGTTCAAAAACTTCATCAATTTCATCAAAATTGATTCTAAAAATTGTTCAAAGTTGTTAATATTGGAAAATTCTATTCAAAATATTATAACTTTCAATAGAAAAGTTCCTAAATCTTCCATTTTGAACTTCACCAAAGGACTAAAAATCACTAGTTACATGAGGTTTTTTATGCTTAATTAAAATAAAATGATGGCATAATAGACAATAAAATGCTTTAACATGAGACTATAACATCTATGATTCTTAAAGCATAATTTGTTAAGACAAATCTATTCAAATTTGAGCTTTAAAATCAATAGTTGTCCAGAAAAAGCAATGGCTATGTCAAATTGGCTCCTATTACCTCGTTTAGACCTAGTAGCAATTGCTTCAATAGAAACTCTTTGAGTATGAAAGGTACTTTTATTGCATTGCAATGCATCCATTATGTTGATTATATATATTTATACATTATTTCAATAGATTTTGGTTATAATAATATAAAAGAAAGATGAAATAAGTTGAAGTGACTTCAAGGTAACACCTTCTCACCAAAATGTATGGATACAAGGTAATTTCACTACTAGACAAAACAACATACCCTCTACAGTTGGGCTAGTAGAAAGTGTGTAGATCCTAAATACTTCCAAAGAATGAATTCCAACTAAATTTTTGATTTATTTTAGAATAAATAGATTTAGGTGAAAAGGAAATTGCATCCCTAAATCATCCAAATGTGTGTTCTAAAAATCTCCAAATCCTCTATCGCCATATTCTTAAATGTTAAAGCAACCCCCAAGACTAAAATCACAATAAAAATGCCTAATTTGAAGCTTAAGTGAGCTAAATTGCACCCTAAAAACTAATTGCAGCACAACTCACTCACACAAAACACCTACACCCAACCATGCATTGACCCATGCACCTCACCAAAAGCCCTAGATTCAATGCTAATACATTCACCTATACCTTTAAGGTAATTAAATTTTTACTCCTATGTGATCATTCCAAACAACCCAACTCCAACTTCAACCCAATTTGGCAATGCTTTTGTGCTTGCCCTAAAATTCAAAAAAATCAAACTCACCTTCATACATTCTTTGTGGATTACCAACTCATAAAATTGGATTCTAGAATGTAATTTTGGAATTTTTTTTGAAGCAACTAGGCCTCCATAAAATATCAATCAATCCAATCCATACTTTAAATTCCCTAATGAAAGCAATTAATACAATTTAAATGAAACTCAATCAAATCTTTACAAGACCAACATATATTATAGCTATCATTACATTTAAATTTGGTAGGAATCATGAGAACAATAAGAGACACAACATAATTCATTGCTAATAGGATAGTTGATCTCTTTGCACCAAATTAGCCACTTTATCTTTGTCCTTGCTTTGCAATCCAAATGTCTTACTTTGTTGGAAAACTAATTTGTCCATCTCCATCCTCCAAAAAACTTAGATCACTTTGCTTTGCCATTTTCTTGCAATAACTCTCCTAAGTTGCAGCTCTAAAAGTCTTGGGAAAAAAGGCCTTTTGCTATAAAAATGACCATTATAGCCTTTTCTGAGCTCTAAATGGGTCAAGCCTAGACTTGTAAAAAGATGAGATTTAAGGCACACTTTTCCACAAATTCTCAAGTCAATTTGTGCTACCATTTTCTTGTTGTTGCTCACCAAATTTGACAATCCAAGTGTCAATTCAAAAAACTTCCATCATTTTCAAGCAATTTTCCATCTAATTTGAAAATTTTGCATTTTACACCCATATTCCTCATGGAAACTAGTGAACCTACTTGGCAAATTGTCTTACATGGTTTCTTTCTACAATTTTTTACAATTTACAATTTAAATGCCCATAAAATGCTTACTATTTTCAAATTTCAAATCACATCATGTTCTCTAAACACACACCAAAAAACTTGAGAGATAGGGAGAGCATAAAGCCCTAATTTTGTATATATAAAATTTCCTAATGGACTAATTTTTCATAACTATTTTTATTTGTCTCTATTTTATTATTAATTTGCTACATAAGTGTAAAGTGTGCTAAATTAGTGCAAATCACTTTAAACTAATATAAATTATAAATGTAAATTATACTATTTTAAAATAAAAAATGCAAGCTTATTGTAACATCCTCTAACTTACAATAAAAACTCTATTTTAGTATCTCTAACTCTCTATCATTGTTTGAGTATTTTCATCACTACTCTAGTGTTTTAATAGTAATTTTAGCTAAACTAATTTCTTTCAAGTATTTTCTTATTTATTATATATATGATTTTTAATTTATTTTTAATTTCATTTCCTACTTCTAGTTTTTTTGTTCATAATTCATTTTTTATTTTTAATTCTTTTATTTCTTTGGTTTCATATTTAATTCTAATTTTATTTTCTTACTAAATAATGTTTAGTTTTTTTATTTTAGTGTGGGCTTAATTTTTCCATTTAATTTGTTCATTTTTATATATATTTTGGACAATTATACTAGTTTACAGTGTTTTTGAATCAAAATAGTATAAGAACTAGGTCAAATAGTCTTGTAAGTGGGAAAGGGACTACTAGATAGCTAAAAGAAAGGAAGTTAGGGTTATCACTTGAGGATGCAGTTAAACAAGTTGACAAGTGCACTTAACAAGAAGTTATTTATGCCAAAAAAGTTATAAAGACTAATTGACTTTCATTTTTCTTCTCTCTCTCTTATTTTCTTAAAGTTAGAGCATTTCCACCCATTCCCTTCAAATATGGCCCTAGGAATGGGTGGCCGGGGCCCTGGACCTTCCGGGACTGTCTCTGAGCGGGTAGACACCCCGGTCATTCCCGCTTAGAGGTCACTATAAAACCGAAGTCAATCGCACACTTATTGACAGTGCTTTAACTATGGCTCATTTGGTCAAACTTCTTGGAATTTGAAATAGGAGCCGGGCTTTGAGAGAAATGGGAGGAAGAAGCTGTGGGCTTCCGTTCGGTTGAGAGTTCTAGCTCTACAAAATGCAAAAAGTCGATTGTTTGTTGCAGGATGATTGACCCAAGAGGTGCATAATTTTTCAAAGCCAAGAAGATGGGTTGCAACAGGCAGTTGTTGTAGGTTTGTTTTGGACAATAGAGGGTGTTTTTGGGAGGGGAGCATTGAAGACAAATGAGATGGAATTCCGTTGCAAAGAGGTGTAGCCGGCTCTATTTGGAAGTGCTTTGTTGAGTTGTTTTACAAGTTCAAGCTCAATTTTTTTAAGTTGTTGAGGTATTGTGAGGTTGTAAGAGCTGCTTGAGTGATCATTTGCTTCCATTTTTTTATCTCCTTTAAAATAGTTATGTTGTTCAGTTCTTGCATTTCTTTGACTCACTTTTGACTTGTTGTAGTGTTCATTTTGTGATAAAGGCCATGGAAAATGCATCCTTGGAGGGCTAGATTGTTGGCTACTAGAGAGACTATGAGGGAGGATGACAAAGATGATGATTTTAATTTACAGTGGGTCCTAGAGATGCAAAGGAGAAATGGAAATGGTGTAGATATGACAGCACGTGCTGGAGGTTCACGGCCTGGTAGAGTTCCAAATATTGCTAGAGATAGAGAAGAGATGCATAGGAAGATGATGAGAGATTATTTTTCAGATACCCCTGTATATGGGTCTCATTTATTTTGCAGAAGGTATCATATGCGTCGTTCTTTGTTTTTACATATCATAGAGAGGGTTTGTGCTCATGACAATTACTTTGTGCAGAAAGTAGATGCGAGTGGTTTAATGGGTTTATCCCCACACCAGAAAATCACTGCAACACTTCGCATGTTGTGTTATAGATTTTGTGTAGATGCACCAAATGAATATTGTAGAACCAATGAGAGTACAACCATGGAGTTTTTGAAGCGTTTTTGTGTTGTAGTGAGGGAGGTGTTTCAAGGTTATCATTTGCGACAACCAACCCAACAAGACTTTCAAAAGCAACTTGAAATCAATGAGGCTTGTGGTTTTCTAGGCATGTTTGCTTCATTGGATTGCATGCACCTTGAATGGAAGAATTGTCTAGTTGTTTGGCAAGGGGACTTTGGAGATCGATCTGGCAAAAAGTCTATTATACTTGAGGTTGTTGCTAATGAGGACCTACACATTTGGCATGCTTTTTTTGACTTGCTTGAATCTAATAATGACCTAAATGTGTTGAACCGTTCTCCACTTGTTCATAATATATTGACAAGTACAGCTAGAGACATAACCTTCATGGTCAATGGGATAGAATACAACAGGTATTATTTACTAACTGATGGCATTTATCTTCCATGGTCATGTTTTGTGCAAACAATTCACATGGCCCTTGATGAAAAGCGAAACTACTTTTCAAAGCGACAAGAAGCAGTTTGCAAAGATGTGGAGCGGTGCTTTGGAGTATTGCAAGCTCGGTTTGCTATTATATGCAATCCTTGTCATCAGTGGAGTATGGATGTCATATGTGATATTATGTTTACTTGTTGCATCCTCCACAATATGATTGTAGAGGATGAAGAAGATGAACTTGAACTAGAGGACATAGTTAATGAGCTACTTGACAATAACTTATCTTTTGAGAAGGATTTGTCATTTGAGGATTTGATTAGTGGCATTGTAGAATTACAAGATGCAGATGATCACTTTGGATTGAGAGGTGGCTTGATTGAACACTTGTGGGCTTTCAAGGGAGCCAATATGGCATAATCTAAATTGTATGAGAAGCAGACTTGTTGTTTTTCATCATGATCAAGGTAGACTTCTATAATTTGTGCATGTATGAGTAAATTCATAGTATGTATAATACCCTCAACCATCAATTGTTCACTTTCAAAAATAGAATGTCATTAGATTCTTTAATCATCAACATGAACACATAACAAGTTGAGATTGAAAACAAACCTTCATTGATAGCTATGAAATATTAAAATCCATAATATTTCAACTTTTTCAATTCAATTATTTGAACCACACTTGATCAACTTTATTTCATTACTTGTACAATGGGGTTCTTATCAAAATGGCATTTTGAGATCCACAGTGAAAACAATTTCAGCTCTTCCAATTTTGATAGCCCTCTGAGAGCTCAAAAATTGATATTTTATTGTGAATTTTTTTTAAAACATCATTACGAAGTTGATAACATGAATGACAAATTTCAAGGCCAAAACATGTACACAAAAAAAGATATTCAAAATCTACCAACATGTGTAGCGGTGGAAAACATTTCACTATTTTCAACTTTAACACCCTCCCAAGGTTTCAGTTTTTGTTTTCTTTTGCCATGAAATTTTTAGCATAAAATAAACTCCATGTTCTTAATATGCGTACAAAATTTCAATTTAAAAAGATGAATTTGAAAAAAGATATTTGAAATATCCCAACATGTGTAGTTGTGAGAAATTTTTCACAATTGCCAACTTTGACCCCCTCCTAAGGGCTGAAAAATTGGTTTCTTACTATGAATTTTTTTTATAGGAGTCATCTCTATGTTGATAACATGTGTTCCAAATTTGAAGTTCAAAAGACTTAGCCAAAAAAAAATATCCAAAATCTACCAACATGTGTAGTTGTGAGGATGGTTTTTTGAGCCCTTACTTTGACACCCTCCCAAGGGCTAAAAATTTGTTTATTTATCATTAAAACAATTTCATGAAATCATCTCTATGTTGATAATATATGTTCCAAATTTCAAGTTCAAAAAACTTACCCAACAAAAGATATTCAAAATCTACCAACATGTGTAGACGTGAAGATGAGTTTTTACATCCATGTCAAACTTTGGCCTACAAAACTGACACTATAGTAAGGATTCAAAAACCCATCCTTACAACTACACATGTTGGTAGATTTTGGATATCTTTTTTTGGCTAAGTCTTTTGAACTTCAAATTTGGAACACATGTTATCAACTTATCAACATAGAGAGGACTTAAAAAAAATTCATAATAAGAAACCAAATTTTCAGCCCTTGGGAGGGGGTCAAAGTTGGCAATTGTGAAAAATTTCTCACAACTACACATGTTGGGATATTTCAAATATCTTTTTTCAAATTCATCTTTTTAAATTGAAATTCCGTACGCATATTAAGAATATGGAGTTTATTTCATGCTAAAAATTTCATGGCAAAAAAAAACAAAACTGAATTCTTCGGAAGGTGTTAAAGTTGAAAGTAGTGAAATGTTTTCCACCGCTATTCATGTTGGTAGATTTTGAATATCTTTTTGTGTGTACATGTTTTGGCCTTGAAATTTGTCATTCATGTTATCAACTTCCTAATGATGTTTTAAAAAAATTTACAATAAAATATCAATTTTTGAGCTCTCAGAGGGCTATCAAAGTTGGAAGAGCTGAAATTGTTTTCAATATGGATCCCAAAACGCCATTTTGATTAGAACCCCATTGTACTTGCATTGAAATTCAATAAGCATCACTTTTAACTTCTAAAGGACCAAAGCCTTTTTTCCACCAAAAAACATTCAAAATTTATATTTATTATGTAAAGAGTAAAAATATTTGAAAATTGTTATTTCTTGACATCTAACTATAGGCTCTCATACCATTGTTGTATAAAAGGGTGTGGAATAAATTTCAAATTTTTTCCAGTTGTAATTACAAGATATCTACATTTAAAGTGAAGATAACAAGTTTTTTGCATATTGTAAGACTAGATTATTTGCCTTTGAAATTCTTTATATTTTTTGCACTATAAACTTTGAAGTTTAAATTTTTATGGTGAAAAATTGAGTTCAAAGTCTAGTTTGGAAAAAAAAATTCAATTAATCTTCATTCTTAAGATAATTGTCAAGTAGAAATAGGTACAAGAAGCAAAACCTAAATTATCACTATCTTTTAGGTGGAATCAATATGAGATTTTTAGAGCAAACAAAGTTCACTTTACACATTAATCTTTTTTTAAATTGCAAAAATTGCGTTTAAAAATAAATGTTTGTAAAGAATTTTTTCAAGAGGATATTTAGATTTCTTGAAAAACAAGGTTGTTCATAACTTTTACATGATAGCTTATTGAAATTAAATAAATCAATGATTCCCATGTACACAAAAACATAATTGCCAAGGAAAAAAAATTTTGTTTTAAATCTTTCAAAAAAGATTAGGGCTTTGTCTCTTCTTTTTCAATTTTAGGCATAACTTTTGTTTCCATGCATCAATTGGAGAAATGATCATAGTACCATGAAGCTAATGAGTTTTAAATCTTCAAAAAAAAATTCAAATATGATGACAAAAATTGAGACTATAAGAACTTGTCAAAATTCCTATTTGTCCTCCAAAAAGAACAATGGTTCTTTAGGGGTTAAGGTATAATTGACATCAAGAACTTATAGCAAGAAATGGCCAAAACACACTACAAAGATGATCCTTGGATGAGGCATTTCTTCCTTTACAAGAGTGAAGAATACTATAAAGAAGGAATTTGTAATATAATTCACCAAAATGATTAGATTGCAGGATAAATGCATTCAATTTGGAGAAAACATATTTTTTGAAATTTTTGCAAATTATTTGATGAAACTTTGAAGGTTTTTAACTTCAAAATTTTGCATTGTACACTTTGAACTTAAATATCTTTATTATGAAGAATTGATTTGAAATAAAAAGAAAGATCAAATTCATTACAACAAAAAGTTGTACTTCATGATTTTGACATCATTAGTCCAAATGGAATGAATGAAAAGCTTACAATGTAGACAAAAATCCAATCTATAAAATACAAATGAATAAATAACTAAAACATTAGAAAGTGTAAATAAAAATATGTATTAATATGTGCAAGAAACATTTATATAGAATATGTTTAGAAATCTCCATTATATTCAGAAGTTACAGAAGACTAATAATCTTTAGTAAAGGTCAATGGTTGTCCTTCTATTTTCTAATTAATTAATCTAGTACATATTCCTTTTTTGTTCACTAGTGCTACACCTAATTTGAAATTAAAATGTAGACGTAGTCCTAAACTATTGAACTCCAAGGTTCCATGAACTAAATTTTTTGATCTAATAAAAAGTCCAAAACCATTTGATGTGGAGAACTTGTACCACATTTGATGTACATCAAAATCTCTTCCTTTTATATCACCATTACAAAACCACGTTATACTAGAGGCTTCTTTATCATTTGCATCTAAATGTGGTTTAATCTTTGAATTCTTCAAAATGTGCATAGGATGCACATTTGTTGGATTGTCTTCTTCACCAATTCCAATACATTTTAATTCTTCAAATTGGTCTGCAAAAAATTCAATAATGGAATCACCAAATTTGTACATATATTTCCATATGTTACTTGCGATGAGATCACCTTGGGCCTTCCATGAAAATTCCTTCAATTGTGATTGTGATGTCATGTAATATTGAACCACATTACCACATACATGAGGACCACCATGAGAACCGTATCCATGACTAATGGATACATAATAACCTCTCTTCTCATCTTTCCCACTTTGCCCTCTATAAGGACAATTTTCATAATATGTGTTCACTAATACCAATGTATTTTTATAAATTATTTTCTCTAATAATTGAGGAATGTAAAGTAAGGAAATGTATTCACTATTTAAGTCATTATGATGAAATTTTTTATTACTTATAATCAATCTTCCATCTAGAACTAATAGAGGTTCTTTTGTGGTATTAATAATGTTTTCTTGTAAAAAACTTTGCTCCCAAGTGTCTACATACTTAGAATGCATCCAAAAAGGATCTTCTAATTTATCTTGATTCCTTTCATTTTGTTTTTGTTTTTTCTTCTTTCTTCTATTATCAATAGCTTTACATTTTGTTGATATTGTTGTAAAACATATATGAATATCAATGTTTCTATTCATTCCAAAATTTTGCAATATTGCATCAGCAACATCAACATCTTCTATTTTACATTTTATAATAAATTGCTCACTCTCTTTTTCACTTCTAATAAACTCTAAAGATTTTTGAACAATTCCATCAAACTCTTCTAAATTCATGATGGCACCACACCACAAATACATAAGTTCATATCTCTCCAACATAATTTTTCCACTTCAAAGTTTCTAGGTACAATACATTTCTTACAAAAAATTGGAACATTTAAGAATTTTAGCAAACAAGATTCACATATTTTATGACAATGGGTTCAATAATAATTTTTATGTGGGTTTGGAGTTTGATGTTCTTTAGATTTGAGTCTAAATATATTTTTTAAATATGGAATTTGTAATGTGTAAGTGCCTCAAGTATAATTTGATAAAAGTGAAAAGAGAATGTTTGGTATCAAATTTGTTAAAGGATAAGTATTTGTGATGGAGGTGTGATTGATGTGAACCTTAAGCATGTTCTACAATACCTTGGAATTTATATATTTATATATAATCAAGAATATTGAACTCATAGGAAAATATGATCTTGAATGCAAAAGAGAATGTTTCTTTACACTTGATTGCAATAGACAAATTGGCACTTTTACTTGCATTGAATTTAGAAAAGAGAAAATACATATTTAAGAAAGAATATGTGTTGAAAAAACTTATATTCTAAGTCTTTGTCCAACATGGTTAATTTAAATTTTGGCCACTAAGAGCCAAGCCAATGTTGACACTTCCATCTTCTTTTGTATTATCTACAATAGGCATTCTATGTGTTTCAAATTCACTATCACTATTACTATAGTTGTGATTTCCTAAGACACGCCATGAAGTTGGCATTTGTGGATCCACATGATTCATATCGTTCCAAGTGCTGTGACTTTCTGTAGCAACAACGGATTCCACTCTTCTAGGAATAGCACCTAGTCCTCTCTTGACATATGTCCTTGCATCCAATCTATCTCCAAAAGAAAGAAAGATTGGTGATTGATTCCGAAACCTACTTTGTTCACCATTGTTTCTAGTCTCTAAATTCTCTTTCCAACCACCAATAGCATTCACATTCAAGTCATTTCCATATCCCCCTCCAAAAGAGAATTTCTCTCACCCTCAAAATTCCATCTCCAACCTTCATGAGTGCTTACAGAAAAAACACCTAGATTTCTCCCATCTCAATGCGCAATATTTCCACCCCGACCTCCACTGCTCTGAGCCTCCATATTCCAATTTTGTTGCTCGGCACCTACTTGTGACTGTCTACTATTGTTCCTTCCATTCCATCCACTACTATTTCCAAGCTCTATATTCCTATCAAAATTCCTTTCATCTAGCCCACCAACACTCCCACATCCCAAATCAATACTCCCGACAAACAAATCCTCTCCTTGGAATTCCTCTTGACTTGCATATAGCACCGGCCTCCCCATGCCTCGTCTTTCTGCAAAAAGACTAACACTGTCTTTACCGAGCTCTATGTTGCCGGCAAAGTATCCATGTTGTGATCCTTCTCTTTGATTTGCAATCAATTGGGTCGGTATTGCATTGTAGTCTTCATTGAAATCATCTCCTTGGCCATCTTGGAAGTCTTGGTAGTCAGCTTCTTCATTACCTGTCATGGTGGCGGGCAATTGCATGAAACACTTGTACTATTTTCCGTCACACGTCTCATGCTGATTTGTTTTTTGACCATAACTTTTGCATTTTTGCTCCAAATGACTCAAGATTTCTAAAGAAGGTACTCATAACTATCATACATCTTATATGAATTTTTGATAATTTTCAAAAATAGTTTGATATAAAAATAGTACTAGTGATTGAATGTCACATATGACAATTCAGAGGTTTTTAGTACTATGGATTACCTTTTTTTAAAGATTTTGAGATGAAATTTGGATGAGATGGTCTTCTAATAGACTTCTAGCTTTCCACAGAAGGATTTTCAAAAATAGTTAATTTTATGTCATGTAGAGGTCTACAAAGAGAGCTTCATTCTGCTTGTATTTTGAAACATATAAAATATTATTTTGGTAGGTTCTTTGGTGAATGACCATCTCCATAAAGTTGTTGCAAATGGCCACTTTTTATTTTTTGTATTTACAGGAAATATTTCACTATTGTCAACTTTCATAAAGAATATGGCTCAAGCAAAGCCATGACCAAGGCCATGACCTTGAAAAAAGAAAAATTGAGGTACAATTCAAATTTCTTTCTAAAGACATGGAATACCAAAGAAAAGGAGATCTTAGTATGTATGAGCTCTAGGAAAACACAAAAAAATGAAAGGATAGCTATCATCAAGCAAGGAGAGATGGTAACATGTCTTACAACACTTTACGATATAGTAACAAAAGGTTTCAAAATGTCTCTTCTCAATAAATAAAAACTACGTCATAATAAGGTGATCCTCATGAAATGCAACCATTTCTTGGTCCTAGAAGCACTATTAATTGAATTGTTGATCTTGACTACCTCACTTGATTGCTCCAATGTTTGTTGTTATAACAAAGGTGCACTCGTGATGATTGTTGAACTACATATGAATTGCCCTTGCATTGTTTTATTGCAGCAATAGACTACTCACCATGACAACTATTAGGAAAAATTAAAGGTATATGTTTAAGGTTAGGTAGTATAGTAGGAAATAAGTGTCCAGAGTTACTTTGATAATCAGCTTCAAGCTACAACTACTTGAAAAAAATCAACAAGCTTGAACTTGTACTAAGAAGGACAATTTCAAAGGAGGGGTATCTAGAACTTTTTAGCAAACTACGTGTGACATAATATAGGGAGGTATAAATTCACAATGTCTAAAATTTAGAAAGTTTTTTGAGGTAATATATGGTATATTAAATCATGTACATTCCATTATAATTGAGATATATGCATGAATAATACCTCATGTTCAAAAGAATTTGTTCTAAAGTAATGGCCAAGATATGGATCCTAAGAATTTGTTGTTATTAGGTCTCCCAAGGAGATCACTCCTTGCAATTTTAAGTATACACATGCGTGAACAAGATATTTAACATGGGGCTATTTACCTTCATTATAGTAATTAAGATGATTGTATTTTTACATATAAAGATACCAAGGGCATATTTTTAATATCCTATGATTTTTTAATAAATTCATTCATATTTTTTTTATAATTGGGCTATTTTATATACAAAACTTACATGTCTAATTTTTTTCATAACTATATACAATAGATACTATAAAACTAATGTCATACATATACACTTTTTTTTTAATATATATGCACTACTTGTATTGTAGTACAATTCAAATGAAAAATAAAAGTGTGAAATGCAACATTAATTTTAAATATTTCTAAATTCTATACCACATATTCTAAGCAATGTGATATGGTGAATAACAAACAACATCAGAAAGACATTTAACATAATTATGAAGCTAAAACTAAGAAAAACACGAATACAAGCAATATAGTATCAACAACATCAGAAATTAACACTCTAAAAACAGTGTAAATTAACACCTAAATATGACCTCTATTGTAACAAAGAGACCATATATTTTATCTATACATATGCATTTGCAATGGTTTGAGTTTAGAATCAATGGTGCGAGACAACAAGGCCAATATTGTCAGCAATCCTAGCTGCATGGAAGTGATGGTACCCAAATCCTACAATAATTTCTTAACAAATACTTCATGTGAACACAAATCCCCATAGTATAACCTCATTGTAAATTTATAGTTCAACTCTTTTATCTTAAAACAATAGATTCTTACACGTTGTCACATAGTTGGCATACTTAAGAAAAGATTTGTATGTATAGGCTACAATTATTTGTTAGATTGTGTAGGTTTTATAATTCACTTTAAAAAATTGTCTACATTTATACTCATTGTATTACAAATTTTTTTAATGGACCCTATTTGTAAAGGCTAATTTATTAATAAAAATTCCTACTAAATAATGTTTTTACATAGCCTAATTTATATATAATAAGATATGTGTAGATAATGTTGGAACCTATTTGGATTTATCCAACTAATAGTTATGTTCGTTCCTAGGGAGGTTATTAAATAGGATTGTTTCTAAATACACCTAATTGGCCTAAACAAACACCAAGCATAGACTATTGTTCCCATAATTTCTTTGATTACTTAATTAAATAAGCTAATTTTAATCAATTTTTTTTATTTCTCAATTTTTATTTATTTATTTTTAATTATGCTTATCTTCCAAAATTGGATGGCATTTCCTCTTCAATCTGGTCCCAATCTTTCTCCGACTTGGCCTGCTGCCTCCAGCCTATTTGAACTTCCCAGTTGGCCGCCTTCACAGGGAACCGCTGCTTTCTTTTATTCCACCAATTTGGCTCTGCAACAACTACCTGCCTTCACTCTCCCGAATTGGATTACAGCAAGGTAACTAATTTTCTCTTAAAATTTACTTGGTACATTCTTAATCACTGCCCTTCATTACCAACTTGGGCAATCTCACCAACCAAATTGGTTTTGTCTCCTCCTCTACTGATATGGACATCTCCACCTACCAAATTGGAATTTTGCTCACAGCTCCACAACTTGGTCTCTCAGAATTTTGACATATCATAATTCACATTTTTTTCTACCAACTTGGAAATTTCCTTACTCAGCATTACTTCTTTCTCTCATAACCTCAATCAGTGATTAATTATTACTTTATTTAAACCGATTGCATACTCATAAAACACCAAATTGGACTGAAAATAATCCAAGCAGCATTCAATCAAATCGGACTTCAAGCACCTACTCCACCAATCTCCATATTCAATCATACAACTCCATGAACTACAACGACACACAACACCAACTGGATATGAATTCTCCTCATATTAATCCGAGTTGGTGACAAATCACCATTACACATATTTTTATTTTTTTTCTAACATGTTGCTGCCTCAGCAATTTCTCTCCAATTTGGACTTGTGATTAAACAATCCTATAGTCCCACATACGCTACATCTTTCCACTCAATAACATTCTCCAAGTTGGAATCATTCTCTACCACTTGGAATTACTTCTGCACTTTAACTTTTGCGTTCACCACAGCTCGCTCACACACTGATCCACTCAACTTCTAACTCCCATTTGGAATTAATCATACTCACATGCTTCACTATAAACTTCATCAATATAAAACCTCCTATTAGGCTTAAAGCTATTTCTCAGCTCGTAGAAACTCTGCAGCACCTCTGCACATTCCAATTAGATATTCTTCTCTCCACGAGAAACACCGGGATTTGCCTCCACCTGCAATCTCCGAATAGGACTCACCCTAACACAATCCAACCTTGGATCACAGACATTTAAAAAAAAACTTCCACTTGACACAGCCATTCACTGGCAAAATCTTCTCCGATTAGGACTCAAGCATGCATCCATACAACCATCAAACATCACACAATCACACTCCAAGCACCAACTTGGAAACACAAACATAAAAACACAGCCTTCACCAGCTGGGACTCGCACTCGACTCTCTCGTAGTGGGTGAAAACCAAATTGGAATGACACCCTGTATATCACCAACAAACGGTTCCCGAACCAACTTGGCAGCACAACCACCCACATTCACTAACCGACTTGGACAGCACACACTACACACCAATACCATTCCAAATTGAAATTCCCACAATCCAACTAGGACTTCCACCAACTTCCTTCCATCCGCATTCCCATTAGAATCAGTCACCCTAACTTGGACTTTAAAACAAAATTCCAATTTGGACTCTCACTCCTTTCATCCACAGATTCGACCCAACCAGAAACAACAAACCGACTGGTCACCTCAAAATCCTATTTGGAAAATGTAATCATGTCATTCAAACATGCATCCCAAAACACCAAATTGTTAAACAAATACCGCAAAAACATACAAAACACACTCATATGACTCAAAAAGATACATTCAAAAATGCAAAAATGAAAACCAAATAGGTCATCTACATAGCCCCACTCCCATCTGTTTGCGTCCCCGCAAACTACCCTACTTGGTGATCCGCGTAGCCAATCTTGTAACTGGAACGAGGAATGCTGGTATGTGAGCAGGGAGCAGCAAGCGGGGAGCAGGGAGCAGGAAAAAGTGAGCATGGAGCAGGGATTTTAGGAAAAAAGACCTACCTAATCCTATTACCGTGGAAAAGGGTACCTAAAACCGTGTAATTAGTTTGTTCCAAAAATATTAAATTTGAATTTTTTTCAATCCAATTCTAATCTAAAGCCATGGAATTTTGGAAGCTTAGATCTATAGCTATATGATATAAGCATTATGATCATGTAATTTCAAACATTTAAAGTTCTCTACAAGAGCAAAGAATAGAGATAAGAGAACCAAAAATGATTTATTAAAGTTTAATTTATGAAATTTAAGAGACCCTATTACCGTATAATTTTCATAAAAATTTAATTTGTATTAAAACGGGCATGTAAAGCCGTGGATTGTTAAGGAAATTTGGATACCTAATAAAATGATGGTTTCTAGTTTTAATAAAAATAGAAGGAAATCTATGACCATGGATTTTTGTCATTTAAGACATTAGATGTTTTTTGGGGCATTTAGAAGGCTAACATTGTTGAGAGATTATCATGCTAGATTTTACTATATTTTTAATTAATTATTAATTAAAAAAAATCAGTTTTTTGTTTCATAACTTTCTGATTTTTTTTTTTTTTTTTTCCTTCAAAAAATTCAGACCAGCAGTCGCTGGTTCATTGCACAGTGAACAGTTTTAGGGAAGAACCCTGAAATAGTTTCCTACGGAGCAAAAAAACATCTTATACTTATAATGGAAAGACCAAGTAGCTTAAAGAAATTGAATGAAAAACTATAATACTACAATACCACTCAAAAAAAGACATATATAGTTATGGCATAATATTGCAACCATTAAAGTTATAAGCAATTGTGAATCATTTAGAAACAAATCTTTTGTTGTTTAAATTCACACAATGAGAAATTGAATACTCACCAAGATAAGAAGATACAATAAGTTTAAATATGTGGGTCACTTGGATATAGCATTCAACATTTAGAACACACAATCAAATGCCTGTATAATATATATATGATAAAGCAAATGCCATAAAACTGGAGGGCAATTTAGAGCCACAATAGTGAAATACACTAAAAAATGAAAACCACTCAAAGACCACCACTAGAGCTACAGTCACTAGAGGTTGAACCTTCAATCTCAAATTCCTCTCTTTGATCTGCCTCTATATCCAAGAACTCTTTTACCTTTGGATCATATCGAAGCTTTTGTCGATTCACTATTGGAGATGGAGCATCAACATATGCTTGAGCAATCCTCTCTGCATAAACCGGGAGAATGAAATTGAAAGGCGGACTCTGCTCATTTGCATCTTGTACTTGCTCTACTACGGTGTCTCTGCAAGACAAGAAAAAAAGGTTAGTAAAATACAATGTAATTCAAATATTCTTATAAAATGAAAAATGGTGACTTAACAAATGAATCACAACTTACGCACAAGAGATGAATCGATTCCTCTTTGGCTTCTTTGTAGGTGGCTGATCAAGCGGTGGGGTAGTGGCTCTATCCTTGGTTGTAGAAATAGAGGCTGCAACAGGGGCAAATGGGGCAATCATAGCCTTGAAAATGAGAGGATCATCTTCTAATGCTAAGATGTGCCGTCCAGTCTCCAAACAAGCCTTGATGGATGAACCTGTTGGAAAACAAAAAATATATGAATAAATTATGAAAAATCAGCTCCAAAGAATGATGAATAGAACTTAAAATTGTAGAAGAAAAAAAATACCTGTTGCAGCTTTGCAATCAAGGACAATATCTCCAGGCTTGCAAAATTGTAGGATGAGATCTTGCATAAAGGGTAAGTTCTTCTCACGTGGACCTCTCCATGGAATTTTCTCATTCATAGAAAGGCTTTTAATATCCGTAAGATTGAAGAGAGCATCATTTTTCTCTAAAGGCTCACCATCATAAGAAGAATCACGGTTTTCTTGGAATGAAAACCATGAAGGAATCTCCCGCCGAATAAACAATTGAACCCAAAATCGAACAGACTGCAAACATTGAAAAGTTGAATATTAGAAAGAACTGTATCTCAGAAATTACAATATCAAGAGAGCTACAGAAATTTCAAAAATCACAATGTCAAGGGAACTGCAAAAATTTCAGAAATCACAATGTCAAATAAATCATTAAAACAAAGGACTTTGTAAGTCTATTTTAGGATAGACTTTCTATAACTTTCTACAAACTACTCACAAACTAAAACTTACAATGTCAAAGAAAATTTCAGAAACTACAATGTCAAGGAAATCGCAGATATTACAATGTTAAGAAAATTACAAAAATTTCACAAATCACAATGTCAAATAAATCATCAAAACAAAGGACTTCAAAGTCTATTTTAGGATAGACTTTCTACAACTTCCTACAAACTACTCACAAACTAAAACTTACAATGTCAAAGAAAATTTCAGAAACTACAATGTCAAGGAAATCGCAGATATTACAATGTTAAGAAAATTACAAAAATTTCACAAATCACAATGTCAAATAAATCACCAAAACGAAGGACTTCAAAGTTTATTTTTGGATAGACTTTCTACAACTTCCTACAAACTACTCACAAACAAAAACTTACAATGTCAAAGAAAATTTCAGAAACTACAATGTCAAGGAAATCACAGATATTACAATGTTAAGAAAATTACAAAAATTTCACAAATCACAATGTCAAATAAATCACCAAAACGAAGGACTTCAAAGTTTATTTTTGGATAGACTTTCTACAACTTCCTACAAACTACTCACAAACTAAAATGTACAATGTTAAAGGAAATTTTAGAAATCACAATGTCAAAGAAATAATAGAAATTACAATGTCAAGGAAATTACAAAAATTTCAGAAATCACAATGTCAAATAAATCACCAAAACGAAGGACTTCAAAGTTTATTTTAGGATAGACTTTCTACAACTTCCTACAAACTACTCACAAACTAAAATGTACAATGTTAAAGGAAATTTTAGAAATCACAATGTCAAAGAAATAATAGAAATTACAATGTCAAGGAAATTACAAAAATTTCAGAAATCACAATGTCAAAGAAATCACAAAAATGAAGGACTTCAAAGTTAAGGGTAGAGTAGACTTTCTATAAATTCTTACAAACTAAAATGTACAATGTTAAAGGAAATTTTAGAAATCACAATGTCAAAGAAATAATAGAAATTACAATGTCAAGGGAATTACAAAAATTTCAGAAATCACATGAATTTCAATGTCAAGGGAATTACAGAAAATTTCAGAAATCACAATGTCAAAGAAGTCACATAAACTTTTTCATTTACCGTTAATGATGGATCCCGTGCAGATGCAAGATGTAGCTCATTGATTCCCCACCAATCTTTGGCCAACTTCATGTCATACTGGTCGGCCAACTCATCAACTTCTTTTAGCAATCTTCGGACATCATAATGTATGAGTAGGAGGGCACCATCATCATGCAAATACATATCAGCCATCTCAAAGAGAGTCTCAACATAATTTTCTTTGCACGCGTTCCACTCTGGAATTGAAGTTGAAAGACCTGGAACAGGTAGATTCTCTGGAATGTCTGCAATGATCAAATCAAGTCTTGTATGCTTGTATTCTTTGCAAAAGTTGGATGTGACAGTACGATTGCGAGTAGCACTAATCTGCACATTTCATACATGTAAAGTTAGAATTAAAACCTTCAAAGCAATGCCATAAAAGATGAAATGTTGAAATTAAGTTGAGAATACAATACCTTAGCTATAGTGTCATGCAACCTTATCCATCGAGGATCAGGGCCAGTGGACTCTTGTAAACTATTCAAGAGAGTGATGAGATAAGTGCACTCTACAAAGACATGAAGAGAGTCTTTAGGCTCTATCATTGAAGAGCTGGCTGAAGGGAACATGAATCGTTTCTTCTTTCGAATTCGATTACCAGTGGCATGAACAACATTCGATAAAGAAGAATCTGGAGCAGCAGGTGCAAGGCCATCATCATGGCCTTGGTCTAACATGGGGGTAGTCTCATGACTCTGTGAAGGCGCGGCTACAAGCTCATTTGCTTGAGATTTCTGTCTTTCGGCTTCTTCTTTCTCTGCCTTCTCTTTCTCCGCCTTCTCTTTGGCCACCCTCTCCATCTCTTCCTTCTCCTTCTTTGTGAGCCGCTTTTTCTTTGGTGCCTTCTCTTGTGGTTGATTGACTTCTTCTGCATCGTCAGGGTCAAGAATAGCAAGTTGTCCACCATCAAAAGCTGTCTTCTCTGCAACCTCTGAGCCAAGGGTGTAATTCCGATGACAATCAAGGTACCACCCTCCCGCTTCCAAATGTGTAGCTTTGAACTTCTTCAATTGCTCAAATATAAACATACAAAGATCAGAGTCTTTTTGCAACCAAGAAAGGAAAAAGGGTGGTACAGCTTCTGCTGAAATTGCATTTTTGGGAAGTAGAACCCGCATGAAGTACCTGAAGTCAAGGAGACAAATGTCATGATTGGCAAGTAATTCATGAATGAAAACAATAAGAACAAACAAAGCATTTTCATCAACTTTTAGAAGTAAAGGTAACAAATAGGAACCAAAAATAAGAAACAATAGAAACTACATAATAAAATATTAAAGCAAGTAGATAAGTGCAATAGCATGATAGTACCTGTATACAATACGTCTCACTGCACTCTCAGCTCCAGGGAACTCTTTAAATACAGACTTTTTTGTATAGAGTTTCTGATCTTTGTTTCCAAAGAACGAGATAAATGCTTTGTCCCAAAGCAAAATGCGCCAACTCTCCATATAATCAGAGGGCTTTCGAACACCTTGTATGGTCCAGTCTACGACAATGTTTTCATCTTTGCAAATGTTTGTAATCATCTTAACAACCGCCTCCTCCATCTATTAAAATGAAATGAAGAATGTTAAAAATACAATAAAATGAAATCATAATAAGTGCAAGAAAGAAATGATTTGCGGTCACAATACAATACCTCAACCCAAAAAGATGCTTTATTGATCCAAGAATCCCAAAAGAGGTCTTTATCCTTGGACCCTGGAAAGCGATAAGATTGTCGAACCGTCAAGGATGCATTCCACCACCTTAACCACCGTGCCTTGTGTTTTGCTTCAATGTTAGCGGTGGCAATTTTTTGAAGCTTTTCAATCGTCATTTCAGGATTTGGATATTCACTGAAGTGTCTATCAATCTGAGCACATAAAAACATTTATATTAGATTGAAATGATGCAATGTATAGATAAATTCAGAGATTACAAGTTTAAACGGAATACAAATGAACTCATACTTCTTTGAGAAAATCATTTCCGTTCTTTGGATTTGCCACCGCTAGGTATTTGTCAAAGTCTTTGGCATGAACAGCCTTGGCAAACTTGTCTGAGGCATTTTTCATTGCTTCCCAAATGCCTGGAGCAGTCCTCTCTTGGAGTGGTGTCCGCATCGTGTACTCTCGAGCTGCTTCATCGGCGGCCAATGCAATCTCCCGCTACAATTGAAAATTACAAAAATTACTATGTCAAAGGAAATTTCAGGAATTACAATGTGAAAGAAATCATAGAATTGACAATGTTCATAGAATAACAAAAATTTCAGAAATTACAATGTCAAAGACACTACAGAAATTACAATGTCACAAGAATTACAAAAGATTTCAGAAATCACAATGTCAAAGAAATCATATAAATAGAGGACTTCAAAATTTATTATAGAATAGACTTTCTATAAACTAAAACTTACAATGCCAAAGGAACTACAAAAATTTCAAAAATCACATTGTCTAGAGAACTACAAAAATTTCAGAAATCACACTATCAAGGGAACTACAACAATTTCAGAAATCACATTGTCAAGAAAACTACAAAAATCTTAGAAATCACATTGTCAAGGGAACTACAAAAATTTCAGAAATCACACTATCAAAGGAACTACAGAAATTTCAGAAATCACACTATCAAGGGAACTACAAAAATTTCAGAAATCACATTGTCAAGGGAACTACAAAAATTTCAAAAATCACACTATCAATGAAACTACAAAAATTTCAGAAACCACACTATCAAGGGAACTACAAAAATTTCAGAAATCACACTATCAAAGGAACTACAGAAATTTCAGAAATCACACTATCAAAGGAACTACAGAAATCTTAGGAATCACACTATCAAAGAAACTACAAAAATTTCAGAAATCACACTATCAAAGGAACTACAGAAATCTTAGGAATCACACTATCAAACGAACTACAGAAATCTTAGGAATCACACTATCAAAGAAACTACAAAAATTTCAGAAATCACACTATCAAGGGAACTACAAAAATTTCAGAAATCACACTATCAAGGGAACTACAAAAAATTCAGAAATCACACTATCAAGGGAACTACAGAAATTTCAGAAACCACAAACTGAAACTTATAATGTCAAAAGAAATTTCAGAAATTACAATGTCAAAAAAATCACAGAAATTACAATGCTAAAGGATTGTCAAAGATATTACAATATCAAAAGAATGTCAAAGAAATTACAGAAATGACATATAAATGTTGCAAGAAAAACAAATTGGAAATGTGATTGCACCTTATACAAAAAGGAGATGAAGACATTGACTGTCAAAGAAAACCAACTCGGTCTCATTGCCTTCACCTTCTCACAGTATTGGTACTCTTCAAGAGATATAAGGTCCTTGAAATCAGCAAGAGGTAAAACTCCAAAATTTCGAATTCGCCGTAATCGAGCTGGAATTGTACTCTTCACATGATCATGCTCAGTAGACCTACACATTATACAATGCATTTGCATGAGAATGAAATCAAATTTCATGGCAATGAATTCATATTTAGATTCTTCACAAATAAATTTAAATAGAATAAGAAACATACCAGTTAATATCACTCATTGCATTTAGCAAGTTTGCCACTTGACCTCTTGGATCCAATATAATGCAATGAACTCGCCAATGCCAATCAAGTTCTGTAGGATGATAGTTGGTGATGTGTCGCATCCATGCCGAGACACGATGATTTCCATCCCACACATAAAACATCTTGCCTCTCAATTGGGCAAGGTCATCATCAGCCATCAACTCTTTCTCAAACTCTTCATTCACATGTTGCCAATGAGGACTCCACCTTGCAATTTCTTCTTCAGTCACGTCCATAGTTTTTTCGAAATTGTTATATGGTGATATGTATAGAACCCGATCACCATCTCGATAGCCAGTTATAAACTCACTCTCCAATCTCTGAACATCCATTTCACCAACCGGTCGAACCTCGTCCATAACAATCATTCGACAAAGAGGTATCTCAAGGCGTGATCTAAAAACTGGTTGGATACGTAATGTGTTGATGAGTCCTGTAGTGTCCACTTTAAGCTGTTTGCGGTGGAGTTGCTCACTCTCCAATACACTTGTTACATCAGCTGGACATTCACATCTTGGTTCATCATCTTCAAGATCAATAGATGCAACCTTCAAAAAAATGATAGATAAAATGGCATTAGAGAAGAGAGTGATTTACATTTAAAACTTGTTGTTTTGAATAATTATACATACACAAAGTAATGGAAAGGACATGAAGTTGAGAACATGTAGAAATTTCATTTACCTCAACAATTGGAGGTGCAACTCTTCCCGTTTCTCCTGTAACAACTCTCTCACCATCATTGTTGTTCTCACCTTCTTCCTCCTCGACATATGTGATTTCAGTTTCTTCTTCTTCATTCATCTGATTAGTTGAAATCATTGAAGAAAACTTGACATAAGTCCTCCATTATTTATAAATGAAGATGAAAGGAAAATGAACTCATTCTTGATTCTTGTTTACAGCATCGTAGTATACAAATAAGACAACACAAATACAACAACATTGACAACTGAATTCCTAAATAATCTCAAAGCTCTAAAAAATTTCCACAATGCATATCCAATTTCGTTTGAATTGAAGTAAACGGCTAAAATCAGCTAAAAACTCATTCTATTAGAAAACTAGAGAAGCTACAAAGAAATCATGAAATGGCATCTCTTCTCAAAATTCAGCCTAAAGTAGTACAAGTTATAGACAGCCTCGTCAACGAGGACTATATGAGTTGAGTATAGTTCAAACCAAAACATTGGCATTGATCCAAAGAATGTGCAAATATTGTCCTTCAAAATAATTTTGTTAAGAACAGCCCAACAATCTTAGCATTTTTCAATTAGATTCGAAGTTGTTTTGAGTGTCCTCGTCAACGAGGACTCCTCGAAATAGTCGTGTGTAATTCAATCTAACGATCTAAACAAAAAATGTATAATTTTAGGTTTTTTTGTCAACGAAGATTTCCCGAAAGGGCTGTAAACAAACCAATGTTGATTAGGGTAGCCGCCGTTTTGGGTATCCTCGTCAACGAGGACTCCTCAAAACTGCACGTCCCGCAATTGCTGCCCCCCCGAAAATGCACAAAACTTCGAACTAGAAATGACAGAGAAAAAATTAGAGGAGAAAACAAACCTCAATGTCTGGCTGAGTGTCTTCTTGCGGTCCACGCGAAGCCATCGCTGACCGCTCTGCAAATTCTCCCTCTTCCATCTGCAGCAACAATCGCCACAAATCGTAAGCAAAGAAGATGCCTCGTCAACGAGCGATCTTCCTCTGCGCCAAACCCTCAGCAACTTCGACGCACGGTTGGACTGGTTTGCAATGTTGGCCTCGGGGAAGGGGGAAAAAAAAAAAAAAAAAAAGAGTACAAAATTGGTAGATTTAGGTCAGCGCTTTATTTTGAATAGCAAATGTAATTTTGAGTAATTTGGTTTGAAATTTTTTTCATATGTAGATTATAACCTTACAGTTCACTCCAAATTTTTTCAGAATTTTTAGACTCACTACTGATTTTACAAAAATCGTCAAAGGTTCACAAAAAAGTCCGCGGGCAAGATTTGCCTAAAAATCTTCCGATTCTGAAGATTTCAGACCAGGTTCCAATCTGCTGAAATCGTTTTTATGCCATAAAACATTCAATAACCATCCAATTTTTATGTGCCATATACCGTTGGAATCGTCTTCTTAAAATATACGAGAAGGTCTTCCCTGTCAAATGCAGCTCTACCAAAAAAAAATTCATACTAATTCAACAAACAACCTAATCATTTTGGTATCTATTCTTCTATACTTTCAAGCATCTTCTGACTTTGTTATGTAATGAACTAGTAAATAAGTACTTAATAAGTGTTCTTCTAAACAAATTCTCACTACATCTTATTTAAAACATCAACTTCAAATGATCAAATAATATGATATACTTACCAAATCTTCTCTACTTTAGGCAGGTTCTTCGCTATCTTCGTCACTCTCGTCCTCGCTCTCGTCCTTACTCTGATCGTCTTCTTCGCCATGTATGTTGTCCTCATCTCTTTCAACCATAGATACTGGTTCTTCAATAATCTTATCAAGACATGAAATACCGTCACCAACTAAGTCGGCCACTTCTTGGTCACCAAAATCAAGTGCTTTAGACGTCTCACCATAGCTATGCTTTCCTCTACTTAAAATTTTGGCCCCTCTCATCTTAGCTCTTGATCTGGCCTTCGGAGTTGTGTAATATAGTTTGCGTCTTTTTCTCTTCTTTTTTATCAACCTACTTGCAACCTGAGACTTAAGGATCTTGATTTCTTCAAGCATCTGATCTACCACACATACATTCCGAAACAAGCATCACAATAATACCGTCTCTATCACCTCCAAATTATCTATCATTCAACCCTACTAGCTGTAGACATAGTTCTAACAAACATTGAGTTTAATTTAAATAATGTTTTTAGCTATTCAAAGCCTTCAAAAATTGACAAAGGTGCATTATTCTCATCTCTCACAAATCTACAATCTTCTTTCACAACAAGAGTAAAAATCACCTACTGGATGCATAGCTACTGTAACACAAACTCAAAACGCTTTCAAGACCAAAGAAGTATTACAATGATGTCCTACAACTTTAATAAAGATGGTAAGCAAGATGTACTAACAAGAAAAACTTAAATTCTCTGGCAACGGTAAATGACAATTGTACAAGTCTGAAGTTTATTCAAATTTTGAAATCTGACGGATCTGTTATTCTAAATGTTATTTCTTGTATAAATACTCTATCAATCTTCTACTATAACGTAAACCTGCAGGTGGATTTGGCGCTCCCACTACTTAAATGTTTGTATTTCCTTTGATTCTTTGTTCCTGTTTCATACAAATGACGGCTACTTCTAATGTGGGCCACTTCAAACTAAAATCTTCACATATACTATATTTCATTTATTTTTTAATTCATAATTCATATTTATTATTAAATTAATTAATGTTAGACATGTTTATTTTCAAAATCGGATCATCACTAATCTAACTATGTTGACCACTTTAAACCAACATCTTAACATATACTATATTTCATTTATTTTTTAATTCATAATTCATAATCATTATTAAATTAATTAACATGAGACATGTTTATTTTCATAATTAGATTTTTATTAATCTAATTAATTTATTCAAGTTTATACTATTATTAATAAATTTGGTACTATGCTTTATTGTCTACTATATCAGTATGTCAGTATGTCACCATTAGGTGTTTTTAGTTTGCTTTTCTTTTCTAATGAGGTTCTTTTAAGGGATCAAGATTAATGTCACTTCTTGAACTCTTGTCAGAATTCATCATTGAGAAATTTTCAAACGATTTCCTAACTATTGCTAAAGCCGTTGTAAACTACTTCATCATCATATTTGCTAACTACATATTTGTTTCCAGCACAATCTCTTTCTTTTCAATTCATTTCTTCTGAGTGCAGTATGGACATAAATTAGAATGGTATCTTCATGAGACTTCAATCTTTAAGCAATGGTAGACTTTACAAAGATGGCTATTGTAAGGGCGAATGGTGAAGGGATTCCAATAACGTTTCTAGTAGGCAAAGATGGATTTGCTGTGGTTTCTGCGTTTCGATTAAGTCTTAGGTTTCAATTGAACGAGGACTCACTTTATATTGATGAAGAGGTGTTCGATGATTATAGTGGAGACCTTACTCACACAATTGGTCAAGTCCCTATTTCAGATGGTGCTGGTAGATTGTGGCATTTGAAGCCTGGTCAATTTAGGGTGTATGGATTGCGTGAATCTATTATGGTAACTTCTACGAGTGTTTTTACACCTCGCCAATCCTCTACGTCCTCTCGTGAAACACCTTTAACAACACGAGTTAAATTAGAGCCTGGTTTGAATGATGTCACCATTCTAAGTGATGATTCTGATGACAATTCTCCCAAGCAATTGCAAAGCTCTAAGATTCGATGTCATGAGCCAACTTTACCAAGTTCTAGTACTTTGCCCAGTTCTAGTACATTGCCAAGCTCTAGTATTTTGCCCAATTCTAGTACTTTGCCCAGCTCGAGTACTTTACCCAGCTCTAGTACTTTGCCGAGTTCTTATGAGCCATTATTTGTCAATCCCTCTAGTAGCAACGAATCTATTACATCTGTCATTGATTGTTTAAGAGAATTGCGTACACTGAAGGGATGTAGAAATGTCTTGAAAAAAATTGATTATGACACTATTACTATTCATAGAGTGAGCGTATTACCTCCAACTTTCAATGGAGATGTCATTTTTGAGTTTCCACCACTTACTACCTCCACTGCTCTATCTCAAGCTAAGCAAATGAGTGGGATGGATAAGCGATATGATGGGCATGTCTGGTCTAAAACTATTACAACAAATATAACAAATATCATGGGATTATCATTCCGTACATCTTCATGTGTAGGACATCTTCAGTGCATCAATCCGGGCTGTGAGTTTCTTAGTCGTATTCATCGAACCAAGCCTGTCAATGAACTAGAATGGGAAGGGTTCACACCATCACTATTTGAAGTAGGAAGTGCACATCCTCAAGGATCAACACTTGTTTGTAAAATATGCAAGCAACCTCCATCCTGTATTGCTCGATGTTCTGCAAGGGTATATTATGTGTTTGGAAAACAGAACTTCTCTCGTGCATTTGTACATCTTGGCATTCATCAACATCCTGTCAAAGATGGTGAACTCAAAGACATCAAGGAGCGAACCCGTATTCTTATTGGTGAACAAATGGAGAGAACACCAGTTGCGACAAACTCTTCAATTGTGTTGGAGGCTACAAAAGAACTTGTGGGAGAATTATTGCTACGTCCAGACGGAGTTCCAGTGAAGACCCTCAACATTGATGAACTTCTTCCAGTTCTTGACAAGTGCAAATATTTTAGCTCTCCAAATATTCGAAATGAGGTAACTTCATTCAAATACTTAAGGAGGTTTGGAGTTATGGATAGCATTACAAAATTGAGGGGTACAAGCTCTTGGGCATTTGTTCAAGAGAATAAATTTCCAGGTCAAGGATCGGATATGGATAAAAATTTTGTCTTCAAAATGTCAGAAGTTGGACCCGGTAGTGGAGTAGACTTGGTCAAGCGAATGCAACCCGACGGTGACCTTCAGGATGCTTGGTTAATGTTTGATCATATTAAACGTGTTAAAGGTTGGACTACCATGACATGTCATGTCTACGACTCCATGTATTGTCGTGTTATGACTATTGCTGTCTGTGATATGCAATCTGAAGACTGTGCTGCTCAAATTGTATTTTGGAAAAACTTAAATTCGGTTCTTGCAAGACATGGTGTATCTCACCTTAAATTCAAGGGATTTATGGCTGATAGTGCCCAAGCAAATTGGAATGCTGTGAGGACAATCTATGGATCAGGTGACATTCATGTTTCAATGGAAAACCAAGAAAGGACTTGTCTTTTCCATTGGACTCAATCAATGGAAAAGCATACAAAAGCTGATATTCGATCAGACTTACAAGATCAACATCGTTTGCTATGCAAACAATACAAAAATGCTATTTCCTCTGAAGAATCAGAAACTCGATATCTTGCCATCAAAGCTTGGTGGTTATCATCTGGTGCTACGACAGAAGAAGGACTTCATCGATTGGAACTTTGGCTATCGTTCTGGCATTTCCGTTACCACCAATGGGGAGGATTTGAACAACTTGTAAGTATCTATTCTTCATCTATTCTATTTCAAATATCTATTTGTTTAAATCTATTTATAGCAAAAAATTCAAAATTTAATTTTATAACCATTACTAATCATTTGGACAATGTCAATTTGAAAATGTATGTATAGTATACATGATTTCACTACAATTCTTATAATTAATATAAATAGATCATCAAAGACAGTATGGGTTATTATTTATTGCATTATTAATCAAAAAAATTATATTAAATTAGAGACCAATAATCCTTGTCAACAAAGATCATGAGATTTGAATCTTCAATCATTTTATTTTTGTAACATTGAAAGTAGACATAATTTAGCATGTCTTGCCACTTCATCAACGATAATGACACAGCTTAACCTCCTTTCCTAGTTTTTTGATAAAAAAATGACATGAACTAAAAAGGAGGTCTATTTTCTTTGTCCTTGATGATAAAAAGTTTATTGTCTTTTCTTGATTCATATTATAATTTCCTTCTTATTTTGATTACTAGTTATACAATCAATATTAATAGTAATAATGTTATACTTACAATACATTTATATTTTTTTCTAACAAAATTTTCATTTTTGATTTCATTGTCATTTCAGAATCTGAGTGAATCTGAGCTCGCGGAAATGCCTTCTTGCAATTTAGCCGAAACTGTCCATAACAAGTGGCTTCAACAATCTGGAAATCGAGGAAACGATTTATACATTGCCACTGTTGACGACTATGTAAGAGCCTTTATGCAA
This sequence comes from Thuidium tamariscinum, assembly GCA_947034885.2. Taxonomy (NCBI): domain Eukaryota; kingdom Viridiplantae; phylum Streptophyta; class Bryopsida; order Hypnales; family Thuidiaceae; genus Thuidium; species Thuidium tamariscinum. The sequence continues at coordinate 13,683,185 of OX344751.2, forward strand.
ATGGTCAAGTATTATCAATATCTTAAAGGCGATCAAGCTGGAACAGGACCTGGAAAGGAAGAATTGTTACTCCGAGTTGCCCAGCGATCAGCGCAACGATCGGGGAATCCAAAGGTGCTCACTGAAGCTATGTCCAACATTCTAGAAGTGAAAGAATTTCTCAATAGGGAGCCTCGTCTTGAAGGTGAAGAAGTGTTTGGATCACAAAAACGCAAGCCAGATATGCCATTGGGCTGTGAATATGATTCACACCGCCCGGACAAAGTGAATTTTTCTCATCCACGCATTCAAATGAGGTCGAAGAGAGCCTCCACAGGCACTCAAAATTTGAATCCTATTATTGAAGATGTTATTCCAACTGCAGATACTGAGATGGAAGATCCGATGACAACTGAGGGCAATTTAAGAGAAGGTTTTACTTACAGAGTTCCTCATGTGTCAGCAATTCAAGAGAGCAATTATGATGAGTTTCAGTGGCACATTGCAAGGCTTCCTAAATCCTCAGCAAAGGCTTGCTTTGCCCTCCAAGCTATTTCGAAGAAGAAGTGTACAGCAAGGATTGTCCAAAGCAATATTGCTATAGCAGCACCAACGTATACAGGAATGATGACCAATTATAAGAAAAATCGAAATGAGCAAATGCAATTTTTCTTTTGCAATGACGACATTGAACGTTGTGTGAAGGGTACAAGTCGGAAGTGGGTGTTGTCAAGACCTAATGTCCTTGCCATATGGCCTGTCAAAATGGGTACCAATTTGTCAAAGCAAGAGATTTTGGCATTTGAAACTGCTGGCTTTCAGCTTCCACAACGTCAAGTTATTTCACCCCGAAGACTGTTTGGTGGAGAAGCAAGTTTAGATTTGGTCTCTGCTTATCATGTTCCATGTATACCAGATGAGCATCCAAAAATTCGGTCAGGGAAAACCATTCGTCGGAATCCAAAGGCACCAACAGTAAAACACGCGAACAATTGTGCATCTGCAATTACACTGAAGGCATGCATTCGTCGGGTAACAATGGTTCCTCACCCTGGATTTGGTTGCATTGTTTGCCTTGACTTTGGATTGGAGCCAAAAATTGAACAATATATGCTTACTATTTCATTATTTCCAGAGTGTTCATGTCCATACTTCAAAGAAATGGCTACAAAGTCATTAGGCAAGCGAGGACAATGGGCAAATTGTAAGCATCTCTATTTTGTTTTTACAATCATTTGCAACCTTGAGTCAGCAATAGATGCCTTCATTCATGCCCCAAGTTTCAGTTTCAATGAAGTCAAGAAGATCCTTCTTAGTGGGATATTAAATCATTTAGCTCTAAGTTAGATTTTTTATTGCAAAATAGTATCAACTTTTGTACCTTCTGTACTCATCAATGTATATATAGTGAGACTAAAAGGGCCACTACTTCCATTTCACTTTCAGCATTGAGATTACTGTATAATTTTTGTTGTTTTCCTTATACCTATATTTTGCATTATGGTTTATTATATTCCATCATTGATATCATGTATTTGTACCTTCATTCTCTTCTAACCATTGTGTTTTGATTTTAATTTTTTAGTTTATAATTCAAATTCTCTCATTTCTTTTTGAAACAAAATACACAATCATCAATTCTAAAAATGTCCACGGTAATGGGTCTATTTGAGATTTATTATATGACACAAAAGCAATTCAATTCAACTCTCAACTTCTTTGGTTTTAAGACAATTTACTTCCACGGTCATAGGCACTGTAGTAGTGAAGTTACAATTTTGAATGGTATATATTTTGATTTTTACCTTTTTCATCTGTTATTTTCGTCCATTGTCTTCTATTTTTGCATCCAACTTCATCCATTTTTTCCATCTACTTTCATCTATTTTTCATCTACTTTCATCTACTTTCATCTACTTTCATCCATTTTTTCCATCCACTTTCATCCATTTTCATGCAACTTTATTTTTTTTCATCCCAAATCAATGCTCCCCGCTCACAACTTGCTGCTCCCTGCTCACCGCTCACCGCTCACCGCTCACGTACTAGCGACGTTGTAACTGGAACAATTTGTTGCAAACGTGCTGCTTCCTCCTCCTGCTCAAGTCTAGCGACCAACCTGGCTCGATCTCGCTGCACCACCTTGGCCTTCTGCTTGTCATAAAACGCCTTGACCGGACCACACCTCGTTCCCAGCTCCTCACAGGCATAAAAAATCATCACCTGGTGCACTCCCGGAAGAAACTGCATAATACACATTAACTCCAAGGCTCGCATTCTTCGTGCTCCATGATAATGAATCTTGGAGAAGATCTCCATATCTGTGCTCACCCTAGCTCCAATTCGGTAATCCACCACAAATTGGTAATCATTACACAAATAAGCAAGAATGGAGGCAAAAACACTTGCTCTAAAACAAACCGGATCCTTGTGATCACGATGCAACAACGCAAATTGGGTGTAGGCCTCCACACACTCCATTGGAGTCCCAAAACTACCCTGAATCTTCGGCCAATTATACCACCTTGAATCCAACTTGGCTCAAGCTGGCCACAAGTAGCGACGTGCACACGGACAGTAACGAGAGTCGGCTGAAACTGCCACTGGGGGTTCAAGAGTTCGTGTAGCACGCTCCGTGAAATCCAAAATATCTAATGCCACAACTGGGGGTCTGCGCACCGTCGCATGATCTTTTCCTATCCACAGCAAAGCCTCCCAACTCGGAAATGGCATATCCGATGCTTCTTCAAACAAACTCTCATAATTTCCCAAATAGCGTGAATCCCACTCCGATGATACCGAATTGGTAGGAATCTTCCACGTGACCAAGCTCGGAAATAAACCTGCTGGCATTGTATGCGGCTCTCCCAATTTGGGTCTCAGATATCGCAACTCAGCCGAAAAATCCCAACTTGGAATCAGCTGCAACTGCTTAGCCTTAAGCTTTGCCTCCAACCTGGCTCGCATCTCGCCAAACTTGTTGACGTACGAAGCAGGGTGAATATCCATCGACTGACTTCGAATTGTTCTCTCCTGCGCATTCCGTACCAAGTCGTCCAACCAATCCTTTCTTTCGAACTGATGCAGCAAGTCGGTTATAGTTTTGAGCCAATCCGCTGGCGCCACCAAGCCCTTTGTCTTGCTAAAAGCCGTTGTTCTGGCTGCATTTGCCACTCCAACTTGAAGTTGCGCTCCAATGTGGACCCTACGCTTACCCAAATAGGTTGCAGCTACTTGTCGCCTCCGAGACAGAACGTCTTCCAACTCGGCGTGAAAAAGTAAACTCTGCCTCCCGTAATCGCCAAGTAAAGCATAAGCTGTAGCTAGGTCCTCCAACTGGATATCTCCACGCCCCACAATCTCTGTGAGGAGGTTCGCGCTTTTGAGCTGGACTGCCCTTGTCCAAATCGTTTTGAAACGCGCCTTGGAAACATACTCCCGATAGGTTAATCCTGTGTAAAGGAAAAATACTTCCCTCTCCCACGCATAGGCAAATTCAATATTATCTGTTAGGGGAATCAACTCGAATAAGGCCTCCAAGTCCTCCACATGAAGCACGCGCTGACGCTTCTTGCTCCCAGTTGGCTTTTCTTCCACCAATTTGCCTTTAATCTCCTTATCCTTGTGCCACTTTTGCAGTCGAGCTACCTCCTGCTCAAACCCAACTGGTTCTTCCTCCGAATCGGACTGTTCGTCTGGTGAGGATACCCCACCCTTACTCTTGTACTCTTCTAACTGACGCTCCAAATTGGCCACCTTACACTCGGCTATACACCTCGCGTTTGTTTCTATCTGCGCTTTTCTCTCCATCCTTTCCAACTTGGACTGCATCACACCCAATTGGTCTGCAAGTGTTTGGTAATCCGCCGCCATACGAATTTCATACTCCACCCTCTCTTGCTTTGTTTCCTCTAATTCGTCCTTAACGCGTTGGCACTCCTTTGCCAATTTGGCATTGGCCTTCAGCAACCCTCCAACCTGCTCGGGCTCAATCTTCTTCAAGTTCTGCAAGACTTGGTGTAATTGGTTCTCCAAAACCGCCACTGTTCCTGCCTTCGCTTCTTCACCGCCAAGTTGGTCTGTAGCCGCTGAATCCGACTTAGGTTCCTTCAACGCTTCAGGCACATCCGGGCAACACGCCTCCACCAACTTGGAAATGAAATGAGCTCCCACCATCACTCCTTCCGGATTTTTCTTGTATTCCACCACCAATGTGTGCAGTCGGCGTGACACAAACAAAGCCCAATTAAACACCACTCCCGCATGAACTGCCACCACAATCTGGAGATTCTTGCGCGAAATCTTGCCTGTAGAATCCTCCACTAGCAAATACCTACTCACCAACTCCACCCAACTTCTCCAATTAGGCAAGAATTGGCCAAACTCATACTCCTCCCTGGAGGCTGCTTCCACTGCAAAACTTGCTGGAAAGCAAACTGCAACCGAGTAGGTTTCTGTCTTCTGTGCCGCTTTTACCGATGCTCCTGCTTCTGGCAATTGGAACACCTTCCCAAATTGCTCGGCTTGAAGCTCCACCTCTTTCCCATACACGCTGCTCCTTCTCTCCGCCACCGAGTAGGCAGACACGAACAACTCCAATTTGTTAATATTGAGCTCTGGCCATCTTCGCAATCCTTCCACAAATTGGAACAACTCGGCCTTCTCTAACTTAGAACGAAGCTGCGGCCCCAACTTCACCATCTCGAATTGGTGAAGAACTTCAAACTGGAAATCCACGGCTGGAACCTCGATTGGAAGCGCCTCTTCGTCACCCAACTTCGGCTTCTTGTCAATGTGAGCTTCCTCCTCCACCAATTCGGTCTCTTGCTCGTCTGGATCCTCCATTGGTTCCTTCCCTTTGCCGATTTGGTCCGCCATTGTACCTGCAAGCCACAATCCTCACAATCCCTCGGCGAAAGGCTCCAATTTGGACACTAAATCTCACTTTTCGCTCGGGAACGATGCTCCAATTCCCTATTAGGTTTTGTCACACTCACCGCTGCAAGGCTCGCACCTGGACTTGACGCTCTTCTCCCCCAATTTAGAACTCCGTAGACTCAATTCATGCAACCAAGCACACCCACATAAACACCCAACGCGACAACCGTACAGAACACACCCAAAGCCACAAAAACAAGAAAAACCCTACTTGCTCTCTCGCACACAAGCTCCAATTTGGTAACACTCAACTCCAACTTGCTCGCTTCCGTCAACAAGGAACCCTTTGCTTCCTGCCTCCCACTCGGAACTCAGATTCTCATAACTCACACTCACAAATTGGAACAACCAAACTCACGATTTCACTCAACATACACGCTGCAACTTCACAATGCGTTCTCAAATTGCACTCTTGCTTCTTCCAATTCGGGCATACAGCTCGCTCCAATTTGGGTTCTTGCTCCCTGGCGGCTTGGAACTTTCATTTCAGTTTGAAATGATTTGTTATACCAGTCTTCATCATCACGCCGCCTACTTGGGACGCCTCATCCGAGTTGATGCTCATCCAATTTGGGATTCCAGCGTTCATTCCATCTAACGTTTTTATTTTTATTTTTATTTTTGATTTATGTTTATTTTTAATTTGTTTCCATAATTGTTTATTTTTTTTATTTTTTAATTAATGTTTTGAATTTTAAATTTTAATGTTTATTTTTTTATTTTTTTTATTTTTTTAACTTATGGTTTATATCTCCTTTGTATTTGATTTGTTGTTTTATTTACTGTCTTTTCTTCTTGTTTTTTTTTTTGTTAATTAGTAATAAATTTTTATTATTATTATGGTTTTTAATTAAGATGCTATCCCCCCGAATAGGAAATGCCGCCCACGGCATTTTAAACAAAATACGGCTTTAAGCGGAAACCATTAATCCTAGTAGGAAGTAAATTGCCCTCAAAGTCCTTGAGTTGTAAGGACCCATTTGGATTAACGTCAACAACTTCATATGGACCAAGCCAATGCATTTGCAATTTACCGGGAAATTTGAAAAAGCGACTATCATATAATAAAACCAAATTCCCTACTTGAAACTCTTTAGGACGTAATTTAGAGTCATAATAGGATTTCCTCCTATTTTGGGTGGCTAAATTAGTTAAATAGGCCTCCCTTCTCTTCTCATCAAGGGCCTCCAAATTAGTTAATCGAGCTCTCAAGCTATCCTCATCACCCAAGTTGTGCTCTATAGCAACTCTAAGACTAGGAATCTCAAATTCAATAGGGAGTATGGCCTCCTGGCCGTATACTAATTGGAAAGGAGAAAAGCCAGTGGTACCTTTAAAGGCCGTCCGATATGCCCACAGAGCACTCCAAAGCTTTTCATCCCAATCGGTAGCAGCACCACTAATAGTCTTAGTTAAAATCTTACACAATATCCCATTCGTTTTTTCCGTCTGCCCATTGGCCCTAGGATGGTAAGGTGCCGTTTTTCTATGCTTAATTAAAAATCGGTTAGTTAACTCCTCAATTGTGGTATTTAAAAAATGGGTTCCCCGGTCACTAATTAATTCCCGGGGACATCCATACCGAGAAATGATATTTTCATAAAGAAAACGTGCAACCGTCTTAGCATCATCATAACGAGTAGCACTTGCCTCCGCCCATTTGGTAGCATAATCAGTAGCCACAAGTATATATTTTTTTCGTCCATATTTCGTGGCCGGGGCAATAGGACCAACGAAATCGATTCCCCATTTTTCAAATGGGGCTAATGCCATTAATGGAATCAACGGCATTGCCGTAGATGGTGAGGGCTTGCCAACCCGTTGACATGGGTCACAAGTTTTAACAAATTGGTGCGCATCCCGGAATAAGGACGGCCACCAATATCCGGTCAATAAAACTTTTTGAGCAGTGGAAAGGCCGGCAAAATGGCCACCACATCCATCGGAATGGCATGCCTCTAAAATATCAGAAACTTCACTTTTATAGATGCATCTCCTAAGGATCCCATCACTTCCCAATTTGTACAAAGTTTGATCAAGCAAAGTATATGGGGCACTTTTCTTCACAAGAGCATGTTTTTGCTTTGTAGTAAAATTCCTTGGAAAAGTGTTAGTAGACAAATAATGTAAAATATCCCCATACTCAGGATGAATGATATCCACTTCGAATAGGTGTGCATCCGGGAGGTCATCCTCAACCGGTGACCCATTTGGATCCTTAGACTCATCTAGTCTAGAGAGAAAATCTGCATTAGAGTGTTGTGAACCGGGGCGAACAATAATATTAAAACTGAACTCCTGCAAAAGTAAGACCCATCGGGCCAACCGGCCACTTAATTGTGGCTTATTAATGACGTACTTAAGTGCGTCATGATCCACATAAAATGTAAAGCTATAACCTAAGAGATAATGCCGAAATTTTTGGACGGCATACACCATCCCTAAAGCCTCTCTCTCGGTGGTAGTGTAATTCCTTTCCGCCGGGACAAATTGACGACTTGCGTAATAAATAGGATGATCTTTTCCTACTTCGTCCTTCTGGCTTAGTACGCACCCCATTGCTACATTACTTGCATCCACATACACGTGGAATGGTTTATCCCAATTTGGTGATATTAAAACAGGAGCCGTCACCAGCTTTTGTTTTAATTCCAAAAAGGCTTTATCACAATCAGAAGTCCATACCGGATTAGTGCCCACTTCCAATTTTTTAAGGAGACTTGTCAAAGGTAACGCTATTTGGGCATAATTTTTAATAAAGCGTCTATAATAACTTACATGACCTAGGAAACCTCTCACTTGGGTTATTGTAGTCGGAATTGGCAACTTAGATATTTTTGAAACTTTGTCAGGATCGGTATTTATTCCTTCCCGACTAACAATATGCCCAAGAAGTTTACCATACGGTACTAAAAATTGACACTTCGAAGCATTGAGAGAAATGCCAAATTCGTTACACTTTTCAAAACATAGAGCTAATTGACTAGCATGTTCCGACTTGGACCCAAACACACAAAAGTCATCCAAGAAAATCTCCATAAACTTTCGGAGATAATCTTGGAAGGCTAAAGTGGCTACTCTTTGAAAAGTAGCGGCCCCATTACAAAGGCCAAATAACATGACCCTACTTGCATAAATTCCCAAATCGGTCACGAAGGCCGTTTTTGACTGGTCTTCCTTAGCGATCTGAATTTGGTTGTAACCAGAATATCCGTCCATGAATGAATAACATTCATGGCCGGCGACAGTATCTAAGATACTGTCTGTAAACGGTAATGGGAAACCATCCTTTTTAGTTACCGCATTAAGTTTCCTAAAATCTTGGCAGATTCGTATACGCCCATCTTTTTTTGGCACAATTACTATTGGGCTCACCCACTCACTATTTGGGGCTGGATAAATGAATCCTATAGCAATTAGCTTTTCTATTTCTTCTTTAACTAATAAAGAATACTTAGGGTTAAGACGATGGGGTCTTTGCCTTATTGGCTTAGCCCCATCCTCCAAATCAATGTGATGTTCACAAATTGTGGGGGAAACTCCCCTTAAGTCTTTATAAGACCACGCAAAAGTTTTCATATGAGACTTAAAAAATTGCACCCATTTAGTCAACTCTTCGGGTCTTAACTCCTTAAAAAGTTGAATATTTTTCTCTTCCATAAGAGACCCCAAGTTGATACTTTGACAATGATTTTTAGCGACATATGATCTAATCGGCACATCTTGAATAGGTTCACTATAATATTCCTCACTACTTTCCTCAATTTCCCAATCGGAATTAACTACAGACATGGAAGAATCCGTAAGCCAACATTGTATAGCCCTATCCGAGTTGTCATCATCCTCACAAGGGATGACATACTCACCGGGAGCAATTTCTTTGAATTCCTTTATTATAATGCCAATTTGGTCTCTTACTTTAGATTTCCCATTAATCCTATTAGTAGAAACATCTTCCAAATCGGAATCATAACCAAAATCACTAGTTTCGTCCGGTGACTCCCATTGAGTTTCACCTTCATATTTTAAAAGAAACATGGTAAGATTGACCCCTTGATTCCCTTGAAAAATTTTCATTACACCTTTACCCCAATCATCTTTCACCTTAGCCTGATAAAGCCATGGCCTACCCAATAATATCGGGTATGATGCATTTGGTGTATTAGGTTGAAAAATAATATAATCAATTAGGAAGACTAACCCACCTATTCGAGTTTTAACTTTAGGCAAGACTCCTAAGGGCTTAACCCTGCTTTGGTCTGCCATACGCAAGACCAATTTGGTTTCTTGCAATCCAATTAGGTGGAGACCCATCATTGTTTCATAATTCATCAAATTTACACTGGAACCTCCATCTACTTGGACACCTGAAATTACCAAACCCTCAATTTCTACATTGATTATAGGGGCTCCTGGATCAGGACTTAATGCCACCTCATTAACTTGCCTACTACGCTTTCTTACCAATTTGGACTTAAGAGCTGCCCTACAACTAGGAGCAATACCCAACAATTGTTTAAAGGAAATATCTGCTTTTGCATTTCCTAAATTGCTAATAACATCATATGGATTAGTTTCATCGATTATGCCAATTTGATGATTATACTCCTTTCTTTTCCTATTAGGTGTTTTAAAAATTTTAGGAGACTTAAGACTAGACTTACCCTTTTCCTTATCCCAGTTGGACTGATCCTGATCTGGCTGGTTTTCAGCTTCAACCCAAATCGGTGGAATAACCAACTGGTCCTGGTTGTTTAATTCGACCGGTCTATCCAAATTGGGAATAGTACTCATTAAAGACTCAACTGTCCCATTCGTGACATTTGATTGCTTTGGAAAAATCCTATTTGGGTCAACTATTTCCACAGTTGGTCCAAATTGGACTGTCTTCCCTTTTAGCCTATTCGGTTGAGACATAACATCACTGGATTGCATATCTTTCCTAATTGGATCAATTGCTGAATTATGAGCAAGCTCATTAATCTCCAAATTAGCCTGTTTTGCTAACTGGGTTTGTTCCAGCAATTGTTGAGCTTCCTTACGAGTAATTTCCTTTTCTCTTAATATTTCTAATTTTCCTTGAGGATTTTCTTTTACAATTTGACCTCTAGTAGAAACTTTTTGTACCAATTTTTCTTTACCAAGTGGGAAATTTTTATTTAAATTTTCCACTTGAACCAGATAAGAAGAACGATCTTTATTATTTTGAGAACCGTCATTATCATCCAATTGGACAATTTTTGGACTATTATCTCTTCTTTTATTATTATACCCATCTTGGGATTCATTTTTACGTGGTCCATTACATTGCTCAGCCGTATGCCCGGCTTGGCCACAATTTCCACATAGCGGTACATAATCAATACTAACCCGTTCATTAGGACAATTGGTAGCATAATGCCCCGGTTGTTGACACCTATAACAAATAAGCAGTTTACCTTTATTCTTATTTCTATCCCAATTAGGTACTTGTCCACCATATGTAGGTGGACCTTGGTTCACATTACCAAATGGCATTTGAGACCACCCTTGATTATTATTAGAGGGCATTTGAGCAACTCCATTATTTGGGTTGTTGCTATAACCTCCATTGTTAAAGTTATTCGGATTAAAATTGGGATTAACGTTATTTGAAGAATTATAATTTGAATTAAAATTTCTCTTTTTAGGGCGATTAAAATTATTATTCCAATTAGGATTACTTCCCCAATTTGTATTATTGTTAGGAAAATTATTTGGATTAGAATCCACTTGATATACTTGATTACTTTTGTTTTGATTAAATGCATGAGTCATAAGACTAGCTTGCATGTTCCTACACGATACTGTCTCATGTTTCCCCCCACAAAATCCACATTTAGGTGATTGATTTGGTAGAGAAGGACAGTCAGGCAACATGTGTCCATGACCACGACAGTTCGTACACCAAATATGAGCCCTATCTTCATTTGGTTTATTTTTCTTTTCTACTGACTTAGCCAAATTTACTTGCAAGGTTCCTAATTGTTTGGTTAGCTCAACCAATTGGGCTTCCACGGCCGAACTGGGTTCTTTACCTACTTGGTACCCTTGTCTAACTTGACTACCATGTTGGTTACTCTCACTTTGTTCAATTGGGATCATGGATTTAACTTGGACTGGTGCAATTGGAAGCACATTTACATAATTAGGTGGGACATATGCTGGTTGGTTTGCCAAACCCACATCTTCCCTTCTTACACCTACTTGGTCCAAATAACTAGGTTGAAACAAATTAGGAGGTATGTATGTCTCTCCTAAATGAACCTCCTCCCACAATTTAGCTCTTTCAAATGCGGCTGGTAAATTAGCGGGACTTACCTCTTTCACGAATGCTTTTAATTTGGGTGGATATAACCCATTTATAAATTGTCTCATGAAATGAGCGTCCGGATAATTATGATTTGGTAGTCGGAGCATAATCTCCTCCAATCTACCATAATAGCTATCTAACCGTTCCCCACTTACCATGTGCAATTCTGCTAATTTTTCAAACAATTTTTCTTGATATGCGGCTGGACGAAAATGGGCTAAAAATTCATCTTTCAAACCAGTCCATGTAGTAAAATGTCCAACTGGTTGTCTTTGAAACCAATTGTTTGCTTGACTATGCAACGTACTAGGAAAGATACTCAAGAAATGAGCTTCAGTTCTAGCATTGTTAGAATTACAGCATATCAGGAATTGATAGACATGGCTATCGGGGTCATCTCCCATTCGTCCATGAAAAACCGGAAATGGAACCAGGGAATAAGGTCGATCGGCCTCATCACCTGGCCTCATGACCACTGGAATTTGGGCCACTGGGGCTGCCATTGTGACTAACTCTTCTTCGAATAAACTTTCCTTACTAGATTCAGATGAATCACCTACTTGGGAAGATTCACTAAAATTAGAGAATTCTTCTAAATTTAAGTTACGAACTACTGTTTCCCAATTAACTTGTGTACCAAATTGTACTGTTGTTTCGACCCTTTCCCTATTCGGACTACGAACGGGACTATGAAACAATCTTTGTTGTTCTCCTGTCCAATCAACAGGGCTGGACCGACTTGGAAAAGAACCTAATGGGGAACTAACAATTGGGGAAATAACAGCCCTCGATTGATCCTCTATATCTTCCCATTTGGTTTTCTTCCTATCGATTTGGTCCCTCGGGGAATTGTTAGGTGAGGAAGATTTTGACTCACGATTTGGTTTATAATTTAAATGTGGCACACCAGATCCTTTTCCTAAAACAATTTGATCATTTTCCTCTGATGAATCTGAATTAACAACTCCTAATTGGGATTCTTCTCCCTCTGGAACATCCTCTATATCCTGGCTCACTTCTGGCCAAGTTTGGAAATACTGATCGTAATGGGACGGTTTTCTCCAACCAGGTGATATAGGCCTAGAATCAGGTTTAGCAACAAATTTGCGTTTTTTCTCTGCTCTCTTCTTAGCTCTTTCGTCTCTAGCGTTTTTACTAGATTCTGAAGTTGTAGATATGCTGCTCATTACCACACGACATATCTAAAATTTCAATTAAAAGAAAAAAGAAAATAAACCTATTAAGCCACCTCCCCGGCAGCGGCGCCAAAATGTAGATAATGTTGGAACCTATTTGGATTTATCCAACTAATAGTTATGTTCGTTCCTAGAGAGGTTATTAAATAGGATTGTTTCTAAATACACCTAATTGGCCTAAACAAACACCAAGCATAGACTATTGTTCCCATAATTTCTTTGATTACTTAATTAAATAAGCTAATTTTAATCAATTTTTTTTATTTCTCAATTTTTATTTATTTATTTTTAATTATGCTTATCTTCCAAAATTGGATGGCATTTCCTCTTCAATCTGGTCCCAATCTTTCTCCGACTTGGCCTGCTGCCTCCAGCCTATTTGAACTTCCCAGTTGGCCGCCTTCACAGGGAACCGCTGCTTTCTTTTATTCCACCAATTTGGCTCTGCAACAACTACCCGCCTTCACTCTCCCGAATTGGATTACAGCAAGGTAACTAATTTTCTCTTAAAATTTACTTGGTACATTCTTAATCACTGCCCTTCATTACCAACTTGGGCAATCTCACCAACCAAATTGGTTTTGTCTCCTCCTCTACTGATATGGACATCTCCACCTACCAAATTGGAATTTTGCTCACAGCTCCACAACTTGGTCTCTCAGAATTTTGACATATCATAATTCACATTTTTTTCTACCAACTTGGAAATTTCCTTACTCAGCATTACTTCTTTCTCTCATAACCTCAATCAGTGATTAATTATTACTTTATTTAAACCGATTGCATACTCATAAAACACCAAATTGGACTGAAAATAATCCAAGCAGCATTCAATCAAATCGGACTTCAAGCACCTACTCCACCAATCTCCATATTCAATCATACAACTCCATGAACTACAACGACACACAACACCAACTGGATATGAATTCTCCTCATATTAATCCGAGTTGGTGACAAATCACCATTACACATATTTTTATTTTTTTTCTAACATGTTGCTGCCTCAGCAATTTCTCTCCAATTTGGACTTGTGATTAAACAATCCTATAGTCCCACATACGCTACATCTTTCCACTCAATAACATTCTCCAAGTTGGAATCATTCTCTACCACTTGGAATTACTTCTGCACTTTAACTTTTGCGTTCACCACAGCTCGCTCACACACTGATCCACTCAACTTCTAACTCCCATTTGGAATTAATCATACTCACATGCTTCACTATAAACTTCATCAATATAAAACCTCCTATTAGGCTTAAAGCTATTTCTCAGCTCGTAGAAACTCTGCAGCACCTCTGCACATTCCAATTAGATATTCTTCTCTCCATGAGAAACACCGGGATTTGCCTCCACCTGCAATCTCCGAATAGGACTCACCCTAACACAATCCAACCTTGGATCACAGACATTTAAAAAAAAACTTCCACTTGACACAGCCATTCACTGGCAAAATCTTCTCCGATTAGGACTCAAGCATGCATCCATACAACCATCAAACATCACACAATCACACTCCAAGCACCAACTTGGAAACACAAACATAAAAACACAGCCTTCACCAGCTGGGACTCGCACTCGACTCTCTCGTAGTGGGTGAAAACCAAATTGGAATGACACCCTGTATATCACCAACAAACGGTTCCCGAACCAACTTGGCAGCACAACCACCCACATTCACTAACCGACTTGGACAGCACACACTACACACCAATACCATTCCAAATTGAAATTCCCACAATCCAACTAGGACTTCCACCAACTTCCTTCCATCCGCATTCCCATTAGAATCAGTCACCCTAACTTGGACTTTAAAACAAAATTCCAATTTGGACTCTCACTCCTTTCATCCACAGATTCGACCCAACCAGAAACAACAAACCGACTGGTCACCTCAAAATCCTATTTGGAAAATGTAATCATGTCATTCAAACATGCATCCCAAAACACCAAATTGTTAAACAAATACCGCAAAAACATACAAAACACACTCATATGACTCAAAAAGATACATTCAAAAATGCAAAAATGAAAACCAAATAGGTCATCTACAATATGTGACATTTCAAGGACACTATAGTAGCCCTATATATTATATAAAATTAATCCACTCTGATCTAAATGGACCCTATCTTTTAACTCACATAGTTTTCTAAGAACCACGAGTAATCTCTCTAGGCTACTAGGCTAGGGCTTAGGGGAGAGATTAGTGATGCAGTAGAAAATGGCATGAGATGGAAAGTATAGTCAATTTAATTCATTGGAGGTAAAATTTATACTTTTGGTAGATTTACCATCGCATTGGTAATATATTCTTAGGGTGATTGTTAAAAAAAATAAGGTATAGGAAAAAGCCTTCATTTTTTAATATAGTAGAAAAAAATAGGGTGACAAAGGTTGGATCCCCCCAGAAGTGTTTAGTAGGTTCAATTTTTTAATGAGGGGTTAAGGAGGATAGTTAGAAAAGTTATTTGATTTTGAATTAAAATGAAGCACCTAAGTGCCTAACTACAATGGGAAACTAGGAATCCAAGACTCCAAGCTATCCTTCTAGTCTAGCATTATAGGAGCCTTTAGTGGGTAGCAGTAACTTAGTATGGAGGAAGGAATTTACCAATATGAAGGAACTTACATTATGTGTCCAAACACTCTTGGAGTCATGGTTGGTGGTTTGTATTTTTCTATTGAGCAATGCAATGAAATATTCTTTCATTGGTGTCAAAAATAAATAAATATTAAGAAATTTACATTACAATCCGTGCTAAATTTGGTAAGTAGTAAGCTTCATTCAATTACCAAATTTGTCTTTTGGATGGATAGTCTAGTGTATTGCTTTATTAGGATTGTGCTAAATTCTATTCCCCAATCATTATTGTGAACTAATTGAACAAATTAGAGCTTCTACATACCAATAATAATACTCGTAATTGTTATGATTTTAGATATATTAATTTTTTATTAATTTTTTTTTAACTCCTTCACCCCTAAGTATTTGAACTCATCTTTGGAATTGATGATTTCAAAAAAATCATTATAAAGAGTTATTTGGAAGTATATTTTAGAATTGAAATGCAAATAAAAGTTGTAGAGTTTGGGTTTTAGATTCTATGGATATGGTTAGATTTACCAATGCTATTAGCAATATTTTTGAGTAAATTTTGTTGGAAAGTATTTGAATGAAGTTTTCTTGACATGATGATTTTATGGGATTTCTATGTTCTTTAATTCTATGACCTCATTTTTGCAATTTTAAATTTTGAACTAGAGCCAACCCAAGTCAACCACTTGATATACTTCTACATTTGTAATTTTAGAAAAATAGGTGCTTTAGTGACACAAAATACAACCCTTGGATAGGACCACAACTTTATAAAGTATCTCTAAAAATTAGAATGACTTTCATCCAATCTATAATGAGAAAAAAACCTAGATTTTAATTTATACATCGTCCCAAAATTAGACGTTAGAGTGCTCTAGGATTAACTTATGGAAATCTTCCTCTAATATGTGGTAGAAATATGTGTGGGGACATGTGGCAAAAGTACGTTGGTGCTCGCATTCAACAATGGTTGTGTTTGTAAACACAATTTCTAATATATGAGTTTTCTAATTTTATATATTGTGTGTTTGAATGTAATGTTTCTCTTTGATATTATTAATATGCGTTCACATCAACAAAAAATGGACAAAAAAATATTGGTATGGTTTGTCAATTTTGTGTAGCCTTCGATGCATTGATTTGGACAATACCCAACAAAAAAAATTTCATTTTTTGTTGATTTAGACATCTATGAGAAAAATTTTAAAAATTTTAAAATACTTTGGCCAATCTTATCAGTAAAGGGGAATGTCACCTAAGCAACCCACAACACAGGCGGTTACCACCCTCAAGGTTTGAACCTTAGACCTCATGGCTGAGTTCTAAGGTCTTTAACCAACACACCATACACAATCTTAGGTGATTGCAATGGGAGTTAGTTTTATTTTATCAAGTTCTTTCTATTGTTTTTTCTTTGCTTTGTTAAAATCAGAAGACTTTCGTGGCCGCTTAGACATAGAGAAATAACTTTTTTGAAAAACTTTCAACTAATAAAAGTTGTCATATTCAACTAAATTTCATCTCCAATTTTTGTTTTTTAGATTTTGAGTCTCCAATAAAAAGTTATGGACATAATTTAGATAAGGTTCTTAAAAATGTCAAATACAATGTCCACTCCAACCCTTCTCTGATTTTTGTCTATAATTTTTGATTGGAAATTTGAAATCTCAAATAGATTTTTGGAAATGAAATATATTTTTATTTTGCAACTTCTTATAGCAATTTTTTTTTCAAAAAATTTGTTTTATTATGCAAAAATTTCCACCAAAGTCTACTGAGTTTTTAAAACACTAAATTTTGAATGATTGAATTAGAAAAAAACATTTGTTTTTACATAGAATTTCAAGCACAGTTGTTTAGACATTGCCTAAATGGATAAACTTATTTGAAACTCTTGTAAGTGCTAGTTAACAAAAAAGTGTTAAATTTTTTGTTGATTTGGACATTGCATTACCCAAATCAACAAAAAAATTGTCACTGTTTTGTTAATTAGTTTGAAAAATCAACAAAATATTGTAAAAAACGATCAATACAATATCCAAATTAACAAAAGTTGGATGACTTTTTGTTGATTTAAACATCATTTTCTAGTAGTGCTATGACGTGTTTGAAAGTACTAGGCTATTTTGGAAAAAGAATTTCACAACACAATTCCATGTTGTACTTGTGAGCTTTGTTGTGTTGGGGTTTGGGGGGGGAGGCAATCATGCAATTAACATGTATGTATAGTTCTTGATCATGGCCCTTTGAATGGTAGTTATGAAAATTGTTGGGCCTTAAAGCTACTCCTTGAGTACACATTGTATCAAAATTTCAAAGAAAAAAATAAAAAATCCATCCATAGTGAGTTGCCCAAAAATTTTATAATCTCAAAAAACGTTGTTCAGGGCTTTAGGGGTTAATGCTAGATGTAAAAAACCCCAAATCCAAAATTATAGTTTGGATTTTTGAATTGTGAATCTTGACTATGAGGGCATGAAATATTTATAGCAAAAGAACTTGAAGCAAATAGTTGCTCTTGTATGACCAAAATATGAAAATAAGCATGCCCAAGTCATTGCAAGAAACACTTGCCATTTTTTGAAGTGTTTTTCAAAACTGAATTTGTCTTATACTAAAACTTTTGAATAATGATTCCAATGCCAAAAATAAAAATCTAATTGTAGTTTTTTAGATTGTAGCAATATCCTTTATTTTAAAAAAATTAAAAATCATTTTATATTTAAAAGTCAATTTTGTGAATTTGTCACACTATCATGTTTAGTTTAGGTTTTTTTGACAAATGAAACAGAATTTCATTGCAATAAACAACCTTGTATACCTACCAACCACAAGTGGCCTAGTAAGGCAATATAGAGAGAACAACCCAAGTAAAGAATATCCCAAACAGAACAACCAAGAAATTGTGCAAATCTAAAGCAAATGAAATGCAACGCCATACATGGAGAGGGGCCGTGACGCACTAAGGCCCCTTACAACCGACAATCAAAACCACGCACCCCCCCTCGCTTGCAAGGCACCTTGAAGGAATGTCTAGGGATTTTGAATACAAATGAGTGGAGAAAACTAATGCTTTTTAGTTGAAATTTTAGTAAGGTACTCCTATATTAGGCATAAATGTCTCTACCAAAGGACATCAAAAAATAAATTATTTTTTGTCCTCCACATTCATGCACATAGGCCTCTATTTTACATGCACTTCTAAATTAAAAGTGAAAATGTTTTTGACTTTTTTTCTGTCAAAAGTTATGAGGTTTTTTAGTTTGCGGGTAGATATAGTTTTCAAAGACTCATAACTTGCAAACTAAAAAACCTCATAACTTTTGACTCATTAATCCAAATGGAATGATTCAAAGCTCCCCATGCCTGTATAAACCTAAACAATCAATTTGAAATTTTACTTTTGAAAAAAAAGTTTTTTGAAGAAGTTTTTCCAGCTTCCCGGGCTGCCCATCAAGTAAAGAAAACAACATATCCTGCCATAACTTTTTAACCGTGAAGTCAAAAGTTATGAAAATTGTTGGGCCTTAAAGCTACTCCTTGGTCACACATTGTACTTTGGGCATGACTTCTTTTGAAATTGAGAAGGCAACTATAGTTGATGCGTCAAACTTTTTGCAAGATACTTATGTCACACGACTTCAAAAGTGAGGACCAAAATTTTTTAGGCACCATTTTGATGGAAAAATAAGTTTCATATCGATTTTTATTTTGACTTTTTTAACTCAACCGTCTTTTTCACAAAACTCATGGGTTTAAACCCCGGTTTAGGGTACTTTACAAATAACTCAAGTATGTACTCAAAATTGTGTTTTGAAGACATTAATCTCTTTCTTTGATTCTTGACTATAATAGTCTTTGAGTAAAAGTAGCCTAAACTTTGCATGGATTTTTGTTTGTTTGCATGTTTTTAGAATCAAGTCATGGATATATAAAGTCAAAACATGTTATTTTCTTTGCATGTTATATAAAAATAAATTGTAGATTTAAAAAAATTTAAGCATGTTTTCTTCTAGGACGGTGTGTTGTAGTTCATGGATTTTTTATGTTGTGAATAGCAGTATAAACATTGTTGGATTTCCTAAATGCATTTTTGTTACACCTTGTTGGATTTTGTGTTGTTTATTTTTCATGCTTGAGTTTGGGCACAAGTTTGGGATTAAAGGATTTCTATATAATGCACACTTTAAAGAAATTAATGAGTACCTTAGAAAAAAAAATTGGAATTTTTTAATTGAAAAATTGAAAAAATATAATAAATTTGTATTATTATTCTTCATGCATACTAAATGTTACACATTGTTTTGGAATTTTGGTCTATTTGATCATTTTTTCAACTATAAGCACTTGAGTTTCAAATTGTATTTTGGCTTCAAATTTTGGTTGGTTGCAAGTAGTCTTTGGGGCTCTTATCTTTCCATTTTTGGGGGGTTCAAATATAGTTTACTCTTCTTTCTTTAATTCCCAATTTTTTTAACTCTATGTAGCTTGGATAAATATTTTATTTGCATATTTCATTTTGGCCTCCACATAGTTTTGAGGGGCTTTTAGCTTTCCATTTCTTTGCTTAATCTTTGTTCCATATTTTTCCCTTTCCATGTTTTGGGCTTCATATAACCTTGTTTTCCTAGGAAATTCCATGTTGAAGGACTTAAGCCTATTTCTCATTTGTATCCCCCTTCCAATTGATTTTCTTTCTAATTTTCTCCATGTGATTTTTTTTTGTCTTTACTTTTTATATTTATCTTCTTCAATTTACTTTTTTTTATAATGAAGTAAGGGTATTGAAAATCATCCTTCCTTGCAAATTCCAAGAAATGTTATCGGGTCCTAAAATACTATGAATTCCAAAATTAGATTATGATAGGGACCATTTAATTGTTCATTGGAAGTTTAATACCTTTTCCCCAAAAACCCTAACCACATGTGATATCCAAAAACATCCACATAGAATGAACTCCCTGTGCAATTTTATAAGTAAAAAGTTATTTCCTAATATACACCTATTAGATTTCATAGCCAAATATTTCTTTGAGCAAGAAAATACAAAGCAATGGATGTCCTCTTTTCTTCCCCCTGCATGTCTACAACATTTTTAATATTGTCTGTTGCATTGTGGAACAACACCTCATTGTCTTCAATGACTTCACCATGAAGTTCTTCAACAACCAACACATGCAAGAGTTGTTCTATAGCATCATTTCTCTGCCTTAGAAACAAGTTGTATAAAATTCAATAAGAAATAATCATATCCAAGAAGAAGGATACATTTAAATTTGGTTTCTCCAGAGGCTCATGAAATGTGGCCTTGAAAATTCTAAAAGCATTTTCAACAATGCATTGACCTTGCCTCAATTTCTTATTAAAAAGTGTTTCAAGGATAGTGAATCTATACATTCATTAATGTATTGTCATTTATCATGGGAGAAGGGGGTAGCCACTATCCTCTAACAAGTATAGAGCAAATTCCTCTATAGAAAATCCGCACTTAAACAAATTATTGTGCATTGCTAGATGGTACAAGGTTAATTGGCGTAGGACATGTGAATCATTTATTGATCTAGGCATTCCAAATGAAAGTAATCTCTAAGTCCATGCTTTGGTTTTCAAATTGCTATATGAGTTCCATCTATTGCCCCAATGATTCCAAGTAACCCATGTAGCTCCTTAAATTGAAGCTAGGTATCAACTAGTTTCTTCTCAATTTGCCAAGTCATTTCTTAACTCAAATCCTCATTGACTATATGAATTGTATTTTGAAACATTTTTGAGACAATGCTCTTGCCTACACCCAAAAGCTCTAAACATATAAATAAATTAGTTTCTTCAGAAAGTTTAAATAACATACATGCAACCCTCACAATTACAAAGATGGAAAGGCAATATCTTATATTTTTTATAAATATAGGGCCTAAGAACTATAGTTAAGGGGAAGACAACATGCTTCATCATTCAAAAAATTTAGATTCAATGCTCATTATCATATTGTTCTAAGACAAATCTTGAAAACCAAATGGTAATTGTGGACTGTATCTAAAATCATAAATCTTCTCAAAATATGAAAAATGCAATCACCACTCTAATGTGGTGTAAGGGGTGATTGCACGAAACACTTGTACTATTTTCCGTCATACGTCTCATGCTGATATGTTTTTTGACCATAACTTTTTCATTTTCGCTCCAAATGAATCAAGATTTCTAGACAAGGTACTTATGACTATCATACACCTTATGTAATTTTTTCATAATTTTAAAAATATTATAATATTAAAATAGTACTAATGATCGAATGTCACAAATGACAATTTTGAGGTTTTTAGTACTATAGAGTACCTATTTTTAATGATTTTAAGATGAAATTTGAATGAAATGGTCTTCTGAAATATATAAAATATTATTTTGGTGAATTTTTTGGAGAATGACCATCTCCATAAAGTTTTTGCAAATGAACACTTTTTATTTTTTGTATTTACTTATTTTTACTATTTTTTGCCAATTAAAACATGAAGGTATATATTTTCTTGAGATTTGGCACTTTTCAAGTTCTCCTACTTAAAGAATTTTTCTATATAATTCCTTCCGTGTATACCTTTGTCTTAAAGGTGTATACATAAGTCATTTTTTTTAAATTTAAGAATTAATTATCTAATTTAATAGTACTTCAGAAAAAGTCAGGAATACTTTTGTAAAATGCAACAAATAGTACAAGTGTTTCGTGCAATCACCCTAAGGTACATGTTTTAACCAAGTCCTAGGAATTGAAAACACCTTCTCCAATAAACAATTGCAAGTTCCCTACTATGTCATCTTCATAATCTTCTTTTAGCAGCAGGTCAAGATAACAATGTGAGTCCACCAAGAGCAAGATCATGGTAGTTGACAATGCTACTATCTTTTACAGATGCAAAAACATTATCATTTGCATGCAAGAATTCATTTTTCATCTATTAGTGGAAACACATGCAAAGATTCATTTGATTCTTCTACTTATTGATCTCTTGTAATAACATGCACATCAACAATTACTATCAATGAGTCCTGTCTCTTTAAAGTTCCTCCATTCATATCTAATTCCTTGTCACACTTTCTCATAATATGCCTTGTTGGTTGTAATTGTCTTCAAATTTGGTATAACAAACCAAATATATAAAGAAGTTTATACTTTCAGCAATCTATTCTCTCTAATTTTTTAACCCAAAAACATAGCACCACATCAAAGTACAACAATCTACAACATGTACAAGGGAGCGCGTTAAATGATACCATCGAAACCCCGCTCAAATTTTTTATTTTTCGCATTTT
Source organism: Thuidium tamariscinum (assembly GCA_947034885.2). Classification (NCBI taxonomy): domain Eukaryota; kingdom Viridiplantae; phylum Streptophyta; class Bryopsida; order Hypnales; family Thuidiaceae; genus Thuidium; species Thuidium tamariscinum. The sequence continues at coordinate 13,705,532 of OX344751.2, forward strand.
TTATTTTTTTCAAATTCAGAATCAGAGACCCCTAATTAGCTGAGGGAACCCTGAACATACCAAAAAACCCAACACAAATGTAAACCCCAAACCCCTTGTCAACCCCTAGTAAAATGAGATTTACACTGCTCGACCCACTTTCGATGGTATCATTTAACGTCCTACATGTACAAGAGTCACACCAAAAGAATTCCAAGCCTTCATCTTTAAAGAATTTAAACCATGATTTCTAATATTCATAACAGATAGTTTTTGAAAAATTCTTATAAAAAAATCTCTAAAATGGCATAAAATTAAAACAAAGACAAGAGTCCTTCTCAAACACACTATAATCGACACTAAAACACACTATAATCTTCATACAACTAAGTTAATAGCAAACTCATCAGTATTGCATTGCAAATGTATACAATATATCAAATATTTATTTATGTATGACATGGATGAATTTTAATTATGATAATACAACGGAGAAGATGAAATTACTTGAAGTAGCTTCAAGGTGACATTTTCACATTGACATAGCAATCATACTATAAAAAAAAAAAACATCCAAAAGCTTCATCAATTTAGTATTGTTTTCTTTGTTTTCTATTTTGGTTTCGATATGGTGAATTGAAGGTTTTTTTCTAAATTTTAAGATGAAGAACCTCAACTTGAGATCAAATTTGAATTTTTTTTCTTTTGCAACTACTAAATTATTGTCTTCTACCACTAAATCTGGTATTACCACATCAGTGTTCACAAGATGAAGAACCTTTTCATCTACCAAAGTAACTTTATATGGAGTAAAAAAGGCACATAAATCTTCACCATGATGTTTGAGCATTAGTGATTATATTGTAGATTGAATGTGTTGAGGCTGACAACTAAGAAATTACACTTGAAAGGTATTTTGAAGGTTTTAATGATAGTCAGTACTATATCATGGTTAGGCCTATTAAAGAAAGTTGTGTCTACCAATGTTATTTGGAAGGTTTAGTTAATCATATTAGTAAGGTTGATTGTGCAAATTATGTCATTGTTGTTCAATGCAATCCTAAATTCTTACAAATGGAATAATGTTTTTCCTAGAAAAAGAATTTATCATGAATAAATGTGTTTTGGGTACTCGTTATTTTGATTTTGTGCTTAGTGATATTTTATAGTTTATTTTATGTATTTGAAAATAAAGGAAGAAAAATGAAGATAGTTTTACTTTTCAAAAGGTGTAGATGAAAAGATAAGAATAAAAGAAGAGTAATCAATCATTATTAAGAAGACATGTGGCCATGGTATAGGCTAAAGTCTACCTCATTTTACGGTAGAGGTTGAAGATAAGGCTGAGGATAAGGAGGGGAGTCTTCTTCTTTCTTTTTACAATTGTTTTGTGTCAATTGAATGTTTAGAGAGTTATAGTATGTTATGTATTGTGAAATTTAAAATGATAATTTGAAATAAGTTTAAATGTTTTTTTTTGTAATTTCAAAAAGCTATGACTTAATCTATTTGGAGTTTGTATGAGAAAGTTAGGCTTGTAGAAGTGAAAGATAAGTTATCATTATAGAATTTGAAGGTAGAACTTTAGAGTGTTTATAATTGTTTAGTAGAGAAGTATTTAACTTTAAAATTTATACAATTGTGTATTATAATGTTACCTTTCTATAGAAATATTGCACACTTAGTGTGGAGTGAGTGAGTAAAAGTTATGGACTAGGGAGTGAAATAGTATTGAACTACCTTTAAAATTAAGACCATCAACTTTGATAAATTGTAACTTATGAAAATATCTTCTATAGAGCTAAATTTTAGGGGATTTTATATTATTTTATTATATTTTCAAAAAATCATTACACTTATAATTTGAGTCATCAAATGAAAGTTATATGCTCTAATGTACAGATGCATATATATGTATTTGCCTCCGAATTGAAATTGTCAACTTTAAGAAACTATAACTTATGGACAATATCTTTTTTATTGATGAAATTTAGAAAAGTTGTATAATATTTTAATAACTTTATATATAGCTAAGATATGCTTGATTTTGAATTTTAGAACAACAATGACACTCATTCAAAGTTTGACTACATTCTTAAAGGTTCATAGCATTTTATATTCAACTTATATGGTATTTATATATGTTATGTATCAATATGGATATATGAGCTTTATATATATTATATTTATATTTATATGTGACACTCATATACATATTATATGAAGCCTTATATCTATAAATATCAATTTATATATACTTTATATTATATGACTTTACACACAAGAAAACGATGCAATTATTATATGTTGATATGGCAATGATCCTAGTATGTGAGCATGAAAATGTGAGAATGTGAGCTTTTAGGCATGTATATAAGTAGATATACAATGACCATTGAAGTTGATAATAACTTAAACATCTATAGTGTAGGTATTTATAGCATAAATGCACTATAATTACAAAAAGGTTTTATACTTTTGACACCTATACCATAGATATATAGTCTTTTAGGTTTATGCATGGACTCACATTCCAAGGCCCACATAATAGAAACTTTTGTTGATATGGTACATTCTATTTTTTATACTATTGCATATCCTCATATCTTAGGATAAATTTCATTGTAACCACAAACCCATATTTTTACCAAAGCAAATTTTTTCTACACAACATCAATGTGATTTATTTTGATAAAGTGACTCTATTTCAATGATCCACAACAACAATTGTCCTTCCAAAATTGATAATAATTTCTTCAATTGCTTACTATAGAAGATTTTAATGAATGATTTTAGTGTTACAAAATAAGCTCTACCCTCCTATGAATGATAAGCCAAAATATAGGATGGGTTTGTACGTACCAAATTCCATCACATTAGAAGGAAGTCATAAAAAAAACCCAGTACAAATGAACATCTAAATAACCATCTAACATTACATTCAAAAGTGGAATCTCACTCAAAATAAAAAGGATTGAAGTTCCAAAGGCAAGTCATATAGAACATGGAAAGCTCTAAAAAGACATCAATTGGATAAAATGTGAATAACCTTTACTTAAGTTGGAGGTCCTTGTAGCAAAGAGTAACCCAAAAAAATTGCAATCATTGCTCACATGTGTAAACAACAATTTAGAATACAAAAGCCTATATTTTAGACACCATTGATGACTATAGAAAGCCATACCAACATTTTGAACCATTCATAATTTGATAAACATTAGTGCTCAAACAAAGTAGCTTTATTAAGCACATATGAGGTTGAGCATGAATTCAATGCACTAGCAAGATGAAGAGTATTTCTACTATCTTAGTGACCTAGTGCTATTGGCTTTATGTGTATAATTACAAGGCTAGCAATAGCACTTCAATAAGTTTAATTAGATTCTATTATGTATTTCACTAGTGTAAATGGTATTGATCCAATATCACATAGTCTTGGAAGTGGAATAGAACAAACTATTCAATTTGATTGCATTCTAAGACAATTATTGATCAATCAATTTATCAATATAGGAGGTTTAAATAAAATCTAGAAAATTGTGTTGACTACTAAATAACACAATAAAGTGAACCTTCATACAAGTTATTTGATTACAAAGACTATTGATTTTTGTTTGCTAAGCTACAATTAAATTGCATTCTACATGTATCAAAACATCTAAATATTATGATAGACTATGCTACGACTCTTTGGAAAAGAACAATCAATGTTCTCATTGGCCAAGTTGGTACATGAGACCTAAATGAATTCATAATGTGTAGAACCATGTCAATCAAAAAAGACTCTCAAACTTAACTCACTATTTTGTTTTTGACTCAGACTCTAGATCATGCTCTTCATACTACAATTCACCACTAGCCCAATTGCACAACAATTGACAAATCACTTCATTTGCTAGCATTCTTCCATGCATTAAAAAAACATAAATTTTGAAATCACATGTCACAAAAATCGAGTTGCCCTAACATTAGCAATATTTTTTCTAAAGTAATAATGAAATGTAGCTCTATACTAACCCCCAACAATCCTCTAGAGTACATTACATTTAATTTTTAATTTTTAATTTTGATCAAAGAGGCTTTATGCACTAATCAATCTAGACTAAGTTCAATCTCATTGTCTTGTTTGATCCTTGTGGTATTTGTTAGTGCAATTTTGTTGAAGTGATGACAAAGATCTAGAGGTGAAAGAAGCATGATGTTAAAAGAAAGAATACAAACACAATAGAATGAAGAAGAATAATACAAGAAAGACCTAAAATGTGAGAGAAAAGTAATAGAGATCTAAAGGTGCAAGAATAGGAATGTCAAAAGAAAGAAGATGGATATGAAAAGAATGAATATGAGTGTGAAAGAATGAACAATAATTTGAAAAGAATGAACAATAATGTGAAAAGAAATAACTTAGATCGGTTGAAGAAGAAAAATTTGAAATAGGAAGACAAAAATGAAATAATGGAAGACAATAACCCTATCCACCAACCTTCCAAATTTGCATTGGCACCTGCTAGACTTGCCTCATCACTATTAGCACATAAGCACATACAAAACATATAAATAAAATACAAATTGTCTAGGGATAAATAAAAATTGTGAAAGCATGAACATAAAGATAGAAGTGCATGCTTATGGATAATACATGAACATTGCTTGCTAAACCTCTAGAGTTGAAAACAATAGTACATTACATTGGAAGTTGAAGGATTTTTTGTTCTATATTTTGATCAAAGAAGCCTCATACAATACATCAACCAAACAAAGTTTTGAGTTAAGTTCAATCTCACTAGCTCACTTGATCCTAGTGGTGTTTATTGACCAACACCAAATCTACATTTGATGTAATATTTAGATCTAGAAATATAAGAACATTGACATCAAAAAAACTAGAAAAAAAATTTAAATTTGTAATTGAAAGAGAAAAACTGGAAACAAATGGACTCAAATATTGAAGCATAAAACCTTGAAAGATAGTGGCAAAAATCCAAACCTTAGCCGCAAAAACAAAAACAAAAACAAAACAAAACACTTCAAAAACAAAAACCTGGAAGCAAAAGAGCTCAACTTTGGAAGTGAAACAATTAAATCTTAAACTCCATGACTACTATAGTAATGATCCAAAAAAGATTGAAACGGTTATAGTAATCTTATTAAGTACCTTCTATGCAAAACCAAACTACACAAATGTAAATGCAGAATGAATAAAATCAATATTGTCCTTAAATGTAGTAGTTAGAACCCTAATGATGGCTGACATTGTAAATCATGGCGATGATCTACAACATTAATGGTCCTTGTTAAATATGGTTGAAAAATTCTAATATATAAATTTTCTCATTGTACAACTACTTGGTGGGTGTTAACAAATATTTTTAAATCTCACTACAAGTAAATGGAAACGGGCCTTAATCTTCATAAGTTTCTATTTTTATATACTAAGAACTCCATAACTAATGGTTGTAGTTTAATCTAAAATACTAACACTTCCACACTTGGAAATTCATGTATAATGTTTGTTTTTGATTATATAGAAGGTTAACCAATATGGTGGTTCACAATGGGCCAAGTAGTAAGAGATGTAACCTTATTAGTTTGAAGAAATCCTAGGATATCATTGTTCTTGAGTTCAATTCCATTTTCACTTTCTTGAATTTTAGTACATCAAATTTGAAGGGCATATTAGAGTCTCAAGACATAGAGTGTCAACTAGACTTATAGTTTGAATTTCTTTTATAACAAATAACAAATCAATCTCCTATACAATTGAACTTTATACCACTACAAGAGTATTTATAAAAAATGTTTAACTTTTTCACCTCCAAAACAACCTTACATGGAGCAACAATGGTACAATACTTAATAGAATCATTGTTGACAAGTGCATTATTAAGTTCTTGGATATGGAATGACAATCCTCTTGAAATTCTATTTTTGACCTCTATCATCCAAATGACTATTAGATCCAAGTCTATTTATATTCCTACTTGGAAATATATTCAATTTTTTATTCTATAAGTACAAAGCTATGCAAGGGAAAGTTGAAGGTATTTTACCTTGTAATTGAACCTTGAAGTTATATAGCTTCAAGATAAGGATAAAGAGGTAGTTGTAGAGAAAGGAATCATAGCAAATGAGAATTAAGGTAGGCTAACCACATGATTGAGGTATGGGTTGAAATCCATTTGCTTAAGTGAATGAGATAAAAAAATATGAAGGATGGCTTTTTTTTTCTTTTTTTCTATAATTTGTTTCATTCATTGCAAATTTGAAGAGCCATATCAAGCTATATATTGGAAATTCAAGAGGATGTTGTATTTTTTGTTGTATTTTTAACAATTTCTGACTCACTTTATTTGGAGTTTATATAAAAATTATAGTTGATTGAGAAAAAAGTTTAATTGTTGTAGAATTTGACATAAGAATATTCAAAGCTCAAAATTGCTTGGTTATAAAATATTTAGTTTTGATAATTCATATGCCTATATATAGAGTTGTTGTCTTCCCAAGAATTTATAAAAATATTAGTTTGGAAGTTATAGGCTGTAAAATAAATTAGTGTTGAGCTAACACTAAACTAAGAAGAGATAGCTTTGATTAGCCATAAAAATCAAATTTTAACTCAAAAGTTCAAGTTCTTATAGAATTTTTTTGTAATATTTTTGAAAATCTACCACACTATTAGTTTGAAGCTAGGAAGAGAATGCTATGGGTTTAGAAATAATAATGTCAAGAAGTCATTGAATTCAAGAAAAGGAACTTCAAATGGCTATAAAAGCGAGTATAAAAGTTGAATTACAAAAGGTTTTTACTTGAAATATGGAGAGTTTATAGAAATTTCTATAACCTTCTCCAAAAGCTATCACATTCTTGCTGTGGGATTTTAGAGTTGTTGTGGCACTCATTTGAATGTTGGATACACTTCGTAAAGATTTCTTGAAAATTCATATACAATTCATTGGACTTCTTTACAAATTTTTAATATTTTATTTAGCTCATATAATCCTACATTCCTACACAAGATTTCTACAAATATAATTATATCTTGATGTATTATATGAGGAATATATATAACACTATGATTAGAACTTGGTGTTTTAATTCAAGTACATATAAGTACGAATACAATTTATATCTATTATACATGTATATAATTTTATGAATATTGGTATACATCTATCCAAACATTATTCATACAAAGTAATCAAAATTTAAAAAAAAGAAAATATATATATATATGCAAAATACATTTATTTTATTTTATTTTATATTTGATTATGAACTAGACCAAATCTAAATGTAGCTAGAATTCGGATGTTTTCCAAGCCAGGATAATCTCCTCTACACCAACAATGTCATGAACCTTGCCCCCCTTTATGTGCCTTCTTTGCAACTTTAGTGCCTAAAGATCGATTCATCAACACTATATTCTTCTCTAATTTATTGTGTGTGATCTTCTATGATGACTCTAAATCTAAAAGGGGTTCTACCAAATTATAGCTACAAAAAATGCCTTTTTGAAGATTTGTTGTTCTTTATTGTAATTGAATTGTCCACCTAATAGATGAATTCTTTGACTAGCAACTACCCCCTAAAGGACCAAAGTGCCTTTTTTGGCAACATAGCAATTTTGGGCAGGTCATTATGAATGGAGTTTTTATTTTTTTTATTTGAAATTTTTACACAACTTGTGCCTGAGGAGTATCTACAAGACCCAACAATTTTCATAACTTTTAACTACATATTTAAGAGTTATTTCATGATATGTGATTTTCTTTGATCTTTAGGCAGCTCGGGCAACTCAAAAAACTTCTTCAAAAAACACTTTTTTAAGAAATAAAAATTTGAAATTGATTCATTAGATTTTTGTCTAAGTAGAATGCTTTGAGTCATTCCATTTTGTTGAATGAGCCAAAAGTTACAAACAGTTTTAGTTTGGAGTAGTTTGTAGGTAGTTATAGAATCTCTACTCTAGGAAAAAAGTTTGAATTTTTTTATTTAATTAAAATTTTAATATTTTTGAAAAAAAAATTAAAACATAGGTTGAAGATAGTTTATTAAATATTACAACCATTGGGATTGGCATTTTTCATTTGCATAAATAAATTGTTCACAGTTTAGTATTTTGAAGCATTTTCTACTTTGTTCTACTTACAATTTTTTCCCTATATGTTGTACAATTCCAAATGATTTGAAAATTTTTAAGCATATAATTAACTTGCATTGAAGAATGAATCCAAAGAGTAACCTCCATTTTGAACATTTTTTCATACAAATGTGACCTTGTGAAGTGCAGCTACCTAGATTTTTGTAGGGATAAAGAAAGGATTTTTGTCTATTCAAATGTCAATATCTTGCAATCTACACAATGAAAATTTCTGAAATATTCTTCACATCTTTTCAAACCACCTTACTATAAGATTCTACGATTACATGTGTCAAAAAATGTTTTAAAAAAAAGAATTTACACTTGTATCAAAAATTGTAGTTTTGAAGTGTTTTTGGTGAAAACATAGTCAAAAACCTTTGGGGGGAAAACATGTTTAAATATAAACTTGCAATTTTTTCTGTGCTTCACTTTATATAGTTCTCTTGCAAATTATTTATAGCATTTGGACCATTGTTTTTCAACTAATCAACAATTGATTAATCCAAATAATTTTCACTATGTCAAGTTCAATTTGCTCTCATTTAATTTCTAGTAATCTTCTAGGTTTATTTCTACCTAGTCTATATAAACTATAATGTAACCTAATCCTAATCCAAAAAGCATTGGATGTCTATTGGTTTCTCCCAAATTAGGTCTTGCAATCTTGATTGCAAAATTCCTCCAAGTCAACCTCCCACTATAGGATTTTTGGCCTTCATGAGACTGTTTTAGGCTTGTTCACTTAAACTATTCCCAATCTTGTAGACCAATCCCTATTGGCTTGAATTTTTGAATTAAAAATAAATTAAATTTTTTATAGAATGCATTAGAAAGCAAAAAATGATTTTTGAAAAAATATTTTTAAAATATTAATTAATTAATATCATTTGACATGGTAGTCGTCCAACTTCATCAAATTGTTGATGTAGTAGCGTTCTCAACATTCCCAGAATAATTTCAACGTTGGAGAACTCATAGTCTTTTAAAGGCTCAAATCTCTTCTAAAGTTTCTTTCTAAAATCCATATTCAAACTTTCAAGATTAGAATTTGGTACAAAATCATGTCCCTTATGTTGCAATTGCCTCCAAATGCTCATATCTACTTGCACTCCAACAGCCTTGCCCTCTTAAGTTATTTAAATTCCAATCCATCTTCCCCATTCACGTATTCACTACTCACATATATATTATTGATATAGACAACACTATGTAGACTACTTTAGAAATTTACAATTGTTTAAATTTTTTATTTGAATATAGTGACATTTGTCAATACTTGATTGTTTAATTTTAAAAATCTTATTTTTATTTACTTAAATAGATTATAAGTACAATATTTGATCAATACAAATCCTTTTATACAAGTATATAGTTGAGAAGTAAAAAAATTTGGATAAAAATGATATTTTAAAATGTTGTATTGTAATATAGACATTGAATCCAATCTTGTAGCACATAATTTATGTCCTTCCAAGGATCTTTTTAATGGAATTTTATCAAATGGATGCATTATTATACCATCCATAGATAAATTCATCATAAAAATGACAAAATCTATACATTTAATAAAGTCAAAGATTCAAAATATTTTCAAAAAAGACTAGAGTCTTTTTCTTTAAAAATAATGGTTGTGGTACATTAGACATGAGACTATAATTTATTCAACTTTCTCCATTTCCTAACCATTTTACATTTGTTGGGCAATAGAGGGCCTTTGTAGAAGGTAATTTTTCAATCACTCTAACTTGGTCAACATAGACTATGGCTATAGTGGATGTTGATGTGGTGTGCAAAGAAGGGAAAGAACTTCTTTGAGGTTGAAGAGAAGCAATTATGTTTTTTTAGTAGGTGCACTATTCTATTCATTACATTGATTAAATAGCTACATATGAATGAAAAAAATTTATTTTCATTATTTAGAGAAGTTTCAATATGTCTAATACAAGTAAAAAAATCCACATTTTTCAGAATATTTTGTAATCATAGGAAAAAATTAATGACGGTAAAAATAATAATTTTAATCACAAACCTAACTGCAATGCACAACCTTCAGGTATGTGGGGTGTCATAAACATTCTAGAACCTTCAATATATCTCTATAGTTTTCTAGCATCTTCTAAAAGATTCCATAATATTCTAAAAGATTTTACAATATTCTAGAAATTTTCATAATATTCCAAAAGCTTCTAAAAGGATGCGTAGTGTTTTGAAAGCTTCCATGGAATTCAATGAACCTCTTTAGGATTTTGGAAGCTTCCATAATGTTCATGAACAACCATTTAGATAGTAATGTAAATGAAGGTCAAGTTTGAGGTATTCCTTAGTTTTGACAACACATCTTTTTGGTCCTCACTCTTGAATTAAGTTCTAATCTTGTACCTCTTGACTACAATATCAAGTCTTGTTATTCAAAACTTGTCTTGTCTTGCTTTGTATCTTGCACATCCATTACATAACAACACTTTGGAACCGATTGCTCACAATGCATTTACCTTGTATTCTTCAAGGAAAGAGAGGATCTTAAACATATAATAATAAAAATAAAAATAAAAACTTCAACCAAAACCTTGTTCCAATGTATAATCTTTAAGTATGCAGGGATGTTTTGGAACCAATTGTGCGCAATACAAATACTCTATATGCTTGAATGGTAGACTCGACGGTAGAGGAAATCCTAAATAAAATATAAATAAAAAATATGTACATAATAATATAAGATTATGTAAGAATTCATGAATGTAAAGATAAAATTAACCCCTAAAAGACAATTGTCTATTTGGTGGACAAATGGGATTTTGGACATGTACCTATGCTCTCAATTTATATTGTGATTTCTTAAAACTTTTTTTGAATATAGAAAAAGTGAATGGCTTCATGGGAATATAATTTCTTTTTTCAAATTGGTGCCTAAGAACAAAAGTTGTATAGAAATAAACTCAAAACAAGAGAGATCAAGAAACAATTTTTTTCTTCAAGTTTGAATTTTTAAATATTTTTTCTCATAAATTATATATTTGTCTATATGGAAAGATTTGAATTCATTTCATTTGAATAAGTTATGTGAAAGTTATTGACAATCTTGTTTGTAGGCAATCTAAGCATCTTTCTGAAAAAACAACTTATAACATTCATTTCTAAATGCAATTTTTATAATTTCTTAAGTGAAAAAGGTCCACATGGTATATTCTTCTTTCTAAAACAATATCCTCAATAGGATTAGTGCATTTCAATTTCATCTTAGAAATAATAATTTAGGTTTTCTTTCTATCTTGTACCTACATCTACAAAACAATTCTTTTTAAGAAAGAAAATTATTATTTTTTTAATTGATTTTTTTCATAGATTCTCAAATCAATTTCTCGTGATAAATATTTAAAGCTCAAAACTTTGTAGAGCAAAAATTTTAAGTTAAGAAGGTTCAAGATCAAAAAATCTAGTCTTGCAACATGCTAAAAAACTTGTTTTTTTTTCACTTTCAATGCAAATATCTTGCAATCTATGTGGTCAAATTTTTGAAATTTATTCTACACATTTTGATACTAATTAAGTGTAAGATCCTACATTTAGATGTTCAAAAATAATAATTTTCAATTTCCTTTCATCTTTGCAATAGAAATGGTAGTTTTCAAAGATTTTTGGCAAAAAAAAAGTGGCCCTGGTAATTTAGGATTTAAGGATCTCGTAAATATCAATGAATACATGTATATTGTTAAAGATAAATCAATTATTCTTAATCCTTTAGTAATGTCTTTATGTGGGCCCAAAATTATTTTAAAAGTCATCTTTAAAGCAAGTAGATTCTATTCTTCTATGAGGTTTTTTTTTTCAGAAATCAAAGAATATAAAATTCAAGATTCTTACCTCCATTGATTGCAATACCATTTGGAACCCCTTGGAAAATAAACATCAAAAGGTTTTAAAATAAATAAATTTAAAATATTATGTGCAAACATTTGATTCATGCAATGTGCATAATTTTGTGAAAGTTTGAAAGCTATATGTTTGGAAAGCAATCTCATCAAATTGATAAAAGAACCATACATTCTATTATTTGAAGCATCAACCTTTCTCCCCCCCAAAAACAAAACAAAACAAAACACCATCAACCTTCTAGATCCCGAGAACAAACTACTACTACTTTCCATGTCAAAAACTCTCTCCAACTCCCTTCATTTTGAAGAATAATCTTCAATTGTTGACTTCATGAAGCACCAAGATAGCATTCCTTATGATTGGATGCCTTGGTGGCAATTGAATAATGATGTCCAATCCAATTTTAGTGTTTTGTTGTTGGAGTTCATTAGGTGGCCACAACACAACCACATTTTATAAAATAGTAAGTGCTTCTCCACTTATTGATGCAATGGTTAGTTGCAGTGCCAATGCTCTTAGTGTGAGTGTAAAACATCTTTCTAGGTACTAAGCCCCTCCATTGTTGAGCAAATGTGAAAGTGACAGGATGAACAACAAAAATTGTACCATAATGAAATGTTGGTGTGGACTTGTTTGGTGTTAGACAAGTGTAGCAAGCATTGTGTTCTATTGCAAAGGCCTTTGAAAAGAATTGGTGGCAATACTCTTAGCTTCAAGAGGGTGACTCAAGGGTTGTTTACATTGGAAAATTTGACCAGAGCTCCCCATGCCTAGGTGGTTTGCATGTCCAATTTGTCGATTTGATTTCCAATATCAATAGAGCTCAACTCCCTCCTTTTCTCTATTATCCTTGATTTCACTATAATTACTCTCTTTTTCACCAACTTGACTTACTATGAATCTAAAGGTCTTCTCCCCTTGTCTTCTTGTTTCTCCTATTCCAAGATTTATTTTCAATGGCTTGCCTCATTCATTGGTTGCCACATGCCACATACCACATAATTCCAAATTTTGATAGAAGAGTGGATTTTTTTCCAGAACCGATTCACACTAGGAAACATGATGTGACTTGAACTGGAGTTCACAGCTTAGTGCCTGCCAGAGTGGAGTTCCCTCGCTCTATGTGGAACTCCCCTTTAGGTTTATTTTTTTTCATTTTTGGAGAATAGCCATAGTGGCAACATAAAATGTTATAGGGATGCTCCAAAGTGCAACATTCATCCATTTCTTGTATGTATAGTATGGTTTTCATCCAAAATTAGGCAAATTCATCTAATATTTTTCTTTATTCAAAAGTTGTCTGGCAATTTCATCCAATTTTTCTAACATTTTTTGGGGTGTTTTTTTAGCCAGATTATTTTTTTCTGGTCCAAACTGGCACCGAAAAGCCAAAAGAAAAAGCCCTGCTCCCCTTCCATCCGGTGGGTCCATTTGTCTTTTTCCATAAGTTATGGTGTTGTTGTTGCCTTCCTTTTCCTTTTCTCTTCAGTTCCTTTGGAGAGCCTGAGCCCCGGCTGCCCTGCCCTGCCTTGCCTGCCTGAACGGCGTGACGGAATTTGGGGGCTGTGGAGAGGAAAAAGGGGTTTCTGTAATGAGTAGGGAATGACAAGCCCTGCGTGCCCCGGGGAACGAGCCCCTGCTTTTCAAGCCTGCCTGCTCTGCTTTTTCTCCACATCCATGCGAAAAGCTCGGAGGGTTCCAAGCCCTGTTCACACTGCAAACCTCGCTCCCTCCCTCCAGGGTCCAACAAACCAACAGGGAGACAGACAGAGTGCAAAACAGACAGGCATTGGATAGAACAAGCCAAGGGGGATAGATACAGTATCACTGGTAGGTGCAAGACACTACTGGAAAGATGTCCCTTTTTCAAATATCATCATGGCAGGGGAATACAATACAATAAAAATACAGAGGGTTTAGCTTTCCAGTTTCTTCCCTTTTTAACCCTGGAACGACTGACTGGTGGCCATGGAAATCATGCATTTTGACATCATCTGCTTTGAATAAGCCAAATATAAGTTACTCATTGGAAATCCAAGTAAGTAGAGTAGAAGATCTCCCCCTTTCTACCTCTAATACCGAGGATGAATAGTTGCACTCATGTTCTACAAGAAAAGATTCTTTGTCATTCATTGGATGTAAAACATTTGCCTTTGTGTTTTAGGATTAACCCCTAAAGGACCATTGTCCCCTCAAGGGACAACTTGGAGTTCAGGCAGGTTCTGTAGACCTCAATTTTTAATGAATCTTTTTGAAACTTTCTCATAAGATAGGAAAACTGATTAGCTTCATGGGAATGTAATTTTTATTTCAATTGGTGACCGGGAGCAAAAGTTATACCACAAAAAGCACGGATTTTAGTTCAGCGGGCAGAATTTTTTTTTTGCAAAAAGTCAAAATTTAATTTTAAATTTTTTTTTCTAAAATAATATATTTTTGCCTACATGTGAAGCTTTGATTCACTCTATTTGGACTTATAATGAGAAAGTTATGGACAATCTTGTTTTTCAGGCAATCTAAACAATTTCTTGAAAAAATAACTTATAGGATTCATTTTTGAATGCAATTTTTACAATTTTTCAAAAAAAATTGTTAAACAAGGTTATGTTTACTTTCTAGAAAAATCTCATCATTGGGATTATTGTATTTCAATCCCATCTTAGAGTTATTAACCATTTAGTTTTTCTTTCAATCTTGGACCTACATCTACTTAACAATTTTTTAAAGAATGAAAATCAAGTGTTTTTTGTGTGAAATTTTTTTCTCAGACTCTCAACTCAATTTCTTAATACAAAAAATCATAAATTCAAAGTCTATAGTGCAATTTTTTTTTACAAATGCCAGTCAAAGTCATCTGAAATTGCAAACTACAGTTCAAAAAAACTTGTATTTCCAACTTTGAGTGCTCATATCTTCCAATCTGTACGGTCAAACTTCATGAAATTTTTGCCACTTGATCTCAATCAAGTTAAGTACAAGATCCTACGGTTAGATTCTTAAAAAAAACTGTTTCTTGAGTGAATGCAATAGAAATGGCAGTTTCGAGAGTTTTTTGATAGAAAAGAGGCCTTGGTTCTTTAGAGGTTAAGGTAGAGTAAGGGCAAACGAAAATTTACTTGATTGTCCAGCCTCTGGCTTGGCTCTCTTGTATTGGTGTTGTATTGCAATGGATTTCCATTTGTTCTTAAAAAATTAAAAATTTAGAAATTAAAGGAAAGAGTTGTATTCGTCAAAAGGAAACTGGAACTGGAAATTGTTTATGTACTAGATAACCTTTAAGCTGCAGTAGCAGCAAGAAGATTATTGGACATAACCGGTTGTTCAGTTTTCAATCACAACCTTTGATCTTCAAGATCCAAGGGTATAGGAAGCAAGTTGAAAAGAAAGAAGGTTATGAGTTGTAACTTGGGAGGGCGATGGGTAGCCCATGGCATAGAGCCACATTAGCATTCCAAAGTCAACAACTGGTTACATGTTTCAAATTTGTGTTTCAAAAAAAGAAAAGAAGACTGAAAGTGTGGGAAAATCATGGTTTGTATTTCGTTTTGTTTTTGTCCCAAATGATTTGAATTTCGTTTTCAAAAAGCTTTGAGTTCATATGTTCATTCCGGTATCCTGGTCTGGTGTTCATTACAGTACGGTACTTTCAGGCATGCGTTGGGTGGACGACTGCTACTGTTTGTCATTGTGTAATAAACTAAAATTAAAAAATCAATTAAAAAATTCAATTCAATGCCTAGTGGAGGCCCAACCCTCCTTTCCTGACGGAGCCAGTCCAGGGACTCCAGTAGTCCAGTCCAGTCGGTCAATCAGTGTTTTTGTGCGTTTTAATGATTGATTACAAAGCTATCCAATCAATCCATTAATCACACTCACTCTCCAATCCACACTATTTCCAACTCCAGTACCAGCCAATCAAACAGAAACACAGGTGGCTGGAAACAACGGAAGGCAGAAGACGGAACTGAAGTCCCAATTTATCCAATGGAATGGAAATCCCAAGTTGGCAAATCATGATCATGGGGACCCCACTGAGTGCACAAGAGGAGGAGGGAGGAGGGCCCTGGGGAAAACTCTGAAATTTCTTACTTTTCACACATAATGAAATTTGCAAATGTTGTATCATAACCGGTTGTTGACTTTTCAATGCTAACGTGGCTCTATGCCATGGGCTACTCATCACCATCACCATCTGAAGTTGTAACTCATAACCTTCTTTCCTTTGAACTTGCTTCCTACCCCCTTGAATCATGAAAATCAAAGGTTGTCATTGAAAGTGAACAACTGGTTATGTCTGATAACCTTCTTGCCGCTATCGCAGCTCGAAGGTTATCTAGTACATAATTGCAATCATAGGTCCCGGCCAATTTTGGTTGAAGGGATGTATGAGTATGCTTCCATGCAAGGTAATAGGGGGCTCTTATATTTACTTGCACCTTTCAAATGACTTGGAGGGGCTCAGCGAGAGGGCTGGTTCAAACTGACCTTGTTCATCCTTCCCCAAGCCACTCCAAGAGGCATGTAAAAAAATGCCCCCTATTTTTTTCCCATTTTCTTTCCATGCTTAGAGAATGTTCTTCACCCCTTTCAGTTACTTTGGACTGTTTTGAGTCTCTGATTGCAAATAAGAATTCCAAATTTGCAAATTTTATCATGTGTAAAAAATTAAATATTACAACATTTTCCCTTGAGAAGTAAGTTCACCCTAACCGCTCTAAGGGGCTCAAAAAAATCAACTAAAAAATCCATACCCGAAGACATGTAATTTGTTTTGTTTTGATAGTCACGTTGAGATCTCCGGAACCATGCGTCTCCAGGTCGCATGCTTGGTACCATCGGAAAGTTTTCAACAAGGAGGGGTGCACAGGCTTGATTTTGTAGCATTGTGACCTATGGTGTGAAAGTTAGGGATTTTGAGTTATTTTTTGTTCTTAAAAAGTTTTAAAAAAAAGTTTGCTTATATTTTGATTGCAATTTTGGTACTGTTGGAAAGCCTTTGGCAAGGAGGGGTGCATGGACTTTGTTTCGTGGCATTTGGACCTATGGTGTGAGAGTTATGGAATTTCAAAGTTTTTATGCATTCAAAAATTAGATTTGACTGTGGCAACAGCACACGGCACACTAATAATAACTACTTCAGCTAAGGTGCTTCTAATTCTCAGTGCTTTTGTTTCTCTAGTTTTTTTTGCTCGGTTTCTCTTCAACGACCAGCTTCGGCTTGGTTTGTTTCTGTTTCTCTGTCCAGTTGTTAAAAAAACTAAAAAAAACTAAAACTAGAATATGTAGCAATAAAATAAAATGAACTACACTAATTACAGTTCGTGCCTGATAGGGCGTTGGGCTCAGCCAATAGTGATCTCTAGTACACTAAAACGTGGAATCCACATTATTCATGAACGTCGAATCAAACAGCATTCTGGGCCGTAACCCGAATAGGGGGAACATCTCTTAACTTATCCTCAAAGTGTTTTGGCACTTGTAGCAATGAGCGAAGGTCTCTCTTCGGGGAGGAATTTAAGGTGGGCAACCCCCAAACCGCCACTTTGGGGCTCCTGTGTCCAGTTGTTACTGGTCCTATATTGGTCAAACTTCATACTCCGGAGTGTTTTCTTGTTGGGAAGTGAAAAGAGGTTCCAACCCACCAAAGATAGCTGCATTTAGATCCCCTATGCAAAAGTTAGGAAGGGTCAAAGTTTTGGGGGAGTTGGAAGTAAGGGAATAGTTTTTTCCACATCGGTAATGTTAAAGCACACAAATAAGCAACTCAACATAGTTACTACTATTCTATCTGAAGACATTTTTGTGGGGTCTTGTAGGTAATCAGAAAGAAATTTTAGATTCTCTTAGAATGCATATTTTGGACACCATATAAATAAACTACAAATTTCCCCAGTGTTGAAAATATATGTTTCTAAAATCAACAATAGATTTTCATAAATAGTATGAGTACATTTTAGGCAAGAATCTAAGGTGTTTGATTTTCAAAAGCGCTTGAAATTACATGCAATTACTTCACATACTAGTTTTGGAGATGTATATAAGATAAAGATGGCGATTTTTTTATCAATGGTGCATTTGGGAAGGCCTAATTTAGATTGATTGAGTGTAATGGGGAGTTTTTTTACTCCAATACTTTATACTCTTGTTGATAGTATGTCATAGGGTAGTTAATCTTTGAAGGACCAAAATCCACTTCGAGGACACTTGGGACTTTGGGCATGCTTGTGTGACCTAAATTTTTGCCATGATTTTTTGAAACTTTTTTTGAAGATAGGAAATCAAATTAGCTTTTTGAAAATATAATTTTTATTTCAATTGGTGCTTGGGAGAAAAAGTTATGCTACTCTAAGTCCAAAAAGCAAATTGTGAGATAGAACAAAAAAAACACAAAAAGAATATTTTTTTTGAATTATAATTCTTTTTCTCAAAGATTATGTTTTGATCTACACTTGAAGCTTTGATTCATTCTATTTGGACTAATAATAAGAAAATTATGGACAATCTTGTATTTTAGACAATTGAAGTACATTTTTGAAAAAACAACTTATAAAATTCATTTTTGAATGCAATTTTTCAATTTTTTTTATAGAATTTAATTTGTTTGCAAAAAGAATCCGAGCATAGAAATTATGGTTTTTCAATTTCATCTTAAAGCTACTAACAATTTAGTGTTTTTTTCAATCTTGGATCTACTTCTATTTAATAATTTTTTAATGAATGAAAATCAAGTGTGTGTTTAAAAAAAAAATTGACCCTCAATTCAAATGTTGAATATAAAAAAATTTAATTCATAGTCTATAGTGCAAAAAAATCCATAAATGACCGTCAAAGTTATCTAAAATTGCAAACTAGTGTTAAAAAAGCTTTTGAATGCTAATATCTTCCAATCAATAAAGTCAAACTTCATGAAATTTTTACCTCATGATCTAATACAAGCGAATTACAAGATCCTACAGTTGGATTCTAAGAAAAATGTTTTTTTATGGTTTGTTGGGTGGAAGTAGCAAACATGGTAGTTTTGAGTGGTTTTCAAGCCAAAAAATGCCTTGGTCCTTTAACATCCATGTTTATTGCAAATCTAATTCATTTTAATTGGAGCAATGCTAAATCTCTTTTCTAATTTGTTTTTCCTTTCTTGCACTTTCTTTTATGGTTACTTTCCTCGAAAAAAAATTAATTAAAGAATATAAAAATAAATATTATGATGATAAAACTTTTCCAATTTTGGATTGGAATCAAAGACTTCACTACAAAGTTGTCTACTAAAGGCAAAGGAATATAAAATCTACCATGTAAAATAAACCACAAGTAAAGAGTGGCCTTCTCATTTATCTTGTCAATTGGGTATATTAAAAACACAATTATCCAAGCCTTTGCAATAAATGCTACAATGTGATATATATTTTTACAAATTGGCTTTAAGATTTATAAAATAATTGATAAAGTAAATTGATTTGTACTTTACAAACCATCATTAAGAAATCACAAACTTACAATCTAATCACGACATCACGTACATACACTTGAATGTAAATTACCAAACAATTATAAATTAAGTAGTTTGAAAATACTTGTTTTTAAAATACAAAAAATTAATGTCATAAGGATTTGAAATTCCATGTAAAAAATGTAATCTAATAGAAAAAGAGAGAAAATATAATGTTTTTCCAATGAAAGGAGTAGTAGGGATGGAAAAAAAACATTTCTTTGGATATTTCTAATCTTTATTCTTTACAAACAACCGCAATTTGAAGAATTTTTTTTCAAAATTGTATTTTTAGAAATTAAAAAAATAAAAGGTACTATCTAATGTGATTAAGAGTACATAAACATAATAATTAGAATGACTCCAAAGTTTTTGAAGATGCTCTGTATAATATGAACACATATGTAAATTTTTAAAATTTTTGTAGGATCCAATTTGGTCCAATTTGACTTTTCTACTCCTTTTGTTGAAAAAGAATTTTTTTGGAGGGGGTATAAAAGCATTATTCATATTGTATATTAAAAAATTCTTGAAAATCTCCGTTTTTTGCTTATAAAATTCATCATCAAAAAAATTCTTAATCCAAAAATCAAACAATCTAAATTTCCACAATTATTTCAATGCATACTAAACACTAGTCCTTTCTTTTGTATTGTTAAGGTAGCCAACCCATTTCAAATGACACACACCCATTTCCAATCTATAGCCTACTTTCTTTCCATGAAGTTGTGGTGTAGCATCCAAAGAAATTGTAGCACATTATGATTAGTTGTAAGACTCTCATAAATGCAACAAGCCCTTGGTTGATTTTTCAATTACCTTATGGTTACAAATAAAAGGTCTATATTTCCATTATAGGCCAAACAGAGTAATTACATTTTGTATAATAAAATTCTAAAAAAAATGCTATCTTTTTTAATTCTATTTCAATATATGGAAAAAAAATTGCATTAAAAAAAATTACACTTTACATATATGTAATTGCCTAAGTGGTTAGAAATGAGTCAACTAACTTAAAATTAAGAATTTCAAACACATCTATATGCAAAAATTATCAAAGTGGTACAATTCATTGAAAGCCTCTATTGTCAAGAAGTCATTGGGGTTTGAGAAATTAAGGCCCAACAATTTTCATAATTTTTTAACCATGTTAGTCAAAAATTATATCATATGTCATTTTCATTGATTTGCGGGTAGTTAGGGCTATTCAAAAAAAATTCTAAAGAAAACATTTTCTTAAGAACAAAAATTTGAAATTGTTTTTTCAAATCTATTTTGTAAGTGGAAAGCTTAAATCATTCCATTTTTACCCCTAAAGGACCAAGGAGACCACTTTGAGCTTTTTGAGAACTTAGGCAACCTCTATTGACTTCATAATTTGAAATTTTTGTATAAATTTTTTAAGGTGGTTTACTTATTATAATCTAGATGTAAATCCTTGTTTCATTTCATTCCAATAAATACTACAAAAGTTACAAGAATTATATTCTAAAAAATATTAATTATTTCTTGAGGATTGTATAGATTGATACCTATTCAAAATATTTGAATCCTTAAATTCCAAGTAAGGAGTTTAGGTAGGTGTCATCCTTGTGAAGTAAAAGTTATGAGGAAGGCATCTTTTCCTAGTGGTTTAGGCTCTTTATTTGATTGTGGTTTTGGTTGTTGTTTTCTGTCCAACCTCTGGGCTTGGCTACTTGTACTTGGTTCTTTTTAATGCAATGGTTCACCATTTGTTTTCAAAAAAAAAATTATGAGGAATTTAGTTTGCAGGCAATGAAGGTAGAAAATATACTCTATAAAGTTGTCTTTTGTTCACAATCTTGAAATTTTGAAATAAAAACAAAAATAAAGAATAATAATTTTATACTTGAACATTTTTAACATTGTGATTAAGAATTTTGAATTAATAAAAAATATTGTTAGTAGATTAGTTTTTTCTTTCATTTAATATTATCTTCCAATTTCAATTTTTTTAAAGGTGAATATGATTCTTTTTTGGTTTAAATTTTTTTAATTTATTTTCAATACATTAAACAACATATTGACTAAAATTCACAAGTTATAGGATATACATGTTTTTTCTTAAGTTGCTGAAAGACATAACTTCATCTTTTGAAAGGACTAGAAGAGCCTACATTTTGAAGTTCAAGTTACATTGAACTTGCAATTAGTGGGGACATCAGGAATTCTAAAAATTTAGGGGTGATGTACTTGACAAATTTGAACAAATGATACTATTGTTGGATTTGTTAAAATATGATACTGATTAAGATTTTGACTATGCTTTGGGGATGAGTATTTTGAAGCAATTTTGGGCCTCTAAAGATGTTGGTCCCATAATGGTTAAATAATGAAGTAAAAGTTATGAGGAGTTCTAGCTTGTAGGTAGTTATGGATTTTCTACTCCAAAATGAACATTGAAGTCCTTCATTTAAATTTCTAATCTTTTTGAAAAAAATAAAAACCATAGGATGTAGATTGTTTACAAAAACATTACAACCATTGAATTGGGATTTTTCAATTCCATATCCAAATTCTTGAAGATTTAGTTTAAAACATTCTCTACTTTTTACTACTCGCTATTTATTTTCTATACATTGTATAGTTCCAAATGATCTAAATTTTTTCAAGAATGTAGTCAGCTTGCCTTAATGAATGAATTTAATAAGCACCATCAAGGCACTAATAATAGGGTATTTTTCATACAAATGTCACCTTGTCAATTGCAATTGCTCTTCTTTTTTTGGTAATTTAAATGCTAATATCTTATAATCTACACAGTGAAAATTTCTGAATTTTTTTTTCCAAATCTTTCTAAGCTAGAACACTACAAGATCTTATAGTTACATGTGTGCAAAAATGATTTTATTTCCAAAAATTGGTACTTATAAGTACTAGAAATGACAGTTTTTGAGTGTTTTGAGTGAAAATATGGTCAAAGGACTTTAGGATTTAACACCAAAATGCTAATCCATTGAAATAATTGTAAGCTTGATTAAAAGCATGAATTAGTTACAAAGACTTGCAATTCCATTCAATAATTATCTTGCAGATAAGGAATTTGACAAAGAAATTGTTGCAATAGACTAAAACCTCCAACAACATAATTTAGATTTTAGAAATTTTGGAATAAATTGAAGAAAATGAAATTGGTGTATACAGATGTATTTTAATAGTTTTCCATTGTAGAAGATAAGAAAAATATTCTTGCCCTTTTCACCTCTATTTTGGCTCTATTGGTTTCATATAATTTTATAATTAGAAATAACTTACAAGAAATAAAGCATTATTTAGAACCTTATCTTATAAATGAGGCCTACTTCCAACAACAAGCTTCTACTTTAGGATGGATAATTTCACTCTTCATATGCAATTGTGTTGTATATAATTAGACTTATGTGTAAAAATGTATTATTGGAATAATTGGCAAGTTTCAAAGTTAGGATTAGTTACATTGTTGATGGTTTTTTCTACCTTAATTTTTGCACCAAGATTTTTGCAAGTTACAATGCAACAATTTTTTGTCACAATGCACCATAGTGTACAATCTTTAATATTTCTATCATTCAATATATACGGGTGCTAGTATGTGAGCATAGAGTTATAGTTCTAAACACCTATATTATAGGTGTTTATGTTATAAATATCTTCAATAAGTGTTAGATACTTCCTTATACTTAGGCTCAAGGCTCATAGATTGAGACTTTTATACTCACATACTAGTGTCGTTGATTCAATATACAACACATTGAATTTGGAATAGATTAGGGATTTATAAACTTGATTAATCCAAGGTACAATGTACACTACATTGAAAAATTCAATGTAAAGATTTGTATGTGGCTAAATGAAAAAATCCATAGTTAAAAAGTCTTTTGTCATGATGTGTCATGCTTATTAAATTTAAAAATCTCATTGATAACAAAGTGAGTTTAAAAAAAATTAATTATAGATATTCATCATTATAAGGATTTTATTTTCTTGTTCAAATCAATTTAGTTTTTTCATTTTTTCATTTAATTTTGATATAAAATATCTTAAATTGTTATACAAGGGTTTAAAAAAGGCACATTTTTTCATCTTTTTTTGTTTTGGATGTGCAGTCTATACCAATAATGAAGTAGGGAATTTTTTGGAATTTTTTTGATAGAAGTCATGAATTGATTGCGATAAAACATAATGCATTTTTTGTACAAATTTTAGCACAAAGATTAGTCTTGTAGGGCAAAACATGTGCAAATTGTTTATTTCATACACATAATGATACATTATAAGAATTGATGTACTTTAGTGTGCAATTACACACCTACTTTTTGTAAGACTCCATAATTAATAAACTAAAGATTTCATATAATATTCTCCAAAGTGCAAGACTTTCTCTATTTACCTATAGTCTAGGATTGGTTAAAGGTAGGAGACTCATTCTTACAGATATCAATTGTTTTAAGTGGTTTATACTATTAGGATGAAAATTTGTCATATTGACCTCATTCCCATTTTCAAAAGGATTCTAAATTACAAAAATACACTCTATGGTAGAACTTCTAATAATCATCACTCTCTAAAGTAATAACTTCTCTATAGTAATGTATTAGAGTGGTCCCAACTTTGCCCACATAGGCAAACATCATGCATACAAATGATCCTCATTTTATGTAATAACTTCTTTGCAATAATGCATCAAACTTGGTCCCAACCCAAGCCTTATTAGAAGTTCTACTGTATTTGAATGTTGTATGAAGGAACGAAAATTCTCCAAAAAAATCTCAAATGGTAAGTACAATCACACTTAGACTTTGACTCTTTACCTATGGTAGCCAAGACTCATTATACTATCCACTAAATTCCGAGTATGTATTTTTTCAATAACTTCTACTATATAACATATTCATGGCCTACCCATACAAAATGCCAAAATGCCCCCGGCTACTTGACTGAATATGTTCCCTACATCATTGCTTTTGGGGGCAACATATTACACATTATATATATTATTGTATATAACCATGCAATGGTCCTCCCCATGCTAAGAAGGTATTGTGCCTCCCTAGATGCCCGGGAGAAACTTTCCGTTAATTCAAGGATTGGAGCTGGCTGAGGAGTCATCCATAAGAGAATTTTATTCCCCTTTTCAAAAGGAACTCTCGCCTGTCTTATTGGTAAACAACGTGATGAGTCCACAGATTTTGCCTGTGAAAGGACTGCTTGGTCCCTCCAACTTTGAGGCAGTGCCTGTGAGTCACGCTGGCTCCTTACTGCCGAACGGCACTGCCCCTCCCTTACTCCTTCCATATTTTTATACTCTTTGCTAGCCCCCAATCGATCATGATGTCACGCTTCTGCAAACATGAACAACGAACATGTGGCACCATCATTTGGCCCTTCCAAGTCATTCTAGAGGTGCAAGTAAAAAAAAAGCCTCCTATTTTGTGCTTATTAATTGACCTAGTGCACTCCTTGCAGCTAATTTGGGGCCTCTTATTGCAAATATCAATTCAAAACTTATCCTAGGCAGAAAATAAAAAATTTCAGCGCATTTTTTTTCTAGGACAAGCGAGGGGGTGAGTTCACCTTGACTTTGTTCATTCCATGAGTCATGCTAGGGATGCAAGTTAAAGAAAAAAAGACCCCCTATTTTGTGCTTGATTAATTTACCTATTGCATCTCCTCCAAGTAATTTGGGATCTCTAATTGCAAATATGAATTCAAAATTTGCAAATGTTATCATGTGTGGAAAATAAAAAATTTCAGCATTTTCCTAAGAATCTGAGTGGGATGAATTTGCCCCCTTGCCTAGCCACTCAAGAAAATGCTGAAATTTTTTTATTTTCCACGTATGATAAAATTTACAAATTGTGAATTCATATTTGCAATTAGAGGCCTCGAAGAAGTAAACTAGGTAAATTACTTGGGCACAAAAAAGGGAGCTTTTATTTTCACTTGCACCCTTAGAATGACTTGGTGTACCGAGCAAGGGGGGCCAGTACACCCCGACCCTCCTAACTGAAGTAGGTCGTTGAATTTGTGAATGGGCCAAGGCAGGCAGGCGGGCGGGCGGTGGGTGCCGGTGTGCGAATCACTTAAAGCCCTCAACCGACTGAGACCGACTGAGGCCGACTGACCGGCCAGGCCCGGGAATTCCGACCCCTCCCAGCATGGTCGGTACGTAAAGCGCCTGGACTTGGACTGAAGCCCGTGTTGGGGCCAAGCAAATGCGCCCACCACTCCCCTCGAACGCTGTGCTAAAAATCTCCCCAGACGGAAGTGAGATATTTCAATGAGCAGAACGCAGTCGGCCACATTGACGGAGCCGGCTTCACTTGGAAGGGAGAACTGAACTACCTCACTGGAGGCAGGCTGATGAGTGAACCGACAGACAAGAATTCAGTCAAGGAATCTAAGTTACTGAAGTACTGCAGTCATCGACTCAGGCACGGAACAGGCGGGGTGTCGGTCCCCACTCCCCACGAGGAGGAGCGGACCGAACCCGCAACCTGGGCTCAACCCTATCGGAGGTACCATATGGTGTGCTCCTGGAACTGCAGTTGAATAGAGGTACTATTATGAAACAGAGAAATATTTTTATTAGGTCTCTTGGGTTGGCAGCAGAAAGAGGATTTCAAGGCACTTTAGCATGTAAGATTTGGACACCGTATGAATAAGTTATGAGTTTGCAAAGAATTGTCTCTAAACACAAAGCCTCAACCTCAATGCAACGGTGGCTAAACGCTATAGTTGAGGTATTATGTCCACTTGTAAGTGATACTGAATACAAATAATATAGGTAGATATAGAGAATTGTTTTTATTAGGTTATTTGGATTTGTAGTTGAAAGAGAATTTTAAGGCATTTTAGCATGCATTATTTGGACACCATATGAACAAGTTATGAGTTTGCAAGGAATTGTCTCTAGACACAAAGCCTCAACCTCAATGCAACAGTGGCTAAATGCTATAGTTGAGGTATTATGTCCACTTGTAAATGATACTGAATACAAATAATATAGGTAGATATAGAGAATTGCTTTTATTAGGTTATTTGGATTTGCAACTAAAAGAGAATTTCAAGGCACTTTAGTATGCATTATTTGGACACCGTATGAATAAGTTATGAGTTTGCAAAGAATTGTCTTGGACACAAAGCCTCAACCTCAATCCAAGGGTGGCTAAACACTACAGTTGTGGTATTATGTTCACTTGTAAATGATATTGAATACAAATAATATAGGTAGATATAGAGAATTATTTTTATTAGGTTATTTGGATTTGCAATTGAAAGAGAATTTTTAGGCACTTTAGCATGCATTATTTGGACCCCATATGAATAAGTTATATGTTTGTAAAGAATTGTCTCTAAATACAAAGTCTCAACCTCTATTGATGAGGAAACCCTATGTTTAGGATATAATGTGCACTTAGAAATAATGCTAATTACAACTCAACATAGGTACTATTATAGAATGTAGAGTTATTATTATTAAATCTCTATTGGCAATTGAAAGAGAATTTCAATGCACTCTAGCAAGTATTATTTGGATACAATATGAATAAGTTATGAGTTCACAAAAAAATTGTCTCTAAAAAGTCTCAACTTCAACCGAGGAGTGAACCCTATGAAGTATGTGAGTGCACCATTATGAAATGTAAAATCATTGTTGATAAATATTTTTAGTAACTCAAAGATGATTTCAATGTACTTTGAGATGCATTATTCAAATACCATATGAATAGTTGCACGTTTGCAAAGAATTAGTGTCTCTTCGTGTATTAGAAACCAAGACTAGCTTCTTATAGACTATCATGTTTGGATTATGTACAATTTGTGGTATCTCTGTCTACAACAATTGAAATTTTGAGGTCCAAATGTTGGCAATGCTTTTTGGATGGTGTTGATTATGGGTGTATTATACATATCTTGTGAATTTTAACATAACTAAGGTAGAAAGTCCATAATGTAACCATTGACCATTGATTTGCAATATTGGGGTGTTTGACTAGTAGGTAATTATTCGATAAATTTTCTTTGAAAGATAAATGGAACTTGCTTCTAGCCCAAGTTGTTGAATATCTTCTAAACCTTTGAGGAATCACTTATGAATTTTGAAGTAGGAATCACATTAGGCTCTAAAAATGTTTGCCTTTTATTGTATTTAATGTTGGTACAATGATGAATGCAATTTGCATGCTGAAAAAACCCAATATGTACCTATCTACAAGATGATGCTTCTAGCCCCTACATGACCATGGACTTCTTTTTGTCAAAAAACACTCAAAAGTGCCATTTTTATTGTAAAGAGTAAATTTTTTTGAAAACTATTTTTATGCACATCTAACTACACAATTTTCTAGCTATTTAGTTCAAAAATATGTGGAATAAATTTCAACAATTTTAACATTGTAGATTGGAAGGATATTTGTATTGAAAGTGAAGAAAATAAGTTGTTTTGTACTTTGCCTCACTAGATTATTTGACTTTGAACCTTCTTAAGTTAAAATTTTTGCACTAAAGATATTTCACATTTAAATATTTATGATGAAGAATTGAATTGAGAATCTAAAAAATTTAATAAAGAAGTAAGAACTTAATTTTCATTCTTAAAGAAATTATTAAGTAATATGGAGTAGTAGATATGAGATAGAAATGAAATCTAATTTTTATATCTTCAAGATCATAAAATTGAAACACACTAATCACAATGGTGAGATTGTTTTAGAAAACAGAGTAAACTATTGGAAAACTTTATTTTTGAAAAATTATGAAAATTGAGTTAAATACAAATCTAACACATCATTTTTCCAATAAATTTTTATAATTGCCTAGAAACTAGAAGCTCTAAAACTTTCACATCACTTAACCAAATGGAATGAATGAAAGATTTTTATGTAGACAAAAATATAGTCTACAAAAAAAATTAAATTAAATTATTATTATTATTTTTTGCTATCCAATCTCCCTTACTTTGAATTTATTTGGTATAACTTTTGCTCCTAGATATCAATTGAAATAAAAATTCTATACTTTTAGAGCTAATGTGTTTCTTCATCTTAAAAAAGTTTCAAGAAATCATGACAAAATTGAGACTACAAGTGCATGCCTAATACCCAATTTGTTCACCGAGGGGATAATGGTTCTTTATGGGTTAAAACTTGTTTGCTTCATGGTCCTACCTATATCCTCAATGTGCATGACTAAAGAATTGAGCATTGTTCTTATATAAAATTGCATAATATTTTTTAGATCTTGTTGAAATTCAAAGAATATTTTACAATTTTTTTAATTAATTCTTTGGAGCATATATGAGTAAAATTATGAATTTTTAAAATCCTAAAAATAAGAATATTTATAACCAATTTTAGGATCTCATGAATAAAGGTTGTACATTTTATGGCAAGAACATATAGGATTTGGTTTTACAAAATCTCAATAAAATATAATTCAAGTCATTAGAAGATTCATGAAATTTTATATTTCTATAAACGTAATAATATATTTCAAAGTTTTCAAAGTTTTAGGCAAAAGTCAAGTTTTCCTTTAGTTAGATTTTTCCATAGATTTTTAGCTCAAATTTTCAACATATGTATTATCAACTTTTTCAAGTTGTACAATATACAATGATTTTTTTCTAAAAATCTTGAAAGATAGATGGCACCTTTAAAAAGGACAACCAAAACTTGGTATTTGAAGTTGAACTCTTATGAGATAAATAATGTCTATAACTCTTCACTCCATCACACTTCACCAATTTTCTACATTAAAATGTACTTTTCAATGATTTGACAATCTTCTTATTTAGTGTTCTACATTTAGATTTACCTTCAGATTTTCACAATTAAAAACAAAAAAAATGAAATTTATGTGATTATCGCAAGTAATTTAAAAAATAATCGTAATTACAAAATTTTCTAAAATAATACTATCTCCATCTTAAAGTGATCTTCATATTGGAAAAAAATTCTAGATTAAGGCTAAAAAACATTTTGAAGACCCTTTCTGCCCTTTAAGTAGAGTTTGGTGCACTTTCAGTGTCCTAGAAACTTTGAGATTTGGAACTCTTTCCAAGTGCAGTTTGGGAGTATTGAAAAGTAGAATTTTGGGGGCATTTTCAAAGAGCACCACAAGGCATTTAATTGTTAGTACAACATTGTCATTATATGGGCATTTTGTATGGATTGAAGACCATGAGTAGACCTTTGGTTTGCCTCTTGAAGCTTTGTCTCCTTAACTCATGCAATATTCAAAGAGATGCAAAAATAAGAACAAACAATATTGATTGATTAATTCTATCATTTTATTTATCTTTTGATTGATGATTGGATGGATAGAGGGAAAAGTACTACTTGGAGTTGTTTTGTTGGTCTTGAATAGCAATTGAAAGCCAAGTTTGACCAAATTTGCAACATTTTGGGATAGAAAATTAAGGCCAATTGAAAGATCATCATAGGATAAAGAAAACATGCTTTAAAAAAAAATGGGGATAAACAAATATTGTGGTTAGTCACTTAATTGGTGTACATATTAATCTTATATTAAAAGAAAATTGATAGTAAAGATTTTAATATAGTGTATATTAAGTTTTCATAATTGTTTCTTTAAAGGGTTATATAAATTGCAATTTTGAAAAATTCAAGATGGAACATGATGAAGATTATAAGAGTAATGCATCTTTATTATCCTTAACTTCATTTAAAATTAAAAACTATGCAAAATTTAATGTTTGATTTCATAAAGAATGTCAATAAGGCTTGCAATATCCTTTCAAAAGACACCTATTCAAATTTTAATTGATATGAAATAGATTTTAGAATCTTATGACCTTTGATTTTTTTTAAACAATCTCAGAGGCAATATGATGTTATGAAGGACAAAATGAGAGGATCCTTTACATATTATTTAAGGGAATTCTGTCTAGTATGAATCAACTAATATTAGATCAAAATTTAGCCAATCATAAAAGAAACCATATACAAAAAAATAAATTGTATGTTTTATTGGATTGTAAAACCAATACGAAAATGCTTTGAGATTGAATTGACAAACAACAATGCAAGTACGTGAATCTTGAACATATGTATATTGGTAAATATTCTACAACCATTGAAGGTGCTTGTAGCTTAAACACCTACAATATAGATACCTATAACTTAGATACCTCATATTCATGTAAGGTTTTTATAATATAAACACCTATAACATAATTTGACTTTCAGGAAAATTTTCTTCCATGAAATAACATCTTTCTATTTAAAAAAAACTAAAAAACACTTATAAAACACATATTTAAAACACATTTAAGTTAGTTTTATCGAAGCCCTCCTGGATTATTAGGGGTAAATAATGCTTCTGAGTGAGATCATTAGTGACTAAGTTGTACACCATCAAGAGGGTTATTAAATGTTTCGTCCAGCTGGATAGAATTCCCTGACTCTTTGTTGTAAGGCTGCTTCGGCTTCTCTAATATAACTTATTAATGTGCTGGCGTTCCATGAGGTTTAAATCGGAAAAAAGGGGAAAAAAAAATTCTGAAACTGCTTTCCATTTCGAGGCAGGCTTCCAGGACCCTTTTAAAGCTTGACCCCCTTTTAAAGCTATATAAAAACATGAAATTAAAGAGGAGGGTGCTGGTCAGTCCAAGGGTTCATAAAACCGAGATACTGTAACCTAGTAAAAGCCTAGATTTGAGTCACTGGAGAAGCTAAAGCTTTGTACCTGAAAACAGCAGAAAACAGCAGGAAATTAGAAAATGGGAAATTCGGAAGCTTAATTGCAATACTAGCAATGGCAAATTCGTGACTTTCACGCACTCCAGAGTCCAGACCCACAGTCTGCATTATGAGGAATTGATTAATCCAATTCTCACTTGGGTACTTGATTGTCTGACTACGCCAAACCGACACGCTAACTTACTTGCTGGGAACTGAGAGGGGACTCCCAAATCTCCGAAAATTGCAATTAAAAAATGGAAAGTAAAGTGATTCGTAAAGTGGACCAGAAGGGAAGCGTGACTGGGTGCTACTTAAGATCACGAGGGAGTGAACCCAAAAACTCAGGAGAGGAATTCTGCAATTCTTGGTGGTATTAATATCAGTTCAAACAAGGGGACAGGCCAGGCGGGGCAGGAGCTCAAATGGGGATGAAAATGGTATAATTAAATGTTGAAAACTGTCTCCTATTTCTGGTTGCTAGCTTTAATTATTTTTGCATTTTTTTGAAATTAAAATTTCAATCAACAACAAAAATGATGTAACATAACCCTGCCTTGGAAGCTCAGGTAGGGGAGAGACGGACATTGTGGTTGTTAATTTTGTACTCCATGATTTCAAACAATTATTTGAAAGGCCAATAGTTCCATACATGAATTTGAACAAGTTTTTCAAATGAGATAATCTTGAAAAAAATAATTAGTTGTAGGTTTCTCCCACGAGAGACCACGCAAGGATAAAAAAAGTGGGGGTTAAAATCATTAAGAATTTCAAAAGGACTCTACAAACTTAAGCTTTTTTTTATATCTTCCAAAATTGATTATTATTTGACGAATGAAAAATTTATCTGTCCAAAATTCTGATAACAAATAGGTTAGTTTCTGTGACCCCACACTAATGAGTCGACTAATAATCCAGATTCGGAGCGAGAGAGAGAGATAGCAGGGATTTCTCCCCGGCTCCTTTATTGTTCTCATTGATGCATCTTCCCAGTTGCAAATTGCTGTCACCACGCGCAATTCTCCTCTTTGCTTTCCCCTGGCTTTTGCTGGACTTGGATTTCCACCCATCAATGCCACCTGGAGAACGAAGTTGCACCCTGAATCCCTGATTTGACATCTTGTGAACACTATGAATGCCCCAGGCCTGGAGTCTAGCGTGAAAGGTCGATGGCTCCATTATTAAATCACTCCACCGTTGTTTGTAATCACTCATGAGCAAATCACCATCCCCTGATCATTGATTTTCAATACGTAATTCCGAGCTCAACTTGACTGTCCCGCATCACAGAAGCCTGTAACCGACGAGCCGTCAGGTTAGAGAACAACATGCTGCCTGTAATCCTGTATGCACCAGTGGCAGGCTAATTCGCAAATGCGGCTAAATTAAGCGAAGTTGGTACCAAGAGAATTTCCCGGCTGAGAAACGTGAGTACGTCAAATTCTAATGTTTAGCCCGTTTAGCAAATTGTTTAGCAGTTTGATTACCTTCAGAAAATCACAATGCTAGTTTCCAACCATTCCTCTTCCTGGTAGAGTGCATGAGTGTGTGACCGTTGTTGGCTTATTGCCCAGTGGAAAAAACCCAGCCATCAATCCCGGCATTGATGTCCCTTTGTGCTATTCACGGGGCTGCAGGAACGGAACATAAAGAGCGGTAATTATAGAGCAATCCGGCATGGTACCAGTTGCGATTAGGGAATTAAAAAGCGCAGTAAAAGCCTGGTATGAGTGAAGAAGATTGATCAGAGGGAGAGTAAAAGGGCTTGATTACTACTGTTGGGCCCCCCCGCCTTGCCCTTGTGCTCCAGTAACTTATTTGTCCAGTCCCCAGTCAGTCACCGGCTTCCTCCGGCCAACAAAGGAAGGCAAGGGACAGGCTCAGGCTCAGGCACACACAACAGAACACTCTAGACAGGACTACGCGCAGGACTGAGACTCTCGCCCACCCCCGTCGTCCTCAGGAGGGCCCCGGGCTGTCCATAACTTACAGTAGAAGTGTGGCTGTCCAGAACATTGGGCTGCATCCCAAGGCGGCGCCCCCCCCTTCACCCAGGCTTTCTTTTCACTGTTCACCATTCGAAGGTGGCCCCAGCCTTTTTCAGTTCCTCGCGCTCTGTGCCTTGATTGCCAACAGGTAAGTTTGACTTCAGGTTGGCCTTCCTGTTCCTCCTTTTCTGGTCCTGTTCCAGGTTCAGCTTCTGCTGCTCACCGGCTCCCCAGACCTCACCCTAATCTCCCCATCACACGCTTATCTTGTGGACGGACACATCAACCAACAAGCGCCTCCACGGATCCTACGTTGCATTCCACTTCTTCAGTGTTGAGTTCGTGCAAGAGTGATTGTGAGATTAGTCAGGCTCCCTGATTAGGCACGTCGGTGCAGGGAGCCCAGGTGATTGATCTGTCGTATCAATCAACTGGGTGTGGGCCGTTGAGCAAGCCAAGATCTTGAGCTAGTTCAGTCTTCCTTGCTTTGGTTTCAGAGAGAGTTCCTGGGGTTCGAGGTTTCGTAGCCCCCAAGTTTTGGTGTAGGGATGAGACGGTACGTAGGAGCGAGCAGAGCTAGCTTCGGTGCCCTTGCCTGCCTGCCTTTTCAGTGGACACCAATCCAGTAGCGCTGGCTGGAGCCTTGGGTGGCGACAGAGAGATGAGCCGTGGACGTCCCTGATTGCCCGCGGGCTCGAAATCTGAAGCTGGCATTGGTGGTCTCCACCAGGAACCCCCCTGTGCTTACCTTCTTTACCGACCTCAGCTCGCGCACATTCCCTGGTTCTCATGATCCACGCGCACTGATTGCGAAGTAAGATTTTGGCTGCGTGCAGACGGACGCGGGCTAATTAAGCTTTGGTTTATCGATCTTTGGTCTGCTTAGTTCCACACGGACGTTGGATTCGACTAGTGGAAGGGGGCATTCACGATGATTAAAGTTCTTGGTGCACCTTTCTGCGTTTCCGTTGGAACCGAACTAAGTCAGCCTTTGCTTCTCTGATCTATCTAGATAAGCTATTCGGGGTCTTCCCTCACAGACAACTACAACTACTACGGCCACCCTTCTATGTAAGGTGTACCGGCCTGAGAGCAACCTTCCACCTGCTTTTCGAAGTAAGTCTTTAGCGAGTTTACCCTGAGGCAGTTCGCCTGTCTGCTGTCTGGTTAGATAATTTCAATTGTCCCAGGTTGTTCTCCGGAAGCTAGCACTCGAAAGTCGTTCCGCAGACGCTCTCTTTCTTTTGTTCCGACCGCAGTCGACGTCGGTAATTGCTGGATCTGTATGTGTGAGGACGTGCAGCAGTAGAATACTAGCTAGTACGCGTATTTGGAAAGTGCACGCTTGCTAGACAGTTTCGTAACTCTGTCCAGCTGCAGTGCTGGGGTTAACTTAGTATAACGTAGGTGAATTAATATGGAGGTTAAAGAGCAGTTGGCGTTTCGATTACCTGCATACTGCGCTTGACTAAGAAGGCGAACCACGAGAGAGAGAGAGAGAGAGAGACAGAGAGAGACAGAGAGAGACAGAGAGAGACAGAGAGAATTTTTTGGTCTTCAGAGTTTGGTTTGAGTTTCTTCACTGTCAGACATTTTGTGCGTGCAGTGACAATTATTGTAATCAATCCCTGATTTGCTCAGGCACTTCCAGATTAAGAGTAACCTGTGCAAAATATTGATAATTTAGTATTGAAGACTGACGTGAGCCACGTGTTTGTCGATTGGGTTGTTCAGAGAAGTTAATTTACACGCAGTGAGTTGAAGACAGTCCGCTCCAGCAGCAACTACGGTAGCCAGCCAGCGTATGGTGATTGGTGCAGGGAGGGCAAGCAGCTGGGATTTTTAACTTAAATGGGTTCCAACTACGATCCTTACTACAGCAGACCTAATTTTCCTGGACGTGAGAATTACCTGGTGAGTGTCCCTGACAACCACCTAGCTAGTTCCCTTGTTCACAACGCAGTGACATTGTCAATACAACTTAGTCTGTCTCAGACACGATTCTTATCGTTTGCAAGTACGTGCTTCTGCTCGAAACTGGGTAAGTTTTCCCGGTGGGCGTACGATTAGGATACGCACTGCACCAATTCCAGAATTACCCGGAATATGCACTAGCAAACACTTCATCAGTTTTGGCCGGCTCTTGAAAATAATAGTAGAAAACGAAGGTAGAACCTCGTTCACCATCTCAGCTAGGAAGGAGTTCTAGGCCTCTGTCACTGTCGCAGAGTTTCCCAGTAAAGTATTGCAATTCGGAGGTTGCTACTTAATGACCCGCGGTTTTAAAATAAAGCGTACATATACAATCCCTTGCGACGTACCAATCATTAACTCCATGTAGTGCACGTGGTCCAACCTCCTAGTCAGGCTGCACATCCAATGACGTAGTCTGGTAGTCTCATCAAGTTCAGGTGTTGTCAATTCGTCTCTGCCAATCCACCTCTTGCACGCCTCCTTTTCTTGGAAGGCGTGCCGCTAACTTAACTTACATATCAAACGAGTGCCTCGCTTGCCATTCACTCAACCCTTGTTTTCTCGTCTAGTAAATCACTGTCGGTAACATGAACATTTTAGGCCCAGAAAGGTTCATAGAGTCTTCAGGCATGTAGGTCTGCTGCCATAACGTTCCTCGGGGCGATCGAGGAATTTCATTCCCACCTAGCGAGCATGCAGAGAATTAAGTTACTCCAGTGCTTCTCATCAATCTATTGGAGAACTGCAGTATGACTGTCTGATGCAGTGCAGACTGACAATTGCAAACTACCATCAGCTGGAGAGGTGATTGACGATCTATTTGTATGTAATCCTTGATTATTTTAATTGAGTGGGAGTCGTTCTGTGCTGTAATTCCAGGATTACTCGTCAGGGAACATGGGGAGTTGCGATTGCGACGAATCATCCCTGTCCAGTGCGCTGACACTCGCAGAGCAGCGGGAGATGTTGAGATCGGTGTTTCCTGGCCGATCCAGCGATGCCAGCGGAGAGTACGATGACGATGACGAAGGTATATATATCCATCATTGCCTATCCTCCAAGTATTATGCAATTGAAGCTTGGAGCTGGTCCTTCACTTTCCGGGCGTGTCTGTACAAGTCCTTGGAATTAATGTTAACCTGTTACGCTTGTCTAGTACACCACGAGAATAGTTTTGTTGTTGCAGGTAGTTCTATTTCGTACATGAAGAAAGGAAGGACGAGGATATTTGGTGCATGGACAGTGTAAAGGATTGACTGACTGAGTCGTCGTCGTCTTCGTCGTACTGGAAGTTTTACTGCCACCGGTCCGTTCCTTAGAATTCGTGTTTCCAACGTGGTGCAGGATCCAGCCAGAAGTTGAGGTTCACGAAAGCGCAGTTGCGTGTGCTGGAGGACACGTTCGAGCGGCTACAGCGACCGAACGCGAACCAGAAGAATACGCTGGCGATGGAGCTGGGCGTGCAACCGCGCCAGGTGGAGGTTTGGTTCCAGAACCGGCGAGCCCGCGGCAAAGCCAAGCGCAATGAGTCCGACTGTGAGGTGCTCCGCCAGCGCTGCCAGGACCTCATTGTGGAGAATCACCATCTCAGCTACCTCATTCAGGTATATCTTTTCCACAAATATATCCGCCAACAAATCATGCACGCATTTATCGATCGATCTGTCGCCGTTTCTCAATCTCAGTACGAGCGAGCCGAATTGCTTGCAACGAAGAACTTCTCCTGGACCTTGATGAAATCTAAGAAGTTCGTAGATGCCGATCGGTAGGTTGAGGATTATTCTCAACCATACGTTGATGTCGGTTTTCCAGTGTCGTTTCGCAACTCTTGATGAACTTCGAATTCTCCAACACTGTTTTGAAATCTACGCCTTTCCTAGATGTCATTCATTTGAGGAGCCGAAAACCGAGAATGCCACTATGTTATGTGGTCATATTCGTTAAGATGGCGTGTTTCTTATGCCCAAATCTTTAAAGAATTAGGACTTCAGATGCCCAGATCGAGCTCTGGAAACAAGGACGTGCTGGGCAAACATTAGTGTGGGGTTTCTCTCGGACGGGCAACTGCTCCGATCAATAAGCTTCCCGAAATATGCCATTTTAATCGAGGTACAACGTGGTGCAACTGCTAATTACATCCGTGTTGTGGTGATGCAGACTGAGAGGATGGGTTACGACAGTCGTCAACTGGCGCAACACAGTACCGGACCTCTGCTTCAGATGTCGCTCTGCAACTCGTGTAAAAAGTTGCGCAACTCATGAACTGGCATGGAATCCCCCGGCGTGAGACAGGCAGGCAGACAAACAGACAGACAGAGAGTTCGGTCGTTTGCCCTCCTGCTCGATCATGCAATCGACTTGACGTGCTAGCATCGCCTAAGTCGAGCACATGACCTGAACATCTCAACAAACGAAAGAAAATTAATTATTCCATTAAGTTAGTGGTTGGGGGTCATGCCTTTATGACAGTCACCGGCTTCATTCCATGAAGTGCGTACATTTTTTGATGGTGGACGTTCAACGTAGGCATCTAGATAGCTACAACTTCTCTTCCTACTTCGTTTTTTTCTTTCCTACTACTGTAGTTCAGTCTAGCGGACTTTAATTACTTATGACATCCTCTTCCCAAGAGGAGCCTGGCTAGCGGCTTTTTTTTTTTTTTCAATTATTGCTGTCTAGCTAGCTGGGTGTTCCACGATGCTGGCAGGGCTCGCTTGGCGGGGGTTATAAGTCGAGGAATCGAGGATGGATTTTATGTATAATACTAACTGAATTGTATCGATAATTAAATATTTTTGCATGGTACGTCGCCGATATATCTTGGACCCGGGTCATCGTTTTTTCAAGCGCCATGACCGCCATACTGGCAGCTAGATCGACAGATCGATATCCAGCTAGCTAGCGATGACTCCTATGATACATGCATGTGCTGGTCGATCTAGCTAGTCAGTACGTAGCTATGATAGTACATTTGTAAATTTCGGAAGTATGATTGATGTTGGGCCTCAGTAGTACTACGGGCAGGACTTTGTCTGTTGAAATTTAATCCTCAAAACGCCAGGCGCGTTTAAGTTCTAGCTGATGCATCGCTGTGAAGGAGAGTCACCCAGCCTCACTGGGATGTGACCTTAACCATGTACACGTCTTGGACATAAATGACGCTACTATACACTCATGTACCACACTGGTCAATTCAGACCCGGAAAATTAGACCTTCAATCAAACCCTACACTCACACTAGCATGATGGATGATGGAGCTAGAATACAGCATGGGTGCAGATCAGGCCTGATAGCGCTTGAAGTTAATCCCACTACACTCACAACAGTGCCGGTATGGCGGTCCAATCCGATTCTACGACTTTCAAGGAGAGCCACATGATTTCTCCATCTCACGGTACCCAGGCATGTGAGTTCCACAGCGCGGGACTGTAAACTGTCGGGAATCTCCGAGACTCCAGCAACCAAACTCGTTCACTGTTTTTCAGAGCCGATCGAGGCCCAGAGTGACCACGTAAGACATAGAATTACCGTAAAATCAAACGTAATTACCGCTCTTTAGCAGTGCCCGGTGAATTCTGTTAATTATCACTAGCTACTAGTGCTGCCACAAATAATAATCGAACCTTACGCGCGTACTAGCTAAAGAGACACTGATCTGCTTGGAGTCTAGCTAGCTAGTGAGTTGAAGCTCCAATTCAAGAAGAGTGTGTTCACACATCTCCATCGCGGAGATTTTGAAGGACTCGTTCACCCACCTAACAGCGAGAATTTGAGTCGACAGCCAGCTGCACCATCGGCCCGCATAGACAGTTCAGTTGAAAATATTGGTCTTGAGTGAAACTGAGGCTAGCTATGCTAGTGTGGGTTTGTGTGGGTTTGGTTAGTAGTGGTTTCTTCAAACCTTCATGGGATGAGGACAGCTAGTGACAGTCCAGCGAAGTGTTTTCTTCAAGCCAAAGGTCATGAGTCTACCGTGATGGCACCAGACGAGGCCATTTCACTATTGTAATTTTTGTACGGTAGGGACACCCCAAAAATTGTCACTTCTGGTTTCTGTCTTCTGAGCATAGATCGTGAATCTCATTAAAGTTGCCGTCATTTCTGCGTCAGAAATTGTGACCCACAAGGCCAAATCTACACACAAGTTCTTAAAATTAGGACAACTGTAGAATTACGTTTCAGGCCGCGTCCTGGTAGTGCCAAAATAAATTTTGGAATACACTGCGCTAATTTAAGTAAATTGATGATAAATTTTGGTCAAAATTTGATAAGTGACTGTTGGCAAATGAAAGTGAATTTCAATTCAATGCAACAAAGAATGTTGTATTTGGGTATAGTATGCAAAAGTTTTGGACCATTTGAAGTTTTTATTATTTTGTGCATGTACGCTCTAGACTTGTAGTTGAAGTAGCTTCCTTATCAATAGGTGTACCGACTGATTAACCCTTGAACAATGGACTGGTGACTGTGTAAATCATATCTTGTGACATTATCTACTTTGAATAAGTCAAATATATTCATTGGAAGTTAAAGTACTTTCATATTTAGACCACACAGTCTAAAATCTATGCCAATCTTAGACTTTAGATTGAGTAGTTTAATGAAATCTATACCCATCTTAGAAAATGAATGCAAAAATGTTGTGTGAATACCACCATTTAACAAAATATTTGTTACCGTAAAAGATCTCCCATAGTCCCATATCCATCTCTAACATTGAGGATGAATACTTGCACTTGGGTGAATGCAAGAAAGACTTGTACTATTTGGCGTCACACTTTGAGTGACGGAGTTGTCATGAGCTATAACTTTTGAAGCATTAACTCTTTGAACTTGAAATTTTGATTGAAGATGACTGACTTCATAATTATCAAAACCCTTATTTTTCAAAAAAATTCAAAAATCATTTTATATTTAAATTCTAATTTCTCTAATTTGTCACACTTTGCGGTTTAGGGGTTTTTAGTACTGGGGGGTGATTGCAAGAAACACCTGTCCTATTTGTTGCGTTTGGCTGATTTTTTCGGGAGTACTTTAAAATTAGAAAATTAATTTTAAAAAAATTTGAAAAATATAAATAGTGTATATACCTCTAAGATGAAGGTTTTGACCGAAGGAAATGGATAGAAATATTCTCTAAGTAGGAGAACTTGAAAAGTGCCAAACCTCCAGAAAATACATACATTCATGTTTTAATTAGGGAAAAATAGTAAAAATAGATATTTTCAAAAAATAAAAAGTGGCCATTTGCGACAACTTTATAGAGATGGTCATTCACCAAAAAACCCACCAAAATAATATTTTATATGTTTCAAAATACAAGCAGAAGGGAGCTCACTTTGTAAACCTCCACACCTCACAAAATTAACTTTTAAAAAAAATACTTCCCTAGAAAGCTAGAAGTCTATTAGAAGACCATCTCATCCAAATTTCATGTCAAAATCATTAAAAAAAGGTATAGCTCAGGTATAGAAAACCCCTAAACTACCAAGTGTGACATCCAATCGGGGTCTATTTATGGATAGTAAACTATTTTTGAAAATTATGAAAAAATTATGGAAGGTTTATGAAAGTTATGAGCACTTTCCTCCAAATCTTGAGTCAATCAGAGCTAAAAAACAAAAGTTATGGCCAAAAAACAAATCAGAATGCGACGTGTGACACAAAATAGGACAGGTGTTTCTTGCAATCACCCTGGGGAGTACTTTAAATTAATATTTTAGAGCTGAGATTTCTAGGGTCTATTCCTACACTAAGTAGGCATGTTTCCACCGAAGGAAATTTAAAAAATCATTATTCTCTTTCCTCTACATGTGTGCTAACAGGCTTCCCTTGCGCGCACATTTTTGAACAATCAAGATAGTTTTCGGATCATTATTTTGGTGAAATACCTTTACCATAAAGTCTTCCCAAATGGACAA
The DNA here is from genome assembly GCA_947034885.2 of Thuidium tamariscinum. Lineage (NCBI taxonomy): Eukaryota > Viridiplantae > Streptophyta > Bryopsida > Hypnales > Thuidiaceae > Thuidium > Thuidium tamariscinum. The sequence goes on from OX344751.2 coordinate 13,746,599, forward strand.
TTTTTAGTTTTAAGAAAAATTACTTTCCCTATTTTTTACAAATTAAAATGTGAAAATATAGTGAAAGTTACAATTTTCACGAAATTCAGCACTTTTCTAGTTCTCCTACTTAGAGAAATTTTCTATGCTTTTCCTTCCTAAGGTATCTTTTTCTTAAAGGTATATACATCAAACATATTTTTTACTTTTAAAAAAAATTGATTTACTATTTATACAGTACTCCCAAAGAAAAAAGTGAGTACTGTGCAAAACGCTACGCTTTACCGTAGGTCTTTCTTGCAATGACCCACTTTTGTCCTACAGGATAGATTTTTGTCATTATTCAATCACAAAACATCCTTATCAATGCTTAAGGGTTAAGGATTTGGGGTCATTGCAAGAAAGACATGCTAAAAAGCATAGCGTTTTGCACAGTGCTCACTTTTTTCTTTGGGAGTACTATATAAATACTAAATCAATTTTTTTTAAAAGTGAAAAATATGTTTGATGTATATACCTTTAAGAAGAAGATACCCTAGGAAGGAAAAGCATAGAAAAATTCTCTAAGTAGGAGAACTAGAAAAGTGTTGAATTTGGTGAAAATTGTAACTTTCACCATAGTTTCATATTTTAATTTTTTTTTTTTTTTTTTGGCACAAATGAAAGGGACTTTCATTGCAAAGAAGGAGAATACAAACCCCCGCCACAAGTGGCCAGGGGGAAACAAGAACCAAACACAGAGAAACACATATTTTAATTTGTAAAAAATAGGGAAAGTAATTTTTCTTAAAACTAAAAATTGGCCATTTGGGAAGATTTTATAGTAAAGGTATTTCACTAAAATAATTATCCAAAAACTATCTTGATTGTTCAAAAATGTGCGCGCAACGGAGGCCTGTTAGCACATATGTAGAGAAAGAGAATAACGATTTTTTAAATTTTCTTTAGTGGAAACATGCCTACTTAGTGTAGGAATAGACCCCAGAAATCTCAGCTCCAAATTATTAATTTAAAGTACTCCTTAGTACTAAAAAACCCTAAATCGCAAAGTGTGATAAGTTAGAGAAATTAGAATTTAAATATAAAATGATTTTTGAAAATTTCTGAAAAATAAGGGTTTTGATAACTATCAAGCCATCCATCTTCAATAAAAATTTCAAGTTCAAAGATTTAATGCTTCAAAAGTTATAGCTCATGACAACTCCATCACTCAAAGTGTGATGCCAAATAGTACAAGTCTTTCTTGCATTCACCCTTTGGATACATAACTTTTGTATTATATGCAAGGATTACTGGTATAAAAATAGCTTAAAAGACAACTTTAAAAAAAAACTATAGATATCATTGAACTAAAAGACCCAAAAAGTAGGTGAATACCAAATTAAATAAAATGAATGTTAAATATGTTGAATTGCCTATTTTTTTTTTTTCTATATGAAGAATTGGAGTAGCTAGTTATGTATAGTTTTTAAGAATCTATACTAGAATTTTCCTCCATTTTAATTAAAATTCATTTGTATTGTTTTATTTTAATTTTAAAAATTAAATTTTGATTCAAAAGAACAAAAAATTAGATAACTTGTCCCACAATACATGTATTAAAAAGTTCATACAATTAGTTTTTCAATGCTATTATTTTCATCAAGTATGTTCATTTCATTTATATAATATCATCCTATATATATTTTTGGAATTTTTCTAAAAAGCTCTAAAAGGATTTTTTACATGAAATCAAATTATATCCATTGAGATTGGATTATGAAATGTATTATAAGTGATTATAATCAACTTGGCCATTTAATACAAGAATTACTTATCTAAATTAGTGATGTTTAGTCTATTTGAACATCTAATCACATAGCAATGCATAAATTGGGTGTTGTTACATTGTATAGGATTGTATATTGCCTTGATTCTTTAGATAATTGACAAATAAATTCTATCTAGGTTCTTACAATCACAAAATTTTGGTGTGTTTTTTCAAATTTTTTGAAAAATTAATGAATACATTAGCTATATGAAAGTACAATTTTTATTTTAATTGGTACATGAGAACAAAAGTTTTGCTATCTAAAACAAAGATTATTAACATTGAGTAACAAAAAGGAACTAAAAAACTTACCAAAGCTCAAATGAAATATTTAAAAATTAGTTTATCATAGAATAAACTTTTATCTATACAAAAATATTTTATTTATTTATATAGATTATTTATTGATGTAAAAGCTATTTAAAAGTCTTATTTTGGAGCAAATTGAAAATCTTTTCAGAAAAATGATTTTTCAAAATGATTTTTCAAAATGATTTTTCAAAATGATTTTTGAAGTCAATTCTTACAATTTTCTAAATCCAAAAGGTCTACAAGGTTTAAATTGCTTGCTACAACAATTTCATTGGTAGAATTGACATATTTCAGTAACATCTTAGAATTAATTATTTATAATTTATGTTTAACTTCCATTGTGTGCCTACTTTGGCTTGACAATTTTATAAAGAGTGAAAACCAACTCTTTATATTTGCCTTTTTTCCCTAAGACTTTTAATTCAATTTCTAACCATAAATATTTTCTTACCACAAAAGTCTTTATTGCAAAATTTCAAGATAAAAAGTTTCAAATTCTATATGGAAAGTTGCCAAAAAAATATTTTATTCATTCTAGGCACTAATATCATACCAACGACGCTAGTTTGTGAGCCTAAAAGCATGAACTTGACAATTGTGAGTATAAGCCTTGTGAGCCCAAAGCATTAACCCTTAAAGGACCAAATTACATTTTTTTGGCAACATAGGATTTTTGGGCAGCTCATTATGAATGGAGTTTTTTTTTTCTTTGAATTTTCACACAACCTGTGTCCAAGGAGTATCTTTAAGGCTCAACAATTTTTATAACTTTTGACTACATGGTTAAAAAGTTATGGCATGATATGTGATTTTGTTTGATCTCTGGGCAACTTGGGCAGATCAAAAAACTTTTTTAAAAAACACCTTTTTAAGAAATAAAAATTTGAAATTGATTTATTAGATTTTTGTCTAAGTGGGAAGCTTTGAATCATTCCATTTTGGTCAATGAGTCAAAAGTTATTAGGAGTTTTATTTTGGAGTAGTTTGGGGGTAGTTATAGAATCTCTACTCTACAAAAAAAAGTTTGAAATTCTTTATTTAATTCAATTTTTAATAATTTTGAAAAAGAATTAAAAAATTAGGTGAAGATAGTTTGCTACTATATTACAACTATTGGGGTTGGCATTTTTAATTTTTATAAATAAATTGTTCACAATTTAGTATTTTGAAGCATTTTCTACTTCTTTCTATTTACTATTTTTTTCTTATATGTTGTACAATTCCAAATGATTCGAAATTCTTTGAACATATAACCAACTTGCATTGAAAAATAAATTCAAAAAATAACCACCATTTTGAAC